>CM023611.1:10415777-11835777 GCA_013358685.1 Antennarius maculatus | reverse complement strand
TTTGTATGTAAAGTGTGTTTGTGAGTAGTGGCTGCGGCAGGTAACCAGGAATTATCCTGTGGCTTGGTCCCCAGACAGACTGTGTGCGTACGCAGTGTGCCAGGCTAGTAATTGTGGGCTCCAAGGGAGAGAGGCTGAACCATGTTGGCCTTATTATTATCATTAAAGCGAGAGTTAGCTCGCTGTCTGAGGCAGGTTGAACAGGGAGATGTTCCTCCAGACAAACTGATGCTTACAAGCTGTGTGTTTGTCCCATGTGTGCTCAGTGAATCAAGTTCTTCCTAGTAGCAATTACGACCAGGCCATTGCTGCAAATAACAATTTGTCTTTGCTTGACTACCATGCTGAAACTAATTTTTGAAAAAACTAAGTATAAAAGGGTGCATTGATCATTTTAGACATCCCTCTCCTTTAGCTGCTCTCTGTGTCTTAATTAATAATGTCAGTTATTAGCCCGGTGAGTTAGGCCACCTGCAGCCCCTCAGCTTCCAACACAATGAGAGCTGCATAGCTTCCAGCGCCGAAAGCCACCTGTGAGTTTCTGTGTTACAAACCATACTTGTGACGCAGCCCTGGACTCTTTTAACACCAGTAACTGCTCTGACAGCTGTTCGGCTGCACTAAGACAGCATTGAAGGACAGATAGAGGGAACGTAGAGGGTGCATAGGTTATTTCTACTGCAAATTTACCTTATTAAACTTATTACTTAATTCTAATATTTATTGAGCCAGTTGTGCAACATCAGGGTTGGATTACTCTTTCAGAAAAGGGGACATGTCAAACATGACAGCATAAGTATGATGTAAAACTAGATATTCAGGCATAATAAAAAGACAAAACATAAAGAAGGAACCTAGTATTTGCCATGGAGCTTAAATTCTGCCAGGTGTATCAGATTGGCCTTTTAAATTCCTTCAGTGGTTCAGGCAGAAAACATGATGGCTTCCTCTCTTCACTGCTGCCAAATAATATTTCCTGACAACGATTAAAAGAAAGAAAATATGTATAAAACCATAAATTGAAAACTGTCTTTGGGGGTCACATTGAGGCATTTCCTTGCTTTCGCATTTTAGTTTCAATGATGCTTCTCAAAAACAAATATTGTTTCTTTTCAAAACAAAGATTGTCTTGCTATTATGTATCTTTCACTAGTCAGAAGGGAAAGTTCTCACTATGGACTGGCCAAAAAAACAAAAAAGCGAGCAAAACAGCTCTGGACAACAGACAAGTTTTATCAATAAAGATGTCCTTTCTAAGAAAACAATCTTCATGGCCAAACAAAGCATGACGCAGGAATCGGGGTTGTTATCAGACTTGTGCCAGGACAAACCTTCGAAGGAAACTGTAGCAGAGGTGTGATGCCACAAGATCCCTTTTAACCCAAATGCAACCTTCCACCTGTCCCAGTCCACATTCCAGTGGTGTGACCTGCTCTTTTATGTCTACAGGGTCTCGGGGTCTCGGCCTTTCCGGCATTCCTCGACATAAGATGATGTGTCTGCCGGCCCAGCTCAGCTCCCATGTGTCATCAGCGTGGGGTTTTGTCAAGTGGGGGAAGGGAGAGGGGGACAACAGCAGAAAAACAGGAAGATTAAAGAGCACAATAACACATTATCATTTACTATGTCTGGTGTGAAAGTGAGCCTCAAAACACCGACAGACTCACAAAAACAACATTCTGGAGGAAAATAAAATCAAAGACTCGCTTTCCCCTTTGGAGCTTCGCCATGTCTTTTTTTTGTGTGTGAGCATTTAAACTATCAAGACAAACTTGTTTCATGTGTTTGAGGATGGTGTCATAATTAATTTCAAGTGTTTTCACTAAGTTTAAAATTATTTATTGATCCCTCTGTAGCCTATTAATAGCTGTCCCAAAACTCTGCCATTGATCTTTAAGACAGGAATGGAAAGAATTTGATTTCTTTAATTTATTAATAGCACATGGTAAAGGAGATGTGTGTGTGTGTGTGTGTGTGTGTGTGTGTGTGTGTGTGTGTGTGTGTGTGTGTGTGTGTGTGTGTGTGTGTGTGTGTGTGTGTGTGTGTGTGTGTGTGTGTGTGTGTGTGTGTGTGTGTGTGTGTTGAGCACACAACAGGTGCCAAACATAACAGAAGAGAGGAGAAAAACATGGTTAGGGTTAGCTCACAGCCGGACTTCCCGCTAACACCGTGTCACAAACACAGAATGGGATGATGCGTAAGAACGCCTGTGGGATTTTGTGACTATGTGTGAAGTTATGTTCCATTAAACATGTAGTGAGACCGAAGGGATTGCACATGTGGGTGTACATGTTCTTGCCTTTATCATCATTTCCAGCTTATCAATGTTCAATGTGAGGAAAAAAAACTGTATCAGTGAAGAAGTACAGTACGTGAAGAGTTTGGCTTTGCCTTTGGATACAGTGCGTGTGAGTGCATGTGTGTGTGTGTGTGTGTGTGTATGTGTGTGTGTGTGTGCGCCAGAATGTTTGCTTTGCTTCAACACAAATTCCTGGGAAACAGTAGGAGGTCTGGAAAGTGTTCCCTGCACAGCTTTGGAGCGTTGGTTGTCAACATCACCAATACACATCACTGACGGCAGCATAGGAGACAGATGCTGACACTGTAGCAGATTACACGACACTAGTTTGGCTCCATCCACCAATAGATCACTGTGCTCCTCTGTAGAGAACCAGTTGTGGGCCTTGCATGTTGTGAGGAGAAAATTGGCAGAATGTGTAACGTTCCTCCCTCTTTGCTGTTGCGTCTCCTCTCTTTTCCTTTCTCCCCATGTTCCTGTCAGCCTCTGCCCTCCTGTCTGGGAGAATATGTTCATCTCCAGGGTGTGACGGCTCACTCCGGCTGGCTCAATCAGCTGGCCTCCTCCTCCTCCTCTGCTCATCACCTGTAGTCAGTCATCCCATCAGATCCACTTGTTCCAAATAGAACCTGTCTGTTCTTGTTCTCCGTGAGTTCGGTAATATGTTTGAAGTTTTCATTCTTACAACATTTTGGGTTGAATTACTGAACAAAGTGTGTCAAATATTCTACATGTTATTCAGGCAAGTGAGAGGCCGTCTGTCACTGTGGCACTGTGACACGCTAAAACATAGACTGTATATTTGTGGGCTATTTCCCTTAATACACCGACATAATACATACATGTCCGACTAAGTAGGTGATGTCATTGTATTTTAATCCGATAGGCTGTAATCATTAAGTTGCTATCATTGTCTGGGTTTCTGAAGGAATTGAGATTTATTGTCATGTACAACTGTTCACGAGAGCTTTGGGGAGTTGTGGCAGAACAATTCATGAACTAAAATTCAAAACAGAGACTTTTCCCTCAAGATTAAATTAGTATAAAGGAGATCCTGATACACTTTGACATATCTGGCTGACCCCGTGTCATGTACACCACGTATATCGCATAGAAATTGCTGCAATACACGGTTTGAATTACCTTGAAGAATCTTTTGTGCCAGATTATAGTTAACTCCCTTTTTTATGACCTCATTGTCAGGTCCCAACATCATTACATGTTGGTCTTTGCTAAAGAATAGAAGGCCGTACATTTCCCAATATACTCTTCCTCCTTCCTGTTTTCAAATAGCTAACCCCCAGCACAGTTTACTGGAGTTTCACTTCTGCTGTGGTTCTGAAAAAGCTTTCGACACAGACAGTGGTATGGTCGGCCACCCAATAGCTGACATTTACAACAACCTCTCATCTGACATTGATTCACTGCACATGCATTAAAAATTTATAACACGCCAGACACAGCAGTGAAACTGTACAGTGATAACAACAATGAAATTGACAATGAAATGGTAAATATAAAATAGTCTGGGAACTGAAGGAAGGCTTGACTGTGTTCCTTTTTCCAGATGTAGCACTGGACGCATTCTTGAACAGCATTTGACTTCTCTTAAATTTGGTTTTCACTTCTTTTGACGTGATATCTGCTTTAAGTAATCCAAACCCCACTCAAAACAGGATGCAAATATTAGTATTTTCTTAATTTTTATTGGTATTTCCATTATTTATGGTGGGTTTTAAGCCATGATTTTTGCCTGTGCAAACACAGCAGGATGTTCCACTCTTAAGATGAACTATAATCCCCCTCTGAAGCTCTCAGACATCGCTGGGGCTTTTCAGCCTGTTGGCAATGCTATAGAATCTGAGAAAAATCCTCATTTCTCACATACGTTGCATAAATTGACCCAAGGCACCATCATTTGCATGAAAGAACTTGCATTGCTTTATCTGATATTGCTGTATTAGTGCATGTGACTGGTAGCACGTTGTTGCTGGTGGCAAATTCTTAAACAGTTCCCTCTCCTGGCCAACAGAAGATCAATGTGTGTGTGTGTGTGTGTGTGTGTGTGTGTGTATCATTGTGTATATGTGTGTTTATTTTGCTAATAGGGTAAGATGGAATTGAAAATAAAAGTCCTGACCTTGGGCTGTGGAATTTCAGGGTCGGCATTCGAGGAACATGCCCAGCCCTAAGAGCAGGCAAGCCCAAATCCCCCTCTGGGCAACCTCAGCCTTATACAACACGTCTGCAACAAGCACACACATTCACACACGATACAGACAGATTTATGCAATAAGCAGACAATCCCCTATCCCCATCCTTTTGTTGTTGTTGTCTTTCTCCTCTACCCTTGGACAATAGGAAGGCATCACCACTGTAAGAAACCAAAAATGACAGATCTGTTCAGCAGCAGAACAATAAACAGCCTACCTTGGACTTTAATCAGCTAACTGATTCTTGGACACAAGTTTTAGATAAGAAACAGACATGCATAAGGGAGTAACAAAAAAAACCCCTCACAACCACACCCTATATGGTAAACACAGTTGTTAATAAAGCCTCTTAGGCTGCTTCCAATGGCAGTGGCTTCTCAAGCTAGTGACGCTGATCCCTTGGGTCCCAGTGGCATCACGGCACATGGTGAGTTACTGTCAATACAAAGCTTCTTTGAGCTTGAGTATTGTCTCTTCCCTGGCTTGTTTTCTATGATTAGTCAGCAATCTGCTATCGTACAGGGCTCTGGCCTACTTCTGCAGAGGAATTCGACCTGTGACATTAGTCTGCTACAAAGAGGCCTAAGTCTATTGAGCATGGGCCTTAAAAGGTCCAGGTGGAACAATGTGAAGAGTTAGGCTGTTATGAACACCTGAAATAATCAAATTGACACCCATGTTTGTCTCAGTTATTAAATGCCACAGGATAACAAAAAGAAATTACCTGAAATTTCATTTTTCATTCAAATCTATTTTTTAAACAAAAGGTCTTTGACTAATTACTTTGTTGTTTGCAACAGATTGAAATTTTTCAATCCTTTCAAGCAAATCACACATTTTGTGACACATGTGTGCAATAAAGCAGTGGTTCCCAAACTTTGTTACTTCAAGGACCCCTAAACTGACATAAATTAGACCACAACCCTCACTTAATAAGATTTTGTCCCAGGGTCCCATCTGAAATGAATTTTGTTTTTTGATGTTGTATTACAGGAAGTGCATCAAACTCATGACTAAAATATTCATAGATTGTGTCATCATGTTTCTTATGAGAGGAAGTAAAGGGAAAACAAATTGTTCTCTATTTTGCGAGGGACCACCTGGAACCCCCTCAAGGACTCCTGAGGTCCCCGGACCTCATTTTGAAAACCACTGCAATAGAGTAAGTCCCATTGTCTACCATTTACACAATAACCACTTGCACATGGCTTGGCATGAAGTTGATCCTCGGAGATGCTGTGATTTTCAATGAAACTTCGAGCATATGCAAGCTTTCACATACAAATTGATCCACTGCTCTGTGCAGCCCTGACAGACACACAAGCACCAGGATGAGCATCTACGGCACAGACTGCTGCGTGACAAATGCAAATTATAAATTCTAATCTACCATTCCCAAATGTTCTTCAAAATTTCATTTCTCTGTACACACATGGGAGATGAATGATGACACACTGCTGCACAAATAAATTTATTGTATCACTACAAATGTGCAGGCTCCTTTTATGTGATCGGCATTGAATATCTACGACAAAATGACTATTACTGTTTTTATTTTGTATCATTGGATAGCACGGTAAGCAGAACAAAAGTTGATTTTTAAAGAAACATTTCTAAGATTGATGGTAAGCAACCTTCTCAACATTTTGCTCCGCAAGGCTCACATGATGATTAATTGAGGGAAATAAAGGAATGCATGTAAACGTGAAAGGGGCCTACTAAAAAACAGACGTAATGGCTTTTATTAAGCCATGACCAAGACTTTGAAACCCGTACCACAACTATAAACCAAAACCTAAACCATACATGTCAAAATATAATTTCCTTAACCTTAACCAAACCTTTGCCTGACTTTACCATTAGGTAACCATTAACATGATGAACACAAGATGTCAAATCTGGGCTTTTTTCACATAATCTAATTTGTGATTGGGAAATGCACCGTCTGCAACACGTAATTTACATGTCAGACATGGTGCACTTTTTATGAAATTTTATGAGGTCACGACTGTCCACATAGTCAATCACACTCACACAAACACAGTTTTGCAGATGCACACAAACACACACACACACACACACAAACACACACACACACACACACACACACACACACACACACACACACACACACACACACACACACACACACACACACACGCATTCCGGGATGAAAAGATGGAGGAGGAGTTAAAGGGAAGGAAAACAGAAAACAGAAATGGGGAAGAAAGACTGATTAATCTTCTTGGTGTTCTCAAGATGTTTGATTCAACCACACACACCACCCCCAACATGACCATTTTTTGTGACGTGATTTGATGTCTCATTCATTCTTATCAATTACACCTTTGCACCAATTACCAACAAAAAACATCCTTCAGAGAGAAGGGCATAGGGGAGTGAAGTGGGTGTAGCTGGTGGGAGTGGGGGAGTTTCTCTGAGGGAGTGTGGGAGACAACCAGCTAATACCACATTCCAGGCTTTTGTCAACCCTGGGAATTGTTTCCTGTCAACGTCTTAAGCCAATAGTTAATATGTTATCAGGGATGAGAGGAGCTTCAACCCCCAAACCTAAATCCCACCCTGTGATGAGAGAAGAATATGTATATGAGGAAATACCTTTTAAGTGAGACGTCTTGTTTAGTGATAAATGCTTGCTGGTTTATGAGCAAAGCGGTAATCATTAAAACAGAATGAGGAGGCTCAATTGGTGGAGTCATGCTCCAAAGCATGCGAAGGAGAAGAGAGATAGTCTTCACGGGACCCTATCACCCTTAAAATAATCATCAGGAGTGATAAGAGGCTGCCAGGTCCTTTCTTGTAGCGACATAAAAGATGTTTACAGATTTCTCGTCAACAATGAAGATTCTGGGTATTATTTCATAGCTATTTGGCCTAATTTATGAGGTGCTCCACACATGAGCTTGTTCAGTTTTATAGCCCTGTGTTCCACAGTGTCTGCAAAGATATGTGTGTGCTCTGTAGATGGCCAGCCTGGGGCCAGTAAACCTCTCTCTGTACAGGCAACCGCAACCATTCTCTCTAAATTACATCACCTTTCCAGATCCCACCAGTGAAACCGACACTCAGCTGCTGCTGGTTTTGCCGGTTTACAGCTTTTTTTCGTGCATCTCTCTTTTTTCTTTCTTGACTTCTTATGTTCAGAGTATGATATGTCATTCTATCTGTGACATATGACACGAGCAACGCCCTCAGCAGCGTTGGGTGAAGTCAGGGACATTGATCCTTCTACTACTATATTGTAATCCCAATTGGAATTTTTCCAGTCCATCTTGTGCCCAACATCTTCTTCTTTTACATCCCTTCTCCCTTCCTCCCTCACTGTCTCCGAGAACAACTGAGAAGGAAGTGACTGTGGGTCAGAGGTATGCATGCAGAGTAAACAGTGGCTAACAGAGGCCTGGACCAGGCTTATCAGATTGCGTCTGTCTGATTGACCCTCCACTCCGTCTTTGTTTAGAAATCGTGACAGGCAGGTCACCACTCCACATCCTCCACCGCCTCCGTTCCATTATTCCCACAATTTGATGTTGTAAAAGTGAAAGGCCATGTTTTACTTCTTTACTTGAAGGGCAAATAAGCAGCCAGAGGTGCTTTTTGGGAAACCAAACCCTGCAATAAAGAGACTGGGCTTGTCACCTGAGATACTGCAGGTCATGATACCGAGACATGCATCTGTGATATGGTTATTCTAAAGAAACAGTAGGGAAAGGTAAAGGCTTGTTGCAGGCTGTTAATAAACATTTACAGCTCACTTAAACAACAACAGGAATGCAGGACAATGTCTCCATCTGAGGTTTCCCCTCTGTGTGTGGTACTGCCGTGTTCTTCCCAGATCTGTTTGAGGGCACTGTGACCTGTCAGCTTGTCAGATTAAACCTTCGGTCTCCCAGTCTTCCTTAATGCTGCATGCTTTGTTTTCATTGAGGAGGGGTGCAGAAATGCTTGTGATCTCTTGTCAACCTCCTTCTCATCCATCTCTGCCAGAAGCTGAGGGGGCAGAGGGGGTAAAAAGGGGTTCAGGCAGGGGCAAGGGGCAGGGTCACACAGGGGGAAGAGCAGGGTCGGAGGTTAAGCTAGGTTACCCCCTTGTCTTTGCACTAGAGCGGTTAGGATCTGAAAAGAAACACACAGACATAGACACACAGAAACACAGACACACACACAGACACACACACACACACACACACACACCCACGCATGCACGCATGCACGCATGCACGCACACAGACACACACACACACACACACACACACCACACACACACACACACACACACACACACACACACACACACACACACACACACACACACACACACACACACACACACACACACACACACACACAGTTCTCAGCCCACTAGTAATGAAACCCTTCAATGACATTTCGCTCATGTCCACAACACTGCTGTTATTCATGCAGAGTGTGGCCTGTTATTGAGTGCAGATGTGGGGCTGTAATGAGTGGTGACTCTGGCATTGACTACCCAGTGATGAACAGAGCTGTGCTGTATCCAGACATGGAAGAAGAGACAGATAGATAGAAGTGAAATGGATAAACTGAATGAGATGTTTCTTTATTTGAGGCCTCAAATAGTTTTGAGTTTGTTTTGTTTTTATTTTGCAGGTGCAGAGCTCCATGGAGATGTGGAGCCACATCTGATATCCTACCTGTCAAGAAGAAGTGCAGGGGTCTAGCATTCCATTGATGGCAAACCATGGCTATTTCTCTCTCTGTCCCCTTATTTGGTAAAAGGAATTTTTGACATGGACAAGCATTATGTTGACATTAATGGATATTAAAATTAAACAAAACAAAAAATTGGCAGTAAACAACATGATTTAAATAGATATATACATACTTCAACGGTGTGAGGAAATACTACTTTTGTTGACCTTCATCATTTAAACATGTAAAAATATTTGTTTGATTAGAAGTAACTCAAACATTGTAAAATTAACTTTGTTAAATTAGCATTCTAGCACCAATTCTGTAAATTTAGTTAATTTGTAATGCATACAAACATTAACACTTATGAGTAATTTAGAGTCACCAGTTTGCCTACCTGTATATTTTACACCCAGAGCAAATCAAAAACAGCAAACAAGCCCCAACCAAAATAGTCCCAAAACCCCATATGGACTCAAACCCAGCTCCTTTTTGCATGTCTGGAAACAGGGCTAAACAATGTACTGAATTATAATATCACAAAATATGTAAATGAACTGCATTAGAAATAAGAAAATGAAATATTCAAATCCATACAACACTGTAGCAGGTGTCAGCAGAGTTTCAAAATTATGCTATGACAGGCAATCACCCCACCTATATATTTGAATAAATTCACTTGAAAACGTCACAGTGTCACGTTTTAACTCCACCCACTACCGCCCAACCAATCACGGCGCATCTGCCAGAAGGAATCATATGAACAATATGGCGTAAGGCATCGGCCAGCGAGACTTTTTGTTGCGGTTATGCCTTTCATCCACACAACAACGAAGATATTCGGGACGAAAACGCTAGCCAAACTGAAGTTTTTTGAAAACGCCCAGTCTGTATTGTTGTGTGGACGCTGTAACTGAAACTTTTTCTATCTGGGGGGCGTCTCCCTGCGACGAAAACCGCTGTGACGTTAGTGTGTGTAACCCGTGTCTACATGTACACACAGAATGGACAGAGTTAAAACCGGCTTTTTTCTGAAGTATAACAGCTCCACATCAAAGACGCGTTGATAAGCATGCTTGACAGTTTGATATTTGTTTGTCTGTTTCTTTCTTTATGAGTCGTAGAGTTTATATAATTATTCATTTAATTCATTCGTTCACGTTCCTCGCCTAAGACATAAGACGTCGACGCCTGTTCCAGGTCAGACCGGGATGCGTTGCCTGCTGGTGGGAGAACTCTGTGATGGGTGCACTTGATTTATAATACCAATACATTTTCATATGTTTGGTATGAAGTCTGGTATTATTTTTTTATCGTGGAATTTCCCCCGGTTCCCGCTAGTTAAATTATATCATGATACTTAAAATGTCTCAGACAAAGTTCCCAGTTTATAATTTCACCATGTTTGAGAAGGATTCGTATGATTAAAGATTCAGTTGCATTGGATTAAGATGTGTTGTTGTGTTTTATGTTATGTGAATATATTTTGTTTTTCATTTTGCACATGCACTTTCTATCTGTGAGCTCAGCAAAGTTTAGCTCTTGCAGAACTTCCTCAGGAGGAGGAAATGATTGGGTAACAACGAAGTAGTTTTTTGAAAGTACTTTCACTTCCTGAAAATCTGGAAAGTCAGGGCTGCAATCGTGCAAGTGATGAACTATAGATAGTATTTTGTCATCCAGTCATTCATCATGTGAGTGATTGAGATTTGGCAACGGGGGATCAACATGTAACAATTGTTGAGAAGCAGTCTGTTGCTGCTTTAGTATGAACATGCTACAGAAAGGAGGTTGTGGACTGCTTACAGAAGCTACAGAAGGAAGAAACCATAAATCATCACATGTACCCTGGGGAAGTCATTCCATGCATATATGGCCTCCTCAAAATTCATGAAGAAGGAACCCCCTCAGACCTATCGTCAACAGCATCAACTCAATCACATATAACATCGCCAAGCATGTTGCCACCATCTTGACCCCACTAGTGGTAAATAATCCTTACCATATACAGGACTCCATGGAATTTTGCCACAAGAGGGCACAAGCCAGTGTCTTATTGTGTCAGTCCCAAGCCCGGATAAATACAGACGGTTGTGTCAAGAAGGGCATCTGACGTAAAACTTTTGCAAAATCAAACATACGAATCAAATCTAGGACTTGCATACCGGATCAGTCGAGGCCCGGGTTAACAACGACTGCTATCGGTGCTGTTCACCTGCAGGTGGGAATTGTACTACTGCTGGTCGAAGAAAAAGAGGAGGAAAGTGTGTTCACAGGAAGAGAGAGAAGAGGAACGCCAATAGTATAGGACTGAGAGTAGGGACGTTGAATGTTGGAACTCTGACAGGAAAAGGTAGAGTGTTGGTTGGCATGATGCAGAGGAGGAAGGTAGACATACTGTGTGTCCAGGAGACCAGGTGGAAAGGTACCAATGTTAGAAGTTTAGGAGCAGGGTTCAAGTTGTTCTATCATGGTGTATCTTGAGGGAGGAATTTGTAATGAATGTCCTTGGGGCAAAAAGAGTACCAGATAGAGTGATGTGTCTGAAGCTAGAAATCGAAGGTGTGATGTTCAATGTTGTTAGTGGGTATGCTCCACGGGTAAGATGTGAGCTGGAGGAGAAGGAGAAATTCTGGTTGGACTTTGGTGAAGTGATGCAGAGCATACCTAGAAGTGAGCGAGTTGTCATTGGTGCAGACTTCAATGGACATGTTGGTGCAGGAAACAGAGGTGATGAGGAGGTGATGGGTAGGTTTGGTATCCAGGAGAGGAACGCAGAAGGACAGATGGTAGTTGACTTTGCAAAAAGGATGGAAATGGCTATAGTGAACTTTCTCTCAGAAGAGGCAGGAACATAGGGTGACCTACAGTATAAGAGTGGAGGTAGGAGCACACAGGTGGACTACATCTTGTGTAGACGGTGTAACTTGAAGGAGTTCAGTGACTGCAAAGTAGTGGTAGGCGAGAGTGTAGCAAAGCAGCAGAGGATGGTGGTGTGTTGCATAACTTTTATGAAGGAGTTAAGACAGGCTCTGGGGGGTCAGGAGGTGCTTCCACATGACTAGACAACTACAGCTAATGTGATCAGGGAGATAGGTAGGAGAGTACTTGGTGTGTCATCTGGAAGGAAAGTAAATAAGGAGACTTGGTGGTGGAATGAGGAGGTACAGGAATGTATACAGAGAAAGAGGTTAGCCAAGAAGTGGGACACTGAGAGGACTAAGGAGAGTAGACAGGAATACAGGGAGATGCAGCATAAGGTGAAAGTAGAGGTAGCAAAGGCCAAACAAGGGGTTTATGATGACTTGTATACTGGGCTGGACAGTAAAGAGGGAGAGAATGATCTATAGGTTGGCAAGACAGAGAGGCAGAGATGGGAAGGACATGCAGCAAGTTAGGGTGATTAAGGATAGGGATGAAAGTGCATTGACAGGTGCCATTAGTGTGATGGGAAGATGGAAAGTGTACTTTGAAGAGTTGATGAATGAGGAAAATGAGAGAGAACAAAGACTAGATGAGGTGGCTGTTGTGGACCAGGAAGTAGCAAAGATTAGTCAGGATGAAGTGAAGAGGGCATTGAAGAGGATGAAGAGTGGAAAGGCAGTCGGTCCTGATGATATATATACCTGTGGAGGTTTGGAAGTGTCTAGGAGAGATGGCAGTAGAGTTTCTGACTGGGTTGTTCAACAGGATCTTAGTGAGAAAATGCCCGAGGAATGGAGGAGAAGTGTGCTGATGCATATTTTTAAGACCCAGTGAGATGTGTAAAGTTGTTGCAACTACAGAGGAATAAAGCTGATGAGCCATACAATGAAGTTATGGGAAAGAGTACTTGAAGCCATATTAAGGGCAGAAGTAAGCATTTGTGAGCAGCAGTATGGTTTCATGCCAAAAAAGAGTACTACAGATGCAGTATTTGCTCTGAGGATGTTGATAAAGAAGTACAGAGAAGGCCAAACGGAGCTGCATTGTGTTTTTGTAGATCTGGCAAAAGCTTATGACAGGGTGCCCAGAGAGGAACTGTGGTATTGTATGAGGAAGTCTGGAGTGGCAGAGAAGTATGTTAAGAGTGGTGCAGGACATGTATGAGGACTGTAAGACAGTGGTGAGGTGTGCTGTAGGTGTGACAGAGGAGTTCAAGGTGGAGGTGGGACTGCATCAGGGATCAGCTCTAAGCCCCTTCTTGTTCGCTATGGTGATGGACCGGCTGACAGACAAGGTTAGACAGGAATCTCCATGGACTATGATGTTTGTAGATGACATTTTGATCTGTAGTGAGAGCAGGGAACAGGTGAAGCTAGAGAGGTGGAGGTTTGTCTTGGAAAGAAGAGGAATGAAGGTTAGCCGCAGCAAGACAGAGTACATGTGTGAATGAGAGACCTAAGTGGAAGAGTGAGGTTACAGAGAGAAGAGATCAAGAAGGTGGAGGATTTTAAATCAACAGTCCAGAGCAATGGAGAGTGTGGAAAAAAGGTGAAGAAGAATGGATGGAAGGATGGAACGGTTGGAGAAAAGTGTCAGGTGTGATGTGTAATAGAAGTGTTTCAGCTAAAATGAAAGGAAAGGTGCACAAAATGGGTGAGACCAGCAAAGTTGTTTGGTCTAGAGACAGGGTCACTGAGGAAAAGACAGGAAACGGAGCTGGAGATAGCAGAAGTGAAGATGCTGAGGTTCTCTTTAGAAGTGACCAGGATGAATAGGATCAGGAATGAGTACATCAGAGGGACAGCAAATGTTAGAGGTTTTGGAGATAAAGTCAGAGAAGCCAGACTAAGATGATTTGGACATGTCTAGAGGAAAGATAGTGAATATATTGGTAGAAGAATGCTTTGAACTGCCAGGCAGGAGGCCTAGAGGAAGACCAAAGAGGAGGTTTATGAATGTAGTGAAAGAGGACATGAAGGTAGTTGGTGTGAGAGAAGAGGATGCAGAAGACAAGGTTAGCCAGAGGCAACTGATTCGCTGTGGCGACCCCTGAAGGGAAAAGCCGAAAGGAGAAGAAGAAGATATACAAAACTCCATGGACTTTGTGGAAAAGGTGAGAGGACTGAGACTGGATACAGATGAGATCATAGTATCCTACGATGTTACCTCCCTATTCACATGTGTTTGCACAATGGAGGTGGTGAAGGCAGTAGGAAAAAGCTTTTACAGGAAACAGCTTTTACAGGTTGAGGTTTGTTCAGTGACAGAACAAACCTCAACCCTGACCAGATCTAGCAACTTTTGGACCTCTGCCTGAAAACCACCTATTTCCAGTACAGAGGGAGCTTCTATAGGCAGAAACACGGATGTGCCATGGGCTCACTTGTGTCTCCTGTTGTGAAAGATTTGTACATGGAAGAAGCGAAACACAGAGCCCTGACCTCGTTCAATGGAGCAACACCGAGCCACTGGTTCCAGTACGTGGACGACACATGGGCCAAGATCAAAATCCATGAGGTGCAACCTTTCATCGAACACATCAACTCGGTAGACAGCAATATCAAGTTCACCAGAGAGGATGTAAACGACAACAGTTTGCCCTTTTTGGAGTGTGAGGTCTGCATAGAAGTTGACAGAAGTCTGAGCATTGGGGTATACAGGAAACCAACACACACAGACCAGGACCTGCTTTTTGACTCTCACCATCCACTGGAACACAAGCTTGGAGTCATCAGGACCCTGCAAAACAGGGCTGACAAGTTACCAACCAGTACCCAAGACCAGGCAAAAGAACACCAACACCTGAAAGGGACACTGAAAATTTGTCGCCTGACTGGACCTTTGTGAAGGCTCACACGAGATCCAGAAAGGAAAACATTCCAGTGAGGACAGAAGAAAAGGAGAACAGGTGTAACAACATAGTGATCCCATATATGTCTGGAGTTTGTGAAAAACTGAGGAGGATTTTAACAAACACCAGATTCCTTTGTATTTTAAGTGGAGAAGCAACCTTAGACAATGACTGGTCCACCCAAAAGACCTTTCACCATACAGTCAGAAGAGCAATCTGGTGTATGCAGTTGAATGCTGTGAGTAATACTCAGATGTCTACATAGGGGAAACCAAACAACCACTTCACAAGCGCATGGCTCAACACAGAAGAGCCAACTCATCAGGACAGGGGTTCTGCGACATCACCTTTTGCTTTTTTACAATCAGGTCCTTTCAAAACTCCCTAACAGAACGACTCAGCAGATTAACCCAGGTGAGGTTTCTCATACTAATGATAAATAAACAAAGGCTCGGTGAAACTCGCATTTCAATGACCCCCTTTGACACCCCCTGGCACTCCTAATGACCATTGTTGAGTAGCCAGGTGGGTTTTGACTATGGTTTTTGGAATATAAATAGCGCTGACCACACAGGGTTAATAAAGTGAGACAAGACCAACCACCACCAGAACTGAAGATGTCTCTTGGATGAAAGGTGAAACGTCTTCAAGAAACTCCAGAAAGTCCAGTGGATCGACTTAAACAACTTTAGATAACCATAATCTGGAAAACTGAGAACCTACACAGACATGCACAATCTCATACAAATCTTTGAAGTCATTACTTCTTCAATTTAGAAAAACAAAACATGTTGATGAAAACCAAAGCAAAGGCCAAAAACCTCAGCCCACTGTTAACATTATAGAATAAAAGCATGGGACACATTGGAGTTTAGTGCAAGTACTTTGTTTCAGACCGTCCTTCCCTCATGTCATAACAGGTCAAGACACTGTCGGACCCCGACTCGATCCTTTGTAATTACACACATTTTGATGTCTGAGAACATTTTGAAGTTGACACATGGAGGTAGGCTCCTGATTGTGCAGCATTATTTTCCTGCAGGTTCTTGGTCTAATTTGATTTAATTAACTATCATGACATCAGGCTGCAATAGCTGAACATCCAATAACAGACAGTGCGCTTGTCTGAGTCTCTGTCCATGGTCCTGAAGCACTCATCTACACCCATTGACCTAGAGCAAGTAGAACAGCCTGAGGAGACAATTTATTAATAGACTTCCAGAGGATTAAACCAAGAATGAAACAGGAAGCAGTCTAAAAATAAGATTAATATTTGTTTGAGCCCCCAGAAAATGTCTGTTAGTTGTTCAGATGTTACAAAATGGGTTATTTATTTACATCTGAGACTTGGAAAAATACTTACTGAGAATTCACTTCTATACTAGAGTACAGAGTTTTGTAGAAATATGTATGGATCTCTTTGAAATTTTAAATTAATTATCTATTTCCCACTGTTTTCTGTCCATATCCATTGCCTGAGTCTGAGTATACGATAAACCTGTGCTTTCATCTTCTTTCTCTCTCCTGAGAAGTCAAAAAGCAACAGAAAGAACAGTCCACTCATCAACCCCCCCCCCTCCCCCCAGGAGACATCGGGGGACCTCCCCAGTAAACACCACAACAGGAAATGTCTGAATGTATGAAACATTCTGCTTTTTGAAAATTAAATCATGTGTGGTAAATAACTTTTGTTGTCAGTTAGTTTGTGTGTGTGTGTGTGTGTGTGCGTGTGTGTGTGTGTGCGTGTGTGTGTGTGTATGCGTGTGTGTGTGTGCGTGTGTGTGTGTGTGTGTGTATGTGTGTGTGTGTGTGCGTGTGTGTGTGTGTGTGTGTGTGTATGTCTCACATATGCATGAACATGAACAAACAGATTACAGCCTTTGCTACGTATGGCTCAATGAGTTAAAGCTAAATCTATTAATTACACAGAATTTGAGTGCCATATGTTAACAGGACGCCAGTGACTCGATGCGGATGTGCGTATTTGTCTTACTCACCTCAAGCCTCAGACCATAAAAACCAGACAGATCCCGTTGTGAGCTCCTGACCATCTACGTTAATGATGTCCACCTCACTCAGACTCACTCTTCATCCCCCACACACTTGTACACACATCTTTTATCAGTTTCATAGCCTCATTGGTAATTAGAAGAGACTTGGTAATATAGTTCACTCGATTTAATATGCCTGTAGGAAAAATGATAATGGTGATAAAACTGTGTTAAAATTTTTACGAGGAAACAAATAGTGAAGAAGAGTACAAGAAGTATAGGAGGACCGAAGAAAGAAAATGACCTGCTTCATCTGCATCATCTGGAACTTGAACCTTCAAATGGTTTTGGCAAATACATGAAGGCTCATCAACGAAACAGTCTGGACTATAATTACCGGTATTTAAAGTTTATTCAATTAAACTTTTCTTTGAAATCATGTGGCTCTAATCCAGTCTTTCTTAATCCTGGTCCAGGAGACCTCCCGTGATTCAAATGAATGCATCATTATGAGGTTTCTACAGAATTTGCAGATGAGCCTACATAGGGCATTTACAATGACTGTGCACTAGTGGTGAATTTGTCACTCATGACTCCTTTCATAATTATATCTGCCTGCCATCTACCTGTATTAATAACTTGGATTGAATTTAAAAGAACATTTCACCGTTTGATGGCAAAATGGCAAAATCAGTTTCACTGTAACAATGGAGGGCGGCACGGTGGCGCAGTGGGTAGCTCTGTCACCTCACAACATGGCGGTTTCGGGTTCGAGTCCTGCTCTGTCCGGAGTTAGCATGTTCTCCCCATGTCTGCGTGGGTTCTCTCCGGGTTCTCCGGCTTCCTCCCACCACCAAAAGCATGCGCTTCAGGTTGATTGGCTGGTCCCAACATTGCCCGTAGAAGTGAGTGTGTGTGTGTGTGTTTGTCTGTCTTTGTGTGTGGCTCCACAGTGCACTGGCGTCGTGCCCGGAGTGTCTCACGCCCTATGCCAGCTGGGATAGGCTCCAGCTCCCCGTGACCCGCTGCGGCGGATAAAGCGGCAGAAAATAAATGAATGAATGTAACACTGGACTGTGTATATTTTCACACGTGTAGAAGAACATATACTATTAATTATACAGTCTGCCAGAAGGAATCATGTGAACAATATGGCGTAAGGCATGGGGCAACAAGGTTTTTTTGTTACGCCTTTCGTCCACACGACAACACAGATATCCGGGCCTAAAACGCTGGCCAAAGTGAAGTTTTTTGTAAACGCCAGGTCTGCGTTGTCATGTTAACGCTGTAACCGAAACTTTTTCTATCCGTGGGGCGTCTCCCCGTGATGAAAACTGCTGTGACGTTAGTGTGTGTGAGCCGTGTCTACATGTAAACACATAATGGACGGAGTTTAAACCGGCTATTTTCTGATGTGTAACAGCTCCACATCAAAGACCTTGATAAACATGCTTGACAGTTGGATATTTGTTCGTCTGTTTTTTTCTTTATGAGTCATAAAGATTATACAGTGGACAAAAATGTTACATTTCAAGTAATTTCCCTATTTCCCTACGGGAATTATTAATAGAATTATTTTTTTTTTTTTTAACACACACACACACAAACACACACACACACACACACACACACACACACACACACACATACACACACATATACGCACACACATAGTGTACTGCCATCACTAAAATATACATTTTTTGCATACTTCCATATTTTGCTGACATTTTTATTCACAGGCTTTCTGCAAAATGCCACACACTTCAAACTCATGCCAACTGATATTTTAGCATCCAGTAGATGTCGTACTAAAGAAAATGAAGCCTCATGAAGCTACAAACTGCAGTGAACTGATGGTGCTTCATGAGGCTTCATTTGCCCATTACTAATACATGGACTTCCCAATTTACATAATTTTAGAGTGTCATAACTGTTCCAACAATTTTCATGTATTGTAGCAGAGAGTCCAAACAGCAGGAACGATACAGAAAACCGCAACGATTTCTGAGTGAAACTAGCTGGCTAGCAAGAACAGTTTGTCCAGCTATGGTTTCCGTTTGGAATGGGACAATCGATGTAGTATCCAAAATGCTCCTCGGGCATCTGACAAAAATGGTCTTTAAGTAACTACAGTACATACAGTTCATGTAGTCAGCTAACAGCTAACTACCACTTCTCTAAAATTTCTTTTCCACTTGCTCTTTTGACAGGTGTCTTTTCCTTTAACATTAACTCACTTCCCAATCTCACGATTAGTTAGCTTTCTTTCTCTAGTTAGCCTGCTAACATTCATCTACGGCTTCGCGATGCCCGCCCAGCGCAATCCATTATTTGCCAACACAAAGTTGTTACGTCACCACGTTGATTTTTGACTACGTTGGGTGCACTTGATTTATAAACCAATACATTTGTTTTCATATGTTTGGTATGAAGTCTGTCTTTTATTATGGAATTTTGGAATTTCCACAGGTTCCCGTTAGTATGCATGTGTATGTATGTGTGTGTGTGTGCGTGTATATATATATATAAATGACATATATAGTTATATGTATATAATTATATATATACATATTTTACATATATAGTTAATATTTAGCGTATCTACAGTGCCTTGTGAAAGTATTGGCCCCCCAAAAACTTGTTGACAATTTGCCACATTTCAGGCTTCAAACTTAAAGCTAACAAACTGAAAATATTTTTGAAGAATCAACAACATGTGAGACACAATCGTGAAGTGGAACCAAATTTATTCAACATTTTATATTGTGTTTACAAATAAAAAACTGAAAAGTAGGATGAGCAAATGTGAGACCAAATGACACACCGGTGCACTCTGTTTGTCATTGTTGTCATTTATGTCAACATTGGATCATTCAGAAGTCATCAGGGACCTTCTGGAGTCATTTAGCTGAGCTGAGAGAACAAGGGGGCAATATTTTTGCACATCCTACTTTTCAGTTTTTTATTTGTGAACACAATATAAAATGTTGAATAAATTTGGTTCCACTTCACGATTGTGTCTCACATGTTGTTGATTCATGAAAAATAGTTTCAGTTTGTTATCTTTAAGTTTGAAGCCTGAAATGTGGCAAAATTTCAAAAAGTTCTTGTGGGGGACCAATACCTTCGCAAGGCACTGTATATACTATAGGTTTAGTGTATTTGTGTGTGTATGTGTGTGTGTGTGTGTGTGTGTGTGTGTGTGTGTGTGTGCATGTGTGTGTGTGTGTGTGTGTGCGTGTGCATGTGTGTGTGTGTTTAATAATATATAATCAATTAAAACTGTGACATAGATATTTGCTTGTAAATAATAAGGAACGAACTACACATGTTTTCGCTAAAAATCTGAGTCCATTTCCTGAGTCAAATCCCAGCAATGCTGTCTGCATGTACACAACATTGGATTCATAATCACCCTACTGTCCAAAGCCAAAAGACCCTGGTGACTCTACTGAGTTATCCTCTTTGTGCCTGTAATAAAATAATAAAAGTTCAATCCAGTTTTACTTTTTCTTTAAGTTTATGATTTAATGGAAAGCCCTCCAGCTGACAAAGGGGAAGAGCAACTTGCCGTGTGCAAGTTGACAATTCATCACAGAGCTGATATACTGTGTAGTGACAAATAACCCTAAAATCTCAAGTTCACCCCTACAAGCAAGTCAGATTCCCCAATGGGACAGCATGACTTTGGACTGCAGGAAGAAGCTTCACACACACTCACACACACACACACACACACACACACACACACACACACACACACACACACACACACACACACACACACACACACACACACACACACACACACACACACACACACACACACAGAGAGAGAGAGAGAGAGAGAGAGAGAGAGAGAGAGAGAGAGAGAGAGAGAGAGAGGAAGTGTATGAAATTTGTGAATTGTTGTGGTAATCCATGAAAAACAGTAAAACCTAGCATCTTTTTTTTTTATGTTCTAGTCTCTTTTAGTCTCTTTGAGATAATTTTCTAAGGAGTTGGAGGTATTCACTGAGCACTGAGTCCCTTAAATTAAAGCTCCTCTTGCTCAAATCTACAATCTGTTTTGTACATGTACACAATTACCCATTGTTATGCATAAGAGGGGCATGAAGTAGGAAGATACTTTTTCAGTGGCAGCTTGGTTTGTGTTTGGTTTCTCTTGGCTCATGTGTGCGTTCTCTCATACAGAAGAACATGCACTACACAGACTCACATGATGCTCTCAGGAAGAAACATTTCCTCTTGAACCATTCAGAGCCTTCTCTGATTTCAGCTGATTTTCATGGTACCTCAAATAGATTGTTACAGGGATGCAAACTGCTCAACGTTGACCCTGCCAATAAGCTGAGGCCAGTGACTGATTAACCAGATTTGCGATAAGATCCGTTGGTTGAGCTGATAAAGGCTCTTGTGTCAAACACGAGCGGAGATCATTGACACTCGCACACCATTATGAAACACCAGTAGTTCAGCAGCAATCTGTCTTTTCATAGAAGTAGAGGGTTGATTGATTCATTCTGTTCCGTCTCTCTCTTTCTGCATGAGTGTGTGTGTGCTTGAGAGAGAGTGAGTGAGATGTGAATTGACCCTGGTGATTGTCCTCTAAACACATAACCTTGACCACCATGTAACTTGTACCTGGATTAATAAAAATTTTGCAGATTTAGCAATGTATGTTGTACTCTCCAATAAAAAATAAGTGAGTGGGCCACGTTGTTTGTGTGACATAAGGTATGTTAAAGTATCAGGTCTAAACAATTAATTGAAAATACTGGTGGGATGCGGGTTTAGAACATAGGTGATCAAAAGAGAAATTAAATGAATTCATGTTTTATGTGCATGCTGTAGCCAAAAAATGTGTTACGACAGCACAGAAAAAAATCTGGGTTTTCTGTACACTCAGTGTTAATCACAAGATGGTCATTGTGTTGTGCTGTGAGTGTAGTACTGTATTATCTTTAAATCAGCTAGCTAGCTAGACTGGACCAGCAACACAAGGCAGCTGTACAAGAAAGCACAGAGCAGGATGTACTTTCTAAGGAGGCTGAGGGCATTCAACGTCTGCAGGAAGCTCCTGTGGATGTTCTACCAGTCTGTGGTTGCCAGCGTCATGTCTTACGCTGTGGTGTGTTGGGAAGGGAGCGTGACAAAGGCGGATCTCTCCAGGCTGGAAAAGCTGATCAGGCGGGCCAGTTCAGTAGTCGGGATGAAGCTGTGCCCTCTGGCAACGGTGGCGGAGAACAGAATCTTAGACAAACTGCTGGACATTATGGATAATGTCAGCCACCCTCTGCACACCGTTATCAACAACCAGAGGAGCCTGAGAAGCCTGACCAGCCAGAGGCTGCACCTCCCAACATGCAGGAAAAATAGACAGAAGAACTCCTTCATCCCCCGAGCCATTAAATTGCTCAACTCCTCTCTGGGGGAGATGAAGAAAAGGGGGTTCACACAAGAGCGGAGGGACGATCGAAACAATGCACCAAACACTGTAAACAATATACACACTAATACAATATATTATTCAGCCCATGCCTATCCAGGTTTATTTATTCATGTCCTTTATTCCTAAGCCGATTTAAGCCCATTTAGGTCTTTGTATTTGTATATTCCTTTATTTAGTAGGTTATTTATTATTTATTATTCTCTCTGTCTGGTGGGTTACTAATTATTTCTCTTTCTATTTGGTGTTGGCATTACTTTCTGTGTGTCTTTTCTTTCTGTGTACGTACTGTGTTGTGTGTAATGTGACAGAGAAACTAATTTCCCTGATGGACCCTGCTGAAGGGATGAACAAAGTCCTATCCTATCCTATCCTATCCCAAATCAGCAAACTTTGCCACATTGATGCTTTCTGCGAGACAGTATCAATGACTTGTTTGCCCTTTGGATGACTTACCATCACTTCAACATTTGCGATGACTGGGGGCAGTTTTTGGGGATGGAGGTATGTAGGAATAGGTTTCTGGACATGTGGGTATGTTCTAGGACAGATTAATGGAAACAAGAAGTGAGAGGGTTCCTCTCCTTGTTTCCTTTGAATAACTTGAGTTATTTGTTACTTGTGATGCGTTCTCTAGTCGCACATTGTGCAGGAGATGATCAGCTGTTTTTCAAGTCCACGAAGAAAATAAAGACAAGAACTTTGAGCTCCAAATGTTGTTACGTACAGTAAACATTCATTTATTCATTCATTCTTGAAGACGAGGTAATCAGTAATCGTCACATCTTCAGCCGCTTAGCCAAATCCAGGTCACGGGTTTACTGTGGAACTTATCCAACTGTCATTGGGTGGGAGGTGTTGTACACCCTGATCAAGTTGCTGGTTGATCACAGAAAGAGAAACCAGAGAGAACTCACACTGACCGAGGAGAACATGCAAAATCTGCACAAAAAGGCACCAGCTAGAGTTAAAACAAGGACGTTCTTGATGTGAGTCAACAACACTACCCTCTGTGCCACCATGCTGTTCCCATGTGTCCATAAACTATGCTCATGTGTCAGATCCTCCGTATGAAGGAACGACTTATCATCCTATGGCTTGATCAGAAATGCTGTTGAGACAGAGCCATCAGACTCCATTCAGACACATTGCTGATCAAAACCAAGGCTATATTATATTACACAACTCAATGAACACAATGTAGCGGGCACACGTGCAGCAGGTCAGGGTGATTAAAGATCGGGATGGACAGGTGCTAGTTGTGTGATGGGAAGATGGAAAGAGTACTTTGATGAGTTTATGAACGAGGAAAATGAGAGAGAACAAAGACTAAAAGAGGTGGCCTGATGATATACCTGTGGAGGTTTGGAAGTGTCTAGGAGAGGTGGCAGTAGAGTTTCTGATTGGGTTGTACAACAGGATCTTATATAGTGAAAACATGCCTGAGGAATGGAAGAGACGTGTCCTGGTGCCTATTTTTAAGAAAAAAGGAGATGTGCAGAGTTGTGGCAACTACAGAGGAATAAAGCTGATGAACCACAAAATGAAGTTATGGGAAAAAGTACTTGAAGCTATATTAAGGGTAGAGGTGAGCATTTGTGAGCAGCAGTATGGTTTCATGCCAAAAAAGAGTACTACAAATACAGTATTTGCTTTGAGGATGTTGATAAAGAAGTACAGAGAAGGCCAAACGGAGCTGCATTGTGTTTTTGTAGATCTGGCAAAAGCTTATGACAGGGTGCCCAGAGAGGAACTGTGGTATTGTATGAGGAAGTCTGGAGTGGCAGAGAAGTATGTTGGAACGGTGCAGGACATGTATGAGGACTGTAAGACAGTGGTGAGGTGTGCTGTAGGTGTGACAGAGGAGTTCAAGGTGGAGGTGGGACTGCATCAGGGATCAGCTCTGAGCCCCTTCTTGTTCGCTATGGTGATGGACAGGCTGACAGATGAGGATAGACAGGAATCTCCGTGGACTATGATGTTTGCAGATGACATTGTGATCTGTAGTGAGAGCAGGTGGAGGAGAAGCTAGAGAGGTGGAGGTTTGTCCTGGAAAGGAGAGGGATGAAGGTTAGCCGCAGTAAGACAGAGTACATGTGTGTGAATGAGAGGGACCCAAGTGGAAGAGTGAGGTTACAGGGAGAAGAGATCAAGAAGGTGGAGGATTTTAAGTACTTAGGGTCAACAGTCCAGAGCAATGGAGAGTGTGGAAAAAAGGTGAAGAAGAATGTACAGACAGGATGGAATAGTTGGATAAAAGTGTCAGGTGTGTTGTGTGATAGAAGAGTTTCGGCTAAAATGAAAGGAAAGGTGTACAAAACTGTGGTGAGACCAGCGATGTTGTTTGGTCTAGAGACAGTGTCACTGAGGAAGAGACAGGAGACAGAGCTGGAGGTAGCAGAGATGAAGATGCTGAGGTTCTCTTTGGGAGTGACCAGGACGAATAGGATCAGGAATGAGTACATCAGAGGGACAGCACATGTTAGAGGTTTTGGAGATAAAGTCAGAGAGGCCAGACTGAAATGGTTTGGACATGTCCAAAGGAGAGATAGTGAATATATTGGTGGAAGGATGCTGAGTTTTGAACTGCCAGGCAGGAGGCCTAGAGGAAGACCAAAGAGGAGGTTTATGAATGTAGTGAAAGAGGACATGAAGGTAGTTGGTGTGAGAGAAGAGGATGCAGAAGACAGGGTGAGATGGAGGCAACTGATTCGCTGTGGTGACCCCTGAAGGGAAGAACCGAAAGGAAAAGAAGAAGAATTAAACACAATATGAACTTAATATCTAGATCAGTGGTTCTTAACCTGGTTTCGATCTAACCCTAGGGGTTCGGTGAGTCGGTCTCAGGGGTTCCGCGGAGACGGGGGTCAAGACAAAACACCCAACACATCATGTCGGCAATTTTTGCCGAACATACTCGAATCACTGTGTACGTTTGACACATTGTGTCAATTCGTGATCACCTGCAGCCATCACTGGAAAGAAAGTGGTCAGACGAATATGTGCAACGTGAACTTACATGTACTGTATAATGGAAGGTGATGGGAGTCAGTATTCTGCATGATTTGCAATGTCAAGTTGAACAACTCTAGTCTCGCACTGGCAAAACCTTAAGCTGCATGGAAAACAACAGAAACAGACTTCACTGTGAAAATGACATAAGAGTAGCACTTGCCAAGGTGAAGCCACGCATATCTGAACTGGTCTCTCAATAACAGCAGAAGTCACACTGATTTGCAGGTAGGTCATTTCTTGTGAGTTAATTCACTGTCTTGGTTTTGTTCTTTGAAAAAGGTGACATTAATGCACAATTCATTAAATACACCAGTAAAACATATACTTATGTCTTAAATTTGAAAAAAAAAAGAATATGCAAAACCTTATTTTCACCTGTTTTCATTCATGCACAAATTTAACTTTTCAAAACGATCTGTGTGAAACTGTTTTTATACCTGAAAAATTTTAAAAACTAATGTAGAACTTTACAAAAAAAACATGGAGCATGTCTTACTCGTGAGACTTGATACATGTTGCACCATTTCATCTACTGCTCAACAGCTTTCTTTGGCTCTGTGCTACAGCATTGAATAGATTTGGCCCTGCAGCTGGGGCACACATGGACAGGCTTGTAGCCAAGCCTCTGAGGTCGACTCCAGAAGCACGGCTGTTATTCATGGGAAGTGAACATGTGGCAGGATGGTCCAGCATAGTAAACTAAGACACTTAGATGCTGTCTGTGGGACTGATAATTAACAGAGAACCAGCCACAAGAGGGAGAAGCCAAACACCACCCTGAAAACAATTGGTGGAGAGAGTAGAGGATGCAGTCATAAATCCAATGAACCCGCTCTGCCAAAATCCAATCCCACTGCTGAACCTCTGCTGCTGCTCACACACCACTGTCCAGATTTTCCTCTCCATGGCAGTGACTTTGTGATCTCTGATAACATTTTTGAAAGTCTCCATTCATAAATTCAATAGAATTTCATTAATAAAACAAAAAAGAACAACATGCTTCCTTTACAAGCACAGTTATTTTTAGTAATTTATTTAGTAGTTTATTTTTATCTAATATTTTTTTTAAATCAATCTCATCCATAAAAATGTCCCTTAAAAAAAGTTACTTTTGACTAGAATTTATAAACTTACATGCTCTGCAAGCATTTTCTAGAAACTCAACGGCAATGCAGTCAGTCTAGCGTCCAGATCAGATCATTGTTGGAATAAATTTAAAGGATCTTTTCTGAAGCGACATTGTAACTGCACATATTCTGAACATTTTTTAAAGATCCTACACATTTCCTGCACACTAGAAAGTCTGAATGATGCACCTGGATGAAAAAATGTTGATCACTTGGAACAAGGTTAAATGCAGACATATATGCAGAAACATGTAAAATACCTACACACCCTGACATACGTGCCAAGGCACACACTCATATGCACACATTTCTACTGCAGTCATTTTCAAAGGAATCATACTTCCAGGGAGGGAGCAAAAAACTTTGCTCAGTGCAGGCTGTCCTTGGGTAGATAACTCTATTTGATTTACTAGATTTTGGACTCTAGGTGAGGAGATGTCCAGGAAGGAAATGTTTTGAAATCACGTGGATCAACAGAAAAAGTTCATTGTGATGTCACATTATCATCACAGTGGTTCAAATAAAAAAAGGATATTCGTGATTTTTCCTTTCAATTCTGAGATATTAGAACTGTTGATACTTAAATTTAATAATTTCAAAATTAATTCACAGTTATATGATGGGAAATGTTGAGAAATGTAAAGTTCTAAATAAGTTCAAAATGGCCGGGTCTCGTAGTCAATTTTTTAGAAATACAATTTCTTGCAATAAAAATGTCATCAGATCTCAACATGAGACAGACAGAAAACCCAAATGGTCACCAGTGGTTTTGTTGCATTCACAGGCCATCGATGCCCTCATTCTTTTGCAAAGTGTATTACACCAATATTTAAAGATGAAGTCATCCTTTGCCCCAGCGAAACCCTGAAGATGTTTGTTCAGTGAAAAAAATCATCTTAGCATGCTGTCTCACAGGATATGACCTCAAACAGCTCAGATGACATAATTGCTATCACTTGTACGACACCCAGGCATTTTGTTTTGCTACCATTATGGCAAGAATAATCATCTTTGCCATCACGAAGCAAAAATATGCCACCAAGGAGTTATGCAAGCAGCTGTGAGTGCTTTTCACTGTGAAATGTGAAATGAGTTTCCTACCATCTAAGCTCATGCTTCAAGACAGCAACAAAAGGATTTCCATGTGCTTCTTCATCATTGGCTTGCCTCTGGAGCTTTTGTCTGGGTCATTGTGACCAGAGTACAAGAAGAGGCAATAAAAATAGTAACGATGTAAAGTTACTTGTAATTGCAGCAGTAAAATATCTTACCCTATGATAGGACTGTTTTCTGTGAGAGGAGCATTAGAAACTCATTAAAGGCTTTCCTGTTGACGTGTGTTTCAATACTTTGAAAGATGCCTCCTGGTTTTCAAAGACCACATTGGTGTGCTGCCATCTGCAGTTGTCCACATGGGATGGAGCTATGGAGCTCTCTCTCTCTCTCTCTCTCTCTCTCTCTCTCTCTCTCTCCTTCTCTCTCTCTCTCTCTCTCTCTCTCTCTCTCTCTCTCTCTCTCTCTCTCTCTCTCTCTCTCTTTCTCTTTCTCTCTCTTTCTCTCTTTCTCTTGCTCTCTCTCTCTCTTGGAGCCACAGAATAACGCAGAGGCTGATGGGGCCAGAGAAACAGCCGTCAAGATGGTTAAACAGTCGCCGGCCACCAACCTGGAGCCACAGAATTACAAGGAGGCTGAGGGGGCCGGAGAGACGGCTGCCAGGATGGTTAAAGAGTCACCAGCCACCAACGCGGAGCCACAGAATAGCATGCACGACACGGATAACAGCGCAAAGGATGGACAGAAGGATTTGGAGAAGGCTGAAGGGGCCAGAGAGACAGCCGCCAGGGTCTCTGCTGGAGAAGGATGAGGAGTAGGATGATATTGTGATTGACAAGGAATTATTAAAGATAGCACTTAATAGGAAAAAACACTAACACAAGAATGAATAAAGCAAAGAAAATTGCTAAAGAAACACCTGAGACACCTCCTGATACAAGTAGCTCTGAGAACGAAAATGACAACAGCATGAAAGAGGCCGTAACAGAAAAATATGATTTGCAAAAGATAAAAAAAAAAAAAAAACATTAAAGACACAATAGGTTTGAGGGCAAAAGTAAAAAAAAAATTCCGTACCTCAACATGGTTCTGGATAGCATAAGCTTTTATATGAAAAGTAAAACAAGAAGTGGTGAACCAGTTCTTACAAACCAAGAGTTTTATAGATTGAAAAGACTAAGGAAAAAAGCAGAAGACATGATTGTAGAAGAGATGATTGTGGAGAACGGATAATTGTTTTTTTTTCTTAATTTTTTCTGTTTTTTTTAGTTTGATAAATGTTGAAAGGTTAGATGTTTCTTTGTTCAGAAAATGCACAGTTTCAGTGAAAATCCTCTTTACGTGAATCTCTTTTGGATTTCGTGTCGACATGATTATTTTGTAATTTGACTTTTATGAATAAACACTTTCTCTCTCTCTCTCTCTCTCTCCCTCACTCTCTCCCCCCTTTCTCTCTCTTTCTCATTTTCTGCTGTTTCTTTGCAATACTGTCTTCACGCCTCACAGTAGCTCTTTTTCGAACAGAAATCACTCAATAGCAGGGCAATGCCTTCTGTGCCTTCTTCATCAAATTGCACTACCAGACCAATCGTGGCATTGCATCTGCACCCTGTGCGATATTTCATTTTTTATACGTAAAGTGCATCTTATTAAACTATGAAATTACATTTCAATAATATATCGTTATATATACACTATATTGCCGAAAGTATTTGCTCACCTGTCTTGACTCACATATGAACGTGATTGATATCCGATTCCTAATTCAAAGAGTTCAATATGACGTCAGTCCACCCTTTGCAATTATAACAGGTTTAACTCTTCTGAGAAGGCTGTCCACAATGTTTAGGAGTGAGTTTATGGGAATCTTCGAAAATTCTTCCAGAAGCCCACTTTTGATGTCTCACACTGATGTTGGATGAGAAGGTCCCCATTTTAATTCATCCCAAAGGTGTTCTATCGGGTTGAGGTCAGGACTCTGGGCAGGCCAGTCTAGTTCATCCTCACCAGAGTCTGTCATCCATGTCTTTCTGGACCTTGCCTTATGCACTGGTGCACAATCATGTTGGAAGAGGAAGAGGATATCTCCAAACTGTTCCCACAAAGTTGGGACCTTGGAACTGTCCAAAATGTCTTGGTATGCTGAAACATTCAGAGTTGCTTTCACTTGAACTAAGGGGCCAAACCCAGCTCCTGAAAAACAACCCCACACCATAATCCCTCATCCACCAAACTTTACACTTGACACATTGCAGTCCAACAAGTATCATTCTTCTGGCAACTACCAAACTCAGACTTGTCCCACAGATTTCTCGGATTGTCAAGGCCAAATAAATGATTAATTTGATCCGATAATCAACCTACTTTTTGGCATTTTGTTGAGAATCTTCTATCTACCCCCAAAGTTACTGCTTCATGCTTTGAGCCTGAGTGGGCTTTCAGTATACAGTATCTACTGACTTAGCCACTACCTTTCATGACAGGGGGGGGTGTTGCTCGAGTTTGGTGCTATTGAGGGCTAGTTCATTATGATTACTGTACATAAACAAAACTTTACAGCATTATTACTTGATTTTATTTTTCTCTGTGATGCCCTCCAACTCCTTTGCCCGAATCCCAGATGATTTAAAGAGCAGCTTTGCCCATCGCAACTAATTAACTGCAGTATTGCCATACAGAGATGAAACGCAGACTCCAAGACAAAATGAGGATATTTGATGAGGGGAATCCAGAACTGATGTATTTTACACAATTCGCCAAGAGACTACAGCTATCTTGATTATCGCCCTGCAGCTAATCTTAGCACAAGCTTAATTGCTGACTCAGACCCTTAAGCACCAGGAGCCAAATCTGGCTTGTAAACCACCTCAACACTTTTTTCCCCGTCATTAAACTGGCCTCTGTCAGGCTGTGGTTGGATGAGCCACTGTTCTGCATTGGTCTGTGGTTGGATGCTGTCCTCATTTCGGCTCATGCCATCTGTATGCAAGCTGTTTGATAAGCAGCAATTAATATCTGCAACAAATTCTTCATACATGTTCATAACAAAAGTGTTTAAATATATGGGATGTAAGCAAATAGCAAATAGGATATATTGAAAGACTTGGTTTATGGTTAAGTGAGTCAGGCTGACAGCAGCTCCCTTTTAAAAAGTACTATGGTAAGTTAAAGTAAGCCAAACTACTTTCTTACCAAAATCACCATCTTTTGTCCATCCATCCATCCATCCATCCATCCATCCATCCATCCATCCATCCATCCATCCATCCATCCATCCATCCATCCATCCATCCATCCATCCATCCATCCATCTTCCACCGTTTATCCAGCAGGGATGCCCATACTTCCCTCTCCCCAGACACCTCTTTCAGCTCTTTCAGAGGGATCCAGAGGCATTCCCAGGCCAGCTGAGAGACATAGTCCCTCCAGTGCATCCAAGGTCTTCCCCAAGGTCTCCTCCCAGAAGAAGACATCCGAAACAGATGCCTGAGCCACGTCAGCTGGCTCCGTTTGATGTGGAGGAACAGTGGCTCTACTCCGAGCTCCTCCCTGGTGACTGAGCTCCTCACTCTATCTCTATGGGTAAACCCAGCCAATCTACGGAGGAAACTCATTTCAGCCGCTTGTATCCAGGATCTTGTCCTTTTGGTCATGACCCAAACTCATGACCACAGATGAGGGTGGGGACGCAGAATGACCGGTAAATCAAGAGCTTCATCTTATGACTCAACTCTTTCTTTATCATGACAGACCTATACAACGGCTGCATTGCTCCAGAAGCTGCACCAATCCGTCTGTCAATCTCACACTCCACTTCCTCACTCATGAACAAGATACTTAAACTCCTCCACTTGGGAAAAAAAGACTCCATGGACCCAAAGTGGGAACACCACCTTTTTCTGGTCAAGAACCATGGCCTTGGATTTGGAGGTACTGATCCTTGTCCAACTTGTGTTGCCCTCAGTTGTAAACCACCTCAGTGCACGCTGAAGGTCCAGGTTTGATGAGGCCAACAGGGCAACATCATCAGCAAAAAGCAGAGATGAAATCCTCTGGCTGCACATAGAAATTCTGTACATAAAGATTATGGACAGAACTGTGATAAAGGGAAGCCCTGCCAAAGTCCAACATGCACCTGGACCAGGTCTGACTTACTGCCAGCAATGCAAAACAAGCTCTGGATTTGGTCATACATGGATCAGACAGGTCCAGTACTCTGACCGGGACGAAAACCGCTTTGCTCCTCCTGAATCCGAGATTCAACTTTTGGTCAAATCTTTCTCTCCGGTACCCTGAAGAAGAGGCTGAGGATTGTGATCTCCCTATAGTTAGAGCTAACCCTCCGGTCCCCCTTTTTTTAAAGGGGAGCCACCACCCCGGTCTGCCAATCCAGAGGTACTGGCCCAAACTGAAATACAATGTTACAGAGATGCGTCAACCAAGACAATCCCTGCACATCCAGAGATTTGAGATACTCGGTTTCATCCACCCATGGTCCCTGCCCCCAAGGCAAATATCTCCGTGACTTCAGCTCGAGTGATAGGCAAGTGCACCTCTGAAACCTCAGCTTCTGTTTCCACCGTTGGAAGACATGGCAGTGGGATTGAGGAGATCAAAGTATTCTTTCCACCGCCTGACAATATCACTAGTGGTAAGCAGCTCCCCGTCTCCATTGTAAACAGGTGGTGCACCATGCTGTCTCCTCCTCCGAATGGTTTGCAATGATTTCTTGCCAGAATTTTGACCACTAGTTATTCTCCATGGCCTCCCCAAACTCCTCCCAGACCCTTGTTTTTGTTTATGTGACCACTTGGACTGCCGTACACCTGGCCTGCCTGCATCTGTCAACTACAGAGTCTATGATTCAACAAGATTCGACAAGACTCATTCAGCTTGATGGCATCCCTTACTCACGGTGTCCACCACCAGGTTCGGGGCATGCCACCGCGACAGGCACCAGAGACCATGCGACCACAGCTCCAAGCAGCCGCTTCAACAAATGAGGTGGAGAAAATGGGGAGGCCATAATGGATGATATCACGGTCCTCAATATACTTCATATAGTTCATAGGACCTGTTTTCCAGGGGAGTTGGTACCAGGACCATAAAGCCCCGGACAACACAGCTCCTGGTATCATTTGAGCAGTCAACCTCCCCTAGCATGATAAGATGGCATTTCAATTAAGAAGTACAAACATTAACAAAATTCTGGTCACATAAGGATGTCTTTATTAAGCTGAAGATCTTTCTTCTCTTGATGGAAAATACAAATAATAACATAAATACCACAGTGCCACAGCACAGTCACTGTCTGCTGTGGCACTGTGGTCTCACCTTGATCTCTTTTCTATCCCTAAGTCTAGCTGCAGTCAATAAAACCCACAGCTCATTCATTTCAGACTACCTGCACTGCAAAAATATCTCTCAAGAATCACGCAAATATGTCTCACAATTTCCTCTTCAATTCAACCAAAAAACAAACTACTAAATTTGTTTTCACAAAATGTCACAAGCTGTATAAGCATACACTTGAGGTCAAGTGTTAAACAGTGGCAACAAGTGGTGACCTAACATGATGACATCATCATAGTTTGACAGTTGCCCCATTTAATGTGGAAATGATTAAAGAAGCAAAGACAAAGAGGGATTTCACCCATTACCCATTAAAGTCAACCACCAAATTACATCGGATTTTATAGGCCATAAATAAGAAAAAGTTGCTGTACTTTATCCTAATCTGGCCACTGTTGAGCCACCCTGTGAGTGTGTGTGCTTGCCAAGCTCAGGGGGAAAGACTCACCATGGGACTCACCAACTCTCTTGGATATGGGATTAGAAAAACCCACACATATCATTCACTTTCAACGAACGGAACCAAATTCAGATCAAATTAGCTTCCTTTCTTAAGCAGCCACCCCAGGCAGGGATAACACACACACACACTCACACACACACACACACACACACACACACACACACACACACACATATATATATATATGTGTGTGTGTGTGTGTGTGTGTGTGTGTGATTCAACTAACTCGAGTGTGCCACTAATCAATATATAAATTTAAAAAAAAACAAGAAAATCATGAGTAGAATGTTGAGTGGTGAACACTGCATTTCCTGGAAAGCAATGGGCAAGTGTTCTACAGTTTATCATCACACTCAGCTCCCTCTCATCCATCCTTGCAACCATTACAGCAAAGAATCTCTATGCACTTTGCACTTTCACCATTGCACTACCCATTCACTTGGCCATTTGGTTGCAATTTACTACCAAAGAAGTTTACAGCACATTGTTCCTTCCTCTCTTTTTTCTTCATCTCCTCTTCCCCTGTATTACTTTCCCATTCTGATTTGTATTATGGCATTTCATTGTGTTTTGTTTGTTTCCCTGTGACTCCTTTCATCTCTCAGTCTGTCTGGCCTCATATCATTTTTAAAGTGGACCCAAATGCTTTCCCTGGCACTTGCCAGCATGCGCTTCCAGTAAGTCTGAGACATAAATTGAATATTTGAAAAAAATACAAATAAATACAAGTGTAAATAGCCTCTTGGAAAGTGCCTTACCAAGTTTTGAATATAATTGGGCTGTGATTTCTGTGTGAGAGGAAAAGAGTGGAAGAGGAAAAGAAATGTTAGCAATTGCATTTTGTGTCTCCATTAGTACACAAGTGACTAAATCCCCTTAAAACCAATGTGTGAAATGTTCCTCTTGGGCCTGGAAATGACTGATAAAAAGGTCTATTTTGTGTTGGAAGACATTAGCATGATGACCTCCACCATTTTCCACACCGACACTGACCACCCAACACCTCCTCACCTCCAGGAAAAGAAACATTTGACCAATGAAAACATCATGGGCTGGAATTTATGTTATGGCTCAGCGTCTCACTGATTCACTGCCATCTGGCTGCTATTTCAAATTAGCTTCCAGGAACACAAGAGAATGAAAAAAATTGAGAGAAACAATGACATAGTTGGCATCTTGGAAGATGAGTCAGAGATACCAATGTAAGTCTGGCATTTGTGAATGTCAAACTATGAGATGCTGGGGCAGTCCTTCTGATTTCCCCTCTGTTGTTTGTGTGTGTATGTGTGTGTGTGTGTGTGTGTGTGTGTGTGTGTGTGTGTGTGTGTGTGTGTGTGTGTGTGTGTGTGTGTGTGTGTGTGTGTGTGTGTGTGTGTGTGTGTGTGTGTGTGTGTATGTGTGTTTGTTTGACCATACAGTTGCACTACGGCAGTGTTGCCAGTGAGTTGGCGTATTTACTATGTTTATGTGTGGGTATTGTGTCTGGGCTGAGTGGTCACTGTATTCCAGACATGTGGTATATTCAGTACTCAGTGATTCACTCCTACCAGCATCTCTCTGCGTTGGCAATCCCTGAGAGGTCTGATTAACACCACAATAATGACCCACCCAGAATTGACCAGATCTGACCAGATCTGACTGGACCTGACCAGACTCCAGAAATAAACAACGGGATAAAGCTAAGACAGGGAACAGTATCATCCCTTCTACAATTAGCACAAATTCCAAGATGTTTCACTGGTGTGATTGTGAAAGAAGCGTAGTCTGGCCTTACCAGAGTACCAAGAACTTTTTTCTTTTAACATTTTTAGATGATATTCAGTAGACCTTGTGGATAGCTAGGAAGTCAATAGTAATTACACTCAGGATAGTACATGGCTTTTAAATGTACACTGTAAAAATTCTTTGGCACAGAAAAAAAGCCTTTTTGAAATCCTGAAACCCTAATATCTGTAAATATTTCAGGTTTCTGTAATTTTCAGAAACATCCACTTCAGACATAGATTGTCTCGGCATGCCAAAGGAGTGAGAGACTTACTGTCAAGTGTTTTATTCATTCATCATGTGTGAGATTCTGTTCAGTTACACTGTCAAAGTCTTCACAGAAAGATGAAAATGTGTCCTTATCACTGTATCAAGACCACAAAGACATGCCAAAGACAAATAGTTATCAGAAAGAGAAAGTACCATAGCTTGTGTCACACCATACCGTACTGTACCATACCGTACCATACTGTACTATATCGTATCATACCCCACCCTACCCTACCATACCATACCATACCATACCATACCATACCATACCATACCCTACCCTACCCTACCCTACCCTACCCTACCCTACCATACCATACCATACCATACCCTACCCTACCATACCATACCATACCCTACCCTACCATACCATACCATACCAATTAGCTTGGCCAAAAACAAACAACAAAAGATCCAGGCTGTTATAAGAGACTGGTTTTCTATACTGTCACCTGTTTTTCACATTTTATTATATTTTGGAAGGAAGCGTCACAGTCTGTCAAAGTTTATTTAAGTTATTTTGATCACTACTTTGGTTCCCTGCAAATACAAGCACAAACTGTCCTTCATCTGTTTTACATTAAAAACCTTACGGTGGTTGAGACAAACAATTCTTCCTGGAGTGTATCTAATGTGAAATATCTTCACTGTATTTAAGTGTATAATAAATTAATTTAATGATGAAAGTAATTCAGACAGACAGAATATGCTAATGCATCCATGGATTTAATTTTATAGTAAGATTTTCATTGTCAGCCTCTGTAGTTCACACAATGATAATCATGGTGCAAATATTTTATTTTTAGTAGTTAAAACCTGTATTGCAGAACTTCAGGGGAGTAAGTGACCCGAATACATCAAATATTCTTTGATTCCAGATCTGTCAGCATACCGTCACATCCTGAGATCAGCTGTCCATGATTTGGTACCCATTGGGCATTTTCTGTTAGGGACCACTCTCTATGGGAAAACCTCCCCATAGGGTTTCAGAGTGGCACACTTCTTAACCACTTATAAATCCCTGAATTTTGTCTTTCATATTGACTTCCTTTTTATTTGATGTTATACAAGCCTGAGAGGAGGTAATGTTGTTGATGGTCTCAGCCGGTCAGGTTGTGTGTGTGTGTGTGTGTGCGTGCATGCGTGCGTGCGTGTTTGAGACATCAAGTTTGATCCATCAGTTTTTGGCTATTTGTTATAATAAAATAATATAATCTTGACTAGCAGGTGTAAGTGATAGTATTTAATTTATTTCTATTTTTTTTGTGATTAGTCAGTTTTATGCTGATTACAACAGTATAATTTTGTGGAAAAAAAATTGTATTTTCCATATTGCTAAGGGTTTATGTAATTGGCATTACCAACCCAAAGAGGCTTCACTTTTCCCTCTACACTATTTTTACAAGTCAGGTGAAGCAACTAATTACAATACATCACCGCTTTGAAGCAGGATGTAATAACATTCAGGGGCCCATTTTCACGACAAAAAAAAAAAAAACTTCTGAAAAAGGAAAACTGGCAAAGCCACCAAAAACAATGACGCAACCCAGCTTTGTGTATGTCCATTTCTGTGCAATTTACTTGCATATGCTCATCATGAGCAGAACAATGACAAAGCAGATTGTCCACTTTTGTTTGTAATGGAGATATTGTTGTCTATTACAGATAGATTTTTGATGTTCACTTTGAAGTTACACCATTACAGTCTTAATATGCATGCTACACCATGTTTGCAATCTTGTTGCAACATGAATGCAGAACTTAAAGAACATTGTTTCAGTTTTTAGTAAAGATGCAACAGACCCTAAGACAGAGCTTGTCATTGAAGTAGGAGACATATTGAGCCCAAAACATTAATTCATAGGCAGCAGGTTTGGGATTAGTTTGGGGAGAACAAGGTGCAAATGAATGAAAACAGATGATTTAGCAAAACCTCTGTCAGTCCTCATCTCCAGAATGGAGGTTGTAAGATGACTAAAACGCTCACTTAGATGTTCCCTCGGTTGGCTGTTTGAATGAAAGACAGTGAAGATCAGTCCAAAGCACATGGAGATTTAATGAAGAGACTATGAAAAAAGGCAGTGGGATTTATCCCACTTGTGACTTTTTCAGGACTGGGAACAATGCTGTCTTTATAGTCTGGTTTTATCTCTCTCCCTGGCTATAGCCAAGAATAGTAACTGTCTTGTGACAGTCACCATATAAATCAGTTTTGTGTTTTAACTTGGCAACGCTGCTGGGCAAAAGATAGACAAGAGGCGGATGAGAAGGCATAGGGAAGACAGAGCTGGGGTAGGGGAGGTCATGAAGACAGTTGGAAGTCTTTGATAGAATAACCTGTTAGGAGACGAAAGAGAACAGAGAGGCAAATGGGGTGAGAGGAGGAAGTCTGGATATTAAACACTGTACAGTGTGTGCTTTCAAGAACAACTCATCCCTTCAAACACTTGAGCTCCTTTTGAATAACTTACCATAAATAGGGATTTGTAATCGACTTATTCATTGGAAGGGAGTTTCATTACACTGGTCTGCAAATGAGACAGAATGAAGTGTTCCTCCAGATTACAATTCCTCAGTTGGGTCTTTGAGGATTAGAGGGGGTGTACAATAGAGAGTAAGACAGGGTGGGTGCTGCACAGATAACCATTCATGAGAATCAGCAGCAAGAACATCAACAACATGCTTTACTTCCCAGGTATTTCTAGAAAGTCTCACTGAACCAAAAGTGAATATTACTGTCTGAATATTTGAGCAGAGATATTTAACTAGGCTAAGAAGATTACTATTCTAAATGATGTTAAGTGGCTCAGTCAACATTAAAACATTTTTTTCTTCTCAGGCAAACTGTACTGACTCAGATAATAGCTGATGATTAACATAACAAAAGCTGAACAAAACACATTTATCAAGATTCATTCACAGAAATGCAGACCAAAACTTGTGCGCATGCCTGTCTTTATGTGCATGTCTGTGTGTACGCACACCAACATGTGCACAAATGGGCCTCCTTGATGCCTCAATAACCCCTCATTAAGGCTAGAAAGAACTGGAAAAGTGAGGAGACAGGCCATGCTTCGTCAGACTACCGAGAAAGTTAAACGATGCAACTGAGTATGTGTGCTCAGTGGATTAGTCTTAACTGTATTTGGCATTGATGAGATTTATCATAAAGGCATAATGTTATAACCATATCAACACAATGGCTCCTCAGCCATGATTAAGGGAGATTTGGTGCGCTGACTTCTTTGAAGTCACAGACGAGGTACACAAACACAGAAACATTATCCTGACGCAAGTGAGCCTGAACTATGCAGATTCACAAGCAGTCGAATAAAAAGTATGAATAATAAATGGAGCTGTACATGCATGGACGGCCATGTGAACCAAGGAGGTACATTCCTATGCACCTTGTTTTCTTCATGTGAATTTATGATGTCAGAAGAATGTGATGCAGATGTATTTGCAGCTGCATCATAACAAATGACTGCCCTAACTGTGGACATTTGCACTTGATGCAGAGCACCCAGCTAACAAGGGAGGGTGTGTGTGTGTGTGTGTGTGTGTGTGTGTGTGTGTGTGTGTGTGTGTGTGTGTGTGTGTGTGTGTGTGTGTGTGTGTGTGTGTGTGTGTGTGTGTGTGTGTGTGTCTGTGTGTGTGTCTGTGTGTGTGTGTGTGTGTGTTTTGTTTTACACAGAAGTAAATCTACAACAATGGTCCTTCTCTATGTCACCATGGATTGTTTTACTTCACCTAATTTACCAGTTGGCTAACATAAAACAAGGGGTGTGATAATGACAATAGCAATGACTTTATGTCCCTCAAGAGACCCCAGTTTGCTACAAAAATATAAATATATCTGTGGCAAACATGCAACACCTTTGGCACAATATGACAAGATTTAAAAAATTTGATATAAATTGTTATGAAAGCAAAGTTATGCAATGCAAGAGTTACTTCCTAAAAGTACACAAACTTTTTTGGATAAATTTAAGTAGGTTTGACAAAGATCTTTTTGTTGGAGGATGAGAATAACTGTATGAATTTTAGGCAGATAGGGCCTTTCCAAGAGTACGGTTGAATTAGAAATTTTCTTTGACTATCAAAAGTGGGACAGGACGAGACATAATGAAATTCATCCCCACAACTGTCAAGGCAAAGAGGATAGGATGAATCTATGTACAGTAGTCACTATGCAAGTACCGTTGATTAGCCATAGGGAATAAATGATTACCACAACAGAATTCAACCATAATACTTTCATCGACAGGAAGTGTCTTAAAGTACGGTTCAATACATAAATTACTGTTAAAGATTATGTTATTTGAACAAAGTATATTCATATTAACTTCAGCTTGCCAGTTTTGGGGTAGAAATATCATCTAAACTTCAGCAAGAAAAAGAGTATACTCTTTTTTTTTTTATCAAGGATGACAAGGTTATAAGATGTATGTCATTGAATGACAAATGGGCTTTCAATGCAAAAAAAAATATTGACGCTTAACAAGTTAGTTCCCATATACAGTATTATACTGTATGTAGGACATTTGCGAGAGAAAAAAACTGCCTCTGGTCTGAAATAAATCCAGCTGTGACATCTTTCGCTTGTTTTCTTGATACCATATCTACTGTGTCTTGTTTGAGACATATATTCTGGAATTTATTCCTCAATTTTCTCAAAACACTTTTAAAATAGAGGAAAATTGGAAATAATTATTTCTACTTCCTGTTTAAATCTTTGCCAAGCTTATGAGAAACAATGATTCTGAGATCTCGGATGCTGAGATAAGTATTTTGTGCAGTTTCTTTCTGTGTAAGATTTTGTGTGCAATTTATATTTGAGTGTCACCTCACCATCAGCAAAAGAAGAAAACACTGAAGTCTGTTTATACATCTGAAAGGGTAAAACAATGTAACCTTGTGCACTACTACTTGGAAGAATCCTGAGGCCTCCTGGAAAGTTTTAGTACTCAGAGAAAATGCAATTTATACCAGGGAGAACTTGAGGTATATTACACCAAAGTCTGACATATGCTCCCAACATTGAAGCGACGGGGATGAAAAGCTATCAGACCAGAGAGCTATTTGAAATAGGAAAATCTGTGGCTATATGGTTGAATTATATACTACCCAGATCACATTTCAAATGACTCCAGTGCTTGAGTGCAATTCAGCATTTGGATTGTGTAATTGTTTGGGGCTGTCTGGCCTCTCAGTCATGTGGCAGTGCTCCTCGGGACACAGGCCAAACTCATAGCATATGTTGGAAGGGTATGACAGGAGTTCGGCGAGTATGTGTTTTTGAAGTGTACTCACAGACAGACACACACTGTGAAATGGCCTTTGTTTGAATGATACGTTTTTGGCAAGAACTCACACACATTCATGAATAATGAATGCATGTGCGTTAGTGTCTGCATGCAAACATTCTTTTAACACACTCTCTCTCTCTTTGTCTGTGTGTTTTATGTGTACCTAAGCATGAACTATATTCTGTAAACAAACACACAAAAACTAGGGATAATTTGTCTTGACTTTTGATCAGGATGCTAATCTATCTGCATCATTTGTGCAAGCAGGGCTTTGGATTTATATGTCTGTGTGCGTCTGTGTGTGTGAGTGTCTGTGTGTGGGTTTCCATCTAGCATTTCTTCAGGGTTCTGCCAAACACACAACCATGTTAGGTTATTCACCCATCCCTTACGTATGTTTGTGGACATTAATATCTCAGACATCTGTGCACGTCTGTGGTTCTGAGTTGGTAACCTCTCCAAAGTTTGCTGTGGACTCTGCACCACAATCTAAAACACATTTTGCCAACCTTATCTTAAGAGAGGCTTTTACCCGCCATGCCGACTGCTGGTCTGGTATTTGTCTGTTTTTCTATTACTCATTCTGTCTTTTCATCTGTCCTTCCCTTCCTATTCTTTTCCCTCCATTACCAGTCTCAAGGATTTCCTCTATTATTTATCCCTCCTTTTTTTCTCTTCTCTCTTCCATGGGATGGAGCTATCTCTCTCTCTCTCTCTCTCTCTCTCTCTCTCTCTCTCTCTCTCTCTCTCTCTCCTCTCTCTCTCTCTCTCTCTCTCTCTCTCTCTCTCCTCTCTCTCTTTCTCTCTCTCTCTCTCTCTCTCTCTCTCTCTCTCTCTCTCTCTCGCCCTCCCTCCCTCCCTGTTGTGACTAAAAATGTGCCAGTTTTGGGAGAGAGGATGGAGCTCCCCAGACCCTGGGGAGGTATTGGAGCTGCAGGAACACTGGTCTCCTCCTTTCCATGTGTTCGCATTGTGAGTGTGGGCTAATTGTTAGAGCAAGGCCTCAAAGAGAGGGGACAAAAGGTCACAGTGGGTCACTTTGGCATCCTAACATGAAAAGAGCTCCCAGTTTCACTGAGGATTAACCAAAAATTCCATTGACGGCAACACTATAGGAGCTGCCAGCACCTTATACATGTGAATGCCCCATCCATATGAAAGTACCCTCTCCTCAGCTCTCTTCTCTTCTCTTCTCTTCTCTTCTCTTCTCTTCTCTTCTCTTCTCTTCTCTTCTCTTCTCTTCTCTTCTCTTCTCTTCTCTTCTCTTCTCTTCTCTTCTCTTCTCTTCTCCTCTCTCCTCTCTTCCCTAACACACATGTATTTGCATAGACAAACAGAAAATATATGTAACATCCAGTAAAAAAGCACTAACGGTCAAATACTGCCCCTTGACCCTCTGTGTGTGTGTTTGTGTGTGTGTGTGTGTGTGTGTGTGTGTGTGTGTGTGTGTGTGTGTGTGTGTGTGTGTGTGTGTGTGTGTTTGTGTGTGTGTGTGTGTGTGTGTGTGTGTGTGTGTGTGTGTGTGTATGTGTTTATTTGTGAGCATGTAAGGGAATTAAGGTGTCTGTGTGGCCCAGGACAGATTATGGGCCCCACAGCAGAGCTCATTTAGAGGTTAATGTGTCAGTAAATGAACTCAATGTGAATAGCTCAATGGTTCTTTGAGGTCAGCTCTCCAAGACACTAACACATACTCACGAAACTATAGTATAGTTCAGCATTACACTTCTGTGCGCTCATTCATGGTGGAAGACATGCTGGACTCAAAATTTAGTCTTTTGTCTTACACCAAATCATTGGAACAAAGCTGAAGAATGGAGATAATGAGATGAGTAAATGAAAGGATGAAAGGTCTGCTGAACCATAGCTGTGCCCTCTGCGTAAATACACAGGCCAAGCTAGGGCTCACGGGCATTGCCTTTGTGACCTTAAGGCTATGGCAACATCTACACTCATCCTCACTGTTCTTCACATAGTGCAGAGGCCAGCAGCAGGGTGCTGCTTGACTGGCTTGTCATCCACTACTTGTCATGGGCAGTGCTTAATAGCCACATTCCTGCCTGGCAGTAAAGCTTTATGTGCCCATTGATCCAGTGGGTCATTATGACAAGGGCAGAGTCCTTATTATCCACGTCATAACGCAGTAGAATGAACTTCAAACACGTTCCTCTGACTCGATGGGTCGATCATGCAGAGCCCAGTCCCATTCAGGTCCATTTCTTGAGCTCTATTGTTTATGACATGTTTTTGGTGTAAAAGAATAAGTTCTAGCACTTGACAGACACTGACTAATGATAAGTCCTCTCATCAAAGACTCAAGTGACTGCACAGTCATCTCCACTTTTGCTCTGGTGAGATGTTGTGATGGTCTTGTAAACATTTCTTAAAATGAAGTTTTTAAATTTAGTAGTATCATATCAAGAGTCATGAGTGCTATTTTATTCTGAAAATTGTTGTTATTTAAAGCAGTTAAGAAACATAATGAGTCCTTTACCTCAAGATAAACATGCAATTCATGCCCAATTACATCTTCAAATAATTTTTACATTTTAATAGATTATGTGAGAGTGAGGAGGAACCCCTCAAGCATTCAGATATAGTGAACTCTAAACCGTTACCATGCAATGATCCGTTTGACTAACCTAGTAACAGCAGTGGATTGCTTTCCACTAAATTTTCAAGCAAATCATAAAAATATTGGGACTTTGTTCTTAAGCCTGTTGATCTAGAGCAGGGGTCTCCAAACTGTTTCCTGTAAGGGCCACATAACATTTTCCTTCTCTGATGAGGGGCCGGGGTCAGTTAGTTTGTAACAGAAAAACTGTGACGGTCGTAGGGATGCCTAAATGTACACATATACAGTCCTCCACAAAGCCACACATACCCAAATATTAATAAGCCTTTCCGGGATCTTAACAGGAAAAAAGGCATGAAATAAATAATAACTATTAATGAAGTAAATATCACTATTTATGAAATAAATAAGAAGCAGGGTGTTTTTCTGGTAATGTTCAGAGGGCTGTATCAAATGCAGATGAGGGCCATATCCGGCCCACAGGCGGTAGTTTGAAGACCACTGATCTAGAGGCTTCAGGGTACCCTGTTCACAAGTGTGTCTCTGATTAATACTGCAGGCTTTCCCCAAAATGTGAGGTAGAATAAAAAAGAAAGCGCAAACTATCAAAAATGAAAAAAAAATTGCCATTAGATCTTTTTTCCTTGCATGTCAATGACGGTGGGCGAGATACACAAGCATTGTATCATTCAGAACATAGCTAAGATTTTGACAAATTATGACAACTTAAACAGTGATGCATCGTTTATAACTGAATGTTAAAATCAGTGACGATAATGTGGCTCAGACCACTGACTGGAGCCATTTATTTTTGATATTTTCTTTTTGCAGACTCCACCTTGACCAAATCTTAACAAAAGAGGTGACTTTGTGAGAGAGATGAAAGAATAAGCGTGAAGGAAGAGCCCAAAATAAAAGAATAAAAGAAAGAATGGTAGCGACAGACACTGACACACAGACACACAGACACAGACACACACACACACACACACACACACACACGCACACGCAAACGCACACCAATCCTCAGAAGGACAAGCAGCTTTTGTTTCGTGTCATGCGAGGCTCGTAGAGCCGAGAGACGCTTTATTGGAAAAAGGGCTGTGGTGTTTTCATCTCCAAAATCACAAGGGCTCATTAGAGAAGACATTTTAGAGCTGGAAATGACCACATGACACATAACACTTCAAACAGATGACCTATTTACGAGATGACTTGTAAGCATATCTATAAAACACATTAGAGTGACCGAGTAGCAATTCATACAATTGGGGGAAAATGTGAACTAATCATCTTCTGTGGTTGCAAAAGGAAGGGAGGAGGTGATGCTTTAGCTGCCAAAGAGAGAATAATAGAGCACCACTCACACACACACCTATCACCCTTCAAACTCACATTCACACCCACTCAGACAAACACACACTATTCACAGTTTATTCTCTGTGCACTAAATGTATAAATTATCCATATATTTTATGTGTTTCTAGGAAGGAAACAAAATAGTAAATCAGCCAACTCAATGAGGTCATTTTTAGTATTGGCTACCCCAATAGGAAGCACTATGTATACAATCACTTATCAAACACTTACAAAACCACCAACATACCCTGCGTTGCTCCCAGTTGGTTCCGACTGAATGTATTCCTCACTATAAACATGTCTACTAGGGATCGTTTTCAGCTGTGGTTTAACACAACTTTGGCAAATGATTGTGTGTTTATGAAAACAAGACATATGATTCACTCAACATAAAGTGTGTCACAATAAAGAAGACCATTGTTGGATGGTGGCAACACCTATTAATGTGTGTTTAATTCTATTAAAACAAAGGAAAAGCTTTATCGGGCTATGCATTCACAGAAAGTATCTGAAAGCAGTATGATTTCATTGTGATCCATGTCTATGTGGAAACAAACATCATCAGACTCCATAAAAGCTACTGTCGATGTGCTCCTGGGTGAAATGCATGAGATACAGTATATTTGCACCAGTGGCGCTCAGTAGTGTGTAAATGAACAGCAGGATGTTGCGAACAAAAGGTGCAGAATCACTTTGCCATTTCTAAGACAAACAAAATGTTATGTGTCATCTTAAATCAGCAGTTGAGAATATTTGCATGCCCTCTGCTCGTATGTTCCCACAGCACAGAAGAAAGTATTATATGTTCCTATCTTTCCATGTATCAGCAGTGAAACTCCATCCCTTCCTCATGTCTGGTTCCCACCTATCAAGCTCTGTCTGGTTGTGTTTGCAAGGGGTGGTTGTATTCACTGTTATTTCAAGATTTCACATAACCTCTCCAAGCCTTTGAAGCAGAGAAGAGCTGACCAAAGCTGAGTGATCCCTGCTGTAAGCCTAAGTCTGGGCAAGACCTGATTCAGTCTCACCAAAAGGACTCTTACCTCGTTCTTATACCCATCCACATTCTTCCTGCTTCTTCATGCAACTGGAACAAATTTATGTCAGCTCAACAGATTTTCAGGGTACTTTTGAGGTGCACACAGTCTGCTTGCCTGCTCAAGTTGACCTGAAGGTATTTGTCCTGGTTCAGCCTTCTGAAAATAAACAATAGGACAGAGTTGCTTAGTCTTGAGAAGCAATGAGGTTTCAGGGGCAGAGGAAAACTACAATTACCCAAGGCATTATGGACATTAAGTGCTGAATGAGAGCTGTCCAGGGTAGGGCGCTCAGAGTAAATAAGCAATCTAGGGATACTATCTACTGTGGCATGGACATTGATGAAAGGGAGAAATGGATAAAACAAAAATAAACTTGATCTGACTTAGCACTGACCTTCTTTGTCAAAGTGCTACCGCTGGGTTGGAGGTGTTGGGTTTCTGTGGGCTAAGCTCTCTTGCTCTCTATTCTCTCTTCATGCAATAATTAAGGCCTTATACTTTCATAGAAAACCGAAAAGGTACAAATGATGTCTTTTCTAGTCAACAATGACCCAAGGTAACCAAAAACAATGGTCAGTTTGTAAGGCAGCACAGCCGTGAGAGAATAGTACGTTCATCGATGTGCAATAGGATTGCAAAATGCTGTGTTTACTCTTCTTCCACCCACTCATCTTGGCTGTTAAATTCCAAATGTGTTCTTTTTTCTACCCTGTTGTTGCCAAATCCTCTTTCGAGGATTTGGCAACAGCAGGGTAAGCCAATGAGCTTTCTGGTCCAACCTTGAATCACATAATGACCTTCAACCGATGAGTTTCCAGTGGTTTGAATTCTTCAGCTGGACGTAGTCCTTTTCTAAATATTTCTTCTCTTTAGCTCCCTTGTCCTTAAATTATTTACTTTTCCCCCTCGGTGTGTTTAACCAGTATCAGAGCTCAGTAGAACATTTCCCTTTAACATACCCATACTTCAGAATGAACAATAGTTATTCCCCGTGACAGATTTAAGTTAATTTATGAAAGAGCAACATATGAAAAACTACCTTTAGGCAATAGGAAACAATTACCTCTAATCCAATGCAGTGTTTTTGTTGGTTCCAATTATCATCACAGTTACTGGGCTCTCAAACCTTCCTCTCTGCAAGGGACAAATTTGTTTTTTCACCTCTTTATTTTCTTTGATGTTGTAAACATTAATTTCTGTTCACCCCCACAACATGCCCGTCAGATAGACAATGACAGTTTTATGATTTTGGGTTACCTTGCAATAGCCAGTCAAATTATTTCAATCACTGTACAACTATCCTCACTCTATCTCCTGTTGGTGTTGGAGAAACAGTGAACAATTGTTGATATCCCCCATTTCCTGGAACTGGAGGATATCAGTGCAGGCCAATTTGCCCTGCACAGACACGCACATTAAGCACAGCAAGTAAGAGTCTTGGTTTTACCGCTGTTATAATGTTGTGGCTCACTGGGTCACTACAAGTTCCTAATGACCCAACAAATACATCTTCTATTGCTGTGCACTTCAGCTGCCTGTTTTTGCTGTTCATTCAATTCTTCTCATTCGTGCCATTGCATGTGCCGGTGTTGATAGGGGTCTTTATTACCAACAATTAAGGTTGTCGAGCTGGCCCGATTTGCATGAGAATGTATTAGTGTGTGTGTGTTTGTGAATGTGTTTGTGATACCAGTCAAGCATGAGAAGTCTTTTGTCAAAAGATAAGTGAGTTAAACATAGTGACTGCAACAAATTAAAGTGCATATGACCTTGAATATCCCAAAAGCAGTATGCGACTATGTCCTACAAATACAAAGACTGAATAACACATTCAAACTTTGACAGTTTAGAGTGTAACATTATGAAATAACTATAATTAATAACTACCGTACAATAGTAAAGCAGGATCAGCTACCATTCACATTAACTGAAGAGCTGTCCAGATGCAAAATTGCAGTAGTTACTTTAGGAATACAGCAAAGTCCATGCCTAGTCAATTCCCATAGGTACAGTAAGTCTGTTGACTGTCAATTCCCCGTGATTGTTTACGTTGTCATAAATGCATCCACAAGAGGGCAGTGAAGAATCAAAGGTTTCAAGAACAACAAATATTATAACAATAGGAGGAGGTGGTGGTAATGTATCTGGTATTGTAAATACAAAAGAGGTTAAGAAAAAAAAGATTTTGGTATTTGAGACCATTGAGTACATTGAGACATGAAGAGGGTGAATTTATTCACTTTTTTTTCTTTGTGGCAAATTTGCCGTTTTGCTTGAACTGTAGCTACACTGTCTGCGTGTTCCTATCTTTGATGCAGGGTATAGAAGGTCATTAATGGTCCATTAAAACAACATAAATCAGGTCTGGAACAGACAGACCTGAATTAAATCACACACAACTATGGCAATAACATGGATAAAAAACCTAAAATCAGATTTTTTTTTTGTTAATAATGGTCATTGATATAAGAAAGCTTTATGTTAAAGCTTCTTTCACCAATGCTGCTGTTACTAAAACTTATACAATCAGAAAATTATTTCCAGAAGATGATGCAGAACTATATTTAGCCATGCATAAAACAGTAGAAAATCACATACACGGATAATCACATATACCTCCTCCATCTCACTGTGCATTACCTCACAGTGAGATAATGCATCTAAATGCAATATAAACAAAGTTGCCTGAATCCAAGCGACTACATGACTTTATACCAGTAATGCTCACAAAATATCATAAATCCAAGTAAAGTCTCCATTGACATTGGTCACTAACTGGTCACTAAATTTTTAAAAGATTTTCTAGTATCTTCAGGGTTTGGATTAAATTTATAGTGTTGGACGCTCCGTTCACCCTGCTAAGGTGAAGGAAAAACAGGGAGTGGAGGAGTGGGAGCAATCACCTCCCCTCAATCACTACTTATTAGAGGCCAGAGGGCTCATTACAAACGCTCAATTGCAGTGATGTCAAGGCAGATCAGTTGTGCTCTTTTTTTGCACCAGGTTGTCTGGTTGTCTCATTTTTGTTACTTTGAAAGCTGAGAATGTTGGATGTCGTACTTGTCTGAGTGCAGGAAACTGTGGTGATGCACAGAGTGGTGTCATTAAAAATCTTGTAGCAGGGCTAACTGCGCTAAACAAAGTGGTGGAGGGGCTCAAAACTGGTTACAGAGATGCAGCAGGTGTCCTCACTCTTAGCTAAGCTATGAGTAGAGCAGCAGGGCAGCTGGCAGGGTCATGGTCTCCTTGTGGGTGGTAAGGTATCAAGTCTTGCTGTCTCAGTCATGGCTGCAGGAGGATCAGCAGCCTGGTCTGCTCCATCTCTTCCCAGAAAAGATCCCGTAGTGTTCTAGAACTGAGAAAAAAAAGATTGTATATATACTGTATATACATATATATATATATACAGTATAGCCATATATATATATATAAATGTCCCTCTCACCCTTGTAGGGTGGTATCTGTGTGTCATCCTCACGCTCGGGTCCTCTACCAGAGGCCTGGGAGTCTGAGGGTTCTGCGCAGTATCTTAGCTGTTCCTAGGACTGCGCTCTTCTGGACTGAGGCTTCAGATGTTGTTCCAGGAATCTGCTGGAGCCACTCTTCCAGTTTGGGGGTCACTGCCCCAAGTGCTCCTACTACCACGGGGACCACATTAACCTTGAACTTCCACATGTGTTCCAGCTGCTCTTTTAACCCTTGATACTTCTCAATCTTTTCATGTTCCTTCTTCCTGATGTTGGCATCAGCTGGAATCGCTACATCTATCACCACTGCTCTCTTCTGCTCTTTGTCCACCACCACTATGTCCGGTTTGTTAGCCAGCAGCTGTTTGTCAGTCTGGAAGCTGAAGTCCCACAGGATCTTAGCCTTGTTGTTCTCAACCACCTTTGGTGGTATGTCCCATTGGGATTTGGGTACTTCTAGTCCATACTGGGTACAGATGTTCCTGTACACTATCACAGCTACTTGGTTGTGCCTCTCCATGTATGCTGACCCAGCTAGCATCTTGCACCCTGCTACCACATGCTGGACTGTCTCTGGGGCTTCTTTACATAGCCTGCACCTTGGGTCAGATCTACTGTGGTAGATATTGGCCTCTATTGCTCTTGTACTTAGGGCCTGTTCTTGTGCTGCTATGATCAGTGCCTCAGTGCTGTCTGTCAGTCCAGCTTTATTCAGCCATTGGTAGGTCTTCTTGATATCAGCCACTTCCTCTATCTGACGGTGGTACATGCCGTGTAGGGGCTTGTCCCTCCATGTTGTCTCCCCCTCCTCCTCCTCCTCCTCAGGTTTCTGCTGTCTAAGGCATTCACCAAGCAGTTCGTCTGTTGGGGCCATCTTCCTGATGTACTCTTGGATCTTTGATGTTTCATCCTGGACAGTGGCCCTGATGCTCACTAGTCCTCGGCCTCCCTCTTTCCGCTTAGTGTACAGCCTCAGGGTGCTGGACTTGGGGTGAAACCCTCCATGCATGGTGAGGAGCTTTCTAGTCTTAATATCTGTGGCTTCTATCTCCTCCTTTGGCCAGCTTATGATCCCAGCGGGGTATCTGATGACTGGGAGTGCATACATGTTGATGGCTCGGGCCTTGTTCTTGCCATTCAGCTGACTTCTCAGGACTTGCCTTACTCTCTGGAGGTATTTGGCTGTGGATGACTTCCTTGCGGCCTCCTCATGATTGCCATTAGCCTGTGGGATTCCAAGGTATTTGTAGCTGTCCTTGATGTCTTCTATCCTGCCCCCTGATAGGTCAACCCCTTCAGTTCTGATCATCTTGCCCCTTCTAGATACCATCCGGCCACATTTGTCTAATCCGAATGACATCCCTATGTCGTCACTGTAGATCCTGGTGGTGTGGATCAATGAGTCAATTTCTCGCTCATTCCTGGCATACAGCTTGATGTCATCCATGTAGAGGAGGTGGCTGATTGTTGTCCCGCTTCGGAATCGGTATCCATAGCCACTCTTTGTGATGATGTGACTGAGGGGGTTCAGGCCTATGCAGAACAGCAGTGGTGATAGTGCATCTCCTTGGTATATGCCGCACTTGATGTTAACTTGGGCAATTGGCTTGGAGTTAGCCTCTAGGGTTGTCTTCCACATCCCCATGGAGTTCTGGATGAAGGCTCTTAGTGTCCTGTTGATCTTATACAGTTCCATATATATAGTTCCATATATATATATATATATATATGGTTCCATATATATAGTTCCATATATATTCTATATATAGTTCCATATATATATACATATATATATATATGCCATTGCATATATATATATATATATATATATATATATATATGGCTAGTTGACCTGAGGACTGACCACAGCTGCCTCCCAGAACAAGAACCAGTAACCATCTCAATGGCAGACATCCAAGAAAGAGTGTCAAAGATGAAGAGTTGGTCAGCACCGGGCCCCGATATGATCCATACATACTGGCTAAAGAAGCTGACAGCACTCCATGAGCGTCTAGCAGCACAGATGAACCAGCTGCTAAGGGATAGGACGCACCCAGAATGGTTGACTGAAGGCAGGACAGTCCTGATCATGAAAGACCCACAAAAGGGATCTACCTCATCCAACTACCAGCCAATAACCTGACTCTGTACAACATGAAAGCTCCTGTCAGGCATCATGGCGGCTAAGATGAGTAGGCACATGGATCAATATATGAGTGGGGCACAGAAAGGAGTTGGTAGTAACACCAGGGGAGCCAAGCACCAGCTGCTGGTGGACAGAGCAGTACACAGAGACTGTAAGAATAGGCAGACTAATTTGTGCACCGACTGGATAGATTACCAGAAAGCCACCAGAAAGCCTATGATTCAATGCCACACACGTGGATACTAGAATGTCTGGAACTGTATAAGACCAACAGGACACTAAGAGCCTTCATCAAGAACTCAATGGGAATGTGGAAGGCAACCCTGGAGACTAACTCCAAGCCAATTGCCCAAGTTAACATCAAGTGCGGCATATACCAAGGGGATGCACTATCACCACTGCTGTTCTGCATAGGCCTGAACCCCCTCAGTCACATCATCACAAAGAGTGGCTACGGATACCGATTCCGAAGCGGGACAACAATCAGCCATCTCCTCTACATGGATGACATCAAGCTGTATGCCAGGAATGAGCGAGAAATTGACTCACTGATCCACACCACCAGGATTTACAGCGATGACATAGGGATGTCATTCGGATTAGACAAATGTGGCCGGATGGTATCAAGAAGAGGCAAGATGATCAGAACTGAAGGGGTTGACCTATCAGGGGGCAGGATAGAAGACATCAAGGACAGCTACAAATACCTTGGAATCCCACAGGCTAATGGCAATCATGAGGAGGCCGCAAGGAAGTCATCCACAGCCAAATACCTCCAGAGAGTAAGGCAAGTCCTGAGAAGTCAGCTGAATGGCAAGAACAAGGTCTGAGCCATCAACATGTATGCACTGCCGGTCATCAGATACCCCGCTGGGATCATAGGCTGGCCAAAGGAGGAGATAGAAGCCACAGATATCAAGACTAGAAAGCTCCTCACCATGCATGAAGGGTTTCACCCCAAGTCCAGCACCCTGAGGCTGTACACTAAGCGGATAGAGGGAGGCCGAGGACTAGTGAGCATCAGGGCCACTGTCCAGGATGAGACATCAAAAATCCTAGAGTACATCAGGAATATGGCCCCAACAGATGAACTGCTCAGTGAATGCCTTAGACAGCAAAAAACCTGAGGAGGAAGAGGAGGAGGAGGAGGAGACAACATGGAGGGACAAGCCCCATGTACCACCGTCAGATAGAGGAAGTGGTTGATATCAAGAAGACCTACCAATGGCTGAATAAAGCTGGACTGACAGACAGCACAGAGGCACTGATCATGGCAGCACAAGAACAGGCCCTAAGTACAAGAGCAATAGAGGCCAATATCTACCACAGTAGATCTGACCCAAGGTGCAGGCTATGTAAAGAAGCCCCAGAGTCAGTCCAGCATGTGGTAGCAGGGTGTAAGATGCTCGCCAGCTCAGCATACATGGAAAGGCACAACCAAGTAGCCGTGATAGTGTACAGGAACATCTGTACCCAGTATGGACTAGAAGTACCCAAATCCCAATGGGACATACCACCAAAGGTGGTTGAGAACAACAAGGCTAAGATCCTGTGGGACTTCAGCTTCCAGACTGACAAACAGCTGCTGGCTAACAAACCGGACATAGTGGTGGTGGACAAAGAGCAGAAGAGAGCAGTGGTGATAGATGTGGCGATTCCAGCTGATGACAACATCAGGAAGAAGGAACACGAAAAGATTGAGAAGTATCAAGGGTTGAAAGAACAGCTGGAACAGATGTGGAAGGTCAAGGTTAATGTGGTCCCCGTGGTAGTAGGAACACTTGGGGCAGTGACCCCCAAACTGGAAGAGTGGCTCCAGCAGATTCCTGGAACAACATCTGAAGCCTCAGTCCAGAAGAGCGCAGTCCTAGGAACAGCTAAGATATTGCGCAGAACCCTCAGACTCCCAGGCCTCTGGTAGAGGACCCGAGCTTGAGGATGACACACAGATACCACCCCACAAGGATGAGAGGGACATTTATTTAAAAAAAAAAAAATCTATATATCTATAAATATCTATCTATCTATCTATCTATCTATCTATCTATCTATCTATCTATCTATCTATCTATCTATCTATCTATCTATATATCTATCTATATATATATATATATATATATATATATATATATATATATATTAGGGCTGTCACTTTACGCAAGAATTAGATTAATTATTTACGCTGCAAATTAACGCGCTATAAAAATTAACGCAATTAATCGCAAGTGGCAAGTCAATGCGCAAGCATTTTAAATTTTGCCCATTGAGTGACCCGTAGGCTGCAGTGGTACGTCACTTCCTACCTGCGCCACTAGTCAAAAGCGGGGTGACTGACAACAGAGATGGACGCGACACAGGCGAGTGAAGCAAGCCCACTCCGACCTTTGGGCGGAAAGTTTATTTATAAAAAGATCAAAGACGGGACTATCAACAAAAACGCAGTGATTCTGCGCTGTCAATCTGCGCTGTAGACGCTTCAGTCAGTCTGCCCCAGGGCAGCTGTGGCTACACACATAGTTTACCATCACCAAGTATGAATGAGGAATGAATGAATAATGGATCCAATGTAAAGCGTCATTGAGAAAGCGCTGTATAAATCTATCCATTATTATTATTATTATTTGTACCTTTTGAAAAAGAGAATTTTCATATCACCGAAGCAGCTCCAGCCTAACGTATCATACATACATATATTTTCTGCCGCTTCATCCACCGTGGCGGGTCACAGGGAGCTGGAGCCTATCTTAGCTGGCATAGGGCGTGAGGCGGGGGACACTCCGGGCACGACGCCAGTGCACCATTTAAATGCAAAACATGTTAAGGACACAGAGTTGAATGTTAGCTTACCCTTTTACAGGAAAAGCCTGTTGGCATCTTGCTATTTAGTTGCCTTATTTAGAGGCATGTTATACTATTCATTTTGAATTGCTGTATTGAGTCAGCTTTAGTATTCATTTTGATTGAGAGTCTGCTTATGTGCCTAATTGAGACTCAGCCTTATTTTATTTCTGAATTTTATTTATTTTATTTAACTGTATTTGTATTGCATTTTTGAGAAATGCACCTGGCCTAATTGGTTTGCTGATGTGCTTGACCTTCTTTCTTTTGAATTTCATTTATAAAGCACACTTAACCAATAAAAATGTGGATTTCAAATCTTCTCTTCTTGGTGCATTCTATTGATTAGTCATGCACTACAATTTTGTAATGTCCTGGAATTCAAATTCTTTATTTGGGGGCCTTTAGCAGGTACGAGATGTGATTAACTAGATTAATTAATTACAAATCCTGTAATTAATTAGATGTATTTTTTTAATCACCTGACTGCAATAATATATACAGTATATATATATATATATATGTGTGTGTGTGTGTGGTGTGTGTGTGTATACAGTATGTATATGTATATACTGTATACATACAGTATATACAGTATATATATGTGTATATATACAGTATAGTGTGTGTATATATATATATATATATATATATATATATATATATAATAGGGACAGACAGACAGACAGACAGACAGATCTGGAATGACTACTGTCAGACCTGTTGGCAAATGATATGCTGGAGTACTGATGTTCTTTTATCAGAATCGTGAAATCCAAGTGAAACAGCATGATTTGGACCTCACACAATTCCATATGTGCACACACACCACACTGAATATATGGACACTGACTTGGACTCTCACACACCCAGAGGAACCCACTCACCTTAACTGCCAGTGAGTTCCCCTTCAGTGCAGGCATATTACTGGTTGGTGGAAGAACTAAGGAGGAAGAGCAAATGTGTCTCCATCTCTAGTCTCTTTCAATTTTTCATAAGGACCCTTTCTCCTGTCCCCTGGAGTCCAGCAGCACTTCCCCTGCATTCGGCTTTAAGTCTTTATTTTCACACTGCTAACAGTTGTCATTCTTTTCTGGGTGGGAGATTCAAAAAACATTTTTGCACACTGTTCCATAAATGTCTGCCTGATTATTAATTTTCTCTGGCCTTCCCACCGTGTTTGTTCATTGAATCCATTAGACAATCTGTCAGTTTCATGTTTGGCAATCTGGCAAGGACAGAATCATGAACCTAGTAGTTTTAAAACGTCAGTGGTTGAAGTTCGTTAAAAGATTGGGTCTCATGCATTCTTCTCATCTGGCCTGCTGCGTAAACACATTTTTTCACATAGTTGAGAAAGAAACTAGTTGAGAGCAGTCATGTCATGTGACTATACTTGGTGTCTATGTATTTGGACAGCAATGAAGGATTAGATGTGCAATACAAACTGTATTTTATGTTCGTGTAAACAGAATCTCTGAGCCACTAGCTCTCCCTCTAAATGACAGGCAAAATGTGGGGAATCTGTGACAACACCAGCCATAAAAAAGGGTTTTTGTCACTAGGTAAAACGAGTTCACACTATGCTGGAAAATGACTAAACAGGCATCAAACATAAATTGAAAAATTCAGCAGGATAAATAAGGGACCTGCCACAACACTCCAACGAGGTGAAGTTTCTGTTGTGTCAACAAATGCTTGAAAAGTTACTACAGTATATCAAGGACTGCTTTCCATCTGACAGTTGAGCAAAATTTTACGAGCAGTGGCCACCAAAATTCAATCACCGTCAGTATGGTTCTTCACATGTTAATTCACATACATTTTTGAGAAGTTTATGGAACTATACTTCCATTCAGGAGAGAATATGGCTGAAAGAAAAAAAAAGGCATATTTGCTGCTTAAAAATTAATTAACAGACATGTGCCTTACCGATTAAGGCCTTACTATTATTTGCAAATGATTCAGTAAATCAAATGCTGATAACAATTTAATTTTTAGACAGTGAAAATCTCAGTAACATCTGACAATTCTGGGCAGAAATTGGCATTTTTTCATGTACATGTATTCTGATGGTTGGTTACAAGTTCATGACTTTTTCTCAATTGGTGTGATCATCACATGTACTGATAGTGTTTGTAATAGGTGATTACAAACTTAATAATAATTCAAGACGTGTGTGTGTGTGTGTGGGTGTGTGTGTGTGTGTGTGTGTGTGTGTGTGTGTGTGTGTGTGTGTGTGTGTGTGTGTGTGTGTGTGTGTGTGTGTGTTTAAAACAACTTGCATTTTTAGAAAATGTCAACACCACCTTTGAAATTGTGGTCTTGGCTTAAAGGGAGTAATTCAATGGTTTCATCTGTGTCTCTCAGCTGGAAGGTCCTGGGTTTGAATCCCTGCTTGTTTTTGTGTGGAGGCTCTGCATACCTTATTTTACCCTCACAACTTAATGACATGCAGATCCAGCTGTCTGAAGAGTCTGTAGTGAGAATATGAATTTTTTGAAAACATATCTGAGCTGCATTGGACTAGAAGAGGAACCCTGTTTTATACCTGACATGCTGAGACTCATCATGGCTGCCATCCCATAATAGGCTATCCACTTACCGCAATTCTGTGAATTAAATGTTATTAAATTGTTGATAGTGTGAGAACACATTTTCATGATGCATATATGACAAACACAAGCTGGTTTAAAATGTCTGTCTGGTTTAGCAGCACGTTGGAATCTTTATGACATCCATGTTTAAACAATGTCAGCAAATATATTTCAGTCAGGCAGAAGTAACTTCCATTTCACTACATCTAGTTACCCAAATGAGTTTTATAAACCTTCATGTGTATACTTTAGTTTTCTGCTCCTTCTGCTTTTGAAAGAGGAGTAAAGTTTTGGAAAATGTATCACAGACCAAACCATTCTCATCCCATCTCATCTTCAGATAACCCCTGCATTCTCACACACCCTTCACATTTCATTGGGACACACAAGGTACCCTTTAGCATCTGTGGGTGATGTACAAACACTTCCTGCCACAAAGCCTTTCAGAATGTAGTTGAAATGAAATGGCACTATGGTTAGGTTTATGCACAAAACGCTTTGGCTAGACTTCTGAAAAGAAAATAAACTTCTACGGTGTTGAATGCCGCAAATGTGAGACCTCCATTAAACAACAACCTTAAACCCCTCTACAAATCTCCCACTTGGTAAACTGTTGTGTATCATGTAGTCGCTCAAACTGTTAGAAACTGACGTGGATCTTTGTGTAGCGATACATTTAAAAAATGGTTTGTCTCATCCAGATGCTAAAGGGTGTCAGCCTTAACATCTGGATGAGATGTTCAGAGACATCAGTATTTGAAACCAAAATTGTCAGACAGGGATTCCTGTAATACTCGCAGTGCTTTATGGTATGGTTGCATCAATTATGATGAGTTCATGCATGATTTCATGGATGAAAATCAAGAACCCACAGACATAGGACTACAGTAATGTACTTTCTGGCTGATGGCTGTCTGCTACCTCTGTGGATTTCTTATATTGTGGATTATCTATATTATCACATAGGTAAACAAAATTTTCATCTGACACAGTGTCTGTTTGACAGACGTCCCTTGTTGTGTTTTATAGTGTTTTATGTGTTTTATGTTTAGCTGACAGTGGGAAGTGTCAACTCACCTCCCGGTCACTGGCGAGGCGCCCCCTGAGCAGGGTGCCGTCCCCCCTACAAGCTGCTCATTTGGGGCGCACCCCGAAGTCGCGACCCATCACTCTGCCTCCCCTGTACTGATTGATGTTCTACTAACTGCATGCCTACAGGCCCCTAGTGTGTTGTGTTTGTTTCAGGGGCCTGTACACAACATTTTATGCTCTGTCTAACTCATATACAGTATATGCATATACAAGAGAGTATAAAGATAATTTCCTCTCTGGGGATAATAAAAGTGGACTTTAATGTTTAATCCTACCACGGTATACCACCAATTAAGAGCCAGATCATACCAGGGCACATAGTATGTAACTTTCAAACACATCTGCCAGCCATTTCTTTCTTTGAATGACTCCGTGTGCTCTACATTTCAAATGAAATAGCCTTATTTTGTACTCTTATTTAGATGATCCTGTTGTTCACTAAATAAACCTTGTTAAGTCTCTGAAGCCCCCATCTGACTGCTCAGCCAAGAGAGTGAGAAGTGTTCCTTGTTAAACCATTCAGGTACTCCCATTAAACAGCATTCAGGTATATTTATGAGTATGAACGCATTTATACAGTATCCTCAATCCTGCCGTGTTGAATATGGGAGTATACAAATTGGGACACAGCCAATGCTCCCTCTAAACTGCACGAGTGTGCAATTGCGCACTGCTCAGACGTTCTCAGCGCACAAGAAAATTTACGCTGCGCACAAAAAAAAATTTGATACAAAAGTATTAAGTAATATCTAATATTAGACCTAATCTGATTAATTACACCAATACTATTGTTTTCTGTACCACTGTAATTGCATTGTAACTCAGTGACTGACAGGTGTCCAGCCAATGATATGGTAAGGTTCACTGAGACTATGCAGCCAATCAAATCATTGAAGGTCCTGCATGTGCGCCCTGCCATATGCACCGTGCACTGCACGGCGTGCAGATTAGCCAGTTAACAACTCGAGACGAACAGCGACACATCCACTCACCAAGTCAAAGTAAAGAGGAAATGCAGTTCTTTTAAGATGGAATGGCTTTTGGAGTATAAGCAAATACTGTAGAAGAATAAGCTGTGAAACCGGGTGAGACTTTTTTCTTTTTGAGAAAGTTAAAAGCAAGAAGCACACAAAGCCATTAACCTGGGCAAAGTTTACATCCACACGAAAAATAAGTTAAAATTTAAGTCAGATTTGTGCATTTGCTAATGACATTTATTACAACTTTTTTATTTATGGATATTAATCATTAAATGCTGTTACTACTGGATAATTTATGGGTAGTAGAAATGCTAATTAAAAAAGAGTAATTAGATATTTGCAGACAGAGTTACAGGCATTTCCGCTATATCACAATCAACAGCACACGTCATTGTGCAAAATATGAATGTTTTAATGTGAACAAAATACAATGTCTGAAAGGTGTGTATGTGTCATTTCTTCCAGGACAGGACCCTAAGCGAGACCACAGGACCTCACCAGCCAAAGCAGCTCTCATCCCTCGGCCAAAACAGGACCCTCACATGTAATACACTACACATCTCCCAAAGAACAAGATTTTGTCTTTTTTTTAAGTGGGACAAGTCACTTACATTAAAATAAACAAATGAAAATTGCTGATGCAATTTGATTTTTTTAATAAGCCATGTAACTTGTTATGATCCAAGGTTTTGAACAAGTGTGATACTTTTGTGTGGCCACAGCATGCACATCTGATGTTGCTCACAGTGGTCCGCAGTGTGCCCAGGAATCTTGTGTGTTTGCCCAGACACAAGTTAGAGGGAACATCGGACACAGCACTGTTTTGGTCTGATACTCTAACTGCAGACTTATCTATGAGGATGACATGGATATCATCAATATTTTTAGATTACAAAATGTAATCATGTAATGTAATGTAATGCATGTTTATTGCTGATTACATCAGATATGGTAAATGATGGTTGTTGTCATGTTATTATGTTGTTGAGACAGCATATCTCTCCATCATATGTTCAGTGTAAATAAAAAGCAGCATGGTGAGGGTTTTTGTCAAAGCACAGTTCATGTGTAAACAGGACGTGTTGTGTACTTGTACATCAGACAGAGCAGCATTGAACATTAGCACAGGGCATGTTTCTAATAACCTGATTAAACATTATGATGGAGAATTATTTGAACAAAGATGATCAAATCATTGCAACTTAAAGACGGTTTGCAGCCGAGTGTGACGCGAATGGGATGAGGATCAGCACCTCTAAATCAGAGGCCCCGTTGCCCCAGATAAGCTGCTGATGATGGATGGATGGATGGATGGATGGATGGATGGATGGATGGATGGATGGATGGATGGATGGATGGATGGATGGATGGATGGATGGATGGATGGAATGGACAAAGCTGTCTGACATTTAAAGGGTATTGACTGGCAATGTCTATAAACTGAGAAACACGCAAGAAATATTCCACCATACATTTGAGCTTGTAGCTATTATTGGGCTAGCAGTGGCTCAGGTGGGGGAGAGCAGATCATTCAATGATTGAAGGACTGGCACTTCAAATCCCGCTCCCCTAGTCATCTGTTGTTGTGCCCTTGGACAAGATACTTTACCCTCCTTGCCTCCAGAGAGTGACTCATTGGTGTGTGACCACGTTGTGTGTGAATATTGTGGTGGTGGTTGGAGAGGCCGTTGGCTTGGATTGGCTGCCATGTTTCAATCAGTCTGCCCCGGGGCAGCTGTGGCTAAACATGTGTTTTACCATCACCAACTATGAATGAGGAGTGAATGAATAATGAAACCACTGTGAGTAGTTTGAGTGTCCACACAAAAAGTGCAATACAAATTTAATCCATTATTAATATTGAGTGACAAAGATGAAAAGACAGCTAATCATCCCTTTATTCACTATCCACACAGGTTTCTTTAATTGTAATCTGTAATCAAGGTGAAATCTAAACAGCTTGTGCTGCATTCACAATGCGTGAAAGAAGTTATGGCTTACTTGACTATGTTTGATACCCTACGTATACTATCAGTTACTTAAACTTGAAGCAAGTGTTTAGGATTGTGCTTCATTTCTTGCAAGTTTTAGAGGTAGAAGCTGTGAACATGAACATGTAAATAGTATTAAGTTGTGTAAAGATTGTAACTGCATTTCTTAGAAGATTACCCAAAATATATGATTTAATATTGGTTTTAAACCCTACCCAAAATTGTACCTTGTGTCTTCTTGGTAAGAAATATCTTAATTTCATCTTTTGCATAAAACATGACCCACATCTTCAGGAAATCCTCTATAACTCTATCAGATGGAATGTGCCTGTGCATTCGTCATCGTTATATTTCACTGGCCCGTTGCCTCAAGGCTTCCTCTCCTTTGAGGCAGAGGAGGATGAGACATGGAGACGCTCCATAAAGGACCTGATCACAGAGATGAAGGAATGAGAGATAATCAAAGATAAATGAATAAAGCAGATGACAAGATGAAAGTAAGTAGTCGCTGAGTCACTGGATGAATTGCTCACTAGATCAGGCCACAATTTCAGAAACGCCCAACATTACAACTGCACTGAATGGTATGTCTTTCCCGTCCAGTTTTTCTTTTGCGTTTGGCACCAGTTATTAAATGTCTCTTCTGCACTCTCTGTGACCAATACATTTACATGACTTTACACAAGCTAAGTCACAGTATAAGAGACAGTTGTGGTTGCTAGAAAATTCTGTGGCCCAAATGCAAACTGACAAATCACAAGATGCGATACGCGTGCAAATCACAGAAATCATTGGTTTCAGGATAAGGGATGACAGCTGATAGTGCAGCCATGGAAGAGAGGCAATGGCTCAAAGTCAAATTGCAGTTTTCACAATGGACCCTCCACTCTGGAGCAAACTTCCAGCCTCCCCTGTGTGGACTCACGAGTCTGCTTCTGCTAAGACACACCAGCTTCATAGAGTGAAGGGTCTGACAAGTGAAAATGCAGAAGTTGAACTTGAAAAAAATTTAAGAATAAAATGAATACAGAATCGTTAAGGGAGAGGGATTTATTTCATAAACACTCGACCCCCTACCACACCACCCTACAAAAGCCTCCAAGGTTAAGTCTGTCTGGCATGTGGACTATATAGGCCAAAAGGAAGGAAATGGCTGAAGAAGGAGGATGAGAGTGAGATACCTTCCCCGCTCAGTTATTATTCTTTGTTAACCAGTTTTTAACATTGCTCAGTCTCTCTGGTGGTTTTCATTAAGAAAGGAATCACCTTTGCCAGGACTTAATCAAAACCAGCCGTGTTAGACTTTTTAATTGAAACAAGATGGACCTCCACGTTGTACACAGCTTGCTTAATATGACAACTTATCCCATCACTACAACTGCGTGTCCCAATGGACTGAAGAGAAAAACATCCCCTCAGTGACGGAAATCTAGGGAGTTTGTTAGCATCCATCTGATTTCAGATAGCTGTTATTGTTGAAATAACACCAGACTGCTATTTACTACCAGAGCAGCCTCTCCTCCCTCTCCCTCTCCTTTACATTTTTTTTGCATTGTTTTTTTTTTTTTTTGCCTTGTCTTTTCCTCGTTGGCTAATGTTATGTCAATTAGTATAGCACCGTGACAGCATGTGTCTGGTTCTGGCTGTTTTTGAAGCCTGAGTAAAGTGGGCCTTGGCAGTGGGAGAGCAAGGAACACATTGTGTGACTGTGTGTCCAGTGCTAGCCAGCTTTCTGGGCAGGGGAGCTTGCTTTTAGCTGAAAGAAAACAAGAGTCTGAATGAAAACGACAAGCTCAGAGCTGAGGATGTTTTTTTAGCTACAGCCAAAGCACCAGCTCCAGTTCTTGCTGTAACTCTGCCATAAAGATAGTCTTTCATTCAGCTTTCAGTCTATATAACCAAGGCCACCACTGGATTTTTTTTTCTTTCTCTCACAGGTTGACAGTTCATCTGAACCAAAAAAAAAAAAAAAAACTGCACCAGGACAGATAATCTACCTGCTTTCTTTTCTTTCCCTGCCCCTTTTTTTGTAATCTCCTGAGAGTGTTTGGATTACTTTGAAAAACAATATTAATAATTTGAAAATGTGGCTCCTCCGGCTCCTGCTGAGTGCTGTTTGCTCATTTCCTTCTCAAAGCTCCCTTGATGTGGGGCTTGTTGTGTTGTTTTTAGAAGAGTGTGAGACCTCTGTGAGTTATTACCCTGGCTCCCTCAACATACAGCCGCTCTAACGGCTGAGACTAATATACACTACTGACTAAATACAACTGACTTGCATTAAACTTTGTTTCAGCACTAAGGCAATGTTTATGGTAAACTATTTCAATCGGGAGAGACGAGTGGTTGGAGTAAATCTGATTATTTAAACATCTGATGATATGTGATAATTCTTTTAGGCTTTATAAGCCTAAAAGAATTATCACATATAGTTTATAGTCTGTGGAGCTTAGACTTTTTCAGAAACACTGAAAAGAGCATCTGTCCTCAGCAGCAAGATATAAATCCCCACTTAGAGTACAAACACTGGTGGTGGTCAATGAACCTAATGAAACTGATGAAAAAAATGTGTGCTAAACAGTAGCATGAGAGGAATAGTCTTATTTAAAAAACAAAACAAAATCAAACAGCAACAGGATGATAGTCTGACAATGAAAGAGTGTTGCTGTCCTATTGAATCGATGTGAACAGCTGATTTAGCTGGTCGTCAGCCCAGTTAATGACCCAGGACCATGACAGGAGATTGAGCATGCATGTGAGGTGTGAATGACAGTGGTAGCATGAGAAATGAAGTATCTCAAGAGTGCAAATGTTCAATCTTACATCAAAAACGTTTGTTAGTTTCTTTTAATCCCACTTTCACCATATTTCTGTTAGCTTATAGAGTTTGTAAGACTGTAGTGTATGTTATGATGTTATATTGGATCAGGATGGATTGAAATCAATTTGAAATAAATTCAGCTGTACAAATGTATGCGCCTGAATGCAAAGAACATATAATCAGCCACAAATCATTTCCCACCCAGGCAGATTTACATAGAGTAAGTCAATGCTGGTCTAGCATTCAAAAACCAGTCGCCAAAGCCATGACCACAGGCATGAGCAGAATCCTCTGAGGGATGGAAACAAGAGGGAGACACTGAGAGTAACCTCTGTATAAATGCATGCAATGTATTTACTGATCATGAATCAAATACGCAGCTCGCCCTGTCATCGGGTCTGTCATCTGTCTGCATTGATTTGCACCTTTTATTTTCTCCAAATATCCATCACTCAGTGGTCTACCCTTTCCTCCCATCTGTACATCCATGTTTTTCTTCTTTCCTCCCCACCTGGCCTTTTTTCCACCTTGTGAGCTGCAGTGCAACAGTTTGTGAGCAGTAACAGTGATGGACAGAGGCCCAGAGACGGATTGGAGCTGATTATTAGAATGACAGAGAGAACTAAGGGTTTCAATATGTCCCAAATTCATGTGGAACAGAGCGTGTCTGAGAAGCCAATTTTGTCAGCCACGAGGAGATAGTGTTTGCGTTTACAGATCGTTATTCCAACCACCCACTGTCACTCGCATCTTCAGGCCCCCCTCACTCCTTTTTTGTACACAAACACACATACACACCTCCCATCCCTGCTTTCATTGCAATGTTTCAATCAGTTCAGCTGCTACGTATGCCAGGAGACGAAGAAATAATTATCAAGGAATGGCTTGCTTTATCCAAGGTACTTCACTGGAAGTCAGATATGTAGGTGGCATGTTTAATGATGATTAGCACAACGTACAAGCAGAGGATCCCTTGAGGTAAAAAGCAGTGAAGACATCAGAGGATATCTTCAATGTTTCAAACTCATCGAAAGAATCACTCAAAACTTGCTTAAACCACACTCAAACTTAAAACCTCGGGTTCACTGGTGTGTGTGTGTGTGTGTGTGTGTGTGTGTGTGTGTGTGTGTATGTGTGTGTGTGTGTGTGTGTGTGTGTGTGTGTGTGTGAGGTGTGTGTGCGTGTGTGTGTGTGTGTGTTTGTGTGTGTGTGTGTGCGTGTGTGTGCGTGTGTGTGCGTGTGTGCTCTAATTGGTTCCTTACAGGACGGTATTTCTACAGCAGACGCTAATGCTGAAAGGAGAGGAGGACCCCAGCACTATGCGTATCTGCAATGAGGTGAAGTTGCGAGCGTTGATGCGCGAATGCGCGAGGGCGCACTGTAATTGACATGACCATTTTGATATATATCCAGACTCATCTGCTGTCTTCTGAGAATCTGGTCAGAACAGGGAGTGGTGGAGAAGATTTGTTGATGGCCTGGCCTTTCTGCGAAGCAGATAGGCCCAAAACAAATAAATTCTAATATAATCCTACTTGTGGTCAAACACAGCATGGAAAGACTTTTGATCTACCCCTGAAATAAAACACTACTGTACATCTGCCTCAGTGAATGATCAAACCCTTTCATTTTGACTAAATGCCAAAAATATCACACAGACCACAAATATGCCTTGTCTCTATTTGGATCTTATGTTATCCATAGTGGAAGAAGCAGTCACGACTGAATGTAGATGAACAACCTCTCGTGACATGAAACACCAGTATAAATGCAGTGAATATGTCTTGTTAGCCTAGATTCCTTCTGTGGCTGGAGAGACCCTTGCTAACTCAGAGCTGTTAAAACAAACAGGGAGGTCCCTAAGCAGAGCGCTTTGGACAGAGGTTAAAGCAATATCCCCCAGCACTATTCATTTCAGAGAGTCCATCCCACTCACCAGCTTTGATCCTCTCTCTCACTCTCTGCCCCTCTTTCTCTCTTTCTTAACCTGAGCTGGTGAGGAGGTGGTTTTATGTGTCTGTGAGTGTGCAATGAGAAGCAGAGTTCAGCGAGAATCCTTGAAAACCATCTGCCACAACCATCGGCGCCCGCACAGCATCACGGGATTTTTCTTTGCCAAGAAAAAGCTTCGGAGCTGAACCCACAATGATAAGTGCAAAATAGGCATGAATGGTGTGATCTGCAACCAGATATGAGGGCGTACGTGTATGCATGTAAGTGTGTGTGTGTGCTAAGTTGAGCTGTTGAAGGCCCCAGAGGAAAGCCTATCCCTCAGGCTGTTTACCTTCACCAGAGCTGTTTACTTGACCCCTGATGATTTAGATGCATAACCAAATAAAAACAGCCAGGGAGGTTCAAACAGTTAGTGACGCACAGAGTGCATGAGGTGGGACAGCGCTGTGTTCAATGATGGCTCACAGCTGGACCTCCCCACGTCATCTACAGCACTAGAGGTGAAATACACGGATCAGCTTGTCATAATCTTATCAAGCCTGAACACTTAAGAATTACTTGAGCCTTTCATAAATCTTATAATAAATCATTCTTAGTGTGTTGATGGAAGTCTGTGGGTTTGGGCCAAAAAGATGATTTCATTGAAATTCAGTATTACAGGAAGCAGACTATGATTGATAAATGTGAAAACTAGTAAACTAGTGCAGTCTTCTCTCTTAAATGTGCACACATAATCATGTATACCACTCCTGGGGCAGATTTCATCCCATTTCAACATTGTGAACATTTGATGATTTGTCTGAAGTTGTTTATGTTTTGACAAGATGAGAATTGTTGTCAACGGAACCATTTACATAATTTCTTCATGTTGTAAGCACTTACATAATGCCCCCATTCACTTGGACTGAACTGCAGATCCCTTCAAGGCCCCTGAACCTGCAGACCACAGGGTGGGCACATACACACACACACACACACACACACACACACACACACACACACACACACACACACACACACACACACACACACACACACACACAAACACACACACACACACACACACACACACACACACACACACACACCCATATATTCCTTCAGGATTGGGGTCTCATACAGTTTCTTAAATGATAACATGCAGACTCTTGTTTTGATGCTGCAGGATGAAAAATTTCTATTTTGAGAGGATGGAAGTACAACAATATGTAAATAATCATAAAATTAAAATGCCCATTACTAATATAGATCGAATGCCCATTATTATATACAGGAATTCCCATGTTTTACGGGGGAAGAAAAGTCTCAGCATTTGGGAAATGCATGGCTTGAGAAAATGGATGGAATATACAGCATGTGCATTGTAAAATTCTGAAGTAAAATTTTTGCCAAAATAGTATTTTACTTCACTAAAGTCACACCTGCTGTAAATGCAGGTTCTATCATCTAAACGTCAATGTATAAACTTGAAATTGAGATGAAATTTGAAATTGAGATTAACACAAATGAACACAGTGCTACAAGTTTGACTTTGAATTACTCATTTTCATTTTACAAAAAGAATTTGCTTAAAGATCAGTAAGTTCCATCTGTAGCGCAGAAAAGATACTGAATGAAAAGAAGGAGCTGCATCCAGTTGTCAAAACGATTATAACTAACATAAAATAATGAAGTAATAACTAAAAATAGAGTGGACAAATAATTTCTCCTATGGGGGATGAATAAAGGTGATTTCTTTCTTCTTTCTATCTTTTCATTAATGTCAAAAGAGAATACTGTCTAATGCAGTAGCACCACAGCCATAAGTGGATTTGTAGTACAAGATCAATGACATTGTGCATGTCTCTAAAGTAACTGTGTTTATACTTTCTGAAAAAGGGAGCACTGATGGCATCATATGAACTATATAATCAGAAGAAGTATATCATGCAAATGCTACGACAAACATTATCTTGGTTTTAGGCATTGCAAATAAAGTTTAGAACATACACACCTCATGTGAAATCTGATTTTATCAATCTCTGTTGGTAATGAAGCTGTTGCTGCATTTGTTTAGATGTTGCACAGCAGTGACGTGTAGCCAGGTGAGGCAGGGGAGGCACGGCCTCACCTGCCATCATGACAGAAAAAAAAGAAAAATGGAAAAATGAATTAAATAGTCATATTTATCCAGTGATGTGTATTAAGTTTTTATCCGTTAACGTCACCAATTTTAGGTTATTTTTACTCAAAATCGCTGAATTTTTACATTTACCACTGAAATACTGAGCAGAGACCTGCGGTGAGGCACCAGCCAGCCGAGCCTCACCATGGATTGATCAATGGGTCGACTAGCTGTGCTGGCATGAGACCGTAATGCAATCTTTATGTCGCTATTAAAATGTTCCAACACGTTTGCGTATGAACTAAATTCCCATAATTCATCTAATGTATATAATGTACAGTGTTTTTTTGTCAACAACTGTATGTGTGTAACGTGTTTCTTGAGTTGAGCAGTCCTGAAACCGCTGGGAAAAGTGAGGCACATAGTTCTCCTGCCACATGGTAGGGGGCGCTGGTGATCCCAGGGATTCGGCCGAGGATTCCTCTTCCTCGGCCGTAGAAGAAGTGACAGTGAATGGCTGTACTTGACTGTACTACAGTCAAGTACAGCCATTCATTTGTTTTCCGCTCGCATTGCCTTACTATAAAAATGGAGGATTACGTATCTCAACTCATAATTTTTTCGATGCTTTTGTTCAAAAGGAGAGGCGCATGGACTTCACTTATAAGTAAACGTAACATATAAGCAAACACATAGGTAACAACATAATGTTTTTTTTTAATCAAATGTGCTAATTGTTTGTTACAGTTTGCATGTGTAAATAATTCTGCTATCAGACTTTAGAAATGACCTGTTGCTAATTAGTGAATAAGCTAAACTGTAGGTCCATATTTTTGTAAATGTAATTATGATGAAATCAGTGCCTCACCAGCCATGGACCTCACCGCACGTTACTTTTGCACAGTACTCTGACTGAAGTCATCATGATTGCCTTACAGTGCTTTGTGTGTTAAATTTAAACAAGGTTAAAACCACACCCACTGTGGCCTATGGTAGAGAGCAACAGTGGTAGTAGTGGAAATTCCACTGAATCACAAAATACAAATTTGTCCTGCCACTGAAAAGGATTCTTTATTTACTCGGGCTAATCATGGTAAAAGGCTGTCCTTCAATTTGGGACAGAAAGCGAAGATCACTTGTACGGATTGAATATATATATATATATATATATATATATATATATATATATATATATATATATATATATATATATATATATATATATATATATATATATATATATATATGTTCTGTTATCTAGAATTTATATATTGCAAAACTAACTGAAAGGTTTGGGTAGATGATCACACATCTAAGTTCCTATTTCAATCAAATTTTATATTAAAATTGTTTTTGGCATTTACTGCATAAGCCAGGGGTGGCAAACCTTTTTAACTGATGGGACATATAGAATTCTAAAAGTTGGCTGGCAGGCCAGCTGAGGAGCAGATGGATGGAGGATTTATTTGTATTTATGATAAAGACATGTAAAAAAAAAAAAAAGTTATATAAAAGGTTCTGGCCTTTAAGAGACAGCAAAGCATACATATGCACAGCTTATTTAAAAAACTATTTTATAACAATATTTATTTCATAAGGTCATTTATATAGTTTAAACAAATTTTGCAGGCTGGATAACAAAACCGAATGTGCCATAAATGGCCCACCGGCCATAGTTTGTCCATGCCTGGCTTAGGCTCTAACGGCACACCATGACTTATAAAGCTGCATAAATCTGCCGCTCTCATCCACTGTTTATTTCCCAGTAACGTCATGTGTTGCTTGAAATAGAAGAAGGAAAGAAAAGAAACAACAACAAAAAGGCATGAGACGAGTAGGAGATGGCAAGCGCATAGATACAAATCCATTTACCAGCCCAAGGTAGCTCTGCTTCACTCTGTTAGTAACCCACCATCAAAAATTATCAGCCAACCGTAGCAGGTGGCTAAATTTGGACGTGCGTGCAGCGGACACTAACACAGTGAGAACCGTCTTCATAGAGACATTCGCTAGAGACTACCATAAATATGACTCTTCATCAATCCATTTAAGACTTCATAAAAACATTAGGTGATGAAAATGATGCGATGACTTGATGTATAGCAATGTTTACCTATTTCTAACATTTCACCACTACTGGTGGTGGAATATGTGTGAGGATGAAAGCTCTTCTGAAACCATGTTGGGCTCTGTTCCATGCCTTTACAACTGGGTAAATCCTCTGAAATCACTCACCTAGGTTTTGCCATCTTTTAAAGTGAGTGCTATATATTTTTTTACATTGTGATAGACTCACACTCCTTTTTTTACGCTTACAAACTCATGCTCTTATGTGCAATCACAACCCTGTGCAAGCAGTCGCACACGGTGAGTGTTCTCAGAAGGGGCGAGTGAGTGATATTCCTGATGTGGTTGAAGGGTGGAGTGGGAAAGTGGACCAAACCTGGTTTAAACTTAGAATCATGTTGTCATATGAAAATGATCTCATTTCTAAATTGAGGAAAACCCTGATGGATACTTTGGAACGCACACAGTGGCAGGGCAACCCAACCTTTTTTGTCATGCATGATAATAATGTAATAACTCTAAGTGATATGAAGTCTTGGAAAAGATGGATATTCCATGATGTCACCTTGTGTCTCCATGGCTCCTTTTGGTGCCTGTGAGTCCTCTAATCACATGACATCAGAATTTCACTGCAGGGCTTCTATCAGAACATGTATAGTGCAGCGTAAATGTCTTAGGGCTGTTTTTACTCAAACTATATGATGAAGGAAGGAACCTCTTTGGTAGGGTTGTCAGGAAATAAACCAAGAGTAATCAAGCAGATTACTTGGCTCTATATTGTTTCAAGCTCGCCAGCAGTGTGGCTTTTGTGCTGGTAAATATTTGCTGTGAGTTGAGTAGCATGGCATCGGCACTTCACAGGGACATTTTGTGTTTCCCAAACATTAGGCTGGTGACGTCAGGAGGCCCTAATGATGTTTAACAAGCCCACCCAGTCCAGCATCACCCCATAAACAACCCTGATATACCCTTAGTCCCCTGTCCAACTGCTTTGGAGCACAACAGAACCCAACACCCACTTAACCTGGCTGTCCTCCATATTACTTTAAGGTAAAAAAGAAAAAACAGACACCAGGCTCTGCACACTCCTTCGTAACGTCACTCTGACATTCCCACCTTTACCAGGTTGCAGACAAGGGTCTGTTCAGTGTTGGCCTACTGAGGGCTATGCCTCAGCTGTTTTGATGTGGGGAAACCCTGTTTGATAATTACACAAGAAGAAATGGCGCTGAATGGAAAATCCATAACATTACCGATGCAAAATTGAAAAAGGGAGAGTGGTAACACCTTGGAGAATGAACTGAGTGGAGGAAAACAGGAGGAAAATCGGATGGATGGGAGGAGGATGGAAACGTGACAATAAAAAGTCACAATTTGTGGCTGATTAGAACCGTTTTCAATTAGAACAACAGAGAACCAGAAAGGGAGGGACGGGGTCGGCGGGGTTCATTTCCTCAAACACACACAAACAAGAACTCAAATGGAGCAGAGTTTTCCAGCAGGAGCCCAATTTGTGTTTGGGCTCACTTACACTATTATATTGGTCCAGAATGATCTCAGCTCAGACTGAGGCTAAATGTCTGTGTCTGTCTGTTTATAGGTGGGAGTTTTTTGTTTTCATGTGTCTTGCTGCGTTTGTGCTTGTATTCTTCTGCACATGTGCATGCAACACACTCTAAAAACACATGTGTGATATTCCACATTTGCATGTGTGGGCACACATGTCCGTGAGCACACCATGTCTGCAAGCAAATGTGTGTGTGTGTGTGTGTGTGTGTGTGTGTGTGTGTGTGTGTGTGTGTGTGTGTGTGTGTGTGTATTTGTGTGTGAGGGGCTGCCAGTGTGTCTGAAAGGAGTGCAGAGGTCATGCTAAGGTTGGGATGAAGTCAGAATGTAATTATGCTTCAATGAACCAAAGAGGAAGTAATAAAGACCAGCTGCATGTTGTGTGACTCTCAAAGTTCCACTTACAGCAGGCTGCACATTCTCTCTGCTCTCCCGCACAGTGCTGAGAAGGGAAATACGAGGTATGTTAATGCTCTCGCCTCAAAAAAGGGATCCAAGTAGAATTTAGAAATACACATACACACACATAGACACACACACACACACACACACACACACACACACACACACACACACACACACACACACACACACACACACACACAACCATACTCACACACAGAAGGTGTGAGTGAATGATATTCCTCACACACACACAGAGACGCATGCACAGACACACATTATTAAAAAGCACAGCGTCAGCAGCAAATAAAGAGATAATAAAAATGGGCAAAATATTTCCTCTCACATTCTAATGGGGCGGGGTTTCCAAGGTGACCTGGCGTGCAGCCAAGGACAGAGATGGTCACTGAGTGCATATATGGGAGGAAAAAGGGGGAAGGAAGGGAGGGCGACACACCAGGTGGTTTCACTCGGGTGATCCAGTCTCGACTGCCTGTGTCAAAAAAAGAAGGGAAAGGAAAGAAAAAAAAACATCAACGAGCCCGTCAAAAACAAGAGGGAAAAAAGGGAGAACTTTATCTTCCCCTGAAAGAGCCTCCGTCTTTTCTCTCTTCCTCCTGCAATTTTCCCTCCCTTTTCTCTCCCTTTCTGTTTCCTATATCCTAAATCTTTCTCATTCTCTCTCTTTCTTCTTTTGGGTTTTTTTTTTTCCTCTCATCATCCTCTCCCCATCTGTCTCACTCAGACGTGTTTTCCAGGGCCTGCCATCCATACATTGTATCCACCAACAGTAGCCCGCCAGTACCTTGAGGAGAGCCCCTGGGGAAGGTGGGGAGCTGAGGGAGGGCCTCCAGGGAACGCCTGCTGTGTGCGGGGTGATACGGGTGAGTCAGACAAGAGGTCATAAGCCTTCCAACCTAATAATCACAGGGGCTTGATGCCGTGATGCTGGAAGGAGAAACACTCTAACTTATGTCCAGGAAAGCAATGTAAGAGACAAAGAGGGATTGAACCAAAAGTGCTTGAATAACCAGCAAAGCAGCATTTTGTAGTAATTAAATACTAGCTCAAAAGATATAAAACACAAAAGGACAAAATGACACAAAGAGTGAGAGAGAGAGAATATAAGAAAAAAGAACAGTAGAAATCAGAACTTCACATGGTAGAGTTTCTGCTGTAAGTTATTAGAACATGTGTATATGTATGCTGTGATTAGAACATTTTGTCAATGTAATAAATTGTTTTCTGCATTGCATATATAAACTGCTTTTGTTTGACCGTAAAAACAAGCCTCATATGGCATGAAGGTTGAGAACATTTCTATAAAATCAAGATGAAGTGATCTACTGTAAGCTCCCATTAACCATAAAGCTCTAACAAAACTGTTGTTTTAAAGTTTTATTTTCATGTACTAAATTTACATAACAACAGTTCAAAAAAAGCCATGACGTATTCTCACTTCTCTCATTATCAAACATATAAACCGGTCTCTACCGAGTTCACACACATGCTGGCATTGTTGTGTGAAGTGTTCTCGTAATGGGAGGATTATGGGATCCCATGAAAGTATTTATGTGTTATTGGGAACTTATATGAAGGAGAGCGAGAGGTACAGCTTGGCTCTTACAGCTCAGCTTTCTCGGAAAAAAAATGTCTGGATTCCATGAGATTCATGAGAATAACAAGCAGGACTTCATCAGGGAAAGTACAAGTCACCGGGTCCCGATGGCAACTGGAGGGTCCTGTCAGAGGGGAGCTATGTTAACAGATACTCAGCAGTCACCATTCATCTCTGAAGCATGTGGTTCCTGTAAAAACAACCCCCAGCCCCCCCACCATCATATGAACCCCTGCCACTATCCAGTCACTCTGTCCAATCGCATGGTAGCAAGAGAGGTGTTTTTTCCTAAGGGTGTCCCCTATGGGTAAAATGTATGAATGAGTTCGAGTGTGTGCCTGAGTGTGTCTGAGTCAGATTGGGCTGTTTGTTATTTGATGTCAAGGTCCACAAGACAGCTTTGCAAGTGATATTGATTTAGATGAGTCTTCAGAAGGTGAGTGGTGTTGTTTCTCAGACAAGGTTTTATGTCTGTCTTTTCAACTTTTAATGTAAAGCTAAACATTTACATGATGGTTTTGATTTTTCAGGCACTTCTCTTTGGTTCTAGATCCCATGGAGACAAACATGGCGTTGTCATCGTACTGTAATAAAAGTTGTGCAATAGCATGATGTTTTTTTGTTTTGTTTTTTTTTGACACTGGTTGTAACTTATTAATATATAACCTATGTTCTAAAAGTCAGCTCGAATGAGGTGGCTACTGCTGCCATTTACTGCTGTCCAAATGAGTTACCAGAGCTTCTAGGTTCTGTGAGGTTTCAGACTTTTTCAAATAGCCCATGACACCTCATGATATGCCCCATCCACTTCCTCCTTTCCCCTCTTTGTCAGCATAAAAGGCACTAGATACCAAGTCATCAGACACATAACAGTCAACAAACAAAAGATTCCTGATTTAAACCTCAACTCAGTTTTAGTTTAGCATGTCTGTTTTTAGGTTGGTTTTTTTTTCCATTATAGTGTGGCTGGTTGTCATAGTATCTCTCTGAAAAAGTGTCTTGGTACAGTCTTGACATTAACACTTGTTTCTTGTCCATTTCTTGTGATCTTCTGATTACCTATCAAATACAAGATTGTCTTCATCCCCTCAATATCGGGCCCACAATAAAAATGGAGTCATGGTTTCTAAAGTTGCTTGACTGGTTGAACATGGCAACCAGTAATTTGTGCAGTGTGGGATATTCCATGTGTGTATCTGTTGCTCGGCACTGATGCACTTTGATCTCAAGCTACCAAGCAAGCAAAGCAAAGAGTCTATGTGCAAATAAACAAATTATTCCTTATCATGTTAGGGAGCAAACATTCATTTTTCTTCAGCCATTTACACAAGCTAAAGCATGCCAGTCATCTTCACCATACAGCTGAACTCAACTAAAGTTGAACTTCTAACTGGTTTAAAGGATGAGCCCGCAGTCACCATGAGCCGGGTCATAGCAAGTGACGTCAAGAGGGAAATTGATGTAAATTAGTGAGAAAGTAGGTAACGAAGTTGTAAAACGTAGATTCCCTTGTATGAAAGGACAAATCACAGTATCATGGACGCCCTTCTTGATGAGTATTTGGTAAAAGACAGTGACCCAGGCTGCCGGTCAATTCAAATTCACACTCGGACTACAGATTCTCCAGTCAGCCTGATCTGTGTGGTGGTTTGTAAACACACAAACACACACACACACACACGCACGCACGCACGCACGCACGCACGCACACACACAGACACACACACACACACACACACACACACGTGCACACACATACATTTTCACTCAGGAAATCAAAAGTTGTGTCTCATGTGAAAGCAAACAAAAGTCACTGTTTCCCTGAATCCAACCCCATCATTTTTATACCTAAACGAAATCAAAGTGCCGTTTCATATTTAGCACCTGTTAGAAATATTTTGTGGCAGGAAGGCATTGCACGTCATCCACAGATGCCAAAGGATACTCTCATCATGACTTTGTGGAAGAAACGCGTGACAAAGCGTCACTGTGTTGCAAGTTGGAAAGAGAACAGTTGGAACAGCACAGAAGGACCTGGGCCCCCTAAGCTTCCAAGGAGTTCTCAACTTATTCAGCAAACAGCACCAGCATTGGCACTGTGGCCTGTTTGTATTGTTGTTTATTCTAACCGTTTATTACCCTCAAAATTTGGCCCCCACTGCACTGAGTTGACTTGGCTGCTGAGAGTGTTCAAGCTTAGCAGCCTTGCTTTTTCATAACTTTAAAAATGTCAGAAAATCCAGATCAGCTTATTTCTATAGTCAAACAAAAATTAAGGAGTTAGTTGCTCAGTCTTTCTGTATTTGACTTTAAAATGCAAATGCGTACATCTTCTCTTTTGCAGCATTTTTGTATCAAAATCATGGTGTGTTTTTGTGTTCCTTGCGTAGTCACTTAATCACCAGGAGATAGAGAGGTTTCAACCATGGAGCAGTCTGTACAGGTAAGCTGTATCCAGAGGTTTTGGCAGTAACAAAGTCCAAAACACAAGCAAGAAAGATTTGGCACATGGAAGACCAGAGCACATCCAAAGCACCAAATTCTAGTTGCAGAGGTAAAATCCAGTACAAAAACAACAACAAATGTCATGCTAACTGCAACACACCATTAACGGTCACCTAGCACTGGTAGGCATACATTTGGTTCTATTTGTCATTCATTTTGTATTTTCAATTAAATCTAGCACCATTAGACAAATGAGGCTAAAATGAGGGAACAGTACAGGACTGGTGCACAGGATGCATGGCACAAGAGGGAAAATATTTATTCACACCAAACAACTCAACACTTCATTTCTAGTAAGTGTCTTGTGGCAAATTCCACTAGTAGGCAAGCAAAAAAAAAAAAATGCAACAAGGAGGATTCGGCATTGACATGAAAAATAACCCAAGCCATCAATAATGGAGAAAGTTGTCACGTTAGAATCAATACAACTGATTTTAACAATGCTAATACTCTCCATAGAATTTTACTCCAATAAAGTGTCACTTTATTAAAAATACCATTAACAGACAAGTGCTGTTATGTCCATAGCTTACATGAATTAAGGAATCACAACTGTGCCATAAACTTATAAACTACACAAGACATTATTGAATTACACCCCAAAAATTACAAATTACAAATCTTAAAATTACAAATCAAAATTGCAAAATTACAAATCAAAATTACAAATCTTAGAGATGAGATCCATTAATGTAGCCGCAAGAGGGTACAAGCCAGTGTCTTATTGTGCCGGTCCCAAGCCCGGATAAATACAGAGGGTTGCGTCAGGAAGGGCATCCGGCGTAAAACTTTTGCCAAATCAAAGATGCGAATCAAACATATGACTTCCATACCGGATCGGTCGAGGCCCGGGTTAACAACGACCGCCATCGGCGCTGTTGACCTACAGGGCGCCGGTGGAAATTGGATTACTGTTGGTCGAAGAAGGAGAGGAGGAAAGTGCGTTCGCACGAAGAAACAGAAGAGGAGCGCCAAGAGTATAGGACTAAGAGTAGGGACGTTGAATGTTGGAACTATGACAGGAAAAGGTAGAGAGTTGGTCGACATGATGCAGAGGAGGAAGGTAGACATACTGTGTGTCCAGGAGACCAGGTGGAAAGGTAGCAAGGCTAGAAGTTTAGGAGCAGGGTTCAAGTTGTTCTATCATGGTGTAGATAGAAAGAGAAATGGAGTAGGAGTTATCTTGAAGGAGGAGTTTGTTAGGAATGTCCTGGAGGTAAAAAGAGTGTCGGATAGAGTGATGAGTCTGAAGCTAGAAATAGAAGGTGTGATGTTCAATGTTGTTAGTGGGTATGCCCCACAGGTAGGATGTGAGCTGGAGGAGAAGGAGAAATTCTGGTTGGACTTTGATGAAGTGATGCAGAGCATACCTAGAAGTGAGAGAGTTGTCATCGGTGCAGACTTCAATGGACATGTTGGTGCAGGTAACAGAGGTGATGAGGAAGTGATGGGCAGGTTTGGTATCCAGGAGAGGAACGCAGAAGGACAGATGGTAGTTGACTTTGCAAAAAGGATGGAAATGGCTGTAGTGAATACTTTCTTCCAGAAGAGGCAGGAACATAGGGTGACCTATAAGAGTGGTGGTAGGAGCACACAGGTAGACTACATCTTGTGTAGACGATGTAACCTGAAGGAGATCAGTGACTGCAAAGTAGTGGTAGGCGAGAGTGTAGCCAAACAGCATAGAATGGTGGTGTGTAGGATGACTCTGGTGGTGAGGAAGATGAAGAGGACAAAGACAGAGCAGAAGACGAAATGGTGGAAGCTAAAAAAGGAAGAGTGTTGCATGACCTTTAGGAAGGAGTTAAGACAGGCTCTGGGTGGTCAGGAGGTGCTTCCAGATGACTGGACAACTACAGCTAATGTGATCAGGGAGACAGGTAGGAGAGTATTTGGTGTGTCATCTGGAAGGAAAGTAGATAAGGAGACTTGGTGGTGGAATGAGGAGGTACAGGAGTGTATACAAAGAAAGAGGTTAGCTAAGAAGAAGTGGGACACTGAGAGGACTGAGGAGAGTAGACAGGAGTACAGGGAGATACAGCGTAAGGTGAAGGTAGAGGTAGCAAAGGCCAAACAAGAAGCTTATGATGACTTGTATGCTAGATTGGACAGTAAGGAGGGAGAGACTGATCTATACAGGCTGGCAAGACAGAGAGATAGAGATGGGAAGGACGTGCAGCAGATTAGGGTGATTAAGGATAGGGATGGAAGTCTATTGACAGGTGCCAGCAGTGTGATGGGAAGATGGAAAGAGTACTTTGAGGAGTTGATGAACGTGGAAAATGAGAGAGAACAAAGACTAGAAGAGGTGACTGTTGTGGACCAGGATGTAGCAAAGATTAGCCAGGATGAAGTGAGGAGAGCACTGAAGAGGATGAGGAGTGGAAAGGCAGTCGGTCCTGATGATATACCTGTAGAGGTTTGGAAGTGTCTAGGAGAGGTGGCAGTAGAGTTTCTGACTGGGTTGTTCAACAGGATCTTAGATAGTGAGAAGATGCCTGAGGAGTGGAGGAGAAGTGTGCTGGTGCCCATTTTTAAGAACAAGGGAGATGTGCAGAGTTGTGGCAACTACAGAGGAATAAAGCTGATGAGCCATACAATGAAGTTATGGGAAAGAGTAGTGGAAGCTAGACTAAGGGCAGAAGTGAGCATTTGTGAGCAGCAGTATGGTTTCATGCCAAAAAAGAGTACTACAGATGCAGTATTTGCTTTGAGGATGTTGATAGAGAAGTACAGAGAAGGCCAGAGGGAGCTGCATTGTGTTTTTGTAGATCTGGAGAAAGCTTATGACAGGGTGCCCAGAGAGGAACTGTGGTATTGTATGAGGAAGTCTGGAGTGGCAGAGAAGTATGTTAGAGCGGTGCAGGACATGTATGAGGACTGTAAGACAGTGGTGAGGTGTGCTGTAGGTGTGACAGAGGAGTTCAAGGTGGAGGTGGGACTGCATCAGGGATCAGCTCTGAGCCCCTTCTTGTTCGCTATGGTGATGGACAGGCTGACAGACGAGGTTAGACAGGAATCTCCATGGACTATGATGTTTGCAGATGACATTGTGATCTGCAGTGAGAGTAGGGAAGAGGTGGAGGAGAAGCTAGAGAGGTGGAGGTTTGTCCTGGAAAGGAGAGGGATGAAGGTTAGCCGCAGTAAGACAGAGTACATGTGTGTGAATGAGAGGGACCCAAGTGGAAGAGTGAGGTTACAGGGAGAAGAGATCAAGAAGGTGGAGGATTTTAAGTACTTGGGGTCAACAGTCCAGAGCAATGGAGAGTGGGGAAAAGAGGTGAAGAAGCGTGTGGAGAAAAGTGTCAGGTGTGATGTGTGATAGAAGAGTTTCAGCTAAAATGAAAGGAAAGGTGTACAAAACTGTGGTGAGACCAGCGATGTTGTTTGGTCTAGAGACAGTGTCACTGAGGAAAAGACAGGAGGCAGAGCTGGAGGTAGCAGAGATGAAGATGCTGAGGTTCTCTCTGGGAGTGACCAGGAAGGATAGGATCAGGAATGAGTACATCAGAGGGACAGCACATGTTAGAGGTTTTGGAGATAAAGTCAGAGAGGCCAGACTGAGATGGTTTGGACATGTCCAGAGGAGAGATAGTGAATATATTGGTAGAAGGATGCTGAGTTTTGAACTGCCAGGCAGGAGGCCTAGAGGAAGACCAAAGAGGAGGTTTATGGATGTAGTGAAAGAGGACATGAAGGTAGTTGGTGTGAGAGAAGAGGATGCAGAAGACAGGGTTAGATGGAGGCGGTTGATTCGCTGTGGCGACCCCTGAAGGGAAAAGCCAAAAGGAAAAGAAGAAGAAGAGATGAGATCCATTATGTACTGTCAAACACAAATAAGATAGCAGAAGAATCAACTAATTCTGGCAATACCCTGGAGTGTTTTCAGCAAATGGAACTCTCCGATTTAAACTCCCTAATTTCTTCTGCTAAACCCACCACTGGTCTTCTAGACAAAATTCCAAGTACGCTCCTCAAAGAGGTTCTACCATTAATAAATATACCTGTACTATCCATAATTAATCAATCCTTAAAAATAGGTTATGTACCGCAATCTTTCAAAGTGGCTATGATCAAGCCCCTCCTTAAGAAACCAAACCTAGATGCTGGCATCCTCTCAAATTACAGGCTGATCTCTAACCTGCCATTCCTATCTAAGATCCTAGAGAACGTAGTGGCCAAACAGCTAAATGATTACCTGTTAGAGAACAATGTGTTAGAGGATTTTCAGTCAGGTTTTAGAACAAACTACAGTGCGGAGACTGCACTGCTAAAAGTCACAAATGACCTTTAAACAGCGTCAGATAAAGGTCTTCTAATCTGTTATGGTCTCATTAGACCCGAGTGCAGCATTCGATACTGTTGACCATAATATTCTTTTAAGGAGATTGGAAGAGGAAGTTGGGATTAAAAACTCAGCACTAGATTGGTTTAGGTCATATCTATCCGACCGATTTCAGTTTGTCTATGTCAACAATAAATCTTCAGATCGAGGGACTCTCACCTGTGGAGTACCTCACGGATCCGTCCTGGGACCAATTCTGTTTAATCTCTATAGGTTACCATTGGGAAATATTGTAAGGAAACATAACATTAATTTTCATTGTTATGCTGACGATACTCAATTATATTTATCAATTAAAACAAATGAATCTGATCAGCTAATTAAATTGGAATCCTGCCTCAGGGATATTAAATCCTGGATGCTTCACAATTTCTTAATGTTGAACAGTAACAAAACTGAAGTCATTATTATTGGGCCGAAGCATCTTAGAGACGATCTCTCTAACATTGCAATTCACTTAGATAGCATTGCTCTATCCTCCACCAATAAAGTCAGGAACTTGGGAGTGATTTTTGATCAAGATATGTCCTTTGATTCTCATATCAAGTCTGTATCCCAGACAGCCTTCTTTCACTTGCGAAATATATAGAATATATAGAATATAGAAATTTCTTATCCTTTAAAGACGCAGAGAAAATCATTCATGCCTTTGTTACTTCTAGATTGGATTGCTGCAATTCCTTATTATCGGGCTGTTCTAGCTCCTCTATTAGGACTCTACAGTTAGTTCAGAATGCAGCTGCCCGCTTACTGACTCGAACTGGGAGGACAGAGCACATCTCTCCTGTCCTCGCGTCACTTCATTGGCTCCCGATTAATTATAGAATACAATTCAAAGTCCTTATGATTACATATAAAGCTCTCCACTGTAAGGCTCCATCTTACATTGAAGATCTTATTGAAGTGTATCACCCACCCAGGGCCCTTCGATCCGAGGAAGCAGGATTTCTGGTGACCCGTCGGGTTTTTAAGAGTAGAACAGGAGGCAGAAGCTATAGCTATTTGGCCCCTCTACTCTGGAACGATCTCCCAGCCTCGGTCTGGGGGGAAGACACCCTTAGCTTATTTAAGAGTAGACTAAAAATCTCCTCTTTGATAGAGCTTACAATTAGAAATAACACACACCCCATTAGATATGCTGCTATAGGCCTAGGCTGCTGAGGGTATTTTTTCTCCGTCTCTCCCGTTAAAGAGAGATACTCTGAAGCATCTGTCACTTCTCCTTCGCTGTCTTTATCTTTCTATGCTCTTAGAATTTATCACTACTCCGAGAATTTATTACTACTACTCTCAAATCACACACTGTCTGCACGACACTGCCGCTGTCTTTGTGCCTCTGTTCCACGGATGGAGAACATGGATGGAAGACAGGATATCCAAAGGCCTGGAAATCCCGCCTCCAGTTCAGCGCACTATGGACATGAAACTCAAACTGGCCTATCTGCCACTCTCTCACTGTCTCCGTCTCTTTTACTTGACCTATCTCTTTCCCCAATGTATTCCTGTTTCCCAACCAACAGGTCAAGGCGGATGACCGCCCTCCAGAGCCTGGGTCCTGCCCGGAGTTTCTTCCTCAATGAGGGAGTTTTTCCCCGCCACCGTCACTTATCTTTGCTCTGGAGGGCATTGTTGGCTTTCTATCTGTAAAGCGCTTTGAAATGTCTTCAGTGTGATTTAGCGCTATATAAATAAAAGTTGATTGATTGATTGATTGATTGATTGATTGATTGATTGATTGATTGATTGATTGAATTAAATACTTACAAGGGGAAATTTGATCTTCAAACAATAGTATGCAGAGCAAAATTGAAATATTGTATCAGTATTCCAAAGGAACTGAAGAAATTTGGATTAGGCACTTCAGGGTGCAAATCAGATATTTTCTGGGAGCAGGGCTCCTCTAGTATGCTTGTTTGCTGCAGAAATAAAGTTTCAGATCCTGCATGAGAATTGAATGTGACTTATCACAAAAGAATTTAAAGTTCATTATAATTAATAAGAAAAAATCATGAAAAGTTAATTACCTTAGGGAAAAAAAGTTGTCTAGCGGTCATTGTGAGGAAACCAAGCACTCAGATATGTCCTTGACTTTCCTAAACAAGCAGTGCATGAAATGGCAGAGTAACCAAAAATAAATTACATATTCAGTCTGAGGTGTTTTAAATGACACAGCTTCTGTAAGTACGTGGCAGTCACTAAATATTTCTCCTAATATTGGATAGGTATTTGAAAAAAAACAAACATACTGCAGCAAAAAGCCCACAACTCCTGAAAAGTACATGTAGCAATAAAATAAAATTCTGAACCAAAGAGACAGGAACACATTGTGCCTCACATTCAACCCTCGTTGGCCCAGAATCTGATAAACTTTCATTCCAAATAACAGGCAGGTTGGTTTTAGGGTTGGCATCCTGAAGAGGATGCCCAGAAGGGATAGGGTGACAAAGGATGCAGCTGGGTTCAAGGTCTTCAAATCCTTGGGCCCATTTATACCAAAGAGATGGCTGCAAAGCGGAAATCCTTTCTAGCAGCAACTGCAAATCAAACTGCCAGAGAGAGAGAGAGTGTGATAGAGAGAGAAGAAATAGCCTGTTCCTGCATGCAAGAGCTCTTTCAGACTGACAATGGCACTGTGACAAAAAGCATAGGCTTCCCTATTTACCTCAGTCAAATCCCCACATTCACACAACTGAGATCTTGTCCAGCAAAAACAGAGATCAAGATCCTTCTCCCTGTTCGCCTCATCAGTGGCGCTTTGCAATGCCATTAAAAAGCAACCCGCATAAGTAAACCAGAAATAAGTGCAAGTGTAGGCATCTGGTAAAATACCTAGCAGAACTCTAAATTTCTAACTACAGGGATTAAGATGAAAACATTAATGCTGTGACAATTTTGTTTATTCAATCTTGCTTGCTAGACAAACATGAATAATTACAGTGTACAGTCCCAATGCTTTGAATCAGCTGTGCACACAAGAGGTGTTTGGGTGGACAGGTCAAAATAAACGATTCCAGGCATGCATCATAAGTTGACAATAAAATAGCACGAGACAAAGTAAAGGGGCATCTACAGGTCTTCCATCTTTATGGTATATGGGATAAGTGGAAGACAAATTTCGTTTTGGTCGGCACGGACTGGGCTGTTCAGAATTGCATTGGCATTCTAGTGTTTTGTTGTCTATCTAAGTAAGCTGATTGATGATCCTGTCATAAAAAATATTTTCCCACTGTCACATTATTGAGCAGTTATTTATAGAAAAGGGGCGTAAAAGGAACTGAGAACAGTGTCACCCAAAGATGGGCTGAGAACAGCATTGCAAAAAGGTGGAGGCAATTACTGGCCATTCAAATTCAAGTGGCTGCAAGTAATGACACTGACCTGAAACACATCTGTGTCAGGCAGTGCAAAGAGTGAGCACCAGCCAACATCTTTCTGCGCTCATCTGAGAACTACATCAAAAACAACATGTGTGTTCTTTACCATATTCATCTGTATTAACTGTCCAGATTGAACTCAGGGCCAACCTTCCAAATACATGTTAAAAACATTCAAACTCTTGTTGGTGATGTCAAGTTCAGATAAATGCGTCTCAGCTTGAAATCACACTGGCAGATGATGAAACATACAGTTCATGTTCCTGTAGCTAAGTGTACAGTTCTTTGCACAAGCTGGGATGGAGAGAAAGAACAGCTGGGTGGGAGAGATTCATTTCACAGAAATACCATCACACACATGCAGCCTCATGTTTCAAAAGTTAAGAATCTCACTCCTATTCTTACAAATGGGCCATATAAATTAAGAATACCTCATACTTAAAACATGGGGCCATGAAAAAATAAAAGAGTGAGTCCAAACAACGAATGTAACAAATGGAGCATGTGTAAAATGTTTTCATCAGCCTCTCAGTTCAACGCAACCACGTAGCTAAAAGGTGTTTCATTGGATATATAAAAATTGCTTGTTGTATAAATATGTTCGTATTTGACTTGATAAATGGAAGCCCACTGAGTGGTGGTCCACACTGTAGTCGAGTTAAGATGAGGACAGAGTGACCGAGGCCTAAAACCAAACATGAAACCCCAAAGAGTCCCCCAACTCCACTATAAACGCTGTCAAAGATCTGTTTGAGGAGCTGTGTGTGTACGTGTGTGTGTCCCACCCCACATTTCGGAAAGTTCTGCCAAACACAGATCCATGTAAGGTCATTAGCCCACCTCAGATGTCTCTGCTTTGTGTCTTAATGGCAACTTCCCAAACACTCAGCGCCTCTTTGCCAGACCTTCCCACAAGTCACACAAACACACTCTTGTCTTATGTAGAGACACACACATGCTACACAGACACACACGTCCATGCAGAATACAACCTGGCTGCCATCCTGTAGGAGGTCTGGATGACCACAGAAATCAGTCTATAAATAGTGGCCGGTCTGATTGTGTGTTATTTAACCTGACTGTATCTAGTTGTTGGCATTGTTTCTTCTGGTGTAGCCAAACTTCAGCCCTTATAGTTGTATCATTTTCAAATCAATATGACCACATATAACATTGCATCTGTGTTTTTTAATCTTTTTAGTTCAGTGATTTGTTTTTACACTGGGCCATCAAGCTCAATCCTCAACAAAAGCCTTTTTATGGAACTTTTCAAATGGGCATGTTAGGACCGTAGATTTCATTCTACATTTCATTCTATAGAGAACCAAGTATTCCCCCTTTAGCAAGCACATGATCTTGAGGAAAAACTGCCTTCAAAAGACAAATACCTAAGAGGCACTACAGTATATACTGTATATAGATTGAAGGGAAATGAACAGCAGCACAAAAGATAATAATAACAATAATAATAATAATAGTAACAATGTCAGTAGCAATCAATGAGGACTATATGAGTAAATCCAGTCCATGGGAACCTGCGAGACCAGACACCAAGGAAAAATTTAGTCCAATTCTTTAACAGTCAAATGACTGGAGAGAGAAGGAGAAGGAGAGGATGAGGAGGAAGGAAATCTAAGGAAAACATGCTGATATAGGCTAGCTGATAGATCCAAATTCTTCTGGATGGTACTATAGTCATATGTAATGCAATCCAGTAGTTGTTATATCATTATACCTGTTGATAAGATGTATGTCATCCATGTTTCCATAAAACATGTCCATAAAACATGCTTTAGCATAGATTATCAAGTTCATTGCAAAATAAAATTGCATGTCGTTCACATGTACAAGAAATTATGTCTTTTTTGTGAATAATGGTATCTAAAAGGAGAATGTATTGCGTGAATGTCATTGGTCCCAGTACAGAGCCTTGTGGAACTTAGTGACAACCTTTGGTGTACATGCAAGATTCATCATTATAGGACTTAAGCCAGCTTAATTCTTCAGCCAGTTTAATTCTTTTAATGCCAATTACAATTTTCAGTCTGTGTAATAGACTATGTGGTCAATTGTATCAAGTATGGTACTAAGATCCAGGAAGACAAGTACAGGGACACATCCTTGACTGATGCAGTTGGAAGGTCATTTGAAACTTAGATTAATACTTAGATTAATATCTGTGTATTATTCTCTTGACACATAAACACAATTAAAGTCACAGTGTATTTGACTGATTGGTGTTAACGTTTAATCACTTAGCTGGAACAGAGGTGTAGCCAAACTTTAAAGAAGATCAGAATAATTTGTCAAGTTTCTGTGTGATGTTCAAAAATGCAAAGGTCACTTTTTATTAGTGTTCACAACATGGTAGTTGTTTGGATAATTGTCTTTTATGTGCAAATTTCCCAGAATGCAGTTGCCTTTCATAATTTCTTGACATTAGCTGTGTGTTACTGGACTAACAAATGTAGGACGTCACCACATAGCTGCAAATACTCAAGGCCTTGAGATCCGTGTGCATGTCCTTTCAGTAAGAGTTCTGTAACATATGTTCCACCTCATTCATCACTGCACTACTCCTCTTGTAAAGTAGTAGGAGCTGGTCATCATGACTTTGATAAGCCTGTCTGCTCTTAATAATTAGATTATATGAGATCACTTTCTGGGGAACTGTGGGATAGTGGCACTTATTTGGAATTCAACTGTGTAAACAGGAACCTGCTGCTCATAAAATTCTGCATTCACACTTTCTTCTCAGAATGAAGCAGTTTTGTCCAAGTCGTAAGATTTGTATGTGTCCAAGGCCAGTCTGTTTTTGTTCAAAATGATTTGAGTTTAAGCAATACAAGTTCATCATTAGGAGATTATGTTTAATATGAAAAAAGAAAATCAAACTGTGAAACCACCAGTCTTTTCCTAAAATCTAGTGAAACTCTAGGACCAAGTTGTTTTGGAGTGCTGCTTTTTTGGTGTTCTGCAAAAATCACCTGCAGGCCATCTATAAGACGGTTTCATAGATGAGGTCAGTATGATTAAGGCAAAAGATACACCCAACTAGTACAACTTGAATACACACAGGACACACACATTTCAACACAAAAATGACATGCACGAACTCAGACAACTCTCCCTTACGTCTCCACATGCATTTTCTCTCGCACACACACACACACACACACACACACACACACACACACACACACACACACACACACACACACACACACACACACACACACACACACACACACACACACACACACACACACACACAAACACTGTGTGACTCACGCCAGCAGAATGTGTTTGCTGCTTGCCCAGCTCTCATCTGGAAGCACCAGACATGAGATAATGTGGATCCTATGATGACTGTCTGTCTGGCAGAGCGAAAACGACCCCCTGAGTCCACATATCTACTCCATGGCATATAACTGTCTCAAGCTCAGTATTACACACACAATCCCCAGCCACCTGCATGATACAGTCCATCTAACGATAAACAGTCACATGAGGCCGGTGATCCCTCACATATGGTCAAGTGGAAATTTACACATGCCATTAATTTGCTTAGCTATTTATGATTAATCAGGGCACTACATCCTGTCACCCACCAACAAAACAAGTATTAAATCTGCAGATTAATGGTCTAGCATAGCATTGTGTAATGTTAATTGTCCGCTCCAGTGGATTTATATATATATATATACATACTGTATGTGTGTGTGTCAAGGATTAATGGAAAAGGAATATTAATTCAGATCAATTGCGATGGCTCTTTCCTTCTTGCTTGCAGTTTCTTGGGTGTGTTTTCCTGTATTTTTCCTCTGTTGCTCACAGGTAGAAAGAGATGGAGCTTTTGAGCCTCATGTCTTGTGCTGGAACAGACTGGGTTTAGATTATTATGATAATGTTTATATAGTACAAAGTGACTGGATTACAATTATTGTATTTTTTTAATTAGTTATGTATTTAATCATTTAATTTCTTTACCTTAAATGGTTAAAAAAAAATCCCAGGACTGTATGAACACAAAATCTGTTCTTTTCAAACCAGATTTTGAACAATTTTCATATATGGTCCTAGATTGGATACTTATCCAGGTTGTGGACATTTGACATGATTGCAAATGGTCAGATCAGGAATGCTATGGCTTTTCATCGGCCAGTAGAATAAAACAAGCACAAATGAGAGATGACGACAGCAGTACAGACTGTCAGATGTTCACAATCTTTTTTTCTTTTCACATTCTCTCATGACCACCATCTGAATATTTGATAAACAAAGGCATACAAATTCATACACTCATAGTTACAACTAATATTTTGATGAAGTTAATTTATTTTTTGTGTTTTCTCCCTCTATGCCCATCTCAGTAAGCCTTGGTTATGACTGCTGGAATATGGGGACAACATGAAGGACATATAGAGGCAAAGGGAGACCCCATGTCTCAAGCTTGTCATAAGTTGTCAACAAACTTGGTAAAATTTTGTGTAGTGGTGGATCTTGGACCGAGGAAGAAGAAGAGGCAGAACGCAGTACAGATTCACATTCTGCACCCCTATTGTTTTCTTCAACATTGTTAGATGTAGCAGAGCTACATCTAAACTGTTGGGTAGATGTGTTAATAAAGCTCAAATTTTATTATGTACACATATTGACACTGTGACAATGCAATTCAAGATTTTCTTTGTTCAAAGGCTAGAAATTATTCTCCAGCTGTTCATGTTTTATTGACAATGGAAGAGGAATGTTCTCCCAAAGTGTTTTCTTGTCTGGAATGTACTGTTCAAAGTCCTGCCACAGTTCAAAGCCATTGCTAACATAGCAGAAATGGATTGGCTTTTATCTTTTACCTTTGTGGTTCAGCCACCACACCCACACTCACACACAAATGAAGATATACAAATTACTTAAACAGTGGATGTGCGTCATACCCATAGTATGTAATGCAAGACTGCACATAAACGCCTGGTTCTAAATCACCTACGTACTGCATAAACCCTATGCATGCAAGTATCCCTTTACAGATATATCCATGTTGTTTCATCCTTTTGCCATTTTCTTCACTCGCCAAACTCAACACAGTTTGGAAACTATCTATTCCCATCATTGCCATAGTTGCCATGTTCATAGTGTTAGATTTTTCCAGAGTGGAGAACTTCTGTTTGTTTTTACGCTACTGTCGAGCATTGAGCTGCCCCATAACCTGATTCATTCTGCCAAACCTGACAGAACTCCTTTGTATCATAAAACTGTAAATAGCACACACACGCACGTACGCACGCATGCGCGCGCACACACACACACACACACACACACAACAATCAACAGTGCATACACTCCTGACAGTGAGAAGGCAAGTTAGTGGCTCAACATCAGTTTCCCCACTGCTCGCCTTGTTGGGAATTAATAAGTAGCATTTAAGAAGCACAAAAGGAAACAGAGAGGAAAAGATGGAGTGAGTGAGATGGAGGAGAGAAAGAGCAGGCACTGTGTCCACTCACACAAAGAGTGTGTTTGAGCGTCAGCGTTGCAGATGGAGCAAGTGAGTGAGCAATAACAACGCTGATGACTGACATTTCTTTAGTACTGGAGTCTATTCCTCCACATGGAAAAGACCAAATGAGCAGAAAAGACAAAAAACAGTGCATTCACCTGATGCCAGACCATAACATTATGACCCAATCTCTGTTATATTTACTGGTGGGGAACACTCAGTGGTGCAGGAAGCAGCTATAACGTTGTTTTTCCCTCCTGTTAAAAAAGTCTGTGTTCTAGTAAAACTTTGGGGGGCTCAAACCCACAGCTCCCCTCAATCGGCTTCCAGAGGGAAAGCTGAGTCACCTGAGCCCGCCTCTGCCCTCTAGCTCTCCATCTATTCCTCCATCCCTTTTTTTTTCCTTTTGTGCTTTCCATCTCTCTAGGTAACCACAGAGCATGAAAAATGTGAAGAAAATGGGAAAACGACATTTTTATTGCAAATATACTGACTGTAATGGATCTATAGTTACCCACAGGAGAATCTGCTTCTACACACTGCACTGGCATTAGAGGGGCCAGAGATGTATATAGGGGATACATACATTGACGTATAATTCAGGTTGTGCTGTTTCATCTTGCCTATATAGAGTTTTAAGAGTTTACAGGCTTGGAGATTGAGAGAGAGATTGAGAGAGAGAGAGAGAGAGAGAGAGAGAGAGCGAGAGAGAGAGAGAGAGAGAGAGAGAGACAGAGAGACAGAGAGAGAGGGAGAAGGTGAGAGATCTGATTTTTAACATCACGTTTGTTCATAAAAGTCAAATTACCAAATAATCACGTTGACAGTAAATCCAAAAGTGATTCACGTAAAGATGATTTTCAATAGTATTGCGCACTTCCTGAACAAAGAAACATCAAACCTTTCAACATTTCTCAAACTATAATTTTTTTTTTTTAATAAAAAAAAATAAAAAACAATTGTGGAGAATGGATAATTCTTCTACAATCATGACTTTTACTTTTTTCCTTAGTTTTTTCAATTTATAAAACTCTGTAAAAACTGCTCCAACATTTCTTGTTTTACGTTTCATATAAAAGCTGATGCTATCCAGAAACATGCTGAGGTCAGGAAAGAAATTTTTTACTTTTGCCCTAGAATCTTCTGTGTCTTGCAGGAATTTTTTTTATCTTTGGCAAATCATATTTTTCTGTTATGGCCTCTTTCAGACTGTTGTCATTTTCGTTCTCAGAGCCACTTGTATCAGGAGGTTTCTCAGGTGTTTCTTAAGCAATTTTCTTTGCTTTATTCATTCTTGTGTTTGTGTTTTTCCTTTTAAGAGCTATCTTTAATAATTCCTTGTCTATCACAATATCATCCTATTCCTCACCCTTCTCTAGCAGAGACTCTAACACCCTGTCGGCTGTCTCTCTGACCCCTTCAGCCTTCACCAAATCACTTTGTCCATCCTTTGTGCTGTTATCCGTGTCCTGCATGCTAGTCTGTGGCTCCAGGTTGGCGGCCGGCGACTGTTAACCATCCTGGCGGCTGTCTCTTCGGCCCCCTCAGCCTCTGTGTTACTCTGTGGCTCCGGGTTGATGGCCGGCTACTGTTTAACCTTTTAGTTGTCACCTGTGACCTCTGGGTTGATGCCTGGTGATTCCGTGTGGGGTAAAGTTGGAAACTCACAAGGCTGTGACTGTCAAATCAGGACCACAGTACTGAAAGACACCAGAGGGATTGCAGCCCCCGGTTTGGCGCTCTTTGCGCTGTCATCTACCTGTAACCTTCATGTTATTCTGCGGTTCTGGGTTGGCAGTCGGCGACCCAGGGGGTAAAGGAGTCGGAAACCCACAAGGCCTGGGCCTGGGCTGCAGCGCCGGACGCCACCACAGCCGCGTAAGTAGGTGCAACTACCTGCTCCACAGCTCTTGCCGCCAGCCCCCCCACGGGAGAAAGAGAGAGAGTAAAAACACAATGAAGAGTCTCTTTTATGAGTCATTTAGTGGGTCATGGACTGCCTTCTCAAGATGTCATCAACACAACAGAAGGATCTTTCACACACAGTGACACACACACAAACAGATATTATGTTACAGGAACAATAACCGAGAACAGAAGGCGAAAGGAGGAAAAGAAAAACAGGTCATGATCATAGTAAGGACAAGACAGATCTGTTGTTGTCAGGATGAGAACAACACAGAACAAACACTTTAATTACAAATAGAGTAAACCAGACCACTGTGATGCTGTTGTGTGGTCCCTGTGTAAACTGTCTAAACATTTTGTTTTGAGACTTGCATTTTAAGATTTTTGTTTGCCTTCAGAAAACCCAGAGATTTCTGTCTGAAATGAAGGCCAGCGCCACTTTGTATACAAGAAAGAGAGGAAGAGAGAGCAAACGACGGAGAGAGTGAGAGGAAGGTGGGCCAACTCTGAGGCCTGATGTTGATTTGAGTTTCAAGGCTTGCCAGGATGTACTAACTGTACATGTAACTGTACGCTCTAACATCGACTGAGGCACCGACTGCAGTTCCAGTCACCTCAGAACCTCAGATGAACTTTCAAACTGGAACCACGGCAGGCAACATTTACTGGACATCCACCTCCCCTCACTCCATCGGCCTGCCTCTTACTCAGGTCCAGCTCCCAGGGCTGTAGGCTGATGTTATTATTTTTGTTTTTCGTGCTGTGGTATCCCAGCCAAAATGCACTCTTGTTACACCTAGAGCTGTAAAGGGCCCTTTCTCTGACCTACGAGGAACGATTCTGGTATGGGAGAGCACCAACAATGATGTACTGTATGTGGTCTAGAGGTAAGATCGGACCTAAAAAATCCAGTCCGACCCGAACCGAGCCCGACGGTATTAAAGCCCGACCCAACCCGAACGTAATTATTGACATTTTGAGCCCGACCCAGCCCGAATTTCGGGCTTGGATTCGGGCTTAAGATCGTACCTCTACTTTCAGTGCGTATATGATCGGAAAGGTAAAGTGACAGGAGAAAATATAGCTGACGCACGGAGGGAACTGAGCAGGTATTGTAGATGGATGTTTCTCATACAGCGCCTTCTATGTTTTACCTAAATTATTTATTTCATAAGGGTTTTCCTTACTTTAATACTCATAGTTCGTTTGAGGTACATAATATATAAATATATATTTATTTAAAAAGTTCGGGCCGGTTCGGGCTTGAAGATCTTAAGCCCGACCCGACTCTAAAAAAAATTCAGCCCGACCTGACCCGAGCCCAACAGTATTGAAGCCTGACCCGACCCAACCCGACCCAAAAGTAATTGTTGGCTTTTTGAGCCCGACCCGACCCGAGTTCGGGTCGGGTCGGGCCCGAACTCAGGTTCAGACGTAAAATCTTACCTCTAATGTGGACAATCAGCGAACAATTTGCTAAGAAAGATAGAGAGATCAGTCAGACTGTATTCTTTTTCTTTGTCTTTCCTCAGGCACTGAGTATCTGTCACTACTATCTCTGCGTACTTCCTTTTGTATGTCATTCACCAACATAACTGTCCAAGAATTTGGAATTACCCTGGTGTCATTATTAGTTTGAATGTTATTCAAGACAGACTTTAATTAATGGTGATAAGAATGCAGCAAATTCGACAGCAACTGAATCTGCAGTGTAGGTTCGATCCCCGTCCATCCATCCATCCATCTACCTCCGCTTATCCGGGGTCGGGTCGCGGGGGCAGCAGCTTAAGCAGGGAAGCCCAGACTTCTCCCTCTCCCTAGCCACTTCTCCCTCTCCCTAGCCACTTCGTCCAGCTCCTCCGGGAGAATCCCAAGGCGTTCCCAGGCCAGCCGGGAGACATAATCTCTCCAGCGTGTCCTGGGTTGTCCCCGGGGCCACCTCCCGGTAGGACGTGCCCGGAACACCTCACCACGGGGGCGTCCAGGAGGCATCCTAACCAGATGCCCGAGCCACCTCATCTGGCTCCTCTCAATGCGGAGGAGCAGCGGCTCGACTCTGAGTCCCTCCCGGATGACTGAACTTCTCACCCTATCTCTAAGGGAGAGCCCGGACACCCTGCAGAGGAAACTCATTTCGGCCGCTTGTATCCGGGATCTCGTTCTTTCGGTCACGACCCACAGCTCGTGACCATAAGTGAGGGCAGGAACGTAGATCGACCAGTAAATCGAGAGCTTTGCCCTTCGGCTCAGCTCCTTCTTCACCACGACGGACCGATAGAGTCCGCATCACTGCAGACGCTGCACCGATCCGCCTGTCGATTTCCCGTTCCATCGTACCCTCACTCGTGAACGAGACCCCGAGATACTTGAACTCCTCCACTTGGGGCAGGATCTCATCCCCAACCCGGAGAGGGCACTCCACCCTTTTCCGACTGAAGACCATGGTCTCAGATTTGGAGATGCTGATTCTCATCCTAACCGCTTCACACTCGGCTGCGAACCGCTCCAGTGAGAGTTGGAGATCACGGCTTGATCTCCGACTCTCACTGGAGCGGTTCGATCCCCGTTTCCTTACAACTGACATGTCGAAGTAACCGTGATCATAGTTCATCTATGGATTAGATAAAGCAAAGATTTCCATCTGCTGAAATAAAAAGTAGTTTCCTTATCACTTGCTATCTTAAATTTTTTAATTTTACATAAGTTGCATAAACATAAAGATTCTGGATCACCGTTACAGATCATACTTACTGGATCACCATTCCAGATCATACAGGATCTCCAATCCTTTTCTCCCTGTACACGGCGGACTCAGAACTGTGTCACATCCAGAAGTACGCAGAAGACACATCTATTGTGGGATGTATCAGGGACAATGAGGAGGAGGAGTATAGATGCCTGGTGAAGGACTTTGTTGACTGGTGTCACAGCAACAGCCTGCAGCTCAACACCTCCAAAACTAAAGAGCTGGTCATTGACTTCAGGAGGGACAGACCCCAACCTAACCAGTTCTGATAGGAACGGAGGAGGTGGAGATTGTGCAGACCTATAAATGTCTTGGGCTGTGGCTAGACAACAAGCTGGACTGGACCAGCAAAACGAGGCAGCTGTACAAAAAGCACAGAGCAGGATGTACTTTCTGAGGAGGCTGAGGGCATTCAACATCTGCAGGAAGCTCCTGAGGATGTTCTATCAGTCCGTGGTCGCCAGCGTCCTGTCGTTCGCTGTGGTGTGTTGGGGAGGGAGCGTGACCAAGGCGGATCTCTCCAGGATGGAGAAGCTGATCAGGCGGGCCAGCTCGGTGGTCGGGATGAAGCTGGACCCTCTGGCAACGGTGGCAGAGAAGAGAACATTGGACAAACTGCTGGACATCATGGACAATGACAGCCACCCTCTGCACACCGTTACCAACAACCAGAGGAGCCTGAGAAGCCTGACCAGCCAGAGGCTGCACCTCCCAACATGCAGGACAAACAGACTGAAGAACTCCTTCATCCCCCGAGCCATTAAACTACTCAATTCCTCTCTGGGGGAGTTGAAGAAGAAGAAAGTCCACACGAGAGCTGAGAGATGACACAGACAATACAGCAAAAACAATACAAACACTATAGACATTTCACTATACCCATACTTAAGCAGGCCTGTTTATTTTATATTCCTATGCCTATTTATGATTTTCTATTTATATATTCTTGATGGGTTATTTATTACTCTTTCTATTTTGGTGTTGAACTACTTTCTATGTGCTGGTGCTTTCTGTGTGCTTTTTCTGTGTTTTGTGTACTGACTGTGCTCTGTGCAACAGAGAAATTAATTTCCCTGACGGAACCTCCTTAAGGGATAAATAAAGTTATACTCTACTTTTTTCCTTATGTAATTCCATTCACTTGTTCTTCTTCTGCGATCGTTTCGTCTATAGTAGATTATCTGAGGTACGGTTCATGGGTTTTGCTGCAGTCTATCTCAGCTGACGATGGCCAGGTCATTGTAGGGCCACCATTGTCTAAATTCTTTCCAATAATTTCAAACATGATCCATAATTTGATAAGAAAAAAACATTTAACTGCACCTATCATGCAAAGGTAAGAAATCATTTAGGAACCTGCTGAGTCCAGATCAACACCAAAATTCAATAAAGTGTTCATTGTGACACACCTTTCCTCTCTCAAAAGTTTTGTCAAAATCCATTCAGAACCTTAGGATTTATAATGCTAGCAATCAAAAGCCGAATAAGGTGAGTGTTTCTCATTTTGCAAAAGTGCATACACAAAATGTTCAACTAATATCTATACAAGCTCACACACTTGTAGCATCTTTATGTTGAGCCACACTGACAAATCGGAATACGCCACCATCGTGCTCTAGCTATTCCATTTATTTTGTTGTCTGAGATATGCTACTGAGACATGTTACCTACACAACTGTGGTAACATCTAACTCTACGGCACATCTGGTGTGCACTACAGGCATCAATCGATACAAATCAAATCATGCATGACGCAGCTAATGTGTGATGCACTTTAGTGTCAAGTTTTGCCTCCAGTCCAGTCATTTGATGATTCTTTGTCTCTTTGTCTCAACTTTGGGCCTGGGGTTTGCTGATATGAAGACAGAGAGAAAGAAGAATCAAGGCAGCAGTGGAACTCCTCGTACCCCATTATGTGGCCACATACTGGGGAAAGCCCACTCATTCCATCAAAACTATTTACATAACTCCATGGAGAAAATTGGCCTCTAGCAGTTAGCTTTTTCCATGTGCGCCGCACAGTAGACAGGCTGTTAAGATAATTGTCCTCTTACACGAGCAGAGGGCATATACAGTACAGTATTTACAGTGAAAAAATAAAGACAGGAGGGATGGAGAGAGAGAGAGAAAGACAGGGAAAGTGAAAGAGAGAGAAAGAAAGAGGGAGGAAGAGAAAACTGCTGATCATGAAAGAGAGTGGGGTTCCATGGATATTCCCCCAACACAAACACATCCCATGTTGATTTTTGTCATTTTCTTGGCTCTGTGAAGCACAGTAGTTGGCAGAACAGTCTGCTCTCTGATGGTTTGTATGACTGGATGTGATTGTCTTGGATGGTGGCGTCCTGCTGCCTCAGCCTATGCCCCTTCCCCCGTCTGCGTTGACCCTCACCTCTCCTACCCATCTCTATGCTTTTTCTCATCCACTCATCTGCCATTTCTTCTCTGTTTCCCCCACCAATCCAGTTGAACAAACAAATCGACCTGGGCCCAGTTGCAGCTGCAATTTGTTCTGTGACATATGTTTGGCAGCATATGCACTCGTATGTTTTGCAGATGTGTACATATACTGTATATCGAGGTGTACATATATATAAAAGCGCAGATTCATACAAATAATTTTTCTTATATTCCATGATCTGCATAAAATCAGGTAGCCTGGAAAACTATTGAAGTACACAGGTATAGGACTGTCCAACCATTAAAAACAATCCATTAATATGCAGAACAAATCCTGGAGCAGGCTCAGCAGAAAAACATGGCAAAAAGTGAAAGCAGAAAAAATGTGGTTCTTACGAGGGAAAGAAAAATCTGTCTTTACAATCCTACAGTTTCGGCTTGCCAACTTTCTGCTGGCTGTTGGTAGTGCGGAAATGAGAGCGTGCTAGATTCTCCCCTCTCGAGAATAACACAAACCCCTCAAAGCTCAAATCAAACACACAATCCACGTCACAGGAAACCATTTTGAAGCGTAAAACCTCCCAATGGGAGCTCCATTTGAATGCAGCGGGTATGTGCTGCCTCGCTCGCCCCCTGCACTACCCCCTTTCTACCCTCCCACTCTCTCAAGTCTTCAACCACAACCTAACCCGAACCACACCACCCCTCAGACGACAAGACTCTCTTTCTCTCACTCCCTGTCCGTTTCCCCTCTTATTCCCTATTTTCTTTGTTTCTTGATGTTCTTTTCTTTTATGGAAGGACGGACGGACGGACGGACGGACGGGCGGGCGGACAGACAGACAGACAGACAGACAGATAGATAATCAGGTCGTGATGAGCCATTCCTCTGTTCAAGTACTCAGGTGACCTCTCCCCTCACAGACCCCCTAAACCACCCTAACCCCACCCCCAAAGCCTCAACCACAACCACTTGCACCGATCCTGTTCTCTTTCATTTCTCTAAACTCTTCCCCTTTTTTCCCGCTTTCCCCCCCAGCACACACACACACACACACACACACACACACACACACACACACACACACACCCACACACACACACACATATATAGACACACTTGGCTGTGCCCGAGCCATGTTACCACCTTGCCTGTTTGCTGCCTGGGAAACAAACACATCTTTAATCACCCAGACCCGCTGTCTGCCAAGGCCACACTAGTGGAGTCCTCTCTGATAAGCTCTGGCCAGAAAAATTGGACTCCATCAGATGAACTCAGGCCATACAAGTCAAGCCCTGTCTACTGAACCCTGGCCACATTAGTGGCAGCCAGACAGTCAAATCCAGGTCGCACTAGTTGAGTAGCCTTTATTGAAATAGAGCCAGAAAGGACACAGTCTTCAAGCTCAGTGTCTGCTCAACCCAGGCCAATCTAATGAAGCCCTAATGGTCAAACCTAGGCCAGGGAAGTCCAACCCACTCTAGTGAATCCAGGCCACAGAAGTCTTGCTCTGCTGGTTGACATCTAGCCAGAAAAGGCTGATCTATGTTTGGCTGGGTGAACAGTTCTGTCATTTTGGCTTAGCGTTGGCCAACAGCAGGATTCTCTGACGTAAGCCCTGCACAGCTGAGGACTGGCAGTGAAATGAGATGCAAGACAGGAAAGAAGACATTTCAAATATGAGCCTGCAGCCAAAAGCCGTTTAGACCTGGATTGATTTAGGTGAGTTGTCTCATCCTTCCTAAACCCAGAACTTGTAGCTTCTGAATCTCATTTCTCTCTATGTGTCACAGCTCAAATTCTGAAATATTTTCATGATTCATATTTCTATTAAATTTTATTGTACTTGGTCATCTCTTACACCTCCTTTGTAGCCAATATAAACATGGTCAATGATAAGGACCATGTTAATGTATTGAACCCTGCATATTTGTTTTTGAAACTGTGTGTAAAAAGAGGTACAAAAACCCAGTCGCCAGGCTCCTAGACCGTGGCCTTTAGACAAGAAGGGCTTCAGATGTGTGTAATAATATAACACCACAGCATTCTTATTAGAATACATTGCATTACCCTTACGCACATAATCAAAATCATTGAATTATGTTTTGTCCTCTTGGGATGTCGGGTAATTACACTCAATATTCTTGTCCCATGATGATATAAAGAGATTAGAGACCCTGGTTTTATGTATTTGCAAGAGGGCACAAGCCAGTGTCTTACTGTGCCGTCCCAAGCCCGGATAAATACAAAGGGGTTGTGTCAGGAAGGGAAACTTTTGCCAAATCAAGCATGCAAATCAAATCCATGACGTCCATACCGGATCGGTCAAGGCTCAGGTTAACAACGACCACCATTGGTGGTGTTCACCTACAGGGTGCTGATTAAGTTAAGACAGGCTCTGGGTGGTCAGGAGGTGCTTCCAGATGTGTGGACAACTACAGATACAGTAATCAATGAGAAAGGTAGGAGAGTACTTGGTGTGTCATCTGGAAGGAAAGTACATAAGGAGAATTTGTGGTGGACTGAGGAAGTACAGGAGTGTATACAGAGAAAGAGCTTAGCTAAGAAGAAGTAGGACAGTGAGAGGACTGAGGAGAGTAGACAGGAGTACATCGAGATGCAGTGTAAGGTGAAGGTAGAGGTAGCAAAGGCCAAACAATGGGCTTATGATGACTTGTATGCTAGGTTGGACAGTAAAGAGGGACAGACTGATCTATACAGGTTGGCAAGACAGAGAGACAGAGATGGGAAGGACTTGCAGCAGATTAGGGTGATAAAGGATAGGGATGGAAGTGCATTGACAGGTGCCAGTGGTGTGATGGGAAGATGGAAAGAGTACTTTGAAGAGTTGGTGAGCGAGGAAAATGAGAGAGAACTAAGACTAGAAGAGGTGTCTGTTGTGGACCAGGAAGTAGCAAAGATTAGTCAGGATGAAGTGAGGAGGGCATTGAAGAGGATGAGGAGTGGAAAGGCACTCGGTCCTGATGATATATCTGTGGAGGTATGGAAGTGTCTAGGAGAGGTGGCAGTAGGGTTTCTGACTGGGTTGTTCAACAGGATCATAGATTGTGAGAAGATGCCTGAGGAATGGAGGAGAAGTGTGTTGCTGCCCATTTTTAAGAACAAGGGAGGTGTGCAGAGTTGTGGCAACTACAGAGGAATAAAATTGATGAGCCATACAATTAAGTTATGGGAAAGAGTAGTGGAAGCTAGACCAAGGGCGCAAATGAGCAGTTGTGAGCAGCAGTATGGTTTCATGCCAAAAAAAAGAGTACTACAATTGTAGTATTTGCTTTGAAGATGTTGATAGAGAATTACAGAGAAGGCCAGACGGAGCTGCATTGTGTTTTTGTAGATCTGGAGAAAGCTTATGACAGGATGCCCCGAGAGGAACTGTGAAGGAGAAGCTCAAGAGGTGGAGGTTTGTCCTGGAAATGAGAGGAATGAAGGTTAGCCGTAGTAAGACAGAGTACATGTGTGTGCGTGAGAGGGACCCAAATGGAAGAGTGAGGTTACAGGGAGAAAAGATCAAGTGGGTGGAGTAATTAGGGTCAGCAGTCCAGAGCAATGCAGAGTGTAGAAAAGGGATGAAGAAGCATATACAGGCAGGATGGAACAGGTGGAGAAAAGTGTCAGGTGTGATGTGTGATAGAAGAGTTTCAGCTAGAATGAAAGGTGTACAAAACTGTGGTGAGACCAGCGATGTTGTTTTGTCTAGAGCAGTGGTTCTTAACCTTGTTGGAGGTACCGAACTCTGCCGGTTTCATATGCTCACTTACCGAACCCTTCTATAGTAAAAAAAAAAATATATTTTTTTTTTTCAAATTTCAGACATAAGCGTTTGCTTTATTGGTGTATTTAATGAATTGTGCATTAATGTCATCTTTTTCAAAGAACGAAACCAAGACAGTGCATGAACTCACATGAAATTACCTACCTGAAAATCAGTGTGACTTCTGCTGTTGTTATTGGTTCAGATATGCGCGGCTTCACCTTGGCAAGTGCTACTCTTATGTAATTCCACAGCAAACTCTGTTTCTTTTGTTTTCCATGCAGCTGAAGGAAGTGTTCCTTTATTTTTGCCAGTGCGAGACTAGAGTTGCTTAGTTTGACATTGCAAATCATGCAGAATGCTGACTCTCATCACGTTCCGTTATACATTACATGTAAATTCACATTGCACATATTCGTCCGACCAATTTCTTTTTTTGCTCAACATAATTACTCTGAATTAAAATATTAAGAAAGCAATCACATGACGAGCCATCATAACAGTAGAGGTAAGATCTTAAGCCCGAGTCCAAGGCCGACCTGCCCCGAACTTCAGGCCGGGTCGGGCTCAAAATCTCAATAATTACGGTCGGTCGGGCTTTAATACCTGCGGGCTCGGGTCGGGCGGGATTTTTTAGGCCCAATCTTACCTCTACATAACAGGCATAAATCGACTACTGAGTGCGCGAAATCCCACATAGCACAGGTAGGCTAATTGATGTGGCTTGATCACCTGCAGCCAGTGATGGCTAAGTGGGGTGTGTCATCAGGAATTGACACGATGTGTCAAGTGTACACAGTGATTTGTGTATGCGACTCGTGCATGTTCGGCAAAAACACCCGACACATCGTGACAAAGCACCCGACACATCGTGTTGGGTGTTTTGTTTTGACCCCTGTCTCCACCGAACCCCTGAGACTGACTCACGGAACCCCTAGGGTTCGATCGAACCCAGGTTAAGAACCACTGGTCTAGAGACAGTGTCACCGAGGAAAAGACAGAAGACAGAGCTGGAGGTAGCAGAGATGAAGATGCTGAGGTTCTCTTTGTGAGTGACCAGGATGGATAGGATCAGGAATGAGTACATCAGAGGGACAGCACATGTTAGAGGTTTTGGAGATAAAGTCAGAGAGGCCAGACTGAGATGGTTTGGACATGTCCAGAGGAGAGATGGTGAATATATTGGTAGAAGGATGCTAAGTTTTGAACTGACAGGCAGGAGGCCTAGAGGAAGACCAAAGAGGAGGTTTATGAATGTAGTGAAAGAGGACATGAAGGTAGTTGGTGTGAGAGAAGAGGATGCAGAAGACAGGGTTAGATGGAGGCAATTGATTCGCTGTGGCAACCCCTGAAGGGAAAAGCCGAAAGGAGAAGAGGAATGACCCTGGTTTCATCGTGCAATATTAGTAGAGACTGGTGTTGAAGAACATACAAAGTATGATTTCATCAGAGGGATATGGCTGTCCAAGGTTCATTGTTCCCATTGTCTTCCCTCTTCTCTTTTTTTGTCTCTGTTCTCTTCTGTGTTATCCTCTGAAACATTTTTCAGAGTTAGTCATTCAGCCCACCATGCAGCCAGGCAGCAGCTGGAACACTGAGCAGGTACGTGAAGCACTGAGACCAGCCGGGACTTCCAGGAAGTTCAGCATCAGGGATCATCTGTGTTATTGACTTGGCACACCCTCCAGCCAGTACGATTCCACCAGCGAAGGTTCAATGACCGCACAAGTGCACATGTAGTCCAGATGGGTGGCCTGGCCCCAGTTGATTTCTGTTATGACAAATGAACCCATTTGAACTACTCAATTCTTCTCTTTCTCTCATTGAGACACACATATTATATCATGGACTGAACTGAGCTCTCTCATCCTTTGCTCTACTTGTGTACATTTCAATAGTATTAAGTCGTTTAAAATGCAAATTATGTGCTAAACAGCCAGCAGGAGTAAGGACCACCCAGCTAGTGAAGGACCATTGTAGCAGATAAGCAGAAGTGTCATGAGAATTTTTTTCCCATCTTTCAAACCACGGCAAACACAGCGTCACAAAAAACAATGCCTCCCAATCCTCTCGTTCACCACAAACAAATCTTTCAGTGCAAATAAAGCTCAAAGACCCTGCCACTGTTGGTTTAGTGATGAAAGCTGGCGTGTGCCACCTCCTATTGTCAGGACCTCCAGTTGATCCTAATTGATGTTGTGACAGGCAAAGAGCGGAAGGATATATGGAGGAGCTCAGAGTTTGAAAACAATGTTCAGCTTTTATTAATCACCAGTAATGCTGAAGAAACCAGATTATGACACGGCTGGTTTAACTGATGGATCCTTTGTATTTCACAGCGGATAAGCATGGAACCAAGATGTTTCATGCAAACCAGACTCGGGCAAGATGCCACAAATTATACCAAATCTGGTGGAAGAAGCATACACATTACACAGGATAGTGGTTATTTTATCAAATTTTGTTTTTTATCATAATTAATCATGATTGAGGATGAGCAATTTAGAACTGATACAATAATCCTGCTAGGCCCTTAAATTTACCAATATACATCAAATGATATCACCATGACCATGTTTTATTCCTGGTGCTAAGTAATTACTGCCTGTCAAATAAATGTACCCAAAGTCCAATATTTTCGACTTGAATGGGGATAAACAATCTCATTCAGTGTTGGCTAGCTTCCCAAAGCATGAATTTGGTGCAAAACTATGATCATGAAGTATTATCTGGTACCGTTGTTGACTTTAGTTTGAATCCCATATCCAGGTGGATGTGTATCATTTTTCCGTGTTGAGTCTGTGCCATTTCTAGCAATAGGAAACAAGGTCCTATAGATTCCCCGCTAAGAATCGTACAATCATGCCCTGGGGGGACATGAACAACCATACACTAATGAACATAAAGTACACACAAACTCAGAGCTTATTTCGTCAAACCTTCTCAAGGCAAACTTCTCAAACACTTTTTCCCCAACATTGAATTCTGATTTAAGTCCTGTTTGAGATTGAATTAGTTATTTTCTTTAAGAGATTGAAGAAGAAGAAGTAGTAATAGTAGTAGTAGTAGTAGTAGTAGTAAATGCTGGCTATGGTAACAATTATGTTTTAGTTTTTTTTTTGAGAGCCAAGCTCATCCAATGAAAAGAAATTTTATGGTTAAATATTAAAATGTGTGTGTTTTATTTTTAATCAATCTCCTTTCAATTTTGCTTGTTTTTCTCAGTTTGAATTTGAATAAAACTTTTTCATTTTGTAAAAACTGACAATGTTTTCTCTAGATTAGGCCTTTTGGCTACATGTCAACATCTCAAACTTCTGGACATCAACCAATTCTGCTTCTAACACCTGCACTCTTGATACCTCTATTTTTACTAGAGAATCATACAGCTTGTGTGGGTTCTTCTGGTACTGGGGTTTGGGTGTGTGTGTGTGTGTGTGTGTGTGTGTGTGTGTGTGTGTGTGTGTGTGTGTGTGTGTGTGTGTGTGTGTGTGTGTGTGTGTGTGTGTGTGTGTGTGTGTGTGCACTTGGATAACACTGCTACGTAAAGGATCTGCAACAGGAACAAGTACTTCATATTTGTCTTCAGTAAAATCCTTCTATCATATATGTAGGATGATGTTAAATTACAGTGTTGCCAATTTGCCAAAGAAGCCTATTATGGGATTTAAATTTTAGCAACTTCATCACCTGATATCATACTTTTCCATGTCAAATTAAATTATATTTTTCTTACACCTATCTTAAATAACAGTCAATGCGGTGATCAGCAGTTTGAAGACCAGGTGTTGTTCACAAAATGCTCAAAACATTTTTCCACATGTGTCTACTGACATCAGAAGGTAATGTTCTTAAATGCACATTATTTAATGTTATAAAGCAGACAATTCATTATAATAACAGAGACAATAAGCAGTTGGTCCGTAGGTTTTCTACAGTATCCTCCTTCAGTTGTTGCTCCTGGCCCTGAGCCAGTGGAGAGATGTGAGTTCAGTATGAACATGTATATGCACTGAGGGGCCACATCAGGGAACATTTTATGTATGTGTGACTGATTCACAATGAAACATGAACATGAACATCGTGTGTGTGTGTGTGTGTGTGTGTGTGTGTGTGTGTGTGTGTGTGTGTGTGTGTGTGTGTGTGTGTGTGTGTTTATAGTCAATTTTTGCAATAATGTTCATGTTGTTTTATCTAATGGCAGCAATTCTACTTGGACCCACAAAGAAACAAATACTGTACATGCATATTCACACATACTGTATTTATGTGCGCACACACACACACACACACACACACACACACACACACACACACAAGCACACATGCACAAATGGGGTGAGAGAGTGCTCCTACAGCTCAGATGAACCAACGGCAACCTGGGGAAGGAGGAATGTGTATGGCGCTAGTCCAAGAGAGGCCGTCAGAATCCACAGCAGGCAACCCTGGTTGTCTTAGTGAAGACAAGTTTGAGTGTGTGGGAGTATGTGCAACTGCACAAGAGGCTGGTAGGGGTAGTAGTTGCGTAACGTGTGTGCAATTTTACAGACAGTTGGCGATTAATTGTGTGAATGTATGCACAAAGAGTTGAATTTAAAAGTTCTTTTGTTATGATTGAAAAGCAGACTTTGAGTTAAATGAAGCTCTGCCCTTCTTTCTTGAATACAATCATGCACAGGAATCCCCTCACAGGGTCCCTGAGTGAGACAGCACCTATCAGCAGTGTTACTGCCAGATGCAATAAGACACAGGGAAGCATGTGTAGGTTAAGTGTTACCTTGCAAGCAGGCAGTTACTGCATCAAGCAAGAAGTATACATGTCCCTGAGAGAGACTGTTCAGCGAGGACTCAGTGTGCCACCATTCTTCCAACTGATCCCAAAAATACAACATGAAGTCATACAGATTCCAAGTGTGGACTGCAGTACAGAAACAGGGTCATGTGTGCACTTGACTAATGCACAACCAATCAGACAAACAGGAAGGGAAAGAGGGGCAAGGAGAAAAAAGAGGAGAGTGAAGGAGAAGTCTAAAATATTCAACCCTCCTTCCATTAACTAACCATGTAGGGATGAGAATGCAACCTGCACTGTACATCTCATGAGAGAGAGAGAGAGAGAGAGAGAGAGAGAGAGAGAGAGAGAGAGGAGCAGAGAGAGAGAGAGAGAGAGAGAGAGAGAGAGAGAGAGAGAGAGAGAGAGAGAGAGAGATTCTGTGGAAGGATATGTCTTTCATCCAGTAGCCCTTCAATCCAGCTCAGCATTTTCTCAATGATGTCATCTCTTTTTCACTCTCCCATCACCCTCTTCCCTTTCTCTCTCACCTCCATCTGCTCTCTCACTCCATCCTTCCTGGCTTTCTGTGTCTCACACGCACATACTCGCATTTCCTCCCACTGCACTTACAGATGTGTGGTGCATTACAACATAAGGTGCATCTTGTCCAGAACACAGAGATCCCTATAAATCTGTATCTGCCTGCAGTCATCTGAGTTCAGCTGAAATTGGATGTCACACCTTTCTGAGCACCTCTCATTCCCTTCCTGAGCCTTCACACTCCAGCCACACAGCATCAACTGACAGGCATTGAGATCATTCCGCTAGCAATAAGGGAAATAGCCGTCAGCTGTATTGACAGGGCTAAACAGGACGAAGATGTAGGCTGATGTCACTTCTTTTGGAGCTAAAGAGAAGGAAGTTAGCATGGTGGTAACTCAGGCTCAAGAGAAACAAATGTTAGAAAATATCGTCATTTGACATCACTGAATTTGGTTTTTAAAGTCTTGACAGCTCTAGCCATTGTAAAGAAAATGAGTAAAAAAAGGCAAGTAAAATTGTTTGGCCCTTTACAATGCTAACCAATCAGTTCATCCAAATAGTTCCTGATTTTGGATAACAAAACTTGAACCACACCTCTCCAATTCCACTATACTTGTCAAATCAATACAAATGTTTAATACATATGTCTGCATTCTCACACATTAAAATTCCATGTTTTATGCAGAGATGGATGTATCCAGACACACGGCCCATGGATTTTGAAGCTGACAGCACAATACTTCCTGGTCAAATCGCAAATAGCTCAAGCAACATTTCTATGGATAGCAGCAATGTCATGATATTTTTTAAAATATAAAATATAAATTACTCCTGGCCACATTACATTTATGAAAATCCAATTGTGACTTTCATAAGTTACAATCAGAACTCATCTGTGAGTTCTGACCTTAGCCTTCTGTGCTCTAACTTGTTTCACTCCTTTCTCAATGTTGTTTTAATGAGTTGTTAACACTTGACTAAATATGAACAGCAACTATCTCAGTTTTCCTGTAAAACATAAAATGCAGCAATTTCAGATTTTAAGGAGCAGGATCCAAAATGTCCAAAATACTGAATAGCTGACACGATCATTGGGCCTTGAATGGCACTCTAACAGCATTAGTGGATATGGCATGTATTTGTACGTGTGTCTTAAGGCATGGGGTATCCCCATGACATGATTTCTGCTTGGCAAACACCAGAGCTTGATTTCCCAACTTTCATGTGGGGTCTGAATGAAGCCAAGATGAGAACAAGAACAGGAATTTGGTTTCCCTCTTTGTGAGCAGCTGTTTCTCTGGGGGTTCTGACTGGGAAAGAGAGACAGTAGAAGCACAGAAAAAAGCTAAATAAAAAGTGAGAGTGAGGCAGACAGAAACAAAATGGAGTGGCTTTGTAACAGGAGGCTTTATTCAAATCTGATTGCTTTATAGCGACATGGGGGGGGGGGTTCAAAGCAGCAGAAAATTGGCCAACAGGATCAATATTGACATTCTCTTTAGTGAAAGCTGAGTTTGCTGGGTGAGGTCACTGACGAGACCTTTGTATTAGCCAGCATTAGTGGTCAGGGCTAGAAAAGCTTTATGTAACCTCGATCTCTCCGCATATTGAAGGGTCTGAGTTAAACACAGGAGACATCCCTCCCCTTTATGGTCATTATTACCGTAAGGGAGCTCAGTCCTCCCGTGGTACAATTCAAACACAGATCATTACTTTGTCAAGGCAGCTACCAGAACACTTTGGCACATGTGCAGCCCAGCTTGTGTGGCGAACAGCATCTTTTACGTGCCAGTTGTTGAGTGCAGCAGTCGTGGGAGATGAAGCAAGGAAAATACGAGAAAAAGTAAGCAGAGCCCGTTTGAACAAATGAACATTTATTAGTTCTTATTTCAACAGCACTTAGAATTAGACAGATTCAATGGCAAGTCCATGTGCTAGGCAAACACACACATACAGAGTACAATCCTCTCTCAGAGTTATGGCAAGAGGGTGCTACCACAAAACAATAAAACACTCCAGCAAATTCCACATTGTTGCTTTGCTGAAACAACATCTCAATTGTTGTTTACCTAAAGTGGGCAATTAATCCAAGGCATACCCATTAAAGAGGAAAGGATGCGGGTTGTCCAGGTACTCTGATCCAGCTGGCTGATGATCAGGGCAGCTAGGGATACCACAGTATACCATTCCCCAGCATGGCAGAAGAAAAGGAGCATGGGAAAGGGACAAGGAGACGGAGAGACAAGGAAAAGAATGGGAAAGAAAAGGAGAAACAACACAAGGTTGAATAAGACAAGTGAAACGAGGACAGAAAGGAGGTCATCTGAAGTGATAGATTTTCTGTATGGTGGGCTGGTTGGTGCAATTCTCCTGCTGGGATTTTGTTCTGGCTCAGGGTACTGGACCCAAGCCTCGCAGGCTAACACACACACGTTTTAACATATGTCTCATGTCAAACACACATATGCTCATTATGGTGGTTTTCATGGAGAAATGCAACTGACATCACAGTTGCCTTGTAAATCAATGTATGTTGCACCCTATAAACACACATATTAATACAAACAGAGTTTCATAGTGCCTGTGGCGGGCGGTGGCCTCAGAGTCCGAACCACTCAGTGACCCCTCCTCTCCTGGGGTCCATCTTCTGCTTCTGCTTCATGTCTTCATAGAATTTCTTCTGAATATCCTCAAAGGAACCCTCTTCTGCCGTTTCATCTTTTTTTGGGAAGATGTCTGGGAAGGTGAATGTCTGTCCTTGGGCCTGCGATGCAAACAGCAAAAGAAGAGGAACGATGAGAATCTGGACAACTATGCTTCTACCTAATAGGAATTTTGTTACTTGCTCTACTCTAATTCATTTCAAAGAACATTTTTTTGAGACATATATAAACATGTCCAACTCCGTTTCCCTTTTCTTTCAAGAGGTGAGAACTGAGATACTGATTTGGCATGCAGGACAGCATTTCTCTCTATATACCACTCTTCCAGTTACACAAATGCGCTTTCTCTCTGGCATTCAATTCCTCCAACTCTCTCCCACATTTAATCTCTCCATTTCTCTGGTCTTGATTTATTCAGAGGGAGAGGATGGTATCCATTATTAATTCCATACCACCCCATCTCTGGCCATGGCTAATGCATCACTGGCCCAAACGTAGTCTGTGTCAGGCCCATTGTACAGTACAGTACAGTTCACACACACACACACACACACACACACACACACACACACACACACACACACACACACACACACACACACACACACACACACATACACACACACACAGGTCAATGGGTGCAGGCATGCACACATATCCATAGCCTATCCCTCTCAGCCTCACCCATGGACACCTGGAAACAAAAATGCACTATTATCAATCACAACTGGAGGCGAATCACAGCGACTTAACCTTGGAAAAAAATTGTATCATAACTTTTCAAGAAAAGATTGTCTCAGCAGATTGACCCAGGTTAAGTGTCTCATGCTAATGACCCTCATTAGCATAGAGGTGAAACTCACATCTCAGCGACCCCCTTTGACACTCCCACCAACAATCGTTGAGGAGCCAAACGGGTTTCAACGACTGTCATTGGAATGTGAATAGCACCTACCACACCCTACTGGGTTTATAAACTGGGACATGATGAGCCACCCTCTGAACTGAAGAAGTCCCTTGGATGAGAGACGAAACGTCTTCAAAAACTTTCTTAACGTCCAGTGGATTGACTTAAACAGCGTTTGGATAACCATGACCTGGACGACTGAGAACCTACACAGACAACTTTTCAAAGATTAAAACGCATTTAAGTGTCACTTTTGTTACCAACCAAATGAAAGCTTACACTTTATCATGAAAAAAAAATTGGGACTTGTGTGTGTGTGTGTGTGTGTGTGTGTGTGTGTGTGTGTGTGTGTGTGTGTGTGTGTGTGTGTGTGTGTGTGTGTGTGTGTGTGTGTGTGTATATATATATATATATATATATATATAAAATACAAGTTGGACGCTGTTTCACTTCCATGAGCACAATTGTCAATCAAGTACTCTGTTTAAATGTGAAATATTTTATTTGAGGTTAGTGTGTAGGTGTTATGGAATGGTCTGGCTTGAATGTGAATGTTACTTTGTCTCAACCTCCAAAATTACCAAGAGAAACATGCATGTCATTATCACATAGTATGATTTCATTTATAAAGGGGGACACAAAATCAAACTCGTCCAGCCAAGTGTTGAAATGAAAAAGTTTCTGTTTAACATTTAATTATCTAAAATTATATTGTTTCAAGATAAATCAATTATATTGAAACAATCAACCAGCGTTGCTCACATTAGTGCTCCTATTATATAATGCACATGACATTTCCTTGCAACTTATATCGATGTGTAATGAGACCTTTGGCAGTAAACGCTGACAGTGAGTGGCTCTGCAGACTTTATGTAACAGACTTCTGTATCATTTTTGAAGGAATTCATTATTCACTGTCCAATGTCTCTCAGTGTATTCTATACAAGCCTACAACCATGATCCATAAATCTCCAGACAGCCAACTATTTCAACACAACAACAACGCAGCTTTTGACTTTGATCAGGAGCACTTAACCCCAGAATCAAAGCTCTGTCATATATAGAAAAAGAGACAAATAGATACCTACTGAATGAACTATAGACTTACCTCTAAAAATGTTTCTAGGATATAAATTGTTACACCAACAATAATAATAATAATACGTGAGAAGTATTTCTAGTCTTGACTAGCATGGGAAGCAACCAGGCGAATAATCAAGCACATCCCCATCACGTTCCCAGCAATCTGAATAGAGTTTTCCTTCAGCAAAGGCAAACAGTCCCTTTAATATATTAGAATGACAAACATGGATTCCAACAAACCTCATGTGCATACATAATCAAACATACATACGTAAAAATGCAAAATGGGAGAAATACTTATATAGTAGTACCTTGACATATGACCTTCTTGGCATACAACTGTCCATATTTTTGTTTGATAAACAAGCAAAAATCCGAGATACAACCGCTAGTAGTCGGATGGATAGGACATCAGCTGAAACTGCATCTCATTCCTGTTTGCAGAGTAAATATGTAGCTTGTGTGCACTCGTGACTTTTGAGTTTTTCTCACATCATTGTTTACACAGCTTACATATTTAGGCACAGGTAACGGGTTTATGTCTATTGGTTACTAAAAATATGTTTTTTAGTGTAATTTAGCTTTGTTTTTTTTTTAAAAAGGCTTCAGTCACAGAACAAATTGAACTCATATCTGAAGGTAGTACTGTACATGCAGTGTTTCATATGTGCAATAGACATATGAAGCTACCCTGAAAAAAGAAGTGAACAATACAAGAAAAACAATAGTCCACCTTGCACCAGTATCTCTCTTAAACACTAACTGTTAGTTAAAACTTCTGGTAGGAAGATATATCTACATATTTGCATACAAATATCTAGTTGCCTCAAGATCTTAATCACAACCGTTGTACATGCCAAGTCAACTCTGAAAATACCGGTATGACTAGGTATTTAGTTCCATTTAATATGTAAATTATGATACTTCAAACAGAATATACTTCAAGTTCCTTCATGAACCCCTGCCATTTATCAACTGTGTGATACCAGCTTTCAGGATCACATAAATCATAACATGCACAACCTTAAAGAAAAGCCTTGCGGCCCTTATGTTCCCGTCTTGTGGCGACACCTGAATTGCAAACTACAGGAGGTTTTCTAATGAATGTAGAATGGCAGAAAGAGAAGCAACAGTGCAGACCCTGTGGGGAGAAGAGGGCTTAGTCAGCAGAGAGCTGCCAAACGCCAGAGAATCACCTGGAAACTGATGCCCCTGCCAAGACCCTCTATGTCTCTCTGCACCCGACAACTTTGCCATCGAGGAACATCAAATCCAGAACACAAACACAGGACCACGGCAAGGGACGCTTGCTCCAGGAATAAGAGGAGGAGGCAGCGGCAGGAAGAAAGATGGGGGTATACGCCTCAAGGAAGTGACTGGGAGACGCAGGAGTGACAGAGGAAGGGGTCTACCACAGCATTATATACACCAGACCTGACAGTGGGAAGACAATGAAGCAGTAGACTGAACAAGACTTCATCTCACTTATACCAAATGCCATCACATGACAAGTACTTACGCGATGCAGTGCGGACACCTTGTGTTTATACGTATTGTAGAAAAGATTAAATTTAATATGAACCTCAGAAAGTGTGACTCACAAAAAGAGCAAAGCTTTGAGACTGAACTACACAAAGTACTGAGACTCGTTAAACAAGTCTTATTGTTGGCAGTGGACCACACCCTGTGTATGTGTGTGTGTGTGTGTGTGTGTGTGTGTTTAAGTGTCTGCTGGATGCAATTTTACAGCCAAAGAAAGTGCAGGCAGAAAGCATTAATATTCTTGTTTTTAATACATACATTGCACCACAATAGAGACAGGCTAACCTTCCATTACACCTCTGTAACTTTTGTACTGTATGGGGCAGCGTAATGAAGTCACACCAAACCCACCTTCAACAGGTTGTAAAAAAAGAGTGTGTGATTTGTGATTTATGGGGAACACTGACGCCTGGCCAAAAATGACATTGGTCAGTCATGATGTACTCAAAAGGGTTTTGCTTCTGTTAGCTATTACGTTTTCTACATGGCAAATCTTAGGTGTGGATATTTCCTTTTGTGCTGCTTTCATCTTTCGTATGCTAACAATTAAATGACGTTGCCATGTGGTAATACTGGTAGGAGGCCCCACACTGCAAATGATGTAAACATAGTGCTCTTACGTAGATGAACCACAACATTTTCCTTCTCAATTGGAAATGAATGAGAAACAGTGGGGTGACTGAAAAGAGAAGGGAAATGTTGTCGCTCCTTGACAACCAGCCCTTCTCACTTCCCCCATTGGGATCATCACAGTCTCGTTTTGCTCCAGGTAGTGCAGTGCAACTTTGTGATACGATACTGTATCATGATACAGGGGGTTATGATTCAGTGTATCGCAACACTAGCTCCTTTTACGCACCCTGTTTAAGGTGGAACTGTTGTCCCTTTATTACACGTTGCTATTCTGTATGAAGGTGACAAAGGAATTATTGTAATTGGGTCGTTGTTGGTCTTCCCCTAAGCTGGAAGAGGAGGGAGGAATAGCGATTAATCAATGTCCGCATAAAAGACGTGTTGGCAAGGCGTCAGGCATGAGGTTGTGATGTGATGCTTTTTATGATGAGTTATGCACATGTGGTCACAATCAGGAGGATGAAAAATCAGCTGACAGTGGTTAGCAGCTAACTTAGATAGAACTTAGAAAATATTAAACAAAATATGTCCAATCTAAGACAGGACGGCGTCCAGGTGGTCCCTATCCTCTGACAAGAGCACGAAATTGGTCTGCATGTAATGACAAAGGTAAACGACTGCCGTTGCTGTGTTACTGCATTATTTATAAAACACAAGAGACATGTAAAATGTCATACTAGAAGACAACACTACTGTGCTGTACTGTTTCTTACAGAATGTTGGCACTGTGCCTGAATTCACACACTGGAGTGGCATTGTGCCGCAGTTGGTTTGTTCAATGTAAATAAATGAATGTAGCGTAGCGTAGTGAAGGGTCTTGGCGGTGGCCTTGTTGCGCAACCTCAAGAGTAAAAAGGGTTTCCGTAAACAAAGGGATATAACATTTCATAGGCCTGTGTTCTTTGTGTTTACCATGGTGATATGTGCTTACTTCTTCCTCTCTGAGTTGATTTTATATTGTTTGAGAACCGCTCAGAAGACAGATTGCAATACCACTATCTATACCAATATCTAGCTGTTGGGGTTTAAACATAAAACAACTTGAACTATAGTCGTATTTTCATGTAAACTATGAATTAAAAATCAATGTTTCTTTCTTTTCTTTTTTTTTTAACATATTGAGTGTCCCCCACCTCCCGCCTCCCGCTGGGATAATCTCCATCAACCACCGTGACCTGTGAAAAGCGGAATAAGTAGTCAGAAAGATGAATGAATGATCAAATGAATGGTTATTTCTTACAGTGCTGGATTTAAAAAAACAACTTTTTATGTAGTCTCGATCAGTTTTGTGTCACTGAGGACCACTAAGTTTAACAAGTTACCCACCAGTGGGGAGTAATGGTAATGGGGAGTAAGTGGGGACAGCTATCTGTATCTGATACTATTTTTGCAGTAGTTACATTCAGAAAGTACAAATGCACTTCAGTGAAATGTTACCACATCAAACTTGGGTTTGTGTGTGCGTGTGTGTGTGTGTGTGTGTGTGTGTGTGTGTGTGTGTGTGTGTGTGTGTGTGTGTGTGTGTGTATGTGTGTCTGCTCATGTGACAGAGTCATACACAAACCCCAAGTAATCTTGTTTGCAGCCCCAGAGGGAAGGAAGGAAAGAGGAGAGTGAAAATAGAGAGGACTGGGAGAGGGATGGAAACAGAGACACAAAGGACAACTGTATTCTATCTGCTTGACCTTTGCTTCTGATCTGTGACAAACTGAGCATGCAGTCATAACTCCAAAACAGCCACAGGGGGAAAAAGTCCTGGCGCGTGTTTGTCTATGTAATAATTTCCTTTTAAGAGGAGAAAAAATAGAAGCATGTTGAAAGAATGGACAAATGTGCATCCGCCAACCTTGGACTGCATATGAAATCAATAAAGTCAAATACGAAAGGGAAGGGATGACTTTAATTATTCATAAGTTTAGATTTACATTCGAAATATGAAAGCCAGAGTTGTTCTAGCCTGATATGTTAAAATGTCTTTTGACAAAAACAGGAAGGGCCAGTGCTTAAAATAGAGAGTTAGACGCTGAAGGCACAAAAGGTTGATTTACCCCAATAATACGAGAGCTGAATATGACAGGACGGGACCCAGACCCACTGCAGTAGCAGGCAGCGACGTGTGAAAGATGAGATCCACATTTAAATATCTTTGAGTGGGTTGCACAGTAAGAACAGAGTAGGAACAATGCTCCTAATCCAAAAATAAAGAAGCAAAAGGAGGCTGTCGAAGACTATTACACAATCCATTGTAGTAGGCTTGATTTCATTTTCCAATATCCTCCATCTAAAGGGTAGCTTTCAAGGTATCAGATTTTATGTCCTCAAGAATGAAATGAGGTTGGAGCAACATTTTATGACCATTTAACAGCTGTAAAACTACTCTCACGGTCAAATGGTGACTTCCATTCAGATAATCAAGAGAACTAAGAAAATCAGAAAATCTAAATCTAACCCAGAAAACCCAATCTAACCCAGATTGGCCTTTCTTTTGTGTTCTCTCAAACCTCGACTACAAGGAGTTATTATAGAGCTAAATAAAATGTGACTGAGGGGTGGCGGCTAAGTACACTGACTTCTTGGATGACCACACTTGACAGAACAGAGCAGCTCTCAAAGAGACTGAAAGGGCTTTAAAGGCTCTGAAAATGTGAAAGCCATTCACACCAGAAGGAAGAGACTGTCATTTCCATTTTTTTACTTGATGAGGAACAATCCAGAAGGCATCAGAAGACAGTCATTCACAAAGCAATCGGGAGACAAAAAAAAAAAAATTAACCAGATGTTGCGCGGTTGCCATTATAGCACAGCCAAATCCGGGCCACACACTGAAACTTAGAGGTGTTGACGATGCGGGGAGAAATCTCATGGGGCTGTGGTTTGTGTGGCTGCGGTGGCTGTGTGGTGGGGTTAACTAGTAAAGCACAGAAACATCTTGAATACTGTGTGTGTGTGTGTGTGTGTGTGTGTGTGTGTGTGTGTGTGTGTGTGTGTGTGTGTGTGTGTGTGTGTGTGTGTGTGTGTGTGTGTGTGTGTGTGTGTGTGTGGACAGAAAGGTGTTCACATTGTGGTCAAACTTTGTCTGACCACACAGTTGTAGACCCTGGCAGATTATTGAGGTAGTAACCACAGAAATGAGGATTAAAGTTGAGGGAAGCCCTACAAACACAAACCCTACGTATCAAGGTAAACACTAACTGAACAAACAGCATTCCCTTTATCAGCAGGTCACACTGAACAAATTGAGACCTGAAGCTGCCAGTCTGAATTTCCTGTCGTTTAAGCAGCACTGGTTGGAAGAGATTACATGCCACGCTCAAAGGCAACTCAATTAGAGGGAAGACCATATACCACATTTCCAAACAGACTTTAGCCATCTAACTGCAGATTATAAATGTGTGATCACAACTTCTTGAGTTACTTTTGTTTGGTCTCAACCACAATGATATATTTTGCTGCATTTTTCTTTTTGGTTCATTTAAGTTCACAAAGCCCGGTTATAAGCCTTCCAGAGTTTGTAGAATGAAAGTCTGATTGACTACCAAGCTTGTTTACTGGAGTGTTTTGGCATAATTTTAGATTTAGGGAGCCAAATATTTATTACATAATACAGCAAAAACTCCACTTTCTTTAGGTCAAACATGGGTTTCACAGAGCTATCTATATTTTTGCCATAATTTACTATCTCTGGACTTCATATCAGATAAAAAACAAATAGTTGACTGCAGTGAACTGTAAAGGATATGGTCTGATAAGTTTGGTTGGAATTTCCAAGAAGGAGTAAATGTTGGCATATCGAAAGCTGTTTCCTGTAGCTGTAAAAAAATAAAATTACCGTTTGGCTATAACTGATCCAATCAAGTTTGCTTTGAACCCGTAAAAATTAAACAAGAACGGTGGGGTTTTTGTTCAGATGAGACAGTTGAAGTGAGCTTCCCTTACCAAACACAGTTTTCCACCTAAGTTATGGATGCTTAGTGAAGTTTAAACATGCTATCAGACTATGTGGATACAAAAACATATTTCAAATTTAACATTTTAAAATTTGTGGTCTTGGTATTAGAAAATGATTTTGATATTTATCAGCTTCTTTAAGAATGAAAATCATCCCACAGAATTACTATTTTTACAATTACAACCATGCTGTACAACTTCTTTTTTTAAAAGGTTTGGGGCATATCGGAACATTGGTTGTTGTTTTGAACTGCAAAAACCCACAAACATGAGTTTCTCTCTGACAGACTGAACAAAATAAACCTGGGTTTGCACTCAAGTATTCAAGCAGAGTCTGCCAACACCCCAAAAACATGTTCCCCCAGCATCACCAAAAACTGTCTGCAAAACATTCACATGAGATCTTCCATTCTTCTTGGTGAGCCTAGTGTTGTGTAAGGAGTATTTTGTGTTTATGTCATGCGGAATTGCATAAAGATTAATTTACAAAACACAAAACAAAGGCAGCCTGAGGAAACACAACACAAGCTTAAATGAGGAAAATCAAAATTTCAAAAGGGAAATGATCATGATAACCATTTCATGTAATAACATACATAATAATATAACAATCTAAATACACAGTCAATAACAACAGTTCAAATATATGTGAAGTTTTGTGAAGTTTTATCATGTGTAGTCTGCAAAATCTTGAGCGACTGACATACAGACGATGTCTGGAAGGTAAAAAATGTAGAAGTGACCCACTCAGCATCCTGTTTGATGCGAACAACACTACAACCATTGATCTGAGGTTCTATATCCAGAATACCAGGCCCATTATGTTTATCTCTACACAACAGTTCATCAGACTAATACCGAATTATTTAACAGCACATTCTTATCAGCAACAACAACAACAAAAAATAGACAAAACTGGGAGAGGCAGGAAAGCTGATGGAGGGGGCAGAAGAGACGAAGAGATGTTGCCTGATAATTATAAACAGCTCCTGCAGCCAGGCCTCTGGGTGGGCTACACATTCACTCTCACTTTATCCAATTGACACACACACACACACACACACACACACACACACACACACACACACACACACACACACACACAGATGGAGATAGACTGATGAGTAGGAAGGGTGACGCATGGGGTACAGAAAGTCAATGCAAAAGATAAATACTGCTGTTTTCTCAGGAAAACGACTCAATGGGAATACGTACAATATGCTGAAGCAATTAAACTCATTTGCATCACATTTACTATTAGTTCAGTCCCTTAAAACAAAGTAAGGTCAAGAAATTAGATTGTAGCCTTTCACAATGGCAACATAAAGCAGAAAAAAGGCATGATGTATAACAACAGCATCAACAACATAGTGTGATGATGACTCTATGTGTTAACATGCCCTTTCATTCTTCTTTGACTTCGCTGCCGATTGCTACTAGCTACTTCTCAAGCGTTCCATTTTGGGCCACATGCATCATACATCATCAAAAGGTCACTGGCCCGTCTGGCATTAACACAGATGTAGAGTTTGGCACCATTACTATATTTACTGCTGTCTCAGAGGTGGAATGGTGCAGGCCCCCATCATGACTTCAATAAATTTATACCAAACGTCAGGGCGGAATAAAGGCGCACCAGGCCCGCCTTGAAAAGATTGTCTGGGCTTGCACTAGGAGGTAGTATGACGAAGCCACTGTGGCTCAGTGTAAAAGAATTGAGTAAGCCACAAAAAGCCACATTCTGTGTCCAAGACAGCGGCTTGCTATAATAGCAAGTAAAACTTACAAGTACACATTGCGTAATACCAAGAATCAAATTTATTAAAATCAAAATGTCATATATGAGTGTCATATATACACTCATACGAAATGTCATATTTCGTATGAGTGTATCTTCACATAGTGAATGCAAGTTTTCTATTGTAATATTTTGTATTGAGTAATACAAAATATTACTCAATGTTTACTTGTAAGTTTTATTTAGACTAGAAGACATTTTAACTTTGACTTAGACAACACCATTGGTATGCCATAGTTTACTTGTTTTGTTTTTTAATTCGATAACATGATTTTTCATTTCAATTTAAAAAGGCATGAAAAATAGAAAGCGAGGTGAATACCCATTTACATGCATCGCTGGTTATTCCTGCCGGTCACAGAGATCAAAAGTCTAAGATTACAAAAAAGTATTGATAATATCTTTCATTTACCTTCTGATCGGTCTGTCACCACTCCTACCCCCTCTCAGCATTCACCATTTGTTTTTCAATTAGAATTTTAACACAAAATCTACTATATAACACTGGATTCTTAATTTCTTTCGATCGATCGTCCTCGCCTTGTCGAACACCAATTCGCGGGTTTAGCTTGTAAAAAAAGAATCCTGTTTTTTTTAATGCTGTCAGGCGATTAAAAAAATACATCTAATTAATTACAGGATTTGTAATTAATTAATCTAATTAATCGCATTTTAATCTCATACCTGCTAAAGGCCCCCAAATAAAGAATTTGAATTCTAGGACATTAAAAAATTGTAGTGCATGACTAATCAATAGAACGCACCAAGAAGAGAAGATTTGAAATCCACATTTTTATTGGTTAAGTGTGCTTTATAAATGAAATTCAAAAGAAAAAAGGTCAAGCACATCAGCAAACCAATTAAGCCAGGTGCAGTTCTCAAAAATGCAATACAAATACAGTTAAATAAAATAAATAAAATTCAGAAATAAAATAAGGCTGATTCTCTCAAATAGGCACATCAGCAGACTCTCAATCAAAATGAATACTAAAGCTGACTCAACACAGCAATTCAAAATGAATAGTATAACATGCCCCTAAATAAGGCAACTAAATAGCAAGATGCCAACAGGTTTTTCCTTTAAAAGGGTAAGCTAACGTTCAACTCTGTGTCCTTGACATGTTTTGCATTTAAATGATACGTTAGGCTGGAGCTGCTTCGGTGATATGAAAATTCTCTTTTACAAAAGGTACAAATCATAATAATAATAATAATAATAATAATAATGGATTAGATTTATATAGCGCTTTTCTGGGCACTCAAAGACGCTTTACATCGGATCCATTATTCATTCACTCCTCATTCATACTTGGTGATGGTAACTACGTGTGTAGCCACAGCTGCCCTGAGGCAGACTGACGGAGGGTCTACAGCGCAGATTGGCAGCAGAGACTCACTGCGTTTTTGTTGATAGTCCCGTCTTGTTTGTTTTTGTTGTTTTGTTGTTTTTAGAAATAAACTTTCCGCCCAAAGGTCAAAGTGGGCTTGCCTCGCTCTCCTGTGTCGCGTCCATCTCTGTTGTCAGTCACTCTGCTTTTGACTCGTGGCGCAGGTAGGAAGTGACGTCACTGCAGCCTACGGGTCACTCAATAGGCCAAATTCAAAATGCTTGCGCATTGACTTGCCACTCGTAAATAATTGCGTTAATTTTTATAGCGCGTTAATTTGCAGCATAATTAAATAATCTAATTAACGCATTAAAGTGACAGCCCTAGCTGTTTTTTTATTGGGCAAGAGGCGGTCATGACCCGAGTGCATATTTAATAACCGGGAGCGTTCAGGTCACTTCAGCTACTTCCGTCGGCATGCGGAAATAGCCATGTATTCTCATGTTATCGCTCTGGGATTTTTGCGAGTCCAAAAAAGCTGTACATTTTAGACTTTTTTTTCCTAAAAATAAAAACGCCACTGTGAATACAAAAGCTAAAAACCTTGTAGCCATATGGAATTCACTTCGTCTATGGCGAAGTGGCGAATTGCTAGCGCAAGCCCAGGTTGTGTAAATGAGGCTTGTAAAAGACAGACAAGTGGCAGTGAGACCAGACCACTAACCAACAGCACCCTGCTGTGGGTTCGTTTAGGGTCATGACCCACGCCCTCACTCAAATTACAATGACATCTCTTCTACAGTCTGGCAACAGCCAAAGAAATTAGTCAGCTCTAGGTTGTAGTATTGTATGTTTGTGTCTCTGTGTGGTTCATATAGCTGTTACAGTCCCATGGCGTGTGAGACAAAGACTGACAATCCTGCTGTGCAAAGCCAAAATGCAGCATCTGCAAAAACCAACCAACTGCAAGCTTCCAAAAATATTCTAAACCCCCAACATCGCCAACAAAATCCAGCGGTAAAATAACACCAACAGACTGAAGAAAGATTCAGCACTTTGAGTTGTAAATTGCGATTCTTTATTTTGCCTTTTAAAGGGAAACAATGTTTTATTTTCATAGGATGCTGCAGACTTTGGATTCATATGGCATTGATTCAGCATTGATGCATAAAACTTCTTAAGGCTTACTCCATCACCCACATTTTAATTAAATAATCCCGACAAGTTTGCCAAGCTTTTTGCCAAAACCACACATTTTGTTCTCCCTACTGACACAACTACATTACCAACAGAAATCTGCCATCTAATATACTGAAAGGCCACAGCGGGACACAGTCTCACCCTAAATAGCATCAAAACAAAGTCTGAATTTAATGAAAAACCTGATGTTTAAAACTGAAAAGGACCTTTAATAGTATAAAACAACATAAGTTGAAGCCTGTTCATTCTCAGCAAGCTGCATGTCTATTTACAGTCTTGCACATGGAAACATCCTAATCAGTATTACATAGTTAAGAACTATTTCAAATATTTTTCATACTCCAAAATACCACCTAAGATCAAGCATTTGTTATTTTCCAGTATCTTATCATTGTGCTAAACTTTTATCTGATGTTGCACTGACAGTCTGGCACTGGCAGAGAATTTTGGCTGGTGTACTTACATACTTTAATACCTGGAATGAAAGCTAATGTAACTGAAATATTTACTATAGAAAATATTTATTAATGTGATAATATAAAGGAGGAAAAATCCTTAACCGCCAATAAATTAAATTGCCCAGAAATCTGTGGTGTTTGTTATTCCCCCAGATTTGAACCAGACCCGCTTTGTGGGGACAAAGAGCAGGAGTGAGGCAGGTGGGGGAACAGCGGCTCTGGCATTAGATTGCAGAGAATCCATTGATAGATCCGAATATACTTCTGCCCAGAGACAAAAGTGTGTGTGTGTGTGTGTGTGTGTGTGTGTGTGTGTGTGTGTGTGTGTGTGTGTGTGTGTGTGTGTGTGTGTGTGTGTGTGTGTGCGTGTGTGTGCTTGTGTGTTTGTGTGTGGTAGGTTTCATGTCTGGGCATGTCTGCTCCCAACCTGCTACTGGAGACATTGGACCCCTGGTAACAGAGCTCTCCGGAAAAGATCATCACCATCTAAATACACACCCAGCCACCCACAAAGACGTTTACATCTATCTGGTCTTGAATAGATAGTTGGACAACAACAACAATAACAGCTGAGAATAAGACAAACAAATCTGTCCATATTAGCTATAGTGACCAACAGACAGTGAATCCTGCTGCCTTTAGCCATTCATCCAACCCCTGTGCCTTAAATCCAAATCACACCTAAACCTTGACTATCTCAGCATTCGTACCCCATTACACACACACAAACACACACAACCACAGCTGTTCACTATCATTATCTCCTCCATCTATGTCATTCACACCCCCCAACCCCCACAATGTACCCCATTTCTCTCCCGTCAATGCATGTAAACAACCCTCACATTCCCTCCTTCCAATTTCAAGCATCCCCATCATCTACCCCACCCCCTGTTGGCCCCAGAAACAACTATCTAGGCTACCAAACACACACACACACACACACACACACACACACACACACACACACACACACACACAAAAACCTTGCACAAACACAGACACACACAACCCTACATGCACATGCAATATAAACATCCAGCCAATGCCCCTGCCCCCTCCCCGGCTCTGAGGAATTCAAGGACCAGCTGGTGGAAAAAATAAAAAATGAAGAAGCATACCAAAACAGGAAATGCATGAGCAAGGACCTATCAGAAGGCTTTATCAGTGCCAGTGGCAGCCCTGCTGAGAACCTGGGTGGTGCCAACTCCTGATAGGCTGATCAAAGTGGCAGCCATGTCATTACAGGTCAGGAGGTCAGGGGTAATCAAGAAAGGTTACATGCATCACTCTGGTTTGTATGTGAGCAGGTTGGTAAGTGTGTGTGTGTGTGTGTGTGTGTGTGTGTGTGTGTGTGTGTGTGTGTGTGTGTGTGTGTGTGTGTGTGGGGCAAGGGCTTTAAATGAGGGAACATTCAGAAAATGTAGGATGAGGAGAGACGTAGTCGAGAGATGAAAATAAAAAATCTATTAAAAAATGTGTGCATTCATAAACGGTGTGCATTTAATTACTTGTTACATTACACAGGATTTCTTTACATGTCTGCGTTTGAGCCACTGGCCCCATTCATCCCTCTTTTGTTTTACAAGATCAAATTAATCAGCAGTAATCATTCACTGTGGAGGGACATTTGCAAAACAGTCATGTCAGTAAAGCTTGTGTAATATAAAATGAATTGTGTGTAAAGTCAAACATATGAGAAAGAAAAAAACAGTCTCAACTGACGAAATTCAAAAAAAAAAAAGAAAAAGAAGAGGGTTTGCGTGTGAGATTCCAAACCGGATGGTTGAGACCCTGTTCAGTTCTCTATAATTCATGCTCTCTCTCCTCTGAACTCTTATGAAACCTACTCATACACAGGGATTTACTTAAGGGTGAATTTTTCAAATTCAGGAGAAATGTAGAAAGAGCAGCTGGAATAACTGTCTTGAAGTTTGATTACCAGGAATGCTTCTGCTTTAACCAATGTGATCACGTGTACCTTATGTACACAGAGCAATAAGCGTGTCGGCCCGTTCTTTCTCTCCAAAATTTGACCTGCTTCATGTGATAACATACGTGAAGGTGGAAGCAAGACTTTGAACGTTCTGGTTAAAAGTTGAATCATCATTTTCTGATGAACTGATTTATTGCTCTGCCTCTCCTCTTTATAGAAACATATGGATCTGTAGCTAAAGAAGCTCACTGGCTATGGCGATGAACCAAATATAAGTGTTTTAACGTGGAAGAGAACATCAAGTCCAATGCACAGGACCGGTCATTGATATTTCTCTAACTTTAAAAAATATTAATTCAACTATAAATTTGAAATAATTATAAACACCAGTGATCTCCAGATGTGCTTTAATCTAACAAGATACAATAACATGAAAATTTCTACCAAATGAAGGGATAGAAATTATTACTACTTTTTAAATCTCCTAAGAGTTCATCATAAACGATACACATAAGCATCTTCTGACATGGCAAAGTCAACTGACGGTCTACTTTTGCATTTTAAAGACAATATGTCCATATTAACAATGAACAGACCAAAGCAGAAGCAATGTCTTCAGCTTTTAATACATTACAATAGCTCATAAATAAAAATGCACATACAGAACATGGGACAAGACCGGTCAAGGACAGGATCAGTCATGTTTCCCAATCCATTTCACTGATTTGCTTTCCAATACATTAAAATGTACAGTATTGCCTGTAGTCTAGGATACAGGAAAACAACCTTGCATCCAGAAGAAAGTCATGTAAAAATTACTTGTGGTTGGTATTAAAAGTGACGATTTTCATTTGACAAATTGCTCAACCCAATGTAAAATGAGAGACTGGGAGGGAAAGAAAAGACGGAGAGAGAGCAGCAGAAGTTGAAAGTTAATTGGTGTGATAAGCAAGGGTGAGGCAACACAGGGAAGGGAAGGAAGCACAGCGGCAGACAGACAGACAGACAGACTATGTGAGGAAAGTCTGTGTTTGCGTGACAAGGTGGAAGAGAGGAAGAGGGAGGGAATGAGAGAGGGAGCCATCATGGTCCAAATAGTTGAGAATAATAAAATTCCACACAGATAAGCAAGATTTCCCCCCTCAGCTAACTGCCTGATTCAGCACCTCCAATCCAAGAGAGGCAGGGCTCACAGTGGAGGACAGGAACGGGAGGGGAGGTCATGGGGTATTCAGACCCCCCCATCTTGTAACGACCAGGACTCCTTCAGTCTAGCGGCACACAGACAGTCACATCACTACGCACAACCCTAGAGGGTCTGTTGTTAACCGGGAAGGAGTCAATAACAGAGGGGAGCTGACGGAGGCTAGCCAGAGCAGCTGTACAGCAAAACGTTGCCATCTAGTGTCAGTCAAACAGAGGGGACAGTCAGGCTTGGCCACCGCTTCCCTGTCATAATAAAAAAAAACAAAAAACAAACTTTCTTTTATTGTCATTATACACATACGGTACAATGAAATTTCAAAGGCCAGATGGAGTGTTGGTCCAGAGCCGCTGCACCCCGGGTGCGCCGCCACTACGGTCAAACATGACCTAATATTACCTAGATGCATGTTTTTCCTGATAATGGGGGGAAACCGGAGAACCCGGAGGAAACCCATTCAGACACAGAGAGAACAGAGAGAACATGCAAACTCTTCACAGAAAGGCCATGTTGGAAATGATGGGGTTTGAACCCCTGACCTTCTTGCTGTGAGGCAGCAGTGCTAACCACTACGCCACCGTGCCGTAATCACTCTACACACAAGCTGTTTCTTTCTCTCTCACTCCTCTTCAGCTGTCTCCCAACTCCTCCATGTTTGCCTCTCAGACTCTTCTGTTTGTCTCTCTCTCTCCCTCCATACTCTCTCTCACTGCGAGTGACGCCTTCGCTGTAGATCGAACGGGGGTGGAGAAAAGCGACAGAAAGAAACACGGGAAATGAGCAATTTGAATGAAGCTACCATTTATTCTACAACTGTTGGTCCAAGCCCACATCTTGTTTTGTTCTGTGGTTGGTGTGTTGGGACACGTCTTTTTGGGGCACTGAGCAATGTGATTGGTGGAACTGGATGGACTGCACTGCTGTCAAATAGTAAAGATGTGTGTGTGTGTGTGTGTGTGTGTGTGTGTGTGTGTGTGTGTGTGTGTGTGTGTGTGTGTGTGTGTGTGTGTGTGTGTGTGTGTGTGTGTGTGTGTGTGTGTGTGAGAGAGAGAGAGAGAGAGAGAGAGAGAGAGAGCGAGGATGTGTTTAATACAGGAAAATGTCCACACAAGAAAAAATACAAACAAAATTACCTTTTCTTCAGAGCTTGTAAATAAAATTCTCAATTTTAGTGCTAAAATCTACTTATGAATGAAAATGTAAATACAAACTCTTAAAATATTTTTTACATTTCATTTCAGTGCGACTGAAACAATACAAAGATATAAGTTTGGAGGCAACTGATTCGCTGTGGTGACCCCTGACGGGAAAAGCCGAAAGAAAAAGAAGAAGATAAGATCCATGTATATAGGTACAGGCAGTCTTAAAATATAGAAGAACAAGATTGCGACTTTTATCTCAGTGGTGACATCATCAGTTTATGTGTAAACAAAACTAGTTGCTAGTTGTAATCACTTCATGACAACTAAAGGCCAGCATTGAGACAACGCCTTGAACCATCTGTGTGCCTGCTCTCCCTTCTGCTACAAAGTTCTCACTCGCCATCAATATTCACTCACGCAGATTCTCCTTCGTCTTCATGAAGTAAGCTTTTGTCTACTGAAAAACTGTTGAATGGGACTTGTGTGGGATTTATGCAAACCCACTCCATAAGAAGATGGGCTTTTGGTCGTGCTGTCGAGCTCCCAGCAAGGCAAATAACCGTTGGTGCACATGGGTTTCTAATCTCTGTGATTTTATTAGGCGTATACACACTGTCAAAAACAGTTAACTAGTGATTTTTATTCTAAATGTTTTGAGTATCCCACAGGTGCCTGGACGTGCCATGCAGTGCCCAACACAGAGAGAACACAAACTGCTGCTCCTCCCGTCTGACCTCGTCTGAAAACAAAATGTTTGGGATTCCGATCTTTACATGGATACCATCTCGGTCCTTCAAGAAAACAGGGAACTTTCACCTAATTTCTAAGAAACCTGTCTTGACCAATTACAAATAGTCGATATGTTGCAAACGTCATTGGCAGAACAGTTTCAAATCTATTTCCAAAAAAAAAAGAAAAAATACAATCAATCCCAAAATTGTTAGGAGACTGTGTGAAACTGAAATGAAAAAGTATCTTGAAAACAAAGACAACAACAAGACAGCAACATATTTTAACAAGTTGGGACAGGGGCAACAAAAGATTGGGAAAGCTGTGGAATGCACAAAAAAACACCTATTGAGCACATTCCACAGGCCCACAGGTTACATGATGGGTGGTAGCATCATGATTTGGAGGACTGGGGCATCCTCAAAAGGCTCAGCCATTCAATCACCTTTAAAAAACAGCTCTGTGAGGAGGGGTCAGTCATACTCGTTTTGCATTCCATTTTAATTGACGCCCAACGTTTTACAGAGATTCCCAAATGACATGAAATCTGGATTGCAGAATGGAGATTCAACCACTTGTAGACAATATGCTAACTGTTGATTCCGCATGTATTTGACATTGGCAGCACAATGTGGCACCGCTCTGAATCATTCAGTGATGTCGACAAGGGTAAGGCATCCCATTCATACATTCATGGAGTCACCCTCCAGCAACTCTGATGAACTCAGGGAGAGGGAGAGAGAAAAACCCCTCCTCGAACCAAAAAGTTGCCACAGCTTTTTCATTTACATGCCAGGCAGAGAGTACTTGACTGACTGAAATTCAAAAAGAACAATCATTTCAGGAGTGTTTTCTCTTCCGCATAAAGCAGCAGATGTGGTTTTCTAAAGCTTTCAAATAGAATCAAAGTTTAACTGTAAAATGTAGCACTGTGCAGTCCAGCTGTGAGATGGACCAAAAGAATTTAATGAGGGTAAACCCTGCAAAAAAATTGTTTTTCACCATCAGGCACAGTTTTGTCAACCCTGAAAGGGAATTTGCTGCCAAAATACAAGTTCCAAAACAAAAAAGGTATAGTGACTTTCTAGGTAAGGACTAGAATATTTTCCCTCGCCGGGATGAATATGATATGACATGACACAAAGATTTTTTAAATACAGAGACACAAACAAAAGTTGTCTGTTATGTCTACAGTTAAATGTGTGTTGAAGGGAGATGTGTGTTGCGCTATAAAAGGTGTTCCCCAGGATCTCACTCAGATATACTGGAATCAACACCATAGCATCGGAATAAAAAAAGCAAGAAATACCTATTAGATATGTTACTTACTGCAGCCTTAAGGTCTACAAATGTAAGACAGGTGAAACCAGATCTTCCCAAGAAATACATATGAATTCAAAAAGTAAGGGACCTCTACCAGATGGAGCAATTACATATTCATCAAAGCGCCGAAAATCTGAATGCATTAAATGTTGGAGTCCTGCCATGGCCTTACTAATACAATGAGGCTGTTGCTGTGGGAGGTTTGGCCACTTAATGCTCGTGCTTTCTTCTTCAATAAATAAAAATTGATTCAATAAAAGTTCAACCAAAACAATTAATTTTTCTTTACATGTGGGTTGCAGGCGGTGAAAATGAAGCTATATACTGAGAACCAAAGAAGGAATGTCATCCAGCCATTGCACATACGATGATGTCGACAACAGTGGTCAAAACATGAACTCCATACAAATTATAACTTCAGCCGTCTACGTCAGATACATTGAGCCATAAGAATTGTTGGTTTAAATATGAAACAAGTGGTACCACCAGTGCAGCCACTACTACTACCACAACTACCATGTCAGGTCCCCTTCACACAACTGTTTCGTTGAAAACAGAAAGGGTTTTCTTTTTGACAATGTTTTCAAAAAAAACCACACACAGATTCACAAAAGTATCTTTGTATGAGTCTCAATGTTCGCTTCCCTAAAACACCACCACAAAATAAGAGCATAGCACCGGCACCGCAAACCTACTCTTGACTCATTTGCTTCCAGTGCTTTGCAGTAATTTATCTCCTTCATTGGACTTCCTCAGACACTCAAGTCATTTATCAGTGTTTTCTTTCTGCTCTTGAACGACCGCAAGACGCTCCAATCAGAGCGAAGCCGCGTTCGCTCGTGGGTGAAAACTTTGCTGCATCGTAAGCTGCCACAACTTTTCCATCTTCCTCTGATTCACAATCCTCTGTTCCGTACCTGGCTCAGTCATTCATGATTAGACGTCGGACTTTCCGTCCTCCAGCCCATCAAAGCTGAAAAATGGAATTGACGTCTACGGACGTCATTGGTAGCGAGTGAGTTATGGTGCGTTAATAATGTTAGAGTTTTCAATGCTAACAAAGCTACGTGGTCTGAGATTTTAATACGCAGGTTAAATACATGCATGTGGCTGAAAGAGCACACAAAAGGCTGGGCTGTACAGTCGTTATTGTAAGCTGAATTTTGGCCACTTACAAAGCCAAACGGGCGGTACTGTGGTGCAGTGGGTAGCGCTGTCGCCGCACAACACGGCGGGTCCGGGTTCGAGTCCCGCTCTGTGCATGTTGTATGTTCTCCCCGTGTCTGCGTGGGTTCTCTCCAGGTTCTCCGGCTTTCTCTCACCTCCAAAAACATGCGCTTCAGGTTCATTGGCCGGTCCCAAATTGCCCGTAGGAGTGAGTGTGTGTGTGTGTGTGGTGTCTGTCCTTGTGTGTGGCTCCACGGTGCATTGGCGTGGTGCCCAGAGTGTCCCCTGCCTCACGCCCTATGCCAGATGGGATAGGCTCTAGCTCCCCGTGACCCGCTACGGCAGATGAAGCAGAAGAAAATGGATGGATGGATGGATGGATGGACAAAGCCACACTATGGAGGCGTTTTCATAAGACGACGCTCTGGATCCCATTTTTATTCACTTATGTCTTCAGGCCCAAGTAAGGCCAAGTAGCCAATAACAAGTAGCCCAAGTTAAAAAAAAATTTAGAAATAATTCTCACTGATGTGTAACCAGAAGTAGTCTAAGGGAAGCAACCTTTTAGTATTTGTTTTTGTCACCCCAGCACCATCATTTAACACACACACATGCACGCACGCACACGCACACGCACACACACACACACACACACACACACACACACACACACACACACTCTCACTCTCACTCTCCCCCTTTCCCTTGATCGCTATGCCCGCCTCAGGACCTCCCTACTCTGGCATGACTCCATGATGCCCTTAGTCACCTCTGGTGCATGAGCCCATTACACACATACACTTTCCCACACACAGTGCACATTTCACACATCCAGACACTAACAACCCCCCCCCCAATACTGGGGACCCCTAAGCCTGAGGAAAATGGCCGTCTTTGAACCCTGTTAACAGGAGGCCTCCCCTCTACCACAAACGAAGAATACCAAATGCGAGAGAAGGAGAGACAGAGAGCAAACATATTGCTGCCACAATATTAGCTGCTGGAGGAGGACGAAGAGGAGGAGAAGGAGGAGGAGAAGGAGGAGGAGGGTAGGGTGGGGGGGGGGGCAGTGTTAGCATCGACCCAACAGACAGAACACTCTCCCACATGTGGTGTCAATTAAGAACAATCTTGTTTTCTACCCACTGCTGCAAAAGAGAGGAGGGCTTTCTAGGGCTCTGTGTGTATGACTTTGTGTGAGAGTACGTGTGTGTGCGTACACAAAAGAGAGAGAGTGTGGTCAGAAAGTGAGTTGAAAGAGCATGTTTTTCCAAAAACCTGCCAGAGAAATAGGCAGGATATTTGGTTTTAGATCAATTCAAAGCACAAAGCCTGCATCTCAGTGTTTGTGCCTGCTTTCAATGTCAAATGAGCATGACTTGAGGAAACCGCAATATGACTTTGACTACAGAGCAAATGACAAGGAAAAAACATCAGCCCTCAGGAGATTACCACGCATGAATGACACACATGTTGGAGTGTGTGTTTTACTGTGTTTCTATTGTTCTGCATCCTCACATGTATCATTTTTAATGTGCATTTCCAAAATCACTTCCTTGCTGTCAGACAAGAGGAAGCCTCCCCTTTTGTAAGATTGATGGTTGCTTCAAGTATGTAACCTATTTGAACTTGTTGCTAGGACGATTTTCATTAGTCTTTCATTTCAAGATTAATATCTCCCAGTCGCAGTGCAGTGTAAACATGAGTCTACACCACAGTTGACTTATCTGGGCAAGATCAAAATGACAGGCACAAAACAAAAGCCTTTGCTTTTCAAATCTGCAACAAAGACACATAAAACAGTGACTTTTCCTTTCCTTTTTTTATTTTTTTTATTTTTATTTTTTTACTTTTTTTGGAGTGGTGGGAGCATTATTTAAGTTCAAGGAGTAAAAAAAATTCAAACACTAAGCCAAGAAGTGCAGGAATGGGCCTTCCTGACCCAAACCTCACCTCAAACACAGGTGTGAATGCAACTGCCATGACGTAATGAGGGAGTCTGGGTTCACACGCCAACATCAGGAGTGTCTGCCAAGTTATGTTTGAAGAATATGCGCTGCTTCTCGACTTGCAAGAGATGAATTCATCCACCTGAATGTTTTAATTAATTCAGCTCAATGACAAAAGAGCTGTCTATTTTTTTTTTCTCCGCACTTTTGGAAGGTTCAGCAGTTCAGTCTCACGGTCCAGTTACAAAGCGCCATTAGTTACCTCCAAAGAGATGACGTTTTCACCTGTATCTATCTGTATCATTAGTTAGCCTCAAGGTGAAAAAACTTGGGAGAATCGGTATGTTCATGAGGAAAACAACTTCTTTTTTCCATTTTCAATTTCAACAAGCATCTCTTACAATCTGAAATATATTCGGAAAAAATTGTCCATGCATATGTTATTGCCAGACTGGATTACTAAAATTCCAAGTTATCAGGCTATCCATGTAAGTCTCCGAAGACTCTCTGCTGAGTAAGAGATCATATTTCTCCCATATTAGCTCCTCTGCATTGGCTCCCTATGATGCCAAAAATGCAATGGTCAGAAACCAGTGACATCATAACATACACAATTGACTGACTGCGAGACTTCACTCTCTGGATGCAGAGTTTGACAAAGCCTTCAGTTAGCAGGTTCAACTACTGTGAACACATCTTGTAGTCTTTGTCCATTGCTTATTTAAGAGTGGTCTGGAACCCTCACATCTGACAGAGACAAGACTTGCTTCTTTAGACTGTTAAGGGACTTCCCATAATACACCACTTCTCCCTCTCCATCTTTACACAATGAGGCACCATTAATATTTCTTACGAATGACAACTTTTTGAATTTGAGCTTCTCTGTCCTGCACTGTCCCACAGATCGTGTTTTGATATGGGCCTGGTTGATGTCTAATTGTTAAATTTTATTACAAAACACAATTGTCTGTATTTTTACTCTCCTATCTATTATTATAATTGGATATGGCTGTCGTAGCTGTTACTGGACATACTATTATATACAATACTTCTATTATTATAACAGTTATTGTTGTCACTCTCTGTTACTTTTATTATTTCACTATATTACTAAGAATTTTTTTTAACCTTTCTCTGGGTTCCAATACTATAATGTACAGTATATACAGTAAGTTTGACTCAACAGTGTCCCTTCGAACCACACACACACACACACACACACACACACACACACACACACACACACACACACACACACAAGCTATACCAGATGATAACTATCTCAATATTTCCTCTAATAATTCTGGCATGTAACTAAAGACGACCTCTCACCCTCCGGCCTCTCAAGAGCTCAAACTACTGCTTTCTCAAGGGGGCAGCTAGAGTATGTGAACCACACAGGAGTTACAGCAAGTTACAGCTGTGTGATTTGTGTGTCTACATGTGTGTGTATGAGGGGAGGGGGGCTTTTTCATGAGAACAATGAATACCAGTGGATTTTTTGTGTATGTGTGTACAGTGAAGTTCATTTTGTATGTGTGTGCTTGTACCTGCAAATGTGTATGAGAGCTCACTTTCACAAGCCACCTGTCCCTCAGGGGCAGAGAGAGAGAGAGAGAGAGAGTGTGTGTGTGTGTGTGTGTGTGTGTGTGTGTGTGTGTGTGTGTGTGTGTGTGTGTGTGTGTGTGAGAGTGAGTGAGTGAGTGAGTGAGTGAGTGAGTGAGTGAGTGAGTGAGTGAGTGAGTGAGTGAGTGAGTGAGTGAGTGAGTGAGTGAGTGAGTGAGTGAGTGAGTGAGTGAGTGAGTGAGTGAGTGAGTGAGTGAGTGAGTGAGTGAGTGAGTGAGTGAGTGAGTGAGTGAGTGAGTGAGTGAGTGAGTGAGTGAGTGAGTGAGTGAGTGAGTGAGTGAGTGAGTGAGTGAGTGAGTGAGTGAGTGAGTGAGTGAGTGAGTGAGTGAGTGAGTGAGTGAGTGAGTGAGTGAGTGAGTGAGTGAGTGAGTGAGTGAGTGAGTGAGTGAGTGAGTGAGTGAGTGAGTGAGTGAGTGAGTGAGTGAGTGAGTGTGTGTGTGTGTGTGTGTGTGTGTGTGTGTGTGTGTGTGTGTGTGTGTGTGTGTGTGTGTGTGTGTGTGTGTGTGTGTGTGTGTGTGTGTGTGTGTGTGTGTGTGTGTGTGTGTGTGTGTGTGTGTGTGTGTGTGTGTGTGTGTGTGTTCTCACCAGCTGAACATAGGCTACTTTATAGTCAGGCTTCTTTACCCTCTGGTTGAGGTGATTCCTTTTCTTGTTGGAGCCTGCAAAACAGAAATAAATCAGATATGAAAAGGAATCACACCATAAAGCGTAGAATCTCTGTCTGCATGTAATTCACCTTCTGTTAAAAACCAAATGCCGTGTGTGATAAAGAGCCAATCCTTTGTGACAGCAAAGTTAAGCTTTACCCAATTATTAGACAGCTGTAGCCTCTGACCATTACAGTCATACATGCATCTAAAAAATTGTGCGATAAATAAGCTGGTCTGACTAAAAGAAAATATTTTGCAAAAAACAAATGTAACAAAGACAAACTGGATGTGCAAGGTCTTGTCAGCCTCTTTAAAGGAAATTAATGAAAACATTGGCTTTGAACAAAAATTTTACACATATTTTCCAAAGATTAGTTGGTCAAAGTGTAACAGGTTTTTATGTACTTTGTGCACATCGTGCACGTCTCTGTGAGTGTAGATGCATCTTCTTCATCCTCCTACATTCCTTTCAATGAAACGAAAGAAGCGGTGAGACATCTAATTTTTAAAATATTGCTTGCTTCAGTTTCACTGAGGCTACTGATTTTTTTCATTAATTAAAATGCTGTGCTGACCTTCACTTGTGTCTCTGTGTCTGAAAGATAACAGAACTGGCATCATTAGCAAATACACAGACTCCTTAGCATCAGTATTCCCTGTTCCTCCTCCTAAAAAATGGCTGATCACAAAGTTAACACTGGTTAAGTTTTGCAATGGAGGATTTTAGATGGAGGAGAAGAAGAGGGAGTGAAGGATAGCGTTTTGACACAAGTAAGGTGACCCATAACCAGATTACAATAATATGATTTAAGGCAGTTGAATGAAATTTAAAAAAAGAAAAACACACTAATGTAGACCAGCTTCAAAGCAGTAAGTGGTTCCTCTGTTTTATAACAGAGAATACTGCAGTGTAACCAGAGATTTTCATGATGTCTACCCATGTCTCAGCTTGTGAGTTATGTATGTAGTCAGTATCCCAATGTAAGACAGAAAGATATATAGTTTTACAACTATTTTAACCTTCTTTCATCAATATGTTTTACAATGCACCAATAACTTGAACTTCAAAGGTAAAATGTGTTGATGTTTGAACAATGACTATATAAGACCTCTTGTAAATTTTATTGTTTAAAGAATGAAATACAATTCTTGTCATCTACTGTGTTTACAATCACTTGCATAAGATGAGAAATGTATGCATCTAAATAATGTGCTAGTGCACCTAATAGAAAAAGTTGGGTGTACCACTGTAACTAGTGAGCAAGGGTCAGTCTAGTACTGGTATTATTTTGAATTCCAATTTGAAGAACAGATCTTTTATTTTACCAGGAAATTAAACAAAATGTATTGTGGAAAATAATCTGCACACACGTGATGAAGCAGAGCTTGACCTTGTTTACTATGAAAAGCAGGTTAACTTCTTCCCCAGCTGGAGATGATGATGACATCATCCTCTCGTCTGTCAGACGTCTCCAAGTCTGGAAATTAGGGGACTCTGGGAGATGTGATATGTGTGTGTGTGCGCATGCGTGCGAGTGTGTGCATGTATTTAGAGATGGAGGGGTGGTACATTTGTACGAGGATGTTTTAGGAGTCCGGAATCACATAAATAAAGTCTGTTGCATTGAAATTTACAGGTGCTTCAAAAAAAGGTATCTCAAACTTAAAAGCTGAACAAAACCCTGACCTCCAATGATAGACAGTGACCCCAGTATCAAATGGTTGCTCTTTAATCTCAAAGAGACCCCGGTAGTCAAGTCAACAGGCCCTCTGAGTAACTGCCATTGCCATGGGAGCAGTTTATGACATGAAAAACAAGGGAAACATTCCGCTGTAATGAGTCATTTATGTGTGTGTGTGTGTGTGTGTGTGTGTGTGTGTGTGTGTGTGTGTGTGTGTGTGTGTGTGTGTGTGTGTGTGTGTGTGTGTGTGTGTGTGTGTTACGAGTAGCTAGCAATCACTAGGCAGAGAGCCTGATGCTCAGGGAAAGCCCTGAGAAGGGTTGTAAAACACCCCCCTTCACGCCCCCCCTGGCTAACTGGAGGCCTCTGTGTGGGTGGGAGACAGTGGTAACGAAGTGTGTGTATGTCTGTTGTGTGTGTGTGTGTGCAGGCTAAGGATATCCACGGGGAAATGCTACAGCCTTTGAAAGAGCGAGGTAAAGAATAAGTCACAAGATGCATGAATACAAACATAAACACACACATACAATTATTCATCTCAAAATGGTACAAAGGAGTGTTTCTCTTCATTCTCATGGCCCTTTCCTTCCACATGGTGAGACACAGACAGACCTTTCATACAACACTCGCAAACGCAAGCATAATTTCTCCCACTTTGAGATTGCGGTTTGGCAGCCAGCTATCATGTTACAAATCCCAGGCCAGAGGGGTATCCATAGCAACGTCTTCCAAAATACCCCTGCCGCCCATGTAGGGAAGAAAGGGTCTTTTGCACCCCTTACTTTCTTCTGCCGGTTCCAGTCTTTACGCTGCCAATGGAGTGGAACTCCTGACGCAGACAGGGATACCTTCTCTGACGCACCTCAGGATCACAAGAGGCCCCGAGCTCCCCTTTCTTCTCCATCCTTCTCCGTCTCCAAAGCTTACCTCTTTCCTTCCACCCACCCTCTCAAGGGGCTTTCCTTTTCCCTTGCTTTTAATGAGCTCACCCTAATAAATGGTGTTAATGAGTCCTCCTCACTGTAGACTAGGCAATGCCGTTCTCCTCTTCCTCTCCATCTCCTTCCAACTCACTCCTCCAGGGATAGAGGGGACTCCTTGCAGCCCTTCAGTAACATTACAGAAGGGGCTTGAGGCTCCTCTTCTCAGTGTCTCTGCATTTTGAAGCCACCCATACGTCCTTTCTGTCATCAACTTACAAAGAATAGCAGGGAGCCCTGAATCAGTCCGTGAAAACTTGAACTGTCTACCCTGCGGTATAAAGTTAAAAGGGCAACTAAGTCAATGACAAAACCCTGCTGGCGATATACCTGACAGGGGATCTCCAAGTCGGAAGCAGTCTCTGAAGATACAAATTTTTAAAAGAATATTATGTGTTTGTGTGGAGGGAACATGGGGTGTCCTGGGACAACTGGAGAGTGGAATGCTGCTGCAGCAGATTGTCAGATAAGCAACCGTGTGTGTGCGTGCGTGCGTGCGTGCGTGCGTGCGTGTGTGAGGGGAAAGGAGGGCCAGGCACGCTAACCACTACCGCAAGTAGCCTCTGGAAAACACTCCCGCTGCTACATGTAAATGGGAAGACCATGTAAATCACAAGCTGAGAGTGCCATTCCCTGCCAACTAATTTTTTTAGACTCTCCAAAACACAAATAAACTTGCTTTACGCTCCCTCAAACAAGTCTGTGGATTCCAAAAGAAAATAATGTGCAAAACTATTCAAAAGTTGTCAGTGTCATGTAACCTTGATTTAAATGTGGCACGATGGCACAGTGGGTATTGCTCTTGTTTCACAACAAGAACGTTCCGGGCTCAAATCCTTTCTGTACGGGTTTGTATGTTCTCCTGTGTCTGCGTGGATTTTCTCCCACCTCAAAAACATGCACTTCAGTTGATTGGAATATTTAGAATTGATCGGCCTCACGCATGTAAGTCCACTGTTAGGGGCAATAGAAACCCCCCGCGAAAGTGGAAGAAACAGTTCTGAAAATGAATGGAAGTAATTTAAATGTGACCAAAAATATTCACTAGCTACATTGAATCATGCCCCATCCCACCAGCACTGTCTGAAAATTATTTGGCTTTTAGCGAAATGAGAAAATGCACAAAAAAAATACTTCCCATAATTAACAAAGTGAAAAAAATACTCTTTTTTCTATTGACCAAGTTTAGTGCATTCTATCCTGGCTGGTGCCCTGCCCTCCGCCAAGTTTCATCAAAATCTTTCCAGTAGCTTTTGTTTAATCATTCAAACAAAAAACATACTTCCCTGGTGGATGTAATAAAACTTCATGTTTATTTGCGTAGGAATACAAATAAACAACTGAAATATAGATATGCACTTTGTTGTAGGACAAGAATAATTTCTGGTGTTATTTTGTCAGTCGGTGATATATCAGTTAACAATAAATTTTGACCAAGTTAAATAATCATGAACCAGGCCACCACAAGGGTAATGTTTATACTAGTTATTCTACCTGACAGAATCACAAATACAAATGTCAGAAATAAATGGTAAAATTTGATCAATACAACGGAATAAATTATCATAAAATTTACTTGACTCAAGCTCATTAAATAATTGTATCAGAGAAGTTATTCTAAAATAAGAAGTGGAGGAGAATACCACTTTGAAAGACTGCATTGGCAAATTGTGTACTAATTTAAGAATAATGTATATCATCTTAAACATGTAAGAAGTTTGCTGATTTTATCATGTATAGTTTTAATATATTAAAAGATTCAGAGAAGGTGAAAAAGTCTCTTTAAAAACCTATATTGGATGGCTGTGATGTTCAGACAGTACTGCATTAAAACCAGGCATGATTTTATAATGACATGACATCATTAAACTGTGAGCACAGCTCATCATTGCATCCACAATTGACGGTTCAACTCTACCATGAAGAATAGAAGCCACATATTAATCTGATCCAGAAATACTGCCGCCTTCAATGGGCAGGAGCTTTTAAGATCCACAAGTGAAATTATTTTTGGAAATCATAGATGCAGAATCCTCTAGATTAAAGAGGAAAAGAACCGGTCGGCTTGTTGTGAATACACAGCTCAAAACCTAGCATCTGTGATTGTATGTAGGTGCATTAGTGCACATGGTATAGGTAACCTGTACATTTGTGAAGGCATCTTTAATGCTGAACAGTTAAAAGAGTGTCAGATAAAAAAAATGTTGGCAAGTATACGATATCTTTATCAAGGACGGCCTTGTTTTTTACAGCAATATCAAACCACATTCTGCGGTATTACAACAGCATGGCTCCTTAGTAAAAGACTCTGGCTGCTTAATGGGCCTGGGCCAGACCTGCAGTCTGCTTTTTTAACCTCTTGCTGGCATCGATTTCTAAATGAGATTATCATTTTCATTTTCCCATTTCACTTTCAACGCTTGAAATGGTGTCTTTTTGGAATATTAGTGGGCTTTTTTTTGGAAATGAGGTTATGTAGCAGGACCATGCCCGAGTCAATTACACCTTAAATAATAGAGGCATACCAGTGCTTACTCTTTAGTGAATAACTCTTACTAACTAATGAAAAAAATTGTCCAGTGTCCCTATCAGAAGGTATATTGGAAACATGAATATTTTATGAGCATCACTCCAAGATCTGTAAATGTAAAAGCTGTCTGTCTCTGCTTCTGCAAAGCAGTGAAAACACTCACCATGTTGTATCCTGGTGCGGACCACTCCTACTGGGACATTATAGATCTTCTCCAAGTAATTCCTTACGTCAAATTTGGTCATTCTGTCAACGGATATGCATCAGACAGAGAAAAGATGACATAAATTGGGAAAGGGAGAGAAAGAAAAAGAGACAAGAACAGAGGTTATGCAGGGAATGTGTTGTGATTATATGCAGGATCACTGTTCATCAAAAACCACGCATTCAGAAAGACAGTGATGATGCAGTCTGGTTGTATACCACATTCCCATAAATTCTGCCATTATATTACCTACTGTAATGGACAGGACACTTCCCTATGTACCCATATTCAGCTTTTCTCTGGACCATAAAGTGGAAAGAAGAGAAATGGGAGTGTCAATGTTCATCCAATTAGCTGTCTGCATGTATTGATCTTGCCTGGTGAAACCCTACACAGGAAGTGGGACTGGCACCAACTGATCCGGTGGAGCAACCCAGATAAAGCTAGCCCACTGGGCAGCATTTGGAAAGGATTTCTTCAACCAGAGGAAGAAAGGCTTTTATCGGCTAAAAGTCAATTGGATTAGGCTAGTAGAGAGCATTTCCCAAATGCGTCTGACAAAGTGCTTAATAGCAACACTGTGGTCTGGCATAAGTGCCTCGGATATGTCATTTTCTAGCACCTCATTTGTTTCTTTGGTAGAGCAGTATAATGTAATATTCTCCATTTTCAAGAGTAAACAGTGCAATGCCGTTCACTATTGTTGCAGCACGAGGTGGGCAACATTTACATTACGAGAAAACCCCAGCTGCAAACACAAAGACTATGATGTGATAAGACTATACTTCAAAGCTGTGAAATTGTTTTTTTTTCACCCTCACCAAAACAGAGCATCCTTCTGTTTTCTGTTATATTATACAGAAAGCAGGATGATTTATTGTGGTGCCTCTTAAGTATGATAAGAGTTTTTCTTTGTTTGCTTGTTTGTTTGTTTTACTAAACATCAACTTCAGGCAGTAGGATCTGAGAGCCAAGAGAAATAAACAGTACAGTAAGTGAGTTCTCCTTTCAAAAGTCAGTACTGGTACAGACCACTCAAGGTGTTAGTGGAGACATTACCACACCACTATGTGAAGAAAGGCATTAACAACTTGATAAAGCCTCTTTAGACCGATTTGCTTCCCTTTAAAGATTTGCTATGCAGATGAAACTTTCTGCTCCATTTGCACCCACCTTCCCCATAACCCCTCTTTGACAATGTGTGTGCCAGAGGGAAGTGAAGCAGAGCAAAGTGACCCGGGTACTTGAGCTAAAGAGGGGAAGGAAGAGAAAGGGAGCAACTGCACTGAGAGCCGGTTTTTCCTAGAAAGCTGGGACGAAGAACTGAAAATGGCTTAGGGACTGCAACGTCTCATCTTGATCATTAGCAGAGGTAACAGTGATCTTGATTAATGAGAAACAATTTCCGATCTAAATCCATCTGCTTTTACCACTCCAATTACCCAGCCACCATTAGGATACAGATAGCAGTCTATACGGTTACAGTTAAGGTAAGAACTTAATGATGTGATGATAAAAACTGGAAATAATAAAATGAGAAAAATAACAATCATCAATCCAAATGTGATTTTCTTTTATCAATATATTCAGAAATAAGTAAAATGAAAAAACTTAAAAGAAAGTCAACATGTGTACTAAAAATATACCTTTTCTCTGACCAGAGCCAATACATTAGTCCCATTTAAGCTACAAACTGTAATCCATCTGACATCCAGCCTTGAGCTGAAAGCTGAGGAGAAAATGTCAAGTTAAGCGAGTACATAAACAAGCTAAACTTAGACAAAGGGTGTGGTGCCTCCAATAGAGTTTCAGGCGGCATCTGATCATCATCCTAGTATAAACACCCATCTGACTTCACAAGCTAACCTTTCACACCTCAGAGAAAGAAAGAAAACTAGTCGTAAGCAACAGCCAAGGTTAACGGCATCGTTCCTCAGCAACTGGTATATATTTATATGCAAACACAGATGCTACAAAGATTTCTCACCCAAGATGATGAAAGACTCAACACAGTTACCTAGAAGGGCACCAAATGACGCAGGCAATGGATTATATTCAATTATGGTCTGTTGTTGCTGAGCAGTTTTAAAACAAGCAGACTGGCATGAATGTCCGGAAACAAGTAAAAAATAGTTCTATTGTTTAGCACTGTTCTAGAAAGGTATGAACTGGAGGTATACAACCTAACTTTGATATCAAACGGTGGTATAAAAAACAGCTCTCTGAAAAGATGTGGGAAGAGATGAAGTAACCGGGTAAACTGTTTTGTCTTGCCGCACTGTGACATAGTTCTATGTAACAACACAGAAGGCAAGTGAATTTGTAGATCACCTTGCAGATCTCAGTCACCTGCTCAAAAATGTCACCTTTCCTCTGCAATCTATAGGCTAAGTGACAATTCACAATTGTAGGTGAACAAAGTGAAGGAGTGAGTTTGGGGTCCAGGAGTTTAAGTCTATCAAATCCGAAAGAAAAGTACAGCAGTAACATGCACATAAATTGGAAATAATAAGGGTCTATGAACTGACTCCCGTTGGATTTCATTTTGCAAGCGTTGACCAAAACCAATCAATTTCCATATAGAATAACTCTGAAAGATAGGAATAAAAAAAACATTTACTAAGCCTTTCAGACACCTGTGTTTTGTTTTGGGGTTTTTTGGATAAGATGGTCAATAATTAACAATGACAAAACCTGCAGAAAGCTCCAACAAGACGGTATGTTGACCACTGTCAGCAGTAACAAGATATTTTAATAATTTATCCTCTGCAGTGGATCCTGGCTGTAGCAGTAGTACACTGTGTACAATTCTGGGCTCCAGTTTATCATAATAATACAAGGAAAGTAGATTTAGGTACTAAGTTTAACAGTCATGCCGCGGCCCCTGCTAAGTAGTCACATGCTGGTAGTTCTCTCCACTTACACCTACTACCAAATGCTAGTTCCATCAGTTTGCATAAGATGAAACAAGTTCAGCTCTTCCACCAGATCCCCAAACTCAGAAATCTCCTCAACCCTGTTCCTCGGTAAATCAATACCACAGCTTGTCCTTTTAACATGTAAACTTTGTATTTCCCAATAAGCCACCTAAGATTGTATTCTATGTGAAACCATAGTTTAACAAGAAAAGTATCCAAGGTGTACCAAACACTCCGTACACACACACACACACACACACACACACACACACACACACACACACACACACACACACACACACACACACATATTAAGAAAACATCAAAGTGCATTGTGTCAGAGGAGCTTAGCATCAAGAATGAAACACGAGAGCTGCTTCTGCATAGATGAAAGGTTAGGGAAAGCCGCTCCTCATTGTAAGTCTGCCCCATTGTTTGAATCAAGATACATCCAGTCACTACTATAACCCTCCCACCCACACAGACAATACATGCACAGAAGCTACTCAACACTAAGTATCAAGATCATAATAGCAGACTTTGTTGAGAGGGAAAGCCACTGAGGAACCTGAGACTTGGGGAGAGAAGAGACAGTTGAGAGGTGAGAATGTAAGTGCAGCGTGTGAAGGATTACATTTATTGTCAGGGTTTTCATCACACAATCAGCGTTTGCTGTAAGTGCCAGCTGCCAGCCAAATAGCCAACTATTCATTTAAGTCCCAAAGGCCACTTAATTATACTTATGGTTGCTTCTAAATGAATAAAAGAAAAAAATATATACATGAAACCGCATTAATTGCCCTGACAGGGAATATCTACTGTAGAGAAGTTGTGTAAATACAAAATACCCCACAATGTTCTTTAATACATGCTGCTATTGATAAAATCATACAAACTAACATTTGTCATGCTTTGAAAATACAACATAATGGAAAGGAACTTCTTATTATAAGTGTACAGACATGTGCTATGACCCTTGTTCACATTTTCGGGCTAACATATGATCACGACATACTCTCCTCTGTATAGCCATCAGAAATTGAATACCATTATACCTGAATCATTGGCTGGCAGCTAAGAGGATCATCTCCTTAAAAAAACAGGTGATGCAGCATCATCAGCTTAATTAAAAACCTCTTCTTGTTACTCACACAGGAGAAAAATCTCTATGTATGACAGCTGACATGACTGCTGTCTTAAATGTCTAAAAACTGAACCAACAACTTGATCACTGTGATCTAATGTTTGCATCAAGCAAACACAATCAAAATGTGTTTGAAATAAAGACAAAATTAAAAATATCACCAAAGAAATCAACCCATTTGAATCCTTACAAGCATTAGCATCTCCACCATTAGTAATGACTGGCTAAGCACTTAATTAAATTCTGTGTTTGTTTTTTTAAACAACCTCTACACCAAGCCCATCATACCAGCACAGCAGCTGTATTATTAATTTTGCTCGTGCTCGCAGAAAAATACCGACCATGTGACCTTGTGTTGACAGATCGACCCTAAATATAAATATGCTTAGTACATTAGCCTGCTTAATATTTTTCCAAGTTCAGTTACCTCAGATGATGCTGGGTCGGCCCTGCTCAGGTGACTACTGCAAGTGCTTCGATATCAAGAGCCATTCCCACAGGATGTCATGGTAGGAAAACCTGGGCAAGTGGAACCTGCTGTTGAGAACAGTTTGACGTCTCAGTCACACCAGATGAAATGTGGGACATCACTGCGTTGCCCAAAAGTTTTGATGATTATCTGTCAACTGATTGGGTTTGGCTCCTTGTTGAGAAATCACAAATAACCTGATGACTTCGGCATTCTCCAAACATTGTCATCTTTTAAGGAGAAAACAATGTGTATGTGTGTGTGTGTGTGTGTGTGTGTGTGTGTGTGTGTGTGTGCGTGCGTGCGTGCGTGTGTGTGTGGCTATCCTTGTTGTGAGAAGTGAATACTGTATTTTCCACACTGCTGTCACAACTGCCGACCAACAGGACTGGCTTAATGGTGTTGGACTTCTACAACTTATAAGAGGAGTTTACCCCATAGTGAGAGACCTCACTCATGTAATCACAGAACAAAAGATGATGCAAGTGATTTAGTTCTGGAAACTTTATAATTCCAGCTTTGTATACACATTTCACAGACATATTTTTGTATTTAATAAAACATACAGCAAATCCATACCACTGAAAACCCTTCCTAGAGAGAACAGCCCCAGACCTCCCAAGGTTTTTACTACACAGCCTTATGAAATTCCTGGACAGTTGAACAGATAAAGATCCAAGTGTAGGTTAGCAGGAGTTGTTCGAGCCAGCAATACAGGTTCATAAAGATTCAAAAGCAAGATGAACATCAAAAGTGGCTCTCTTAAGACAACAAAAGTGTGGTTAATTAGCCTGAAACATAACCCATGTCTCATCATATTTACAGACTGCCAAACACTGACCAAACAATGTTTGGTCCGATAGGTACTGAACTGTTTGTTCACGTGCTGTAAGAGCAAGAAAAACAGAGTATGGTCTGGTCTGATTGTACTTAGCATCGTAACTTGAAATATGACTGGGTTATAGTGAACACAATGTTCAGCATTGTGATCTTTCCTTTGCGTCTCTATGTCAGCGCTGGCCTCTAGCCATGCCAGGTGAGGCACAAGGGGTGTGTATTTGGGCGTCAACCTAGAAACTTGATGATGTTCCCTCCAGAGCAGAGAGGAAATACTGACATGGCACAAAAGGTTAGAGAACAATCGGAAAGACAAACAAATACTTCCCTCAAACAGGTAGAAAGAGAATTACATGAACAAAGCCCAGGTGTCTCAAACAAGTGCCAATAGGGATTGGTTTTGGATGTATTGCAATGTAGGAACAAAGATGCGCAAATGTGAATAACATGGACAACTACTGAGTACCAAGTGTCATTAAGATGACATTCATTTTGTGTTAATGTAAGGAGAACTTTACCAATTCTTACCAACAGATGCTCAGCGGACACAGCAACTTACCCACGCTAACACCACCTGCCTTCAACAGTCATAACTAATCATTCATTATGTAGTTACTCATCAATAAACCGAGAGTGGGAGTGATATTTTGTTTGTGTCAGTGTCTGTCCATGTGAATCCATTAACCATTCTTTTGTGTACGAAACCAAAAAAATAAAATAAGCATTTGAAGTGCACACTGTGGCCCTAGCAGCATATCAATCGGCCATCCACCTCTCTCAGGCATCAAAGACTCAAAGAAAAATCCTTACACACCCTTATAAACACACATGCACCCTGCACTTACCCACTTTTGTGCATATGTACACAAAGACGCACACCATTCTTAAAAACTGACTCGCTCACACTGAGAAGCGCACACACAGACATACACACAAAATTGCATAAGCACCCTCGGAGTTTGGCAGAGAAAATACAAAAATCAGAGTGGGAGGCCAGGCACCTGGATGAACAGATTATGGTCTAAACCCCACCAGAGACGCATAGACGATCTCCCTCAAACTTCAATTTTTCTCCCCAGAGTCGGCTCTGGCCCTCTCATTGCCTGAGGAGCACTGCTAACCTCAGTGACCTTGGCTCTCGGAGGTACTCAAAATCAGTTCATCACAACCAAGTGCTGAGTGGTGAGGACCTCCAGTTGTGTTTTATGATTTTCGTGCAATCGTGCCAGATCGACTATCTTATGACAAAAATATAACACAGAAAAATTAGGAGGTAGCAAAGCGGTTGATACATTACACGGTGACGTAATATGTAGCATGCTCAACTGGAGACAACCTCTGGAGAAGTATCAAGAACAGTTTGTTTCATTTTCTGCATGGATATTAATATTGGCTCCTCTAAGGGCCCAATGTTTGAACACTCGTTGTCGATAACAGGGCCAAAACCTCCACTACAGCGCCAAACCAAACCATCTTTGGCTGCACCTCACACCCCACTGCCCACGTCAGCCCTCACAAGTCTTAGAAGTTACTTAGATCATGTTGGATAACCACAATGTGGTGGGAACTGTCTGGTCAGTTCTAAAATTTCTGTTTTTAAGGCTGTCATGCCACCCAGTGGCTATGTTGTACAACTCCAGATGTATAATGTAGAAATATTGCTACAGTGCCAGAATAACTAAAGGGAAAAAAATGACTTTTTTCATATACCCACACACATGCACATGCACACGCATACACACACACACACACACACACACACACACACACACACACACACACTTCAACAAGTTTAAATTACAATAGTAATAAACTGTATGTATACATACATGTATGTATGTATGTATACACGAGAAATATAACGGTTCACTTAAATTAAACTACATCCACCCAGACACATCAGGTAAGACATTTACCACAGATAAAACTTAAAAGTAATATGCTCATTAAACTATATAACAAACTAGAAAGTTGTTGAGAAATGCAAAGGAAATTTATTCCATTATAAATTCAAAATGTAAACTGATCCAACAATTTTCACATCACACCCCCACTTCAAGCCCTCAGTCAACTGGGATAGGCTCCAGCTCCCTGCAACAGCAGATGAAGCGGTAGACAATGAATGGGTGAGTTCTCTAAGCTAGCTTAAAGAATAAAAAAAGCTGCTGAATGCATGATTAAGGATGTTCACTTCGGTGACATTAAACGCAGTACCCAGAGTTCAATTTAACACAAGAAAGTAGTGCATCCCTAGGATGCAAGAAAAAATTCAGCATCCCAACATGACGTTTATGCATCCCAAAAGTAATAACAGAATATACGGTAGAAGCGTAGGCAAGGATTGATTTTTGCTAATAGTACAATATAAAAACCAAACAAGCTGTTAATTTCAATGTTTTTATTAACGACACCATAACTGTTTAAGTAAAAAAAGAATAAAATTATATATTAATTTTATCAAAATGTTAAAGCCTAGCACTCACTTAAAAAAACAGTTTAAGAAATAAAGAAAGATGTAATACAGCTTTTTTTTTCCACTTTTGCTTTCACTCAATAGTTTTCTTTGCCTTTAATTCATATGCTGTATTCTACTGTAGACACTGCACCAAGCTGACAGAACCTTCTCTACACAAATTTCAGTAATATGTCAGTAACATCTGTCTCTCTTTCTATATTAACTTTTGATCTTTAAACTTTTGCATCTTTTTCGGAGGAATGGTGATAATCAATCAATCAATCAACCTTTATTTGTATAGCACTTAATCACATCAGCAGACATGTCAAAGCGCTTTGAGAGACAGAGCAACCCAACAAGACTGTCCAAGCATAAGCGACAGCATATGATTGCTCTGGAAGGTCTAACTAACTCCTCGCTCTCGCTGCAGTGCGTAAAACAAGTACACATTGTGTTGCCATTTGGTCGATTTTAATTAGGCAGAATCACGCAGGTGAGTCTCGTGACGAGAAACATAGCGACCATTTACTGGTTCGAAATATAAGTGGGGAAATGGAAAAATTGTGAATATTTTTGTTGAATGGAAGTGCATTTAAAGCTTGCGTCCCAGGGGTGTACGCTGTCTGACAATCGTGCATCCCTGTCAAAAAAATGTGCATCTAAGACACAAGGACGCACACAAACGGGAATACTGAGTACTGTCCATCTACATGAGAGTTGACACATTTTGTAATACTGCACTTACATTGAGAATTCTTTGGGGGTGAGGGTTTGTTTGTTTTTTTGCACAATAAAATATTTTGAGATTTAAGTTGAGCTTTTCTTTCTAATTCCTCTGATAATAATATCAGCAATTTTCTTTATCATCACTACAACATAAGGTAGACTACTCCTCCCTCAAACAGAAGAAAGATCCTGTAAAACTGTGATATCAACTTAATGTCATTTCAACCACTTTTACTTCACAGCATGACAGCTACAGCAGAAATGTCTGTCTTTGCACCTCCTTTAAAACTTCTTTACAAAAAGACAAGATGTGTAAGCAAAAACTTACTCCATTGGAATGCGAAACTGGACAGTGTCTGGAGGCTGCTCTTTTCCTGGCCTTACCAGAGTCAAGAACCAATTGGGTCTGAAAATTCTCAACTGAGGGCCACCAAACTGGTAGAGAGGGTATCTAAGAGGAGAGACAGACTGTTATCACCTACAGCACATCATTTCCTACAATTACACTTCAAACCAGGAAGACTATACCATATCAACCCTAAACATGTAGTCGTGAGGTAAATTTTAGCTTCATATGTGATTATCAATTGTTGTCAAAAGCAGATAAAAGCAATCCGCAGTCAAAAGTCTGCCTTAATAATTTTTAACATTCAATAGCCAGTGAACAAAAAGTTAATTTACATCCATAAAAGGGTGTAAGGCCTTTTATTGAAAAGGCTCTATGCTTGCTCGATCATAAACTGATTTGCGTAACAATTTATCTGTAATAATTGGTCAGTACAGTGTAGGAAATGGAAATGATGAACACAGCTACATCAACTGAAAATATTAATTATTGTATTCAATACGACAGTATATCGAGCCGACTGAGACTTGAAAATAATTTCATTCAATACCTCACAACTCTAAAATGTTATTATACAGTCAATAACTTCAATACAACCTCAAGTCATTGAAATTAGAATAACCTAAAAAATCTTAAACTGTTGAGGTAATATTAGGTGGACTTTCTACATCAGGTGATTTGTCTAAATCTACAGAATTATTGGTAAGTAATCGGCATGACAACTGCACTAATACGCTATGTTTTTAGCATAGCGGCTAACGCTAGCTACCCTACTGGTGTGAAAAGTCTTTAGATTTACAATTATCTTTTCGTGCACAAAAAAACCGCAGCAGCTTATGGATGTGGTGCAGATAACTGAAAACAATATGCGCCAATAACTTATTTAAGACAGAGTAAATTCAAGACTGACACATGCTAACGCTAGCTGAGTTTGCGAGCTTACAAAACCAACATAAGCATACAAAGATTTGTAGTTAGGTTTGGAAATACAAACAAATAACTTGTCCCTTACATTAGTCTTGTCACTGGCATCGCTAAAAAGATTTGTAAGGGAGGTCACATAAAATATCAGCCAGTTGCTTTGTACTGTTTCAAGGTTGTTTCTCGATACACGTGCGGGAATATACTTCCGGGTGCATTAGCGTAACGCATGCGCATTACAGTTGGTGGTCTCTCGTGGTACATGTCGAGAACGTAAACTCTCTTGACACATACAATGAAACAGCAGTAGATGGAGACATCGTTCCATGTCGTCAACAGACTCTGTGCCCTGACGTCCGACCTCACACCCAATACTAAATGCCTTCAGCAGGGGTAAGGATGATTGAAGGCCCCCTGAGTGGAACATGAGTCTCTGGCTCAGCTGGTTTAGTCCTGGCAGGAAATGGACCACACTGACAGTCCACTCTATGCCAGGGAGGGAAGTTTCCATTAGTTAACATGCCATGGAGTGTGTGTGTGTGTGTGTGTGTGTGTGTGTGTGTGTGTGTGTGTGTGTGTGTGTGTGTGTGTGTGTGTGTGTGTGTGTGTGTGTGTGTGTGTGTGTGTGTGTGTGTGTGTGTGTGTGTGTGTGTGTGTTGTGGACGGAAGTTCAAGATTTGGTTATTATACAGTTTCATTCATGCTCCATGATCAACCATCCCTGGTTTTGTCTAGTTTTATTCTGTTCACCAACACTTCGCTGGTTGTTTATATTTGTTGCTTTGGAACTGGTCCATCTGACAGCTGATAAGTTCATCTGACAACACTACAGATTCATTGAGGTGGTGACAAAGATGTGGTTTCCTTTCAAACCATATACTGTAACATACATTATAGCTATAGTTGAAGTCCACAGACCATAATGTAGAGGTTACTACAAAAACACTTTCTTTTGGAAATGTAACAAATGTATTAGTAAACTATGTTTAATAAAACATGGTTTTCATGAAAACAAATGTAATAAATTTGTTTTAATAAACATATTGTATTAACACAAATGTGTTATGTATGCATGTATGTAAGTATGTATGTTGTGAGAGAAAAAGGCACCTGCATTAGCACCCAAAAGGCAGAGGAAGGGCTAACCATCACACAAAAACTTGGACTTATTTTCCTACAAATATTTGAACTTTGAGTGTTTAAACGAGAAAAGTGTGAAATGTTCCTGCCTCTCTTGAGAAAATTGTGTAATAAGAGGTTTTACAGCCTTGGAGCATCTATAATAATTGTTGAAAATGAAGCTGACTACTTTGCGGATTTTGCCTATTGTGGGTTATTTTTGGAACGCAACTCCCACGATAAACGAGGGACCACTGCACACCCAACTTCCTACTCTGTCATTCCAGACCTCCAACCACTATGACTGTCTGCCCCACCCTGATTAAAGGTTCTTTATTAAACTCTTTTTCACACAGCTGTCAGACATCCAACTACACTGTATTCGAAAGGTATTAACCCAAAATGATCTGTAGTCCTGAATTTCCTGAATGTGGCTAAGGGTAACGTGGGATACAAACTTCACCTTGGTGATAAACGCCCCCTTATTCAGGGGAGAGGGGAGTGTTCTCGGAAAGATGGGGCCTGGCTATGAAAATCACCCCTCTCCTTACGTCATGACAGGAACTGAGTCTGATCATAGTGTTTGAACATTGTTTCATTGGTTGTGGGCTGTAAAGTCAAAGCAGAGCCCATTGGTTTTCTTCATTCTAGAAGTTGGTAGGGTTAGGGAGGACCGCTATACATTTGTAGAGACCAGAAAAAACATGTTTATCATAATATGACCCATTTAATGCCACCTGTTTCCTTATCCCCTCCTACATGTGCAGTAATTCATAAAAAAATGTTTTTCTACCAAAATCAGTTGTAATGCACCTAGAGGGCGCCCACGAGTACAAAATTGTGTGTGTGTGGAAAACACACACACAGCCATAACAGTGTGGCATCTCCTCCTCATCCTGGTTACCAGCCTGATCACACACTGCTGTCAGAGCATCCCATTCTTCAACCAGAACTTGTTGCAAGTCAAGTGCCTCCTATATACCCAGAATTACTGATGGAGGCATATCTCTATAATATTTGAATATCTCTCTCAACAGTTATAACAAAGAACAACAGCAACATATATATAAAAGAACCAATAAAATTTTGTGAAAGATGAAATGATTTTTTTTTTGTTTTTGTCATTTGAATATTTCAGATCAAAAATTTAAATATAAGACAAAAATAACAAACACAAAAAGGAGTTCTTGAATGAATGTTCTTATTATTAAATAGGAAAAATACGGTACCTACATGGTCATGTGTGAAAAGACTCATTGCATGTCACTCCTCTTTACAATAGACATTTCGATATACCCATACTTAACTATTTCATTTCACTATACCCATACTTAACTAGGCCTGTTTATTTATTTAATTTTAATTTAATGTTTTTGTTTTGTTTTTTTATTTCTATACCTATTTATAATTTTCTATTTGTATATTCTTGATGGGTTATTTATTAATCTTTCTATTTTAGTGTTGTACTACTTTCTATGTGCTGGTGCTTTCTGTGTGCTTTTTCTGTGTTTTGTGTACTTACTGTGCTGTGTGCGAGAAAATAATTTCCCTGATGGAACCTCCTTAAGGGATAAATAAAGTTATACCCTACTCGACTCGACTCTACTCTACTCTAATCTTTGTGTTTACTTGTGCTATCTGTGACTAATTTTTAAATCTGTTTGATAATCGGAAACATTTGAGTGTGACAAACATGCAAAAAAAAAAAAAGAAATCAGGAAGGGGGCAAACAGTTTTCATACAAATGTACGATGCACACACACAGTGTACTACATGTGAGATATTCAATTTAGGATGCAGCATATGTTTCCCTGTTTTTCTGTGCCAATTGTCTGTGTCCATTAAGCCAGAGTTTCTCTGGTGTGTTTCTGTAAGTTTGACCCTTGTTTTTGGACTTTGTCTCTGCCCTCTGTTTATTAAGTATTTACTTAGGATCTATGAGTTGTGTATCCAACCTGGGGCCTGTTCCAGGGGGCCAAACATGGAGATTAAAGTCCAACACCTGACTTGAATTAACCCAACAAATCTCTTATTGACTGTTTAAAGCACTTTTGTGACTCATGTAAGTCCGAGACTCACGGAACCGAGTGCACTTTCGGATGCCATCAGCCAATACGGTATCACATGACTGCCTATCAAAAATCCGTGATGAGGTGAAGTCGCGAGCTTTGATGCGCGAATGCATGAGGACGCACTGCACTTCTTCTGCTTTCGGCTTTTCCCTTCGCCACAGCGAATCATTTGCCTCCATCTAACCCTGTCTAATGCATCCTCTTCTCTCACACCAACTACCTTCATGTGCTCTTTCACTACATCTATAAATCTCCTCTTCGGTCTTCCTCTAGGCCTCCTGCCTGGCAGTTCAAAACTCAGCATCCTTCTACCAATATATTCACTATCTCTCCTCTGTCCAAACCATCTCGGTCTGGCCTCTCTGACTTTATCTCCAAAAATTCTAACATGTGCTGTCCCTCTGATGTACTCATTCCTGATCTTATCTATCCTATTTACTCCCAAAGTCAACCTCAAATTCTTCATCTCTGCTACCTCCAGCTCTGTCTCCTATCTTTACCTCAGTGACACTGTCTCTAGACCAAACAGCATCACTGGTCTCACCACGGTTTTGTATACCTTTCCTTTCATTTTAGCTGAAACTGTTCTATCACACAACACACCTAACGCTTTTCTCCACCCGTTCCATCCTGCCTGTACACGCTTCTTCATCTCTTTTCCACACTCTCCATTGCTCTGGACTGTTGACCCTAAGTACTTAAAATCCTCATTGCTCTTGATCTCTTCTCCTTGTAACTTCACTCTTCCACTTGGGTCCCTCTCATTCACACACATGTACTCTGTCTTACTGCAGCTAACTTTCATTTCTCTCCTTTCCAGGACAAACCTCCACCTCTCTAGCCCCTCCTACACCTGTTCCCTGCTGTCCCTACAGATCACAATGTCATCTGCAAACATCATAGACAGGTTCTTGTCTAACCTCATCTGTGAGCCTGTCCATCACCATAGCGAACAAGAAGGGGCTCAGAGCTGATCCCTGATGCAGTCCCACCTCCACCTTGAACTCCTCTGTCACACCTACAGCACACCTCACCACTGTCTTACAGTCCTCATACATGTCCTGAACCGCTCTCACATACTCTACTGCCACCTCGCCCAGACACTTCCATACCTCCACAGGTATATCATCAGGACCAAGTGCCTTTCCAGATGTCGGAATGGATCACACTTGAAAACACAACAGCTGCCTGTAATTGTATCTAAGGCCAGCAGGTTTTGTGTGCACCTGAAGCATCAAGAAATGAACCATTACTCGTACCACTTGCCTGAAATGGTGAGGCTTCATCTTACCATCACTACTCAGAACCAAAGAGAAACCGGCTCATAAAGCCTCAGGCTAATCAGCCTGATCAAGTCTAGGTGTTGCGAGGAACCACAGGTGTGGAGACGAGGCTCTGCCCATGAGTTCGGCCTCTACTCCAGCACAGAGCACCAACACCGAACCGAACCGTGACAGATATAGTACCGTGAAATAATATTTGACCCCTTATGGATATTTGACTCCTTCTGTTTTTGCTTGTTTCTCACACCTCATCAGAATAACTTCAATTTAGGAAAAAGAAAAGGGGGTGAGCACAAAACAGATTGTAAATGATCTTTCCATCCAATGAAGGTAAGAAGTTACACAGAACCTATTTCACCCATGTGAAAATGAAATTACTTCCTAAACCTAATGAGTGGTTGTGAGGCCCATGGTGACAACTCCGATCAAACATTTGCATATGCCAATAAGTCATTCACATTGCTGTGGAGGACCTTGGCCAGTTCTCTTTGCAGAATTGTTTTAATACAGCCACATGGAGAATTTTTGAGCATGAAGTGTTTATTTTCAGCCACCCATTTTTTTAAAGTCCAGATTTGACCATTGAAAAACCTTCATTTAGTTGTTTAGTTGTTTTTTGTTTTTTTTTTTTTTTTTAGCCATTCAGAGATAGACTTGCTAGTGTGTTTCAGATCATTGTTTTGTGCATGACCCAAGTGCCCTTGAGCTTGATGCCACAAACTGATGGCCGGATATTCTTCCTCAGAATTTTGTGGTAACTCTTTGTAAACCTTTCCAGGCATATACAGGTAGATGTAAAAGACTTGGTTTCTCGAAGTTCTGTCACTGGAAACAAATATGTTGCTTTTTGAGCTCTTCATTTCACTTTGTCAGACTGGTTCCATTTAATAATTTCTTGATTAAGTTGTTCCGGCAGCAATCAGACTTGGGTGCGGATGGAAAAAATAACTTAGTCATAGTTATTTAACTGTGATTTAACAAAGTCAAGAAGGAGGCAAGTACTGTTAAACATCATTTTAGGAAGTTGAGAGCTGCGACAGCAACGTGGGGGCGGCAGTGGTAGAGCAGGCGGTAGAGCGGGTCGTCCAATGTTCCAAGATCAGCAGTTTGATTCTCACTTCTGCCCAAAAACACCCAGAGTGTGAGCTGAGTGTGAGTGGAAGGTGTCAGCCCACCTCCAGAGCACTGCCGAGGCGCCCTTGAGCAATACGCCGTCCCCCCTTACAAGTTGCTCATTTGGTCGCACCAAGCAGGAGCTGCTCCCCACTCTACCTCTCCCTGCATGCGTACAGGCCCCTGGTGTGTGTTTATGTGTTCAGGGCCTGTACACACTAATATATGCATGTGTGAATTACTAACACTTGAGTGTGCTACTAATTTCCCTTTGGGGATTAATTGAGAATATATACTGTATATAAAAAAAAAAAACAGAACAGAATTCCTGCAGCTTTTCACCCACCGAACTCCCTCACATCAATGTTTAGCTGACAGAAGTGAAAAAAGTCATGTCTGGAGGATTTCCACAATGATAACAGGGAGACATAAGTCAGTACATCTATAACATAAAAGGCCAACGCTTCAATAAAATCCTGTTTTTGTCTTCTTGCCCTCATTCGAAAGAGATCCCCAAAAGTTACCTTCCACAGTCGGGTGGTGTACAGGAATTCTGTATGAACCTGATGTCTGCCTTAACCAGACTGCACAAGTGTTCTTGTTGTAGTAGCGCTTTTTAACTGATTCAGGGAGTCAGTGTTTAGCAAGGATCCATTAGGTGCAGGCCAGGCCATGTCTAAAGGGAGAGGAGGGGGCCAGCAATATGAACCACTGCAACCTTCAGCCAAACGACCAGTATCGTTCTGTTATCCAACTCAGCCATTTATAGACATGATCCAAGCCTGTTTAAGTTGCACTCTTTGATGGAAAATTAAAGTGAATGATATAGTCATAATTTTCTGACTGCTAGAAAAATGAAAGTGAGGTTTCATTACTTTTCAAATGAATGCTGTTCTCGTGTTTAAATTTGCTGTTTGAGAAACTTTATGTCACAATTTCTTGCTCATTTTTTCAAAAAATCATAAACCTGATCGAGAACCCAACAGGTCTACTGTCTGGCCTTTATATCTACGGTACTTACAACACTAAAAACACTCATGCACATGCAAGCGTGCATGCAGCATGCCAGTCACACAAGCACACACAGATGTCCCAAGTCCTTTATTGGATATTTCGGGTTAATTTTCAACTCTATAAATTATTAAACAATTTGAATTCATTTGACAAAGCTCAAAATGTCAGTTTAGTTAAATGAGATTCAATTCAAACTTCAATTTTGTGTGTGTGTGTGTGTGTGTGTGTGTGTGTGTGTGTGTGTGTGTGTGTGTGTGTGTGTGTGTGTGTGTGTGTTTTTAAAATGAAAGTCTGGGAGCAGTTGAAAGCCGCTGTTTGTGTCACAGCACACAAAAAGAGAGAAAGTGAGGAAGGAGGAGGGAGTGCTTGAACAGCAGACTTGGATAGACGGAAACAGTTCAGTCTAGAGTGTGATTGTCCCGCCAAAAGCGGGTGCTGGGGCCACATGGAAACTTTCCCCCTTCGACTCTCAGGCAACTTGAGGAGAAGTTGTCAGTATTGAATGTCTCAGAGAAGAAAAAAAGGAAATGGTGAATTGAAGTTCCAGACATGAAGATGGAAAAGTTTGTCAGTTAATGTGAATAGTATGTAACAAGACTGTTTCAGTGGTTCTCTCTGAAGCCACTTCATCCCTCCATGCACAACAGACCAGGCTGATGGCTGAAGTCATTTCCCCAAATAGTTGCTGAGTTAACAGTTTTACACAAAATAACACAAGCACTTTATCCATGCATTTTATCAGCAGCCACAGCAGCAGCGGCACCTTAACTTATTGCATAGAGCTAGAAAGAAGTGGATGAAGAGCAGTGGAAATGAATTTGTTTGATGAGGGCCAGCTGTACAGAAATGAACAAACCAAAATTGCATGTAAAACTTTTTCTTTAATTTCTCTTCCCACAACAACAAAAAGACCATGTGCTGTCAGGAGCACATCCTCCACCTTGACCCGATCAGATGAAAATCCCCACACAATGCTTTGGGCCAAGGCCTTTATACTGTTGGTCATGACCAACTGTCCTGTCAAAAGAACCTAACTCAAACTCGCCCATACTTTAGGTTACAAAATGAACAACAAACCCATTTTAAAACTACATGACACCTAATTCCATCAGTCGTGGTAAGCAATGCTTAAATTCAGCAACTTCACCATGTGGAACAAAGACATATACATTTTAACAAAAATCGACCGCCCTTTCACAGTGGTATGCTCCGGTCCCTTTCACCTCCCTATAAAATGATCACAGAAACCAGGTATTAAACCATTGAAACCATAAGAAACTAGGTGTGAATCTTTCAGCAGGTTGAGGTCAGAAAGGGATGTAAGTATTCCATGCATTTGTTTGATGTGAATTTAAATAAATGATTAAATCAGTTACTGGGGGTCTTTAGCAAACCAAATGAATTGTACATGTAATGTAATAAAAATGGGGCCAAACTATGAAAGCACTTGTAATTCATTGCTGACCTAGCAGCATTCAAGTATTCAGGTTGGGCCATGTAGAGCAACCTACTGACATAATAATGATTTTAATTGAATATAGAATACATTGTAACATAAATAAATTAGAATATACTAAACTTATTATAATTAACATGCTAGAAACATATTAGCGGTAAGGACAGGCTGTTTTTACCACAGGCAGATACAGGAAAATGATTAAAGACAGATTACAGAATAAATATTGGACTACAGCATTTATCACACAATGTGAGACAAACGCAATGTCCAGCAAAAGGATGCTGCTGACTTAAGTGATTCCCAGGCTTTTCATCATGATCCTCCTGGTGGTCAGACTTCTTGTGACCCAGTGAAATGTCTCTTTATCTACATGTATATGCAATATTGGGTAAAAATATTCTTCAGACTTTGTCATACAAAATTAATTCCCATTAGGAAAGCTGTTTAGGACTACTGCTACTTTCCACATATGAGCATGATGATGTGCTAAATTAAGAAGGTGAACACAGTAAGCACATGCTGATTGCATAATGGTATTGTCATGGGACAATGTAAGTACTGTATGTCTATTTTAGCATGGCTATGCGTGGAGCTTGTACAGCCTTACAGAGCTGCTGAACACTTTGGTTTGATCATTTATGATTAAGAAGTCCAGTCAAAGGGACTTGATAAATACAAAGCAGATAATTTGTTTGGTAACTCATTTAAAATTAAAGCCACAAGCAAAGTGCTAGGGCTTTAACATTGTACATGTGAAGACATTGACTGGTTGGACTGGCTCTTGTTCTATATGTTTTGGGTCCTGTGCAGATTTCACTGTCACTTTCATCCTGGCTTGGAACACCCACCCACCCACTGGTCCATCATATCAAGTGTAGAGCCTAAAGTTGCTATGGCGATGCGTCAGTAGCATCCCTCGCCTTTTCACCGTACCAAGGTGGGATAGGTAACCTACGTCCTCTAAAAAGTGACTGTAGGTGGGACAATTATGGTTGTCTCATCTACAAGAACATGGATAGATTAATGATTGGATGAATGGTGGTTATTAATTGTAGATGACAAGATATAACAGCCTGTAATAGAAACAATGATTGTCACATAAGATTTGGCCAATTAGTGGCACAAGGACCAGAATTCTTCATTACATAAATGGTGTCGCGCTGGGACAAACTTGGTCATTTATTTGAATAACCACTCTGTTTTGCTATGTCATTTGATTGTTACACAAGCAAAGAGCTTTCTTTGTTAAGGTCTTTTATATAAGCTCACTAAGGGCTGTTCTGTCCCTGGCAGCCTTTCTGCTCAGGTCTAAATTATGCACGAATTATGCTAATGCTGAGAAAACCACCAAAACACTAAAACCATGGCTATACACATAGAAAATTGGGTCCTTAAGATATGAAACACCCAACTGACCACAATGGCTATTGTTTCCCATCACTGGGATTGTGAATTTTCTCTAGCCTGAATGAAGCGGTCCACTTGACACAGAAACATAAAACTATTAGCCCCTCTGCCCAACACCTAATTAAACTCTTGCCCCTTGCATTCAACACTGAATAAGTGGTTAGAGGTAGTGGCCAGTTCAGGTCAGATTCCTTTGTTTTTTCATGTCCCATGTTCACACTCTTGGAGAGAGCTGGTGCATGCCAGGCAGCAGTCCTCTAACTATTAATAGCAGACAGGGATGGAATCGAGGGCAATTCAGATGGCGTGTAAATGTAAACCCTCTCCCCTGGATATTCTGTTGATGTCATGAGTGTGACCTCTGACCCACGAGCCTGGCTGCCACAAGGACTACACTGAACTTTTCCTGCAGGGGTATGAATTTGTAAAACACCCATTAATCTGCAGTTAAATAACTTTAATAAATCAAACCTACTTCCAAAAACCAACATCTGAAACGGTTGCTGTGTGTTTGGTCATTTTGAGCATAGCAATTGTGACTCTTTTTCATCTGTAATGTCAAATTAGCTGGTCCAGATAAAAGTGCCTTGATGAGAGAATCATCTATCTTATGTAGCTTCACACTAAAACATCCAAAGTCACACAATCATGCACTGATATCTGTAGATTTTGAAATGGACTACAGTTGGAGTGTGGTGTGTAGGCAGAGTCCTCACACAGGTTCCCACAGCCTTATCCAGTGTCTCTGCCTCTGCCAGAGTAATGTGATGGATCGGAGGGGGCTGGCATGTATAACTGGGGACAGGGGCAACTGATCTTCAAGGTATGTCAGCCAACACTGACATACCACTGACAGGATATCTTATGCACACTATGGTGGAAGACCTTAACCTACAAACGTAACAACATTGTTCAAACCATGATTCGTCTTGTCTTATTTTAGGGCCAATAAAGTTGTTGTTGGATACCAATAGAGCCACAACCATGTTACAGTAAGAAGTGTGTTGAAATAAATTAACAGTGACACAGAATTAGAATGAGTTAGTGTCATCAGGATACAGTTTAGGTATCACAAAGTTAGGACAATGCATTTGCTGCTGTGAGAGTTGAGGGCAGAACTTTCTTTCGTACTGCACAAACACATGTAAACTGAAAGAGTACAGTGTGAGACAGTCATCAAGATACGCTATGTTGACATGAAAATTGAAGGCACAATGGATGTTGACAATCCAAATGCCAACTTCCACCAATCGTACCACAGGTCACGGGACACTCATACAACATTCCTGCCCCCAAATATTTTCTGCGCAGCCCATCAAACCTCACACAGTCCTCTTAATTTGTCACTTCACACCCTGAATCCACTGGAAATCTTGTATTGCTTCATAATTATGTAGGTAGTATATAATTTAATTCACTGACGTGCGGTCAGGGGAGGCAGGTGAGGCCGTGCCTCACCTTCTATAATGAGAGAAAAAAATGAAAAATGGAAGAATTAAATTAAATGATTATATTTATTCAGGGATGCGTATTATAACGTTATTTTCTATTCAATATCACCAATTTTAGGTTATTTTTACTCAAAATCGCTGAATTTTCACATCTACCGCTGAAATACTGAGAAGAGACCTGCAGTGAAGCACCAGCCAGCTGAGCCTCACCAGGGATTGATCAATGGGTCGACTAGCTGTGCTGGTAGCTATACAGTGAGACCGTAATGCTATCTCTCTATATGTCGCTAATAAAATGTTAAAATGGTTGCTCTCTGAAGTAAATTTTCATAATTTAGATAATGTATATAATGTACAGTGTTTTGGGTTTTTTTGTCAATAGCTGCATGTGTGTAACGTCTTTCTCGATTTGAGCGGTCCTGAAACCGCTTGGAAAAGGCACTACTAGGTGAGGCACGATGCTGTCGTGCCTCATCGGTAGGGGGCGCTGGTGATCCCAGGTATTCGGCCGAGGATTCTTCTTCCTCGACCGTAGAAGAAGTGACAGCAAATTACAGCCGCTCGCCTTGCCTTACTATACTGTATTTATTTTTTTCGATGCTTTTGTTCGGAGGGAGTGGCGCATGGACTTCATTTATAAGTAAACGTAACATATAAACAAACATTTAGGTAACAATGTAACAACGTATTTTTAATCAAATGTGCTTATTTGTGTGTTACAGTTTGTGCGTGTAAATAATTCTGCTATGATACTTTAAAAATAACCCACTCACTGTTGATAATTAAATGGTGAATTAGCTAAACTGTAGGTTCATATGTTTGTAAATCTAATCATGATGAAATCAGTTCCTCACCAGCCACGAACCTCACTGCACGTCACTGATTTAATTAGATGTTAACCCAACTTGAATATGGCACAAAACATGCCATATTCATCAATATTCTCATTCTTTATTTTTGAATAATCATTATTTTAACAACTCAGCCTGTTTTCAGGTCTGACTTTTATAATGTTTCTGATAGAAACATTCTAAAAGAACATTTATTCTACGATTGTGAGTTACTTTTCTCGGTGCAGTTTAATGCATTTTTTTTGCAGAAAGTAGAGTCATTGTTTTAGTAAAAGCAGAATAGAGCAGATCACAAAGGAAGTTTCAGGATGACACTGATTGTGAAATTAATCGATTTAAGATAACATCATTCCTCTTGATGAAATATTTTCTTCAATTCCTTATAACTTATGTGAATATTTTTTGAATGTATAGTTGTTTCTTTTTGTCATACATGTAATCAACTAACTTGTTTAATCCAGTCTGTCTATTTTATCACTGATAAAGAAGCATCATACACACAGTTGTTGGGTAATTATAAAGCAATGGCTTCCGATCTTCCGATCTGTCTTCCCTCTGTCTGATGGATGACAGATGTCAATACAAACTGTCAAAAAAAAAAAAGAAACACGTCATATCAAGCCCTTGAATCTGAAACTAATCTTCTGAACTCATTCTTTCAGTGCTGGATCAAGTGCAACAATTATTAATGGATGTAAATGAAACCAGCACGAATAATAAGTCTACTATACGCAAGCCTGTTGTCATCCGCATGCAGAGAGCACATTTAAAATAACTTTCAGACATGATTCTTGCTCTACATTAAAATGCTTAACACCACGAGATCAAGATTAAACCTTGCCTTGCACAAAGGCCTCACATGGCTTCCTGCCAAACCTCCGAATGACGGCTCTCTGCTGCGCTGCTGTCTTTACGCAGGAAGAGCGCACAGACAGATTGCGAGTTCGCGCACAGCGTCCCCTCCCTCCGAGGCTGTCCCTGGCCTCCTCGCCCCGGCGGGCAGCTCCAAGACTCAGCCAATACCCCCCCCCCCTGATCCCACATTTCCCTCTCTCTACCTTTCGTCGGAGGAAACAACCCGGCGTTACGTCATAAAGTGCAGGGCAAGCAAGACAGCGTCTGAGGAGCTATTCAGAGACATTGCTGCCAAACCCGGCTTGGGGCTACTCACCAGCTCACTGAAGCCAATGCAATTTTACAAATCCAACTCTGAGAGAGCAGCAGTATGTGGTAAGTCAGTCATACATGCATACTGTTTTATTGACCCGCTGGAATTATTTTTTCTCACAACTTTCTTCACATGACAGGTCTCTGTTGCTGGCACATTGCGCACAAAACGAAAACAAGTGTACACTGTGTAAAATAGTAGACTGGTTTATCCTGTAGCCCGACTGAAAGCATCATGACATGATGAAGCAGCAGAGATTTTTGTCCCAAATATATTTCTGCATCTTTTACTGAGATTGCTAATTCGCTGATTTCAAAACAACATGCCCCACGCTCGAAATAGGAACTCTGCCCCCATCCCAGAGGTAACATGGGACACGGGATTGAAGGAGATGAACGAAACCTGGAAAGGCGCTGTCGCCTGTCTCGGGGTGGCTGTCTTCTTTGTCATGACCATCGGGATCATATACTGGCAAGTGGTGGACCAGCCCAACAAGAACTGGATCCTCAGGGGGACTTTCAGCGGACTGATCTGGGAGAGAAGGACCCACTCGCTGGTCATACAGACCCTCACTGAGGACAAGACGTATGTGGAGATAGACGTGGGAAGCGGGGGGGACTCCGACACGGAGGTTCCGTTCGTGAGGAACCTGTGCTGGTTGAATAAAACGGAGTTCTGCTATACGTGGGACTCGGTTGCCGATGTGAAGATCTCGCTGGACGTGAACGAGGAGACGGACACGGAGTGTTACAGCATGACGTGGGCGCCGGTACACTGTCATGTGGAGCTGAGGGTAAGCGCGCTCTCATCAACACAGTGTCATTAAAATGGCATTTTACGCACAATGTGATGTGCATTAAGTATTCGTGCGCGCGGAACTGTCTCCATTAACACTTGATTAAACGTTAATCGGAACGGGATTGCGTTACTGCTGTTACAATATGAATGTGCATCTTAAAAAAAACAACAACCCCTAAATTTATTTTCTTCAACTACCCAAGTTTTTGTAAGTTGCAGTTGTTTCATACAACTCGTTTCGATTTGAGACACAAATCATTGACATGAGTGGAGATGGAAAATGCATCAGAAATTGTTGGACACGTTTTTCAAGCTTAAAAATTAGGCATTTCTTCAGGAGTTGCATGTTAATCTGCTCATATGATTCTGATACAGTGCTGCAGTTTACTAGCGTAATTGAATCTTATTAATATATTTCATTTGATTTGTTATCTTGAAATTGAATTTGTGAAACATCGAACAACCCACTATTTTATCTGATCTATGTGATCATGAGGCTCGAGTGACTCATATGAGGTGGTCTCACCATAATTTCCCTTGTCCAGTCCTCAATTTCACTGCTGTGAGTGGATTTGCGAATTGCGTTTAGCTGTTGTGGCTTTTTTTTTTCTTCACAGACACTGAAATGAACTTTCTCCCCAGATTAATGATCGAAATCGTTAATCCTTTGAGATGCGTGGGGAGGTTAATCTGTCCCCACTGTAACATTCCTCGCCGTAACTCCTTGTCATGTGGTGCAGCCATTCACAAAAAAAGATTCAAAATTTAAGACGATTTTATTCCCCTGATATACAAAATCCTGCACGGACACCTGTTGTGAAACTGCTGAACCAAGCTCGGTTTTGCTGATATTAATTAAATGAGCTGACTTAAAATGCGTTGGAGAAATTTCCTGTTTAAAAAAAGGCTCCATACGTCTAAGACAGTATCACATAATATCCATCATCACTCTGCCCTGCATTCCCACTCTATAAAGACACTAACTTCACTCATATCCATCTCAATGAAATAAATTTGGATTCAAATTCAAATTGTAAACAGTCATTTTACATTCATCTTTAATTTTAATGTCCATGGAAAGAATGGCAATACATTTTTCTATCCTTACTAAATGTTGCTGGTTGCTTGATTGAGGGTTTTAGGGTGTCGGATGCGTCTCAAGCAGAAAATAAAATTTTAAATGATGTTTAGGTTTTTATCATTCAACCTTTTACAGTTTTTCTTCATGTCCTTTCTTTCTAATATTTAGTTTTTCCAATCAGCGTTAAATTTAGTCTTCACTCAATTTTGATTTTGAAGGCTTTCGATTTTTTTCCAACATTTTTCTCATTTTGGGTTTTCTCTCTCTCTCTCTCTCTGTCTGTCTGTCTGTCTGTCTCTCTCTTTCTCTCTCTCTCTCTCTCTCTCTCTCTCTCTTTCTGTGTGTGTGTGTGTGTGTGTGTGTGTGTGTGTGTGTGTGTGTGTGTGTGTGTGTGTGTATGTGTGCATCATCTTTTCAGGACTGCTTCTCCATGTCCAATGTGTCCTGGTATGGTGGTGCCAGTGTCCGGGGCCAGACGTGGCCCATTAATGATCAGAACGCCACCACCCAGCCCTTCATTGTGAGCGACCTGAAGCTCAATCCCTCTGGCTTCGGCTCCGCCCTGGAACGCTACTTCCTGGGCTCATCAGGTAAGAGGTCGCCATTGGACTGTGTGCGTTGTGTGTGCTGAGGATTATGAGCGGAGGAGGTCATTAGCAATGGTGAGGTCACAGGTCATTGTCACACCAAGGTCTGCTACAGCAAGAGGGACACTCTATTCTTTCAAATGATGCACAACTAGCTGCCTTTTCCACACATGCCATTGGTGCAGGGTTTGTGCAATAGCTCTGGAAATCTGACCTTAGAACAGTGAGAATACAATGTGTGGCATGTGTGTCCCAGGATGTGAGGGAAGCCCCTGTGTGTTTTCATACACACACAAACACACACACACACACACACCCTCATGTTTGTATTTGAGCTGAGAAACTCGGTCCCACTGCCTCCAGAACCAGCATCCCCCCAAAACACAAGCCGACTGGATGGGAACGCTGTCCTACAAATAGAGTGTAACATAATACTGTCTGTGGCATCTCAGCTGATTAATTTTGGGATTATACTACAAAGGAGCGTAAACCACCTTTAGCATCTTAAATTAACTCTTAGGGGTACCGTGGTAATTTTCTTTTGTTTCTATTAAAAGGGAGACTTGGATAAGGGCCCTGCTGACTCTTATAACTCACCAGTTTATTTTTGAGGTGTTAGATTTTATCTTGAGGGCAAAGGGAGAGGCAGGGATCACTGGCGGATGTGAATGGTTAATATAACTGATGAGGAACGTGTGTGTGTGTGCGTACATGTGTGTTTGTGTGGTAATGAGTATAGCATTCACCTCCACGACTTTGGACACGAGTCATCTTTGGGCTACACTTTTGTTTTTACAAAAGTTTTCATTAACTTTCAAACCTTGTTTAATAAATGTGTAATGTGATATTATTCATGCAATTTGATAGCAGTGTAAAGTTAAAAGCGAGACACTGAACAATCTGATTTTAGACAGTGAACAATCTGATTTTAAATTCATCCATCCATCCATCATCAACCGCTTATCCGGGGCCGGGTCAGTCTCAGCAGGGATGCCCATACTTCCCTCTCCCCAGACACCTCCTCCAGCTCCTTCGGGGGGAGCCCGAGGCCAGGCCCAGGCCAGCCGAGAGACATAGTCCCTCCAGCGTATCCTAGGTCTTCCTCGAGGTCTCCTCCCGGTAGGACATGCCCGGAACACCTCCCCAGGGAGGCGTCCAGGAGGCATCCGGAACAGATGCCCGAGCCACTTCAGCTGGCGCCGCTTGAGGCGGAGGAGCAGTGGCTCTACTCCGAGCTCCTCCCTGGTGACTGAGCTCCTCACCCTATCTTTAAGGGTGCGCCCAGCTATTCTACGGAGGAAACTCCTTTCAGCCACTTGTATCCGGGATCTTGTCCTTTCGGTCATGACCCAAAGCTCATGACCATAGGTGAGAGTAGGAACGTAGATTGACTGGTAAATCGAGAGCTTCGTCTTACGACTCAGCTCCTTCGTCACCACGACAGACCTATACAGCGACTGCATCACAGCAGATGGTGCGCCGATCCATCTGTCAATCTCACGATCCATCCTTCCCTCACTCGTGAACAAGACCCCAAGATACTTAAACTCCTCCACTTGGGGCAAGGACTCTCCACCAACCTGAAGAGGGCACACCACCCTTTTCCGGTCGAGAACCATGGCCTCGGATTTAGAGGTGCTGATCCTCATCCCAATCGCGTCTCACTTGGCTGCAAACCGTCCCAGTGCACGCCGAAGGTCCAGGTTTGATGAGGCCAACAGGACAACATTGTCTGCAAAAAGCAGAGATGACATCCTTTGGTCCCCAAACCAGACTCCCCTCGGACCCTGGCTGCGCCTAGAAATTCTGTCCATAAAGATTATGAACAGAACCAGTGATAGAGGGCAGCCCTGCCGGAGTCCAACATGCACCTGGAACAGGTCTGACTCACTGCCGGCAATGCGAACCAAGCTCTGGCTTCGGTCATACAGGGACCGAACAGCCCTCAGCAAAGGGCCCCGTACCCCATACTCCTGAAGCACTCCCCACAAGATACCACAAGGGACACGATCGAATGCCTTCTCCAGGTCCACAAAACACATGTGGACTGGTTGGGCAAACTCCCGTGAACCCTCAAGCACTCGATGGAGAGTATAGAGCTGGTTCAGTGTTCCACAACTGGGACAAAAACCACATTGTTTCTCCTGAATCCGCGGTTCGACTATCAGTCTAATCCTCCTCTCCAGTACCCTGGAATAGACTTTTCCTGGGAGGCTGAGGAGTGTGATCCCCCTATAGTTGGAACACACCCTCCGGTCGGAGGTCTGATGATACAACAATGAAGTCAATGATCGACCTCCGGCCTAGGGTGTCCTGGTGCAATGTGCACTTATGGACATCCCTGTGGCTGAACAAGGTGTTCGTTATGGACAAACTGTGACTAGCACAGAAGTCCAATAACAGAACACCACTCATGTTCAGATCGGAAAGGCCGTTCATCCCAATCAACCCTTTCCAGGTCTCATTGTCATTGCCCACGTGAGCGTTGAAGTCCCCAAGGAGAACAATGGAGTCCCCAGCCGCAGCACTATTCAGTACTCCTCCCAGGGGCTCCAAGAAGGCTGGGTATTCCGCACTGCCATTTGGCCCGTAGGCCGAAACGACAGTGAGACACCTGTCCCCAATCCGAAGGCGCAAGGACCGTGGTGAACTCCAACATGTGACGGCTGAGCTGTGGGGACACAAACAAGCCCACACCAGCCCGCCGCCTCTCACCTTGGACAACACCAGAAAAGTGGAGAGTCCAGCCCCTCTCAAGGGTTTGGGTTCCAGAGCCCAAGCTGTGGATGGACGTGAGCCCGACTATATCTAGTCGGTACCGCTCAACCTCCCTCACAAGCTCTGGCTCCTTTCCCCCCAGCGAGGTGACATTCCATGTCCCTAGAGCTAGACTCTTTGTCTGGGGATTGGGTCGTCTAGCCCCATGCTGACGACTGCCACCCAATCCCCATTCACCCGTCCCCTACGGTTTCCTCGGCGGGTGATGAATCCACCGGAGGTTGGGCCCACGTCGTCCTTTTGGGCTGAGCCCGGCCGGGGCCCATATTTTACATTCATGCTCATGGAAAAGAAGAATTCATTAAAGGGCCAACCAGCATCCGGATCAAGGTGTGACGACATGCAATCATCTGTCACAGGTGTTCCCGACTTTTTCCAAGAACACTTTTCAAATTAAACATGCAACAAAACAACAGGCGTTCCTCAGCTACGGGGATTTCAGGCATATGACAACTCAATTTGGACTGTGAACCCAAATTTAATTTATTCTGGGTGACATTTACTTATCACACAGATCAGAATGCCACTTGTTGTGGTTGGAGTGATTACATTCATGCCTAACTGCACACCAAAATAGAAAGAAAATAATGACATTTCCAGAGCATAATTTTTAACTTGAAACTTTGCTTTCCCGCTGTGGCCCACTAGACTGCATTATGAGAGCTACCAGAGGGCTGGGGTTCTTTGGTTGAACATCTACCATGACACCATCAATTATTAGCTTAGGTGTAACAGACATATATTTACACTCTGATGGAAACAATGGCACAAATGTATGTGCACGAGAGGACGTATGCATGCACATGTATTTTGTGAAGTTATGTAACACGGTGGCTGGCTTAACCATTCACATGACTGAATCTCTTCTCCACCCATATGAGAGAATGTAAGGTTAGTATTGGGACCTCGTAACCCTTTGTTTTCCATTCAGATTTGCATAGAGGGGTAGAAAAAAGCATGCAGATGAGATGAGATCTAAATGAGAACTGTTTGAATGTTGCCAAGTAACAACACGGAGACACATACTGTACATAGCCCCAAACATAGCAAACTGATGCTCAGCAATGACAACAATGTCTATTGGAGCGTTAAAAGTATATTTAACATGATATTCTGCATGAAGTTCAAGGATGTATTTGTTTGGCTCTTGGATCAATGTCACGGACAGATTCGAATCAGAGTCACAACTGAAAAAGGACTGAAATCTGTATGTGACTGCTTTCCTATACAGGAATAGAAGAAATGGTTACTGATTTGTGATTTGTCTGGACAGGTCATGTGCATGGGGTCCCTCATGCATACAGTCAAAAAAGTAAAGCTCAAGCATATACAGCAACGTAGACGGTCATTCTTCTGATTTGGTTTTTGCTTCATGTCATATTTTAGAGCAGATCACACCAGTTGGTTGTGACTCACAGGTACAACCAGCATCAATCCAGTGATGCACTTCTGATTTAGTTGTTGCAATAAAACAGAAGTGCTGCTCATGTGTTCACAAATCGTTCTCAGACAGTAGTTGGCAACAATTAGTTTTTCTGTACTGTATATGGATGTTTGGTTTTCCCTGACATAAAAACATCAGGGCAACAGTCATCAGTGTGTCTGTCCATTAAATATCATTTTCTAAAGCATATCTCAAAGACTATACCCAAAACAAATTTTACACACAGCCCATTATTAAGTTGTCCTATATTATGTACTTTTTCCTTTTGAAATTTAAATTTCCTACATATGTTTTAGTATTTTTCCGTGGAAATATGATTTTAAGGTGACTGTCATTTCAATCTTAGGCATGCAGGATATGTCTTCTAGTTCCTTTGTGCACAATTCTGTTATGGACATCATTCCCTTTGCTCAGTCCTCAAACTGTTTTATTTTCCTCGTTTCTTCACACAGATTTTCCATTTGAAATTATGTTGTGTTCAAGACAGCAAGAGCTTTAAGAAACACTGAACCAACCTGTCTGATTTGCAAATAACTAAACAAACACAACTAGAATTTAAATTGTAATATGGACTTTGACAAATTAGCAAATGAATGAATGAACAAACAAATAACTGAAAAAAGCGGGCGAACCAACTAACAGAAAAACAAACAATGCCATGGTTAACAGAGGTGGAAAAAGAAGTGGTTGTAGCAGTTTCTGTGGTATAAAACAAAGTTGTGTATGGACATTATATTTGATAATTGTAGGGAAAAACGTAACTTTATGCGACCACGGGAAGAGTTAATGGAATCATTTTTACAGAATAGACAATTAATGATTACTTTCAGCAGCTATGTAAGACAATGCACAAACTTAAATTTTTCTAAAATGTATATTTAATATATCTGCATGTTTTGCATTAAATGCAAGTGACTACATGCTTTCAGTTTGTCAACAAAAGAGAAAGTCAAAGTGTTTATTGTATCATGTATTTGTATTTGAGATACCTCAGGAGAGACTATTTTGATCCATAAACCATGACGTTTAGAGCAGCAGTGCTTTTGTCAGGATGAGGGGAGCCTGACCAAGTTGAACACTGTTTTCTAACAAATTCAATTTTAAAGTACTTGATTTGACACCGATGGAGTCCAAAGAGTTACAGCAGTGCTCCCTCCGAATACAAATGGTTTCTAATGAGTTTACACTAAAACCCCATGAGTCAAGACAAAAATGGTTGTACTTAGCACCTTTGTTGTGATAGCAAGTAAAACTGTTTCCTCATGGTTTTACTATGTTGGAGATTTTATTTATAACTGGACAGCATGCAGAGAAAACCTCACCAAAAATATCCTATAGTGGGATTTCAACTAAAAGCAATCATCCAGTAATAGTCTGACCCTTGTGATGGGATTATTAAATCCCTGTAATTTAGAATCACACTGGTATCATTATAAACCTGATACTTAGTCAAGATAAACAATATTTCACGAATGGTAATTTTCTTCAAGATCTAGATAAGTAAATTTTTAAGATACATGAAATTTAACACCTCAGTGAATCACCTCAGTTTCAGTTATAACTTGGTTCTGTTGGTGAGTCTGTAGTGTTATCTTTTATCTCACAATAAGGGAGTTTTCTGTCTGTCCTATAAAAAAACATTTTCAATCTGGAATAGTTTGTAATGTGATCAGACTTTGATTTGTGGTCAATCTCTGGGATGAGGTCATGTCATTTCTGTCTTAGCATTGCCCGTCTTATCCACGAAGTTAGAAGAAAATACCTTTTAATTGACCCTATCAGAGAGTCCTTTTTTGAATAGTAATGGATTACGTGATTAATAGATTTATATATCTGTATTTAGATATAAAACCTTGATCAGACATATTATATCGCCAATATTCTTGAATCTCATCTGTGGAAAACAAACACACTGCTGTTTGGGGGGAATTACACTGGCTATTGATATCAGTCTTTTCAGCTGTGTGAACCCGCTGTCTGCTGTGTGTGCATGAGACCTGTCTTCACCGACTCTAGTTAGGAGTGCATTATAAATGTATCAGGCAGTATGGAGCTGTGGCTGACTTCACTAACTTGAGAAGACTCCTGGGGACGGTTAAAGAGCAAGGCAGACGTAGTGTACGAACAGAATGGCAGAGCAACAGAATGGCTGAATTCTGTATCTTAACAGTTGATATTAAATAGAATAAAAAGCAAGGAGTGGTAAAGTTAAGATAAGTAAAGCAGAGAGACAGGAGGGAAGATATATGCAACTGTGCAACAGAGTGACATTTGAGAGTATTGCCAACTGGAGGAACTTGTCACAGGCCCACCTGTCTTTATCCATACAAAAACAACTGGGCTACTAAGAACAGATTAGATATCACTGAAGCCACTTCCTATGAGAGGACTCTCTGGGAGACGTTGTCCAAAAACGTATGGTAGTGGTTTTTTTCTATAGTTTTGGAACTAAAAGTCTTAAGAATTTTAGTTCCGAAACTAAAACTGTTGATACCTCAACAGTTCATGTGTTGCATGAACTGTTGAGGAGTCATTACGTTTTCCACACCAAAGAAATACTGCACATTGTCAAATCACATGACATACCTTTGTAGGAATTTTGTTGTGAGTGACTGTCTTGGGTTGTGTTGTGGCCAAAATAATTAAAATAATTCAAAAAATAATGAATGAAACCAACAGTTCAGTCACGTAGCTGCTGTCATTATTACTAAATCGCGAGGGTTTTTATTTGAAGTGAAAAATCCAACATCTAATAAGGACATGCAAAATATTTTTTTTTATGGATAGAACATTATTTTCATTTAGTGAATATATATTAATTTAACATATCCATCTAAATTCACCTTAATAGTCTCTAACTGATAAAATGCATGACTTTGTTTTTTTGATCAATGCACAACAATAACATGATTTTTCTTAACACTGTTCTGGATACTTTGTGGATTATTTATAGGATATTGTATTGCTAAAGTGTTTGTGCTGTTGTAATTTAAATAGAGGTCTGTTCAAGTACAATGGCTTTTTAACACAGCTGTCAGTTTAAATTCTAAAAGAGGTTTATTAATTGCAAATGTTGCCAGTTTTACATTTCAAAACCACATGTTGCTAAATGGTGAAATTTTAAAACAGTCATTACAACTTTCCAGTCATTATTTTCAATCATCATTATTATGTAGGAACATGATAATAAATTAATAAGAGACATAAAACATTGTTGATGTTACAAAATGATAAAAAATCTTTTAACAATTTCATATTTATAGGCAAAATAAACGTGTACTTAAAAAATTTTCAACAAACCAAATTGAATACTTTAATTGAATATTCTTCAAACAATAATTAGAATCTTTCCATTTCTTTTTTACTTTGAAGTATAATTTTATATTTTGCATAATGTTCATGTGCAAGCAGAACATTATATCTTCTAATTTTATTGTAGTATTATTCTTCCTTTGAGGTCCTTTGTCTTTTAAGTCTACCTGCACTTTTACATGAGGCGGATAAGTCAACTCCCATCAGAGTTTTCCCAAATTATTCTAAAAAGTTAAAGCTCAGGGAGATCCTTCTTGTTTTCGCAGCAGGCTTCTGTAGTCAATGAGCGTTTTCTAATTTTGACATCACCTAGCTCTGTTGCACTTTTGCTGGCTGGATCCAATAAAAGTCATTTATGTGCTGTCTCTTCATGTATGCTTCATCTTACATATTTGTTTTTATGAGGTCAGCATCAGCGATTAAAATCATGTCATTTTTGCAAGACTCAACTTCAACTCCTTGAGATATTAGACCACCCCCTTATATATTCTTTTCACAATAGAATATATAAGTTCCAACATGGATGAGCATTACCTCTCATTCTCCCCTTTGGATTGCTGACTCCTGGCCCTTTTCTTTATTTCTATCTCTGACTCAGTCTTTCCATGTGGGATCCAAAGAAACGATACTTTCCTTCTCCTGCTTAGTTGTTGTTTGCTCTCTCAGAGGGAACTGGCCAAGCTCAACAGACAAATAGGGATAAAAGTTATGTAACTGTCATGTGTTTTGATTTTTTGTTTCAGATAATGATACTTAATCAACTCTATCAGTTACAAGGGACCCTTGTCATAATGTTTCAGAACAAGAAACATTATGACACCCAAAGACAGTAATGGACAATCTGATCGTTAAACATCAACCCAGGTCCAGAGAAAGTTTTCAAAATGCATCAGTTTGGCCTGCAGCTTTATTTGTTCTTCAAGGTTTAGCACCTAATAATAATGGTTAACATAGGTGAAATGAGAGCTGTGTTTTAATGCTGAAGAGCATCTGGTTGAGTCAGGTCGTTTCCTCTGAGTCATACATTTAAACATAGAGTAAGTAAATGCTCCAGTCATTCAGCTTTGCACATAGAAAGGAAACACTGCCCTAAAACGCTCTTGTGTGTCACTCAATAGGTCACCGGGAGGTCACTGGGCAGCTGCCCTGAAATCTAGACTCCCCTGGACAAGTCTGAGGTGACAACTGAAGCTTTGTTAAAAGCAACCTGTCATCTCCGGAATGAGAGGACTACTGTGTTAAAATCATCCCACAACATTTCCTGAAGCCGATCGCCTCCCTATAATGAAAGATAGTGGGACTTTTTACATTTAGGATTGATATGACAGGATGTGTCAGTTTGATCACCTTCCTCTTGAACACAACATCATAACATAATCAGCGTGTGAATGTTCAGGACAGTTCTGTTCCTGTCCAAGAATAATGTCCTCCCTTTTACAAATAATTTGTTTCAGCCAGCACTTTTGTATGAAGTCAGCCAAAACCCGATGAAGTTTTCTGAAAACTTTATTGCTGAAGTCCAGTAACTGTACGCTGACTTCACCAGCATACAGTTACCGTACACTTAAATTAAAAAAAGAAAAGACTCATTTTATGTTCGATGAAAGTATTTGAAAAAGGTTCGTGTCAGTCAGGACTTACTTTACTTTAAAAATGCACTTTTGATTTGTGTTGTGTCACATAAGTGAATATATAAAACTGATTTACGACAGAAGTTGAGCGGGGGAATCTCTTTCATATTTTATCATGTTTTTCAGTGTAAGTGGAGCTGGAAATTTACAACCTCTGCAAGATCCCCCTCATGTGGCCATCAATTGCTTTAGTTTGGGCACAGAATCGAAGTTTCCATTGTTGAAGGAAATGCATGCCTGATCAATTGCATGCACATGCAGACACACATAGTTCATGTTTGACCACATCTTTAAAACCCCAGTCAGTCAGTCTGCAGTTTTCAAAGGTGTCATAAATAACAGTGTAAATATGACAGGTGAGACAGAGGGCAGTCCATCTGGTCTGCAGCAGCTGAGAGTCTGACGGCAGCGTTTTCTTCCAGGCCGGCTGCCCTTCAAAGGCCTAAACACTACATTAAAACCATCATCACCCATCCGAGGGTGCATGAGGTAATCACAGCTACCACCTCCAAACATCCAGCTCAGATGGAGTGAAAGAAAGTGCAGAATCTTTATGGGTCCTATAAGTCCTGTTCTGTTTTTCTTAGAGGTCTGCAGTTTACAGAGTGTTTGAATGTGTGTGAGGAAGGTTTGGTGATTTGTGTTACCTCAGCAGCTGTAAAACTGGGCATGTGTGACTCATTCACATCTTCTTTGTAATCTTTATATGTTTTACCTTTGCCTATCGGCTGCTTTGAAGTTGAGCAGATACAATCAGTCAGGCATTTAATGCTGCTTTAAACAGCTGATGGAAATATTTTGGGACCATGGCGTTTTTATGGACTTTTTGTGAAAAAGGGTCCCCCCCTGCTTCCCTTAAACTCATGGGTATCCCACATTGGCTATAATGTTAAGGCCTAAAATTGTTTCACTCCACTTTAAATAACTTTTGTTGATTCCTGCTCAGGTCTACAATCATCTACAGTCACAGACTCAGGTCAGCATCAGACTAAGAAGCTCTTGACTATGTAAGGGTGAGATGTTCATTACGGATCAGAAGTTTGCTCAAAGGCTTTTCATTAGTTAAACTAAAGACAAGTTGTGTTATATTTACTACTTTAATCAGCATGTACAGTCAAAGGTGGGGTAAAAGTTACAGATGTTTTTGAGCTGATCTTCACTCTTTTATGATGCCCCGTGGTGTCATTTCCCATAAATAATATATATGGCTCATCACAAATGCAAACTCCATTTCTCATGCTGTATGTATGTTGGTAAAAACACTACACGACTGCTGTCTGCTGTATTGTGTTCGCCTCTATTTCCACAACCTGCATTCCGTTTCCATCTTCCTTAAAGCTGTAATGTTCTCTCCTATGGCCCACGTTCTACTGTGCTCTATAGATAGAGATATTGTTATTGTTTTATTTAAATATAACTAAGCCTTGTTGTGCAAGAAACTCTGTTACTTAGCAAAACCTTCCATTCCAAAATGTATGAATCTGAAAATAAGTTAAGTGGTGATCTTACACGCTGTGGGCAGCCAAGGAGTTACCAGTATATCTTTGACATTACAGACCTTCTGTGGTCACAGCAGAAGGTTTTCATACCCTGACATCTTCCAGATCCTAAAATTTGCTATTTTGAACAGGTTGTGATAAAAGAAAAATCACAATATCAAGGTTACAGTTTCATATGGTCCATATGGTTTATCCATGCTTCGTCAAAAATGGATGGCCAAAATTTAGTGAAATTTCATACGTACTTTCTAGGGTCTTTTAAAATATGCATCTCATAAGTAGTGTTTTCATTTTGATTGTTTTTTTTTTTAATTAAATATCTTGACACATTTAAACATTCCATTTTCATGATATTATTGTGAAAATTTAAGCTTAATTTCTGAATGAAACAAAGCTCGCACTTTATTTTTTTCCTTCTTTTATTCATTTTGAAACTTTAACATCAAAGTTCACTGGTCTGAAAAAAATTAATTAGATAAATTCCTGCGAAAAAATTGACTTCAAATGTTGTTGACACCTTTTGACTTAAAGAGAAGTGGTATGTGGACGTAAATAAATAAGTACCTTTTTGATAGTGTAGATGTATGGGGTCATCTGTGTACTGTGTTCCATTCCTGTCAGAGTGAAAATCTGAATAGTCTCCTGATGAGGTAACCATGGTCACCTCTGTGGATGAATGGGGAAATGTTGACTTGTGTTGTAATGCACTATGAGTCAGACAGTGAGGTGCAATGTAACTGTCCATTTCCAATTTAGTAACAATGCAAGAGCAATATTCTTTATCAATAAAAACACTGTATAGGCACACACAGCTTAAACACTGTGAATATACAATGCTCACAAGACTGGGGAAAGTATTTTGTCATAAATTTAAACAAAAGAATGTAGTTGAAAAATACAGATAAATTTTACTGTGTAGATAAAGCTGAGAGGGAGAAGGTAGGAGTCAGGACGGGTGAGAAATGGTGCGGATAGGGGATCAGTGTAACCTGAGAGGGTGGAGGCATTCCTTACAGGGCAGCTACATCTGAAGACAGTTATCTGCTTATAATTCCACATGTCCTCTAAAAGAATGTGTGGTTGTATGGTAGGGAGAAAACCACAGAACACCCAGATTGACTTTTTTTAATCACAGGTGTTATCTTTTGTTTCTTAAAGGAATGAAATGAGACAAATAGTCATGTCACGACTTACTGAATCAAAACCGGCAGGCCCTGTAAATTTTTCACTGTAAAATGAAGGGCATAAGCTTCACCAATAAAATACGGTGTTTTTGAAGTTTCTTATTGTAAAAAGACAAAAAACAAAACAAAAACAAAAACAAACTAGTGCTGTCAGGCGATTAAAAAAATAATCTAATTACAGGATTTGTAATTAATTAATCTAATTAATCGCATTTTCATTTCGTACCTGCTAAAGGCCCCCAAATAAAGAATTTGAATTCTAGGACATTACAAAATTGTAGTGCATGACTAATCAATAGAATGCACCAAGACGAGAAGATTTGAAATCCACATTTTTATTGGTTAAGTGTGCTTTATAAATGAAATTTAAAAGAAAAAAGGCCAAGCACATCAGCAAACCAATTAAGCCAGGTGCAGTTCTCAAAAATGCAATACAAAGAAATAAAATTCAGAAATAAAATAAGGCTGATTCTCAAATAGGCACATAAGCAGACTCTCAATCAAAATGAATACTAAAGCTGACTCAATACAGCAATTCAAAATGAATAGTATAACATGCCTCTAAATAAGGCAAGATCAGTAGTAAGATGCCAACAGGGCAGGTTTTTCCTTTAAAAGGGTAAGCTAACGTTCAACTCTGTGTCCTTGACATGTTTTGCATTTAAATGATACGTTAGGCTGGAGCTGCTTTGGTGATATGACAATTCTCTTTTACAAAACGTACAAATAATAGTAATAATAACAATAACAATAATAATAATGGCTTAGATTTATATAGTGCTTTTCTGGACACTCAAAAGACGCTTTACATTGGACCCATTACTCATTCACTCCTCATTCATACTTGGTGATGGTTATCTATGTGTGTAGCCACAGCTGCCCTGAGGCAGACTGACGGAGGGTCTACAGTGCAGATTGACAGCACAGAATCACTGCGTTTTTGTTGATAGTCCCGTCTTTGTTCTTTTTATAAATAAACTTTCCGCCCAAAGGTCCGAGTGGGCTTGCCTCGCTCTCCTGTGTCGCATTCATCTCTGTTGTCAGTCACTCTGTTTTTGACTCGTGGCGCAGGTAGGAAGTGACGTACCACTGCAGCCTACGGGTCACTCAATGGGCCAAATTTAAAATGCTTGCGCATTGACTTGCCACTTGCCATTAATCGCGTTATTTTTTATAGGGCGTTAATTTGCAGCGTAATCAATTAATCAAATTAACGCGTTGGGTAGCGCTGTCGCCTGACAACACGGCGGACCCGGGTTCGAGCCCCGCTCTGTCCGGAGTTCGCATGCTCTCCCCGTGTCTGCATGGGTTCTCTCTGGGTTCTCCGGCTTCCTCCCACCTACAAAAGCATGCTCTTTAGGTTGATTGGCCGGTCCCAAACTGACCGTAGGCTTGAGTGATTGTTTCTATGTGGCTCCGCGGTACACTGGCATCGTGCCGGGAGTGTCCCCCGCCTCACGCCCTGAGACTGCCAGGATAGGCACCAGCTCCCCCGCGACCTGTGTAAGCGGATTAAGCAGGTTGAGAAAATGAATGAATGAATTCTTTCCAACAGTGTTTTCATACTATCAACACAATTTGGGTCTTAAATGATTTAAAGTTTTATTTCGGTGTCACGGTTATTTTCTTTAACTGTGTCTCCTTTTAAAACATGTATACCTTTTTCTTCCTGCACTGGATATAACCCTTTATTTTCTGATTCTCCGAAGTAACAGTTTGGAAGTATGATGTAATAACCTTCCTGACTCTGCTCACCTGTGCTTTCCACCTTGTAGGTGTTGCGGTGCTCGTGGCTCCTGACAGTCCCCTGCAGCTGGGGATGGACAGTGGACAGCAGTTCTGTTTGCAGTCAGTGCCCAGTATGGAGCGTTTACCTTTACAATACACTGTGTGTGTGGCACGCAATGTGAAGGCTGCTCACCAGGAAGCTACGCAACAACTCTCCCAGCATAACAGGAAGCTGCCCAGCTTGAAGGCACTCTGGTTAGTTCAGAGGGTTCAATTCTGATTAATGATGACCCTAACCCTTGATTACTTTTTTTTGTCAGAAAGGGAATTCTGGGAGTTATTATAATACCGCTGGATTCTGATGTGCTCACGGGTACATTTTCTGTATGATTACATCCCCCAAAGCGGTGATGTATTGTAATTGCCAGTCTTCGTGTGTTCGTCCGTCTGTCCATCCACCAAATATCTTCACAACTGTTTTAGATGTAAAGATGAAAGGAAAAGCACATTACTCCAGCGGCAAAGGGGATGAAAATGAGATGATGACCTAGACCTTGAGAAAACAAGGTCAAGGTCAAATTTCCACTTTTGAACATTTTTTGCACATATCTCAGGAACCGGATACGATAGAAAAACAAAACAGGCGTTATTTTCAGGGAGGCAAGGGGATGAAAATTAGATCACAACCTTGACCTTGAAAAACTAGGTCAAGGTCAAATTGTCACATTAATACCTTTTTCAACTTTAAAATGCCCAGAACAATATTGTAGGTTGTCCTGAGTGTCTGCTACAGTATACCTCTAGCAGTGGTCAACTTACAATTATGAAATGAAAAGCCAAATACTCGATAGTATAATAAAGAATTAATTGCTGCAACCATTGTGAAAGTAGGTCAGGGTAAAATTTTGAATTCAGGGGTGTCACGGGGTTGCAGTCTCTGACTGCCTTGTTCTCACATGTGTCCAACAGGCTGCCGTTCTGGAAGCTCCTCACCAAGGTGGATTCAGGGCAGAAGGTGGAGAGGGAGCTGAGGACCTTCTCTAACCGTCTGAAGAGACACCAGCTGGGGGAGGGAGTCATCAGCCTCAATGAACATTCCACCACCCTCCTCTCTGATATGGTATTTATTCAACCACTGCTGTGTGTGCTCTACTGTACAGTATCCACCATCAGTCTAGAAACATTTAATAGCCAAGACTTAAAAAAAATAAATAAAAAAAAAAAAAAAAAAAGATATGCCTGAGAGGCACAATCTTTCAATTGGTTGATATTAAAATTAAAGGGGATCTTAGTTTATCAGTGGCGCAGTGGGTATTGCTGTCACCACACAGCAAAGCGGTTCCGGGTTCGAGTTCCGCTCTGTGCGGAGTTGGTATGTTCTCCCCGCGTGGGTTCTCTCCGGATTCTCTGGCTTCCTCCCACCGGTCCCAAATTGCCCATAGTGTGTGAGTGTGTGCGTGTATGTTTGTCTGTGTCTCTGTGTGGTGCACTGGCGTCGCGCCCGGAGTTTCCCCTGCCTCATGCCCCTATTCAGCTGGGATAAGCTCAAGCTCCCCGCGACCCACCACAGTGGATGAAGCAGTATGAATATGAATGAATGAATGAATCTTAGTTTAACATGTAGTGCAATGAGAATGAAAGTTATATTACTATAAATATGAAACTCAGTTTACATAGTGATCCACTCTACTGTGTAAAAAAAGCAGCTGGAGGTAACTGGAGGTAACTCTGATTTTTACTCCATTTATGATGAGAAAGTTTCCAGCACAAAATTATTATGACTTTTTAACAACTCAAAAAATCACTATTTAATTGCCAACCTTATTTTGTCTATGAAATAGTTGTAATAGTTTGAATTGTCTTCTTATTTTTAAGATCAATTAGACTTTACACTGTCTGAGTTACACTTCTGTGTGTGCTTTTGCAGTTTTTGTAATAAATGACTGATTTTAATTGTCAGCTTCAGTAGAAAAAAAAAAGATCATTTAGGGAAATGTCACTCCTCTTAAACATCATTATTTAATTTGAAATGTAACAACGCAAACTAAATAAATAAACTAATAAAATCAGGTTAACTTCATAATAATTTCAAGACCGTAATTGTAGAATGCGGTGCAAAACTTTGCAAAAAGCAGATGAAGGTTCAGCCATTTAGGGTTATTGAATTTACTATGGAATGTTTATTCTGTATATATGTATATATTATTGTATATATTATTCTGTATATATGTCATAGGTTAAAAAAAACATTTAGAAATGAGAGAAGTCCTCCAGCCCTGTGTCAAAATTTAATAATGTCTCTTTAATCACACAAATGCATCTGGGTCTCTTTGAGATTGCTGTAAGCGAGAACCACACACACACACACACACACACACACACACACACACACACACACACACACACACACACACACACACACACACACACACACACACACACACACACACACACACACACATTCTTATTACACTTATTATACTTATTATTAGTACTAGCTAGCTCCTTTAAAGGTTTCAACATGCAGAGCACATTAGCAACATCATGGCTGTGCCAAAAGGTTATATGAGGACAATACCAAGGAGTTTAAATCTACGTATGTCTGCATGCATTTTTCCATATCAACGTGTATCCCTTTTTTGTTCACCCTACTGATACTCTGAACTCTTAAATACTCCTCTTAGTGATCTTTGGGGATCCACCAATCACTCATAATCATCCCAGTACATAGAGGAGGGTTGACCTTAATGTTTCTCCTTAGAACTGGAGACAGACAGGGAGTAAAGAGGGAGGACAGGTTCACGGAAATTAATGCAGACCACCCTACCTCCTGGAAACTTTGTGAACTATGTGTTCAAACTCACAAAAGTTATATATCAGACACTCCAAAGTACGTTTTAGGTATAATGTGGCTGTGTATTTTGCTGGTGCACATCTAGTATCTTTAACACAAAATGACAGGTGATAGTCTTCCATTTATTACATGCTGATGTTTATTATTGTTTCATATTCATCCAGTTACTTTCCATGAATATTACTGGGTACTGACTGGAAACAAGACCACAAGGACCCCAGGCAAGAAGATCTAATATGATTCTTAGTAATATTCCATTACAAAACAAACGTAGCTAAGAGATGGCAAACAGAAATCTCAGATTGCTCTCAGAGTGGTAACTGTGGGATGGTGAAGATTTGAGTGTGTTGAGATTATGAGGGATTTCAGCCAAACACTAACTTGAGTAGGCCACCCTGACACCAGCTTGATGCTGGGATTTGACTGGGACATGCACAATTCAATCACAACCCCTGTTACCAGTGTAGGTGGTGTCAAGTTCGATAATAAGATGAGGAGAAAATATAAAAAGTAATGCATTAGTGGAATGAAGTCATTTATTGAAGATTTGTCCTCACCCAAAATTTGTAGAATTTATTTTCTGGAGAGCCTTTACAGAAATGTGGCTGGTAACAACAATCCTCAGTAAAAACTAGACTCCTTGTTCACTTTTGTAAAATAAATCATCAGTCAAACCACATCCCTTCTTTTCCATGATAATCTGTTTGCCACATGAACATTCATGTTAATAAATTTGCCATGCTTCTAAATTTTTCCCAAGAGAATAATACCTTCAAAAACCACAAACTACTCAGTGTTTGGGCTTTCTTTGTGTTGGGTTTTATTCTTTTGATAATCATGTAGAGCTATTAAAGAAACCTTTTAAAACATATTGTATAATATGTGCTAATCCACCTTTCTTTCCCACAGCAGGTCCTGGAGTAAATCACTGTGCTCTTAAAGTGTTTTTTTCCACCCAAGTTATGTAATCTGAAATTTCGGCTTGACTTAACCACGAAGGATTATAACATATGTTAATAGCTCTGACAGAGGTCATATTGTCAGATCTGCTACCTGGAAAACCAATGCCTCACATGGTGAGACTGACGTGGCAAATAAAAAGCTACGTGTCAATTTATCAAATTTCTGTATATGTATAAATATCACCATATTTATTAGTTATTTTTTTTATTGTTTAGCTGTTTGTTTGTTTTGTCTTTCTATTGCAAAAGGTTTGCCTGTTCAGGACTGGTCAGGTTGTATGTCTCCGTCTCTCTGCAGGACCATGACTACCTCAACAGCAGGAAAAGGGGGATGTCCGAGAGATGGACCAGGGCCCTTCCACTTATCAAGCTTCTAAACATTTCCATCACTCTGTCCCCTTTCTTGGGTGTGGACACCACACAGTTCCACACTTCCCTCATGGATGGCACAGAGGCCTACTGGCTCAGTTTCCCCTCAGCCCCTCGGGGACAGCTGGTGAGGCCTGAGTGGAGCACACTCATCATCCTGTAAAGCACTTAGCTGTGTCTTCTGAATGTAGAACTTTTTCTTTAATTAAACTTGTAAGAGCGCTCTTGTAAAAGCTCTCTTCCTATAAAGTGAGGGATATCCTCTACAATGTCACAGACCCATTTAGCAGACATATTCCATGTTTAAACCATTCTAAAATATTCAGCTTTTGTCAATGAATGAGAAATCTAGTCTTTGTAAAAAGAAACCAGACCCTAACTTTTTCCAAAGTGGACTCTTTCCATCTGCCCTGCAGCCAATCTCCATTCTCACGATGCAGTTTGATAAAACGCAGAGCCGCGTGATTATGACCTTATCCAGAAAAAACTGGGGTTGCAACAGTAGAGGCACTGTGGTTCATTCAATTAATAACCAAAATAGAAAATGATTGTAGTGTAAAATAAACCCTGTTCTTCAGATCCCTGTGATGAGTCAGTGGCGAGGAATGTTCTGTGTAAAGCTGAACATCACCAACCCTGGAGCGGTGAGTTGGTTCCTGGACAGAGTTGGAGCCTTGCAGGCCCATTTGGGGATGGAGTATGTCACTTTGGAGGGGGGCGAAGGGAATCTGTTTGAGGAACAGTCCCTTCGTCCGCCACACGCTCTGGCTGGGGACAAGTACATCAGCCTGCTGGCAGATCTGGCCGCCAGGATAGGAGACTCCACTATTGTGACAGCAGGGACACGGTAATGTCCTCAATCTTATCTTGATTAAATACATTATCAATATGAATTTGTTAGATACTAATAGAGGTAAATATATTATTATATTTGTGCCTCAGGTCAAGCCACAAGCCACTGTTTGTGAAAATGACCCTCTTGCAGTCTGACTGGAGCTCAATGGGCCTGAAGGGCATCATTCCCTCCCTGCTGCACCACACTCTGCTGGGATACAACTTCCTCATTCCTGATGCAGTAGGTAATAAATCCACAACCTATGGGTGGCTTTACTACCACATTACGGTACTTCCATCAGGTGAGACTAGTAGTTGAAGTTAAAAAATCAAATAATTTGTGGTAATTGTTATCTCAGAAAGTCGGCAGTGTCATAAAGTCTTTGGTGTCAAAACGACTCCCCATGTAGATTGAGTTTGAAAGCCATCTTTCCTAAACAGTGGAGAGATATAAATATATCCCTCTTTGGAGTCCAGACACTGGTGGTGGTGGCAGCTGATGATCCTGGTGAATCTTTGAAGGCTGGGTGGCGATGGGAAGGCGATGTTAGGGCCAACAAAACCAGACATCAGTATGATAGTGACAGTGAAGGTGCGTTGCTAAGCAACAGAGGGATGTGACGTCTGATGAGAAGAATTAAACTGGCAACCCACAGATCATGGTGGAGCATGTGTGAGAGGTGTGAATAACAGACCAGCATGAGAAATGAACTACTGCCACAATGTTTACCCAGGAGTGTCATTTCATATTTTTTAATGGCATTCAAACAAAACAAATTGAGCACAATTATTCAGTTTTTCACAAAAAAAGATAAATGAAGAAAAAGTTTTAAATATAAATATTAGGTGTAATTGTGTGGTTATCAGAGCACATCAAGCATTTTCTTACTAGAGGAATGAGACTTGTTTTGATAAGAAAATGAAACGTAACAAGAGGTGTTCTCACAGGATTTTTGGAGTGGCCTGAAGACATTAATGGCCAGACATTCTGTAGTAATATCTACTGTAAAACTGGTTGCACTTTGTGTAAATTTGTATGTGTGCTGTCAGTGAGCATTGCCAATGTTAGAATACTTTTTTTTTTTAAATGTTTTTTTAAAAATGTAAAATGTGTTAAACAGTTATGAAATGCAATCAATAGAATTTACTATAATTACAGTTAGGGAATGTCTATGTCAAATTGTGTGTTAAAAAAAAATTCTTGGTTGGATAATCCTGACATTTATTTAAATTTTTTATTAATGATTACTGTCAATGAATGTCAAGTTTCAATTAGAACCTGTGTTGTCTGTGAATAGTAAAATGCACAAATCCTATCGATTACATTGCATTTGTATTTCAAATATTACTCTGATAGTGTTTTGTCCAGCGAGGTTAAAGGTTTTCTCTCAGTTTGCCCAGGTTTTTTAACCACTACAAAAACCACACGACTCACTTCTCTTCTTAATAGATGCTTTTTATTATTACAGTTTCAAAAGCCAGAGGAAGAAAATGGTATGAGTAAATGTTCCGCAAATACTTGTAATTATTATTCTTCACCTCTGCCCATCTCTCTCTCCTCACAGGTGGTTCTCTGTCCGGTGAGCTGGTCACAGATGAGGAATTGTTCATCCGTTGGCTTGAGATTGCAGCCTTTCTCCCTGTTATCAGTTTCCACACACCACCCTGGGTCTGCGGAGAGGATCGGGTATGCAATGAGAATTTTATTTTAAAAGCACACAGAACTTGGTCATGTGACTCTTCTCCAAGCTTCTCTTCCTATGGTGGCTGTCGGTACATCCATAATCCATATTTAGTGTATTAAACCAACAGCAACAAGATTCCTTTATTGCAGGGATTGCATTTAAATATTAACAGTACAGAATCGATCAGATGTTCCAAATAGGAATTGGACAGCATCCTTTTCTTTTGCAAAATGGGTAATGTTTGAAAAGAGACGAGAGAGGCAGTTTGTTGACCCAGTAGCCTCTTCTCAGCTGCTAGAGTCAGTACTGAGAAGTTCCCATCACAGCGTCTGCAGAAAATCTCCAGTCCTCCCAGCAGGCATGGTAGAACAAAGCCGTATCACTCTCTACTGGAAATCAGGAATGTACTGTTCACCATGCACCATGGGAAAACAGCACCTGGAGTTTCAAGGAGTTTGGTGACAAATATCAACACCATTCACACTGAGGGACACAGACTCAGGTTGCTGCTTCTCAAAAGGGTGGGGGTTATTTTTTTGCCCTGTCCTTTCTCTTCTTCCCTCAATGGGAGTGATTGTTTGGCCCACTCCCAACATCACCTGTGGTTATGAGTCCATCTGTTCTGCATTACAATCCCTCCAATACGTTTACAGCTCACTCCCTAGAACCGCTTCGGCAGGAATAATAATGAATTTGAGGATAAGCGTTGGAAAAATATTTTATTGCGGTAATTAAGATTTCCATGAGTATTTGACAAGCTGGATAGAGGGAGTGTTTAACCACTCTTTTCATTCACTATTCAATGATTGTGGCAGCATAAAATATGGGTTGTGATTTATGTTGCGTGACAAAATTAGAAATATGTCTTTTTGACAGCTAGATATTTGACAGCAGCAGCATTTTCCATTTTGGCCTCTTGTGTTGCCCTCAACATAGAAACTTTGGTGAAATGAGACTTTTTGAAATTTGAGAAGGGATCATTCCTGACTTTCACAAGACACATTTCTACATGTTTTATTCTTTTAATGTGACAGATCTTTGTTTCCAGAATGTGTGAGACTACAGTAAATTGCAGACATTCTCTGCAGGAAACACGCTGTAATCAAATGGCAATAAATGCCATTTGAGTCGAGCTTGGGTTGTCACTGCAGGTTCACTCCTACAAATGGTTTCAAAACTTTCTCAATCCCAGCTCATAAAAATAAATTTTTATAGATGTGGTCAAGTTTTGTTTTTGCCATGGGACACTGAAGAGGATGTGATCCTTCCAGAAATTATTAAATAGTTTGGCCAGAGGCAGACAGGAAAAAGACTTTTACAGTATCAAACCACCAAGTCAACAATGAGTTTCTCTTAAGCTCTGTCTGTGTGTCTAGGTGTAGAGATCTTTCACAAAAATCACTGGATGAGTCTTGTGTTGAAACTCTTCAGACTGAGCATTTAGAAGAAGAAAGAAGGAAGTTACTTTATTAATCTCCAATGAGGAAATTCTTTTTTGACTCTTAAATAACATAAATGAAAGTGTTTCTCTTGAAAGTAAACCCCCAAGAAAGGCCATACAATGAGGCTAATAGACATCTTCATAAGCTAAGTTACCATGACCAGTTGGTACATGGCAAAAAATTCTAGTATTGTCAGTGCAGTATTTTACAAAAATATTTTTTTTTCATGTAAGATATTTATGCTCTATCCATAGGTTCTAAATCTAACTTGGACCTACATAGCAAAGCACCAGAAGAACGTGGTCCCACTCATAGAAAAGTATGCAGAGGAGTGGCGGATAACGGGAAACCCCATCTATCGGCCAATGTGGTGGCTCAGTCCCAGCGACCCCATGACCTTCACTATCGATGATCAGTTCCTCATTGGAGACGAGGTGACCTCATGTTCTGATGGGGAGAGATTGAGTTTCTATCGGCATCCAATAGATATTTGATAGTATATCAATCACCCTCCTGAGGTAACCTGATGACATCTGAGTCTCTCTGACCAAACAGACGTGTGTGTGTGTGTGTGTGTGTGTGTGTGTGTGTGTGTGTGTGTGTGTGTGTGTGTGTGTGTGTGTGTGTGTGTGTGTGTGTGTATTTCCAGGTCCTGGTGGCACCAGTGGTGGAGAAGGGGGCAGTGCAGAGGGATATTTATTTACCTGATGGTGGCTTCCAATGGCAGGACAGCCAGAACGGTCAAGTGTTTGACGGGGGCACATTCCTCCAGGACTATCCCGTGCCCTTGGAGGATGTAGGTGTTTTCTTACGGAGAAGCTGAGTCATGTGACCTGTCCTCTGAGTCACCTGAATTATCCTGTTACTGTTTGGAATCAAAGTCTTTTTTAAAAAATATTTGTGCTGTTTTCAACTTGCACTTTTCCACTAAAAACCATTGACCCTGTCTCAAGACTCTGTCCTGAGATCATATGTAGATTTTTTTTTATACTTGCACTTTACAGTTCAGAATAATTTGTGATTTTTTTTTTTTGTATTTTTTTTTCCTTTTCTAAAATGTTGTTTGGTTTTACCTCTTGGTTGATTTGTTTTGGGGACTTTTTAATCTATTTTGTTAGGTATGTAAGTTCCACAGAATCCTGTGTCTTTACATACTGCATTTCTATAGTCTTTAAACTTTTAGCTGCTGCTGGCTCTCTTGATAAGGAGGAACAATGCAAGCCCATTGTTTGCTTAAAAAGAATCTGAAACTCTCAAGACGACCAAATGAAGATTTACAAGGACATAGTTTAATGTTTGAAAGGTTTTTTTTTTTTTTTTGTTTATGTTTGTTTTTGGCAGAAATGCTTACAGATGGAAATTAGCTCACATAAAGCTTGGTACCAAGACCGACACACCATGGTACCGCAAGCCTTGTTCATTCATCTGATAGGCTTTTACTTGAACTTTGGAGGCCAATGGGCCGACATTTTATTAATGTACCTCAAGAAATGGGTTTTCATTGCTTCATAGAATCATCATGCAAAACGAACAACCACCCCTCGGCACTTATTCTTAGTCTCGTTTAATTTATCAATTTATCGATTTGTTGGACACATCTGGATGTTCCATAGTACTGTAGGCCAGATGAAGTTGAGGCCAAGCCACTGTAATTGTCACTCTGGATATGTATTTAAATTTAGACCTAATATTACCTTCTTACTAATCTGCTGTAGTAAGGGTTTAAATGGGTTGTGTTTTGTCTGATGTTGTGTCAATGTGTTATCTCAACAAATGGGTGCCAAAAGCCTTGCTGAAGAAGTAAAGGAGATTTTTAATAGTTATTTTAACGTGATGGAAAATTGCTCCCTTGCAGAGAATTGCATGATGGGACTGACACTGTCCTCATGTCTGTCTGGTTGAATATTAAGCTGCTAATGCAGCTGATTAGCTGGACCGTTCAAAGGTAACAATGTTTACCTACCAGCACCTGTAAAGATCACTGATTAATAGATTCTGTCTAGTTTGATTGATCCGGGCAAAAACATAAAATTGTGATGAACTTTTATTTACCTTATAGATATGACTGGGGTATCTATTTTGTATTTTAAATCTTGGCAAAACAACAAATTAGCATCAAATTAAACTATTATTCTAATAAGACGATGGAGAACAATTTCTTCAGATGGCAAAATACATGACTCATATATATATAATTATATATATATATATATTTGTGTATATATGTGTATATATATATATATGTGTGTATATATGTGTACCTGTATATATATACACACACACAAACATATATATATACACACACACAAACATTATATATATATATATATATATATTTGTCATAGGTTTAAAAAGGAGTAGTGCTGGATTTATAGAAGTCATGTCATATACATTTGAAGTCATGGAGGCCACTAGATTAAAAACCCTGAGAAGTAATTAAATTTATACCTTCATGCTTATACCTTCTCTTATTCTATAGCCTGTTTTCTCATCCACATTGCTTGCTTTAATTCAGTAGAATTTTTATAAAAGAGATTTTTTATTTGACTTGAACCCCAACTACACGCTGGAGGCAAGTCTTATGTAAAGTAGACTGGCTACCTCTGGCAAGGCCAAGCAATCCGACATGTCTTATGTTTGCTAGATCATAAAATAAATCACACTGGTTGGAGATATTTCTAAAACTGAATTGTATTTCTGTAAAGATCACCCATTACAAATACATAGAGATCCAGTAGGTCTAGATTATTTCCTAGATTTGCATGACTCTGTACACTGTCATACAGTTCAACACCATAAACACATAAGATTTGTCTCATCATTAAGGATTATTGCCTGAGAAGGCGTCACATTTCTGGCATGAATATGGAAAATGTAGAAGAATCTTTCAATGTTGAAATGTAGGGAGACAAAAATCCCCTCAAATTCTAGATCCAGATCTACACCAAATTATAATGGATTTATCGTCTGGCCCCTGCAAATCCCCCAAAATGAAACTTTTATACATTATTCTTTTCTGCTGGCAAACAAACATACAAAGCATTCAACAAATCGCCCAATTGACACGGGTGAACACATAACCTCTGGGCAAAGGTTATGATAAACTAGCCCATGGAGAAATGTAACCACATTTGCTTTGCTGTGCTTTGTGATGTTAGTTAGCTGTCAGTACTCTTTGGCAGTGACTGTCACTGTTAATTTATTCTTCATAATATCAGCAGTAATAATACAGACTCTGAAAGCTTAACACTTAATGTACCACAAAACTGGTTGTCATTTTGATCGATCAAGTTTGCTGCATCAAATCAACCACTCAGGTCTGCTGAATCATATCATATCACCTAATGTCTTAGTTCAGTTCGCAGCACATTGTGAACACATTGACGTCTTAATCTCTTATGGAGCTGAATGCACAACAGACAAACTGTGACTTCCCAACAGAGTCCGTTGTGCGTGGGGCTTATCACGCTCCAGTTCTAACACTTTTATGGAATGCTGTGGTATGTTCACTTAAAAGTTGCAGGACAAGCTTTAATGTGTTATTCCTTCTCACTACAGACAGAGTGAACCATGTGCCTTACTATGCCACTCTTAAATCTGGGCAATATGAGTGTCTGGATTATTGCAGAATCAGCAATGTACATATTACGATGACTGTGCCATTACAAGTGTTTTCTCTTCTGTAAAATCAGAGCACTTAGAACGACAACGTTGCAATAAAGTTTACATTTTCAATAAATGATTTGTTTTTACTCTTGGAGTAAATTTGATGTGTAAGTCTCGGCCACACAAATGTGTTTGTATGCGTCCATGCGAGTGTGTGCAATGCTATTATTAATACTCTTTTCCTTCTCCATGTCAGAAAGTTTGTGTCTAAGGTGTATACTATCCGTGAGCATGCTGACGACTAACGTCTCCGTTAATTCTACTTAAACCTAATAAAGGTTATTTATAGCCTTAGTCAGCATGAGGGGAGAGAGATTCTGAGGGGAATCACATTCAGCACAACCTCTGCTAATCCTCTCTTCCTTACCTTTTTCTCCTACTGCCCGTTGGCTGAGCTCCAGCTTGGGGCCCCAGGCCCTGCTCCTTTAGCACAGTTAGACAGGTGCAGTTGGCCGCAGCCATACACAGACCCTCGACACCCACCGCCGAGCTCACCCTCTCCGTTTACACTCTCACCCTAATCACTTAGATTCATATGGCACATTCAAAAAATCTGGGCACAGTTTTCAGCCAGATATGATTCACAAGACATTCTAGTGTGGCTCCATGCTTTGTAAGGTGATGAAGTTACAGTGTTGGAGGCTTGATACCCAAAACCTTATGTGACCTCCATCAGATCATATGATTTTTTAAATTGTTAATAGAAATTTGGTTTAATGTGAATAATTTTTATGAAATAATTTGTTTTAACATGCTTAATATTTGTCCATTTTAATGTTAAACCAATGCATGATGACACAACTCTGTCCAGAAAGTCGAAGACAGCATTATCCAATTATTTTGTCCTCATTCGACTTGTTACATTCAACCCAATTAGTTTGGGGTATAACAGAGCCTTATGTAAGTTGTCCAGCAGTACAGGAAAAACAAGGTGTCCTGCCAAAATCCAATCATGAATGACATGAATGATTTACTTATAGGTGTTGCAATGAAAACATTATTCTCCAATGAAAAAAGCTGTCAGACAAAAAGGGGACATCCCTGCTCCTACACGAATGATTAGCTTATAAAAAAATTATGCAACATTGGCCCTCCGCTTGCATTTGAGAGTGTTATGGAAGAAGTGGCATAAGAAGAATTAAACTGGTGACAAGCAGAGGTTGCAGATCTCTCCCAAAGTCTACTTTTAGAAAGAGCAAGTCAAGGTTTTAAGTTTCAGTGTATGCTCTTGAGTGAATGGTTTTTCCAGCTTGCCAATTAGGTGTAGAATTTAAAGTCTTCCCTTCCAGAAGCCAGCTGGTTGAGTCTGTTGATTATACTGAATGCATTTGTCCTAGTTTGCCTCCAAATCTTGGATTTTGATCAGAGAAAAACGCTGCCTTTCTCCTTTGCAAAAACCCTCCTTGCACAAAAAGCCAGATTAAAAAAAATAAAGTTTTTATTCATCAAACTCATGAGGTGATGGCATTCCACATTTTAGCTGTGGAAGTAATCCTTTAATTAAAATGGCCAAGCTGCAGGTTCCCAGAGTAGGTAGGGAGAAAACAGATTGCAGGAATGCAGTCTTGAAAGGTTAGCCTGCTGTGGGAAGGGGAAGGTTGGTGTGGAGGAAGTGTGGTGGACAGCAGCGAGACAGAAACTGTCACATGTAATGAGTTCCTGCCTCTGTCCTCCTTAGGAATCTGTCACCTCACAGTCCCTTTCTATGCCTTCCATTTAATTTAAATTAATAGGTGAATATTCCCCGAGCAGCCCCGGTGGAATGACTTATTAATATCTTCAAAGACGACTCTGGCTCCCGGGTACCATCTATTTGAGACCAACCACCTGGTCTGATGGCAGCCTGCAACTTCCTTACGATTAAGTTAACACTGAGCTAAGGAAGGAAAGATCTCATTTTCACACCAGACCAGTTTCAGTGGGATTATAAATTGTCAGACCAGAGAAAGATTAATAAACATTGCCTTCACCAGAGAGGCAAATAGTCGGAAGGAATATGAACTTTGTGCTTGACAGAGGTCATTTCAATTGATTGACCTACAGATAATCACTGAGCAAACAGTCAAACAACACGGGTCTTAATACCACCAGGCTAAAAACATGACTGTGGCAGCAGTCAACAAATATTTACCATGTTGGTGGCCCGACTACGGGCATGACAGTGTTTGGCATTCCAACTCTTTAAAGCAGACAGCAGTAGCTCTGAAACTGACAAACTGAAACGACAGACCCCCATGGTCCCTAGACGGTAATGCCCTCCCCCCGACTCTTGTGACAGTTTTTGTGGTTAAATATGAATGGACTGCCATGACATTATATCCAACACTTACATAGATCCCTTGGGATGAATTTTAATCATTTTGTCCATCCCATAATGTTTTCCTCTAGCACTATCAACAGAACAGCAAGAAAAACAGGTAGAAAATGCGATGGTTTTTTTTTTTTGCCAATCCGTAGGACACCATAAACGTATATGTCAATCAAGGAAGCTTTGTTTCCCCTTTTGTCACAGCAATAACTGATCATTTGATCCTCATAGTATTCCACAAGCATTAGAAGCTACTAAATTGTATTTGCACCATTAGTTTGACAGTTATTCTAGAAAAATAACCCTATACAGTATTTCAATAGTGGTGTTCTTCCTCTGACTGTACCTCAAACCCCCTGAATCAGCACAGCTTCAGCTACAAATACAATTCAGTCATTACTGGAAGTCTAAAGCATCATCTTCTATTATCTGTCCTGAATTTTATAGTGTCTTAAAAATTAAAATGCGTTGAATCACCAGATGTAGAGTATAACTGTGATCCCAACCAGACTATAAGGACATATGATGGGATGGTATCATCTTTGTCGAGGCAGAAACACTAACAATGCAGTTGATTGAGCATCACCAACAGATTGAACATAGACAAAATCTAAGAATGACATCCAGTTTGGGGGAACCTGAATTTGCTTGTTGCAGATGACACTGTGTTACCGGGTTCATCAGTCTGGCGTGGTTTGAGGCCAAGCGTGAAGGTGGTGTGAGAATTAGCACCTCCACATTCGAGGGACCAGTTCTCGGCCCAAAATCAGATTGTTCTTACACGGTTGGGAGAATGTTTCCCTAAAGTGAAGTAGTTTTAGAATCTCAGCGTCTTCTTGTGAATAATTTCTCAGTAAAAGATTACAAACTCAGAGTGAATACAGCTGTCTGACATCCATTTTATTGTTAGAATCTGTTTTGGTATATAAGCTGCTCATCTTTTTACACATCTTTACATTAAAGGCAAAGATCTACAGCTTCATCCTCAAACACTATACAGTAGTGTAAACATGAGATCTACGTAGAGAAAATGTCATACAACTACAACATAGTGGCAGAATCTGTGAAAACAGAGGCATCATATCAGAAAAAACAAGTATTAAGTCTGTTCTCACTGAATAAGCAAAGCTTTAACTTAGCGTGCATCATTTTTGCAACATTCAATCGCTAAATGTTCATGTGTGTCTGAATAAAGAGTTGAAAACATGGACAAAAAAATAAATAGGATGACATGACAACATATACATAACAAAAAATGCATTGGGACAAGTGGCAGATCCTTCTTTTCTGCATTTCCCCAGCATTTGTATGAGAAAATCAACTCCTTATGAACCGCAAAGACAAAATAACCTATCAAGCAACTGAGCACCATATCTTGACAACTGCAAAGTCACTATGCAGGAACTAACAACTTGACACTTTACTAATAAAAGTTTACAACTCATCTTTAGCTCGCTAGAACTAAACAGCCAGCCATGGAGTGAACAACAGAGTTTAAGTACAGTTAACCCATTTTTTAAAATTTATTTTTATATTTTTCAAACAAAAATATTCACAGTCCACCCCACACTGTCAGACTAGAAAGTTGTGCAAGTGAAGTTCATCAAAGACACAAACCGCTTCATCATAATCGCTCACTCCACAGCAAACGTGTTACCACAACCCTATCCACCTTTAAATCAAGGACCACACGGTGCTGTTCTGCATTTAGAGCCTTTTCTGCTGTACGTGCAAAGATAACCAATAGAAATTCCAGTGCTGCAGCCAGCGCCCTAAAACACTAACTTAGTAAACCTGAGTATGAAAATGACAAAAACACAAACACTGTGTTACAATTTTATAAACCATGGCAACTAAAATGATTAACAAATAAATTGATTGTATACCCAACTCCAAAAGGCGACCATTTGTTGATTGCACAGTGGCAAGAATCAATGACGTGGATAAATATCTGCAACTTGTTAAAATTACATATCAGACCCAGTAGTGGATTAAACAATGAGCAAAATGAAATGAACTGTGTGAAATATGAAATTTGTTGATGAACTTTAACATTCTGTCTCCCTATAATTTCATTGGTCAGAATGTTTTGAAAAGAATTACCAGAATGGTCTTAGGTTGTGTGCGTACCGTTGGTACAGCTAAACGATCCACTGTTTAGTTCGCCTGACCAATAACAACCCCCATCAAAAATATTGCTGCAAGGTAATCTAGGGGGAAAAAAACATCTTGCAATGTCAGGATAAATAATGCAGAATTGGTCCCTTTATTTTGATAACACCAAAATTAAATAGGGTTTTCTTGTCTCCTTGTCATCCTTCTGTCACGTTTTATGATAATCCCACAAGTGGTTTTTAGGTCATCCTGGTGCCAAACCAAACCAGCCCCCCAACTAAGTGGTTGAAAAGAATCTCCTTGGTGGAGATGATTAAAAGCATTTTCATCTCTGGAATAAAAACTATCAGAAATATCAGAAATATTGCACCATCTCTCAAAACATGCAAATATTGGATGATGCAGCTGAACAATCTTTCAGTTTCAGTCTGACTATACTTCCAGAAATTGGATCTCAGACTACAGCAGCTCTGATATTCTCCTCCCTTTTTGCCCCGCTTACATTAACGGGTCACTAAGGCATCGGTGCTTTCAGTCCTATAAATTTAAACTTTGATCTGTCCCCAAAACCACATGATCTCACCATGCCTATATACACAATACATAAGCACCTCACACGCATATCGACCGTAATGTTTCATCAACCATTCTTATTACCATAACATCAATTACTCTAACTCGTAAAACAATCCCAAATCCAACATTTAATTCTGTACAAGCTTCAGGAAGAATAGATAATTTTGCTTAACATAGTACTTTATGTTAAAAATCACTTGGAGTTTTTTTCCAGCTGGAAGAGGTCCAGCATGTCCAGCATTGCCTGTCTGATGTTAGTGCCAAAGCGGTGAGAGTCCTGGAAGAACGGAAGAAGAAGAAAAAATAATGGCCTCTTTAAAGAACAGACAAAATCTTAACGGTCTGCAATATTTAAAAACTAATAAAATTACCGTTTCTGGACTCGAGCATTTGCTGGAGATATGGAAGTTGATGAGGTTCTCACCAACAATGATGTAGGAGACACCATAACCATCATCAGCCACCTTAAGGAAGAAGAAGAAAGGAAAATGGTATATATAATTTTAGGAAAAAACCAAACGCAATTGTTCAATCATTTTTGATTGATGGAATCATCAAAGGAAGGCATAAATTACATTTTTAATTTATATTAATTGAAGAGCAGAAGCAAAACAGCTGTAGTATATCTTTCAAAATGACTTAAAACTGAATGATAACTTACTGGACCAAATCCTCCTCCGGAGGACACGTACTCCGGATGCTTCACCAAATCAAACAACTCGATCTGCTGCAGAGGGGTCTGACTGGTGGACAGCCTCCAAGGCTCAGACAGGACCTGAACAGAAAGGCAGCAGCATTTAATGAGTCACAGATGCCAGCAGGGTCATGCTTTATTCCCAACCAAAGAAACCTCCTTTGGATCCTGACGCCAATTTCTTTTATAACATATTCAGTGAGAAGCTATGTCACGTGTCACAAGACAAAACAGGATAAATTTGATTTTTCTTTCTCTAGACAGAGTTTAGTATGACTGCTTGTGAGTTGTAAAAGCAGAGGAGGATGAAGAGCCCAGTTTGCTTACTGTTACCAGAGAAAGGTAAGTAAAGGTCTAGTCTGAAATTGCTGTGCTGAAAACATTTGACCTGGCTTCCAGGACAGCATAGAATAAAAGTGGAATTAAAGTAAACATATTATTCCTGGGTTTAAAACAGGCTTTTCTGAAATTATTTTTATATATTTGCTGGCTATTTTTTGAGATTATTGAGTCCGGAATAAGTTTCTGCTCAACCACTTTACCTAATTAATTACTGTACTTAATTAATCTCTCCATAGTTCATTTAAAACTATGTTGATTTGATTTACAACCAGTCCAAACTTAATCTGACAGTGATTTTACAGTCTGTGGGTCAAGACTAAGATTGATGAATCATGGAAAATGTCATTTTGGGAGCAATGTTGACGGTTTAACAGGTGACCATTCTAAACTCTTCATCACCGTGTGAAAAAGAGAGCAGATGCACTCCACCACACACACTTTGTTTATAATGCTGTAAATTGATAAGAGTACAGTCCCTAGTCAGTGCTGGTTCACATGGCTCACATATCACTTGTGATGGTGGTAGTGGGTAGGTGGGTGATGGGGGGTTATAATTTCAGAGCAGAAACCTCACAGCAACTTCCAACAATGCCTCATACCTCTTTGAGGAAGGGTGAGTCCTCCCCCAGGTATTTAGAAACCACATAGAGACAGAAAAGGTGGCGATCAATGCCCTGTCCCGTCATCGCCAGGCGGTACAAGTTTTGGTGATTCTCTGATGCCTGTTTGAGCAACTTGAGACATTGTTCTCTCTGAGTGGGAAGGACAAAGACAACAGTGAACAAACAATTGCAGAACATGATAACATGACTGGATCACTTGTATAATCATAGAGGTGTGGTGTGCTGCTGCCGTTTAGCCTTACTGTCTCATGTCCGATCATGGAACGAACAAAAGCACAAGTATCCATGGTGCAGGAGCGCACGGTTTCCGTTCGTCCCTCACGGAACAAACGCGTCATGGAGGCTTCATACGTCAAGCAGAACTTTCCTCTATCCTGGTGAGATAGAGCCGAGGTCATTAAAAAGAGGGACCATAAGAAGCCGCCTTATAGTCAATGGATTAACAGCAGGCTTTTCAAATACTGATGTATAAAGAGTGATGTGCATTTGATTTTATATAACATGAATTATGCTAACTTCACAAAAATTATTACATTTTTGTTCTGCTGTAATTATTAAGTAAATTGCAAAACTATTTTATATTAAAGCACTGATCTGCAGGGTTCAACTAATAATAAGTTGTCTGACACACTGTGACTGCCCTCTGGTGGAATTCATAAGCACGAGCTGCATCAGATGTACACGTGTTAATGTAGCACACAAAATACACTACATTGCAAATAAATAAATGCAGTGCCAGAAGTCACATTTGCCAGGAAATCATTTCAGCAATATACTGACCCTGTAATGGGCCAACTGTAGGGCGATCTGTATGAAGGCATCAGGACTGGTGCGGCACTTCTTAATCAGACCTTTGCCAAAGTCGTTGAAGGGGAAGATGTGTGAGTCCACATCATCAGCTAGAGTTGTGGCGACTGTCAGAGAACTCTGGATGACCTCCTGACACTAAAGGAAGAAACAGAATCACACGAGCAGATGACGACCTATTTGTGAAACTATTTCTCAATGTCAGAATAGCTCAGAATAATAGAATGTTTATTAGCGGCAATGTAAGTTCTTCAAGAATTATTAAATTCTCATATACAACTTTAAATGTAAAATCGCTAACAGTTTGTTCTCCATTTTGGGATTTAAGGAATACATCACACATTGGTGTATGTAGTTCAAGTTACCAGCAGAGGGAAGAAATGCCTGCTATCAAATCTCAGATACAGCATCAAGACAGCAATATTAAACCACCAGCATTCTTCATTTGAAATGCATTACAGATGGTAAAACTGGGAGACACACACCCTCATCCATCACCTTACTGGAGTCAAAAACTGTAACCCTCCACAACTGACGAGCAGACATTCAATCTCACATCCTGCTTCCTAATAATGTCTTCCCTCTTTGCTGCCTGCTTTTTCACTTAAGTGTGGCCATTCAGAGCAGTAAAAAAATGTTTGCAGGAAGTCCATCTACTGAACATAACCTAGACCTTACCTGAGCAGGGATGTCCCACTGTAGCCGCTGAGGACCTGGCAGGTTGGGGTGGGGGACCCCGTGGCAGTGACCTTCCTCAGTATATCCCAGCTTAATAGGATCCATAGAAAGGACATGCTGTAACACAAAGGTTTACAGTTTTAACATGACTGACTTTAAGGATTATAATTACAAATTAAATTCATTAGTCAACACAGATACCTCCCACAGATGGCCAATGATGGGAGCGTCTGCCCAGGAATGCTCTGCATTTAGTCCCATGGTGCCATTCTTGAAAATGATCAGGTTAAAGGATTTATCAAACCACCTGAATGGAAACAAACAAACACAACATATATTTATGTAGAAGTCTGCTTTCACTGCAATTCAATCAGAAATCAAACAGATCTACAGTACTTTATCCATCCTACCTGTCGTAACACTTCCCATGGAGCAGAGACTTGGCATAACTGTCCAGAGACTTGACTGGGTTGTTAATGTCATAGCGCTGCTCGGTGTCATCGAGGGTCACAAAGAAGGCCGCCTTCTCAATGGCGTCCAGAGACTGCTTGTTCTTACCGCGGCTGAAGTATGTCTCGCGAGCACTGGCCCATGGAGTCCTGCAGTGTCAAATTAAGCCAGACCTGAGGCAATGCCTTGTAGGAGTCAAGGTTCTTTCCATTATGAGAAAAATGTGACGTGTGGATGAGAGATACAGAACTTCCATCCCAGTCTCCACAGTTATGAAGCACAAAAATAAAGCAAATTATTCTTTGATTTCTACTTATCACAGAGATCAGAGGAACTATCTGCTGTTTCTGATACAGGGATAACTTTGATATTATAATGAAGTTTTATGTTGCTGTAACATGTGATGTTAAATCCATTTCAGCCTTCATTTCTCACTGCATGTCCTCAGTGCAGTAACACTATAATTCCAGTTAAATGCAGACTACATTAATGAATCAATGAACACATTTTTCCACTAATGGTCAATATCAGCACTATATTCCCTGATTGTATTGCCTTAACAATGGTTCAGTCATGTAATGCTACCAACCTTTCCCCTGCGGTAAGTGCAGCTAGTTTCTCTTCCCCTGGCAAAGGCTCTGACTTGTCTGCCAAGATCCTCTCCATCTGTTGCTCTATCTCCCGTGGCAACAGCAGCCGCCCGTCATAAAACATCCACACCTTAAAGAAGCGGCCCTTATGATAAACAGCTATGTGTTTGCTCTCATTCATGTGTTGCAGGGTGTCTAGGAAAAAGAGACCATTTGTAAGAAAAGAGAAAAAGTGGAAATAGTGGAAATTAGAAGTGCTTTAACTACAAATATTAAAAAAAGCTGTTTGAATGCAGTGTGGATATCACAGCACTTGTAATAATATAATAATAGTTTAGTAACCAGTTCCTGGTTACAGTGGTAAAATGATGTGATATCCACAGCATCCATGACAATATATTGTGTAAGCACGTTCTTCTTCTAATCTAAAACAGCTGATTTGAAAGTGAACTATGATGATGGGTTATTGACTAATTTAAAAAAACTAAAGCAGCTTGAAATGGGTAGTGCAGGAGGTGAGATGACAAGGGAAAGTAATTTTGGAAGAGGGCAGTGGTTTAGAATACAATTAATTGAGAAATGATTCTTTGAACAACACATCAACCAAAAGAAATTACCTCAGAAATGATAGCTGCTTACATAAAAAATATATTGTTTCATTGTTCAAACAAGCATTTCCCTTGTTATAGAAAAGACAAAGTAGAGGAGGATGCCAGGACCAATCCGATACCAACAACAACCTCACATTGAGGTAATACTGAGTCTACTGTTGATTCATTGCTCATCTGAATATGGGGATTGACTGCTGAGTGACGATTACTGAAATACACATTCAATACATTTGGCATCAAACAGGGAAATAAGTTCTTTTGCTTGATGTAATTCACTCCATTTCACCAACTACTTTGTGGAGTATGATCAGCCATGTATGAACCTAATTAAACCCTGAAATATCCTAAATCAAACCCCAACACTTGTTTATTATGTACGACCTGTATGTCGTAAAAGAACTGCCTTTTCTCTATCATTTAAAAAAAATGCGGGACTTCTTGTAGGTATTTTAGAACTCTTCTGGGTGGACTTGGCATGTTCTCCACATGGCTGCGTGGGTTCTCTCCAAATTCTCTGGCTTCCTCCCCACTACCAAAAACAATATGTAATATTGGTGAATCGGTGACTCTAATATTGCTGACAGGCATGACTGAGTGTGACTGGTTGCTCGTCTTTCGTGTAGCCCTGAGATCAACAGGTTGGACCCCGCCTCCCGCCAGATGTCAGCTGGGACAGGTACAAAATTAAAAAAGAACCGGTTCTTCCAGTTGTGTTTTCAGAGGTCACATATTTATTTTTGATGCAGGCCCATGAGCACCATCAAGAAATCACAGAATGATCTGATAATGGGTATTTCATTATCATTCTTACCCAACTGTACAGAGGCAAGTAATGTATAAGATATAATGCCCATTAATTTGCTTTATACAAGCATGTCTTTATAAGTGTCTGTGTTTACGCATGTGGCATGTCACCATTTTGACATTTCCAGCTTATACCTCAAACTTGACAGTGTTTCCTCTCTTAAACTCAACATCAGATGTGAGTCACATGCATTAGTCCCTGAATCTACACAGACTAGCACACATGCATTATTAGTCTGTGGAGATCAGATCATTTCTAATTGGACAAAAGTCCAATGGAGAGGAATGTACAGCAGGAGTAGTACGGAGGAGGCGGCACTGCTAAAGACTCTACCTGTGTCTACACCTGGGACACGACTCGTGTTGAACATGCGCTCGTATTGGGCTGAGCACATGGGAATAGTGTGTAGGAGCATGAGCTGAAACGTAAAAGGGGAGAGTCAAAAACAGAGAGATGGCAAACTAACTCACTAAAATCCCCAGAGAGGAGCAGCGGCAGTCACACACCTACAGGGACAACAGCATGGATGATGAAGTGGAGACAAAGCGATGAGGATTGGAATGATAAGTAATCTTAAGGAACCAAAGGGACCTCAGAAGGCTGCCAGTGAAGGAGAAATGACAGAGATGGTGTGGGGGTCCAGAAACCAGTGGTCTCCTATCTCAATAACATCAGCAAAGCCCTGGTATTTGCGTTGGATTTTTGATCTTGTGTAAGTAATTTTATATATCTTGCACATTGAATAAACTTTAAATATGTGTATCTCCAATTGAGATGCCAAACCAAATTGAGAGGAAGGATAGCTCCAGGGCTTTACTATTGAAAGTGAGTCTAGAAGTCAGGGTTTCCAATGGCCATTGCCACGGCAATAGCAAGGATCACTGGGTAGGGGGTCAGAGGGCACTGTTGAGATGTGCCCTCCTCTTACCTGTCTCCAAACCAGGGAGGCGGGTGGTGTTAAACATCCGCTCCCATTGAGCCGAACACAGAGGAACCTTGTTTGCCAGCAAGTATATCTAACGCAGCGTCCGACACAGCAAATGGACAAAACAGTAGAACAAAGACAACTGAATGTGAGTGTGTCACACAGCAAGCTCATGCATCTGTGTTCCTACTTTATTAATGCATACAGACAGTCGTTGTAGGAAATTGTGCAAACCCAAAAAGAATTTACACTTAAAGATGTCGTCAGCAACTCTAATCCAATTTTTCTAATCTAATTTTTTTTTGTCGTCTGAAGCCACGCCACAATGGTAGCACCACCATTAGAAATATTACCAAGTCAACATGGTGTAATGTTTGGCTTGCAATTAATGTTGGTGTATATTTGTTTGTTGCATTCAAACAGCTGTAATCATCAGAATGGCTGACTCCACCTTTATGGTTCATGCAGGCTGGTAATGGAAACGGAGACGCACAAAAAAGGAGCATTCATTTAGACTCATTGTTTTTTACACTTTTGGAAAAACCTTATAAGCTGTACTTCCTTCAGAACAAGCAACAAGTACAGTGCATGGCTCATTCGATAATCAGTGTTATACATTCAGAGCTGTGGATAATAACATGTGTCTATGTCAAAAGCAAACACACGTGTGATGAAAGGTAAACTGTCATTGTAAACTTCAAACATTAACACAATGAGATAACAGCTATTAATCAATATATCAGAAACCAATTACATATGATGAATAAGGTTAAACATTTACTAGTAGAGTTAACATCACAGCTTGAACAATGTTTATCATTAACCAAAGTTCAGCAAAAACACAACTTCCTCAGGAGAGGGAACAATATAATCTCAGAGAGCAAACACAGACAGGATACTCTACTTTAGTACATGCTCTATACTCACTGGTTTGACTTGAGCTCTGTCCAGTTTTCTCCTGTAAAGCATGATGGCATGGATGGCATTACCTGCCCTGGCAGCCTGGATGGAACTGGGGAACACGTACAAGAAATCCTACAAAAGAGATGAGCAGGAATCAATAATTAATCAGTCATATTTCATCCATGTGTCACAGAGCCCAGAAAAGCAAGGACATGATATCAGACTTAGATAAAAGCTCCCCTGATCAGAACATCACCATCCACAGATGTATCGTTTCTGTTCCAGTCAAAGGCTGTATGCAAACATACAACACACTAACTTTAGAGATACGAGTATTCTTCTTGCATTATTCAGATGCACATAAACTTTCTGAAAGTTCTTGGTCTGCAAATATTTTACAGTAGTTTGTCTTTGTAGAAAACTATGACCTAATCTCAATCATTTCAGCCCCACTGGTCATTTAATACTGTTTGTTCAACACACATCTTGGCTGGATTTAAGTCAATAATGAAACACACCCTTTGATCTGCACAGAGGGTTCAAGAAAATGGGTGAACTAGTTGGACGCATAAACTAATTTAGCAACACTGCGTGTCCACGTGTGTTCCAAACTGTTCTTGGCCTCGAGAACAAATCTTTGCTGACTTTTCTGAAACCCATGGTAGTCCAATGCTTTTGATTTCACTTGTCTTTTAAAGAGACAGAGATAAGTGATAGGCCTTTCTCCTCTGTCATTTCCTCAGCTAAATGTGTGTAAGGGGCTCGCTCCCTTGGCACCATCGGACTGGCGGACAGGAGTAGTGCAAGTATTCTTTTTTATAAAACTGGCAATAAGCAAATGTTCACGGTTTCAGTTAGCCAATGATCAGATTCGAGCCACAAAACCTGAGGCTTACAGTCCAAATAGCCTTACTAAAACATCGGCCACCAAAGTTAACACAGCTATCACACATGATTATATCAGCGATGAAATCAGACTAGTGACACAACATAAATATATTCTTAGTAAACAGGCTACTATGACTACCAAAACACAGGACAACATCTACAGCAGGACAAAAGTTGAGTAATTATATTTTAGAAAGTTGGAACGAGGCTTTATTGACTTTTCATACAGACCCATTCATTTAAATTACTTTATTTATTTGTGTATTGTACCATGAAGCTGTCAAAGAGCATCCCTTTTAAACAGATGCAGGTGACACGGGTAACTGCTGCTCCAGACATGAATAATTTAAGGTTGCTACATTCAACATTTAGAATTAAAGAGGAAATTCTGTATTTTTTTCAAAGATAGGTTCAGGTCATGTTGCACAAATTTCAAATACAAAAAATACACAGACCTTTTTGAATTCACTTGTAAAACTCATTTAATGCAAGTACAGTTATCTTACCATGGCATAATAGTTGCTGTTCACCATGATGGGCCCACGACCACGTAGGTAAATATACTCCTCCCACCAGTCACTAACCTGTACAGCACCAAAGGAGGGGAGGGGGGGCGCTCTTAGAGATATTAGTTTTATTGAACCACATCTACACATTGCGAATTTAGAGTGGAAGAAAAAGAAAAAGATAGAGAAGGAGGCTCTCACTTACGTAGTTGGAGGCCCACCAGGACTTGAGTTTGAGGTACCACTGTAATCTGGGTCCTAGGTTCTTCTCAAAGTCTTTAGTCAAGCCCTTCATCCGCTCATACTGCTCATCATCCATCAGGGGCTGCACTGACTCCAAGTACTTTCAACACAGAACTTGTAGTCAGCACAGATGATCGCTTCAAAAGCAGCCATTGTCAGACAACACAAAGTAGGGATGCCAGAAAATCTAGTTATCTATTCCAACACAGAAAATGGTGACTGACAAGGATTCCAGTCCAGTCGTAGGAAGTAAAAAAAAAAGACTCTACAGGAACTGAATTTTGTCAGTGCGGCAGCTGGCCAGATTCAGAGTTAGAAAGTGCAACTTACCCTCTTGCAGGTGTCCTTGATGGAGGGAACAGGTAGCCGTGGAAGGGAGTTTTGGAAACTGTACAGCATTGGTTTCCTGCCAGAGAATATCTTCACTAAAACCTGGAGAAATGGAAAAAGAAAGGACAAATGAAGTTATAGTTCAGTGTTTCATATAGAAACCTGCAGGACTAAAAAGCCAACCCACATCACCAGTGAGTCCTATTAAACTGTCAAACATGCACGTGCTACAAATTGTGAAATCAAGTGATTCTGAACTTTTCAAAGGAAACTACTGGATTTTAACAATTTCAAGGCTCAATTTGAAATCACATATTTTACTTTTAGGTATTTTAAGTCCTACATCAAAAGTACATGACAATGCAGAGTAGGCCTTAATTCAGTTTCACGAAACGCAATTAAACATTAAATAATAACGTACTACAACTTCACTCTCATTTGACACTGTACAAAATAAAAACCAACTAACTTTAATTTACACTGTACACTAGTTAGTACAACTATGGAATAAATGTTCACACCAATTACTGTTTCTATATACTGGGCTGCACAAGCTTTTCCCATGTCTTCTACCGAGTGTGACAAAATCTGTATTCTCAGATATATACAGGAAATAGCTGTGTAAATCTGTTCAAGTTAAATGAACAGAGGAGCTCATTCGTTGTCTCACCATCCACACACGGGTAGACCACGACACCGAGCCATGGCGTGCATGCATCCAGCCATGCCATGACAACAGGGACTTGAGGACATTCCTCATAATCATGATTATGGTGACCCACAGTCCTGTTCCCACCAGAACACCTCCTACTATCCTCTGGTTGTCTGCAGACAAATATCGACTGTCAACAGAGAGAAAGGAAAGAGGGCAGACGATTAATGGCATACAAAAGCTGACAGAGTTAAAACCCAATGGTTTGGTCAAGTGAGTAGTTAGAGGAATGTGATGTCAGAATGAAGTAAAAATGGAATCACCTACAAGCAAGATACTTTGTCAATCGTAAAAATGTTTTAAATATTTTTTAAATCGTAAAATATTGAACATGTTTGACATTATTAGGGCCGCTGTCTGACTATAGGATCAATGATCATTCTGGAGCAGATTTCTTTTCCAGGTAGCCAGAGTCCAATATAATGCAACTAAAGCAAGAGCAGGAGGCACTGAGAAAAGGGCCTGCATGTTTTCCCTGAAATACACTACTTGAGGCAAGCGTGGAAATCCTAATGACAGAGTCAAAACTTTCCATCTCCTTTAATACCTGTACATATTTGTTTTTATTAGGGCATGTTCACATGTTGTATTTTCCAGCTTATCTTTTCTTCCTTACGTTTACTTTTTTTCTCTTTGAGATAAGGTAAAATCAACAGTATTTGTTCAAAGCCTTCATCTTTTCCACAGTGGTATTTCGAGAAAAACGGTTCATTGTTTACATTGTTATATCAGGACGATGATGTGTCTTTTGTTTTGTCTCTTTACGAATAGATAAAAATACAAGCATGATGTCATTGTGTTACAGCTCTTTATGATGTCAGTAGCCTTACCTGATGGGTATGTGTTGGCTCAGCTTGGCAATCAACCCCAGAGAGGGATCCAGTTCTTTGTATTTATTGTAGGACATGTAGGACACAACCACTACCATAAAACCACCAGGGCTGCCTGGGTATACACCAGTCATTACCCCATTCTGTGGAAAGTAAGTAAAGGTCATCAGGGTACTTAATCTAACTGTAATCTATTTTTCATAAAATTGTTTCATAATGCAGCGTTTGTGTCTTGAAACTGACTACAGGGATATATCATTAACAGCAGACATGAAATGACGTGAACTTCAAGCAGTTGTTTGGAATAATGACTGTTAAGAAATATAACTAGACCAAAGGTTAGGACACAACACAGAGAGGAAGGTTTTTTTTCATTGTTGATACTTAGTATGAGAGTCAATGACCCTCCGGTGTGATATTAACTGTTGAGAGCAAACAAAAAGTACTTTTTTCCAAGTTCATCAAAATTTCTTGTCACAATCTGCTCTTTGTTGTATAACATGTCTGACCTTGAAGCGAATGAACCTTTTCTTCCAGGAGTGGAGGCCAGAGAGGTAGATCTGACGTAGAGCCTCATGGCAAAGTTGTAGGTCGATGCCATCAGGGGTGACGGTGAACTGGAAGGCCACCGCCTGGTGAGCTTCTGCCATGGTGGCTACAACTTTATAAAGTCACTAAGGAAAACAGTACAAAACATGAAAAGCAGGGAAACGGCACACTCTACAAGACTGACCAAAGTACATGTTCCAGCTCCTAAAAAAAATAAAACATAGTGCGTTCTGTTTAGAAAAGAGCGTGAAGAAATGGATGTCCAATGAAGAAGGTGGACAGGTGTCTTCTCAATTTAGTTACTATGTTAACTAAACTAGTTGCTTCAGGCGCCAAGTGACTGGTTAGGCTGGTGTAGCATGTTATAAGATCTCAAAGACAACACAAACTATTCTTAAAACTCCCTTTTGTTCATGTGTCATCCAATCCTTGTCAAAATTACATCAGCATCGTTTCCCTCTTACTTTTGATACTTCAGTACATTCAGGGCCAGAAAACTACTTCTGACAACTGAAATTAAAGACTTACAAAGCACTGTTTGCATGAGTGGCAATTGTCAAACTCAAAACATTTTAACATAATATTTTTATTCAACTGACTTTCGGAGAATTCTGCAAAATGCACTTTGAACAACACAAGGGGAACAACAGATGTGATATTTTATAGAAAATCTTAATACATGAAATAATGACTTACTTAAAAAGACTTCTAGATAAATATTTAGACATTTAGACTACAACCAAACAGACACACTTATACTTTATTAATCCCAGAAGAGACGTTGTCTGGCTGCTGACACATTCTAAATTCTGGAATTTAAAAATGCAGTTTTTTATTTGTCTTAACTGCTTAATATACATTGAGGGTGACCAAAAGCATTAGAAATATTAGTCAAGCCTTTTTCCTCAGAATTACTTGAGAATGGAGTGTAGCAGCATGTGACCTACAAACTGATTGCAGTCTTGTGAGGAAGCTTCCTTCTCTTGCTACCTGTCAGAAACACTGCTAGCTTTCTAATGCAGAGAGAAAAAAACCCCAAAATGTTTTAGCAGCCAATTTCTTATTTCTATCCACAAGAGCATTCACAAATTTTAGTCTTCCGCGGTGCCATCCATACACACACACCACACAGAACAGCACAGTATGTATTTCAGCAGCCAGTCCCCTCCCCCAGCTGCTCACGCGTCACGTGATCTACCAGAAACTAGGGGAAAGGTCGCAGCTTCGCCTCTTGGTTACCGGCTAAACCTGAGAACACGGTGCGCAGGGCCGGTGAGCACTTTCTCACCATATTTACCATGAATCAATGCACAACGGATGGTTTGTTTTAGATGTACGTCTTTCAAAATAATCGTCGTTAAACTGTTTATACACTATAGGCAGACGCAACGTCTAATCCAATAAAATGACGTCATCTTAACGGTCTTTATACATGCGTAAACATGCCTAGTAGTACTGTATTAAGATTCGACCCCAACACCCCATTGATCGTCAAACAAAGTATATTTATTAATCTAAATGAATCATTACATACAGTCTACATACAAATATTAACAGCATACGGACGTCACATTATATATCTATTTTTTTTGTACTGTCATGTATTCCGCCCACGTGGTCTGTGAGAGAATTTGGGTCACAAGTGTGCACCCTTGAGAACTGTGATTATGTTTAAAGGTAAGCCGCGCTTCGGTCGGACGTAAACAAACAGTAGCTGTGTTACCTGTGCTTTATGGTCCTAACGTGAAAAGGACAGGACAGTCGAGTTGATCTGACCTTCACTGGCAGGTGTCAGGTACAAACCTGTCCTCCAACAATACATCACTAACACAGAGGCCAACACCAGATACATACTCTTTGTGACATTACTGATAATACGGCTGTAAAATGATTATATCAAAGCAGAACTGCCGTTTCGTTATAAATCAATGACCTTTATCGCAACATTCCTGACGAAGACAACACCAGTGTTGTTGAACAGGAAGATCAGAAAAAAGTCACAAGTTCACTGTCGAATGTCGATATTCCTAATCTCCTCCACAAATACAGAAAGCACATTTCAATCCCAAGTGCAGTTTGTGGCTTTGACTACAAACACCAGCGTCCTTTGAGATCAAAGCTGGACTTTGGCGAGTAAAGCTCTGCCTGGTAAATTAATTTCTGACTGCTGCACACAAGCCGTTCGGCTTTCCGCGATACAGATGCGAATGAAAGAACACTTAGCAAACGTCAGTGTAAACACAACACGGCTGTAAAGCAACAAGGAAAGAACACTACGACATGAACGATAACTGCGCAGACATGTAGTTCACACAATTGCTTTGCTTTTTGGGTTTGTTTTTCAATCGAAAACCCTGCAGCCATATTGCAGTTACTTCCTCAACTACAGAGTCGATACTACGAAGAAAGTGAAAAGCAGACAGATTTCTCACCAACACTTTGATCGGTCTGAGAACGGCTTTCCGTCTGACGAAGAGGTGACACGGCTCTGAGCTGTGACTGTTGTACACTCTGCATGAATGAGCGCACACACTTAAAGACAAAGCCTGCCCCTTCTCCGAATGCGTCCCGGTTAAAACAGCGCCCCCTGCAGGCCTGTTCCGCTATGGAGGGGTTGTGTGAGGACATCAGGTAACCAGTGATGCTGTCGGTCTGGTACACCGAGTACCAGGACGAGGACCGGCCTAATCGGATAGACATGATCTAACTTCATCTTTACAATAAATTACAGCCTCAACAGAGACAGAATTATCGGCAAAATGCTTCATCAATCATGATTATTTTGAATATATTTTTTTCAATATGTCGTGTCACACAAACTAGTCCATTTTGTTGAAAGATCTGAAATGTAAAGAAGACAGATGGCAGGAGGAAACTATTTTTTGAGCTGACCTACTACTGTTGAACCCATAATGGGAGTTCAAGCTGAAAAACCGGAGGCTGAGAACTTTTCAGTAATTAATAACCGATTTTAGAGTGAAAAATTATTTGAAACCATTTATTTTGGTTTAAAATAAGCCAAAATAAATGGTGAACTTACTCTGTGGGTCTGAGGGGACTGCAATTTTATCTGTGCTGTATGTCATGCATATATGGTATATTTGATAATAAAGGTGAATATGGCTATGGCTATGTTGAAAATATATTCAGTCACTGTTATTCTGCACTCATAACAAGGTCACTCATAACAGCCAACACCATTTGTCCAAGAGGGACAAGCCAGCCTCGCCTCCACATGAGCTGACACTGGGCAGCTGGGCAGAGCACGGGACTGGAAGCTGCTGGCAGACCTGGACAAGACACTCTGCTTCCCAAGTGAGATCGCATCCACCAACCTGCGCCCAAACCTTGTTCTGTGGTCACCTTTGCTCAAGCTTGTTTACATCATAGAGCTCACGGTGCCCTGGGAGGGTGCAGTGGAGGAGGCCTACGAACGGAAGAAGCTGAGGTATGCTGACCTCGCTGCAGATGCTCAACAAGGCTGGAAAGCGATGGTACGCCCAGTGGAAGTAGGCTGCAGAGGGTTCGTAGCCACCTCAATATCCAGGTTACTCAGAGAGAGGGGAGTACGGGGGAAGGCCCACAGGCAGGCAGTCAAGGACCTCTCTCGGGCTGCTGAAAAGGGGAGCCAGTGGCTGTGGATAAAGAGAAAGGATCCAACCTGGGCCTGCAAGTGAGCTGATGGCGTCTAGGGAGTGAACCTGGGACGCTGGGACTCACTGCTGAACCCTCTGGAGGTGTCGTGGGCCAATCAGCGAAACATCAGTGAAAGAAGGCGCCCACTTGACAACCCGAAGGACGTTACTTGAACTCCACAGAGTCTCATCGGTGCCTTAAGTATGAAACTATTGAGGGATATGAACACCTAGTCCTATACAACATATCTCATAAAATCGCCTCTGAGAAGATGATCTCTCTTCAGTTCAATAACTGTTTTCCATCTATGGGTTTCAGTTGAAATTGGTATATCCAGTTTAACAACTTCCCCTTCTCAGCAGCAAGTTCTGTCAACTTCTGCACTGCTTTCTACTTTTTTTCCTTCTGGTGTGTTTTCTGAGAATTTGTGAAGTGAAAAGCTACAGGGATTCTCATTGGTCTAAATCATTTCATATTTACCTAATCATTAATTTGTTAACAAACATGCTACTGTTATGTGATTTTCCCCTTGTGTGTGGAAAATACGTTGAGTTGGCACAAGATAATTTTCAATAACAATGATAAAAACATTTAATGTAAAACATTGTCACAGTGGTGCAAATGGAGAAAATCTTCAGTTATTTCTGTTCTTTCTATGGACCTTGGGGCAATTCAAAATTGACAATAAAAAATACTAAAATTCAGATCACAGATTAAAATTATGATGCAACAGATTGCTATCTTATTCTTTAACCAGATCACAAAAACCTTTGATTACATCATATCGGTGTGTGTGTCTCCTCTGGTCTCTGTTAGTTCCAGATTTATAATGAACTGCTGGTTGTCTGTCACACAAAAAAAATGCACTTAGGGAAAGCAAACTGGCTTCATTCATCGAGAATCCAGAATACTGTAAAGGTATGGGTTTATTTGAATTGTGAATGCAATTGTGCATTTGCAAAAAAGTAATTATAAAATATTATTTAATTCAGTTTTATTCACTCAAATATTATTTTTGATCTTATTCCTTCTCTAGTTCACTCAGCCAGAATCAGCCACTAATTCTCTGTCAACCTTGACAGAAAGTCATACACACTCTCAGCGGCTTTTAATAAAACCCAATTTTCAAAAAAGGTGGGATGCTGTGTAAAATGTAAAGAAAATAATCTGCAATGATTTTGAAATCATTGTGATGCAGAAATTTCACTACTGTGTTGCATCACCTGTTCTTTTAAGAATGACATGCACTTCACTACTACAGTACTCAGGGTTTCATAGTGTATCATATACTGTATTTTAAAAGGGTAACAAGTCAGGACTGCAGGCAGGTGACTTTGGAATCTTTTACTAGACTTTGTTGTAACATGTAAAGAATGTGGTTTTCCATTTTTGGCTAAAAAAAACCCCAAAAAAACAAATACAACAACAACTAAGGCCTTCCCTGATAAATATGTTGTTTATTTCAGGTACTTATTGTTCCAAAACCTGTATGTATCATTCAGCATCGGTACATTCACATACTGTATGTGCAGGTTACCCTTGTAGTTTGCCTACAAACCATCAAAGACGCGTGGTTTTGATCTGTTCTTTCATGACAAACTAAATGTCAACATGGTTAGTTTAAGGATAAAGTCTTTGTTATTTCCCAAAATAATAAGCTTCAGTCAATATTAAATGAGCTTGTGTCTGGTGTGGAAGTTTCTGGACCTGGTTTGAATATGGTTTCCTCTTTCCATAGCAGAGCTTCACTATCATTTGTGGAAGAGTGATAGACGGTGTTTACAGACAGGCTTTTTGAAGTCTTCCTGAGCTCATCCAGAGTTGAAGAAGAAGTATACTTTATTAATCCCGGAAGGGGAAATTACATAGTCCCCCTGAACACAGCACACAAGGGGGCCTGTAAGCATGCAGTTAATACACACATCAAACTACAAACATTGGGAGGCAGAGTGACGGGCAGCGGCTTTTGGAACGCGCCCCAATTGAGCAGCTTGTAGGGGGGGGCGCCTTGCTCAAGGGCGCCTCAGCAGTGGCTGGGAGGTGAGCTGACACCTCCCAGCACACTCCGGTGATATCCTGGCGGGAGCGGGATTCGATCCACCGATGGCTGATGATCTGTCTACAAGACATCTGCTCTACCGCTGAGCGCACTCTGCACTGATCCCCTCCATTGCATTTAGTCAAAATCCCTACAACACAATGGGATGTTAACAGGCCACATTAGTGTAGAGAACCACACTATTTAAAATATAGCATATAGTACAACTGTAATATGCAATTGTTTGTGAAGCTTAATTCATTGTTAAAGTAATCACTTATACCAAAGACATACTTGAGTTATCCCCAATTCATTTTAGAAAATAACTGAAATGCCAGTAACAACTAAACATTGAGGAGACTATGTAAAACATTCCTCACAATTTATAGCCACAGTTCCCTGTAGTTCTAGCGTTTAACCAACAGAGAGCGCAACAAGACAATTTCAGTCAATTGGAGTCCTTATTCACCTAATCACTTACGTACTTGCAAACATTTACATCAATCCAAAAAGTTGTCAACACAATATTTAATCGAAGTAAAATAAAACAATTAAGCTCCAGCAAACTGTCATCAGGTTCGTGCTAATCACCGAAGCTAGCCGCCATTACATTATTTTGGATAATTTGTACAACCAGCTAGCTAAACCGTAGTTTCAACCGGGTCTCCATTAATATGAAATGGAACTCCTTAATTGTCAAACGTTGTTTATTTAATTGTTCAAATTTAAGGTAAATAAAAAGGAACAAAAAAACAAAACAAAACCGCACTTTACCGTCTCGTATGTCAGGCCTTACAAATCAAAACGAGGTTTCACAATGAAACTCTCATCCAGTGAAAAGCGCGCGGCTGTTGTCCGCTCGAGCGCGCGCCTGCCGCTGTCACTGTCGTCCCGCTGCCAGACAGCTGCTGCTGGCTCGAGACATGTGGAGCTGGGCGCGAGGCGGGGTGGGTAGTCCGTTTTACGAGCAACGATGTCAGCGAAGCTAGTCGACAGTCGGGCGCAGTTCTCCGGCACAATGACAGTGTTGGCTTGACGGTGCTCCTGGACAGCGAAGGAGAGAAAAAGAGAGAATGAGAATTGTGGATTCAGTTTTTACTTGTAGGCACAGCGCAGCGGAAGGGAAGTTACCCCAAAAGGTAAGCAGCGGCGACCATACTTCACTCCTAACGTCATCAACCGTGTAATGCTCCTCGTTCTGTATATCTAAAGGTTTTTGGAGCGCTGGTGTGTGGGTAGCCATTAGGAACAAGTCGTTTGTGTCTTTATCTGGTCTTTGTTTTTCAGTTTGCCTTATCCAATTCAAGACAATTAACGTTCTTTGCACTAATTCTAAGGACTCCTAAAACCGTTGTACGGTTTTACAGAAATATATCGTCTGTGCTCCTTCTCTCGCTGGGAACAGATGAGATTTACTGTAAAAGTAAACGCGAAAAAAGAATAATGTGGTAACATTATAACACCAGTGAACGAGCGCTTCTCATGGGGGTGTCTGATTTTGCTTTTGGATTCTCAGGCTTTCCAGCAGTAACTGGGACTTCAACCCCCCACCTAAATTCTAGTACCATGTCTAGAGTAGATCTGTCCCCCTCACCGGAATTCTCTTGTCATCCACTCCAACACACTACGCATTTCCTTTTTTGGTTGCGATGTCTAACATTGAAGACTATTCTCAATCTGTTTCAGTCTTGACATACAGCTTCAGATTTTAATTAACATGTACATGGGGCTTGATGTAAGGAAAAAAGACGTCTTAAAAACAATAAGTCCTCTTCGGGGTGGATGAGGCTTTGCATTTCAGTGTAAAATCATTGGAGAATGCCGGATTTCAGCCCACTGAACAAGTCACCAATGCTTCATCGTCCAGAAGTAGGCCAGTGGAGTGGTCTGTATGCCATGTCATGTCGTGAATAGGCCCCTTAGGAAGGTTAGGTGGGCGTCCTACTGCCTTCAATACTGTAGTATGCGGGGTGGGGGGAAGGTTGCAGACAGTCTGAGTGAATGAACTGCAGGATTTAGCTCTCAACCTCTGCCAGATGTCTGGTGGTTGCTGTTTTCGTGTCATTTTTGCCCCACTCGTTGTGTTTTTGTTTTCACTTTAGTCGATGTGCACGTTGTGCAATCTTGATTAACTCTTTTCTGCAGTTTGAATGTATGTTTTTAACTATAGGCCTACAGCATTGTTTGCAGTGGATGCAGAGGAAATATAAGGGGTCAGATGAAACTTTTATGCATGAGTTTTTGTGTTTGTGCTTTAACATATTTGCAATTGGCGTATTTGCAGTTGTATTCTCACAGTTGTTTAGAATCAGATGACGTCACAAGAGTCTACAGTCCATAGATTGTTATCACATACACCTACATGTGTCCTCAAGCATGTAGCATTTGATAGACCTTTGTTTCTGTCATGTGGTATTGTGAGGCAGAAAATGTGAGACCAGCTGATGTGTACGTGCCCACAAATTGCCTGAATGATAGTTTTACAGCAGCACTTGAAAAAGTTTTTAAAAAACTGCACAAAAGAATAACATTTCTTAGCTTTACACATTCTGCAATGTATGCCATCATACGTACACACTGTACCTACACACGATAGTTTTATCATCAATGAATGTCTCATTTTACAGCCATGCATAATCTTTAGTGGATTCGGTTGGGATATTATTTCTGGGAAGAAGCATCAATTAGCTTTTTGTCAGTCTGAATAGTGTCTTTATGATGGACATCAAAGCCAAGTGTCACAAATAATGAAGCCTTTTGTCAAACATTAAAAGGACAGCAGTGCTTTGGCCCTACTGTGTGACTACTGACACGTCTTGTCAGTTGTCTAGAAATATCGTACATGACCATATAGTTTTTTATTTTGTCACAAGGTTCTTTTCTCACATGAAAGTTAATCCCAGACATTCTGTTGCAGGACGATGGTCACACTCACACCTACGTGCTATTTCAAGTTTCCATTTAAACAAACCTGTGTGTGGGGCAGATGGTTAGAGAAACTCACAGAAACAGCATACAAATGTCAAATAGAAAAGTGACACTGCAGATGTTTTTGATCTGATACTCATTATCCATGGTGTCACAGTGATGATTGTTACTTTTAGTACCTTCATACACAAGATTTATAGAATTTGTGGAAGCCCTTTTGTTAGATATTTAAAATCAATTACTAGTTTTGTCATGTTTTGTATAATTGTAAATGAATGCCTTTGGACTGCTGGACAGAATAAAGCAATAGAAGAACCTAGGAATTTTGGAACTGTCCTAATAGATAAGAAAAGAATTGATAGATTAACAGATCTTGATAAACTAGTATAATAAAGATAATAACTGCTCTCAATATTTGACAGTGATAATCAAATCAATGCAGTGCATCCATTACATTTAGCCTCTGCTAGAAACCAGTATGAAACTTCCATGGATTGAGCTTGTTAGAATTAGCCAAGCCTATTCCCCTCACTCTCTTGTTGGTAAAATTGAGGTCAAGCTTGTACTGAGATTGTAGGCTTAAAATAACTCCCCCACTTAGAGGATGAGTGATAGCTCTATGGGACAGTAGCCCAAAGAGTTGTTTGGCATTTCTATAAGGGCTAAATTGAGCCATCTTGGAATTTCCCCTTGATGATTGTCTCTAGTTTGTTTGCTTTTGGATGCCACTTCAGATTTGTGTTTTTTCCATTCTTACTCTACATTACATACATTCCCATACTGGTTCTAAGTCAGGGTATAATTAATATTTTTCCCTCTATGAATGTCTGCTCCTTATTGCTGTGCTTGTAAACATAATTTGGACATAAAAATGTTGATGACCTAATCGCCATAGGTGTATACACTGACTTTTTCACATTAACAGACTTCTGAGCTTACACTTATTCCCCTTTTGGTGGTGTCACGATAAAATGAGTTGTCAATCCCTATTTAACTGTTAACAAAGTCAAATTTTTATGCAGTGTTTTTCTTTTTTTGTTTGAAATGAACAACCTGCACACAGTGTTGTTACACAAATCATCACAGACCACATACAACACATTTGTAATAGTGGTACAATGTATGAAGCATTGAGATGAAAATCACGTTTCTGAGATCTGTTTTGCTGCAGCTGAACTTCATTTGATACAAGTGAAGGTGTATTTTTAGTTCTTTACATTCCAAAATGAGAGCTTCACTGCAATATTGATAACTTCTTGACCCCTTACTAGGAAGAAGATGCATTTATGAGAAAGTGGCTTTCTGACCGAGGTCATGTGGTTTAGTGTCCATGAAGACTATTCCCCTGACATTTCTGTCTTCCTCATATCATCCCTCAAAAAATGCCACCACTTTAGGAAATATCTGTGTCTGTAATATATTGCCTGGTATTCCAGCTTCTGAGACTGGCTTTGGCCACTCGATCTCCTCATCCTTGTCCTTCTCCCCCTGGTCCTCCTCTTCCTCCTCTTCCTCCTCCTGGTAACAAGGAGGCGGCAGCAAGGACCAGAGACAGTTCCCACAATGGGCCAGACGCTGGGTTAGGGTTAGGGAAGTTGTGCGCCCTCTTTCCCAGACTTTTTTTTTCTTTGTTAAAATGATTATACGGTGAGTTGTGACTCTACGTTTGGTCTGCATGACTATGGAAAAACAATAAGGCAGAGTGACAGGGGAGACAGTGGAAATTGAGAATGAAGCAGGACAGAAACCCCCTCTTGGGGACAACAAGCTATTCTAAGACTCTTGCTTTTCCCCCAGTCCCTGATCTCTGGATGCTTCGCCTCCTGGTCGCACAAACTCTGTGTCACTTTACCAGTACAAAAGAATCAAGGGGAGACAAACAGCAAAAACTCTTTTTTTACTAATTACCTAAATTTGGGTGGATTCCTCCCACTGTTTTCAAATTGATTTCCTCAGTGGTCACTTCAACCATCAAGAATAGAATCAAGAGTAGATTAAATTTATCAGTGAGTCAATATGCAAGGCCTGAGAGGAACCGCTGGGGAAGAGTTAAACAATTGTCCATTGTCCATGCACCTCCACATCTGCAAGACACATTATAGTAGCAAGGGTATTTTACCATTTGACATCTGTATTCTTGTATGGCTGGATGGTGAGAGTATTAGTGCGGGGGTTTGTCACTTAATAGGTAATTGGTTGTTATTGGTAGGAGATTGTTTATTAAACCTATCATGAAACATTGCAGCATGTTTTTTCTAATTCCACTTTCTCATCATAGTGTATTATGCACTCATATGGAACCACTCTATAATATATGCCATAGTCCGGTTTTAGCAGCTGTACTGTATGTCTGAAGTTCCATTTGATCACCATTTGTTCATCTAAAGACAGATTGCTGAACATCTTGCACCAGCCTGCTTGGATTTCCTCTGGGATGAATTCAGTTATATTCTTATCATTCCTGTTTTATTAGAACTTGGCTTTATTTTCTCCAGCCAAATACAGCACTGCTTTTGAGAAAAGCTACTGAGGGTTTCACATGACTGCAGTTTGTGGTAGGGCTATGTGAACTTTGCAGTGACACTTCCTCCCATCTATACAGTGGAACAAGAAAGTCTCTACTGTTATCTCTTTTTCTGCTGAAAATCTAAGCAACCTCTTAAAAACAAACCACATTTCTTTCTCTCCTTTGGCTATTTTTTTTTCTTACTTAGGATATGCCCATGCTAATATGTGCTCATTGTGTGTCTGGAAAAAAATGGAGCTCTGAAACCATCTGGGACTTCTTCCGACTTCTTCATGTGGAAATTGGAGCCATGTGGTCCCATGTTAGCCTCCTTCCTGTCTATATTGAGCCTTGATGTTAAGCAAGTGAATAAACAAAGGGGGTAATCATATAGTGTAACACTGCAAAACATTATTTGAAGTTTGATCATTATGAAATGTACCGATTCATAATGACTGCATTTATTTATTTATCCATCCGTCTATCCATCGACCTATCAATCTATCGATCTATCTAGCTATGCTATTTAACTATCTATCTAGCTATCGATTTATTTATTTTTATTTTTTGATAGGGACAATGCAGTCAAACAGTTATAAGCTTGCAGCTGATTAGATGCATACAGTGTTTATAGTTTGTGCTAATTCTTTACTCCAGTCCCTGGTTGGGCTCTTGCACAATAGTACAATCTAACTACGGTATATGTCATGTAAACACAATCATAACATACACTGTAATGTTACCCTCCTGAAATGTTCACATATCATTATGCTTTTGACAAGATGTAATAAAAACAAAAAAACAAAACCCACCATTGTTACAAAGTGGTAAGCTAGATATCTTCTTGATAAAATCCAGTAGAACAGCCTAAGTCCATGCAGTTACATTTAACATTTAGATTTCTTTAGATGTTGTTGGGTTTTTTTTGGATGTTGTTTTGATGTTGTAAATGTGATGAATGTGTGACGTCTGTCATATTAGCATGTCCGAAAAATAACTGCGTATACTGAACTCCACAATGAGAAAACATGTAATAAACATGTCCTGCAGATAATCGGTTTGGTTTCTTTGTGAAAAATTAAAATGAGATAGTTATAGAATGTTGTGATTCCAATACTTGAACGAGGTAATTCTCAGTACGTGTGGGACAGCTGGTTCATAAAACATGACAACAACACATGACAGAGATGAATATGTGATAGGAGACATGATGAAGGGGTAATTTGTGAGGTTAACCAGGTTGACTTAGTGCAGGACTGGAGCTGTCTAATTTCAGAACCAGCGCCCTTTGGCTGACCCCACACAAACATTGAGTCATCATTCAGTGGCAAAGGGAACAAAATATCTATCAACTTCTCTTTTGTTGCACTATTAGCCGTGTTCATAGAGGGGTTTTGTGCCAGACAGACTGTCTAGAACAGTGGTTCTTAACTTGGGTTCGATCGAACCCAAGGGGTTCAGTGAGTCGGTCTCAGGAGTTCGGCGGAGACGGAGGTCAAGACAAAACACCCGACACGATGTGTCTCACTGGCTGCAGGTGATCACGCTACATCGATTAGCCTACCTGTGCTATGTGCTACAGGGGATTTTACGCACTCAGTAGTCGATTTATGCCTGTCATGATGGTACGTCATCAGATTGCTTTCTTAATATTTTAAATCAGAGTAACTATGTTGAGCAAAAAAAGTGGTCGGACAAATATGTGCAACGTGAATTTACATGTACTGTATAAAGGAACGTGATGGAAGTCAGCGTTCTGCATGATTTGCAATGTCAAATTGAGCAACTCTAGTCTCGCACTGGCAAAAATAAAGGAACACTTCCTTAAGCTGCATATAAAACAACAGAAACAGACTTTGCTGTGAAAATTACATAAGAGTAGTACTTGCCAAAGTGAAGCCACGCATATCTGAACTGGTCTCTCAATAACAACAGCAGGTCATTTCATGTGAGTTCTTGCACTGTCTTGGTTTTGTTCTTTGAAAAAGGTGACATTAATGCACAATTCATTAAATACACCAGTAAAACATATACTTATGTGTTAAATTAGAAAAAGAAAAACAATATTTTTTTTTACTAAAGAAGGGTTTGGTGAGTGAGCATATGACCCCGGCAGGGTTCGGCACCTCCAACAAGGTTAAGAACCACTGGTCTAGAACAAACTTGACTTGAGAATTTGATAAATCTGCCCTTTGGGGCTTTGATGCAATGTTTGTAAGTACTGTATGATTAAAAACAGCAAGCATGACAGGAAGTCCCCACCTCTGTAGCTTCAGTGAAGCTATTTACTGTCTTAGTTGTCAGCTATTTTCCACTCCCTGAAGTAGTCCCTCTTAAAAATGCACACACATTACATACCTACGCATTAAATACACACCCCTCACCTAACCCAGTTCATGGTCGTTTGCCAGATTTTTTCTAATCTTAAACTTGCTCTTGTATAATCTTCTGACTGCTAGTCAGATTAAGTCTGATTACACGCCAAAAGAAAAATTATTATGGATCAAGGGAATGTAAACGGTTTTGGAAGAGGGTACTTGTGCTTGATCATCTCAGTGAAATTGGGGGAAAAACATATTGAATGATATATGAATATTAAAGTCAGTTTAACAAACCCATTTGAATGAAATATCATCATTGTTTTGACTTGCTTCCAGAGTTGAGTTCACAAGAGTAGGAACTCTAGGAGCTGGCAAAATGTAATGAAAAGTTTATTAAAAAATAAATTTTTCATTTCAGTCGGGAATGAGAAAGATGCTATTTTTCCTAAGTGTCAGGATTACAGCTTTACCCCCAGAAAGTTATATGTCCCAGTAAATTTATCTGTGACATTTTAGGATATACATGTATTTACTGTTATGATTGTCATTTTGGAGATAAATATTGAAAGGCAGTTTTGATTAAAACCGTGTTATTCAGTAGATAAGATTAAGAATGCTTTGCGAGTTGTTGCTGGTTTCAGTAATGTGCTGAGAATTTACAGGCAAGCTAGATTTACAGCTTTGTCAAAACAGGAAGTGATGTCAAATAGGTTGCAGGCTCAAAGTGTTGTATCCTGTAAGCAATCAAGTCGACAGACTTTAGCCATACAGGAAGGTATTTTTTCAAGCATTAACTATATGGCCCTGCCATTGCCTTAACACCCCCACCCCCATTCAACCACCTACCTTACTCTCCACACATTTTGAGTGACGTATGGCAGATTTGTTTCTATACTTGTGTCTTTGCGCTTCAGCTCCCCCGGGTGTTATGTTTAAGTCTGCTTGCATGATGGCTGTCCTAATCTCTGCTGCTGACTCCCTTTTTTTCCTCCAGATCCCCACCACATCTTGCCACCTTTCTCGTCACCACTTGAAAAGAGCTTTTCTGACTCAATTCTCTTTGCACCAACAGCAACATGTAATGTTTTTGACTAAGTTCAACTGATCCCTGAAGAGTGCCTTGGCTCTGCTGGTGACTCACAACCAAAATCTCAGTGTTAATGTGAAGTGACCACCTTGTGGGATTACTCACATCTTTCCTGCTGACTACAAACATAATTTCTGGATAATTTAAGGCTTTGTCAGTATAAATGTTCTGCTTGGTTAGAGGATTTTTTAAACACACACTTTTCAGTCCTCCATCTCTGCAGTCACTGGTTTACTTCCTTTCTCACCTTTATCTCAGAGACTCAACCTATGAAGTAAATAAAAGGGACCTAAAGATGTGGCAAAACAGACATTTATACAAATTTACGTAGGGGTAATGTAGGATAATAAAAGTTCAGGCTCAATTTCAGCCTCACCGTTGTTTCTTCTCTACATCTTGACATCATTTTAATTCTTCCTGTAAAGTATGAAGTGGAACCAATATGTTAGAGCCATGTTTGTGATATCTAACTGAAAGACAACTCTCTCTGTTGTTCAGAAATAATAATGATGCCTCGAAACAGAAATAGTTGGATTTGAGATAAATGGGCTTATAAAAATGAAGTACTAGAACAGTATTTGTACAGTGGATCAGGGTCACTGAACACCTGTTAGACAAGAGACATAATTACTTTAACAGACAACTGGATGCTGGCATTTGTTGTACGTTTGTGGTTAACTGACTAAGTAAGACAGCAAATATTGCGTGCAGAAATATCAGAAAGACCAATCATGTTTTACAAACTTTATGCAGTTTCTGAACAAATATGTACGGCAGCTGACAAACGACCGTGTCTTTTGGTTTGATTACCTCTGATATAATCCAAACTTGTCATGTCATTGTGCCCAGCTCTCTGGAATAATTAGTTGGGGGAAATGTCTCGATGATTGTACTGAATTGTGTCCCACTTTGCACGAGGCACATCATGATCTGTCGGGGAACTTTTCTTGGTGTTTGTGTGAGGCGGCAGGTGCTTTCACACCTGTTGCAAGTAGGCAAACTCAACACACATAAGCCTGGGGCCTCAGCTGGCTACACTTGCTTCAAGTGTCAGTGAAAGTGTCACTTTGATTAATTGCCCTAAAAACAAAAACTTTAAATCCTAAATGTTCGATCTAACAAATTTAGCTTTCTGGTAGGGAGCCCCTAAAAATCTCCTCTCTTGTCTTGTTTGTTCAAAGGATTCTATTTCCCCTGTTTTTTGTGGACTTCATTTCCTGTCATTGACCATGCCTTTGAGACATAACTGGAATATGGTTCATATTCAAACATCACACTCAGATGCTGACCTGTCAGGGACTGGGGAGGCTGTCCTCTCTTTGGCAATGATTCAGCCTTGACAACTGCTTAACAGCTGAGTGTGCTGCCAGATCACATCAGCCAATGGATGGTGAGAGGCAGGCCTCACATGAGGCACCAGGGTCAGGTATGGGTGAGAAAAGATGTCGGGTGGAGACAACAGGAGCAGTGTCATTCTGATTTCACTGATGATTTTTTTTTTCACAGTATTGCTTCTTGAGAGGGTGACATTCCCAGTTTATCGCTCTTACATTTCATACATGCCTCTTGTGACCCACTGGCCTTTCTCTGACTGTCTGGTGATGGTACACTGTTGGTAATCTCTGTTTTGTCTGAGGCTCTGACTAAAACAGTAGTTGCTGGTTTGCTTTTTGAGAACCAATCACCAATATCTTTTGCTTGTGAATGCTTTAGTGACGCTGAAATGGTTGATTCCATTCTTGATGATTGTTAATGTCATTCTTCTCTGCCTCCTTCCAGATTTGGACATGAAGAAGGACATAGACACGCTGATAGCAGAGGAGCGTGCTGAAATCATTAATAAATATGACAAGGTATGCTGGGCTTGCGCTAGCCATTCGCCACGTCGCCATAGGCGAAGTAAATCCCAGATTGGCTGCAAGGTTTTTAACCTGTGTAGCCAGGTTATTTTTAGGAAAAAAAGGCTAAAACTTACAACTTTTTTGGACTCGCGAAAATCCCAGAGTGATAACAAACTTTATCTCTCGCTAGCGCCACTGTTTCCGTCGGCATGCCGACGGAAATAGACGACGCATGCTGACGGAAATAGCCGAAGTAACCTGAATGCTCCTGATCATTAAATATGCACTCGAGTCATGACCTCCTCTCGTCCAATGAAAAACAAAGATTCTATTTTTACAAGTTAAACCCGCGAATTGGTGACGACAAGGCAAGGACGATCGATCGAAAGAGATTATATAGTAGAGTTTGTGTTAAAATGTGAACTTTTGATCCCTATGACCGGCATGAATAACCAGCGATGCATGTAAATGTGTCTTCACCTCGCTTGCTACTTTTCGTACCTTTTTACATTGAAATGAAAAATCATGTTATCGAATTAAAAACTAAACTAAACTATGGCATACCAATGGTGTTGATGGTGATGGTCAAAGTTAAAATGTCTTCTAGTCCAAGTAAAACTTACAAGTAAACATTGAGTAATATTTTGTATGACTGTATCTTCACATGGTGAATGCAAATTTTTAATTGTTGAATCTCACATTTATACCTGCATAAAGTAGGATAGAAATAAAGATAGTTAAGCTTGAACTGTTGACTTTAGTGTATTTTTGTAGGTAAACTGAACAGAACATTTTGCCCTCAGAATGCACCAAAATGCAGGAAAACAACCCCATTTTCTAAAGAATTTTCCAGGGGAGGACCCCCCCCCACGCCCCCTCGCAACGATCGTTGGACGTCTGAGCGCTGTGCCACTGTCTTGGACACAGAGTGTGGCTTCTTGTGGCTTGCTCAATTCTTTTACAATGAGCCACAGTGGCTTCTAGTGGCTCCTAGTGCAAGCCCAGGGTATGTGTGTGTGCAAAGGAATAACCTTTGACACTCTCAACTCTGGATCTTTCATATCAAACAAAAATATTGTATCTGGAGGATTTAAATAGCTTTAAACTATTCAGATTGTCGTGTGTCAGTTGGATGTGACCCAGTTCTGACCAGCTCTTCATTGGCACAGATTTCAACCACTGCCACATATCAAGTTCCAAAGTAGTGTCGTTTTATTCAGTATATTCCAAAATGAAATGTTAAGCATACATATAAAGAACTAAATGGTCTTTTTTTATACAGGGAGGCCCTCAGTGGTGCCTGCAGTATGTGACCTAAAAATGAAACACAGGTCACATAGCTACTGCTAATTTCACACGCGTTCTTAACAATTGAGGATTAAAATTCTTTCAAGCTAGGGACAAGAAAACAAGACAAAGGTGTGAACAGTGAAAAAGGAGACACAGAACAATGGATTTTTGTTTTTTTCTTATTTTGCATATAACCTACTTAAAAATGCTTTGTGGTATTTGGGTGTTTCAGGGAAGGCAGGAGGGCATCAGTATTGATCCATGGGAGGATGCTGACTACAGCATTTATAAGGTCACCGACCGTTTTGGCTTCTTGCAGTAAGTCACTCGATTTGAAGTTATGAGTTTCCTTGTTATGATTGAAATCCTAGGTGACAGTTTCTTCCTCATTTCCTTTTCTACCTTGTTTCTCACATTAGGGATGATTATTAGTTTTTCACTGATCATTCTTTCCTTTCAATATCCCGGTTTCTTACACGTCTTGTGGGTTTCTTCATTTCTGCTCCAGTGAGGAAGAGCTGCCAACACCCAGTGTGCTTGAAGAGAAGGTAACATCTTTTAGTCCATACTTTGACCTATTTTTATCCTTTCACATACGCGGTGGACCACATGTATGTCTGTCTTTGCTCCCCTCAGCAAAAGCAGCATGAGATAGAGCGAGTAGAGAAGTGGCTGAAGATGGTCAAGAACTGGCCGAAGTACAAGAATTGTGAAAAGGTGCAAAATTGAGTTATGGTGCTCCAGGATGACTTGTTTTTCCATACCATGTGATGTATTATTTCCTTTTATGTAATAATCTGTTCCATGGCCCCTTTTAGCCACAAGTTATTCTTTTATCCTTCCTTCTCTGGTCTAAACAGTCATCAAGGCTGTATGACATAACAGCTTCTACATATGACCATGTTCCTTTTCTCTCTGGTGTGTTTATGTCTGTTCACACATCTCTGTTTCACATGTTTCAGCTGGTGAAGCGTGTTTATAAAGGCATCCCTCTGCAGCTCAGAGGGCAGGCCTGGTCCTTGCTGTTGGATATAGAGAAAGTTAAACAAGAGAACAAAGGAAAATATGAGGTAATGCAATGATGAGACCTCTAAAATATGGACATTGGCAGTCTTGAAACTTCAGGATATGTTTGTCCTCTTTCTGACCTCCAGAAAATGAAGCAGCAGGCTCGTATGTTCTCCACAGAGATCAAACAGATAGATCTAGATGTCAACAGAACTTTCAGGAACCACATCATGTTCATGGATCGCTTTGGTGTCAAGTAAGTTCTTGGCTTCTCTCTGCAAAAAGCAGCAGCATGTAAATGTTTACAAATTACACTGAACCAGCACCTCATAATTCAAATGATTACTGCGTCTTTAAATGAGCCACCGTAGAAACAATGAATAATTTGTTTCTAAATATGGACACTCCTGTTGGATCGTATGAAGGCTCCTCAAAACGTTCACCTTTAAAATACATTTCATCAGCTTTCATAACAAATGTCTCAAGTCCCTTTGTGTCATGCGGATGTGGACTAAGTTCTTGTTTTTGTTATCTTTGCTTCGTCTCTTACAGGGTGTTACCTCTGGCCTAAACCTTGAGGCAAACGCGTGCACACACACATGGAGACACACAAACATGCACACACACACGGCAGTTTCCTCCTCTCTGTTTTATTAGCCTTCCTGTCAGAGCACAAAGCACCACAGGAAATGGCATTCATACAGAATGTTCATTGACATCAAATGTGCATCTGACCTGACAAAACACACCCATTAAATACAAATATTAATCTACTAAACAGAACAATTAGGAGAACAGCCAGTTGAAATTAGGAGAGGGGCATTCCTGTCAGTTTAACACTTGTGAGTGAGGGCTCTCCTCTTGGTTTTTGTATTTTACTTCCTCCAAACAAACCAAAACACTGCTCCATCCTGCCTGTCTGCCCACTCCTTCCCTGTCCTGGTGTCATAGGCAAACTGACAGCTATTTTAAGTTTCTTTCCTGTTTCTGTCGCTGTCTGTAAGCAGGCCCCCAGGCCTACTATGTAGGCCTGGGGGGAAGACATTGCTCATGTGTGCATTCAATTTGTTAATGGCCTGCTTCGCTTGCATACGCATTTTTACACACATATACACAGACTGTAATCAGACTGCACAACTCAACCCTTTGGTTATAAAGGCTTCACTAAAGATACACAAAAAAACTTTACAGCCCAGCTCTTTTTTTCTGACAGTGACTACAGCACTAAAAAGTTGAACATCTTTTCAAGCATGAGCTTCATCAATACTAAAGCAAAGCTAAGGTGTTTTGTATGACCAGTGGAAGACGGACAGACTATCCATCCTCACAGATTTCCTGACACCAATGCTGCTGGGCTTTGTCAGCCTCTCCCACAAATCTTTGTCGATGTTGTGAATTTGTTTGCTTGTCGATTGAATTAATTTCAGGATGGGTTTGTTGAGAAATTGTTACTCATGTGGACTTGGGGAACTTTCACGTCTTTATAGTCTGTGACTGAACATACTGTCTGTTTGCTTCATTGTTGCTAAGGAACCATATCTGAGTTTTAACTGGTGGTTCCTCTGTTCCCTCTCTAGGCAGCAGGCGCTGTTTCATGTGCTAGCAGCATACTCCGTGTACAACACAGTAAGTATGAAATGTACAAGTCATTAAACCTATGACTTGTACTGTATGTACTTGTACTGTATGACATACGAACGTAGTTTAATTGGTATATGACCTTTAAGTAACCATAAATTGATGCTGTCTGTTAGGAAAAGAAAAGAAATATTACCATTCAAATACACAAGTACAGTACATTACATCTTACTACATGCAAACACAGTCCAGCTCTGTACTTGTGATATGTCTCTGTGGTTGGTACCTGCGTGTTAAAGGTGTCAGATCCAGAGGAAATGGGCATATGCTGTTCCGCTTTCCCCTCTCCTCACACACTGCTCAGAAGAAACTGGGTCAGTAGGAGAGTGAAAGGGGGGGGTGGTGTTTGTCGTTTTTCCTATGTGATAGTAGAGAGGAATGTGGAGAATGTGTATTTTAACCTCAGTATAGCCCCAATTATATTTACTGTATTTCCTTGAAAGGATGTTTTTGAGAGTTAATGTCTAGAAGTGCAACATATCAGCACTAATATGGAAAAGAGTGTGTGTCAGATTTTGTGTGTCTATTCCTGACAGAAGCAATGTTTTCATTGGAAATGGTTGCATCAGAATGTGGTCAAAAGATATGAGATTACTGAGAATGTATGTTGGGCTATCTTAAATATTTGGATATCCTTTGGTAAAGTGTATATAATATCATAGCTGTGTCTACACATCGTCCACAGCTGCTTGTACACACTATAACCACACACTTCTGTAATCTGCTTTCAGATCACATCAGATTTTTAGTTGCTCCAGGTGTTTTTGTGTGTATGGACTGTTAAATAGGGAAGAGTTGCTCTCATTTGGCCATTCTGTTTGATTGAACTTGTCTCTTCTTTGTGCCCACAGGAGGTGAGCTACTGCCAGGGGATGAGTCAGATAGCTGCCATGTTGCTCATGTACCTGAATGAAGAAGACGCCTTCTGGGCTCTGTCTCAGCTCCTCACTGACTGCAAGCATGCCATGCATGGTGAGGAAGAGACAGAAATCAACAACACAAGTCAATTAATGTTGGCAAAATATGTGGTCTGAGTTGTTAACCTCGTACATGCCTCGTTCAGGTTTTCAAATGTGTACAAAAATCATCGAGTGTGTATAAGACTTGACCAAACCTCTTAGACTAGGAAAAGGAGGTTGGTTATAGAGGGTATTTTTTCAATTATTTCAAAGTCTTCAAGACATTTCATGTAATACTTCTACTATACAAGGCTGCAGACCTTATTATTACACTAAACCACAATCTCAACCGTTTCTGTAAAAGCACTTTTTGAAAAAAAATTCCTGCCATCTGGTTTTCATTAGTGCCCTTGATCAGCTCCTTTTAAAAGGAATACAACTTTAGTAAATACTTATCTGCCATCAGTACACATCATTCGTGATTTGCTAAATTTTTTTTTCACCCTGCTAGGATTCTTCATTCCAGGATTTCCCAAGCTGCAGCGTTTCCAAACCCACCACGAACTGATCCTCTCCAAGATGCTGCCAAAGCTGAAGAAACACCTGGTAAGGTAGAGCGCATCTGTCCAGGAAAAGGACACAGAAGAGGGGTCATTAGTGGAACTGTGGTTAATTCATTTAGGTCATTCCTCATCATTTGATTTATGTTGATCTGTTACTAGCTTTATTATTGAAACCAGATCATGAGAAGAGATTTCCCATTGAGACTATTACTCATGATTATTCATGATTTTATGCTCCACAGGACAAGGAGCAGATGACATCAGGGATTTATACCACCAAATGGTTTTTGCAGTGCTTCATAGACAGAGTGAGTATTTGAATTCCCCAAAGAACTGTAGACACGCTAAAAATCATCTGTATCCTGCCGTGCATTCTGATGCTTTTATCATAAACACAGTCTCACATCTGGAGGGCTTTTATCACTTTTAATCAGACTGACTGTGGTGCTGTGTATCTTACATAACAGACCCCATTCACCCTCACCCTGCGTTTATGGGACATCTACATATTGGAAGGAGAAAAGATGCTAACTGCAATGGCTTACACAACCTTCAAGTTGCACAAGAGTGAGTAAGATACTAATGACACCTATGTTCCAGCCACATTGAATGAGTCAAACCGACTTCAGACTCAAATCCAGCTGCTAGCTAAGGCTGCTGTTGCTATTAGTTAGTGTTACTAGGTAGATTACATCACACGTGCCCCTTGCTCAGCTGCTTCATAACTGGATGTCTTACATAATGCAAGTGGTCGGTTGCTGTGGAGAAGAATCAAAAGCTGACTTTTTATTGGATGCCTTTATGAGCATAGCCTCAGCACATTGGTTGAATTCTTGCAAAACAACACCTCCAATCATTTCTTTACCTTGTGCCGTGAAGTTGGGCCTGCATTGAGGCACTGTCTTATATATTATTTATATGTATGGTTTATGTGATGTGTGATCTCAAGGATTTGCATTCCCCAAGCTATGAGTTTAACTAGCTTCTTTTTTGTGCCTGTGTTGTGTGTGTAACAACAGAGCGCATACAGAAGCTCCAGTTGGAGGAGTTAAGAGAGTTTCTGCAGGAGCAGCTGGCTGTTTCTTTCTTCCTGCCTGATGACGTGGTGGTTGAACAGTTACAGGCTGCAATGTCTGAGCTTCGCAGTAAAAAGCTGGACCAACCTTCACCAGGTGCAGATGTGTTCCTTTATTTATTCACCTCTTTGTCTCATAAATCTTTTATTTTGTCACTGAATTCTCTATCCATACTTTTTTCTATTAGCCAAGTCAGAGGAGTTGCCAAAGAAACCTCTGGGCCAAGAGAGACCAGTTCTTCTTCTACCTTTGCAGCCAGATTCACCTCTGGAAGTCAAAATAAATCTACAGCCCTACAGCCAGTGCAGTAGAGAGGCCCAACAATCAGATGACATCACCATACACCAGACTACTTCCCCTGCAGAGGCTCAGGACTCAAAGACTGTCATTTTGCCTTCACCGGAACCAGTTTTAATCCACACACAGGGTACACATTCTCCTGTAAGGCCGTGTAGAGCACCCCCATTACCACCAAAGGCAGATAAATATGGTGTTAAGGTCCGTTCGGGCAGAGATGTGAAGGAGACTGTTCGTGAAGTAAGTCAGGCTGGGGATGGAGGAATACAGGCCAGCTCGTCTAGACACCCAGAAACTGAAGAGCAGCCTTTGGAGTGGCCCCCTCCCTATGAGCCTTCTGCTTTGGATGTTCTTACTTTGGAGAATGAAGTGATTTTGGACCTTCCAGAACTGCCACCTCCACCTTTATTTTACCCTGAGTATAATGACCAAATACCTTTGGATACAGAATCACCTCAAGTGGAGACTAGCCCAGAGACCCTGTGCTGCCCACCTCCACCTCCCCCCAGCTCATCCTCCCCACGCGCCACACTGAAGCCATCTGCAAAACCATGCTTAAAACCACCCACGTCTCTTGACCTGGCACAGAAGAATTGTCCTTCCTCAAAGCCTTCCCCTCCCCGTGGCTTCACCACATCCTCCTCTGGCTTTTCCAGACTTCCTCTCCCAAAACCGTCCAAGTTCCCGGTCTCCCTCTACGTCCCGGTGAACCCTGGAGACCGGCGGCCCTCCAATACCTCCCAGTACGACAATCTTTCTGAAGCTGATGAAGACAACCGCTATCTGGAGAGACTGCTGGGTTCCACGCCTGAGGAAATTCCCAACATGCATGGTGAAACTCGATGTAACATTGGCAGAGACGATGACCCAACTCTACGCCCTTCACCTCCATCTCTTGTAGTTTGCCCTTCAGTCACCTCCCCTCCTCCACCTGTTTTTGCTGACAGACGTGCTCCCTTCCAATGCTATGCTGCCAGCTGTGCAGAAACACACAGGGCCACCTCACCCAGCTACTCTAAGCCTTTCTCTAGGGGCCCCAGGGACCATTCTGCTTTCCCAGCACCACTGTTATACACGGGGTCTCCTCCAGGCCATTCCAGGCCCTCAGGACATTCAACAGCGGGGGTGTCATTGGTCCGATCTAGCCCAAACTTTTGTATAATGTCTCCAGATAGACAGCAGCTTCCCAAGTCAGTGACTTTCTGAAATTTCTTAAAACCAGTGAAGAGTTAAAGCTCATGGCAGTACAATTCTGACTCTGAGATACAGTATTCATTTTCAAAGCCATGGAAAAGGTGAAAGGCCAGTAGCTATTCAGTGTGTTATGTGTGTTTTGCTGTGTGTTGATGATAGGGGATTGTTTAATTCATATTCAGCACATGTTTTACAAGGACAGTAAAGTTTCTCTGTGGAATTTGTGGCAGTCTGATTTGCAGTGTGTCAACTCATCTACTTGTGTTAGTGTGTCATTCCAGTTTGTTTGTTTGATAGATGGTAGTGAGACATTTGTATTGAAATAAGGTGATTTAACACCAGCTGTTTTTTTCACCACTGCTTCATCATTGTTCCAACAAAGTGTCTTAACCTGGTTGCCATACACTGAGACTAGCAAGTCCCACACAAGGGCTTTTGAGGTTGTTGAGTAGGGTCATTGTTGCTAAAGCAACAACTGCCATTGCATTTAGTGTACACTCTGTGCGGGCTCAAATGTTATCAGTGTGTTAATCTGCAATCTGTGACTGTAATTATAACAAGATCTGTATCTTTAGGCCAGTTGATAACAAAGGACCAATAAACCAGGTTGCACCAAATTATTTTTCCTACAGACTGTTTATAGAATCCAGGATGTTGTAACCACCAGGGATGGGGGACGTGTGTAATCTCTGAAACTTCTTCGCTTGCATGAATCCCAGTCAGGTGAAACTATTTTACCCCATAAAGGCTGTTTCAGGTATTTTGCTGCTTTACAATATTTTAACCTTTTTAGATTCCTTAAGATGCTGTCAAGTTCAGTTTCAGTGTTCAATGTTTTCCAGTGTACAGGTATTTCACCACAGTACTAAGCTGCTGCACATATGCATGGATCAAGTCAAATGTGGAAGTTTAACACGTGGAGACAGGCTTGAATACCTTCAGTTTAATTTCAGGACACACCCAAATTACAATAAACATTCTTTTCACATTTTTATTTATGAAGTTCCCCCACCTAGTGGTTAGAGGTGTTACTAACAGTAATTACCTTCACTGAGGACTTCTAGTAGAGTAGTTCTTACGATTTCAAATTCTATCTTTTCCAATTCCTGTTTAAGAATATGCTCAGCATTTTCTGCATTTTGACATGTCCACTGACTCTGTAAACTACATTTAAGCCATTGAAAATTGGAAGTTGAGCCATAATATGCTGTACAAGGACCTATCAGACACGTTTATATTGTTTTATGCAGTTCTATAATACATGTTATGCTATGTTTAAAGATTAGTTTTTTTGTGCTGCACTGACATTACTAAAAGGTATTGAAACTCTGGTGATTCAGCTGTTCTTTAAGTATCAAAGTATTATCATTTTTAAGAGTGACATTAACAGTTGTTTTACAGTGTGTTCAGGAGTTTTGGTCTTTTGCAGGGAATTTTTACCCCAACGTTTCAACATTTGCAGCTACTTCAGTTTCATAAAAAATAAGATGAACATACGTTTCTGTTGTGGTTTTTATCCCACAGAGACAATGCACATATAATTTGAAATTTATTATATACCCGTAAAATAATTAATCTTTACTGTACATACATAATGCAGTGTTTCACACTTTAGGATCGAAACGGAGGTCATTTAAATACAAAGGTTTCAGAAAGCTTTTAAATATAGAAGCAGCAGTAAGAGAAAAAAGCACCCTGTACCATATAACACATTCATCGTGCGTCATCTGCCGATATCGACATCCCTTCCGTAAACATCGTGTAGATCAAATCAACTTGAGGTTTTTAAAATGATATGTATATTTAGGCTTTTACAGACTTTCAAAAAAATATCTGCATTCCTGTTACAAATGATAAATTCTTCATTTATATATCAGTAAGTTTTCTATGTATCATATCCAATGGAATCACATAAACAGATCTTATATACTTCATGTTTAAGATAGCAATTTTGTGCATAGCTTCAAAATGTCAGTGCAGGTAACAGATGTGCACGAGCACAGTCCTGTAAGTGGACGAGAAAACTCCCCGGCCAGTAAGCAGCTGCAGAAACCCAGACTGGTAAGGTAAGCCGAAACTGGAAGTACAGACGTATCCTTATAGCCTCAACTGATTCATGAGGTTGGAAAGGGAAGTCACACTTTCCCTCAGTTTGGAGTCTTCCTCTTGTCCAAGTGACACCCCAGCCAAGCGCGTGGAACCATTTGATCCTATGACGCATGGCACACTGAGGAACACCTCTGCACCGATGCCGGCCCAGCCCTGAAGCAGACAACACAGAGGCATCTGTGACATATTCTTAAATCAAGAATGCCTTTTGAATGACATCGAAATACATGTGCAGTTATCATCTTAGAAAAGAGGTTTTTTATATGACAATAACACCATTAACTTTTACTTCCTTTACCATGTCTTTGTCTCAACACCATGAACACTTCTTCAGTCATATGTCGAGTGAAACCACCTCAACAAACACATTGTCAAACAAGTGATGCAGCACATGAGCTTAATGCTATTGTTTAATATATGGCACAGTGGACGTACCTTAGCCAATGTGGAGACAGAGTGACACTTGTTCTTATCTGTCAAGACACTGTTAGTTATGTCAGCAATGGACAGACCCACAGACCATGACCGCTGGCCTTGATTCTTCGTCATCTCAAATGCTCTGAAAGCACAGAAAAGTGCTTTTCAGCTTCAAGCATCAAAATCTCTGTACTTACATGAATAAAAAGTCACAATCAAGGAAACCAGCCTGTATTATTGCAATTTCCATCACCTCTGTTCAGATAGAAATTATTCAAATACAAATAAATCCGTTGGTCCAGGTCATGCTGATTCACATCCATACCTGTCTAACAATGGTTTGGCAGAGTTAGATGTCGGTGCGATCTCTGGCTGGACGCTGGAGCTCAACCCAATGTTACTCATCACAGCAACTGCAAGACAAGAGCAACTCTGAGATCAGATGTCTGAAGGTTCTCATTCATCCAGATCATGGTTACCTACAGGCACTAAAACAATCAACTGGACTTTAACAAAGTTTCTTGAAGACATTTGATCTCTCATCCAAGAGTATTCTTCATTTCTGGTGGTGGTTGGTGTCCCCTAAGCATTTACCCTGTGTGAGTGCTATTCATATTCCAACGACTGTTGCCAGGGCCTCCTTGGCTGCCCCCAGGATGGTCAAAGGGAGTGCTTAGGAGCATCAATGATGGTTATTGGACTACAAATTTCAAAGACGACATTAAGCTCTTGTATACTAATGGTAGCAGGAGCTACTTCACATGAGACAATCTGCTGAGCAGTTCATTTGTGAAGTTTTGAAAGGATCTGATTGTAAATAGGAGAAAAATGTCGCAGACCCCCATTCAGAGATAATTTTGACAAAGATGACTTCTAGAATTCCTCCCTCAAACCATCCGTTCTCTCCGCCTAAAATATGCACATTGGTGTCCTGAAGTGGAGCAGCAGATTGGCTCATGTGAAGTAGCTCCTGCTACCATTAGTATACAACAGCTTAATGACATCTTGTTCGCTATGGTGATGGACAGGCTGACAGACGAGGTTAGACAGGAATCTCCATGGACTATGATGTTTGCAGATGACATTGTGATCTGCAGTGAGAGCAGGGAAGAGGTGGAGGAGAAGCTAGAGAGGTGGAGGTTTGTCCTGGAAAGGAGAGGAATGAAGGTTAGCCGCAGTAAGACAGAGTACATGTGTGTGAATGAGAGGGACCCAAGTGGAAGAGTGAGGTTACAGGGAGAAGAGATCAAGAAGGTGGAGGATTTTATGTACTTAGGGTCAACAGTCCGGAGCAATGGAGAGTGTGGAAAAGAGGTGAAGAAGCGTCTACAGGCAGGATTGAATGGGTGGAGAAAAGTGTCAGGTGTGATGTGTGATAGAAGAGTTTCAGCTGAAATGAAAGGAAAGGTGTACAAAACTGTGGTGAGACCAGCGATGTTGTTTGGTCTAGAGACAGTGTCACTGAGGAAAAGACAGGAGACAGAGCTGGAGGTAGCAGAGATGAAGATGCTGAGGTTCTCTTTGGGAGTGACCAGGAAGGATAGGATCAGGAATGAGTACATCAGAGGGACAGCACATGTTAGAGGTTTTGGAGATAAAGTCAGAGAGGCCAGACTGAAATGGTTTGGACATGTCCAAAGGAGAGATAGTGAATATATTGGTAGAAGGATGCTGAGTTTTGAACTGCCAGGCAGGAGGCCTAGAGGAAGACCAAAGAGGAGGTTTATGGATGTAGTGAAAGAGGACATGAAGATAGTTGGTGTGAGAGAAGAGGATATAGAGGACAGGGTTAGATGGAGGCAACTGATTCGCTGTGGCGACCCCTGAAGGGAAAAGCAAAAAGGAAAAGAAGAGGTGTCCTGAAGTGAGTGTTCCTCTTCCTTGAGGTGGAGGAAGACTGTTGTTAAGCACAATAATGAGGATCATTTATAAACCTGAAGTTGCATTGCAGTTATACCAATACAATCCAAACTTTGAAAAGCAGTACTGAAAAAAGTAGAGATAACACAACAAGAAATGAAGGTGAGAGTAGTTTGGTGTCATAAATGAAAGGGTAGGAAGTGGAAATTTTGAGTTAAACACTGACTAATTGAATTCAGACCCCCCCCCCCACCGCTCACCTTTGTTGTCTGAAAGTTCTCCTATTACCCAGGCTGGTTGGTGAGTGTTCAACTTAATATTTAGAACGTGACTAAGTCGTTCTGAGTCCAGGTTACACCCTGCTCCAATCACCTGTGTTGGAGGCAAACCACTTTGCCGCCAGGCAACATGGGTCATGATGTCCACTGGAATCGGACAAGAAAGAGACCAGAGTCATCAACAGTAAAAGGTCAATGAGCAGAGCACTCCATTCCCTTGACAGCAGATCTATTCCCTTCAGCACAAACCTGGCTGTGAAGCAACGATCATAATGGCGCCCGGGCTGAAACGTGCCAGATGATGGATGAACCCTCTATATAAATCCACATTTGTCTGAACCAGGCTTACATACGACTGCTCACTGCTCCATGTATTCGCTGTCACCACAATGACCTTGGAGCCTGCCGAGGCTGAGAAATCTGACAAAGAAAAATCATTATATTTAAATTATCCCGACATCTAGGGATAGATAAAGCACAGCACCTGGTGGGGATTCCCTCTCTGTGCTGATACAGAGATGAGTCATCACGGAATTCTGACAACAATACAAGTTAGCTACCTCTGACATCAGCAATGACTCAGAAAAGAGGTGTTACTACATTACAGTGTGGGTAAAGTTACGTACCTCTGGACAACTCAACCTTAGGGAGACTGAAAATCTCCAGATCCGTACCTCCACCTTTGGTGGAACTTTCGGCCACATCAATGAAAACCAGTTTATTTACTTTACACTGGATGAAAATCAGAAAAAAACTGTAATTAGAATATGGGAATTTAACATTTGAACATGGTAAAATATGCTATATTGATGAAACTAATACATAAATTTATAATTACCTTTGATAAAATACTCATCACTGAGGCGATTCCTAAATCTCCTCCACCAATAACTGTGACTTTGTTGATTGGTTTATCTTGGTACCGCGATGCACCTGAAATAGACAGTGAACCGAATAATAGCATACAATTGCATGATAATGACATCCTTGTTTATCAACAGCAAAGCTGCATAGCAAGTGTGCACCATCGTTGAGTTGGAGATTTGAGACATAAGACAGAAGAGCATGAGGGTCCTTATTGTCTCCCGTGGGCTTCGAAGATAATGGAGGATCCTCCTCAAACTTTGCAGTCATTTCATTCAGAAGACCCACCACAGATGACTTTGGCTGTTATAAAGGAAAAACAAAAAGAAAAAAAGAGTCATTAGAAAAACTGATGAAACACCACAGAATGTCTTATATGCAACTGATAACTATATATTACATAATCCCAGTTTTGCAGCCCTGGAAGGAAGATCCGTCCACTAGGATTAACATGTTTGCCCTCTCTGATGACCATGTTAGCGGTTGGTCTCAGGAGGCATACCGGGGGACTGAAGGGAAATGAGTCCAAAAGCCACAGTTGAATTGGGAAGTTATAGGAGCGACCTTGAGACAGAGATGCTAAAATCAGTACATAATCATCCCCACACACATGACACTAACTTCCCTTCTGTCTCTGGACAGGCTGGAAGTCAGACTTACCTTGAAACTGGACAGGGAGGTTGCCGATTAATTTCAGGAGTTCCTTCTGAATGCCATCAGAACATGCTGAAAGAGAACAAGTTATTACCAGCAAGAAAACCATGTGATACATTTGGAGGTCTACAAATATGAATGGATTACGTCCTCATGGAAAAACTCACTGTATGGTGCTGTGGATGGTATCATTCCAGGGTAGATACGATCAATTTTTTGCAGCTCCTCAAGAACAACATCATGGAATTTGTACTATCATGTAAAAAAGGCCAATCAGAAAACCCTTTTGCTTTTGATTCCACCTGTGAGAATCACCTCAACTTGAATGAGAATCTCTACAAACACATCAGTCTGAAGTGGAGTAGATGAGTACTAGGTGTGTACTTTTTATTCAGCACATGAATATTTCAAGTGTGTGTTTATGGAGTTATCTTTCATTTTGAATTTAGTCCTACTAAACCATTTTTTAAATTACAAATAAGCAATGGCTAAAAAGCTAGATTTCCTTTTTTTGACTTTAAAACCAAAAATTATGGAAGTCATTCAGGCTTTGGTTATCATGCAACTTCTAGAACCACATCAAGTGAGCAGTAACACAGATTTTCTTTGGACAACTCGGGAAATTGTTTAAAACTTAAGCAAAACGACACGAAGTTGTGTTCAAGAGTTTTACATCAAACTTTACATCATTCGTTTATAATAAACACTGTATCACATTAGCGTGTTCTCAGAGTTTCTCAAATCATTCTAAGTAAAAGAACAGGTTCAACCTGTTGGGCAAAATACACTGAGGTTAGCTTGACTACCAGATTAGACAACAAGCTCTTTATTATTTCAAAGATGGTCAAATAACAAACCTTAGAGAGAACACGCTGAATATTCTCTGGACGGAGATCCATTTCTGAAAATAAGACTAAAAAATTACGTCTTTTTCTTTGCCACCCTCTTAAAGCAGCGCTTCAACTTCACTTATAACAAACTTCCGCAAACTTTGGCAATACGTAACGACAGTCCACTCCCATAATACACATCAGGTACGGCAAGCCAAGAGGGACGAACTAGTTCACTATTCCTGACTGACGTCATCACGTACGGTGGGTACAGGGATGTTACTCACTCTTCTGGTCCTTTTGAAAAATTCTTGAAAAATACCGAAGCCTCGATCTACATACTGCATATATATTTCTTATATTTTCATACTTTCAGGAAAACATTGACATGAAACGGGACGATTTCGTAAAACAGTTTATGTAATAGTTTCTCTCAAATCCATTTTAAGACAAACCAACAAGACATCAAGTTGTAATATTTTCTACGTATTCAGTGAACTTCATAATTAAACTTTGAAAAATATTCAACTTCTGATCAAAAACAGCACATTTTTTCATCTGAGACTTCATGGTTAGTGTAAAAAAAAATAAAGAAATGTCACTCTAAACAACTCTGTTGCTTTCATAATGGGGACAGAGAAAACTCTGCTCAAAGTCGGGGAAATAAATAAAATGGGAACAAAATGTGGAAATTTATATCACAGTCTCATGATCTGAATGTTCACTTGATCTTCAGCCATTGTCATGTCACTCCTCTCAGTATTTGTCCAAACATAAGAGTAGAAGAGCTAAAGCAATCAGACTCAAAGTGGACACATTTACTGTGATTTGTGTTAGCACACACACTACCGGTCTTGACAGTAGTTTTTTTAAAATTATATTAACAGCAATTAGTTCATTCTTCTTCTCTTGGCATTCCTTTTCTGCTCCTCTTCCTCTCTTTTCTCCTCTTCCAGATCTTCCTGAACTGCCAATTTCAGGCTGAACAACAAAAGCACAGTGATGGATAACAGTAGGTAACAGGGGTGAACTCAACAGCTTTAAAAACAAAGCATATACCTGTATTGTGTGGAGTTGAGGAGTGCAATGTTTATTTTTGTCTTACCTCCTAGCCTCCTCTTTCTGCATTTCTTTCCAGCTGCTCTCCATGAATTTTAGTGCATAGTCGCTTTCATTCTTGTATCTGAGGAAGTTAGGACCAAATGCTCTTTAATATAGATGTGTGTTTGCAATTCAGTGAAATGACGCAACAGAAATATAAACACTTACCTGTTTCGATCATAGCCAAAGATTTCCTTAATGTGCCTGGAAATTTCCTCTTGCTCGTCAGCACCATCGTCAATAAAATCGTCCATTTCTGAGTCATATTCATCATCTTCATCCTCATACGTTCCCTCGTATGGGGAAGTGATGGGTGGCAGCATTGTACCTGGGTGAGAGATGCAGAAAATAATTTTAAATATTTTGAGTTTTGGCTTTTTTTTTTTTTTACCCATTTACCACAATGCAAGAAGAGGACAGTGGGTTTTCCTTGACAAATCAGGGGTTGTAATAAGAAAGCTATGATTTGGGGTTGATGGAGTTAACAAAAGGAAGATTTGAAAATCTGTGAGAAAATTCAGAAAGGAATTACAACAGCTGCCAAGTGTTGCAGACACACTTGTTTCAGTTTAGCAAAAGAAACCCTCTGCCCTGTAAAGATGAGTCTATTGCTCCCAATGCCTTTGCAAAATACCATCACCTGTTTATTATATTACAATATATATTGAAATATGTAGTGCTTCAATGTTCTCATCATTTTGGAAGATATGGATATGTTCTCAGATTCTTTAGTGGTATAAAAGCACTGCAATGCTGTGAAAATAATCCAATACCAAGTATCAGTACCAAGCAGCAAAATGTATTGTATACATACTGTATTACTTCAGCATTCATGTGTGCTGGATATGTTTATGAGTTGGGAGATTTTGTAACATTTTATAAAACATTCATATTTTTGTATCAAAATTGTCCTCTGAGAAATATACACACCCCTTAAAAGTGACCTTCTTCTTAGGATTAGTCATGAATTTAGTCATCCTAAATTAATCACTAAATTTGGAGGCACCTGATTTACCGAAACCACATGAAATTTGGTAGTATGTCTATGAACATGATGTGAGGAACAGTGTACAAATAATTCATGCAGGAAATTTCTAGAGCTTCTTTACTTCATTCTTGTTTTAATATGTGTCAAAGATTGCATTCTTATATAACATTAATGAAAAATAAATGAAGGCTATCACAGTCAGCAATTGACTAATCTAGTTCTTAGCTGATATCATCCCATTACTTTATGATTCTCACCTGGTGGTCTGCTCATCATAGGTCTGGAAGGTATTCCTGACCTTGGTGCCATCCCAGGTCTCTGTGGCACGCCTGTCCGGGTAGGTATCCCCATCCTGGGTCCACCGACGTTCTTAGATGAAATGGTCTCTGACACCACAGTGCACTTTGGTCTTCCAGGTCCTGATCCAGTGCTGCCTGCTGAACGTCCGGGTACTAATCCTTCTCTCCCAGGCTGACCAGGTCTCATTCCTGGAGGCCCAGATCCCCTCCCAGCAGGTCTGGTACCTCCAGCTTTTGCCATGAGAGTACCTCCTGGCCTTGCTTGAAGTTGCCCCCCTGCCTTAGGAGGGCAACCTGATGAAGTCCTCATAACTGAATTTCCACTTGATCCTTCAAGAGACTTAGGTCCAGGCTTTAATTGAGGTTGACAACCTGCCTTATCTGATGAAGTTCTCATTACTGAATTACCACACGACTTCACAGCAGCATTAACACCAGGCCTTAGTGGTTCTCCCTTTCCAGACTTGTGGCCTCTGATTGTGGGTTCCTGCTTTAATGAGCTACTCTGACTGGGCCTGGTTTGATGGGAGCTTCCATGTTGAGATTTTTGGACAAGAGGCCTGGTCCCAGGAATTCCTGAAGTTCTTCCTGGATTTAATGAAGACATTTCTTTTTTCAAGCTTGGGTCACTTGTAGTGGATTTGTGGCTCGATGAGGACATGGAACCCACTTGTTTGGCTGTAACCTGAGAAGGTGTGGGTTTCACTAGAGTTTTACTGTTCATGGAACCAGATGACATAGAAGTGCTGGTCTTGGGTCTATCACTGTGAGATGTCTTGGATCGCTCTTTGTCTCTGTCACCAACAGTGGGCTTGGTAGAAGAGTGGCTTCGATCGCTTACAAGTATTTGGTGGGGCTTCTTTTCAGATCCAGTAGGCAGATTTGGCTTTTCTGAACAGTTCTTTTGTGTTTTGCAGCTCTTCTGATCTTTCTCTAAAGTGCCTTTTCGTATCAAATTCGAGCTAGATTGGGACTTGCCCTCTCGATCTTTCCCCTGTCTCTTAGCTTTGCGTTCCATTTCCAGTTCTCTTATCTCATCAGCTGTGCGGAGCCTTTCTTCCTTTTTGACTACTTTGGGTTTCAAATCGACTGGCTCAAACTGCTTCTTCTCTGCCAATTTGAGTAGGTCAGCAAAGTTCATGGGTGGTGGAGCGGACTTTAGTGGCCCACTGTTTTTTTTAGAGCAGAGCTTCCCGCTATTTCCATTCCCACTGATAGTTTTCCCTGGTCTTAGACGGTCTGGTTCTTGTTCTGTCTCCGAATCTGTCTGTTCATACTCAAAATTATCCTCGTCATTAGGGTCGATAGACTGATTCTTAAATATTTCATTTTTCAGTGAAGCCTCTTCCTGCATTTCTGTTTTTTTTCTCCTCTTTTTAGGAGTCTCTACCACTGGGATGCCATTATAACCTCTGAAATTGTCTTTAGTTCTGGAAGCCATTGCTCTTGCTTTACGATCTGACTTCAGTTCGATCCTCCTGGCAGCTAGTTCATCCTTCTGCTTCTTGAATTGTATTTCTGGAAGAAAAAAAAAGGGTACATGTAAATTAGGAATACTATAAGTGCTGTGTTTATTGAGTATCAAATTCCAAAGTTGTACCATTATGGCTGACAGTTACCTTTCTTTTTTGTCTCATGAGTTTGCTTTTTTAAAAGTGCCTGTACAGCTGCAGGATTTACACCTTTGGATCTCGGGTCCTTTTTGGGTGGTCCAACTTGTAAACTGTATCTTTTTTGCTAGAAGACAGAAAAATGGGGCATTCAGGTCACATTCAATCATTTTCAAAATGCACATAGTAATACTGAAAAACATTATTTGTAAGGCAAGTCAGTCTAATGTCACACACTAACTGGTAATTCAATCCCGTATAACGAACGCTGATTTTCTAAATGTCTTCATAGCCGAGCAAAGGGTCTCATAGATAGGAGTCAGCTGTACATTCGCTACATTAGCTAACCCCATGCTGACTGATGATTAATGTCTCTGCGGTGTTATGCTCTAAATCTGAGCATCTAAATCTAAGACTAAATCTTAGTCTACATACAGTACACAGACCTTAGGTAATGAGTAGTTTAACGTACCTGTACGCTACCCAGTCCCTGGTTTTGTGAGGCGATGTCCAATATGTTATCAAAGTCCATCATTTTGACAGCAGGTGATGTAATATTCTCTCTGAAGTGATTTGAACAAAACTCTTCTAGAAGCGCTGACAGCTAAGTTAACGTGTTATGTTACAACTAAGCTAATTTGTGGTTACGCGCTGTCAAAAGAAACGTAAGTTATTTTACCAAAATTATTTATAAAACACACCAGCTGAACAAAAGCGGTGCCTAAAGCTGTTTAAAGGCTATTCATGAGTCTACGTCAACGTTAGCTAGTGGAGTTAGCTGACCTAACATTAGCTATCCGACAGTAAGACTAATTCGTCCCTTACTGATAACAAAAGACGCCAATAAGATCCATGAGAAAATAAATATCGTTCCAATCTCCTAATAGTAAAATATCTAAAAGTCAGCCACGGATAACCCCAGGTTTTAGGAGACAGGCAGTCTCGCCGGTGCCAAATAGTGTAAATTGTTCCAAGAGGAAGTGAGATGAATCACCCCTGCATTCTTCCGTCTTTGTGAGAGGAATCACCTCTATGTACTTCCGTCTTTGTGAGAGGACGCACCTCTATGTACTTCCGTCTTTGTGAAATATCGGACAAATCAGCGACACGAAAAAGAAAGAAGAATCCACTGGATTTGATGTAGGTTGGTTGAAGACGCGTCAGTCCAATCGGACTTCATCCGATTGGACTGACTCGAGAAAGTAACATGTTGCGAAAAAACATTTTGCAAAAATAGATTTGAGGTTTACATTTGTACGAGATCACGTTAATAAAATTCTACAATGCCTTTACTCTTACACTTCACTTGCCCCGTTGTAAATGTAAATTCGTTGAAACAGAATGGGCAATTAACTTTAACAAACTTTCGTTGCACAATTTAACAGAAGGGAATGTGATGTGGTTCGATATATAAATATTTAGTATGTGAAATACAAGATCATGGATGTGATAAATGACTAGCAAACAAAGAGTTTTTTTAAACAAAAGCGTCTGTTCCCTAGGTACCCTTTAGCTGATCGGGTATTAAATTATAAATATTAATTCATTCATCTTCCTGACCGCTTAATCTTCTTTTGCGGGCCACGGGGGTTGCTGGAGCCTCTCCAGTAAAAAATTGCGCAGAAAATATTCAATGTGGTATGAATATGAATATTTTCTAGATAGATTGTCGTTCACATTGGAATACACCTATATAATATCTGACAGTCACATCTGTTCCACATAAATTTTACTTTATTTTGCTAAAATGATAAAATGCATCATTGTTTTAGTTGTGCCTGTGACCTCCGACTTTTAAGCTTGCTAAGGTTTCGTACGTTATTTCCGGTCAAAATTTTTTGCTTCACTTTCACTTGACATCTGTTGACCACCTGATGTCGCTACCGTGTAATCCTTTTGTAAACGTGAACAACAAGAGGAGACGTACGTTGTTTATAAACACACACGCACACACACACACACACACACACACACACACACACACACACACACACACACACACGCACACACACTCCACTGCCAGCTTACCTTCATAAATGTAAGGTTGGGCAACTATGATCATTCCGTGTCAGACATGTCATTTTCCCAAATAGTTTTTCAACTGGTCTCAGTCAAAATGACTCATACATACGTCAGTAGAATTATTACATGTATTTATTTTTATGATGAAGGTATTCACTGCAGATTTTTAACTTAGCAAAAGTGGTAATACATTAATGCAGTAGTTCTCCATTACAGGGGAAAGTAATGTATTACATCTGAAAAAAATACCAAAATTGGAAGATCTCAGTGGAAGATCTCATCGTACAGAATCTCTTCGACAAGAGCGTTTTATTACGACCGTTGGCTGCTATTTGAGAACAGCGAAGACAAACTATAAAACTTCAACAAATGTGTGAATTCAGCATTCAAACGGTCAAACCTCATTTTCTTCACACCTATTAGATTCAAAGCGGAAAGGTTATACAATCAAAGAGCTTGGACTGCGTAATCAAACTCCATTCAGAGGCGCAAACACTCATACAATCACTGATTAATCACCCATAAATCGGGCTTTTTGTCTACTTTCGACCATCCACATTTTTAAACATTAACAAACAATCATTGGTGCAAAGTCGTAAATATTTTCGAAATAAATGTTACCAAGAAGCTCGACTTATGTAAAATGTAAATAAAGGCCATCTGCTCAGATATGTAAACAACAAACTGACTCCTCCTATCCCTTGTCCCTAAAAGGCTGGGCCCGCCTTTTCTTGACAATAGTCTGTTTCTATTGGTCAATACAGAAGACTTTTCATCGCCTACTGCACGTCGGACCGCCCACCGGAGCGAGGACAAAAACACTCGGCATCCCTGACACGACAACATACACAGACGACCGACACCGACCTGCGTGACAGTTTTTTAGGAGACACGAACACGAGAGAGGGACAAATGGTTTCACCGGTAACAGTGGTGTGTATCAATTTCTAATTAGTCTTTATATATATACAGATTTATGTTTGCATATGGATAACGGATAATGGATATGCGGTAGTTCATGAGCTGCGCGATAACGACACCACGGAACATAAATAATACATCCTTATTCGTGGTCTCATTGTTAAGAATGCATTATCACATTTGGCACTAATGTTTTATTTTCTACCGCTGAAATGTTAGCATGGCAAACTTAGTTCACGTTGGTTAGCATATACCCATTACGTTTTGATTTAAATGATATTATTAGCGTAATGCGGCAGTTGGAAATGATTTGTTTACCAACTGTAAATGCTGAGTCGACACACGCGTTACTGTCAACGTTTCATTGTTTCTTAAATCATAATAACCATCCTTCCGCCTGTGTTCGGGACTCAAAGCAGGAAATTCCCTTTTAACGGCAGGCATGTGAGCAATGCAAGCATAAGACGTGTCGCTACTGTTGTTGTTTCAGATTTCTGATACAGTTTGATGTATTTCTCGAAGGACAAAAGACAAACTGTCATGTGACTACCTTTTTTGTCCCCTTTCCTAAACCCGCTAGTAAACGCATGCGCCGAGCAAGATTCTGCTGAGGCTGCCTTTCTGTTCATTTTCGTTGCTGCAGCTGTACTTACATTCTTTTGTTAGGCCACCATTTGCCTTATAATTAACAAATACAAAAAAGTTTTACATTTTGTCAATGAAGGATAACAGCTTTATTAACACCTTAATATGTCATAACATTCTTTAAAGCTGCAATGAGATTTTGGTCCATTTTCTGTGACCAAGTTGGATGTTAAGGTTATTTTTGACTTGTGTGAACCCCAATGTTCACCCTGTTAAAAAGGCTGTGAAATAAGTCTGTGTGGAGGAATGCTTGCCATATAAACTAGTTGCCTTAGTGACAAGAGGAAGCAGGCACACAAATGAAAGTCTTCCTTTGAGTTTGGTTTACTTTTACTTCAGTATGCAACACCTTGTCACAAAATGTCCCAAAGTGTTGTCAGGAGATTTGGATGAAACATTCTCTGTTGCTGAATGTTGGGTCAAGGAAGTGCTTTCAAAAGATAAAGCCTTTTTCACAATATTTTGGAAAAAAATAAAGGCAGAATGGGTGGTAGCATGGCTCACTCACCAATATGTGAATAAATAGGAGAGATTAAATTGTAATCAGGGAATCGTGAACTACTTATCAGAACTACATGATTCAAAAATAATATGAGTATCTGTCAAGTATCACTGAAAGAGATCCTGTCAGTTCATCATCATGGTGAAATCTCCATAGTATCACTGCATTCAGTGACGCAATAACTGATGAATCAGACATAATTGTTACCGGATTTTCTGTGACCAGCCCTGAAAACTGCTTCTGTTTTGTATGTTTGAATGACAATGGTGCTGCGGGAGGTGGGCTACTCTCTTAGTGCTTTCTAGATTTTTTTCTTTTATTTGTTGTGTTTCAGAGTAGTCATTTACATTTAAAAGGAACTAACAATGAGAAAAATCAGTTGGTTTAGGGTATACTAGTATTTTGTGAGAAGAGATCTTTACAACATAAACAATAGTTAAAACTTTATTATGTATTAGATTAGACTAAAGCTACGTTTAGGCTTTGTAACTGTGTTTTAAACTAAATAAGGTTACGGTAAATACGGCCACACTCCATGCCATTAGTTAACTGTAGGATTCTTTGTGTGACTCAGTTTCTAGCACTGTCAACTCATGGTAAGAAGTTCTTGGGATGGAATATTTGAATTTTGAACCGAGACCTTTCTGCATATAGTTTGCACTATCTTACCTATAATTTGCATGTCAGGTGAGATGGTGGTTTGTTTCTCTGGTGATGGAATTGTTCAGGGTGTGGCTGGCCTCCCTCCCTTTGTCAGCGGGGATAGAACTGCAAAGGATAAGTGGCTGTAGAGAATTGATGGATCAACTGTACTCTTTGTACAAGTTATCTTTGGAGGTAAAACAGGGCTGAGGAGGGAAACAGTGATGTGCGACGCTACATAGAAATAACACTGTCATATGATTCACATGCCAGCTGTTCCCGCCATAGCTTTGCTTATGTTACAAATCCCCCATGCCTTCTGCATACAGAAGAGTTTACAGGTCTTTTATGTCTATGAATATCGTGTTCTTGACACTGTGCTAGCACACGTCGTGGAGCGCTGAATAGAATTTCATTCTTGCTGAGCATTATTCAACACTTCAACGCTGTTACTGGCTTGTGGTTGGTGAAGAGTCTTAATTGCCAAAGAGAATTTTTTTCTGTACCCCACTGAATAGCAATACAACTTTTGGGTTGAAAAGGTTGCTGATAGATAGATAGTTTGGCAGCATTACAATGTACATTGATTTGCGAGAATAATACATCTGTAGTGCAAAATAACAGACAATAATAATTAAGAATGGTTATTTGATGCTCCTGTTTCTTTGGGATCAAATGTCAAGCCGCTTTGGACAACAGCCAGAGTACCCCAATGTTAACTCCAACAACAAAACTTTGTCAGGGGCCATGCATATACAGTCAGTCATTAACAACATTATTCTTTAACAGAGACAGGAGCAGGGTTCAGCTGGATGTGCCAAAGCAATTTTGCTAACAGCCTTTAGTCATAGTGTGACCATTCAGACAGCAAGATAATAGCACCATGATTCATTTCATTTGCCTTCCAAATGAAGCAGCGTGTTCTGTTATTTCATGCTGTCAACGACTGACTGCAGAGAGGCCTCACAGCCTTCTCTAATATCCCCCTCAATGTCCCTGAAGACAAACTGACGCCCCAATTAGTGAGTGTAGAAGCTTACAGCTAAGACGATACCATACTGCAAAACCCCCATAATGTTTTTCTGATGCAAAACATTGAATGGGAAAACTCAGCTCAGGCTGAGAGAAATAAAGCCATTAAATTCACTGTTTACTAGTTCATGTATTCCAACAGGCAATTAAGTCATCTTGATCCAGCAATTTCATACAAAAGTCTGTTAGTTTAATGGCAGAGGGAGTCACATATTTGACAAGAGCCATTACACCAAGTATTACTGTAATAGCAGTCGATGATCTGAGAGAAGCAGTAATGTTCACCAAGTATTAACGTAATGCAAATGTAATCCCAATCCAGATAAGAGCAGTTATGAGTTAAGCATTAAATAATTTCAGGAACAGGCTCATTTACAAATTTTAAACTGGTGAAAATGTCAGACCAGATTATTGTAATTGTTTGTTTACAATATAACTGGGTGTTTCCCATGCACACTGTAATCTTGTCTCTCCCTTCTGCATGTATTCATTTCATTGCAAACATTAAGTTTACATTCCGGATAAGCAACAATAGAAAGGGAAATTGCAGTGCATGATTCCAAATGCAACATGAGTGGGAGCAAAGGTCACTGGAATTTGTGATTTCCTCCTACCTTTGTCCCTGGAACATGATGTCATTGTCTTTATACAATGCTATTTATAAATATGACAAAGGCTGCGAAGAACATATATTAAGTATTTTTCCTATCAATAATTATTAGACTGATTCTGAGTTTGGCCAGCAAATCACAGGCAAAGTAATCTTTCACTCATTAAATAATAGATAAGCACTGTGTCTGTCATGGTTGTACCTTAAACCACTCCTTGAATTGAAATAATCCAAATTATTTCGGTTATGAAAAAAATGACTTCGGTTGAAGAAAAAACCAGTAACTTGATAAACAAGAATGATCTTGTATAATCTGGGAGTGCTTCCAGGGTGACTCCTCTGCTTGGCATCCATTTGGAGTGCTGTAGATCAGACAGACAGCACTCATCGGCATTTGTTTTATGAAGGCCAGGTACAGTACCTAATGGAGATGGGAGGAGTGCATTACTGTACATTACAGTTTGAGATTTGTTTATGCGGAAAATTTCCTCTCGTGCCATTATCATCTGAAGTGGACTGATGGCATGTCAGGTGAATTTGAGAAGACAAACAAATTTTTTTGCCGTTAAAGTGACAGGCTACTTTATCTCATTTTCCTCATTCATCAACTCTTTAAAGTACTCTTTCAATCTTCCCATCACACTACTGGCACCTGTCAATACACTTCCATCCCTATCCTTAATCACCCTAACCTGCTGCACGTCCTTCCCATCTGTCTCTCTGTCTTGCCAACCTGTATAGATCAGCCTCTCCCTCCTTACTGTCTGACCTAGCATACAAGTCATCATAAGCTTCTTGTTTTGCCTTTGCTACCTCTACTTTCACCTTACGCTGCATCGCCCTGTACTCCTGTCTACTCTCCTCAGTCCTCTCAGTGTCCTACTTCTTCTTAGCGAAACTCTTTCTCTGTATACACTTCTGTACCTCCTCATTCCACCACCAAGTTTCCTCGTCTACTTTCCTTCCAGATGACACACCAAGTACTCTCCTACCTGTCTCCCCGATCATATTAGCTGTAGTTGAAGGCCAAAGGCTCTTACCACCAATAATTGTTATAGAGGTATTGTTTTTCCTGGGAGGTACTTTCTTTTGAAACACAGCACACCTTGTACTAGTAACAACCACACTTGTATTATCCTGGTGTGACATCACTTACCATGTGAGAGACTTTATAGTTGGTGCAAAAGTCTTACCTCAACGCTACCCATTTTCTAGGACTAACAGTAGCATAACAGGTAGCTATAGTTATTATTCAGAACACTTTAAAATACAGTTAAACAAATAATCTCAAGGAAGTGAAACTCTAACTACCTATCCAAAGCATTAATGTGACAAATTCCCTAAAAAGAATAGAATAGAATAGATTAAAAAACTTGTCACACTTATGTTCATAACACCCCACACTGAATAGGTCAACTGAGGATCAAAAAACAAGTATCTGTTTTTCTGCTCGATGCTGTTTGGACAGAACAGGATTCCAGCCCATCAGAGCAGACTGGAGGTCACTCGGTGTCATTAAGTAGTTGTGCAATCGGGGAACTCCCCTTCCTCTTTTCCTTATGGAGTACAAACTATACGAACTAAAGTGACCCCACATTTCAGACCGTCTCCTCTACTTCTCACGTGTCCACCACTAAATCCAGCTGCCATATGAATGCCAGTAACCCCGTTTCACCCAGTCATCATCTCCAAAAGATTTACCATGTTGCAATATTGTAGTTGAGGGAGAGGAATGTAAAAGAAGAAAAAAATATCTTCAAAAAGCATGACCCCCATCCCCACACACATACCCACATCTTACACACATGAATAAGTTCCACTCTAGTCCTCCTCATTCTTCTTCCAGTAATCACAGGTAAAATACACCCTCACTCCATATCTCTCCCTCTAAACACAACTGCTCATTTCCCCTCCCCCTGTCGTCCTGGAGTTCTTTGAGATTAATTCTCAGAATTATGAAAGAGGTGATCATTCCAGAATTGTTGTGGAACACTTTCTAGCTCCTTCTTTGTGTTTGCTGCGACACTGTTTTAGTTCATCTGTTTGGACTAAAAGAACCATGACCGCTTACACAGTTGGGAAGAAGAAATTAAAACTCAACTCCACAGTTCTCAAGAACATGATATTCAGAGACAAAGATGAGGTAGGGGAAGAGAGAAGCAATGAAAACAAACTGAGTAGAGATTGAAAAAAAAAAAAAAGAAGTCAAACAGGAGAGTGTGGGAGTTTTTTGCTTTTCCCCTTCAACTTACTGTTTCTTCAGAGTTCAACCACGAATCATATTAATAGCTGATACAGTCATTCAAATTAATTACCACAGAGAATAAGGCCATGTCCACACATAGCCGGATCTCTTCGAACAAGCAACTTTTTTCACTCCACAAAGAAAAAAATTTGCGTCCACACGACAGCGTTTTCGAAAAAATCTGTCCACACGTAACTGCATAAGTGCATTGATCAACACGTTTACAAGCAGACAGCTGGGATAGGTTCCAGCTTCCTGTGGCCCGCGGTTCCTGTGGATAAAGCGGTTCGGAAGATGAATGAATGAATGAACTCCGAAAATGACAGTAGTGAGGACTGGGACGTGTGGAAATTCACACCGTTCCTCCTGGAGGACGACCTTCATCACAAAGTTCTCCCACCAGCAGACAGCGCATCCCGGTCTGACCCAGAACTGGCGTTGGTGTCTTAGGCGAGGAACGTGAATGAATGAATGAATGAATAAATAAATACATACACTTTATGACTCAAAGAAGAAACAGACGAACAAATATCCAGCTGTCAAGCATGTTTATTAACGCATCTTTGACATGGAGCTGTTATACGTCAGAAAATAGTTGGTTTTCTAACTGTCCATTCTGTGTGTACATGTAGACACGGGTCACACGCATGACGTCACAAAGGGACATTGCAGGGACACGCCCCCGGATAGAAAAAGTTTCAGATACAGCGTCCACACAACAATACAGTCCGGACGTTTTCAAAAAACTTCGCTTTGGCCAGCATTTTCAGAAAGTACAACCAGCTGTTGACATTTAATAATGTTTAACTTCTTTTTGCTTTTAGGTGAAGAGTGAAGGGCCTAAGTTGGTGCCATTCTTCAAGGCAACTTGTGTGTACTTTGTGCTGTGGTTGCCCACCTCAAGCCCTTCCTGGTTCAGCGCACTGATCAAATGTCTGCCCATCTTCTGCCTGTGGGTGTTTTTGCTGGCGCATGGCTTCAGCTTCCTAGGTGCTCGCTCCAGTGCCCGAAAGATCTTGGCTGGCCTCATCTTTTCCGCCCTGGGTGATGCCTTTCTAATCTGGCAGGAGCAGGGCTACTTCATTCATGGTGAGGAGAGACCTCATACACTGAGCAGTTGTAAGATCTATGAGACTAATGGCTGTCATGTGACTTTTAGATCTAGGATGAATCTGGAAAATTTAAACTTTGGCCTCATAGTCTTTAGTTAATCTTATTATTATTAATTGTATAATTCTACAAAGGAAGGTGACTTTGAAACAATAACTAATCAACGAGTGAGCAAGATTGATAATTTCATTGATCCCCATATGGGGAAATTAAATTCCCATGGACACAATCAAGAGTGGGTCAATCACACAGGTTTAGCTTCTAAATGAAGTGTTACTCTGTGAAAAGCTGTTAGGTTTGGAGCTGGTTAATGAACCCAAGTGCAGACTCAGACATTGAAGCAGGTACTGAATGCCAAGGAGGTCAATAAATGATACTTAAAAGAACTGTCGTTGGGAGGGGATGGTGTTCCAGAATGAAGGTACGTTGGGCAGGCAGGAAAGGTAAGTCAAGTTTAGAGTTCCAGGGAGGTGTGGTTTATATGTGGTTTTCTCTTGTTGAAAGATGAACGGACACATTGATGGTGAAAATGACTCTGAAAGTATCCAGAGCATCATCTTCTGCCCAGAGATAGAACTAATATTTGATGGTCTGAGGTTTCAGAGAAACAAATATCATTAGATATGTCCAAGGTCATTGGTGAGCAGAACAGAGAATCAAGCACTTATAGGGTTAACAAATAAGCACTGGTTAATGAATCATACCACATGGAAATGCAGGACAGTTAGACCAGTTAGACTTGTTACAACAGTTATGAAAAGGGCTTATATGATGACAGAGATATGGTCTTAATCACATCTTCACTTTTCGTGTTTCTTCTTGATGCTTTTCAGGTATTCTGATGTTTGCCATCACGCACATCCTCTACTCCTCTGCCTTTGGGATGAAGCCTCTTAATATTTCTGCTGGTCTACTCATTACTGTTGTGTCGTCTCTGAGCTACATCCTGCTGTACCCCTACCTCTCCGGCCCCTTCACCTACCTGGTTGGCGTCTACATCGGTCTGATCGGCTTCATGGGTTGGAGGGCCATGGCTGGCCTGCAGCTGGCCAACGACCTGTGGACCTGGACCAAGCTGTCCTCCTGCCTGGGTGCCGTGCTCTTCATGGTCTCGGACCTCACTATTGCCGTCAACAAGTTCTGCTTCCCTGTGCCCTACTCACGTTTCATCATCATGGCCACCTACTACGCCGCCCAAATGCTGATAGCCCTGTCAGCCGTCGAGTGTCAGGATGTGAAGGTGGCCAGGAAGAGAATATGAGTTGCAGCCGGGCCTCCCCCTCCAAGTAATCTTGGACACATCTCCCAGATTCCCATACCCTCAACCCTCATCTCAGTGTAGTGTTTCCACATCATTGTTACATGACGATTGCTCCCCTAGTCTACACCAATCTTATTGCGAAGATACGGTAGTATTATCTACATCCTGTCCGACAACAGCCCTTCTCACCTCCTCCAATCCTAGAATGGCTGTCTCAATTTAGCTCAAGTGTAATATTGACTCACTCACATATGTATGTATATATGTATATATACATATATGCATGTGTGTGTATAGAGAGAGAGAGAGAGAGAGAGAGAGAGAGAGAGAGAGAGAGAGAGAGGGCAGGAGGACAGTCGGCGTTACTTTACCTTTAGCTCTTATGTTTTAATTTAAGGGGAGCATGTCACCAGGGACCGTCAACAAGTGTGTGTGGTGTGTGGTGTGTGTGTGTGTGTGGTGTGGTGTGTGTGTGTGTGTGTGTGTGTGTGTGTGTGTGTGTGTGTGTGTGTGTGTGTAGTGTGTATTTATGTATGTTTGATTAACACACTTACCCTCTCTTTCCACACATATCGCTTTCCTGCCATACACTACTGGTTTCATACGGTCCCAATAACTCATCTGAAGATATGTCATTTCCTGTTGGTTTTTTTGTTTGTTTGTTTTTTTGATTGAGACTTTGCAGAAAAGGGAGTATTCTGGGGCTTTTTAGCTAACTTGTCCATGATTGGCATTTTGATACTGTATTGCTTTGTGTTAAGGGTGCAAAATCAGAAGCAAATCCACTCCTGTTTTATCACCTTCAGTCCACTTCACTACATATACAAAAACCATGCTGCCTTTGCAGGCTCTGCTATTTAAATCCTCAATCTGTTTCTTTCCAGGAAGGAATTAGGTTGAGTAGCTAGATGCATGCAGTAGGTATTACAGATGATAGAAAACATAAGACAATGAGGGTGAAATATGAGGAGGCAGTGTTGCATACTGCAACAGCTACAGTGTATTATAGTGTTGAGTGAATGAGCACTTTCTCAGAGATTGTTTATAGAAGCTTGGATTTTTTCTTGCTGAGATTTATTAACATTTATTTCATTGACTCTATCACCAAGAGAGCCCCACACATATTGTCATCACAGCAGACCACTGCTTGTGTTGTTGCATGCTGTACAATACACCTCCTTAAAATGTTGAAACTTTCCAGAGCTTTGCCTCCCTGTTGTTGACATTTTCATACACCTGACACCTGTAACCCCTGCTGGCTTAGTTATGAGGAAAAAGTCCGCAGGGCCCTTATTGCTGGACCATAAGCTGGCCCATGCTGTCACTGGCTTGGTACCATGTTATGAAGTCCGAAAAGATAGGACAATATTACTAGCTGGAGCTTTTTTGTGTGTTTATCTTTGAAGACCGTCAGTCATTCATAACACACACAAACAAACGCACACATAAACATACCCGTTGCCTAGGGGCAGTGTGGCTGAAATGATGGAGCTCACTTGTCAATGGGAGTCACTTTTTCCAATACTTTCCTTCACACAGCTTTAATCATGAAAGATCACTACAGCTAATCCTTCACAAGGTTAGCTGATCATTTCTCTTTCATTTGTTGAACATTTCACTCTCAGCTAACAGCTCATTATTGGAGTGTCACACTGATGTACACTCTTTTATCATATGTTCTGATAAGTGTGTTTTGAGTGAGTGTGCATGCTTGAGTGTGTGTGTGTGTGTGTGTGTGGTGTGTGTGGGTGTGTGTGTGTGTGTGTGTGTGTGTGTGTGTGTGTGTGTGTGTGTGTGTGTGGTGTGTGTGTGTGTGTGTGTGTGATACGGCAGAACCAACTGAAGGTCAGAAATACTGTGAACCATCACTCTTGAGGTATTTTAAATGTATTCTCACAAAGCTGTTAAACTGTCTCATGCCCTTTGCCCCTTGAGACTTTTACCTCTTCATGCATTTTATAGCATCTCCTGATGAACCTGTGGCCACTTAAGTATAACTTTAAGTATAGCATTTTGATTAAGTATAGCATTTTCTAAATGGGTCACATTTATATTTCAGTTTCATTTGATCTTTAAAGTGAGCATGTCTGCCAGTAGAAACACTTTCGCCTGATTATTTCCTGACCTGTGAGCTCGCATATGTCTACAACTCTAATTAACACAAAAACGGACACGAGCAAATCCAAGTATTAACTTGAACCACGGCAGTCACAGACTGCAACATCCCGTGACACCCTGGAATTCAAAATTTTACCCTGACCTACTTGCATTGGTCAAATATTAAAGCTAGTGCTCTGATCTAATTTCATAGATCAAAGCAATAGCTTTGATCTACGGTCTTACTTACACTGGCCTCCCTTGTCTTTCTGTCTCATCCGGTTCCTGAGTGTACAAAAGGTGAAATTTGATCTTGACCTACTTTTCTCAAGGTTAAGGTCATCATCTCATTTTTATCCCCTTTCCCGCCTGAGTAATGTGCTTTTGGTTTCATCTTTCTATTTGCAACGGTTGTGAAGATATTTGGTGGACTAACTAACGGACGGACGGACGAACACACAAAATGACAATCACAATACATCACCACTTTGAAGGGGGATGTAATCACGAACAAAATGCAGGAAAGGAATAGGTTTTGTCGTGTGAGCATCAACATGCCCACATGCTGAGGAGCATGATTGTATTGTATTGTGCTGTATATATAATGAGTTGGCATGGAAACAGATGCACAGTATGCCTTCCTTTTAATGGGTCAATGACCCCCTGAGCTGACAGCAATATACACGCACACAGAAAAAAGAAAACCCTCATGCATCAAAAACGTGTATATGCATCACATCCACCACCATGACAGTCTGCAGGCAGACTGTGGCTTCACATTGATCAGCATTTATTAGGATCAACAGCAGCACATGGTCATATGTGTGATCAGAGGATATGCTCAGCTCTACCAGTTCCTGCCTTTTGCTTCACCAGACAGTCACTTCTTCTCCTTTGTCTTCACTCAGTCAGCACCGTATTTCTGCTTTGTCAGAGGAGAGGGTTTCACCAGTCTGTCTGTGCGACCACTGGTCTTCTGTTCCACATTTTTGTCCTTTGTGCTGCAAGACACCCCTAAAGGCTCGCTAGCATTTGTCTGCTTATACTGTCTTAAATAAAAGTTTAGTGTAACAAAAGTAGAGACGTTAAGCTTATGCATCTGAGTCAGGGCTTAGTCATAGTTACCATCACCTTGTGGAAATGTGTAGAAGCACTATTTTCTTTGTCGTGCTTCTATATTCCTCATGGCTACCAAAGACAAGGATTACAGTACTATTAATATTCCTGAGCGTATTCTTGTGAGCAAGTCCACACTTTGGAAAATCTCCACATCTTTGAAAGCTGGTAAAATGTAGAAATAAAATCAGATGCCATATTGTGTTATTATCAGTCATTATGCTTATTTGGAATTTTTAGGTTAAACATGAAACTCTTTGTCATTCATCTTTTATATATTTAATAGACTGGGGCATAGATAACCAAAGCTGAAGTCATCACAGACAATGAAACACATTTCACTTAGTGGAACTTGTTAGCATTATCCCTCTCATGTGTCAAATAGCTGTTTGTTTTGCAGGAGGCAGACCCCTTTCTTCAATGCAGGAGTGCATTTGGCATTCCATTTAAGAAGGAGTTTATTGTTTGGTGATATTGTAGCTGGAATGAGGAGGTGTAATGTGATACACAGTGGAAGACTCTCTTTACATCAGGCCCGTTAGCCACCATCCTGTCCTCTCTGTACAGATGGCAGGCCAGCAGCATCACTTTATGTCAGCCTGTCAACAGCCCTGCTCTTCCTAGCTTTATACATGCAGACAAAGGAACCTGTGGGGGGCCAGTATGGTTCGGCCAGTATGGTTCAGTCAGAAATAAAGTGGAACCAGTAGCAGTTGAAGTGAAGAGAGGCAGTAGTTTCACTCAGACCTCTAAATAACTTGGCATTGCCCACTTTCCAAAGGTTTTCCTTCTTTATTTTTGCTGTTGTTTGTTGTAGTCTTTCATTTGAAACCTTTGCTGTTCCTGCGCTGTGTCCATCATCATGCAGTGACATTCAAAACATAGAGCTGTATGCGTGTGTGTGTGTGTGTGTGTGTGTGTGTGTACCTAAGCTGATGCATGACAAGTCATTTGAGATGAATCCTCCATGTCAACACCCATCTACAGTAATAGAGAGGTGCACACTGCAGGTGTCCTGTTACACCACTGACAGCAATGTGAGCCTGTGTGAAGTATTTAAACATAATGTAATACTAGTCTGAATCTACAGCATTCTGCACTTTTCTGTACCCAGAGTAAGGCCAGTCAGTCGCTCTTAGAAGAAGAAGCTATAGTATTTAAAACAAAGGATTGTTGTGTAATATATTATTTTAAGCATATGCTCCCTTTTCCTTTAGTTATTACATTTCTTCAAGGGAGAATACAGAAACTAACATGAATGCACAAGAAAGCAATGCATCGAACTATGAGAGAATTAGCATTTTCTTTCAAGACATCGATTGCTCCTAAAGTATTAAAAACCATTGTATATAGATTGTGTTAAAATTATTGAATCTAAAGCTGAAAGGAACTACAAATGATTTTTTTTGCCTGTCACTGTGGACAACAAGCTGGGCTCTGAAAGTCATATTTTAAAATTGTTCGCTGTGTCCTTGAACGTCCCTTACAATGCATCATTTTTATGAATGTTATGAACAAAGTTATATTGATATACCATAAACTTTTCCTTGTCATCCTTGATTTTCACATAGTGATTTATTTCTTTCTTGACTGTAGAGATGAAAAAATTTTGTTGTTGTAGTGGAACTGCTATGAATGTGAATATCTATTTGAGAAATAAATGCAAATGCAATGCAACTTTAATAACAAATGCTTTTTTCTTTTTTGTTAGTTTGTTTCTCGGAATCAAAATATGTCACATGTCAGCTGATATTTATAGCAGTAAAGTTTTTGTGCTGTTGGCCTTCCACAGCTAAAGAGTCATTATAACTGGAGGACAACAGAGAGCTCTGTTCTAGAAAGTAGTTGCTTCACTCTGTAGTCTGGCAGACCACACACACACACACACACACACACACACACACACACACACACAGGTCTCTCCAAAATCCGTCCCATTCATTACAAGCCAAGGCCAAATCATGAAAGAACTCCAGTCTTCTATGTAAATTAAGCGTATCTGTTTGGCTTCTTTGGTGATACATTTGAAAGAAAATAATATAGCAAATGAAATGAATCGCATAAAAACTGCCAAAAAAGAAGTAAAAGAAGAGTACTATGACCTTGTTGTTGTGTTGTGCTTTCACATAAAACTTAGAAAATGCTACAGCAGGTTTTCATCCCTTATTTCCTTTTTCTAATAAATACAGGAAAACTAATAATATACAAGCAATCAATTCAACAGCCTTAATTTTCTAACAGACTGACTATTCAGACCTTCAATACTTCCACCTTATTGTGCCTTAGCTGGACAGGAAGGAGGCTTAAGATGTCATGGAAGTCAAATTATTATCCACTGGTGCTTAATTGTTTTCAACCTGGCAGCCTGGCACTGCCAGCCCACCCCTCCCACCCCACCCCCTGGCAGCGCTGAAGAAAAGGAGTTTGTGAGAACCAGAGCAGTGACGTCAACATCAAGAGGGGTTGTAACCTCTCTCTGTCTTTTGGCAGTCACTTAACAGACCACACTCACTCTCTTGAACAGCGGCATACCACTCAGAAGCAGTGCCTAGAGTGAGGCTGAGAGGCTTCACACACCTTCTTTAGAAGGTACTTTTCTTTTTTTTTAACAATCACACCAAAGCTAAAAATGTAGATTCAGAGGCTGAAATAAAATCTGTCTCAGTTTGAGACTCATTATCCTGTTCTGTACATAAAGTTCCCAAATGTAGCAGTAATCTAACATTGAGATACTATCAGTATTAATAAAAAAAGAAAAGGATTTGGCTGCTTCGCAGCTCATCTAATTTGGATTATGGTACATGCAAAGCCGGGAATCAAATCATCACCCGCTTTGTTTCATTTCAAATCCAATAATCTAATAATATCCTAGATGGAGACAATATAAAAATATTTGCTAGTCCTGATATTTTGTTGTACCACCCTATGCACACTGGCAAACTATGAAAGGTGAAATACTATTTATTTTTGGGTTGTTCATACATCATGCTTGGTTGACCTAGGCGGAACTGAGTGAGCAGAGAAAATCAGTCAGTCAGTCAGTCAGTCATTTTCTTAATTTTAAGGGTAAACACTCACACAGTTGGCTAACATGTTGCTTGTCCTGGTATACCAAGCCCAGGATAACAAATTTGTTTAAAAAGAAGTTTAAGTCCTAAGAGAAAAATGGTTATTCAAAATACATTATGGAAAGAAAAACATGTATGCTTTAGAGAGAAATCACATTCTTTGTGGCTCAGCAAGCTGAGACAGGAGCAAATATGAAAGAAAAAAAACCTGACATCTAGTGGGCATTTCATACAACTCCAGAACTAAGGGAAGTAAAGATCAAGGCAAAACCTAGCATGTTATTACTAATCTCTGATGTCCTACAACTCTGTTTATAGCTTATAGCTTTATAGCTTTATTATTGCTGCAGGTGACAGTACATGCAGAATAACATCAGTATCCACTCAAAGTGCATCGGTCATGGCAACAGCTCCAGAAGACTTTTTAGAATATAAACTTCTCTTTGTTGGTCTGACTGGCCATACTCTCCAACAGAACCCTGTCATCTTTATCTGAAAGAAACATCCAAAAAGAAAATAGTTAACCACGCCAAGACAGAAAGGTATTTTCTGTATTAAACATTGCTTTCTATCTTAAATCCTACCAAATATGATCACGTTGCAGGAGCACTTGGCCTTCCCCAGAGAGTTCTCCAGCACCAGTGTATAGTTTCCGCCATCCTTGGATCCACATGTGGGGATTACTAGGGTGCACACTCCGTTAGCTGTGTTGTGCCAAAGCCGAGGGCAGTCAGATATCTTCAGACCATCCTTAAACCAGCAGGCCTATGCAAAGGAGTTCCAAATATTACTATCATGGTCGGGTCTGGATCATAAACGGTGCACACAGATATTCCAGGTAGATGCCCCACACTGAAGTTGTGTTCTTCATACCTGTGGAGTCGGCATGCCCTGGTAGGCACAGCTCATGCTGCAGTCATGGCCACTACGAACAGCATGGTCCTTCAGCGGCAGCAGGAATGTAGGTTTCACCTGACGTGATGGTGAGGCATATTCCTTCACCTGAATGCCGCTGATGCACTCTAAGACCCAGATGAGCACACGAACATAGAAAAAAACACGAGATCATGATCACTTTGATGTACGGTTCACAGAAATGTTGGCGATAATTATATTCCATATTCACCTTTCTCCTTGATGATGATGAGAGGTTCCTTGGAGTCCAAAGGATCGCTGTCTCCAATAGAGTTCTGTGCAATGACTCGGAAGTAGTACTTCCTCCCGGGAAGCAGTCCGGTGACGGTGTACTTGCTGCTGAACACACGCTCGGCCATGGTGAACCAAGTGGCAGTACTGGTGTCGCGCTTCAGGATGATATAATGTACTCCCCCATCGTCGTCAGCTAGATCTGGTGTGTGGTCCCACTGCAGCGTCGCTGTCCCTGGAACCTCCTCTTTCAGGCGGAGGTTCTTCGGGGGTCGAGGGAAGTCTGGGGGAAAGAGATGAGTACAGAAAGGGGATACTAAGAAGATCTATATAAGGTCATTTTTATTGCCATTTTGATTGGCTCAGATAGCTGAAGAGTAGTGATAAAAGGAGGATGAGGAAGACATGTAGCTAAGTGCCAAGACTCTAAAAAATAGGAAAATTGGAAATGTATCCTTATTTACAGGATAAAGATATACTTTGAAGGACAACATTGTTTAAATACAGTGAATCTCTGTGTTGAATAACGTCAACTGGACAATGAGAATCTTCATAGACTTCAAATACAGTCCATGCATTATTATCCTTTACCTGTAACCTTCACATTGATTTCATAATGAGCCTCTCCATAGTCGTTCTTCAGATAGACATGGTAGACACCAGAGTCAGATCGCTGAGAGCTGGAAATGAGGAACTGAGAGTGGGTCTTGCTCTTGGTGATGACTTCTCGTCCTGCGGTGATGACACCGTCCTTGAACCAGGTTACCACTGGTGGAGGGTAAGCCTACAGGGGAGACAGAGTGAAGGCTCGAGGGGTAATGAATTATACACTACAAATGATGAAAGTCATCAATGGGGTCTTACGGTGAAGCTGAGGTTCAGGCAAAGTGCCATTCCAGCTCGGACCACCATCTGGTTCTTCAGCTTCCCCTGGGGATTAAACCTGGGTGCCACTGTGCAGGAAATAATACAAATGAATCATAAAGAGAAAACTAAGCCAAACAAAGAAGACACAGGGGTACAAGAGAATTCAGTCTTCTTACCAGGCGGGGGCATTGCCAGTACACCTTCCAGCAGTTCAATAGGCTCCCCAACTCCTCCTTCATTGACAGCTCGGATACGGAAGTAGTACTTCCTCTGTTCTACGAGTCCTCCAACAGTGAAAGCTGTGCCAGCAATGGGAATTTTTGTGGCCTTAGTCCAGTCTCTAGCATCTTCAGGACGAACCTCTATAACGTAACCCGAGGGCTCGTCTCCCAAGTCTGGAGGAGTCCACCTCAGAGAAATGGAGGAGTTTGTGGAATCAGAAACACACAGGTTCTTCACCAGGCCAGGAGCTCCTGTGTGGAGGGAATTTGTATACATAATCAGAATCAGAATCAGAGAATCAGAGTCTTTATTTGTCATACTGACACACGTTTCCACAGTTGACAGCACGAAATATGACTCTGGAGGTCCCAGTAAGCCCGGTCAATAAATAAGATAAATAAGTTAAAAGAAACTGGTTAAAAAAGTTTTAAAAAGATGCAAGATAAATAAGTTAAGAAAACCTAGAGAAAAACAAAAAGTTAAAAATATAAGATTAATAGGGAAAGAGAACAAAGAGAAGTTAAGATGTAAGATATACAGTAGAAGTTCAAGGTGTCTGGACAGCAGAATGTAGTTCACACAACAACAACAACAGCAACAACAACAACAACACAGCAGCTCAAGTATGTAGGCATCATATTGCACTGAATCCCCATGTATCTGTGGTGACACATGGGGCGTCGTGAGGGTGACTACAGAGCACCACAAGAGTTCAGGTGTCTAACAGCTTCTGGAAAGAAGCTGTTCCTCAGCCTGGTGGTCCTACTCCGGATGCTCCGTAGTCTCCTGCCTGAGGGGAGGGGTTGGAATAGACTGTGTGCTGGGTGGGTGGGGTGTGTCATGATGTGGGTGGCCCTCCTTCTACACCTACTCGTGTAGATTTCTGTGGTGGTAGGTAGGCCACCCCCTACAGTCCTCTGTGCAGCCTTCACAACCCTCTGCAGCGCTTTCCTGTCTGCTGCAGAGCAGCTGCCGTGCCACACAGTGATCATTGAAAAAAATCAACCACGAAATACTACATCTCCCTGCGCCTGTGTGTCTTGTGCTTCAAAATAGACTGACAGACTAATCCTACCTCAAGTGATGAGAAGTAAAAGCAAAACAGTAAAGGTTTTGTGAATGTTAAAATGCTTCAGTGGAGTTTCTATCTGAATGGATGAGCGAACCATGAATCACTGATATTTTAACTGCTTGAAGTTTGAATCGTAAAATTTAATTTATACATGAAGAATTAATTACTTAATAATAAGTAATTAATAATTACTACATAAGGAAAGGCAATACTCCAGCATATGGTAGATGTGTTGGCCAGTTTCTGAGTTATGTTTAAAAAACATGATAAAAATGCAGATACAGGGTGGGGTAAGTGGGAAAGAAAATGTAGGAGACAGCAGCAAATGACTCACTTATTGGGTCTTTGGCCAGTACAGCATTAGAAATGACACTAGGACTGCCTGAACCAGCCCTGTTTACACTGATGACTCTGAACTCATACTCGATATCTTCCAACAGTCCTCCTACCACCAATTTTGTATCTGAAAAGAATAATATACACAAACTCATTGTGTGTAAATCCACCAAATCGAAGCACACACACACGCACACACGCACACATGCACGCACGCACGAACGCACACACACACACACACACCTGTGAGAAGCTCTTTTGTAACCTGTAACCACATGTTACTCCCCTTCTTCCTCCTCTCCAGAATGTAGCCCAGAACTGGGGCCCCCCCATCGTGGACAGGAGCTGTCCAGCTCACTGTCATGGTCTCCTTGGTTACATTAGACACTTGAATCTGGGATGCTGCCCCTGGAGGCTCTGAGCAGGTAGATTTGAACAAGAGAAGGTCCTCAAATGTAGTGATATGAAGACAAGGGAATCTGGAACTGACTTCGAGCGGGACAAAGAAAAGTTCATTCTACCGGCTATGAAGATAAAGACGAGGGTGATGAATAAGGATGAGAGAAATAAGCGTGATTGCAAGTCTCACCTCTGAACCTCTAAAAACTTCTCTGTTCTTTTAGTTTCTTTTACACAGACACATTTATTGCTTTTAGAGGTCATCGTGATGACAACAGCAACAACGATCATTTGTAGTCTAAATCTGTACTCACCCACTGGCTCTCCAGCACGGACCTCCTCTGTCTCCAGAGGGTCACTCATTCCCTCTGAGTTAACGGCCCTGATGCGATACTGGTATGCCTGGCCCTCCTCCACAGTATCGTCACTAAAGATGGTGGTACTGCTGTCTATTTCACCAACCTTGGTCCAGGACCTCTTTCCTGCCACACGCCGTTCAATTACAAAGCTGGTCACGGGCTGACCCCCGTTGTCACGAGGAGCCTTCCACTTCATTTTGATGCGCTTTCTTGAAAGTTCGAGAAACTCTACTTTTCCTTGAGGAGGCTTGGGATGGTCTTGGAAATGTGGGAAGTCACAAATTAAATATTTAAAATTTGCTTCAAGGAAAACAGATTTATTGTTAGTTGTTAAAATATTGAGGTCCTGTACCGATTACATTGAGGTGGAGGTTGGCGACAGCAACGCCACAGTCGCTCTTCAGGCGGAGCATAATTGCTCCACTGTCCTCTCGTAAGCATCTGGGAAAAGTGAGAAGAAATACTGAGGAGCGTGTATCTGAATTTTAATGTCAGTGTCACATTGGAAATACCCAATTGGGGGAGGGGTGGTCTTTGCTCACTTACCTGCTGAGCACCAGTGAGGTGCCATCAGCTGTCTTCTCTATCTTGGTCCTTTCATCATCCACCAGCTCCATTCCATCTTTGTACCAGGTGACTTTGGGAAGTGGTTTGCCTTTGAAGGGGATCTTGATGGTGGCTGTGTGGCCCGCTTTCACCGTTAGAGGTTTGGCCCCCAACAAGTCCAGTACAAGGGAATCAATTTCTGGAGGGTCTGGAGATATATTGACTATAAATTAAGATGCTTTTTCCAGTGAGTTTTGGACTTTTATCTCAGTTTCATCATGGTTTTCATTCATTTGCTTTTATTGATTTCAAAATGGCTTTAACTACTCCCAGTTTATTTATTTATTTATTTATTTATGCCTCAACAGTCAGCACATAGTCAAATATCAAATACAAACACACACCAGCAACAGTGACCACAGCCTCGCTCTCAGCCCCCTTGGCTTTGAAGGTGTACTTCCCCTCCTGGGCATCAGTCACACCAGAGAAGACCAGCTTGTGGACCGCTCCTTGTTTGACCACCTGAACCCCGCTCAGCTTTGAAATCTATTAAATGTAATGCAAAGAACAAAACACAACACGTAAACTGCTAGTTTATGAATGATATGTTGTCAAAAGGTAAGGGAATGTCGGCAATACCAAGACTCTATAAATACAACTAGCACAATTAAAAAGGTGGAAATTCAATGAATCTATCTGTAGTTCTTTGACGTTGTACATGTGTTAATATTAGCACATTAGCTATGTTGGCTGAACATGTACAGTTCATGCTAGAATATGCTTCACAGAACTGAACAGAAGCACAGAAGATTCAGGCAGTGTCATTAGTTTGGACCTGAAGGGGGTTCGATAAAGAATCACTGGAGTTGTTATGACTCATTTCAACATTAACTACGCTAAATTTATTTTAATTCTCCTAATACAGTAAACTTGAACCAGTGTTCTGTAGGCAATGAAGGGAACATTAGAGGCGTAGCTTAAGATCTTATGATTTATCTATGAATCTATCTAGTACAATTTTTTGAAGTGCTATCAACAAGTAGAAGTGGAGATTTTTCACAGATTCATTGGAAACTTTTGTGGCACTTAAGGAATGATCAGAAGATCTGAAAAGGCCTCAGCATTAATTGTTAAGTGACCTGGAAAATTCACAAAATTGTGTAGAAATTCATCCTGTAACAGTTGAGATATTTCATTCTCGACTAAAGTGGTGAACCCACAGAGAGATATTGCGATAACTAGAAGTATACTGCAAGAATAACTGATAACACCTAGTCAGAGCAGAAAAAGAAAATATTTTCCTCAATGATTAATAGCAGAAGTCAACTAACTTATGATCACTTACCTCGACTCCATCCTTCAGCCACACTCCATCCACCTTTTCATCATCGAGCACTACGCACAGCTCTGCAGGGGAGCCTGTAGGACACTGGACATCTGACATGCCGCTTTTCACCGAGGCAAAACGCTCTAAATTCATACAGACGCACAAAAAAAGAAACAGCTTCTAAAGGCTCATGTACCACTGCTTGACCTTCAACAAGCTGATACTGAAGAGAAAAACTCCGGTCCTGCTTAAATCATTACCATCCACGGTTAGATTGGCGGACGTGACATATTCATGCTCATCATTATCCTGGGTGCAGATCACAGAGTACTTCCCCTGGTCTGTCATTTCACAATCCTCAATGATAATTTCAGCCCTCTTTCCCTCTCGCATGAAGATGTAGCGACGGCTCGCTGTGATGTCGCTCCCATCTTTCCTCCAGGAAACATGCACATCCTTGGAGCTCATTTCACACTCCAGACGGGCGGTGCCTCTCTCCTGCACGTGAACATTCTTTAAGTGGCTGGTGAACCTGATGGGGATCCCTGGATACAAAAACAAGAGCAAAAATAAAAGGCCTTTAATGGTGTGCTTCATGTTAAGTTGTGCATTCATTTGTGTTCCATCACTACACACACATGTTAAGGATAATAGAATGAAAACACTTATTATCGTCCTTTCTTTTCCTGCTTCGACACATTTGACCTTCGTTATAGAATCATAGACCGAGACAGATAGAGTCTTCTCATGAATATCTGTAATTAACAGATTCAATTGCCATGCTTCTGTTCCGGCAACCCCAGCGGACAGCCACATGTCCTTGTGAAGGTATTTACATGCTGCAGCTTGCACCTTGGGTAAATAAGCATCTTGTTCGACAGAGCTGTAATAAATGAGCTTGTTGTGAAGAGGGATTTGGTTGGATTACTTTCAACTCAGCACTAGGAGGGAGGATTTATTAAGCTACCCATACATCTTCATTTGGACAATAGAGGGAAGATGATGCTGTTTAGCATATGAAGGAATGAAAGCTTCAAATCTCAGGGGAGTGACTGTTCAACTCAAGATTGGCTGAGTCTTAAGGGAGATGTTGGTACAGCCCTTTAGGGAAAAACAAAGCAAAGCATGACAAAAACTTTTTAATGAGCTGGAAGACCATAAAATTCAAGTCCGTACGTTCAATGAAAAGTGGCACGGTGGCAGTGAGGTCTCCGATGCTGATGGTGTAGTCTCCTGTATCGCTGACTTTCACATCCTTAATCTTCAAGGTGTAGGTGAGACCATCCTCGGAAAGGGATACGTCAAATTTCTCATCTCTTTTTACTTCCTTTCCCTTTACCTACAGGACACAAACACTTTAGGGAACCAGGTTTCACATCCCTCTTGAAACGTGCATCACCCTGAAGCTGATGTTTACCTAAGATGTTGTCAGTTCATTTTCATGAAGTGTCAAAAACTCCTGGAAACTTTTCTTTAAAGAGCAAGTTCTTTAATCTCATCTGAGGTGGAATTTTATATGCGTGTGTGTAAAAGTGTTTCCTCAGTCCCTCAACGGGTCTTTTTGAACTAAGTACCAACCTTCCAGATGAGCTGTGCGTCCGTCTTCTTGGAAAGACGGACCTCAAATACTGCAGTTTGGCGCTCCATCACTTTCATGGGTTCAAAGACATTCAGGAATGTCAGCGGTTCATCTGAAAGAGATTGGAGGAAAATATATTTACTGGGTTCAATTTGGTACTCAAAGGTATGTGTCTCTAAAACACACTCAGGCCTTGAAAACACAAGTGTGTGTCTCCATGAAATTTAAGCCGCATATTTTTCCTGTGGCTGATGTCGCCAAACACTATGTAGCACTGCATATAGAAAGTATATGTATTGATTTCTATAGAAAAGACAAGTAAAATATATGAGAAATAAAACAATACTGTATATCAGTAATACCTTTAAGAAATTAGAAAATGTCTTTATTTAAGTCCTATAGCTGGTAGAATGAGACTGGGAATGAAAGCTGAGGTTCAGGACAAGAGGCTGAGAATAAATGAAAAGAAAACATTGCTGCTGTGTGTTAAACAGTATGAAACACTCACTCATGACACGTCGGTCCAGGCTATGGGACTTGAGTCTCTACGTACCTATGACATCGAGCCTGGCTGACAGGGTCGTGTCTCCGACGTGCAGGTTGTAGGTGCCCATGTCACTGAAGCTGACGTTAGAAATGGACAGCATGTGCTTGGTTCCGATCTGTTTTATTTCATATTTCCCATGAGAATACTGGATCCGCAGCAGCTCCGAGCCCTGAATCATTTACAAAATGCTTAGTTGAGGTGAGAAGTCACAACTTTTTTCACGATGAAAGTATGATTTTTGTAACTTATATGCACAAATACATGAGTTTTACCAGAAACCACATCATCCTGATGTTCGGATCCTTCAACTCCAGGATGGTGTCGAAGGTGATGTTGCTACCTAGTTTGGCTGTGATGTTCTCCAGGGGCTTTAGCACCCGCACCATCTGTTATTATACCAAATAATTAATCACCTCACAGAAGACAAATGACATCATACTGCAAACTATGTGTTGCCATGTGATGCACCTCTGTCACTGTGAAATTAAACCCACTCCCCCTTTTCCTCTCTGCCCTACTTTAAGCTTCCCATCATGCCACATCACAGATCTTTTTTCCCTTCTGTGATCTGTAATATGTGAAGGAGTTGTCTGTGTGACAGGCCCACCTCCACCTCCACTTTCTTATTCATTTCCTTCAGTTTCTTGAGGATGCCTCTGAAGTCAGTGAAACCCATCTCAGCGCAGATCCTCTCATAGTCCTTTTTGTCAGCTCCTGACAGGATCTTTAACATCTCCTCCTCAGTAGGGGGCCTCTTCTCCGCTTTCTTCCCCACATTACTGCACATGGAGAAATATATGTAGGCTTTTAAACATACAGAAAGGGGCAATGACGTTTGGAAACATCTATGCAAGACACACTTTTATTAAAAGTTCTAAAAATTGAAGCGCAGAACCCTGAAAAAGCACCATGTGAGCTAGATGGTGCTGAAGCCACCAGGCTTCCAGTAGCAGTGCTTCATAACAACAGAGGAAAACCTAAAATGTATCCGTATGAAGGTGTGTATTGTTTGTTCTTTGTTTTTGTTTTTAAACATTAAATATGATGGATGAATTTCCCTGTAGCAAACACGCAAATAGATATAACAGTAGTTGCGAAAAGAACAGTGTGCTTGTTATCATCACTTGACAGTGGAGGTGGAAAAAAAATAAATGCAGAATTCTTCCAAAATTGACAAGCCTTAAACAAAAAAAGTAACCCCAAAAGAGAAACTGTCAGATCTCTTAGGTGAATGGACACTCCTCTGGCCACTGACTCCTCTGCTGAAGCCTGACGGACTCACCATCATTGTAAGAGCCAGAAAGTGGAGGAACCATCGCGCATGTGTGTTCATATTCACATGCAAAGGATTAACTATGACAGCATGAAAACATCCTCTGTCACTGCTGCAGCAACAACACCGGTACAGTGACATTCTTTATATAATATAATATTATAACATATTCTGTATATCTTTCTGAATGCACATACAAAAACTAATAAAAAAAAGAATCTGTGGGATCAGAGAAAGCACCGTGACTAATGACTTCTACCGTTTCTTCAGCTTCTTTTTGAAGTCCAACGCTGGATCTGGAAACAAAGACAGAGCATCTTCACGTTAGACACTCGGTCAAAACAGCAGACGCAGTAAATTGAAAGCTTCTGCATGTGCATCATAACCAACAGATGTTTGTGCACTGTGACATGGCTAGACTCACTTTCTGTGACTGTGAGCGATATAGAGTAAATGGCTTCACCATGGATGTTGGATGCGACACATTTGTACACATCAGCATCCTCCAGGGCCAGGTTTTTAATCTGAAGTGGAGGAAATTCATTTAAATGTGTTGTTACTGTAGCATCTGTCCACTTGAAATCACATTGCTGTATTTATTTGCATCAGAAGGGGGCAGTGGCATGCTGGGAATACCCGTCAGATGCCTCTGCAGCAACTTAACAGTCATCCCTCACCAGAGAAACAGATGGCAAGGGGAGATGCATATGTCAGCACCCACAAGTTAATTACTTTATAATAGCTATTTAAGCCTCACTTAAACTCCCTGGCTGGTATAGAAAAAAAGTGCTAAATCCACTCCAGAGTGGTTATAGATAAAAGGATCAGAGAGAGTTTTTTTCTTTCTGGCTACTTTTCCTCATGATGCATCATCGTGTGCTGACGGAGTTGAAGGCAGCAGGATGGCAAAGCCCCTCGCTGTGATGATGTACAGAACTGCTGCCCTCTGCAACGGCCGCTTGTGGGTTTCATTAAAAGTGGTTTCACCATCCTGCATTTTAAATGCATTCACAATGAAATGCATTTAATGCATTTTATCAGGGTTAAATCTGACAGTTACACAAGCTACGCAGTGTTTCGTGACTGAAACAGATACAATAGAGTTGACTCACTTCAGATCCTTGTTTGACATAAGTTTTTGCAGAGTCGTATCACACATCACAATGACATAGAACACAACGTACGTACGTGATTCAACACAAATCTCACTTGAACATCCAAACATCCTTTGTTTTCTCAAGCCACAGCCTTGGTTTTCAAAAGTAAAGGCCACTGGTGAGATCCTTTAATGACTGAGGCGCACAGTGAGCTGCGTAGTTATGGTGACAAACCTTGAGTATAAGCTGATTGTTTATATTGTCGTAGTAAGATTTAGTTGAATCGGACAGCGGGGATCCGCTGGCTCGTTCCCAGTTAACACTGGGCTGAGGATTCCCGGTCACTTTGGCCTTGAACACGGCGTTGTCACCTACGAAAGACAGATCAGGTTACCTGATTAAAGCTGCTATTGCTCCTCTCTTTCCTTCATAACCATTTATTTGGGCAGAAATATACATTATACATTTTGAAGCACGACTTTATCATATTCGGTATTTTTCTTTCATTTTCTTTTTTGGAGGGCATGTGGGGTTTTTGGTGAAGACCAGTTAATTTAAGGTCATCCTGTGAATGTTAATGCTCATAGTTTTCTGAATATAGTGACAGACTATCTTACACAAGCCTGTAAATCTTTAATTAAGTGCAGCCTGAGTGAATAAGGCTGAAACACCTGCAGCTCATGCAGAACAGACCCTGGTAATCAGCAGAAACAGCCTGATGAACATCATGAACGTCACACAAACTTAATTACAGTATCTTGGTTCTTTGTCAGGGTTTTGATGAGAGTGGATTTACAGTACATTTCCTGGTAGAGCCTCTAAAGTTTCACGCATGGCAGTAAAGCTTTAATTTCTTTGTGTTTCCAGGCAAAACTTATAGGTGGGGATCATAAATTAGTGTATGCATAGTTCTCGTCCAACTGTAGTTGTTTATGGTGCAGCACGCTGAGTGGTATTAGGGGACGCAAAGGGTACTTTTCGAGATTTCAAGGTGCTGTAAATGACAGGATTAGGTCACCTCACCCTCTTGGGCAGTGATGGGGCGCAGCTTCTCCTCAAAATCTGGGACAGACTCCCCCTCTGGGATCTGTGTGGATTTTTGCACCTGACTGTAGGTCTCCACCACAGCTGAGTTCTTCCGCTGAATCCTGGAGTGGTCTAGGGAGTTTAAAGGACATCCATAGCATAATAATTTACACAAGCTAACTTTTAGAAGTCCTTCTTGTCAGTAGGCTTCATTCATGTTGTTAATATTCTAATGATTCTCTCTTAGATGGTCCAGTCTCATAATTAGACAGATTAAACTCCAGAGCATGACAGATGATGACGATGGCAGTGGATAATTCCTACCATCCATGGTCCTTGACAACCCCTGTGAGACTTTTCGCAGCTTGGTGGAGCCTAAGGAGGAGGAAAACGTGGACGAGGAGGAGGAGGAGGAGGATGTTTTCATCTCTGACATCTGCCCCATCTGTTGCTCCATCTGTTCCATTCTGCCTCCAGTGGCCTGGACGAGCTCTGCTGCCATGATGACGGTTTGAGGTGGCGCTGATCTGAGCCTTGCTGCAGCCAACACAAGTAGAAAAGTGAAATTACAGTTTTACTGCTGGCTTATTTTTCTGAGCCTTGAAATGTATTGCAACTTCTTTTTCATATGTTGGCTCAAACTGATAAGATGGACCACAGGGACAGGGGATAGACACAGGATATAGTACATATATGACAGTAGAGCTCTCCTGGATGTCCAGAGCCTGCCTGCTCTTGTGCATCCTATTTAGACATGCGTGTGTGCTCAAGTGTTTGAATGTACGTGTGTGGGATTAACAAACATCTTCACCCCATCTCAGCAGTAATTGGGTTTGTGTTTCTAGAAACATGTAACAAAAAAATGATTGAAACTCATCTCCCTTCCTCAATTCATCCTCTGCCCTTGTCTTCCTCTCTCAACCCCTTCTCAACAGCGACTACAATAATCCTCTCCCAGGCTGATAGAAAGATGCAATTAAAAAGATAATCCACACCACTGCTATGTGGGAAGAATTATTGTGTTTGCACCGATAATAACCTGTGGACTTCTCTTTTTTGAATTTGAATTACTCTTTCAAGCCCATTGCTTTCCTTCAGCATATGTGGAAGCAACGCATCAGCAAGTGTGTTCATCTTAACCAATGGAATGGAATCCTGCATTTATCTCACAAACAGGCAGATATTTAGCTTCATCTATTTGATTTAAATCTGGACTGCTTTAGCATCCATTTGTGGCTTTACAGTTAGCCGCAAGACAGAAATTTTAACTGTCCATACAACCAGCAATGGCTTAGTAAAATGATTGGTTCCCTGATACCTATCAAAGATTGTTATTTGTAAGATACCCCTGCACTCTTTGATGCAATAGATTCTTAGTCAAAAAGAGTAACAAGTGGCACAAAGCTACAAATAGATGACTTTCAAACTTCAAGTTCAATACAAAAACATCTCTCTCCACTCTGCCTTTCTATTTGTTCAAATAGCCCCCCCTCTTTTTCCTCACAAAATCCAGCATTGAGAATTGCAAAAGGACATTGTTACTTCATCATTGTTATTTGCAGAAATATCCACAGCACTCGAGGAAAACCAAACTTACTAGTCACAGCAAAGCCTGTACTTGCTCACAGATTTAGCCTGGGCCCAATGTTTCTGGTTCAAGTGCTTCCAGCCCAAATGCCCTCTCTTACCAGGTCTTTAATCCATGCACTGCTCCCCTCTCAGCAGCGCTCCACTGCTTTCTTGGTTCCTTTTAGGAGTATGAGCCAAGGCCAGAAGACTCAGCTTTAACACCTGCTGTGTCCGGTCTCTGAACAAATAAGGCTCTGATCTGTCCTGGGTTTGCCAGGCCAGGCCATCCAGGGCTGGACCAATACAGGATATTAACATTCTCTGTCGGTCAATTACTATGAGTGTCCGCTGTGGGGTTTCTCAGGCTAGGATTTTAGAATGCTGACATTCTCCATAGAGCATGTGGTGATGGAGAGCTTCTAGCAGGTTGTATTTTTGATCTTCACCCTGGACAAGTTGCTTTGGTCAATCCAGAGTCATCAGTTCCCCCATGTTGTATGTTTTCGATGGTGGAAGGAAGCTGGAGAACTCGGATCCATACTGAAATGGGGGGAACATGCAAAAACCACAAAGAAAAGTTCCAGAACCTTTTTGCTGTGAGGCAACAGCACTAACCACTGTGCCAACATGTGTCAAATGGAGAGACAGCATTCATTAAGAAAGACCAGTTTATAATGTAAATAGTCTATTACATTATACAACAAATGATCAGAGTAGGAAATAAATATCGATGATATTGCGACATTCCATTCATTCTGTCAGGAACTGAGGTCTACTTCTTTTTGCATTTATCAGCGACACTTTGGTTTAAAAGTAAATTTCTGAATGAATATTTATTTTCTCTATCACACTTTTTTAAACTGCCAAAGTTGATTCCTAACAAAGCACGAAATAGCTTTGCAGTTGGAAGTCCACTTTAAATTACAAAAGTAATTTCAAATTTATGGTGAAATTTAGTTATTTGTTGGTATTTATTCATATGACAAATTTCATGGTGGAAAGACTGATGAAATCATACCTTTATTTTGTCAGCTAATGTTTGTTCTGTCATTCTTGTGACTTTTGGCCCACAGTGGAATTGTTGGGGTAACCTGGATCATCAATGACCACAGTCTTTTTCCGAGTTATGTAAGCCCAGCTGCAGCGCAGCACTCTCTCTCTTCCCTTCTCTCCACAGCCTCGTCCTTTGGCTTTGTTTTGTACCACACAACCCCCACTCGTCCACCTTCACTCACACCTCCATCTTGATGGATTCCTTCACTGTAATGTGAATATTTGACATGGATATTTCATTAGGTTCATTTTCATTTAACTGAATATGTTCTTTGAATCATTACCATGGTGTTGTCCCTCTCCTTTCTGTGACCTCCTGAACCAGATCATTACAAAGATGTCTCATCTCGGGTCTCTATGAGAAACAAATAAATAACTACATCTGGAATTATGAAACTAATCTAATAACACAGATACCTGTCAGCAAAGAGGAGTAGAACGTGTGGCAGAAGAACATGTTCATCGCAAAACAGACTATATTTATTTAAGGTCAGGCTGCACATTGTTACAATGAATATTTTTACAGCATTCATTTATTGAATAAACCAACACACAAAAGAGGAAATAGAATGTAATTCGATAGATTTTTTTTTCGTAACTTCTTCCATACACTGGAGTTCTAAAGATTTGTTAAGCAGTGTTGCCATGGTACTACGTTTAGTACTGCAGCCACTCTTCTCCCTGGCCGCACAGGATCCATCCACCTACATCCACCCAACATCCACCTGATCCTTCAAAAGATGTGATCTATGAAATTGGCTCAAATGATTTCACTTCATTACCATCTCCCTTTCTTTTAATCTTTGCATCTCGCTGTCACACACCTGTCCTTCCTCCATCGATAGGCTGCCTTCATTAGTTCTGCCAGCGTCTTGTTATCTTCATGTGTTCACAGTGTTTCCTTTTGTTCTTTGCTGTATTGATGATCTTTGTGACACAAGTTCAAGCCCTTGTTCTTGGTTATTTCCGGTGCATAATGTAAGTTTTTTTTTTTTTTTTTTTGTCTTGTCTGCATGTATTCTCATAGTTTAACCCCATAAAAGGGGGTTAACCTTTTATGAGATCAATGCTTATTTTAGTCTTGCAGCAAAATCTTTTATATATTTTAATGCGTGCATGTGACCGTCACCAATCCTCTCTGGTAACTAAGTTGTCAGTCTTTATTAGAATTTCCTATTGTGAGCCAGAGAGGGGGTGCTGCACCTCTGTGAGTTAAGGGGGAAGGAAAAAAGGAGACAGGGAGAGAGAACATAAACAAGGTAATGGATAGACAGGCAGTGCAAGGTTTAGGCTGTTTTATTCTATCTTAGAACTGATATCTCAACACCAATGTTACAAAACATCAGATTAGTGGAGGTCCTGATAGTAAAGAATAGGCCACCAGAGGAAACCAGTGTAGGAGGAAGATAGAGGGCATAAGATTGTGATGACTGAAGTGAGACTGATCACGTTCTGACTGGACCCAATGGTTCTCAATTATTGGACTTGACAGGAGCTGGTAAGCCCTGACCCAACATGCATGTGTGATGAAACCAACACCCTGATAGGCTACCAGAACTCAACAGGGCGATGCCAACCAAGCACTCCCAACCCCAGCAGCCAGGAGCATCAAGAAGCCACCACCCAAAGAGCCACCGGGGATACTGAGAACCACGTAGACCCGGGGACCCAGAGGAGGCAGCGGCCGCCACCGCCAGGGCGCATGGGCCAGGCCCAAGGGGCACGAGGCAAGGAGGCCCCCCCATAATGTAAGTTTCCATGCTTGGTGACTTTTGAAATCTCTTGTCCATTTCCACTGAATAGTATTTTTGAGTAACCTTTTAAACCTTATTTGATTTATTTCTTGGTTTGGTAGCACTTTGGATTAAAGTACATAAAGCAGAAGTAATTAGCAAAGAAAAACATCCCTAATAATTAATACGATGTATCTGATTCAGGAAAAAAAATTAGGTATATTATTTAGGCGCAGATTTCCGTACATCAGCATATCAACCAATTTTAATGATTGCATTATTAATCCAGAAAGATGAAGGATTATGGAATGTATTCCATCTGAAGGCACCAGCTGGTACAAACTTAAATGAGGTTACAATGTTTTACATGAGGTTTTATTCTATTTGATCTTTTGTCTTAAGTCGCAATATTATCAATAGTTTATCATGGATGATTGGACCCATACTAAACTGGGGATAAACCACATGGCTTGGGAAGTTTGATCCTCATTAACAATTCTCTTTCGCTGTCATAAAGCAAACTCTTTCACTTCTTTTTCTTTCAAGATGACACAGACTGGTCTTCATATTTATAGACTGAATAACTTCAGCACTGTTGGTACCTCTTAAAAATAATGTTTTTCGAGAAGAACCAATCACAAAAAAGAAGCTTCAAGCTACCTGTTGACTAAATAGGTTGTTCTCAAACGTTAAATTTGAAATGTCAGGAATATTCTTTCCTTAATGGGCCTAAGACAAGCTCATCACTTGAGCTCGCATGAATGTTTTATTACAAACCTGGACTACTTGTCATGAATATGCTCTATGTGGTGACAGAAGAGAGCACTTAGTTTAGAGAGAGATAAAGAGAGAGAGAGAGACCGACATGGAGAGCCCATTGGCGATACACCCTTCTAATCCTCTTTGCACTGCTCACCTGGCTAGCATACTAATGATGGAGAAATGACCCAGATTTCTCTCTTTGCACATTTATACTTGCAGCACAGAAATAATGACTGAGTCGGGTGCATTTTCTTTGTGGAACTGCTGTTTTTGGTGTCAGTTTCAAATCTGAGAAAGAGGCCATGGGCATGCATATTCACTCTTGTTGAATGACAAACTAAGTTTTTCAATAGTCACGTTGGTCTCAGCTGTCAGAGTCTCCTCTGTGGCTCAGTCATGAAAAAAAAAATCTGTGCTTTGAGGAAGAGATCAGATGATTGTCAAGAGACATTCTAGCAGTATCCTCAATGAACACTTCTAACTACAATCCACAATTTTAGTGGGTTACCGCTAATATAACTCTGATGGCAATGGGTTTTTTTTTTCGTTCTTTGTTTTGTTTTATTTTTTTACTGTTGAGGCCCATAACTGGCTCAGATGGGATGGAATTTAATGTGTAATTCACAATAGTAAAGCACGGCCGCACTGCAGAAGGTGGTTCAGTAAGGCAGCAGCTGTAGCTGCGTGACGATAAATGCTCCATCTGAAATGCTCGGCTCTGGAGACGCCTAATTTTCAAATCTGTCTAACTGCATTTGGAGGAAACAGCTGCAGATTAATGCATGTCTTTGGTATCAGATACTGGGGGCTCAATTTAGAAAAGTCTGAGGTCATGGAATTAACATTCAACCAAAACTGCAAGTCATTTTGTGTGCATTTGTTGATGAAGAAAATGCATATGCGCTAGCATACCAAGCTAACATACATATTCCCATTCCATCACTTTCCCTTCCACATCCCATACTCTCCTCTGATCCCATTCCTTTATGTTCTGACTCTTGTTTTCATCTGTATCCCTCTTTTCCCTCATTTCTCCTCACCTCACCTCCCTCCTTCCCCCCAATCCCTCATTTCCCTTCTTACTCATCTCTAAACATGGAGGAATGCTATTTCCCCAGAAGGAAATTCAATGGGGCCCTGTGAAGCAGGAAGAAATGCCAGTCTGCACCTGTTTGGAGAGGAGGAAGCTTAGGCGCAGTGGGCGGGCAGAAGTGATCTGGCGGGATGCAGGAGGCAAACCCCATAATCCCTTTGACATTTTAGCTCAGATCTTTCTTCAAAGCCGCTGAACTGCTGTGCTGACTTAGTAAAAGGAAGGTTGGAAGTGATGGAGCTATGCGTAGACAAAGTTGGATAAGTAAAAAGTATTACTTTTATAAAAAGCTGCATATCTTACATGACTTGCTAATGAAAGCTGTGGTAGTCCTGTTAAAGAGTCCCGTTCAGCAAATCTCCTGTCTTTTTCAGGCTCCACCTTGAACACCCGCTCGGTGACCGGATCATCCCACTGCACACAACCTCCTCTTGAACTCACTAAAGCATGGAGATCCCAGGGGTGGAGACTGATGGTTTTGATAGAGGATGAACCAAAAAAGACACGAGCAACTGAATGTAAAGATGATTAAAATGAATTAAACCCTTTCTTAACTTATACCCCCCTCCCGAGTTACACCCGCTATAAAACACACTGATTGGACACAGGACTTCCTTCCGTATTAGGATGACTTTTTCTAAATACACTACTGAGCGCCGTAGGAAATCCTTCTTGTTTGTGGCCATCAAACTGCAAACATTTATTCTGACATTCAGACAGCAAGGAAGAGGAGGAAAGGAACAATTTTGACACTGATTCATATTCTTACCTTAAATTATTTTATTTAATCTGTTATTTATTCTGATAATATATTGTGGTAAAGACCTTTTTCTTTATTGTTGATTGTGGGAACCTTTCTGACTGCTGTACTTTCTGGAGCAGTGAAACTTCACAAAAAGCAATCTCTTTTTTAGGGTTCAACAAAGAATTCTGACTCTGATTCTGATATCCAGTCTGTAAAATGTTCTGGCTGCCTTTAGTGGGAGCTGTGTGAACAGTCCCTTGCTGTTTGTTGGATACTTGCCTGCACTTGGATGTAACAGGAATAGCAGGGGATCCGTCTGACAGAAAATATCAGGTAGTCTGACTGATCATAAAATAAATGTGTCTATGTGGTTAGTCTGGCAAAACATGAAGAGGAACACAATCAGGACCTACATAGACCCATGATAACGTCCTGCAGCTAAGGGAAACAAGGAATGTAACGGGCGTATAATTATTTGATTACACTGGGTGACTTTCAAACATGGAGCGAGTGATGAAATACCTTCAGTCTTCCCAGCAATAGCCCCAGCAAGGTGAACGCTGTGAAGTATTTCTTTCACTCACTCAATAAAGACTCAATTTGCTAGATGAATACCTAAGTATTTAATTTTTGTGCAGTGTTTGCTTCTAAGATTACGTTATTAATCCATGGAGACAGAGGATTATGGTTTATGTTCTGACTGACTCAGAAGGCAGCAGCTGGGACAAACTAAATTGAGGTCATACTCTTTTTTAGACTAGGTTTCATTTGATCCTTTATCTAGATTCATAATGTCATCAATGGCTTATCGTAATAACAGCTGGAAGATTGAACGTACAGTATAATAAACTGGTGATGACCCACATTTGCTGCTTTAAAGTGAATTAAAGAAGAAAGAGAAGAATTGTTCTGTTAGGCTTTCTTGCATTACATTAGCCCTCCAAACCCAAACCTGACCCCTATGGATCCATCCATCCATCCATTGGCAATGTTGTGATCAGATAATTCATAATCTTCTGGGCACAGTGAACAGCACACTCTCTTCCCGTCTCATCTTCCCCATCTCCTCTTTTTCTTCCGATGTTGGCAAAGCTGAACTGTGGCTGCTGCAATGTTTTCATTTTCGTCTTGTCAAAAATAAACACAAGGTCAGTTCATACATATATAAACTCAGTTGTTTCCGGCCTCTAATAAATTAATCTTAGACTGAAAATAAATAGGGACACCTCGTTTTAACGTTCACCTCAAGTGTTTCAATAAACAGAAACCAAGGAAATGCTTTCCAGCTCTTGTGTAGGTTCACTATTCTGACACTGGACACTGGGTGAATGTCGGCTGAAGAGAGACTTCATTAGTTTAAAGGAGCGTCGTGGCCTCATGATGGATGGTCACTGTTAAACAGGCACGGATGCACAGGATCTGCTTGACAGATCTGTTCAAAAGGTCACTGAACTACCAGCAGCAAAAAATGCAAAAGTCTTTGGTTACCTGTTCCACGACAAAAAGATTTGTAGTAAAGGAAAGATCACCCACCCAAACATTTTGGAGATGACACCTGGAGTGAGGGTGATCTCTTGGTGTTGTTTTTCTACTGTTTAGCACCAAAGCAGATTTAATTCTAGATAATTATTTATTATTGTAAGCACCTCACTTACGCCCACGGTGAGTCCGACCAATGCTCTGACGTAATTTATTGAAAATTTAAAAAAATAAATAAAAAAGCGTACTGAATCAATTTCTCGTAAAAATAAATCAAACTAATTAATCATACAACTAGATTGTCTCTCTCATCCACCGTAGAGCGAACAGTAAAAAGCGTCAGCCTCATGCAGTCGTTGCTCTTCCACCTTTGACCACAGGGCGGCAGTCATGCGCCAATCCTGAGCGCGTCTGCGGGGAGTCACCGCACACGGCCGCACAACTCCATCCTGCGAAACTCTGCGATGCAAGGTCGGTATATGATGTTTTTCCAGTCAACGCAAAATAATTCCATTGACCTGTTACTTATCTGTTCGTCATATTGATTGTGATTTTTTTTTCTCTGTGTAGTTTGGAATAAAACGGGCAGATTGTTTTTTTTGTTTTTTTCCCCCAAATAGGTTCCATTTCAGTTTCTGCCCCAAAACACAAGAAAAAACAAGCAACAATTATCACCTGGTAATTTCCTTGCTGCGCCATAGAAAGGGAATTTTTGTGAAGAGAACTGATATGAGAAATAATTATGAAGAAATAAGCAAATTGTCCCTCAGATTGAATATGGTTTCATGTTTTGACTTGTGATTTCATTAGTAGAAAAACTACTAACCAGGTTTTATCAAATGAACACAGGGCCCTGAGATGGGGGGTAGGGGGGTGGAGATGGGGGGGTTCAATGGGGAGGTAAGCTTAACAAGTTTCAGGCTGTGCGTTCATCTATTGGATGATGGAACGCAGGAGAGCCTGTGAGGACGATGCTCGTCATCCCGCCTCCTCCGACCCCTCTCCAGGATTATGATTGGACGCAGAATTTGCCATTCCCCGTCCGTCCAGGTTAGGTTGCCCCGCACCGTTCAGATGCTCAATTGATGGGCGCTGTGCAGCGAAGAGAGAATTTTCGTGTTTCATTATAGCAAAACAAAACCATGTTCTATCCTGGTTATTTCAGTGCCGGTGGCCAATTTTTGCGCATCACTCTTCCTGGAGCTTCTCTGATTTTCCTCCCAGCGCGCAGTGACCAAGGGGTTGGACGATGCTGTTGCGGCGTTTTAAAGGGAATAAAGCTGATGACAGAATAACAACACAGGTCATCCTGCTGCTAGCTCCGCATATCCGTGTTTTTTCCATTTAATCCGGATTAGATTATTTGCTGGTGGACTCGTGAATTTGGACAACGCAAAGGTACTTTGAGGGAATTTGGGCGAACCGCACCTGTCGTGAGATTACGGACCAGCTGGAGCACATGGGCGTCTGTTCTCCGAACCTCACATCGGACAGTCTCCTCTTGAGTGTTTCCAACCTCTCTTCGCCGCCATGGAGCACACACACACTTTACAGCCTGCATCGGTGTAATATTTATTCGTCAACCAACCGGAGCGTGACGATGACAACTGGTCGCCCCTCCTCTCCCAGTAGGACTTAAATAAAACGCGCTCCATCTGAAGTGGAAGCCACAGTTTCAGTTTCAGCTCTGTCTAACAATAGACGGAGCGCACAGGGATGTGACATTTGCTTTGACTGTCATCCTAACCTTTATCCTTATTCGGGTTACCTTCACACTTTCACCAAAAGGTCCTACCGGCGTTTGACGGAGTCACGTCGCACATAAGACACCTTTTAGTGTCTGCTTAATTTTGGAAATATTAAAAGTCATCTGTGTATTGTGCGGGAAAACTGCCTCTCTGTGAGCAAGCGTTGCTGCAGCTCGGTGGAGATCCTCTGTCCGATTTCCTCACATGGAAAGTCTTTTTCTCTTCTTACTCGTGGGTGCTTTTGCGCTAACCCCCCCCCCCAACGCCGGGGGTTGATCCTTGAGTCGCTGATAGAATAATCAGCGTCGCGGTGTCAGCAAAGGCTTGAGCTACAAGGGATTTGTGTAGATTATCGCCGGACTGCTATTTTGTTCCCTCGGTTACTCTTAACTCAACTTATCGGCTTTTGCCTTTTTCCCCCACCACCCGGCTGCTCCACGCCGCCTTGAAACTCCAGAAGGGGAAGCTTGTTTATAAGCCGCTCTATTCATAGAAGAAAAGGTGATCATTCATAAGCGATGACTGCCTCAGAGGTGTTTGGACGCAGATCTGAAGACACGACTCGTTTGGCGCCGATTTCACCCCTTGGAACGAGGGGAGCGAGACGCGCTCCGAGCGCGCTGTAGCCAGCGCTCCGTCTTTACTGGCAGGGTCACATGCTGGAGCTGTGATTAGGAGAGGTGGTAAATACAACCAGAAAAAAACAACAACAAAATATAAACTCCGGAGCGACTAGTTTTTTTCTGATTATCTACCGTGAGGCTACCGAACGATGTTTGAGCCAGGATGCTGCGTTTCCCCGTGAAGAAGATCCGGAAGCAGTTCAAGCTCCTGTTGCTCCTGGTGCTGCTCACCTCTGCGGTGTGGTTCACCTACCTGCACATCAACCAGGGGAAGACCATCAAACTTCACTTCAATTACGGTAAAGGTAAGCGGAAAAGGTGTTTATTTATCAAGTTTGGATGATGGATGGGTTGACATTTTATAAAGACATTTAACAGGAAGCTGAACAGTGCCTTTAGAAATACTGTGAGGAGATGGAACCATTAACCAATGAAATATCATCGTCAAGTCACTACTGAAGTGGTAATATTAATGCTATGATGCATAATAAGACCACCATAAAGTCACCACTGCAGACACATTAATAGTTTGGCATATAAGGAACACTGTTACTATCTTTATAGACATTGTTAGTTGCAGACAAATATGACACATGAGTTCCTAAAATAACTACCCCAGTCTTTCATATACTTCCACATCCTTCCTCTGTGGTGTGACGGAACAAACCAGATATAGGAAGCAACATGGAGAGGCAGGGTGTCTTCATAAATTAACAATAGCTTCCTTCTCCGGGGCTGAGTAAAGAGCACCGCAGCGTCGGGCCGGGTCGAGAAGCCAGACCTCTGCCTCCAGCATTAGTAATCAAAGGGCTGTTCATGGAGGGGGCCTTCAGAGGTCAGTCAGGCTCAGAATAATATCAAGGGTCGGGCGGAGCGTTTCAGGGAAGGTGGGTCTACACCTGCTGCTCTGCTGCTTCCTATTTTCTAAGACTTGACTACACAAAGCATCAGCAGTGGAGGGACGATGCTGACGGATGCAATGAAAAGTTAATATTGATAAAAGACCAATTGTACCCTCACCCGCTGTGCGTGTAACATGTGATGACCGGGCACTTTGTCTCCTGCAGCTGTCCATGATAAGTGATAACCCAATCATTGTGATGTCCTTTAATGGTGTACACCTAAAGCAAACACACATGCATCCTGACACACACACACACACACACACACACACTGGTGCACTTTCACGATGCGGTGACACGGGGATCATTTCATTGTCTCTCATCTCCATTGTGTGTCTGATCTCCGTTGGGTTTTCTCAGCGACGTGCAGGATTTGGTTTTCTGACAGCCTGAGTTTGGGTTGTGATGCAGGTTCACGATGCAAACCGATACAGGCGTTAATTTATCAGTTTGTAAGCAAATGTGACTTACTCTCTTGGATGTACATGGCAGGTCTCTCTCAAGAGATCAAACACACATCACACACCTCAAATCGACTGAACGTATTCCACGATTCTGCAGTAATGATGGCAATATGATGTTCACACACTGAGCTCACGTAGGCTGAAGCTGATGTTGTGTTGTCAGTTTTAGTGGATATTACTGCATTGTGCATTCGCCGTCATCCCCCAAGAGACTGACAATCCCCTTTTTAATTTTATGAAATCACAGAGCCTGGTGCACGCCGGTACTTTCACTATCACTGTGTTCCTGGTTTTAAGGCTTCCACTAATAATATGCTGCCTTAGTGACTCATTGGATGAGCGAGGAAGCCGTTATGCTGTGGTGTGTGCTGGTCCCTGTGTCTAATTGACCATCTTCCATTTAGCAGGCATCTGATCAGGTCAGCTTACTTAACCTCCCATGAATAACATGTCCCTTCTCGCAAAGACAGTTTCTAAGTGAGGTGTAGTCATTACTGAAAACGGGGCTCCATGAAGTGTGTAAATATTCATAACAGGCCAGCAGTGTTCTCTCACATAAGAGTAGAGTTAAACTGCATCCAGACTGAATAGGAAATTACATTTTGTTAATTCCCATTCATTTCCTCCTTGATTTAGAGGAAATTGGATTCATGTCAATCAAATCGTGTCCTAATCCAGCCACACCTTCATTGAATAAATCAAATCTTGTTGGCATGTGACCCTCACACTAGAGAGAAATGGGAGCGTCCTGGCATGAAACGCCCTGCCGAGGCTGATTTCAGGTCATTGGGAAAAATGTTTTGAGAAAAGAGAGACCATCTGGAGCTGGAGTTAGCTAACAGCAGATGATTTTGATTTGTTTTTTCTTCTATTTTAAATTCTGTGAAGTGTTTCAAACTTAAATTAATCCATTTTATTCTTCTGGAAACATTTATAATTTTGTTTTAATGCTTGCCTCATTTTCTTCTCTTACCTGAGCATTTCTGTGTGTTTTTTTTTACTGCACTTTAATATCACAGACAAATCACAGCTTAGATGTCACATACGGTCGAGACTATCCAACTAGCTGTACAGTAATAAACAAAGTGCCTGACTCACTATTGTCATAATTTGGAGACCTAAGATAGGTCCGATTGGAGTGCTGCTAGTCTTTTCCTTTCTACTTAGACCATGTTTTATTTTTTTTTTTAAGTTTTGCTGACAGAAAAGCAGCAAACAGTTAGCTTACAGGGGGAACCCAGGATGGACAATTATCTTCTTAGAAAAATCTTCTACATATTTTTGAAAGCCAAGGTCGCTGTTGTTCCTGCTGTGACGGTGAAAGCCAAAAAGGTATAATTAAATAGTTGAAGTTGCTCACTGGCCAGACTGGCCCTCTTTAATCTGAATTTCAATGAGAAAGTGTGTTGGCAGGCAGCATTGCAGTGCATATTAGATGAGCACCACATCTATGCGGCCACCCAGTTGTACAACAGCCCCCCTGTTTTCCAGCATCAACAGGTTTGCTGAGGAGGAGGAGGAGGCTGGCTGCTGCATACAAACCCCTATTGATTAACTACGATTACTCCTGTGGAGGCACGCACATATGCATGCCCTCTGTCCTCTCACACACACACACACACACACACACACACACACACACACACACACACACACACACACACACACACACACACACACACACACACACACACACACACACACACACACACACACACACACAAATACTGTATGTTGCCTATACACAGCGAGCATACTCTGAAGGGATGGGTGTGAAGCCAGCGGAGGGGAAGTCTCAGGGGCTCCGGCAGCCTCGTCCCCCCGTTGCCCTCGGAGACAACATATGAGCGAGGGATTTGCTGGGGCTGCTGGGAATTTTTTTTTTTTTTTCCGGAGCTGATCTTATCAACACTGTTGTTTTGAAACGAGTTCTATTTGTCAAAGCGTTAAACATCCGCTGAAGCAGTAAACCACAATTTATTCACTATCATTCTAATGTAATGTAATAGTGTCTCTTGAGGGAAACGTATTAACCGAACCGCACGGTTGAAACAGTTGGATATTGTTGCAGTTCTGCATCAAGTTTGATTTGGCTTGTTGTTGTATCTCAGCGGCACCCTCAGGCTGGCTTGCTGTCATGGCAACCATGCCCTCTGATGTCACTTTTCCTAATTTTAGCTCTTGTGGTTCTCACGGTTGGTCAGCTCTACCTTGGCCAAGAAGCACTTTGCCAGCTAAATCGACATCAGACGCCACCTTGGTGCTTGTGAGCTCTTAAAAATATACAAAGCGTAGTTTCATGTCATCATTTATTCATGGAACAATGAATATTGTCAATTACCTTTTCAGAGTTGTGCATAATGCAGCTGCTCCTTGCACACTCGCACCTTTGATGAAATGGAACAGTTGTTAATGGAAGACGGAAGAAAGGAACAAAGACGCATAAATGTTCTACGAGCCAAGTAAAAAGGAATATCTGTTACAGTCATGTTTTGTGGTTTACACAGTTTCCTAACAGTTGAATTTATTTGCTTTTACAGAAACATCAAGCTCAGTGTGGGTGCAGTCTTCAGTTCTGGGACAATAAAGTGGATTGGGCATGTTAAACACTGCAACGGCTCCATTAATCAGGATAAAGGAATTAAAATGCAGCACTTCGTTTGAAGAAATGCTGACAAACTTCAATTATTAATTTATAACTGTACTAATGTAATGATTTATTTGGCTGGCTTTACTGAAATAGCTTTGATGCTGTAATAAACCTAGACTTTTTACAGTGCAGTGACCATAAAACTGAGAATTCGTAATGGGATATGTCTGTCTTTGCTGTCTTTGAGAAATTATTGACCAATACTTCAGTTTTCATATACATCCTCGTCCATTCATCTTTTTCATGTCCCTGTTTCATGCTGTCAATGAACGATCGGCACTGTCACTGAAATGTCATCCCATACGGATTTGTTTACACGTCATCAGCTGTGTGAGGTAACCGCTGACAACGAAAACCAAAACACCACGTGAATCAGCTAACATTAAATTTTTGTTTTTTTTATGTCTCTAATTTATTACTGAGCTAGCCTTGTGTTCATCTAATAGAAACATACTTATCGAGATTAACTATGAAATAGATTCAGTAAATAACATTTGATGTTGTTATATAAACACAATTTGACTGATCTTCCAAAAATATTCAAGCTACCCAGAAATCAAATGTAATAAAAATACCCTGAAATTGGCCTTTTTGCGAAATGTGTGCTTAAACATATTTCAGTAATAATGCTTTTTTTCATTTTCCACATGTATAACATTTACAATTCAAGACTTGTAGCAGAAAACATTCTGCAACAGGATATTTCCCTTTGTTAAACTGAAAAATTGTGAGAAGTGACGTTTCCAAAAATATGCTTTTGAATCATTTCGTCTCAGGCTGCTACATTTTCGTTGTGTTTCATTTAAAGGTCAATCATGAATCCACCCCACAGCTTATTTAACCAACACAGTAAGTTTCTCTGTCTGTGAAATTTAACAGCTAGTGTGAACAATGTTCCAGTAGAGATTCACGATGCATTCTCGGCGTTCCGGCATGGCGTCACATGGGGGATGGAGACCAACCGTGGATTAAGAAAGCGACACGATAAACATTTGTGTGTATCTCATTTTACACTTTGATGCGTTTGTGAATTTGCTCACTTGTAAATGTGCATTTGAGAAAATATGTCTTTTAATCAGGTTTTCCTAGAACTGTTCCTTCTGAAGCATAAACATGACACTCACAGAGACTGGCAGTCTGATGTGTGTCCTCCACAGGATAACTAAGAATCATTCTGATCTGTAAAGCTTTGTTGGCCTTACCACTGTCACCGTAAGTCTAGAACATTTATGCTCGTCTTCTGATTCCATGCTGCCACCATCGTCGGTTGGAGATTTAATTTTCTTTACTTACTGGAATGCAACATGAAACGTAAGCTGGTCAGACTTATTATTATAGAAGCTTACTTGCAGTATTTGATTAGTTAACTGGAAAGCAGATTCACATCCGCTGTGATGTTAACCTGAGCCGGAGAGCCGTCTCTCAGCTCAGCTCAGAGGAAAGACTTCAGTGTTTGAGGCACTGAAACAGATTGAGCTTCAGGTTATTTTATTCACCACAGTTTATTTATGATGTTTTCTGCTCCTGTGTGTTTTGGTGAGTAACGTTCCATCACATGGGATGTTTGTAATATACTAAAGGTAATTATTTGATCATTAACTCAAAGCACAGTTGCAGCTTTAGCCCCTTTTTGACTATACAGTATACTGTAATTTAACTGTGGTATGTTATGTGCTGCGCTGCGTATTTCAATCTGACATCACATTAACTAACATTTAGAAAATAGATTTTCATGAAACTCCCAATTACTGACTAAACGTCAGTGAAACCACTTGTAATCTCTTTCTCATTAAACATGTCCTCCTCCCTTTGGTAATTTAGCATTAGTGCTAATGTTGAGGCGAATGCCAGAAAATTCATAACAGTCCTGAATGTTCCACTCTCAGGATGTGCTGCAGTCACATACGCTCAACACTTCAAATGCTACAGTTATATACTGTATATATATTAAAAAAAAACACTCCAGAGTGTGTTAACCCAGGGTTAATCAAATTTGTGTTGGCCTGCCGAACAACCCACCATCAAGGTACCAGCTCTGGCCCATGCAGATGAGAGTCCTGGCTTGCCGCCACAGCTTTGCCGCAGGAGATTTCTGTGTGTGTGTGTGTGTGTTAGGGGGTTGTGGATGAATCAGAGGGAAGCAGTGTAAAAGAGATGGAAACCTGTATGTTTGAGTTAGTTTTTTTTCCCAAAGTGTGTTATTGCATTTTTCTGAGTGCGCACCTCCCCGGATCCCGCTGCCGTCTGCACTTTAGCCCCAGTGTTTAGCCAAGCAGAAGAGGAAGCAGCTGAATGATGGTACTGTCTGCCTGCTGGCATGCTTGCCTCCAAAGGGCGGCGCAGGCATTTTCGGGGAGGAAGGGACATGGCAGAAGAAGGACATCCTTCTCACGCAACAGGTGGGAGATGCGGCGGCGTGCATCAGGAGAGGATGTGGCTGTGACTTATAATAAAGCCTGTCTCTCTCACAGCATAATTTATTTGTTTATGGAAGTGCTGTTGTTAGTTGTTAGGTGTACACAGCAGATGAGGATCTCTGTGGAAAGCCGTTCAGGTGTAGCCACCTCATTTAGCAGAGGTGTCTAATCACGCAGCGATCACATTGTTGAACAATGCCATCAAGCTTTAATTAAGACCAATTTCCTCAGCAGAGACTCATAAAACCCACACAATTTGGACAATTTACTGGGAGGGTGTATGGAGACAAAGGAGAATAGGTGGAATCACACAGAAGAGAACAACTTATTGGGGAGTTTTTGGAAACGGAAACAAAGCGACAGATGTCAGGTGGGAGTAGCGACTGCAGATGATCAGGATCCTTGTCATGGTGGGATTCGTCAGTTTAAGGCTCAGCTCACCTCTTAAACCCCCCCCCCCAATCCCCACATCCCCCCCTACTCTGCAGAAGGATATTCTTTCACTGGGTATCTGTGGAGAGCTCGGCGGTATCAGCTAGGGTGTTACCTTACTGTAAGTGATCTGGACCTTGCAGAATTTCAATCGATCTTCAAAGAGTTGTGCGTCTGCTTGCTCCCTGCAGCTCCGAATGAGCTTTCTGTGGTGGTGGTTAATGGAAAAGGTCGCTCTGCTTGTGGCCGTGCAACAAAGAGAGAGAGAGAGGGAGAGAGAGAGAGGATCCGAGGATGGGGACCGATGAACCTCAGGCTGTTTTTGGAGGCAAGCATTCTGGTTGTGTTGTTAACAACTTCATTGTCGTAAAATCTGATACACTTAAGAGATGCTGATAAGTTTGTCTCCATATGTTCTAGTTTTTTCATTTTGTTTTAAATCAATTTTTATTCCCCACTTATGAGTATTTGTAAATTTGTACAGTTGAGTTCTCCATCTTTGTAAAGCTTTTGTAAAGTTTAGATAAAACTAAGTCATACATATCTGACAGCAGGAAAATGCCAAGAATGTGATGGGGGTGGTGACATCTTTGTCACCGAGGGTCTGACAGGTTCTCAATTGCCGATGGCAACCCATGTGAATGATTTTATTGTGGGCTTTTATATTTTTATCGTTGCAGAATTCTTTGAAATTCAATCTTACACCGTTCCGTTTCACCTACCATCCGTGCAGTCTTGTACAGCTGACTGTCTTCATCCTATTTTTCTGAACAGAGTGTAGGAGTATAGGAGGAGGCGGAAGCATGGGGGGGGGGGGCACAGGCTGCACTTTGTCATTCTTTTCTTTTGTGTTTCAGAGAAAGGCCTCCTCGATGGCTTGATTACCATGTGAGCTGTTTTGTGAAGGGTTGTGGTATGTCTCTCCGCAGGCTGTCAAACATGAGGAAAGATATTGAAGAGAGGAGTGAAGGTTCCAGTTTGCATTGGAGCTGCTTGTATTTGTGTCTGTACGACTGTGCATACTTGCTTTGAGAGGAGCTTCACCAATGTGCGCTGAATTCTAACATCTCTTAATTAGTTTTACTTCTCTATAATTCAATTCATGTTCCAGCCTTAATCACCGCGACACACTTGTTGGAAATAATTGCTGTTGTCGGTTCTTAATGTTTTTACCAGTAAAAACACTCATTGGATTTTATTTAGCTGGGATTTTAAAAGCTTATTTATTTCCTGCTTCTTTTTCTGACAACATTTCATTTTTAAGAGCTTAGCAATCGTGGCATTTACTTTGGGGAAAGGTTGCAGGCAAAAAGAAGTTTAGAAATCAAGCTGTCACTGAAAGTTCAGGCTCAAGTAAACAAAAGAAGTCGCTGTCTTTGGATATTCCTACTCATTTTGTTGGGTGTATGGCAGATTTTTAAATGTTTTGTCTCCTGTGTTGGTTTTACTCGAGTGAATTTAGTAGCAAATTCGACTTAAAATAAGAATTCATTACGGAGTGTTGTATCTGCTTAATTTTTTTAGTCAAGGTTAAGTGCCGTGTGCTGCTTACAGCTGCATTACTGTTTTGACAGTCTATAGCCTTGAATGATAATAAATTGATTATGTATCTGAACTGGTTTTACATCACTAGAAGCTGCTTTTAAACAAACAAGAACCACTGGATTCTTAAAATGCAGGAAAAACTCATGAACTTGATTTTATGAAACCAACAGATATATGATAGTTTTGCAAAGGCCAAAATTGGATGGATTAGCTATTTGTCACGTACGAGAAATCTTCTCCTATGTCTATGTTGATTAAACTCACTAGACTTGCAGATCTACAAAAAAAAAGAGGATTTGGATGTGTTTGGCACAAACGCTGCATATTTTTTACTCTCATCTTGGCAGGAAGTTGTAGAAAGGCCATTTCTCTCACCTCAGGATTCAACCTCTACCAGTTAACTGGCTGGGTTTGTGCCATCCAGTCACCTAAGAACTTCAATGGCAGTGCCCCACCTCTTTGCCTCTACTTTTGATTTTTCACTAGCTTTAAATGGCACAGCAACCTCTTCCTGCACTATTTCCGTTTTGACAAAACTGACAAAACAAAGCAACTCTTTGCTTTTTGTTCAGCTGCTTTTTGCATCGGCGGATGAGATGTGGCACAAATGCAAGCCTTTCATCCTGCAGCGTTTGACAAGGAGATTCACCTGCCTCAGCAAAGCGAGACGCTTCAACTCGGCTCAGCTGCCGGTGGGGATGAGGCGCTACCTTGCCGGGGAGGAGAAGCAGCTTCATATAGGAGCTATCTGACAATCTAATCTTCTCTCACTGTCAGAGACTATAGAGGACTATAGAGGAGACACATACATACTATATAATGAGTTTAACATACATTGGAGACGTGTGAAACACCGCTCATTCTCACCAAGGTTTATTGCGTCAAACATCAAAATTGAGCCAGTTTTATCTTTATCATCACATGCTGCTTAGTTCAAATTCAGATGCTTTTGCAAAAGGGGACAGCAGTTATGAATGAAGTGCAACAATGATGACAGATACGTAAAGTGAGAGCTCATTGTTAGTTATGTTATTTCATGTTAGTTCAGCAGGGGGGCAGTTGATGTTGACGTGCATCCGGAACATTTCATGAAATGAGTCGCTCCCTGTTATCTTGACTGTAGTGGTGACATCAGATATCAGAGAGCGAAGTGTGAGACTGTTGGTCGTTGTTCAGAGACAGTTTTCATAAAGTTGTGCAAAACTCAAATCAATAGTCGTAGCTCAGTGGAAGTTACTCCAGCTCTATTCATTTCACGACATTAAAAAGCTTTAAACCAAATTGAAGTGATGGAACCCATTTGTACATAATGCTGCACCTGGATCTGTTTAGTCTTGTTTCCTGGGCTTTCTTCAAAACTGAAAATATTCATTGTGCTTATCAAATGTACTTTAAAACACAACAGAGTACTGAACAAATACTTTATTCGTAGAATTATGTGCTGATACTAAAGTAAATAAGTGAATGATTGTAGATGTCCCATGTTTCTGTACATTCAGAGACCGTTATGGATAGATATGTATATTATCTATAAACAGTAATGTATCCTGCTGCAGTAAAAAAACATCAGACGTGTCATCATCTGACATCCACTGCATTGTGCATTTTGAGAAAAATATGAAGTCTGGAGTCCTTGATTTTATGCTTACATTTTTTTTCACGGCTATTTTCTAATATATAATGCCTTTTGTGTCCTCGGCTGCAAAGTATGACTAACTAGTTCTGTCTGCTCAGACCACATCATGAACCACCGCATTCCACATTAGTTATTTCCCTTTCAAAATAAATTAAATTAACACTAGACAACACATAACACTACATTTATTAGAGGTCGGCAGGGCGACTACCTTCAGTAGCCTCCGTTAGTTTCATTTAAATAGGATAGAAAAACAATGAAGTATGTTTGCATCTGTTCAAGCACAATTAAAATAGGCTATTTGTTCCTCATAGAATGTTGAGGCACGGTCTAATGTCTGATCAAAAACAGTCACGCTCCGAAAAGTCACACGCATAAGTTCTGACATGCAGCTTTATTGTATCTCGCAATCTGTTAGCAATATAGCCCTTCCCGTTTGTCACATCAAGCAGAAGCTGTCTCCCCAGCTCGAGTGAGGACAGAACCTTAACTGATAATAGATCCAGAAAACAACAAGAGATCCAATCAAATAATCATCAAGCAGGGGGAAGATGAGAGCCACATGCTGTGTTGGTTCAAATCTGTCTTTTCACTCAAAATTAAAATGAAAAAAAAAATTAATAGGCTGCGTGGGAGACAAGATCACCAGCAATTCGGGAATGAGGTGGAAGTTTTCTTCATCTGAGGCCCAAATTGTCATTTACCTCGGGGGGGACAGTCCTGTTCTCTTTCCAGCAGTTTGGGGGGTGTGGGGGTTGAGTTGTGGGGGGGTGGGGTGGGGGTGTCTTTCCTTGCAGATGCAGCAGCGTTAAATAACTGACACAACGCAGCCTTTACTGTACATTTACTGCCAAACCCACAATGTACTTGTAAGCCACTGCTCCGCTCTGCTCATATTCATCACTTTTCTGTCACTCACTCCGGCACCGACTACAGCAAACATTACAGCCTGTTGACTGACATGGTTTCACAGTTACTGTTCACTCATTTGTCCATCTCGGAAAAGCACTGAAATGGAACATTGTTGTTTATGTAATGTGCGGCTTAAAGCTTTTGGATGATTAGTAGAGATTTGGTGATAATTTATGTGGTGGTAATCCAGACACTGAGATGTTTCCTTTAAAAGTAATAAAATGAAGACACATAGAAAAGTGTGATTCCTTACCTTTTTTAATTATATACGCAACAAAAAAGGCTACATACTCTTTCTGTTTTTTTGACTGCTGTTCAGAACATTTGGGCAAAAATGTTAAGGAAATGGATAAAATATGAAAAGGTGAATAGATGATTCTTGAGTGGTAAAAGAAGTAAAGTAGATCTTATTCAGTGTTGCTCAGAGAAAAGCCCATTTGTTTCGTGCTTTCTCACAAAATGCTTTAATCTGCTCACTACGCCTCTCGATTGTGTGTGTGTGTGTGTGTGTGTGTGTGTGTGTGTGTGTGTGTGCGTGTGCGTGTGCGTGCATGGAGTGATGTTTTAGGGTAAACAAAGGAGACAAAGATAACTTTTTGTCTATGACTTTACAGAAAAGCTGAATTTCACGATGGAGGGACTGATAGTGTGTCCCTTCTGCAGATGGAGGCGCTGTGCTGTGATAACACACACTACACCTCTTCGTCTTCTCTGCATCTCATCCTAAATTTTGCTTAGAAGTGAAAAGGAATACCGATTATCTTTCCTTTCCACGCTAATCTTCTTTCAGCCCACACATTTGTAGGACGAAATGCAACACTTAATCTCACACACACACACACACACACACACACACACACACACACACACACACACACACACACTTGTGGACACATGGGAGTAATTTATTTTTCTTGAGTGTCCTTAAGACCCAAAAATATCCACTCAACAAAACAGAGTTCTCTGTTAGAATGGATTGGATTTATTTATTACCTCAGTCAGATTCAGAGACTCATTGACTCTGGGTTGACTTAATGGAACTTCAAATAGATTTTTTTACTGCCTGTGGGTCTGAGAGGACTGTCATTTTATCTGTGCTGTATATTGTGCATGTATGGTACATTTGACAATAAAGTTGACTATGACTATGAAACGGAGCTTTTCACCTGAGCTTGATGCAGACCCAATGCCCCTTTTATGTTTATTCTCTTTTTGTTGAGATGAGCTGTATAGATTGATTGACTGCTAACGTTTCACATAGCGCTTTACACTTAATGTGTGATTTACAGAAATGAAAGGAGAACTCCGAGGTCATAATATGCCGTCTGTAAAAGTCCTGTAGCATCCTTAGTGTATGTACATGGTATTATAGTTCCACCAGTGAAGAATGAGCTGAGGTGGAAACAAGGAAGTTCAGTTCAGCTTTAAATTAAATCCAAATAACAGGCAAGGGTTGAAACCAGTCGGCAATCCAACCCTAAAAGGCAGAAGCAAAAGGCATAACTGATTAAAATAGGAAACACTTGATAGAAAACTGTTAGGGGACGTAACTTGGGTACTTAGAGGGAATCATGACTGAAAAGGTTAGAATATTCCTCCTTGTGGTTTCGTAGTTAGTAACATCACTGTTGCTTTAAACACATACTCAGACATTTGTGCGTTTTATTCTGTGAAACCTTACCCTTGAAATATTTTAATGACACAGAAAATGCGTCTAGAGCTCTAAAACTTTTACAAATTCATGAGCTTGATGTTGACATAGTTTAACCTTCCCCCATAATGTCTGTCTGTCCATCCATGGTAAGGTTTTGCTCAGAAAGTATACACTGTACTGTACACATCAAAGCTCAAAGTAGGCTTTATTGTCGGTTGTGCTACATGAGTACACATACAGTACAAAGAACTGAAATTGCATTTCTCTCGACCCCTAAACGTAAAAGCTAAGAGCACAAAATTTAAATACCAACAAACTTGAGAGAAAAAAAAAATGACAACAACAATCCTAATCTACATAATGCACAACTGTAGTTTTGGGACCTGAATCGTACATTAACCTTTATATACACATGTGTCTACAATTCCTATTTCATGTGTTCTCTATGGAAGATATTAATAAGTTTTGCCATCTTCTCCATGGGCTTGAACTGAAAGAACACACACACACACACACACACACACACACACGTTGCTACTATTTATTGAACAGTATTTTGCAGGGCGGCACGGTGGCGCAGTGGGTAGCGCTGTCTCCTCACAACATGGCGGCTCCGGGTTAGAGTCCCGCTCGGTGTGGAGTTCACATGCTCTCCCCGTGTCTGCGTGGGTTCTCTCCGGCTTCTCCGGCTTCCTCCCACCCAAAAAGCATGCGCTTCAGGTTGATTGGCCGGTCCCAAATTGCCCATAGGAGTGAGTGTGTGTGTGTGTGGTTGTCTTTGTCTCTGTGTGGCTCCGCGGTGCACTGGCGTCGTGCCCGGAGTGTCCCCCACCTCACGCCCTATGCCAGCTGGGATAGGCTCCAGCTCCCCGTGACCCGCTACGGCAGATGAAGCGGCAGAAAATGTATTTTGCAGGGCTTGGTCCTCATCTTCAGAGGACACAAGTTGATTTTCTCACACATTCTCATGCAGGCACGCAGCACTAGATCATCTCTCCACAAGCTCAAACTTGGACAGTTTTTGCTTCCGTTTTGATCAGGCCTCTTGGCAGAAGGTGTCCTTCCATCATTTAAGACGGGTACCTCTCACTTTGTCACCGTGCTTCTGTGGGAGGTGTGTGATGTCTACACTCTGTAGCACCTGTGTCCTGCTGCAGGCTGCTGCCTCCCTGGGTTACATGCTACACCTGCTAACACACACACACACACGCACACGCATTCACTCCCACCCACCCGCCCATCGTACCCTCTTACAGGCCCACTCTGCTCATTTACATGCTATCGGAGACTTCTATGTCACTGCCTGGATTCTATTCCTTCTTGTGTTGTGGGAGTCTGCACCTGTGGGGTACGCGCACACACACACACAAACACACACACACACACACACACACACACACACACACACACACACACACACACACACACACACACACATGGTTTTGCTTGCTGCCTCCAATTTAAGCAGGGGGGAACCTCACTCTGGAAGCACTCAGATTTACCTACCCAAGCTCCAGCTGTGAGGAAAATCAGTTCAGGAGCCCCTTTGGAGTGGTAAGAAAATTTAGAATTGAGAATATCATCAGATTCATTTTGCCACAAAAGATTCGTTATAAAAAAGATTATGCATGTTTTAAAAACCTAGAATCCTGTAAAACCACATCACAGGGAAAATTCAGTTGTTTCATTGCCAAAGATGTACCATTCAAAAGCTGTTTTTAAAATTTTTATCACCGTTAATGTTGTCAAACTCATTTAGCGGAGTGTGGGGACATCGGCGCAGGACACCTGAAACCTGATCAACACACAAGGAAAATGCTTATCACAGTTAACTGAAACAGAGTGGAGTGCCACATTGATTAGGCCTGTTTGCGTGTGTAACGCCGTGTGTGCTCGATGATTCTATAATGTCTCAAAGCCATTCTAGAAATGATAAGTCAACTTCCTGAAGCTCTTATCAGACATCCACCTCCACTGTTTCCTGTCTGCAGGTTGACTCACACGGCTATAGCTCAGTCAGCTGAGTTTAAGTTACATCCTTGTGGACGGACACACACACACACACACACACGCACGCACGCACACATTTACTAGTTTATTTAATGTGGACAATGCACATTAAGGAATATTTCTGTACCATGGTTTTCTGAGAGGGTGTTTTTCGTCTGTCTGACAGATGTTACACGCTGTAAAAAAATGAAAAAGTTCTTCATAATATGTAAGCAAGCACGACAAAGGAAAGTGCAATAAAAATAAAAAATACATTATGATAATGTTAAGCCTAATAATGCTTATAATGGCAACATTGTACTTCATATTTAGAATAAAAATGTACTTAAAACATGCAAAAGAAAAGGAATAAAACAGTAAACACCTTCAAACGGGTGCATAAAGACGGCCTGACTGTAGCAAGACAGTGACAGGTAGCAGCCAGAGACGTTCGGTGCAGTTATGATGAAATGCTGAAATCTCAGCCAAATGTGGGTCGATTCAGATTGTACATCTAAGATGAAAATAAGGTAAATAAAATAAAAGTAGACTGCATCAGTGGTTAAAAACTAAAGTGACTGATAGATGGAAGCTTTTTTCTCTGTGCTTCTGTTAATGGTTGGAGTGACAGTGAGTCGTCAGCCTCAATGTAATATCTAACCTCCAGAGAATGTGAAGCAATACTTTGGAGTTAAACCTGAGTTGTTTGACGATTGGTTTTGGGCCCCAGAAACAGCATTATTTTTAATAAATTCTACTTTTCCTTACCTTTAGACTGACTTTCATTAAACCCATAATATCCTTGTGAAAACTTCTATGCTAGTCCATTATTCCAGATGCTACAAGTGACAAGAGAGACAAAATGTGCCAAATAAAACTCTCTGATTATGTGGTGTTATGAACCATAAAGACGGCTGTCTGTGGGTGACATTGCCACATCCTCTTATCATTCGTGCTGGATATTTCCCTAGTGTGATCTTCTTGTCATGCTGTATGGTTAGACCAATAGTTTCTGAGAAAGACAGAGACTTCATGAAACAAAATATGCAATGAAAAGCCCCACTAGCTGGTAATTGACAGTTTGACAGTGAATTCAGAATTTAGAATTGAATTTGGGTGCTATGATGTGAATGCTCACATATAAGTCTTCTTCTTTCTTTTCCTTTTGGCTTTTCCCTTCAGGGGTCGCCACAGCGAATCAAACGCCTCCATCTAACCCTGTCTTCTGCATCCTCTTCTCTCACACCAACTACCTTCATGTCCTCTTTCACTACATCCATAAACCTCCTCTTTGGTCTTCCTCTAGGCCTCCTGCCTGGCAATTCAAAACTCAGCATCCTTCTACCAATATATTCACTATCTCTCCTCTGGACATGTCCAAACCATCTCAGTCTGGCCTCTCTGACTTTATCTCCAAAACCTCTAACATGTGCTGTCCCTCTGATGTACTCATTCCTGATCCTATCCTTCCTGGTCACTCCCAGAGAGAACCTCAGCATCTTCATCTCTGCTACCTCCAGCTCTGTCTCCTGTCTTTTCCTCAGTGACACTGTCTCTAGACCAAACAACATCGCTGGTCTCACCACAGTTTTGTACACCTTTCCTTTCATTTTAGCTGAAACTCTTCTATCACACATCACACCTGACACTTTTCTCCACCCATTCCATCCTGCCTGGACACGCTTCTTCACCTCTTTTCCCCACTCTCCATTGCTCTGGACTGTTGACCCCAAGTACTTAAAATCCTCCACCTTCTTGATCTCTTCTCCCTGTAACCTCACTCTTCCACTTGGGTCCCTCTCATTCACACACATGTACTCTGTCTTACTGCGGCTAACCTTCATCCCTCTCCTTTCCAGGACAAACCTCCACCTCTCTAGCTTCTCCTCCACCTCTTCCCTACTCTCACTGCAGATCACAATGTCATCTGCAAACATCATAGTCCATGGAGATTCCTGTCTAACCTCGTCTGTCAGCCTGTCCATCACCATAGCGAACAAGAAGGGGCTCAGAGCTGATCCCTGATGCAGTCCCACCTCCACCTTGAACTCCTCTGTCACACCTACAGCACACCTCACCACTGTCTTACAGTCCTCATACATGTCCTGCACCGCTCTAACATACTTCTCTGCCACTCCAGACTTCCTCATACAATACCACAGTTCCTCTCTGGGCACCCTGTCATAAGCTTTCTCCAGATCTACAAAAACACAATGCAGCTCCCTCTGGCCTTCTCTGTACTTCTCTATCAACATCCTCAAAGCAAATACTGCATCTGTAGTACTCTTTTTTGGCATGAAACCATACTGCTGCTCACAAATGCTCACTTCTGCCCTTAGTCTAGCTTCCACTACTCTTTCCCATAACTTCATTGTATGGCTCATCAGCTCACATATAAGTCTAAAAAACATAAACATATTTGCTATCAGCTATTTTTTTCTTCTACCCTGCATCTCTCTCTTTGTGGCCCTCGGGCATTTTCCTTTTTTAAATTTCCTTTGTCTCTGCTCTGCTGTCCCTCCCGGCATTCCCTGTGGAATTTTTGCTTAACATGTCCCTGGTTCTTCTAATTAAAAGTCAGCCTGATTGGGGTGTCAAAGGGCTCCAGGGTCTAACAGACACATGTGGCCCTCAGTGCTTTGTAGATGTCTTATGGATGCACATTCATGCAGTCATGCAGCAACCAACATTTCTCTTACAGCCTTTTGGGAGTTTAAGATGTCAGGATGTGTTTGTAGCCCCCTGAAGAATCCAGTTAATTAGACCACCGTGTGTGCGTTTGGGTACGTTCGTGTGTTCTTGTTCTCAGGTTAAAAGGAGAATGTTTAAAAGCTGTAATTTCTTGCATACCTCCTGTCTACACACTTTTTGTTGTCTGGTTACTTTTGCACACATCAAAGATTCATAGAACATCACAAAAACGAAGCAAGAGGCAAATTAAAAAGGGGAATTTTGTATTGTTACCCTGTGTAATATACAAAACAACGCAACCAGTCACTCATTTTCTTGACAAATACTGACAAGTGACTTTCCTGCTGTAAGTATGTGGTCATATTGTATGGTTTTCTGAGACTTTTTAATGGAAATAGAAAAAAAAAAACAGTGGCACAACATGACTCTGGAAAGGTAAATAAAATATATAATACACAGTTTATCGATATATAATATACCTGATCTAAATGTTTGATCTTTGCAGCTGGGGCAAAGGAACCGTACCTTCTTTATCTACTACCACCGGTCATACATTCTTTACAAGCGTATCAATTCACTTGCTGTTATATTTCATTTTTCCAAAACAACACATTCCCCTCACAATATTCCACCGAGTATCTGACAGACAACACGGGTCTCAGTGAATTCCCCAACTCGTAATCCAATTTTATAATTTCACCCCCTTTGCTACCGACTTGCCAAACTCGGAGCAACAGAATCTCTGAGGGATGTGTGTGTTGATGTGTGGACCGTCACTGAGCATGAGCAGAGGGGTTACAGGTTTCGTACAGCAGGCGGCTCTGATGGGAGAATAAACTGCATCTTTAAAAACATTTTATTTTCTTAGGATGACTCTGGCAAATGCGGTTCCCTTATCGGTATTTCTTAGAGCTCTAAAGTGACTTCAAGGTCTTTAACTTCTTGAATGCGAAAAGATTTTTCAAACATGGCATCCGAATTCTTTACACACCTGCCACAATATTTTACATGAGGGTTTTGTTTACCTCTTTGCTATTCAGTTATTCTAACTGGTAGAAGGATTCATAACACATATTTGTTTAACTTGACCTCACAATCCCTCTTCATGTTTATCTTCCTGAGTAAACTATATGTACAGTATGTGTCTTTGAACGTACATGTTCCAGCGATGTTGTCCCCCTCCCCATCCCATCCAGGCCACACTAAAGCCTTCCTGTAGCTCATTCCCTGGTTCTAAACTCTGATGTCATGGTGTCCATTCATGGGCACACAAGTGTGATATTGAATCATGATTTCCCTGTTGGGTTTGCCCTCTCTGGCCCCACACCACTACCCCGATGCCCTTTTGCTTTGGGTGGTGCTGAAACACATCATGACCAGAGGACGAAACCTCAGATGACGTAGAAAAAAGAATGTCGACACAGTATAATGAAGTTACTGTATACCCAGAAGAGGTTTTAGCTCCTATTCAATAATTGTGCAGCATCGTAACACATTGACCTGCTAATATTCCTGCCCTGACTCGTGTCCTTGTATGTGTTTTTTTAGCATCCTTGACCAGGTGAAAAATGGGGCAGGTGATGCTACATTTTCTCATTTTTGCTTTTTGCCTTTTTAGATGATGAAGGTCTGATAGTCCAGGCTTTACTGCTTTCCTTATGTTTCCATGTTCTGGGTCTTCTTGGTCTCTCGGCTCATTGCGCCGGCCAGACACCCAACTACTTGTAGTTTTAGCTAAGAATCTTGGCCCTTATTTGTAGCTTTTTTATTGGGGATACGATTGTTGTGCTCTGACAATGTCTCGTTTATACCCTTGGTATCGCCTCACCTTACCTCTATGTGCTCTTATGTTTGCACATTTTCATTCACACTGCAGCTGGAGTGCCTCCTCACTGTCGCTGGTATCCATAACAACACCCACAAACACACAGTGACGTCATTTCCAACATGACACACAGGTGCTATGCCAAAGAAATGTCCTCACCTCGTCCAATGACCATGATGTGGTTTTCCACACTGCCATAAAAACCACTATATTATAAGCAAGAATGACTGCCTGCAGTGTGTGCAGTTTCAAGACTATTTTAAAAAAATGTGGGTCTGGATCGTCTTTGTTTGTCCCATCTGTCATTGATGCAGGTCGACAATTTTCTCTGAGCAAATAGAACCTCTATGCAGCGTTTGGTATCGCCTTGGCTTGCTTAGAAACTCGACCTATTCTAAAATGGCATAAGGTACCAGATTTTGCTAGGTTAAATTAAGAAAAGTGCGAAAGGTAGAAGTGAGGCGAGTTGATACTGTCGATGTTAAAGGACCAAAAATAACGTCTTCTACGAGAGGAAGGAGCCAAGGTGTGCACTTGGTGAATCAACACGGACTTGATATTGTGTGTGACATTTTTTTCTCTCTGTTACTCTGAGCTGGTGTGGAAATTGATGGCTTTAGAACTCAGAACACTGATTCAGATGGGAGCTAAGTGTAAAAAAACAATTCCCGCCCTTCAGAGGCACTCTGCCAATGCGCCCAATGTAGGAAATCTTGTGATTGTTGAGCGTTAGATCTCTGGAATATATATTTCTTAAGCACAACCGCCAATTACCTCTTAAGTGCATTTATGTAGAATATGCTGAGTTATGGAGAATCTGGGTGACTTTGTAGTACAAGTAGCTAAGCAAATGATTTAACCCTGACCTGTTGTGGCAGGCTGACATGGAGGCTCTGAGTAAAGGGATTGTTTGTACATTTAAAAGAAAAGCAGCGAAGCTTTCCAATGTGAAAATTGGAAGGCGGACAGAGGGACTCCTCTGCTGCAACATACAGTTTACATCTGCACAATGAAACACAATATGATTACCAAATGCTGGGCCTCTGAGTCTAGACTAAAGGCCTCAGAGACTTCATTCTACCTCTCTTATTCTCTTTATAATTTACATGCCTATTTTCACTAGGGCTGATAACTGTCATGGTGATGGTCTACTTTGTCTTTTTACTGTAATCACTAAATCATACTATAAAATTTATATCTTATGAGCAGATTTTTGAGCCTTGATCACTGCAAACTTATTAGCTCAACATTTTAAGTTTATATAATTGATATCCTTATCTAGGAACAGATACTCAAACTATCCCTAAATTTGAGACTCAAGTAATTAACACAAAAATGATTAATAATATAAAGTTTTAAACCAGATTAGAGGACAACCCTCAAAACCAGGAGTGTCCTATTAATACCTACAGAAGGTTGTCCATGCGTCTCACGGTATAAGAAGAGTTTTGAGTGGCATCAAGAGAGTTGGATTGGGATTAGTCACAATCTCTAAGGGCTGTCTCCAAATCTTCTTTTATGTGTGTTTTTTAATAAAAACATGGTTCCCTGAGATTTTCTGCTTCACAGACATTTCCTGCATTCTGTTGGCGTCATTTAAATAGTAAGTTATTTTTAGGGATTCATTTTTCTCCTTCCTGATTTTCACTCCAGTCTGAGCCACATGGTACTTTATGTTCTGTCTTATATGTGACGACACCAGGCTAATAGGGCCCAGACGCAACAGTGAGCTGATATCTCCTAGTTGTTCCGTGATCACACACTGACCAATATGTGTGCATCTCCCTCCCTCTGCATGTTTGGTGAAATGGAAAAATGATTCAATCTAAGATCGCCCTCTTTCCCTCGCCTTTCTAATCACCCACCTCAATTGTTTTCGAGAACATCCAGCCAGTTGTTTCTGTTTCTGGGTGGCTGAGGAAACACAGAGGAAATCAGTGAGTCTTGGCAATCATGGCCTCAGTGTAATTGGCAGGCTCAGACAGTAATTATACTGTTTGGCCTTTTGGTAGTAATAGTTCATCTCGTCTTCCTGATTATCAAGAAGGCATTTCATAAAGATGTTATCTTTTGTATCGCCCCTCATTTTTACACTTAAGGAAATAATGGTGTTGGTGGTGGTGGGGGGTGGGTGAGAGGGGCACTCACCAATTGGTTAGTCGTGCATGAACAGAGAATGACCAGAAGAAGTCACTTCCCTTTCCCTTTCGGTTTGAAATTTTGCAATTATCCTGTCATCTATTCATCCCCTTATATTTTTTATATGTTAAAACAATAAATACACATTTAGTCGTGTGAATGTTTGTACGTCTTGTGAGTCTTTGTTTGCATGCGCCTCTGGCAGTGTGTGCCACTGATCAGCAGCCCTCTCCATCTTCTGAGAAGTTGACCTTGTTTCTGGTGTCAAGCGCTAGCGTGATATGGGGTGGTGAGTAGGCGCTCCATTCATCTAGAGCTTGACAGCATCGGTCCGCCATTAGCCCCTTGACAAATGCTTCAGGGTGCAGGAACAGATGGGAGGAGTCTACCAATGATGGAGATGGGATTTTGCATGCATATATTCAAGCCTTACTCCACAGCATGTTACTATACAACGAAATGTGTTTTTCGTTTTATTTTTTGCAATTGCTCACAGTGAACGTAGCTTACGAACCGTTCTGCAAGGAAGTATTTGATTTACATTTATTCATTTTGACTCCAATAGTTAACTTGCACGTTGTTGTTTGTGGCCCTTGTTAGCACGCTTGTTTTACTCAGTCCTACTGTATCACCAATCATGTGTTTGCATGCCTAAAGCGAGGACCCTGCAGTGTATGCATATGTGTGTGCTAGTTTGCTATTCTCCTCGGTTTCTTGCCCCATTGCACAGATGAATACAAATCGGGCGAGTTCCTTATGGCTATAGATGCTGCAGGGTGTCGTCTCCTTGCACTTTTCTGCGATCTCCATGTTGACGTTGGTGTGCTTTCGGCCAGCTTTTGGTGTTAGTCATGTCTCCTGATGCAGCCATGACTAATGTGGTTTTGTGTTATGAGAAGCACAATATTATCTTACATCTTCAACACGGACTCAAGTTTATGTGCTGCTGGCCTGCTGTCCCAAATAATAAAGATCCTGTGTATGCTTGCCTCACACTATTACCTCAAAGTAGTTTGGAGGAAGTTTGCTTTTTCTCCTCATACTTGTGTTTCAGCGTAACACCTTATTAATTTGCCATGCAGTCCTCCAGTTTCTGCATTTTATATCCTAGAAGTATCAAAAAGAAACAGAGGAAATTATCACTGCCTCTCTCTTGCCTCACTCAGCACGTCCTTTTACCTCCATCTACCAGTATTTTTGCTTTCCTTGCCCTCCTTTTCTCAGCCACACCACTTTCTATCCCACCTTCCTCCAGTCATCCTCCAGTCTTCAGTGGCCAAGAGGTATAGGCTTATCTCTGCAGTGGCAAACATTCATTTGGCCACCAATGTCCTCACCCCCGTCCAGTCTTTTTACCCCTCATCTACTGTCCTCCTCACTTCTCCGTGCTCTCTTCCTTTCTTCTCTTTTTTCCAATTTCCTCTTCTCAAATGAGTTGTTGTGTACAGTGCAGAGTGTATACATTCCTTATCACCAGCTACTGTGCAGGTATTAGATGGAGGAGGAATGGGTCTGTAATAAAATTGAGAGTACTGCTGCGCAAACACATACCCACCAAGTGTGTGTGTGTGTGTGTGTGTGTGTGTGTGTGTGTGTGTGTGTGTGTGTGTGTGTGTGTGTGTGTGTGTGTGTGTGTGTGTGTGTGTGTGTGTGTGCATGTACATTGCCATCAGTGGCAGAGTAAAGTCACCCTGTTTCACGTCTTATTACTTTAGCCTCTATCCTTTCATCTCTCATCCTCTCTTGCTCCTTCAGGCTCTTCCTACTTCCTCTGTCCTTTTGTCATTTATCTCTGTTCATTCCTCACTCTCTCTGTCTCTGGACACTGTCTCAATCTCTATTGCTTCCTCCATAGTGTTTTTTTGTCAACTTTAATTGCTCACAAATCAGTATGAAAAGATGTCTAGTGCATACTGTGACCGTCCCTGTCATTGGTTTCCTCTTACACATTGTCACCTTACACTGTGGTCCATGCCCTCTTTCCACTATGTTCTTCATACATAGTATGAAGAACATCTAAACTCTTTCTGTGTGGAGCCTCCTGCACGTCCCTTTAGCCTGTGATGGTTGTCTGGTCTGTCAGGACAACATTATGTTGATTGAACTTGTATTCAAGTTCCTAACTTTTGGCATACACCAGCCACACTTCAGGAGCTTTTCTCGAGCACTTAATTGGATTGCATTGAGCTGCACTAAGACTAATGCCTATTTAAGTGCATCAGATCAGTAAATAAAAGATGCTCTTAATTGTTGGAGAGTAATCCACTATTTTACATCATCAACCAGTCAAAGCTGTAGCTAGGACTGATTTATGTCTTAAAGCAGTTTCTATGCAATCCCCCAACAATCACCATATAATGGGGGTCATTAGTTTGTATCTGTCTGCCCAAAGTTTTCCATGGAAAGATAACTTTAAGGTGAGGTTTTGTGGTATAAATCCACAACATTGTACATTACTTATGCAGTCAGAGACTCAAGTTTAGTTACTGCCAGCCTGTGGGAAACACTGCTAAAATAATTTCCTTAATAATGTGATGGTGTTCTGATGATATTTTAAATAATCTTTAGAATCATACCTAAGGGGTGTTATGGGATCCAATTTTGATTTGAAGTTTTGAATTCACTGAAGCGAGAATGTTCCCTATGCTCTGAAAAAATTAGTGCATATTATCAGTTTTTACAACCTGGTTTATTTCTGTCTCGCTATAGTTTATTGATTACTGCTCAGAAGTGGAAGCTGAAAACACGCATTAATGATAAAGCTTGAGAAAATCAGGATTTGAAGAGAGTAGCAGTCAGAATAGATGGAGAACTCTACAGAGATGGAAAGAAATGCTGAGAAAGAGATTGAAAGAGATTCTGTCAGGTTAACACAAGTGCACAATCGAGTGGCGGTCTTCTATGCCTCTGCTCTAGTAGGTGTGTGCCCTTGATATATGCTTCTCTGCCTCGGACTCATTCTCTGGTGGACGTGATTGCAGAAGGTGATGGTTTTTCATATAAAATCGTCAGACAGGAGAATGGCTGCAGATGAGTGAAAGGGTTCACGGACTCTAGTATACCTGCAGGAAGGTGGAGGCTGCTTCATAGCTCTGCCCCCTCCCTCCCCCCAACCCCCCCACCCACCCCCCAGCAATAACTTGGCTGAGGATGAGAAAACAGCTGCTCCCCAGTGTGATGGTCATATTATTTTGAGGTCATGCATCACATAGGGATTTAGGACCGACTGCATTAGGACTTCGTAAAGTGCAGGTCTATTGTTAATAACATTTTATTCATGTAAAATTTTGCTTTGAAGCTCACACATGCTTGATGAATGTTTACATCGTACAGACTGAAAAACTCATTAAGCAAAGTGGAAATAAAAGAAAAACTGGAGCATGAAGAAAAGTCTTGGTACTTCAGGGGAAACCACTCAGGAGAACAGAGTCACGAAGTGCCGACAAACAACCTCAAAAGATGCAAAAAGTATTAAATCATTCATGGAATTTGTGCTTTTTGAGATAACAGCTTAAAAGAAATCACCATCTTCAAACAGTTTGTTAAAACTACAATTTGCTGAATTATGTTTTGCTTCAGATCTCACATTGTTCTTTGTGACCTGCTATGTTTGTGCATCTTTTTCTGAACGTGTCTGTTACCTTGAAAAGTCGCGCTTCAAAAAACTCAGGAGCTCTTGAACAATTTAGCACTTAAAGCCGTTTAAAAAATAAACCTGAAATGACATAAGCCTTATCAATAGTTGTTTCAAATGGAGACTTATTTTCTGTCACCTGATAAAAAACAGTTGATTTTGTTATGGCCGTGTCTGCGACATGATTTCCAGCTTTATACACTAGTTAGAAATGTGGCTCAGACATTCTGATAAGAATGTTAACCTTATTTTGTTGCACCGTCTACTCTCTGTCGCAGTGCTGTATTCCTTTTCTCCATTGTATCGTCTTGGTTTTCCTCAGTATATTCAGGCATCCTCCTGGTTGGGCTCTGGTATCAAAGCCATCCAGCTTTTGTTGAGCAGGCACCTGAGGCTTTCCTCTAATTGACTGCTTCAGATTTTCCACATGCCCCAAGCCCTCACACTTAAACTGGCAGCAAATTGGCATTGGCACATTTTTAAAGTTGATGTGACTAGAATGATGCTATGCCCAACTCTTTTTTTTGTGAGAGTTTGTGACACACACCAGGAAAAAAAGAACCAAACAGTCTTAGGAAAATCCAAATTTCATAAAGGAATCTTAAATGATCAGCCTGGTTTTCTTTACACAGGTGGTTAATCATCAAATAAAACAAAGGCAAAAGGGAGAAGATTTAAAAAAAAACACCAAAACATTGGAACACTTGGAAGCGATCTCTAGGAATGGTTGCTGGTATGAAAAGACAAAGATGAACTGACACAAAGGGCAGGGAATGTGTAGACTATATGCATGACTATATGCCCTCAGTAGGACGGGGCAGGTAATCACACTAACTGGAACACTGAAAGGAGGTACTCTGAAACGAGAGTTCGACAAAAAATACAGGAAATACTGAACTGAAATGTGAAAACACAGGACATGACAATTTGTTTATCTTCATTATTTTAACTTCAAATGCACGTAAACAGAGTCATAAGATTCGTGCCAATTCTCAGCTGTGTAAAATGTCTTTACAAGCCCTTAAAGTCACATGAAGTTCCTATATTTCAAAAAGGCTAATGGTTTTCCTGTTGAGATGAAAAGAACCCCCTCCTGCTTCGCCGCTTCCTTAAAATAAAAATGCCCTGCTGAGACAAATTGAGTCTCTTTCTTGTTAAATGTTAACGTAGCTCACCCAACCTTTGAACATGAAACAATCCAACCAGATCATCCAAGCAAGGAGGTTTTTCCTTAAACACAACAAGAAAGTTATTGTTAGAAAATTGTGTGTTTTGGTTGAAATCCCAAAAACCACGTGATCTGCACTGTACAGTATTTTCTGCACTATAAGGCACACTGGATTATAGTGCGCACCTTTAATGAATTATTAATTTTATAATTTATTTCATATTAAAATTAAAATATTTAAAAAACAAGTGGCTGCGCTATCCGTCCACTAGCTGTAGCATTCATGACTGTGAGTACCTTTAATCAGCTGTAAACGTCCCTATTGTTATTTCAATGACCCATTCTGAGCCTCATCAAGGAAACCTGATCACTTGATCACTTTGCCATCTTAGAAATACGTCAACACGTATACTAAAAAACCTAACATTAAAACTGGTTAAATTCCAATTCATTACCAATGCACTCAGTTCGAACAGAGTGGATTATTTCCTGATCTGAAGTTCGAAGCAGATGTTTAAGCTCCGACGTTCGTCTTCGTTTATTAATTATTGTTTCGATCGATCGGTAGTCCAGTCGGAGGTGAGGTGCAGCTATTTGCTGCTGTGTCTCCTAAACAAGTTTTTAACCAGTTTTTAATGTCAGGCTGCTAATTTACTGGCAAATGCGACGCTGTTTTACTCCTAGAACTGACCTCACAGCATGTCGCTGCCAGACAGAATACACAAGGCTAAATGCGCCCCCCTTCCCCCGTAAGGTGTTGTTTCAGGTATCAACTACATTTGCAAATCAATTGCAGCACACCAGGCACCTTTGTCTAGCAGTGACTCAGCTCTTGAAATTTCAGAAAAGGCTGGAAGTTGAGCTTTGAGGGTCTTTCATTCACCTTTATGCCAGTTTCTCCGTGTGTTTCCGCAAACTAATGGAATGGACTGTCACTGCATAGATTCCAGAACAATGGCATTTTTTTTAGACCAATTAAGTTTAAAGTGGGATATTTCCGGGCCACAGTAGTTGGGAAATACTGAGATCAGTCAGTCAGTCAAACTTTATTTATGGAGTTGTTGAAAATTCCCTATGTTTGCTACGTTATCGTAGCCGGTCACCGGTGTTCACAGCAGGCTTCTCTGCAGTCAAACAGCAGGTCGGTGAGAGTCGGCACTTCGGCGACGCCCCTTGACTACCGTTGTTAGGGGGCGTAGCCTTAATACTGTCTGAGGGTGCCCCTGGTGGCGGAGTGCAGCATGACAACCGGCCAGACCGCTTTTTTTCAAGGATCTTGTTTTTAACCAATACTAATATTGATATTAATCCACATACAAGGCGCATTGGATTATAAAGCGCACTACGGGATTATGAGAAAATTATAGGCTTTTAGGTGCGCCTTATAGTGCGAGAAATACTGTAATTCATTTTCACGATTTGAACTCATTACCCATTTGTTTAAGAGCCATTTTCATAGATTTAGTGGAGCCATGCAATTAATAACAGTAAGGGTTTGGAATAATCATTGACTGTTGCCCTGGTAGAGTGTTAAACTCATGTTGTTTCCAGTGTAATTGCAGACGTGTTGAAGGAAACATCCTCTCTTCCTCTCTGCGCACAGTTGATTAAATAAACTTGTTTCCTGATTTATCACTCTTTTCTGGTTGAGTCTTCTGTCTGGATAATTGCAAAATTAATATCAATGTTTGTCATTTGCAGCTAACATGTAGACACATGCATCAAATGCTGATCGCTTGTCTGTAAATCACCCCTGTCGTTTTTTTTCCCCTTTTCATTTGGTTAATGTCTCCCTCTCATCTCTGTACCTACAATTTCAAATCATCGTGAGAGTTACCGACTAGCAGGTTCTGTTGTTGTCGTCACATTGCAGCCTCTTCTGTCATGGTTGGATGTGAAAAAGAACAACCGTGAATAATTTACACTGAGTAGGAATATATAAAGGAGCAAACAGACACAAGAAATAAAATGAAAGCAATAACAGCAGCTTGTAAGGAATTAATTGCGCGATTGTGAATCCCCTTTTCTTTCTGGCTCTCAGAAAGGAACTCTATGTCCTTCATGTTTGTTTCAAAGTCAACAGGCTATGAGGAGCTTTGTGCAGATATATGGGATTTAATCAGTGGTTGGAATATGACTGCATCTGACATTGTTGAGCTATTGGATTAACATGTTTGCACGTCAGAATATCAGTAATTGTATAGCATTACTGTAATTGGACTGTTCATTAAAGAGAGCTGACGTGGCAGTTTACACTTCAGTACTAAAATGTAGAATCCAGGGTAACAAACCTGTATTGAAAGTTAAAACAGGAAGACTAAAACTTCACGCCTAATCCTTCCGTTTACTTTACGGAGCATACATTTATTTACAGCCCTTGTGCATATAACTGTCTGTCTGTCTGTCTAGTTTAAATATTGACTTTTATAAATCCAATCACCATAAATTATAGTTACATTGCTGTATGTTAGATTTCAGTCAGACGTTGTTGAATTAAATGGGACTATTGGGCTTTGACTGAGGTATACACTCTACTGAGTACCATAGCATTTACATAATATTCTCCTAATAAGATCTTTGCAGATTCAACAACTTTATTATTTCATCAATCATCATCACTCCAATCAACAGAGGCATCAGCCGCCACCACCACCACACACATCATCACAAAATCTGCCTGCTTTCTGTCAGACTCATGATCACGTATCATTACCGTATCTACGGTAATAAATAACAAGAATTACTTCATTCAGTAATCCCTCCCTTTTGGAATACGATGTTTCATGTCCGGTATTATTTTATTCTCTGTCAAACTGTGATAAAGAATTCTACAACAGAATTCACGCATTGAATTACTCTGGTGATGTAACAGGTGGTTAGTTGACAGTGTTTGGAACAAAATGACCAGAATCCTGAGTTGTTACCAGTAACCAGTGACTGATGTGTCGAAGCGACTGTCAGGATGCTTCCCTGAGGAGGGGAGATGGGTCATAACAGAGCGGCTCCTTTTGAGGTTTACAGTGTGTCCCAGGAGCGTCAGCTCCAAAATTCAGCCAGCTCGTATAAATTGTGTGGTCATGAGTATCCGGGGCTGTAGTGCTGGGTGGAGGTGGTTTTTCATCAGGCCTGGCCCCAGCTGGGGCCCTGACTCACCACCGAGAAGGGAATTTATCACTGTACACCGATAAGACAAGGCTATTATTGTTGCTGTCCTCCTCTGTCTCCTCCACAACCTCCCTACTCCTCCACCTCCTTTTTCACGTGTAACGCATAACCTCTTCCTTCTTGAGTTTAGTCGTGCTCCCTTATTCCCCGTTCATGCCCTCCTTTTGCTTCTCAAGTCTTCTTTCATCTTTAATTCTCATGCTGTACTCGCTCACAACCATTACTGCTGCATCTTTTCTTTTTTCTCCTCTTTTTCACCACTATTTTTCATCAGATATCTCTTACTGTGTGAACACATGTGATTTTATCCTGAGAGTAATGACTCCTTGGAGCAGTAGTAATGATTTTGTACTTGGATAAAGGATAACGACCGCACTGGTGTTTTACGCGATGACAGCATTTGGGTATTAATCGCTGCTGACACATCAGAAGGCTGCAAACAAGGATGGTGAGGAGGAAAGAAGCAAGAGCAGAATAAAGGAAGGTGTAGAGGAAGAGCAAAGCTGGAGTGAGACAGCAAAGATAGAGATGGAGATGGAGTGAAGGGAAATAGAGGATGGTGTTTTTTGAGGAAGAAATAAAAGAAAGAATGATGACAGAAAGAGCAAGGTGATTCAGAGGCCAGCCTTCTCTGCAATGTTTAGAGCTTTTTGAAATGCTGTTTGTCTCCATCATTAAGCGACACATTACAAACCCCTCCATTTTTCTCCTTGTCTATTTCCTTTTTCTGACACCTCTGTCTCCTCTTCTTGTTCCCTCATGAAAAATTTCCTGGCTTCTTTAGATTTTTTTTTTTCTTTAAATTTGCAGCGCATATTGCTTCTAGACTGGAAGCTTTGTTCCTACCTCAAGTTTATCTGGTGTTTTTGTTGTCCTGTCACACCCTCTCTCTCTCTCTCTTTCTCTTTCTCTGTCTCATTGTCTCCCAGAGCAGCAGAGTTGTCAGAAACACATAAGATGGATGAATTATCACAGAGAGGTCTCCTCCAGCAATGTCACCTCATTTAGATGCTCAGTTCGGCTCTGACTCTTGCTAACATCGTGACAGAATGTTAGTCCGTCACCAAGGGCCCTCTCCGCCTCTGTTCCTTTGTTTACTAATGTATGCTAATGAGGGTAAGGGCTGAAGAAGCGTCCAACCCGTACATGCAAACTTTAATTCTTTCCTCTGTGACACATGAGCTGTGACAGTTGTGATACTGCAGTAGCTCAGAGTCGCCTCCTTATCTTCGCTGCTGTGGTTGGAGCAGCTGCCTCTGGGTGTCACTGGCAACTGTGGGTAACTTTGCAGAGAATGTGCCTCTGTACACTCGCTCAAAAAGACAAATTAAGTCCCTGGAGAAGAGAAGACCATAGAATTTAACATCATGTTACACACCGATGCTCACGTAGCATACGGACATGTCAAGGCATCTAGAGAATCTACAGAACTTGCGTTTGCTGCAACCGTTTTACAGCAGCTGCACGCCTGTCTCCCTTGATACTCCATCAACATTGGTCAGTGTCCTTCTTTCTGAGAGCGTTTTCTGTCATTTCCTCTCTTTTTATTGAATGTGAATGAGGAGAGGGTGAGAGTAATGGGATTGAAACTCAAAAATCCAAATTTTTTGCAATCAGCCAAGTACTGTGATTCTTTTTGGTTTGTAAGGACTTTATTTTTTCCTGTTTCTATGGTTACTAGTTCAGTGTAGGCTCATCCTAGTGGTCTGGTTTGTTTCTGGATCTCTGATACTCAGAAACAACCAAGTATTGAATTGCATTATTAATATTTTTATTTCATTTAATGTGTTATTATTTATTTATTAATTTATGTATTTAGTTATATGTGCATTTGTGTATTTATTTCCTGTTCATGGTTTTGAATTGATTATTCTAGGCTGTTTGTGGAATTTTTCTGAGATATATACTTATTTACAACACATTATGTAAACATGGCCAGTCTACTATTGAGGTATCTTTTGGTTTATTAGAATTTAATTTATCTTATTTATTCTTTAATATTCATTGAGATTTTTCTCAGATCCATAATGAAGAGCAAGAACTTAATTATCTTCAGTCTAACTGTTTTTCTCAGGGGTTAAATGCTCCCGTAGTGAGTATTTCATACTTGTTTTGATATGCTATATGGGGTTTTTCTCATTTGCCCCCATAGCAACTTAGAGTTGGGCCAGATCATAAAGCCCTGTATGTGTACCAGTGGAGTTCACAGAGGCCTCGGGGTGCTCAGCAGCATGATAAGATGGCCAATCAGCCAACCATTTAGAGGTGAAAAGGGTGAGTGGGCTGGCAGGTCACAGAGGGACCAGGCGGTTTTGTTCATTAGCCTATCGCCATGCCAGACGAGGAGTTATTGATACAAACATCTATATAAATGTTTTAAAGCTTGCCAAAAAAATTAGCTCTAATCCCTACAATCATCAAGAATAGACAGTCAAAAATAGAAATGCTCACAAGAATAGAGATTCTCACAAGTAATTTTTATTCCAAGTTCAAGTTCAGTCTCAAGCCATTCTATTTTAGGGTGTGCCATCCTGCCAACTTAGAACAATGCCACAAACATGTATCTGTGAACGTTCACTATCAGCCAAGAATGTTCCTCACCACTAATTAGTTTGACATTTAAAGAAGAAGTTTCAAGCTAATCATTTAACAAGTCTGAAAGGAAGAAAACACTCCTGAAACTTTCTAATATGCGCTCATAATACTGTATACAGTACTCCTGATAGTCATTAAATCTCTTTCAAAATGATACCCGCTTTGTATTATTGCCTGTATGCATGCATTCATTGCCTGACAATGCAATAAGGTCATTGCATTTTTTAGGCTATCTATAAATCTTTGTGGGAACTCGACCCCAAGGCTCTGATGTCATCTTTGTCTCCACTGAAGGGTTTTTTGTATTCCTTTTTTTTCATTTTCCCATGATGGCTTCAGCAAGCTATTAGAAAAGTGCAAAACATTGCAGTAGCTTAGAGGAGAGTTTGGGAGGGCATATTTGCCCCTGACCCATATTACAGCACATTATATACCTCTGCTATGTCCCTGTCTCTCTGCTCTATACACCTACAGGCCTACAAGCACACTTTCTGCTACGATACATTAGCATTCTGGCTCATCTTCACATTATCCTTGGTTCTCTCTCTCCTTCCCTTCCTCCTTTCCTTCCCAATCTCTTTGTTTCTATTTATCTCATCTCCAAAGCCTGATTAGGCCTCTTGTCTTAATGCACTCCCCTCAGAGAGGCTGTGTTATTGGAGCTCAGCTGAAGGCTAGGTAGAGCAATAGTCAGTTCCAGGGCCCATTCATCAGTTTCACAGTAGATTTCCACTTAGCTTCAACACAGACTTGCTAATGGCACAGATCAGTGCAGTTTATTTGCTATAATTAGCCAGCCCCATTTGGCCAGCACAGCCCCAGAGAAACCTTCCGCACTTTTTCTGTCACCCCCCCACCACGCCTCCCTGCGTAGATATGCGTGTGTGCGCTCATATGCTTGCCTGTATGGTTGAAATGTGTCATTAAGAAATTATACTGGCTCACGAGTTTTGAATCCTTCATTGCCTTGTGTCAGCCCCGTCTTGTAATGTCATGCCTGATTGCAAGCAAAAAGCCATGAGGCTTGTAAAACTTTTTAAGTAGAGCATATTGTAAATGCACTGCAGAAAGAGAGAGAGGGGAAGGGGCAAAGGATAAGTGAGTAAGTGACGTGACGTCAATGAGTGACTAATGAAGTGAGTGTTCTTTTACTTACGGATGATAAAAACTATACATTAAGTTCACAGAATTACTCACAACATTAGTTTAAATTAAATAATCGAGAAGCTCTCCGCTGACAAAGGGACACCCGTCTTTATTTTCAGAATCTGTCAAAGCTCTTAACGTAAAGTTTAGTCTACTTGTCCATCCTTGCAATTCATCCCCTTTCACTTGATGGTGTTGTCCCCTGTCCATTCCTGTTCCTACATGCTACAACTTCATGATTCATCATCTTGTGCATTTTAAATCATATTCTCCTTTCGAGGGAGAGATGTCCTTTCATGAACATTGGCCTGACCTCAAGGGGAGCACAGCCTACGTCACCAATGACGTAATCAGCAGTCTTTTAACTTGAGATCAAGCTGTTCAATCATTTCCCCAGACCATGCTGTTGTTGTGAGCACTCTTGCACTTTTGTCCACTCTTCCTTGAAATCTGTCTTCTTCCTGTTTAAGTCCTTATCTATTAATTTCCATTTATCTTTCAGTACAAGTAGAATGGGTGGTTTACTTTAAGAAAGAATGACAGCCAGCACACACAAACCTCATAGCATCACAGTATGATACCAGCAGAGCAAGTTTGACACTTGTTTAAGCTGAAGAAGTGTGTGTGTGTGTTTGTGTTATTTTACTTATCTATGTACTGTATATATTAATTTAACATGTGGTCGTAACTAATATGAACTAATCAGCCCTGCCCTGTGTCACAGAAACAGGAATATGTGGTGTATTCTGTAATCTCTGAAACTCCAACTCTTTTTTCATCCCTGTGTCCTCCAGTAATGTTGAAAATTAGGTGTGTTTGACCACACTCTTTCAAAGGAGACCACGTAAGAGATGTTCATGAAGTAATATGACTGTACAAGTTTTTTGTGACCATGACCGATGTAATCGTTCTGTAAGACCTGAGCTACCATGTTTGACTGTGTTCCTTTTATAGGAAAGCCTCCTTAAAAAAACATAATCCGATGAGTTTGTACTGGACTGTTCAATTACAAAAGTGACATCTCAGGAGAATTATTTTTTCTTTAATACTTCCTCACTACCTCTGTCCTCTTGGGTGATGGAGGTTTTTCTCTACCATTGAAGAACTAGAAGACACAAACACATGAGGCAGAAATTCTAAATGATTAGTTTTCCGTTCGCAGTTGATTTTCCTCCATTAACCCAACAGTCTGCTCTTCATTACTGCTTTAGATCCCATAGAGACTAGCGGAGGTCTTGTCACAGTCCAATGACTGACTCTTGACTCACTGCTGCTTGCCATGACCATCAACCTTGTCTCATAGCTGCTGCATCTACTGCATCATAGTCGGTGTATATGGTTTAAACCTGCCTCTTCATCTGCCCTGTTATGCTTGCAATGAATGCTTGATACTTAGGAGAATACCAGTCCCAGCGTAGGATAAACGGAGCAACCTTTATGGGTTGTATGCCTGATTCATTACCACAGCTCCATTGATTTATCCATCAACCCTCTGCTACCCACCAGCAGGGAACAATTTTTATCACTCATTTTCATTGCAGCACCACAATTTTCTATCTGATGAGCTTCGCATAAGCACTTGCCCACTCACACACACACATACAGACTAAAGGAAAGGCCAAGGGAGATGTTGGCAAAGAACATTTGAGCATTTGTCCACAAATAGAGAAAAGATTTTTGACAGTGGATGCTCGTTTGAATTTTTTTTCCCAAGCATTTATCCATAAAAAGTGACTCTACAAATGGCAAAGTAATTTTTAAATGAAATATAAATAGCGACGGAAAGTTCTCTCCACATAACACCTCGCTTTATAAAGCCTCGGGCTCTTTATTTTCTCAAGAAAGAAGTTCTTCCCCTCATGAGGGACTCAGGCACAGCGTTTTCAACAGAAGAAGAGAAACGATTCGACAGCGAAGTCTTTGTTGAAGTTTGTCTTCTCGTGTTGTTCAACTGTTGTCTGTCTACTGGAGGATTTTTCCGTTGGTGATTTTCGCTCAGTCAAACTGGAGTTCTTTAATAATGCTGGCAAACTCTTTTTTTCAATTTATTTGAGGGTATTAAAGAAAAGCTCAACTGGATTTTGCTGTCAGTTTGATTCTCTGTGCGGCTTTGAAAATTTCTTTGTCTACAGAGAACAATGTCTTCCTACCTTATTGTGTGTGAAGGTGAACGTCATAAGTGTAAATAGGACATTTATTTATGCAGTATTTTTATTTATTATTTTATTCAACCCATGAAATAATTTCCATTGCTTTCTCAGAAGATGGTGTACTGTTGTTTGGTTTGCTGTCGATATAATGTTCCTATGGTTTTCAATATTGGAGCTGAGGCTTCCATAGGCAGTGTATCGCCAATTTTAATCGCTCAGTTAAATGGTGCAGCAGAACTGCCAAGTGACTCATGCAGTGACTCATATTTGTTTTGTTACGAAGAAGAAGAGCAAAAATAGAAAAAATACAGGTAAATATAATTGTAATGCACAATTAAATTAATTGTCTGCCTATTTTACATAGGCGCAATTTTAGATTATTCTTCACTTTCCAACTGCTCATCAATTTTTGTCTGACATCTTTCTGGTCTTTTATGCTTATGATTGATTTGTTAATTTTAATGTTCATATTTCTGTTGAACACATGTGAATCAGCTCACCAACACTGACCCGGTTTCTTCTGATTTTCACCATTCTGTGCTAAACACAGGTACCATTAAGACTGTGGAGATATCCCCATTGTCTTGAATGACAGGTTTCACTTTTAAAAACTCTCAGGTCGAAGTATGAATAAAACCAGATTTGTGTAGAGACCCACATCCTGCAGATGGTGATCATGGTGTCTCTCTGACAGCAGTCTTGTTGGTGCTAAGCTAGTTCTACCGTCAGAAAACAGGTTTTAGCTTCACACTTGGATCCAGACATGAGGGTTGAAGTGCCCTATTTTCGGCTCAACAGTGGCAGGAAAGTCAAGCACAGAGTGAGACGAACTTGAGCCTGGTTTGGCGTTCTCTCTTTGATCTGGTGGAGCTCTCAGGATTGACTTCGACTGCCCGTGTTGAGTTGGCGTGTGCAGACTGATCATTTCCACAGCTTTCCCTACAGCTCATTTACACTGCAAAATTGCACCCACTGAAAGATTCCGTGATGTTCATTGTGCACAACTTGTTTTATTTTTTAATCTTGTATTTTTTTAAATCTTGTATTATTGTATTTTATTTAATCTTGTATTGTTCTGGAGACAGGCAAAACAATATCCAAACAGATTAAGAAAATTATACCTCATCAGATCATGTTTGCTGGAGAGTTTTCAAGAGACAGATTTTTACTTCTGTTTTATTTTCTACTTGTGTTTTTCTCCATTGTTTTTTCCTATTGTCTCCTTATGTAAATGATGAGTGTGCATGACCAAGTGCACAGCATCAGTCACCGTTCTGCACACCAAACAGGATCTAATTCAGGCCACTCATACTCATTATTAAGGGGACATATTGGAAAACCATTAGCTCTCATTATGCTTTATAGCCACCCCTTCTCCCTGTTCTGTCAAAATCAAAATCCATCCCCTTGTGTGTGTATGGGTGTGTGCATGCCTTTCTGTGTCTGGTTGTGTGTCTGGTTGTGTGTGTGTGTGTGTGTGTGTGTGTGTGTGTGTGTGTGTGTGTGTGTGTGTGTGTGTGTGTGTGTGTGTACTGCAGCCACCCCTGCTCAGCAGACAGTAATGAACCACTTTCACTGCAATGCATTTGAGACACCACAGAATACCCACTCTTGATTTTTATGGGAAAGTCAATGGAACAGACGCCACCTTTATGGCATCCCATCCACGCTGGAGCAGTGTTGTGTGTGTTGTGAACCATGTCAGCTAAATGGGATTGAAAACTGTGCAATACAAATAAAAAAGATTGGATTGAAACGGGTTTGGATTCATTTTATATGAACACCTGGAAGAAGTAAAAGCCCTTATTCGAGCCCTGATGAGCAGCCATTCGCTCCTTGTAACTCCAAATAACCAGCCTTTCATAAAGTGCTGAATATCCTGTTACTTCTCTGTATTGAATTGTGCTACGGTTTGATCGTCCAGGGCAGCAAGTGTGTGTGTGTGTTTGCACATGTTTGTGCATGTTTGTCTGGGCTTACGCTAGCCATTCGCCACGTCGCCATAGGCGTGTAAATTCCAGATTGGCTACAAGGTTTTCAGCCTGTGTAGCCACAGTGGCGTTCTTACTTTTAGGAAAAAAAAGGCTAAAACTTACAACTTTTTTGGACTCACGAAAATCCCGGAGCGATAACAAACTTTTTCTCTCACTAGCACCGCTATTCCCGCCGCAATGTCGACGGAAATAGCCGAAGCGACCCGAACGCTTCTGATCATTAAATATGCACTCGGGTCATGACCTCCTCTTGTCAAATGAAAAACAAGAAGTTTCTATTTTTACAAGTTAAACCCGCGAATTGGTGTACGACAAGGCGAGGACGATCGATCGAAAGAAATTAAGAATCAAGTGTTATATAGTAGAGTTTGTGTTAAAATCCTAATTGAACAACAAATGGTGAATGCTGAGTGGGGGTAGGAGTGGTGACAGACCGATCACAAGGTAAACGAAAGATATTATCAATAGTTTTTTGAAGTCTTAGATTTTTGATACCTGTGACCGGCAGGAATAACCAGCGATGCATGTAAATGTGTATTCACCTCGCTTGCTATTTTTCATGCCTTTTTTAAATTTAATTGAAAAATCATGTTATCGAATTAAAAAACTAAACTGAACTATGGCATACCAATGGTGTTGGTGGTGGTGGTTGTCAAAGTTAAAATGTCTTCTAGTCCAAGTAAAACTTACAAGTAAACATTGAGTAATATTTTGTATGACTATATCTTCACATAGTGAATGCAAGCTTTCAATTGTTGAATCTCACATTTATACCTGCATAAAGTAGGATAGAAATAAAGATAATTAAGCTTAAACTGTTGACTTTAGTGTATAGTGCAAGCCCAGTGTGTGCATGTGCGAGTAGAGATGAGGAGAGATGGGTGTTTTTGAGTGTACGTTGTCTGAGAGACACACCCACACGAAAATGAATTTCTGGTTGTTCTCTCCGAGGCAAAATGAATTATTCTTGTTATTTGATTAAGGTCACCTCTTATCAGGTAGTCTTTACTAGTTCTAGCTGATCAGTCACAGGTTTTTCACCTCCTTGTAATCTTCTCCAAACCTGTAAAAGTCACTGTGTGGTGGTAACACACCCAGCCCTGCTGCGTATTGTTAGGGTTGCTGAGATAAGAAGTGGTTTATTAACCTGCTACCGCGTCATCATCTATGTCTGTGGGCTCACATGAGTCAAAAGCCACTCCACTCGACTCACCTGAATAACTTTTCCATTAGGTGAAAAGTTGAGCAAACTCAAAGGTCACATGAAAACCCTACAGAGCCCTGACAGGTCTAAGAGAATTGTCATTGCCTCATTGTCACATATGGGATATCCTGCCTTGCACAAACTCACGCCTGTCATTTTTAAATGGAATGGCAGCCACAGGTTTTTGTTGACCAGAAACGCTGACACTATACTGTCCTCTGAGGGAATTTGGAGGGTACCAATACTGAACTGAACCAGTACCATGTAGCCAAAAAAAAAGTAAATGCTGGTGAAACCACCTGGGGAGGGATGGTAGATGGAGGAGAATACCCCCACCCCTGTTTAGAAATGGCTTTTTCATTTGGCATAAGCCTGCATACTTCATTAGTGTCTCAAACCATCTGTCCTGCCTGTCCACAATGTGGACGTCTTGTCTCTGCTGCAGATACATGACGTAATGCTATCTGTTGCCTTCATATTCTGTTAAAACTTATTAAGTTTTGATTTGGATCCAGGTGTCATCCACATATTTAACCATCATTGTATTCAAATAAACTGGTGGCTAAACAGAGGTCATATGTTATTGTGTGTGAAGTTGCTTCTATTGTCTAGAGAACTTTAGTCTTAGTTGGCGTGAACAGCTTCCTTTTCCTCAGATAAAGGTATGCAAGTGGGAAGTGAGAGGTCACGGAATGATCTGCGGTTTCGTCGAGATTATGTTTGTTTCTTCAGCTGTAGTGGAACTTTGAATCTAATGTTAATAGCGATAGATGTATTTACTTCTTAAGATTGCTATTGCCTGGATGATTGAGAATCTACAGATGTATGTTGTGACTTGATTCTCACAGCAAGAAAGTTCATGTTTCTCCAATTCATGATGGACTCTCCCCAACTTTCACCCCCTCCTCCCTTCAAACTTTGCCTTCAGTCTAGTTTTTATTCTTCTCTCTTGTCTGTTTTTTGCTATTTTAATTACATTTTTTTCTTCACTTAATTCCTCTTTTCTCTGTTAGTGTCTGTGTGGATGCAATACCGTAAAGTTGGCTTACGAAGAATAAAAATGAGTTAGAGCTTGAAATTATTACTGACCGTAATAATGATGTTTTTGAATGATAAAGACTTTTATGAATAGATTTACACTATCAGCGATGATGAAACTGACATTTGAATCATGTGCATGGTGATTAAAATGGAGGATGGGATGATGACAATGACTTTGATGATGACAGCAACCACCGTGATGTTCATACTGCTTGCTAGCTTTCTTAGCTTTGTCATTTTTTTCACCTTGGCCTAGATGGAGAGAGACAGACTGAGGGGATGGACACTAGCCGTAAGCGGGATGCTCGCTCCTCAGCCAACCACCACAAGAGTGAGGACACCAGCAGCAGCAGGGAGGACGAGGCTGCAGTGAGTCCCTTTGTGTGCTTTTCTGTTACAACCTCAACAACGTTGAGATTTATATTTTATCAAGCAAACTACCTCATTCTTAGCTCGTTATATTGTAGAAACCACTTATAACAAAGATCGAGCACAACTGTTTAATTTACAATTTTTATTGGTGTGAGGTAGTTTCAACATAGCATCACTATTATTTGCAGTTTTTCCTTCACCCCATTCATTTTGCTGCTCATGCTTCTCATTCAGTACAAGTCAGTCAGTCAGAAATCAAATTAAACTGTTGTTATTGTAATTCATATCTATTAACTTTTCCAAAGTTGGAACTTGCGCTGAAATAAATTTTGAGTAAATGTATAATAATAATAATGAATAATAATTTATTGCCGTGTAGGTAATAAAGATGACATACTGTTTGGTGAATAGGCCTCAATGTGATGCCGTAGCATTTAAAGAGGGGAAGAGTTACTGTAGGACATGTGATGAATATGATAGATTGGAAGATGGTCACAGCAACCTCTGGCCTTAAATGACTTATCATTGAAACACACACACGCACACACACGCACGCACGCGCGCACACACGCACACACACACAAAATGTTTTACAAATATCTTCACAACTTCCAAGACTTATAAAGGATGACAATAGTTAAGTGTGTTAATATATAAGAAGGGTGTAACTGTGTGCAAGTAGACATTTTGATGCTAAAATGCTGCATGACTTCTGAAATGTTGGTTTAACACATAGCTGCATATTTTTCAGTTCAGTGAGTTTGATTTTAAAGTGAGATTGAAATTCTATTTATATGTCGGGGCGTGTCGAGTAGTCACCTCTCTTGTCTTATATAATGTGTATCAAGCTGTTTCCTGCCAGTGTTGATGGTGAAAAAGAATCTGCTTTTATTCATCGCTTGTCTTTTGGTTTTCAAGGTGGTCATTTATTATTATTCATCCTGTTCCTCAGTCTCATTTGACCGGATTTCCATGACAGCTCTTTCTATTCATGTTGCCAGGCTTCCTGTTTTGACATAGTATCATGCCTGAAGCCAGGTGTGTGTAAAGAACAAGCAAACAATCTGCAGTAATTACATTTTTGTCACATATTTGGCTAATTGTTGATGCCATAGTCATTGTGGAGAGAAAGATGCAGACGGATACAGATTAATGATAGGCATAAGAATTAGTTATCAATGTGTCGATAATAAAAAGCTTTTATCTCGCTGCCTGCTACAGAGGATCATTATACCAAGCTGTAAAAGGAGTCCCTGGGAAGCTGCTGCCTGTGGAATGATTTCAGATATAGTCATTCGTATATGTAGTGTTTATCATCTGTTTTTATTCAGGCCAGTTTCTCTGCTTTTGTCAGAATTGATATTAAATATCAAATGTTATGTCCTTGTAGCTTTCTGTGTCTTCAGTATTTCAGATCACGTATTGTATCAAGCTGATTTCTCGAACCGAATGTGCTGTTATACGACATAATTGACATTTCTGACAGGCCGCATAATATAAAATCACTCTAGCAGGAACATATGCCATGCAAACACACAGCACTGTGCTGCACACAAGCTGTGACTTCGGGGTATTTAGACCTAATGCAGTTTAAGCTAAAACCTAAAATTGTCACGATAATACTGTGTGACTGTCATTGCATCTTATATTATAAAATACAGTTTTTTTCAAAATCGATTTAAGCGAAGGCTTTAAGAAATGTGCTTGAAAAGATAAGCGTCATAAAGGGAAGTCGGCAGAGCTTTTTGCTCAGTGCCCACCGTCTAAACTCTAAACCCTCCTGATGTAACAGTCAAATGAAAAACCATCTCTCAGGGCGAGCCAGACTCGCAGTCTGGAAAAGTCACATATATGTGCGAGAAAGTTTATGTCATGCTTTTTATGACTTTCTACAGCACTTCTTTGTCATCCGTTCCCTAAACGCATAGGATTTGTTTTCAATCATGACCACCGAGAGGATGTATTCATAGTTTACTGGTGAACCTGCTCTCATGCATTTACAGTATAGGAGATGGACTTGAGCTGCCATTATATTTAAAGTCAGTAGAAGACTGAGCATCATTTATGGTTGCAGTATCTATAACGCTACTTTATTTGTAATGAGCGTTCTGTGCTATCCTATCAAAGGAGTGTGTGAGCATGTCAGCTCACCCTGATGACTTCTCTACTTCTCTCCCCAGCTCTATAACAGACTTTCTCTTCATCTGTAATTTATGCACATTTACAAGCTCTTTGTTCTAGCAACGTTTGACCTCTGAGTGGGTACACGTGTGTGTGTGTGTGTGTGTGTGTGTGTGTGTGTGTGTGTGTGTGTGTGTGTGTGTGTGTGTGTGTGTGTGTAAGGAATGTGTGTTTTTCATCACAGGGGAAAGCAAAGCAACATAATTGACGTCCTCAGTCGATGCGATACTACTCCAGTGAGAAAGCTGTCACTTAGAAAATGTCAGAGCCAAAGGTCAGAGCTGGAGACAGTGTTTCTCGGCCTGATAGCCAAAGATGTGTTCAACAGCCAACCAGGCAGACACATGTTTACGAGAAAGGGAAGGACGTGTAGAGAGAGATAAAGATGAGTGTGTTTAATGTGCTGTAATATGGGTCAGGGGGACACAGGTCCTTCTGTCTTTTTGGCCTCCTCTGTTAAGACCCACCAGCATTTTATGCTGCACTAATAGCTCTCTAAAGCGGCAACGTCAGACATTTCAGATAATAAAACCAAATGGACAGGGCTGGAGACAAAGAAAAGCTCCTGTGGCTGTGTGCAATCAAAATAAATACACAGCTTAGAAGAGAATGAATGACCTTACTGAGCCACACACACACACACACACACACACACACACACACACACACACACACACACACACACACACACACACACACACACACACACACACACACACACACACACACACACACACACACACACACACACACACACACACACACACACACACACACACACACACACACACACACACAGAGAGAGAGAGAGAGGGAGTCAGAGAGAAGGAGAATGGCGCCTAATTTCATGAGGACTTTTATGAGACTTGTAATTTATATTAACTGACACAAATGTCACATCCATTTGCTCCTCTGTCCTTTTCTGGCACTTCGTACCACCTGCTTCCTCTGGGAGTGAGAGTGTCAGAGCAAACTGGCATTCTTGGTATGTGTAGAGGTGAAGATGAGGATCTGTCTCGCATTTCTTTTTTTTTTGTCAGATGGGTGGCAAAAATGGGAAAACATAGGGAGTGTTAATTTGATCCCATTGAAGTTAAGTAGAGTGGTGCGTGGGAGGGTAAAGGAGTGGACAGACAAAAGCTTGGATAGATTGATGGAAAGAAACCAGTGGAATTGGAAGAGATGTGAGAAGTTGAGTGTATAATTTTCTCCGGCAGATGTAATTACCTTTCTCTGCTACTCTGTGAAAAGATGTGAGCCGGAAATGTTTGCCTCTATTCTTTTACGTTTTGCCTTCATGTCAATAAAATAGCAGCTTAAAAAGTTGGCAATTCTTCAAAGGTGGCAATTACAGGAAATGACTTGCACTTTTTATGTATTATTTTTGAAGCTATTGTATATGTCTCCTGTTTTTAAGATGAGACCTGGAATAGATTTACACTCCCACAGAGTTTGTGTATGCTAGTGCTCCAGTTAGACAATAACACTATACAATGGAGGGTGTGGTCTTGCCTTTGGCTCAGGTGTTGCATGACACTATGTATGTGGGCAGGTGCTAAGTTAACAAGTGGGTCATGCCCTGCACCCTATTGGTGGTGGCCGTGCCTTCGTCTGTTGATGAAGGCACCAACTGCATAATTGAAGAGCGATGAAGACAGACGTGGATGAAGAGGGAAAAAAAAAAATCAGAAGAGCAGGTGTGCATTTTGTTGTTCTTGCAGCGTGAAACTAGAAAAGTCATCTGAACTGAGATTTTTACCCAACTTGTCAAACGGTCGTTATTTTTAATGATGGAATTTGTTCCGGCATCTCAGATTTGCTCTGTGCTTCTGTATCAGACTGTAAATACATCAATTTATTGTGAACAGTGTGATCTGAGACATTTATTCCATACCTGGTATTTCCTGTGTCGAGTTTATATGTTCTCTCCATGTCAGTGTCAGTTTCTTCTAGCTTCCACTCACAGTCCAAAAACATGCAACGTAGCTTGAATTAGTGCCTCGAAAAATTGCCTGTTGGCCAAGGTAAAGCCCTATGAACGACTTCAGAGGATGAATGCAAAGCAATATTTCACTTCAGGCTCGAAGGGAAGGGCCTCGCACCATTGTCTTCCACCTGACGGAGATTTTAATCATAGTGACAATTTAAGAACGGCTCATAAACCGAAGCAGCCAGGCCTCATTGTTAACCTCCAATTGCTTTCGGGGGCTGTAAATATGGCTGCCGTACATTTTGTCAGCCTTGCAGATAGTTTATGGGAGATGTGATGGAGCGGGTGCCACCGCTGAGAATGATGGGAAGCAGAGAGCACGGAATGACTAGTAAATAAACATGAGGCTGATTGGTAAGGTTCAGTCCGTTCTGTCGCATCATGTCTATACACGTGTGCACCAGTGTAATCTGTAAATGGACCCCAAAATTGGAATTAGTAATTGCTCTTTTGACATTCAAATTTGACCATGGGAATCTGTGCCATACCACTCATTTTCCAGGCACACACCATTTATTTAGCATTTCTCATCACCCCGAATCCCTTGATGAGTGATTCAGGGTGATGAATCCAGGCGGTAGACTCAGTGGCCTTGTCCCTGACATTTGGTTGACGAGGCTCTCTCCTTCCGTTTGATTGGATTTGCAGCCAGACGAGTGGACCTGGGTCTCCCATGAGGCATTTGGTACATCAGCTTGGGCGCCCCTCCCTTCAGTCTCCCAGCATTTGGTTTCCTCTGCTTTTCTCCAGAGTGTTGCCACCATTGTAACCAAAGGAGTTTAATTACATTTTTGGCTCCACTGCTAACCTGACAGCCAATGAGGTGAAGCGAATAATTACTACAGATTGACAGTGTAAATGGGAGATGGAGAGATAATAGAACAATCATTGGTAGACATTTAAACCCACTGCCCAGACAGAATTAACAATATAGTAACAGTTCTCACTGAAGTCACGTTGACAAATACGGTCTTTTTGTCCCATAATAGTCTCACGCAAGAGGTTTTGAAACTCATGTCTGGAATACTTTCCTCATACATGGGGAACAGTTTCTCGGAAATATGCTAACAGCAATGCTTTTTCACATGCAGGAAAGGTTTTCAAATGTGCATCAAGTTTTGTAAAACATGCTAAAAAAGTCTGACAGGACAACAAATACGGGCGGTGATTTGATCACGCCATTTTTCAACATCACGATATTCAAACGTATTTGGAAGCAAATATTTTCTTAATTGTTCTTATGTTGTAGTTGTGGATTATACCAAATCAAAGTATGGGAAGCATTGTGTCTAGTGGTTGTGTTTTAAGATTCAAACTAGTCCAGTAATTTATTCCTCTGGATGTACATAATTTCACTTCAAATACAAATACATTGAATAAAGTTTCTGATTCTAGCTTTAGCTCCGCAAACAGCAAATTCTTCCCTGTCATTTTTCAAACTAGGGGGTGTTGACAGCTCTGTTATATGAAGCAATTTGAGGGTTTAGCCCAGGATTCTTTTTCTTCAGTTTGCTTCAGCACCCCCACTATCACCTCTCAGGCATTTGTCAGCCTGGTGTTTGTTCACGGGGGATGGAGATCCAAGCGTTGTCCCTGGAATAAACTTTCAAACAGGAGTCTCACACTAAGGTCTGTACTCTTCCACGTCATTCTCTGACATCCTGCAACCATACGCCAGCGGAAATGTCTGCTTCCCAACACTGACAGGTCTGTGCGCGCAGTAAACTATGCAGGCACACCTACATCCATATATCAACAACTGCCGTCTTCCCTTTTGTGCTATGAGCTTTTAGCTTAATTTTTATCTCTTATATCCTCAAAATTCCTGCTTTTCCAGCCAGATCCCTTGGAGCAGTGGTCATTGCCGACTGGCTGTTTGCTTTCACTGATCAGTTTCCTGCTGGGGTGAAGGTTATTGTGCCAGCAGACGGGGTTCCAGACTGCATGTCTGTGTCGTTTTCTCACTCCCACCTCCAAATCTCTGTGGGGCACATCCTGTTACACTGAAATTAAATGAAATGTTAACACGAACTGCCGATAATTCAATCAGCCTAGGGCTAAAACTTTGGTATATCATCCAAATCAAACCTTGGTCAAGTTTTGCAATTCAGCTTTGGTTGATGGATTTTTTTCCCCTTCTATTTCCATTCAGATTTGTTAGTTTTAATCACTCCCAGCATATACAACAGACCGAGTTTGTCTTTATTAGATTTTCCAATTTACTACCCATCCCCACCCCCAGACTCAGTAAATGAAAAAGAGAAGGAAGGAATAAATCAGGATGTGCATTCAAAACAAACTAGGTTGATTTAACGAACCCCTAAGAGGCTGATCCTTAAACAAACAGATGATTTTCTAAATTGTGTTTACATCATAAATTCAAAGGTCCAGTCATGCAGGATGTATGTTAGAGGAAGCGCACAGGAGACTCAGGATGCTTGAGAACACAAAGAGCTGGTGTTCGAATGCTTCTGGTCATCGTCAACCTCCTGCTAGACATAATTGTTTAAGTGCTTAATGTTTTAAGTGCTTTCAGATTGCCGGATCATAGAAAGCGGCCTGAGGTGGAAGCCATTGGTGTAGGAGATGCATGCATGTGTCTCCCAAATTAAGCTAGCAGGTAAAGCTCCTGTTGCCACTTGATAAAGGGAAACAAAAAAAGCACACAACTCAATTTTTCCTCGGTTCCATAAAGACTCTGAGAAAACAATGGGAACGAGGCAGGAATTAGAGCCACACTGAAAATACAGGGAACAATAGAAACAAAGCATTCCTGTGTCTCTCTTCTTGTTTTTTTTTGCCAAAATCTCCCACTGTTCAGACATTTGACAAGAGGGAGATAAGGTAGACATGGCGGAGTAGCACCATGGATAGAAAAACGGGTGCATGGTGAGTAATTAGATTGCAAACAACATTGTTGGTGTAGAAATTTCTGAGGGTCTGCGAATGAGCGCCTTCAGTTGTATTCCCGTGGGAACGTTTCCCGGTTTCATCAGTATTCCTGTTTGCTATACTTAGAGCAAGCAACGTATCGCTGAAGAGTTAAAGAGCTTCTTGCATTTTGCTTCAATTTTCTGTTTTTCTCCAGGGAGTTTGGTGTAGGTGCTGGCTTTCAAATGTCTTTTTTTTTTTTTCCTTTTAATCTCCACTCTTTGATCCGAGAGTGGCCTCAGAACATTAACCACTATATGGAGAGATGTGAGTGAGTGTGTGTATGTATGTGTGTGATGTTATTCTGGGTGGAATAATAATATGCTGATGAAAAATAATGACAACTTTGTAGGTTAATATTAGTGTACTGTAGGTGTACACACACTCACTTGCAGCAGAGTTTTGATTGTTCTGGACCTTCACTCCCACTACAGTCATCTTAAATACTTCACGCACAGAATCACCCACGAAAATTTTACTTGAAAGGTCAGATGTTTCTTTTTTGAGCCTCTGATTTGTCTCACTGTTTCAGTCTGTCTCCCCTCATTTGACTTGTTTCCAGTGTATAATTTACAGCCTCCTGTGGTGAACCAGCCTCTTTCTCCTCATTGATCTCTGTCCCTCAGGCCAGACTTAAGGAGCCCATTGATTGATCTGTTCTGTATCTTTGGCTGTCTCATCTCACGTCATGACCCACCATCCTGTCCTTTTGTCTTTAAGCTATATTTCATGTTCTGCCGGTTCCTTCTTCTCTCTTTGTCTTTAGAGGTTCCTCAGACTTTCTCCCACAGTCACTAACGTGCAATACAGGCTGAATTTGTGAATCTCAGTCACACCATGGCCTGCATGTGACTGTGAATGATTGTATTTCTCTATTTATCCACCCTCTTTTGAAATGGTTTCCTATTCAGGGTGTATCCTGCCTCTCACCCAGTCACCTGTGACAGGCTTCAGCATCCCCGTCATGGGGTAAACAGAGAATGGGCAATGCACATTTAATCACCATTTGAAAATGTACAAGACATTCTTATGCTGGTTTGACAGAGTTTAAGAGTTATCTTTGAAAATGTTTTTAAAACTTGTTCACCTCGACCTTTTATGGTTGACCTTTAACATAATGATGGCATTAAAAACAAGACCAAGATGCAGACAACACGGGACACACACAGTTAAGCTAAGGGGAATGGCGAGAAAAATAAGTCCAAAAGCAACAGAAGTTTAAAACTAAATCACTAACAATCAAGAACAACACAAATCAAACAATGAAAATGTGATGAAAACACGAGAAGCTCAGGAGATTTACTGGGCTGAAGCACAGAGAGCGATGAGGAGTAAAATGGGATCCATGGGACAAAGCGCAGGCAAAGTGATAAAATACAGCAGGAGATCACAGACTATACAGTGTAAGCAGGGAGATAACAAAATGCAGGTTGAAACAATCAAGGAGTGGCAGACGGTCACACAGGAGCCTGCTAACCAGGGAATGAAATAAATACGCAGGAAAATAAAACAGGGAACAAACTGAATCCAAATCACAGCAACTACATTTCCCCCAGAGCTCTCAGCCGTATCAGTGGTTAGAGGTCTGGTATACAGTAATTCAGTTCAGGTATGGTATTTAGCAGAATTGTATGTTAAAGAAATAATTTTATTTAAGTTATATGAAAAAAATAATATTAATCATTGTTAGGTCATTTATTAACTTGTCTGTTACAACCCAGCTTGTTTAAGGCAAGTTGTAACATTAGAAAAAAATTATTAAGGTAAGCAGCACACCTACTCCTAGTGAGTCTAATACAGATAAATACCTGCCTGTACTCAACTTGTGTATAACTTTGCCCATTCTTCCACAACATGATCACAAAACACATCACATCTCAATAGCAAACGAGGTGGACTGTCCACAAGAAACCAGCCGCCACGTCTGAACGGCTGCAGAGGATCTGACAGAACCCACACTGATTGATGACAAGGGATGGAGCACATCGGGGGAAGCATGCCGCACCAATCAGCAGCCAGGGATGGAACCGGAGGAGTCGAAGGAGCCAGGACTAGAGTGGGGGTATCAGGCGTAAGGCGGGAATCAACAAAGGACACACACACACACACACACACACACACATGCAGGGCCGTAACAGAGTTTGTGAGTAATTGCTAGGCAACCTTGTGAGCTGCTGTTGGAGTTGTAAAAGTGTGTCTATGCTCATCACGGGTTATTACGGATGGATTTATTCTTATTTATTTACATATTTAGTTACTGCCATTCTTGTATTAGTAAAGTGGAATCTGAAAATACATTTTTCTTCACCTGCTGGTGGAACAGTACAATACAGTGGTACCTCTACTTACGAAATTAATTGGTTCTGGAAGAAATTTTTTAAGTAGAAAATTTTGTAAGTAGAGATGCATTTTCCATGCAAATGCCTAATCCGTTCCAAGCACCCCAAAATTCAGACATAAATGTTTTATATAAAACATAAAAATGCATCAAAAATGCATCTTTGGCGAGATCAACCAAACGCATCCTTTTTTCATGCTTTTCCATCGTCTCTTGCTTTGTTTGTACGGACAAAAAACTCTTTTCATCTTTTCCTCTTTTCTACGTCACTTTCTTGGGGTCCATAGCGAATACTCAAAAAGTTAATATATTTACGTAAAACTATCAGACCACTGCATGGGTCGAGGTCTGAATGACGAGGACACTGCATAGACACCTATCTAGCTACACACAGAGGTCCCTCTTAGCCAATGGGATGCCAGGAAGATACTAGGTAATAGCCAGTGGCAGAGCGGCAGTAAGAATGTTGCGTTCAGGAACCTTTGGGAGCTGCGAGTAGCAGCCCATACTGTATTTTTACCTTTCGTATTTTGAAATTTCTTTTGTAACAAGTGGCAATATTTTCCTGTTGAGGCGTTTCGTAAGTAGAAAATTTCGTATGCAGAGACGTTCGTAAGTAGAGGTACCACTGTACAGTATATGGAGTACAGATTAATCACTAAAGCTGTCAATGCTGGGGCAAAGTTTAGGACATGTAAAACAAATAAATAAGAAAAATATACAGTACTGTATATATATTGTGATACAGCTACTGTTGGAGATCTAACTTCATGCACTGGTAAAAATTACACTAAACAAGAAATGTTCAGAGCTTCAAATTAATGCCTCATGTTCATTCTAATGGATTATACTGGCTGGAAGCAGACTCAAACATGAATAGTTAAAACCCATCCATCCCAGCCATTCTTCCACCTCCTCACTCTCTCCTATCCATAAATGTCTTGGCCTCTGCAGCCTCTACGACTTATCCTCACATTTTATATGTTTCCCTTGGACCTCCTCTTCCTCCTCATCTCCACTTATTTTATGCGAGAAATAATATTGTTTTTATTTGTATAAAAATTTTAAATTGTATTTCTCCATTATGATAAATTTCATTTATTAGTCAATATAACCTGCTGCTCTTGACAAATACCGATCACACATACTATGACTGTCATATAAATTGTAGTTTTAGTTTGACCTTTGAAATATTGGTGAATAATTTGGTAAATGAGATGCACTTCAGTTCCAGTCATTCCTCACACATCAGTCTTGCGCTCTATGTGCTGCTGTGAAATATTACATGTCTTTTGCAGTACTTTGACTACATTTAACATTTACGATTAAACATTGATTGTGACTATGAAATAGTTGTGGTAAGGAAAGAGGGTGATTATTCTCCATATCTCATCCTGAGGTATGCAAGCAATCTCGCGAACAGACCGAGCTGCTGAAGTGCTTTGTTTGGCTCTGTTGGCGCTGTCAGGATATCAATTTCTTTAAGCATCCTGCTGGATTTATTCTGTCATTAAACAACCCACTGACTTGATTTTCCTCACTTGAGCCAGTAGACGTTTACAGGTGTATCAGCGCGCCAGTGGATGCTGCTGGCTGGATGGATCCAGAGCAGTAATTTCAGACTCTTGTGAGATGGCAGGTGGCAGGAGGAAACCAATTTTTATTAGCTTATTACATCCCGCAAAACGGTGATGTATTGTAAATGTCAGTTTTCATGTATTCGTCCATCCGTCCATCCACCAAATATTTTCACAACCATTACAGATAGAAAGATGAAACAAAAAGCACATTACTTGGGCCGCAAAGGGGATGAAAATGAGATGATGACCTTGACCTTGAGAAAACTAGGTCAAGGTCAAATTTCAACTGTGGTACTCATTGCGGATTTTTGGAAGGCGGTCACATGATACCGTACGCACATTCTATTGGATGACGGCATCTGGAAGTGCACTACGTTCTGTGAGTCGGGGACTTCCATGAGACACAAAAGTGCTTTAAACAGTCGATAAGGTAAATACAGACAGAAGTCGGTTTAATATCAGTACGGGGAGGGTTCATAAATGTTTAAATTACCGTAAAAATTAAGATAAATAGTTTGTTGCTCTATCACGGAATTTGTTAATCGCGTGTGGTTCCTGGAACGCATTAACCGCGAGAAACGATGGCGCACTTTATACATTTTTAGGTAAACTTCTCTGAAACCTGATGAGACGTGATCACAAAACAAAAAGCAACGTTTTCAGAAAGCCAGAGGCACAAAAATGTGTAAGTCAGGGTAAAATGTTGAATTCAGGGGTGTCGTGGGATGTTGCAGTCTCTGACTGCCTTGTTCAATTTGCACCCGATCGAACAGGACCAATACAACATCAGTAGCAACCAGTGAATCAATGAGGTAGTTTTAGTCAGTGTCTTTTTGTCCCTGTTGTCTTTTTTTTTTGTAATTGATGCAGGGATACAATTTGCACAGAGTTCCCATTTAAGGTCAAGGTCAAAGTTATAAGTTATTTATCATGTAAATGTATTGTACACTATATGTGAGAGATGACTTGCTGTTTATGTGTTACAGATGGTTTTTTTTTTTTGTTTTGGGCACAGGCATTTGCCAAGTACTGTACTTATTAATAAACAAAAAGGAAGAACAGCAACAATACATTCATAAGCAACAGTATGATACCAGCATTTTAATGCAAAAGCAATCTCTTTTTGCAGTTGATGTGAAAGGGGAAGACAAACAACAGATACAAATAAAACTTCTCCTGCCAAGAAAATCCACATAGAGAAGAATCTCCTAATCTTTACCAGATGGCTTGAAATTGCCAACTATTGAAAAAATCTCTCTCAAGTAATGTGAACCATTCAAAATGCAGCCACTGCTTGCAGGCTTTTACATTTTTCTATTATTTAACATATGCTTTGCAGCTCTTCTCTGCGACTTGTCACCTGCACTTTGGTGGAGCTACCAACAACTGGCCAGTTGTCTTGAAGAAGTACGCAAACAAAATGATGACTCCTGGCCCGGGTTATGCAAATTCAAATTCCTAGTGATTATGCACTGATTATGTACTGCTCTAATGAGGGAAAAGAGGAGGACAAATAGAAGCAAATAAAAGAGAAGAAGTGGCAAATTGCTGATATATTCCAAGGCATATGGAGTTAGACAGGTTCAGCCGCAGCTTTGTTACACGAGTCAGTTGTGGTTAACTTGAGCAGAAGTCAACCCAAATGGAAGGGGTCAGCCTTTTCTTGTTGTTTCATGCTATGGTGCTTCCAGACTGCAACGTGTGCATGAATTACTTACTGATCTCCAACTGACTTACTGCAGATGCAACAATGTGTGAAATCAATACCGTTGCTTGTCTAAGTTCATGTGTTTGTGTTGATCATGTTCCAGCTCATTGTTTCTGCATTCCAGTCCTGCTTGCAGCAGCTCTTAATTTTAATAACCTGGGAGAAATTTTGTGTCCTCTGAACACAGAGCAATTCTCAAGTGCCACTGTATCGATGAAGATGTCACACAATGATGGATTGTGATACCGGTCATCATCTCAGTCCCTTCTGAAAGCAGTACATCTCTGACAGATTCAAGCAGATTTATCATAGGATTTTATGTCTCTATATAATGAATGCAACCACAAGCACTTGATTTACTGAAAAGGTTTTTCATGTTTATTTCAGATGGAAGTCGGCAAGCAACGATAAGACAAGGGTACAAGTCAAATAGCTATGATTACAAGTGATATTTTCCAAACATACTCCTCATATAAATTAGTAACATGTTGGAAAAATGCTAGAACACCAGTTTTCTGTGTTTCGTGCGAGGTGTCATGTGGTCTGCTAGTTTTCTTTGTACGGTACTGCAGTTGGAGGAATATGTTGGTGCTTTGTGTGTCATCTCTGATCTGACGAGATGCCTGCAGGAAGATGAAAATACAACCCACTCACCTGTTTCATATAGATAGAGACTCAAGAACAATGTGGGCACGCTGTAAATTGAGGATAGGTGTCTTGGAATGAGCTATAAATTACCTCTCCGCCTCCATCCAGGTGTCCAGAGGCTGGAACGGGCTGGTGGATGGATGGATGAATGGAAACAAATTGTAAGTGAGGACAGATAAAGGGACTGTGCAGACACAACATCAGAGATACAAAAAAACAGCCCTGAAGTCAGGGGAGCAACTCGGGACTGTGGGTGTGTATGGGCAAGAGAAACAGACTATGATGAAGATTCATTGTTGTTTTTGTGCTGCCATCTATCTCCACTACCCTGTGCCAATTCCACTGGATACCGATGCCACCAGGTTGGTTTAAAGTTCACTGCGTGGGCGCTAAAAGTAGAGCTGGTGTCAGAGAGGTCAGAGGCAGGATGTTGAAATGGAAAAGCGAGGCAGACGAAGCAAATTCGAGTCTCAAAAAAAGTGTACGGGTGATAAAATGTGCTGTTTATATCAGCAAACATTTTTTAAAAATGCTGTTATTTTCTAGGCAGTGTTTTCTTTCCCAGGTGTTCAGATGAATCATGATGCACACAACAGAAAGTTAGACATGTGAAGCTGAGATGAGTTAAATAACAGGAACAATCCTCTGTCTGGACCTGACTGTCTTTACATACATTAAAGGTTGTAGAATATCCTTGCAGTCAGAAATGAACAAGAAAGCATTTGGGCATTTTATTCTTGTCAGTGTAGGGATTACGTCTTGTTTTCTTTTCTATCAGGTGGACAGACTGTGATGTTAAAGAGAAAGCAAGCAGGGTCATTTCATTTCTCTTAGTCTTGTTGTCTCGTGATAAAGGGAATGGGAGATGGTTGCAGATGACGACACAACCTGAAATAGAGGTTACGAAGGAAGAGACGGTCTTTTGATGGAGACAGTGAAATACAGATAGGTGGATGTTTAGAACTTCAGACAGGTGCGCGGTTGATGAGGTGTGCTCTTGAGGAGAGAGCGCTGCATTCGTTTTGACACGGTTAATTAACTAGGGTTTTTTTTCTCATAGATGCTTGAGTCTGTCCTGGGAGATGAGGCAGAGAGACTCCAGGAAGTGAGGGGGGAAAGGAAAGGAATGGCCGCAGGTATTGAAAATACGCCACAATTGTCCGAGATGCCAGTCGTCTGAAACTCTCACCTATGTACACACACAAAATCCGTGCAAGGATGCCGAGCTACAGAGGCTTACCTTTGTTTGAGATGAAAGAGTGAGCCTGAAATATTCCCTGGGCCCTGGGGTGACAGGGAAATTTTAAAGGGAACAAAAAGAAAACCTTGGAGAAGGATGAAAAGGTAAAGATGAAAGAAACTAAAAGTCATCCCCTGGCCACCGGGTTTGCTGACACATCCCTGGGCTTGTTCAAGTAAGGTAAAAATGGAGTCTGTTGTGGCCATGAGTTCCTCTCATCTACCTCCGTCTCTTGCTGGCGACTTTCCCAAATGAGATATGCTCAAACAGAGCAAAGCCAAATAAATTTCACTTTACGCTTCTTTGTTTGTGTTTGGATTTATTCCAGCTTTCTGGATGGAACTTTGCATTGTGAGGTTTTTTTGTTATTATGCCCCTGCCAAAAAAGGTAAATATGGTCACCCTTGTCCATCCATCTATCCACCCATCTGTAAATATGATGGAATATTCTCTCTGCATCTACTGAAAAACCTGAGAACAAAGTACAATAAGATTTCCTGTTTACATTTTAAGGACTCCAAAGTTCTGCATCTCACAATCACTCTTTTTAAATTCATCTTCATCTTGTCTTTTTAGAGCTCCCTGAATGTAACATTGGTGTAATAGACCGTGGAGTCACTCTACAAGGAATTGTTTGGGAATGACAAATTTGATTTTTCTTAATATAAACTATTGATGCAGGAAATGGACCTGCAGACCTGTATCAGTTTGTTGCACTTGGCTGATTTATTCAGAAGAAGTAAGATAAGAAGAGGTTATATTGATTGTAAGCACAGCTAAGCTCTGCACGATCTCCATAACTGCAGTTGGGGTCCTCCCTTGGTGTTGTCTTTATGATCACAGATAATAAGACCACCTCCTAGGGGACTTATTGATCCTACCAAATTCCCTGAAGGCAGTCTTTATGATAATGAATTGTGTAGCTGCAGCATACTGATCTAATAAATGTGTGTATGTGTGTTCATGTGCATGTGTGTGTATGTGTGGCAAGGTCCAATGCTCTGAGATTATAATCTCAGAGCATTGGACCCCGCCACTCATTTCATCCTCATTTTTGCCTCTATTGCTCTCGATAAATGAATTCTGGAAGGAAACACCTGATTTTTTTTAGACGTTTTATTGGGTCCGCAGATCTATGTATTTTTTATGTCAGCTGTGTATTGGTGGTTTACATATGTTTTCATATTCATGTTTTATTGTGGTTGCTATGGTTGGTTGACTCTGAAATATAAACTTCATAGAGGGTCATCTTTGACCTGAAACTCACATATGCAGAGCAAAGTAGGAAGCATGAACTTTTCACTTCATTTTTTATTAAATTAGTCATTTAAATTCATTACAATTTAAATTAATCTGCAGGTTCCGTTGGAGCAGCGGAACCTGCAGATATAGTCACACTACACCAGTTAAATAGGTGGAAAGGAATCATTGGGATGGATCACTTTTATAAAAGGCATTCACATCCCTTATAATAATAAAAAAATGTTATTATATTGATGTTGCTGTTGAAAAGTCACTAAGACTTTTTATTCATTTGCTGGAAAATGTTTGCTGAAAAAACATTTACGATGTTGTGTGGCTTTTTTAACCCTTTGGAGGAACCTGGAAGCAACAAGTTAACATGGCATTACTGTGAATCATTTTCTTGTTAGAGCTTTGTTTGTCTGGTGGTTTGTGTGTCCCTGTCCAACTGAGGGCTCAATTGCTGTACAGTGGTTTGGGTGTTGATTAGGGCAGACTGAGAGCCAAACAGATCTGAAATGACTGGCAGCTGACTGTTTGTGTGTTGTGCTTGACATATGACCCATGTTAAACCCCTTTAAGGGGAACTGACCTGGACACAAAGGCCAGGCCTCTGTTTCCATTCTCCTCCACACCTTAAGGTGGAATGAATAGATTTTAGCACACTTTCAGAAATGCTTCAGCATGGAAGAAGGTTTGATTCCAGCTCAAATGCTGGTCATCTCATCTATCTGTGGACATGCAGGATGATTATTGCTCGTTCTCTCTTCTGTTTTCTCCCACAACTGTCTGCAGTTTTTCTTACACCAATCCCCCCCCCCCACCCTCTCATCTCCTTTGTGTCTCATTGTCTTCCTGCCGTACTCATCTCCGCACCATTAATCTTCCAACCAATGAATTGGAGCCACTGACTCTATCACTCCTATTGTCAACTGCAGCCATCCCTTATTTATGTTCAATTTTTCCTCTCTCTCTTCCACACTCAGCCTTTCTACTGATCCGTTGACCGGCATGTAATTTCTTACATGAATAATGCAAGCATGGAGACGAAAATAGTTGGCCTCCGTCTTTCTCTTGGATGGGATTTGTTCTGCGATAGTTTTAAATGAATGCACTTGGGCTGATTTTTATTCCGCAGTGCCAACCACTTTGTTTGAAGGGATTTGGATGTAAAGGTATCAGAACTCCTAAAGCCACATTCTTTCTGAAATAGACTATAACGGTAGATTGTGAGATCAGGGTGTAGATTTTGTTTGTATTCATGGATGCCGATCCAGGTTCACCGAGGTGCTTCCCATAGAAATCTAATTCATTAGTCCAGACCCGAAGCTGCAAAAATTGAATCTCAAATCTTCAAATTATAAAGTGGGAAGTTCATCAGTCAGCCGTCTCTTCAGAGATAGAGACTCCAGTCTAACTCGCTACCATGGTTGCAGTGATGCATTTGGCTTTATCAGTGCACAATTTAGTCACACATACCAAGTATTAGCTTTTATGTCAATTTGCATACACACTATTAAGTCTAGAGGAGGACTCGGTCAACGAGGCCTTCAACTCCCACCTCCAAAGGAGCTTCTCGTGCATCCCTGTGGAAGCTGGGGGCATTGAACCTGAATGGTTGATGTTCAAAGCTTCCATTGCTGAAGCTGCAGCTGCAAGCTGTGGTCTCAAGGTCTTGGGTGCCTCAAGGGGCAGTAACCCTCGAACACCGTGGTGGACCCCAATGGTCAAGGAAGCCGTCCGACTGAAGAAGGAGGCCTTCGGGGGCATGTTGTCCTTGGGGACTCCTGAAACAGTTGCAGGGTACCGAAGGGCCAAAAGGACTGCAGCCTCGGCTGTGATGGAGGCAAAACAGAGGGTGTGGGAGGAGTTCGGAGAGGCCATGGAGAAGGACTATCGGACGGCACCAAAGTTGTTCTGGAGGACTGTCCGACACCTAAGGAGGGGGAAACGGGGGACCATCCAAGCTGTATATGGCAAGGATGGGACACTGTTAACCTCGACTGAGGAGGTTGTTGGTCAGTAGAAGGAACACTTTGAGGAACTCCTGAATCCAACTACCCCAACTGACCCAACCCCTGTTGCAGAGGCAGAGCTGGAGGATTATGGGGGATTTGAGTCAATCTCTTGGGGCGAAGTCGCCGAGGTAGTTAAACAACTTCACGGTGGCAAAGCCCCGGGTGATGAGATTCGTCCGGAAATGCTGAAGGCTCTGGGTTTTGAGGGGCTGTCATGGATGACACGCCTCTTTAACATTGTGTGGAAGTCTGAGACAATGCCGAAAGAGTGGCAGACTGGGGTGGTGGTTCCTCTTTTTAAAAAGGGGGACCAGAGGGTGTGTGCCAACTACAGGGGCATCACACTCCTCAGTCTCCCTGGGAAAGTTTACTCCAAGGTGCTGGAAAGGAGGGTCCGGTCAATTGTCGAACCTCAGATTGAAGAGGAACAATGTGGGTTCTGTCCTGGTCGTGGAACAATGGACCAGCTTTTTACTCTCGCAGGGATCCTAGAGGGGGCGTGGGAGTATGCCCATCCAGTCTACATGTGTTTTGTGGACTTGGAGAAGGCGTACGATCGGGTCCCCAGGGATATACTGTGGGAGGTACTGTGGGAGTATGGGGTGAGGGGGCCTCTCCTCAAGGCCATCCAATCCCTGTACGCCCAAAGTGAGAGCTGCGTTCGGGTTCTCAGCAGTAAGTCAGACTTGTTGGCCTTCGCCAGGGCTGCGCTTTATCACCAATTCTGTTCGTGATTTTCATGGACAGGATATCGAGGCATAGTCACAGTGAGGAGGGTTAACAGTTTGGTGGCCTGAGGATTGCATCGCTGCTTTTTGCAGATGATGTGGTCCTGTTTGCGTCATCGGCCTGTGACCTGCAGCACTCACTGGTCCGGTTTGCAGCCGAGTGTGAAACGGCGGGGATGAGGATTAGCACCTCCAAATCTTAGGCCATGGTCCTTAGCAGGAAACCGGTGGAATGCCTTCTCCGAGTGGGGGATGAGGTCCTTCTACAAGTGAAGGAGTTTAAGTATCTTGGGGTCCTGTTCACAAGTGAGGGAACAATGGAGCGTGAGATTGGACAGAGAATTGGGGCAGCAGGAGCGGTATTGCAGTCGCTTTACTGCACTGTTGTCACAAAGAGAAAGCTAAGCCGAGAGGCAAAGCTCTCCATCTACCGTTCAATCTTCGTTCCTACCCTCACCTATGGTCATGAGCTATGCGTCATGACCGAAAGAACGAGATCGCAGATACAAGCGGCTGAAATGGGCTTTCTCAGGCGGATAGCTGGTGTCTCCTTTAGAGACAAGGTGAGAAACACTGCTGTTCGCGAGGGGCTCAGTGTAGAGCCGCTGCTCCTTCGCGTGGAAAGGAGTCAGTTGAGGTGGTTTGGGCATCTGGTGCGGATGCCTCCGGGGCGCCTCCCTAGGGAGGTGTTTCTGGCACGTCCAGCTGGGAGGAGACCTCGGGGCAGACCCAGGACCAGGTGGAGGGATTATATCTCAACATTGGCCTGGGAACGCCTTGGGATCCCCCAGTCAGAGCTGGTGGATGTGACCGGGGAAAAGGAAGTTTGGGGCTCCCTGTTGAAGCTGCTGCCCCCGCGACCCGATTCCGGATAAGCGGTGGAAGATGGATGGATGGATGGACTATTGATTCTTAACTCATCGTTTAAATGATTACAATGAGGAATAAAGTTGCGTAAAAATGATTTTGCTCATTTAAATCACAACAGATTCACAAGAAATTGTGAGAAACTCAGCTATTGAAAAAACAGTTGTTAAAATACAGGTAAACCCAAAAGTGCTAAATGAAGGTCATTATTTTTACTATGGTATTATAAAATAAGAGTGTATTCGTGTTTTTACAACAATTTCCCCGCCTTTTAATGATGATACTGAAGATTTGTGCAACATTCCTTGGAAATGAAATGTCTGGACCCAACACAACTCTGATTTTAATTATCCCAAATTTCAGTCTGGAACCACCAGAGGAGGTTTCACAATGAAGATCCACCATGTCTCTAATGAGGCGGAGCAGTAGTCAGGAAGGTTTTGAGTTCAAACCCAGCCATAATATTCCTTTCACATCTATCTTGTCATTACATCTTTTGTGTGTTTCTCTCAAATATATGTTGAAAAACTGTCATGGATTTTGATGGATTTGTTTGTTGAGATGGATCCTGCTGCTGTTCTGGTTCTGGGCCACCTTTTCAGAGCCTGTTTTCAAAACATTTCATCCATATCATGAAAAGTAATAATTTGCCAAAGTATCAAAGTAAAAAGTATCGATTCAACCACTGGACTCAGTTCTGAGGCCGATCTTGACCATAATTCAAATCTAAAGAATTATAAAATAGGTTTGGGGGTATGTATGGGTGGGGTGAATTGAAACCTTGCATTGGCTTCTTGTCAGCGGCGACATAATGAATGAATGCCTCACAGTGACACAAAAGGACTGCACATTTTCCCTCCGCTCATGAGTTTCACCCTTCTTTCAGACTTGATTGCTTGACTCCTGTGTAAGAAAACCATTTTCCGATTGTTTAGGTCTTAGTGACAGTAGGCCGGAGGAGTCGTTTGTTCTGAGTGCTCTCTAGCCTGTTCTTTGAATCAAATCTTACATGGCTCTTCAGTCAAGTTTCGTTTTTCATAATTGCATTTCAAGCAGAGGATTTTGATGTGAGATCCACAATGCAGTCATCTACTCCTTCCACTTTTTATTTATAGGTGCTAAGATTTTTCAGTGTGTCAGATGAAGGGAGTTCGGAAGTTATGGAAGCCTACATTTGAATACTATGGGGGGTATTTTCACAATAGGGAGTGGAGTGGCTCTGCCCTTTAGCTCCAGTGTTAATGTGTTAATCTCTGAGTAGAATTCATCTGGCTGTAGGCAAGCACTGTAAGTTATTAATATAATCAAATCCCCATCTTAAACTACTGAGGAGTAGAGGAACTGCATCAGTTATCAGAATATCAAGACGATGGAGTTGACAGTCCACTTCCAAGGTTTTCTGGGTTCTAACCACAAATTTGATTTTTTTCTCAAACCCCATCTACTGGAAATGCTCCTCCTTTTTTGAAAACTTTTTCTTGGATATACAAATAACAAGAATCACAGTTCATACAGACAATTAAAACAAAACTCACTGACTTATGGACTTTCTTTGCTGAATTGCATCCATTGTGGGGAATCCTAAGTTCTCCTTCCTCTTTATTGTTCTGAATGCATCTCTCTTTAATCATCTTGTAGTATGTTGTTTATTTTCTGTCCCCAGTATCCTCCTCCTATCTCTTTTACATGTCATCCTTTTCTCTTATCATGTTATTTCACTCTGTAGAAAGCCCTCAGCTTACACGTCACCGTCAGTTTCATCTTGTCACCCAGATTGGAAATGTCTGCTCCATGGTGATTTACTGTGACAGTTTTATTCAACATTGTCTAACACACAGTATGATGTATCTGAGGATATGTTTTCTGTATCAGAATCATAAAAGAATACCTTCATGAAAGAGAGCGGCATCTCTCTGTAGCCTTTCACATTAGTGATGAATCATTTTGATCTGTCATTTCCACTGTAAATGTCATCCAGGTATCTTTGCTTCCAGCTGCACGCATTCATATTATGAACAGCCATTGACCAGGGGCCACTGTTGATTCAGCAAGACTGTGATGACCATTAGGGAGCGTCATTATAATTACTATGGTGGAGTTAATTAACATGCTTTATTTCTCTGTGGCAGTTAACACAAATGAAAAACGGAGATTTATGTAATTATTCCACACAGTTAGAGATTTTCATCCCGCAAGTCGCTGTAGATTAATTCTGATTTGTGGACTATCAGTTACCTGTGCTCATTTGCTAGAGTACACACACACACACACACCTTTCAGACAAGCCTATGTTTAATAATAGAGATTAATTAACCTCGGCAGTGGACAGTAGTAGGTCACTGTGAACACAGGAAACCTGGAAAGAAAGGCTAACGCCCACTGTGTATTTTAGCTCAGTGTGATGATGGATATTGGTTACAGATGCTCATCAATTGGACAGTCTTCAATCAACCCTTTTTGCATAAATAAGCTCTGCATCCATATATAAATCAGCTTTAAGTGTAATTAAATGCTTCCGTCCTTCACTCTACTGCCCTAAAGGTCAACCCACACAATGTTAGAAAAAAACAAGTTGATTGGTAGCCCTGGTTTTGCCTTGATGTAGCATTTAACAAGAAGGCCATCCAAAAGGTTGCATAACATCAACTTTAATTATCAGTGAGGCTTGATAAAAGAGTTCAGGGCCAAGTGCCACAAATACTGTATGTAGAATCACCATAATTTTAGGATGGAAATAATGTGTTTTGCAAAAATGTTTTTGATTCCCGCTGTCAGTAATAAGCTCTTGGCCAAACATAAGGTCAATACAAACAAGAGAGCAAAAAATGATGCATCTGATGGAAGATGTTGACCATATTTAGGTTATTGGGTTAAGTGTACCTTTTAGTTTTGCATCAGTCAGCAGACTTTAGCCGTATCGAGATGAAGTATCACTTTAGGAAAGTGGTGTCTGGATGAATTACAATCCAAAACGTAGCAGTGATGTAGAGTTGGGTCCTTTAGTGTTGACAACATATTATCTCTAATACATTGTCTCTTCTAATTCCAACCAGTAAGTACAGATTACAAAGTCCTTTAGCTGTGTGGATAATCTTTCATCACCATTCAAACAGTCATTGCACCTGTTCTAATAGTGAAAGCTGATTAACGGAGCCTGGCAGGAACAAAAAGCTCCTGGCTCGCAGGCGGTGAGCACACAAAGTCACAGGCACAGTTTGAGGTCTACGTTTTATTTGGAATGAAAGCGACACAGAACTTTACAGAGTTTGTCCCAAGAACAACGCCTCGAGCCTGGAGACACTCAATAAAAAGTGTTGATGAGAAAGTGGAATCTGGCCACAGAAATAGGCCTCAGACAGATCAAATATAGATTATTTTATATTCTATAGATCTGTGGTCGATTAGTGGATTGTGCATTTTTTACAATGTATGGCACTCAATGTGAGTAGTTGGCGTCAATAATGATCTTATTGATTCTGGCAGTGTCCAGGTGGATTGAACGTTTTGTTCATTTTTTTTTTTTTTTGAGAAAATAATGTCACACACACACACAGCAATCTTTCAAAGCACAGAAGTAAATAACTTCCAGATTCTCTTGAACAAATAGCTGTGGACTTATCGACACGGCGCATGAGTCATACTTGTAAATTAACTTCCACAAACCTGCCTCCCTGTCGCTTCTCTCCAGTCCTCTTCCTGCACCGACCTGTCTTCTTCCTCCCCAGGGTGAAAATCCTGTTCCTAGCTGCTGGAAATCAACCTGCTACGGGATCTTTTTTTTTTCCCCTGTGGATGAATTGGCCTTCGTTATTCTTGGAGGCTGTGTTCGGTGTGTTGGGATGATGTTCTCACTCCCTTCCATCCATCTAAAATTCCTGGACTTGCCAGCCCAAATGTACTGTGCTCACAATTTTAACACCGACACTGCCCTTAGTTAGCTGCATGGCTTTCTGGGCTATCAGACTTTATGTATTATGAGAGGAGTCCACATTGCTGTAATCGCCCTCATACTTTGCTCCAGGCTTTAACAACAAAGACCTGAAGGATAAAGTGAGAGAATTTCTTCTTCAACTACACAACGAGATCAACATCTACTCAGCTGATGGTCTATTGAATATTAGGGGTCAGCCTTAGTGCTTTCATTATTATGCAGGGACATCAGACACTTGATGCTCGTCTGCTGTCAAGCAGGAGTAGAGCCAGTCACATTCCTTCATCATTGCCTTCCCTGCTCTCCTTCATCTCACTCCTTTGGAAGTTAAAAAAAAAAAAGTAATCAAAAGCTTTGACTCCAATAACTCTTTCTGCCTCCCTAGCACTTTTTTTCCTTTTTTGCTTCATGATTTGACTCCTTGACAATCGCCCATCATTTCAGAGGTGCTGAAAACCGTTTCCAGAATGTCTCTGTGTTGTGCCTCTCTGTGACACCCTTGCTCAATGGAGATTGCTTTGCTACTCATCAGCTCTGCAGACTTTTATCTCATCATAGCTAGGTCGGGAACATACGGTCCCCTCTCCTCTGTCCTGCCCGTCATGCCATGGCATTAACATTTACATACTTCTTAGGAGGCTACGGAGCAAGAGCACTGCAGCGCTCTAGCCGGAGCTAAATCCCAGATCGGGGGGAGAGTTCAAGCTTCCTGCTGAGGAGATCATGGCCGACCGGGTGAATGGTTTGTGTGTTGGAGATTAGGACTTCAATGAGTCAAATGTTGGATTAGGAGTGAATGTGGAAGAGAAGGTTGCAATAAGTCTCACAACTAACCCTCTGGGGAAATTCTTTCTGCACATGAGTAGAAATAGTTGTGAATTAAACTAATTCTATTTTCTTTCATATTAATTGTGTAGCTGATGGAGAAGAAGCATATTACCACAATGATGGATGCCTTCATGCTTCAATGGACGACAGAAGCTTTTAAATGAGTTTTGTTCCTTTCTGTTTTTGCTTGATTCTAACTAATTTATTTCCTTTACATTTACTCTTCCAGGATGATGAGCAAACCACAGGAGGGGCTGGTGGCAGAGAACAATCACACATCCGACGGTTCCTCAGTCAGCACCACAAAAAGTTACCATGGAAACCAGAGGTAATGTCTTTCTTTATTCTTGTTATCCTATGATAACACATACACACCTTGACCGGTGATCAACTGGGTGGAAATGATGCTGTTAATGTCATGATGAGCAGCTCGGTAATTTATTGTTTGCTTTTTGTCAAACATATTTTAGCTGCAGATGTCTGTGATGTATTTTCTTTATAGAAATTACATTTTTGCTGGTAAACACAATTCATTCTCTGATACTTTGATTGGAAAAGCAAAATGTACTTTATGGTCATGATGATGACTTATTGCGTTGGAATGATCATGTTTTCTCGTGGACTCCTACTGGATCGTGTTTAAAGGCACCTGTGACGTGACGGTTACAGGTCCGTGTGATTCATTCTAATTTTTCACCTCATGTACTGTGCTTTACACACCGCTGTAACAAAGGGAACAGCAGACAGGGCAATTAAGCAGCGGATTTGTGATAAGAAAAGCGGCTGTAGATTTGTACCCTGTTCAGCAGTTTAATTAGAGGAGTGTGTGTGTGTGTGTGTGTGTGTGTGTCTGTGTGTGTGTGTGTGTGTGTGTGTGTGTGTGTGTGTGTGTGTGTGTGTGTGTGTGTGTGTGTGTGTGTGTGTGTGTGTGTGTGTGTGAGTCTCTGCAAATCTAATCTGCAAAACATGATTTATTACTCATTCTCTACAATGAGCAAAGTTTGACTATCTCTCCTGAACGCCACAGAGCGCAGCTTTTACTAACTGTAAAGACAGTTGGCACTCACAGCAAAAGATGGATAATAGGAAAAATTACATTGTGTCCGCGGTGCACTGGCGTCGTGCCCGGAGTGTCCCCCGCCTCACGCCCTGTGCCAGCTGAGATAGGCTCGAGCTCCCCGTGACCCACTACGACGGATGAAGTGGCAGAAAATTAATGAATGACTGAATGACATTGTGTGTGTGTTTTTTTTACACAAATTCTTCTCTAGTAGATGATTTTTTTCCCTAGATTTTTGTAATTGTCCCCTTTAACTTGATTTTCTTGCTTTTCTTGCTGTCCCTCATACAATATGAATGGAATCTGCTATAAAAGGCAGCGTGACAAGACTGCAGCACACATCATCACATTGTAACACAGAAACACCTCCTTAATCCAAAAAGATAGCACAAACATGTATTCATGCACCCACTTCCTCAAAATAAATGTTTTTGATTGTAGTGCAGTGTTTTCATCATATCTTTTTCTTAATGTTATTTGATCATTGCTGTCGTATGAACACTGGGGAGCCCATATCTAAGCGTGGATGGATGCTTGTTCAGTGTAGCATTGATATCAGACAGCAAAGACAAACAAGATATCTGAGGCTGGACCACAAAGACTAAAGGCATGAGTCCAAATTGATTTCATGGCAGCATCACAGAGAGATATGTTGTTACGGACGTTCTTTCTTTTCTGCTCATTTTATAAGTGAAGACTGTTAAAAACCACATGACAATTGCACTAAAAAAGACATGTACATGATTTAATTGACCAAACAAAATTTCTTATTTATGGCTTGGATTGGAAAAGCAAAGCAACCCCGAAGGGGAAATACATTTTACAACATCCACACCAACTGCATTTCACAGTGCATTAGGCATGACTAACATCAAAGCTCACTTGTTAAAGTCACCACGCTCATTTCTAGCCCACTCAAAAAGAAACATGACATTTATTTTCTGTGAATATTATGTAATTGAAGCATAGCTCTATCAAATGCTTCATATATCTCAATGAACTCAGAAATCTCTTTCTCACCTATATCTGACTTCTGTAAAGCCACGTCAGAAATCATGGAAGCAGCAGCTCTTGCTTTGCTCTCCTCACCAGCTGTCTGTGATAATTATTAACACTAACTTGTTTCCCTCTTGGACTGTCAAGATGGCAGGTTTGAGGTTTGAGGCGTAGACTCTGGCTACTGGTGGTAGAGCGGTGCCATATGCCGGGTGTCATACACTATCAGAGGTCGGGCGGGCATCCACATCCATCCATTCCAGCAGTGCACACACAGTTCCAGCCACTCTGTCTTAGTCCTGTGTGGAATAGTTTCAGTTTTATGTCCACTTTTGTTTTTAGTAAAGTTTCCATTTTAGTCTCAGCTCAGTGGTATTTTAGTCTAGTTTTATTGTTGTTGTTCGCTCTTTTCTCACACATCAAATTGATATTTAAGTCAATCCAGTCAAGCCAAAACCAGTATGTGTGTTGTCATGCTGTTCTTATTTCCCCATTGATTTTCTTTTGTCCATTATCGATCGATTTGCCTAAACACACAACCGTCGAGTAGAAATCTTCTGTCTGTGAAGGACATCAGCAAGCAAAGGACAACAGCTTCCGCTGAATCCCCTTGAAAACTACAGCCCTCATCCCTTATCCCTTTGAGCTGCACTCGCTCCATCCAGGAGGGCTTGGCTTGAGGCCTGGAGGGTAGCAAATTCAAGGACTGACCCCTTCTGAAGTGCCTTTAAGCAAGGCACCAGACCACCACAAGCTGCTCCTGAAGTGCTGCTGGGTGGCTGCCTTTCATTCCACCATCTCTCTCCCTTTATTGTGTGCTTACAGGCCGTGTGTGTGTGTGTGTGTGTGTGTGTGTGTGTGTGTGTGTGTGTGTGTGTGTGTGTGTGTGTGTGTGTGTGTGTGTGTGTGTGTGTGTGTGTGTGTGTGTAATTTTCTTCTTTTAAACATAGTCCCTCTAGAATTGTGCATATAGTAGCACAGTAGTTTGTGATGTTTGCATGGTGAGATATCAATAATTATATGAGAAATACTCAACCAAATCATAAAAATACAGACAACAAATCTCTTCTCAACATTCAGCCAACATTTTTTATGAGATATTGAATACGGTACTCTTTCAAAGAATGAATTCCATATGAGAAGAAATATTCCAGAATTGCCTCTAAAGCGGTCTCCTAGATATTCCGTGTGTAGAAAGCAGAGGGTTACGTTCTGTCACTGTCCACTGAGGTGAAGAGGAAGAAATGGCATCTCTCCATGCCAATATTCAACAGGAAGAGCACACAGTGGAATCTCCTCATATCAGTTTGTCTGACAAAACACTCAAAACAGAGTGTGTCTTAATAAGAAAGAGAAAGACCTGATGGGTAAAAAAAACAAATCAAACAGCAAGAGTAAGATGTAGATGCAAATCACAACCGGCAGAATCAGAACAAACAACAAGGCAAGAACTCACACTCCTCTTTACAAAATGTGCAACAAACGCTAACTTTATCAAAGTCACCACCTTGCCTACGATAAAGCTGACAGCAAGCTAAAATTAGCCAGCAGGAGCTGAGCTAAACGTGACTCCTGATGTCCAGAGATGCTTACGTTAACCTTCTTGAAACCCGCTCAGCAATCTGGTGCTTTTTCAGGTGTGGATGCAACATCCTTTACTGTGATAAAACAATGTGAAGTTCGTATGGCCAGAGTTTTTGACAAATGAGAAGAAGATGCAAGGACTGTGGGGCTGGGGTGTGGGGGTGGAGGGTTACACAGAGAAGAATGGTTTTCACTCCTTTTTCTGTCTGTCTGTCTGTCCAAGCTGCTAAACAAACAGACAAACAGGAGGCATGCAGGCCTCTCATTACAGCTGGGTGAATGATCCACAGCTCTGGTGCTGCAAAAAATAATCCATTCTCTGTCTCACATCTTTCAGTTCGGTGTCTCAGCTGCAGCCACATCCATCCCCCTCATGTTATATTCTTGGCATGACAGAACACATGTAATTGTAAGACAGATGGTAGATTATACAAACCCTCATTACAGCAGTTGATGAGGCTGGAATCTAGATCATATGAACCTTGTCTCCCATTTTTGCTGCTCTCCTGTGTGTGAAATGAGTTCCCCTCATTATCTCCCCCATAGAATCCCCGTTTTAAATCTCTCTGCCTTTGAAACCCCCATTTCTCTCACTGTGCCTCCCTACCTTTCCCTATCCCACTTTCTTCTTTCTTTTGAATCTTCTTTCTTGCAATGCTAATAGGGAGCCAAAGAAGAGATCCGCAGGGAGAAACTAATCTCACTGCCCTCCAGAAAAGTCAGATGGAGAGAGTTCATAAAATGCATTTACATTCCTGTCATCTCCACAGTGGGAATAACTTGCATGTAACATGTATCATTTGATCATTCATTCAACACTTAGATTTCAACAAATCAGCTCCATAAAACTGCAGTAGAGGATGTGTTATAATGATTCAACGGAGAGTTTTAATGTCGACTGTCAGTGCAGTATTTGGCCCAGGGGAGCAAGCAGGGTAGTCTTGTATACCCCAGTGCGCCTTTTGCAGGAACATAACGCCTGCCTTTTCTTATCCAAAGGGGATTCTTATCATCAGTTGGTGCTATTTCTCATCAGTGGGTGCGTCTAGTGGCCATTTGTCAACGCCTCTCTGCCAGCAGCAACACAGAAGGGCGCACCAGATTTTTGGTAAAGGAAGACAGCCTCCCGCAAGAGGGGGAATAAACAGAAAATCTGATTTTCACTCTGGTTGATTCTTTCGGTGCACCTGTCACCCCCCCCCCCCCCCGCCCCCATCCTAGCTCTCTTTAATGGCTTAGGTGCTCTGTTGCTCTGAAATAGCAATATGACACAAACATTTCAGGGTGTTTGAGATTGAAGGGCATTGCTCTCAGTGACAGCAAGATACCCTCCGCCCTCCCACATGGAGACCAGGCACTGCTGGTGGTGGTGGTGGCTGATGCCTATGCTCAAACACTCCACAGGTCTCAAGCTGCTGAATATTCTATCCCCGCTAAATTGAATTTGGTAAATTTGGTTTACATTCAGTAAGCTAGTACTTTATTCATTATCGTAGGAAATAATCTGTAGTTTTATTGGGAGGGTGTATTAGAGTTTAGGGGCACATTGCATAATCTATCATATTGATATTCTTAGTAATTGTTTAGTATTTCATGTAATATGACAAGTCTTTCAGAGAAAAACTGTTTGGAAATACCACAGTTTGGAAATATCACAAATAGGGTTCAGCAGTAAGAAAATATTTTTTACCTTTATTTTAAGCCCTGACTCACCGTACTATCATTTAAATCCAGACTGTGAAGAACTTGCCCATAAATATAACAACTGCTGTCCTTGCATCTGTTCATTGCTTTGCTAGCTGCTGATATACAGAAACTATCACCTCATCCAAATCAATACAGTATGTGGTTCTCTTGTGAATAATTCCAGCATATTGTCTTCCAGATGCTTATGATGTTAATTTTTTTATTGAATTTTTCTCATAACTTTATGACAGTCTCACAGTCACATTTTTTCTGTTTTCCCCCCAAATCAAAAAACAAAATCAAACCAGAAACACATAAGTCACACATACATTGCTAAAGATTAATGTGTCACTTTATAACGTTAAAAAAAACAAGAAATCCAGAGAAGAATAAAGAAAAAAGAAGACATAGAGAACTGACAGCCGACAGCTGAGCTCAGGGAGACGGGACTGAGTGAAGACAAATTGACAGCACACAGGCAGAGATGGAAGTATGGAGAGGGAGAAATAGAAAGGTCAGAGGGAAGAGTAGACAGCATTATATAGCAGCTCTGTAGGCTTTCAGAGAGTGAGAGAGTGACAGAAGCTGTGCCCATGAAAAAGAAGAAAAAAAACCCACCAACTGCAGCAGTGAGGCGAAGGCGGTTAACAGTCAGAGAAGCAAATGGGTAATAGGGTGATTTTAAGCCAGAGAGAGAACAAAAAAGTTTATGCTCCATTCGACATCCAGTTAAGGCCAGAGCACAGACAAACCTCTTGTAGTGCTGTCACCCTCAGAGGAGAACTGAATGTACAGTACACAAGCAGAAAGCCAGCTTTGCTGCCTGAGGCCTCACTGCGCTCCACAGGTTTATGTGTGTTTAAATAATCATAGACTTTTAAACCTTACCTCTTACTGCCATTTGACAAGAAGAAGACTGGAAGGGTCGTGGCAAAAAGGTTTGCTTTTAAAACCCACAGGAAATCTATTAAAAATCCAGTAAAAGCTTCGGATGAGGAATATTTACACAGGGGCTTCCTCTAACCTCACCACACCACTCTGCTAAAAAAAAATAAAAATCACTTAATACTTTCAAGTTTTCAGGTTTTTTCAGAATTCTTTTCCATCAACCTAGTAGACCTCTCTTTCACCGTCTTCAGTTTTTTTTTCTGTTACTTTGCAGAATCCTTGAGGACAAAAACAACAACAACAACAACAAAAAAGAAAATTCAGCTAAGTGCTTATGACATGTATGATCCAAGATCTGGAACCCGGAGCCCCTTTGCCTGCTTTGGACTGACATGTTTTCAAAACAAAAAATGCATCATGGTTAATGCATGAGCTGTCAGTGTGCAGGGCTCATAGTTTAAAGTGCAGATCTGCTAGAGAAGTGAAGAAGGACCAGGTCAGGTCAGGCCATCTGTTGGAAGAGGCCTGTGATGCTGAAGGAGCATGACTCCCCCGTGTTCCTCATATGCATGATGCAGAGGAACCGACAGGTGTTTACCTTTCATGTCCCCAATCCCTCTGATGGAAGCAGAGTAAGATTTGCCTGAATGTGTTTAGGTCACTCTCGCTCCACCGATTGATTGATAGATTGTCCAACTCACAGCTGTTGCAGCTGCTCTCCTCAATCACCAAGGCGTCAGTCATCACATGAAACAGGAACATAAAATTGAATCCAGCTTACGTTTGATTCAGTTAGTGAATCCTGCTGTTTCATTTCACATTTGTCATCTGGTTGGAATCCGATGTTCCAAATGTCTGGACAGCATTAGAGTAGGGAGTGCGAGTCATGCATGTCATGTGTGTAGACGGTGTGTGATGGTGCTGTTGATGAATCTGAAAAATTAGCATGTCTTTAAATCATTAGCAACCTCACAAGCTCATGTGCATACTGATCAATTATGAAGTTGTCTGCATCCATTCCGAAGCGTTATTATTCAGCCTTCGATCGTATATCAGGATAAGTGTCTCCTATTTATCAGCTGTTTGCAATAACCAGCTTAAATAGTTTGATGCGACAGCGTTTTTTTTCCCCCACATGCAACACAAATGACCACTTAAATAATTGCTGCTTCAACCTTCTGAATAGCCTCCCACATAAGAGCATGCATTTGCAAATCAGATGTTGTTAAAACTCTGTGCCAACCTATATTGATTTACTTTGGCTGCAGTTTTTTTTTTCTCTTAAAACTTAGGTTTACGTAAATTCATCATGCCTGAACTCCAAAACATACACCGCTGCCAACCCTGATGCACAATCAAGGTTCACTTCAGTGTGATCAAAACCATGTAGAGAATCCTCAGAAGAAGCTGGTGTCTGGCTGTGCATCCTGTTTGCAGCAAAACGTAGTTGAGAGAGAACAATTTTGAGACTGCAGTAGTCAGTAAAAGTAGTTTTTGTGTTTTATTCATAAAAAAACTCTAGAAGTATATTTTTCATTTAGCCGCTCAAACTGTTTGGTTTAGTTTTTGCAAACAGGTTTAAAATATTACATTTTACAAAAAAAAACAAAACATTCAGGCATGATGGATTAATACTTTTTGGCTTCATCAGTATACATGTTCGGATATTTTAAATGTTATTTGCATACATTCCATGATAACCCTCCAGTATTGGAAGTGTTTTTCTGTGTCAAATGATGTGACTGTTCCTGTCTTGAACTATAGAATTATTCTGACTGCACATAATCTACAACACTAAAGCTGTGTCAGTCACACAAATCATCGGAGTCATCATTTCTATAAGAGCAGAAATGCACATGGTGGGAGAGATATGTGTGTGTGTCTGTGTGTTTGTGTCTGTGTGTGTGAGCAAACCATACCCAAAGGCAGACTGGTTTCACCATCTGTCCTTGCCGTGTCCTGAGATTTCCCTGTGTAATTCAGACAAATGTCAGACTATGGGCAGGGGATGACAAACTCCAGACATTCCTGGTTCACACTGCCCCCTGGTAGTACCGCTGATGAGCTCTCTTGTCACCTCTCCTCATTCAGGACAGTAGACATGAAATTTCACACTGCCTTCACCTCTCCTGCTTGTTGAGGTAAAACTTTGTTTCATTCCAACACATGAATATTCAATTTCTCCTGAAACCAGTGCAAATGCCAATTATGTGTTCAGGATGGGAGCATCGGCCACTCAAATGCTGGAGCAGAATCTACGTATCTAATAGTTAATATGATCATGGCGGTGTGAATGAAATGACAGGCTTCCTGTCTGTGTGTTGACAGTATAAAGGTGAAGCCAATCTGCACGTGTTTGAGGACTGGTGTGGATCTTCTATTGCTCAACTCAGAAAGAACCTGCACTTCCCTCTGTACCCCCATGTAAGTATTACAAAGCACAACCTCTACAGGCTGCTCTGTCTTGGTTTAACCAAATCAACAATTAAGCTACATTAAACAGTTTAGTTACTGTTGCTACACTTCACAGAAGATGCATTTCTTACTGGCGCCTCTATATCTCTTTGAAATGAGAACTGTTATCTGCAGATCTTATCTGTTGCATGTTTTCTCATTAATCTGAAGTTACGAATTCCTGTAGTTGAAAACTCCGCTTGACTAACTTTTCAGACTGACTCATTTAAAAGCCTGATCTTAGGAACAAACTTACATTTGTGATGAACAACCAAAGCCTCTCACTATTGTTAGGATATAAGGATATGGTTCTAGTATGATACTATGGAGTCAGAATGAAACAAATGACAAACCTGCTTGGCTGTTCAAGTGGTGTGCCTACTTGTGCTGTTGCCACACACACACACACACACACACACACACACACACACACACACACACACACACACACACACACACACACACACACGCACATGCTTGACAGGCCACATCGGCACAAACCACTAATGGGGCATTGGTATCATTGGACACAAAGTTGTTTGTCTCTCTTATAGGGGGCTGTAACAGTGGTCCATGCTACCTTTGTGGATTCTCCCTGACAGCAGACGCAAATTATATATATATTTTTTAATTAGTTATAATCAAACTCAACTCAGGTCTCACGTCAAAGTCACCCCCCAGCATCAGGCAGAGCTCATGGGGTTCAGCTCGCTACTACAGATGTGTAGTAGTAGAGAGATAATTAAATAATTAAACTGCTTTTTTTTTTTTTTTTTTTTGCCTGCTTTTTTTAAAAGCCATGTTTTTATTAGTTTGATAAATGTTTAAAGGTTAGATATTATCTTTGTTCAGGAAACACACAGTACTGTTCAAAATCCTACCATTGTTTGTTGTTGACATGTGAATTCCTTTTTGTGTGAATCTCTTTTTTATTTTGTGTCAAAAATAATCTTGTAATTTGGCTTTTATGAATAAACGTGATTTTAAAAATCAGAAATCAATATCTCTCTCTCTCTCTCTCTCTCTCTCTCTCTACCTCTCTCTCTCTCTCTACCTCTCTCTCTCTCTCTACCTCTCTCTCTCTCTCTACCTCTCTCTCTACCTCTCTCTCTCTACCTCTCTCTGTTTCTTTCCCTCTCTCTCTCATCTCTCTGTCTCTCACTCCTGTCACTGATCTTTAACCAAACCCCGCTGCCACAGAGGCTGATGGAGTTTCACATCCATCCATCTTTATATCCACATCTCAGATTCAGGTCAATGATATGTCAAACATAGTTTGTTGAACCACAAAGTTACATGGGTTTTTTTGTTCATTTTTCTTATTTCTAAAATGTAAGCAGATTTGAACATATAGTAGGTGATTTTCATGTCATTCTGCTGTGATAGAGGTTACATTCTCTCCACAGCAGCACAAATGGAGTTTTTACTCCAGTCTAGGCATCAGTGTCCTCGGACACTTTTCTTGTTTACATTTATTTGTTAAATGCTGTGGCTGTGATACAAATGTAACCTGGAATTTATTTCTGTTTCTTGCTGCAGACCAGAACCACAGTGAAGAAGCTGGCAGTGGCTCCAAAATGGAAGAACTATGGCCTGAGAATATTTGGCTTCCTACACCCTTACAGAGATGGTAACTTGGTGTTTTTATTAGCCGCCCTCTTTCCTGCAGCTGAGGGCCTTTGGAGCAGACGTCCTTTAACAGAGCAAACAATTTCAACAGCCCTCGTAATGGAACCACCTGAGAGACACTAATATATGGATGTTCACATTTTTGTCAAGACTGAATACCAAAGATCTCACTGCTAAATCTTGATGCAGCTGCTTATCCTCATAGCCTGAAACCATGTGGCCTGTTACTATGGAAACTAAAAACCCTTGACACTTAAAACCCTTTACACAAGTAGATTATTAATTAGGTTATTATTAATTTCATTCTCTTATTTAGTTTCTGATGGTCATGTGTCTCTCTCCAGCTAATGGTTCTGAGGTCACATAATTTTCAAGCATCTAACCAGCACCCAAGCAAGTGCCCTTCACCTCGCACTTCTAGATACAACCACTGAAGAACCCAACATGGTAACATAGCAATGCATTGACTGCAGACAATAACAGCTCAAGGCAATTCAGTCCTTTCACTTTTATTATATTCCATCAGGGCGGCACGGTGGTTTGCATGTTCTTCCTGTGTCTGCGTGGGTTCTCTCCAGGTTCTCTGGCTTCCTCCCACCTCCATAAACATGCGCTTCAGGTTAATTGGCCATTCCAAATTGCCCATAGTGTCTGAGTGTGCATGGTTTTCTGTCTTTGTGTGGCTCCACGGCGCACTGGCGTCACGCCTGGAGTTTGCACCGCGTCATGCCTCAAGATGTTTGAGATAGGCTCCAGCTCCCCGTGACCCACTACAGCGAATACAGCGCTTTGGAAGATAACATGAATGAAAAAATATTCCATCAATATATGTTGAAATGTTTAGATGTTTTGCATCAAGGGAGAAATCCTCACCCTGTAACATAACATTTTCCTATACTTACATTACATATTTTCAAATGCTGTGTTTTCTTTCTTTTCACACAGCAATAAATGTTTTAATGCCAACAGCTTAAAGTATGACTCGATTAAGGTTAAGTACTTCGTGCAGCTCAAAAAAACAATAACTTTGTTGTACTAGGTCAAGTTTAAAGATATAGATGTTTTTCTTGTTGGGAAAAAGTTGCTGAAATGCCATTGAAATTCTTACAACTATGCCTGCTCCCTGTCAGTACCAGGAAAGCTTTCAGCAATGTGTGTGAAAACAGGGTTGTAGTGTTGGAGTCTACACATACGTCATTCTACGCAGCAGGACACAGACATACCACTGCTGGAAAAATTTAAATACAGCTTGATGCGACGAGAACTTAAACTTTATCAGATACACATGTGAATCTGGCATCATACTATATCAGTATCTGTGTACTGTATCTATGGAAAATAAAACACACTTTCATGTTTTCTCCCTCCAGGTGATTTCCAGTTCTCGGTGTCATCTGATGATAACTCCGAGTTCTGGCTGAGTCCTGATGAGAGTCCTCTCAATGCCAGACTGCTGGTCTATGTAGGGCAGGTAAGCATGGAACTCAGTCTTGAGTAATGTCTAAACCTCACAGATAGCCACTCTAATAACAACTCAGCAAATTCAAACTGCACTTGTACAGATATTCATTTCCAAACCCAGTAATACAGCATCGCACCAAGCTCCTACAGAAAGAAGAAATATAGTGAATAGTAAGGGTAAACACACTCAAGAGATTTAAAATTGCTCCAGCGTGTTTATTTGTAAGTTTGCTTGGGTAGTTTATGTCACATGAAAATAATAACCCTATTTTGTTCCCTCTTAACTTTTATTGATTATCTTAATTTAATCAGGAACAAAAACAAAGACACAACAAAAACATCAACAACAAAACCATGAACACCATTACTCTCTCAGATGACGTAGCTGGAATGTACACCATTTCACACTAATCAGCATTTAGCTTTTCCCTCATCAGCATTGATTATTGCAGTAAACCACATCCTCATGAACTGGTATAACCTCCTGATGCCATCCCATGGGATGTTTGCCTGAAATAGCTTCTGTGTCTGTTCACACAAGCCTCAGAAGCCCCCCCTCTCTGTGACCTTTTTTTATTGCTTAAACAAGACCAACCCAAGGCGTCACAACCAATGTGTGCATTCATAGCGGCTGCTGTTTTTTTTTTACCATGTTCTTCAAATCACAGGCTACCTGTTGCCACTACACGTTTGAATCCTTTGGAGTAGTTCACACCAGCTGTGACGCACCAGTAAACCCACTCATACAGGTGTTTATACAAAATGTCAGGTTGGAATGAAGGCATAACAGGCCAGAAATAAAAAACGCTGCCTGAGCGTTGCCGGTGTTGTACTTAGCGGTCCTCACGCGGCATCATTCACTCCTGGAACAACACATGACCACTGTAAAGTTATTGATTTCATATTGCGAGGGACGTACAGGCCTTGTGTGGGTCTTTGAGGTGCAGCAAGTGGACATGTTGATCCTGAGTCTGGATCTCTACATGTGTCTGTGTAGGTTCTCAGTCATCCAGAAAGTTCTTGAAGACGTTTCGTGTCTCATTCAAGAGACGAAACGTCTTCAAGAACTTTCTTAACGTCCAGTGGTTTGAATTAAACAGCTTTTGGATCTCTACATGTGTTGGAACACGACACAGATGTCAAGACATTCCTTGTGATACATAGCTCTGCTGACGGGCGTTGAACAAGCTGGTGACTTGTGTGGTCTACGAGTCACAGTCAAGTTTTCCCAACTGACATTTCTACGGATGTCGTGTTTTCTCCAGTCCATCTTCTTTTATTTAAGGTTATTATGAGAAGGTAGTGGTCATTCAGGGGTATTTCTATAAAGACATTCTCTACAAACTCGAGTCAAACCGAGCCAATCTTCAAATGATAAGGATTATCATAATGTACCAGCTATTATAAAATAGAGAAAGGGTTTCCTGAAATTGGGCTAAAACGAATAGCGGAGCATTTCCTAATCCCTTGAGTGCACTTTCAGCCTTCTCAATGTCATGAAAGAAAAAAAAAACACATTGTACAACATATACCTCTGGGAAAGGCACATTTTAAACCCTTACTATTCCATACCATTATGCAGTTACTTCATTGTCTGATATGATATTCAGGCTGAGTGACACTAAATGGAGTCTAATGGCTTCCTGTCATTTCACATGTCATGTACAGAATGACCGATTTTATGTCGAATCCTATTTTGTTGAATGTAGTTGTTACTGAGATTGTTAGAATCAAAGGCTGTTTGAGCCGTGCTTTGTACAATCTTTCACCCATACTGAGTTCATCGCCGTCGGTAACACTATTTCCTGACCATTCAACAGCATATGCCTTTTATTCTACCGGTGCTCCACCGTATGGCACAGGAGGGACACTGATCGGTTTGACTGGTTTCATCTTTTATAATCACCCACTCACCTTGTGTCGTCGTTCTAACACTCACCTCGAACACGCACAGTCTTCCTGTGGAACACTTTGTGAAAAATCGCTTCCTTTTTTATCCATCCTTGAAATACCCTCTGCCCGCAATCAAATAAAAATCAAGCTGTGCTGCTACTACCCTGACTAATAAAGTCTTCTCAAGGAAGCCTTAATTTTTTTTTTTTTTTTAAGAAGGTAATGACACATGAGGCTGCATAGTGTTTAAACACCACATACTGTAAGTGCTCTGGGCAAATGTGTGTTATGAGCAAAGGTCCAGAAAGGGAGCCATCTGTATTCCAGTAGGATGTAAGACGCCACCAGCTTCTATGGGAGCTGAGATTAATTAGCAGGCAGTGAATATTGATGTGACATTTAGCAGCAGAGAAATATCATCTAGGTAATGGCAGGGGAGCAGCGCTATGACCGGGATCATTCATTCTGCCACCGGCTGACAGACAGGCCTCGCTGCCCCCTGTCTTCAGAGACTCATTGATGTTCACAGGCAAAAATCAAATTCTCTTCTTCATCCTTCACTATATGACCCATCTGTCTGCATGAAGGATGTGTTCCAGCAAGAAATAATGGTTCTTACTGTGAATTAATACCTTTTTCAAAACATGGCCTGAAATGCTGTTTCCACCTTTGCTGAACTTTTCAAAATTCCATCCATCCATCCACCCACCCACTGATTTTTAAGAAGATACTGTTCATATAGATTAAATACATAGGTCACTCTCATTATAGTTGAATCAACCTTCATTACTCTTGCTTTTGAAAATGTGATCGTTTTGTCTGGGACTTATAAGTCTTTAAAATGAGCACATTTAATAAGCACATTGTGCTACAGATATCTGTCTATTGGAGAATTATAGAACACACAACATAAACACCGTCTGTGTTTATTATAAATGCGTACAGCCACATCTACTCCACTGACGCCCAATAAAAACACCTGAAAAATTAACTTGAGCGCAGAATGAAATCGAATATTAGGAAAAATCATTCAGTGAGTGAGCTGACTTGGGGTTTGGTGACTAGACCTGGAAAAATATCATTTGCAAATATAATGAGGTGCATTGACATCTCAAAAGAGCTACTGCGAGAAGATGAAGGTTGATGGTATCTGGATTTCTGATGAAATAACTAAAAATGTGTCTGCCTAGTTTAATTATAATGCATAGCAAACCTCATTAGCAGACATGTGTAGAGATAATATCATGACCTGATAATATCCTAACTGCTGGTGTCGTATTCACAACTTGACTTGCTTCAACTGTTGTTGTAAATCATTGTAACTTGCTGACCCAAGAAGACTTAACTGACGTAGTCAGTTAGTCATCGTTTGGAGTCATCGTTTGTTCCTCGGCTCCTCACTCATACCTTCAATTTACTGGAGGAGAATTGTGGGTTTTATTATAAGAATACATTTCATAGTCCTGTTGGACATTATCTGTGCACATAAACTATATAATGTGAGTGTGAATCATTCAGTGTCCTGGCATTAATCAGATTTTTTGCACACAATCTGTAATGAGATTTTTCCACAGTCAGAGTATCCAGACAGCTGCTGCAGAGCCCCCAGACCGGGTCTTTAAATTGACAGAGAGCCTAAGGAGTAGTGTAGTAGCGCTCACAATGACTGATGTGTGTCATATGTGCTATAATACTATTTTTGTCAGGTTCAGACAAAATAAGACAGCCGTAGACACAGAAAACTGGGTCAGGGAGGTATGCTGTGATTGAAACAGTAACTGCTCATTCTCAGACAGGTAAGACATTGCCAGGAGTAAATATATGACTCTGTGTGTGGAGTTCTGCTCAAAAATGATAAATCATCTGAAAATCCAACACTCACTTTCCCACTTTGACTTCTAAGCAACAGAGGAAGCAGCACAGGTCTATGCAGGTGCACAAGTGATGGCTGAATTCCATTTATTTGCTTCTGTTTGAATATCAAATTGTGCCTGTTGGCTCGCTGTCACGTTGTCACATTTTAGAGACACTCCCTCCTTTAATGATGTTAGTAACACCTGTGCTTTACCAACAAGGACAATCCAGCATTTCTGCTGTAAAAAAACCTGTTCTTGTGTTTCTCCACTACTTTACTGCTCAGCAACAGCATTTATCCAAAAAGATAAATAGCATTTCAACTTGAAAACCATGAGAAGCATGTAATTAGTTTCATTCTTTGTTCTGAGTTGAAATTTGCAACTTCCATGTACCCGGTAATCCATTTGAAAAGACATTAAAAAAAACAAACAGGGAAGGAAATGGGTGCCCTGGAGATTAAAATTTTAAACCTGCTTGAAATAGCAAATCCATCACCACGAGCAGCATGTCTATGTCTGCTTTTATTCCTTTTGCTGTTAAATTAGTGCGTGCAGATGGTTCGATTCAAACTCTCCGAGCAGCTGTACAACCACCCACTGATAATATAACTTTGACAACAATCAAAACAGACATGAAGATAAGTGTGATAGATTAGCTAATTCAAGCCAGTCTGAAGTGTCTGCAGGTTGGGTGTGTGCCAGATGAAACTGAATGGAAATCAGTGACTTCTTTGAATGAGGGGCAAACCTAAATTGTAATCCGTCTTCTTGGTCTGGTCTCATGAAGATGGACAACGCGGTCCCGCATGAAGTCACAGTATTCCTGTTTAATGAGACAAGGGTGCACAGAGGCCCTGAGACCGTTGTTGATGCTGGCTCCTGGCACACCTGTTTCACTTCATTCTCATTCACATCAGGTTTGTCGTAGTTAGATCAGTATCTCCAGATTCCACTGTCTGTGCTGAGATAAACTTGTTGCTATGGTTATGTTGAAGTCTGTACGGATCACGAATATTTCTCTCATCATTTTAAATAAATAAAATTACCATACTAATGTTTTTTATTGTCGACGTTTGATACAAATTCATGCTAGTTGAATAATGAACATTTACAATCATGTTTTTTTCTGACTCTGTTCACCTTACTACTTTATTTAATGGCTTCTATAAAAGGTTTGGACTCCAGCTGGTGCCAGGGTCACTCTCAGTAATGGCAATAATGAAAACTTTGTTCCATTCAAGTGTATCAGTAAGCCTTAGCAATGAGCCCAAATGCATAATTAAAGGCCCCCTTAGACTAAATGTTATTCAGCTTTAATTATTCATGCTATTTGTTACACCTGAGCTTTTCCTGTTGTGACATGTTTTGCCAAACTGTATGTGTTGTTTGCAAAATGCATATTTGTTCCAGCAGAGAGCGGCACAGTGATGCATGAACAGGCAGAGTGTGTTGAATAGTTTTACTTCTTAAATGAGGTTGAGTAAATTAATTTAATGTTGCATTTGTCTTACAAATGTCATACAAATTACATTTGTATGGGGGGGTGTCACATTTACTTTTTCAGTTTCAGTTCTTGTCATCTTGTCTTGTCATCAAGAATCAGTTTTGCCAGCGTTCTTACATTTGTGGGGGAGTTTGTGCATTTGTGTCCGTGTGAAAGAAAAATAAAGATGATAGAAAATTGTTGGTGTACATCAGGGTGGTTTTAGAATTGGATTGTTTGGTGTAATATGGAAACTGTGTGTGTGTGTGTGTGTGTGTGTGTGTGTGTGTGTGTGTGTGTGTGTGTGTGTGTGTGTGTGTGTGTGTGTGTGTGTGTGTGTGTGTGTGTGTGTCTGTGTGTTACCACTCAAGAATCTCTAACTACTTGCCTTCTTCTTTATCTCCCACCCTAATAAGCAGTGACTCACTATTCAGTGGGAAGTATATCTATGTACGTGTGTGTGTGGGTGTGTCTGTCATGTTGGAGAACATCTGCCACTGTCATGGAAAAAAACAGAGGCACTGCAATCATATTTGTCTTTGTAACAACATCTTTGATCGTGCCTTTTTTCACATACATCTTATTAAATGCGTGACAAGGAAGACAGTTTAATTTTGGAAATATATTTGCTGCTTAACACTAATCATTCCCTCCTCTGTATGAAACTACATATACAGTGTATTAGAGCCCCTGTTTTTCTTTTTGAAAGTAACTCATCTGAAATTCTGTGTTTGTTCCGCTGACATATGCAAGTGCCTGAAGTAGATAGGCATAAAAGATTTTTTTTTGAGAACTATTGTCTGAATTCTGAACTGTAAAGCTTCATTGTCAAGCAGTGTTCTGAAAAAAAGAATTCTATGCCTGCAGTATAGTTTGCAGTTTTGAATTTACAATCATAAATGTGGAAATCGGGCTTTAGAAGTGAGGAGAAGTGATAGAAGTGATGCGTACAATACATTATTGATTTGGAACAATGTATCTGGTAAGTTATTTTCCTTTCGAGTTTCTTTTTTTTTTTAAGCACTATTTTTTTTTGTCTGAAAATTAGATTAGATCACTTTTTTTGCTTCTGCTAGTTTTGTGTTTTGTCTGAATTTTTATCTGGATAGGAAACAATTTGTGTTTTATAGCAAAACTTATTTTACTGTTTTTACACTCAGCTCTCAATAATATTTGCTGAGACAAAGGATTTTGCATCGCTGCCTCATAAGTGTTATCGCTCTTTCATCTGAACTCTTTCCATGGGAGCAGTTTATTCACAGGGAGAATATAAGCATATGAATACATTAATTATACATATTTTCCTCAGATGTTTCCCATTTGAATCCAAGCAGAAAGCATAGTTGCAGCTTTATTTCCCCTGCTTTGAAAGCTTATTTGCTTTTATAGTTCTGCTGAGGAGTCTAATCCAATCAGCTGTGATTTGTCAAATCTGTCTGTTGATCTTTTTCCTGAACAGTGGCTGCTTCCCTTCAGAAACCAATAGCATTTTGTAGTTGTGCAGATTTTATCTTAGTGATAATTCACTTGCGAGAGACAAGCACAAAAGAAATGCTGCTGCTTTCTGTCATCATTCCTTCAAAAGCCAAGTGGAAGTCTATGAAAGATAATGAAAACTTAAAGCGGTCAATCAGTTAAAGTAGTTAAAAAAAAAAAAGTGGTACATCACTTTCTCAATCAACTCAATCAGGAATTTCCGTCCAAAAATAATAAAAAATCAGAATCATAACACAAAAGAAATCCAAGGGAGTGCTGTTACTGAAGCGGCTAATTAACTAGTAAAACATTTACAGGTTGCTGTGTCGTGTATTCATGAGTTGAGGGATCACCAGAAGTCAAATTGTTACCATATTCATAAGCCAGACTCATCATCTAGCATCCCACCATCAAATCTCAGACATCATCTGGCTCACACACCCAGCCTGCACATCAGGTTTGGGGAAAGGACTGACGAGTGGAATAAGTATCAAGGTCAGCAAACAAATTTTGTTAAGGCCCATTGCACATATGGTGTTTGGAAACTGATTGGAGGCTATTTGGTATTCAAGACAATCCATCACTTTTGGTCTCTAACAAATACTCAAAGGGCCAACCTATGTGTCAGTCTCTATTTACAGATAGTGTGGAGTGAACATTCTACCCATTATACTTCTGTCAACTTCAATACATTTTACACAGAAACGTGAACAGAAAACATTTAGCAAATTTTTTATAAAAAATTTGTCTTTTTTTCCCCATGTCTACATGATGATATTGGTGAATTGGTGACTCTAAACTGCCTGCTGGTGTGAAAACTGTTTATCGTTCACCATGTGGCCCTGTAATGCCGTTGCAATCCATCCAGCATCTGCCCCATCGGTATCAGCTGAGATAGGCTCCAGTGCCCCCCAAGCCATCCAGAGTGAAGGGATGACTGCCTTTAATCTGCTACCTTCTCACTTTTTTTCATTAAATAATCTTTCGTACTGATTTGACTCCAACCTTTCTTCCTTGTCGTTTGCTGGACGCGGAATGTGTGAGAAAACTGTTGGTGTAAAAATCTGCTATGGCGGCAGCATGCTGGGGGCTTCAGACTGAAGGCACAGAAGTAAACATTGTGTCCTCCTCTCTGGCCAACTGTTTCACAGAAACTCTCTGAGGCTTTGAGACTGCCAGGAATCTGTTTGGTTTTCAACACACATTACCGCTTGCTTTTCTTCACATAGTAGCTCCCATTCAGAGCTGCTGTTGTATAATTTCCATTTCATATGTGTGTCTCCACCTTGTAGATGCATGTTACTGTGTGTGCCCCTCCCTGTAAAAGTGTTGCACCGCCCTGCATAAGGATGAGCAGCTCTTTTAATGCCGAAAAGCTCTTGTGATCTTGTTGGCATCACACCCCACGATGTTTTCTGACCGGCGTCAAGCCCGGAAGTGTGGCCAGAACAAACAATAAAAGGCATCCTCACTGTGGTCTTAGCTTTATTCTTTCATTATGGATCAGCAGCAGCGGGGGTCCTAATTAGTCACGTTGGCTTGCTGAGGAAATGAATGGGCACTGATTCAGCTAAAATGGGGCCCCAGGGGTCCTGATGAGCCAGCCTTAGTGTCAGTATTGGCAAGGAATAGCATTGTCTGACTTTCTGTCTATTTATAGGAATTTGTGTGGAAGTTCATTTGTGCAAGGTTACAGATGTAACACCCTGAGCCGTGTAACCCTGGAACAGACTTGCACTGCTTTACATCAGTTTATAGACTGCCTGACAAGAACGTGCTATATCAGGAATGCATAATGTTCACTCAAGCCTATAGAGGACACAGCGCATAGAGTTTACGCTGTTAAGTCTTGCAGAGAGGCCGACTTCCTCAGTTCTTTTCAGGATCAATAAAGTATCTATCTATTCATCTATCTTTCCATCCATCCATCTATCCAGCTTTCCTCTGTTTGCTCAGTTTGCCTGTCAGCGTTCCTCCTGATTGACTGCTGCTGTTGCTTCGGGCCATATTATCCTGTTTTTGCAATTACTCTTCATTTGGCGCACTGTCACACCCAAGGACACAATCAATATCTGGTAGTGTACTTTTTGAACAATCAATCTATTTTCTGAATTTAAACCAAACCAATGTTTGTCACCTTTTTTCCTTGCGCATAAAAATCATCCATCCATCCTTTTTCTTGGATGGAGTAAAAATCGTAAAATATTATATAATAATAATAATAATAATAATTATTATTATTATTAATGTTATTACATTTATGATACTACACTAATATATTACTGTTATTATAATGCGGTTCTTGGATACCGGTGCATCGTTTGACACTTGCCCTGACCCGTGCCTTCTCTTTTGTCTGTTGCAGCTGGGAACAGAGTGGACCGCTCCAGGCGAATTCAGCAAGTTCAGGTCCCAGTCCTCCAAGTCTGTGCAGTAAGTACCTGCAATGACCAGATGCATCAGCAGCACAGTTATGCTCCTTTCAAGCCAGTGCAGAGACCAAAAACAAACCAAAATCCCTGCTGACATCACAGTTTGACACAACCACAGGTGCAGCTGTTCAGCGGACCAGTCCTGCAGTCTGCACCATCACACTTTGTTGAGGCCATTCATGTGGGTCTGCTGTCTCCTTTATCATAGGATTCCTTCGGAAGGGTCGTTCTTTGGACAGCAAATGTTATTTCATGTGTGCAGGGTCTTAGCATTTGAAAGCCTTCACTCTCTAAATGTAAAAATGAGAATGTATTTATCAAATATTTTTTACATTCCACTTCAAAGTAGTGATGCGGTGTAATTGTCAGTGTTTGTGTGTTCATCCATTCGTCCGTTAGTTTGCCCACCAAATATCTTTGCAACCGTTGCAGATAGAAAGATGAAACAAAAAGCACATTTCTCAGGCAGCAAAGGGGATGAAAATGAGATGATGACCTTGACCTTGAGAAAGCTAGGTCAAGGTCAAATTTCTACTTTTGTACACTCAGCAGCTGGATAAGGTAGAAAGACGAGGGAGAAGGCCAGTGTAAGACCATAGATCAAAGCTAGTGTTTTGATCTACCTATGCACCAGTTTTGATCTATGGTCAAAGCTAGTGCATAGCTTTGACCTACCCTGAAAGGTCAGGTACTACTTTCAGGGTAAGTCGCAGGATGTTGCAGTCTCTGACTGCCTTGGTTCTTGTTTTTAATTGAATCTTTTATTTAAGTGCGTCTCATTAGGATCTGTTTTCATGAGAGACTCAAGTCTAGATTCAGAGCTTCCAAAGTCATTGTTGACTTAATATGATTATCCTACAAGTGAGTACTCTTATTCCTTTGGATTCTAGCATCTGACTTATTTCATGAAGCTGTAGAGTGCTTTCTAAAATTAGCCGCACAAACACACACCACACGCCCACAGTGAAGTACACACTGCTAATGAGGTTTGGAGTGAAGGTTCATAACATTTCAAAGTTTTATGTTGGCACAAATGGATGATTAATGCACATGATTAATAAAATGTACTTATTATTTGAAGTTACGTCTACATCAAAATCTAAAAGTTGTGGATCATAGATTTGATGTCAGTGTGCCTTTCAAATGTTCCTGTGATGACCTACTGGAGGACAGTTCAGCCAATTAGCTTTCAAACCCCTGTCATATGTTAATAGTAATAATTACTACCATGGTGTGGTTTTTTGAGGGGAAGGGGGCTCACTCTCCCCCCCCCCCCCCCCTCTGGTTTTTACATCTGTACCTCTGCTGAATGGATTTTATTCTCAAGCCAAGCTTTAGGTCACTGAGGTATTCCACTACAGTTACCTGAATGAAGTCAAAAGTCCAACACGCCACTTAATGTTTGATTACTCTGTTTTATTTTCATTAAATTTCTAAGTCAACTCGACCAATATTAAGATCAAATAGGAAAACATTCAGTGTTCAACGGTCAAAAAATGTTAATGTTTCCAGGCAGAAACCTAACCCGAAAACATTGGTTCCTACATCATTTACCTCCCCTTTGTTTTTTTGACAAATCACACCCTCATTTCTATTATAATAATATAACACCAGATGATACAGATATTGAATTGTCCTTTGATGTGTTCCAATGAGATACCTCCACCAAGGAAGTTAAGAGATGAGTTTGGTCTGTTTCTTCTTATTGTTCTTTTATGACACAAAAATTCTTGATGGATTTTCTTAAAGCTTGGTTGGAGGAAATAACCCATTACTATTTGGAATGCATCAACAGAAAGGGTTCAATCCAAGATTCCAACATGCAAAAATGGAGCGTTTTTCTTAATCATTTCATCTATTATGTATAAATGACAAGTCAAATTTTGCTGAAACTTGGTCAATTGGTGGGACATGGAGAAAGGAAGAAGCCATTTGGCTTTAGAGTGGATGCAGACACAGTTTTGTAACAATTACTCTGTTCAAGGTCTTCGGTATTCTTTGGACTCTGAGTGTAGCCATTTAACTCTAAAGATTGACAGTTTTTTCTTATTTACAAGTAATAATTTCTAATTATGGTAATGTGTCTTGTGTTTGGTGGTGGAAGATTTTAATAAAAATTTAGGCTTAAATGATACAGAACAGACTTTTCTTTATGTTAATCATGGAAAAGGGAAAGTACATCAGGGAGCAAAAATAAATTAGTGTGAGTTTTAGTTCCGGTTTATTTGCTTGACATTGCATATGCTGCAATGTCTTAATTGCATAAGGACACATTCCGCACACTGATGTGGAATAGATTTTGCAGCCCCAGTATCATTCTGATGATTGTTAACATCCAGACGGGTATTATAACAAGAAAACATTTTAAGCTCATTAAAAACAAAGTGCCTTGTACACTATTTGCATTCCTCCACACACGTCGAGCTTTGTTTCCATCATTTACACTTATTTCCTGGACACCTCACTCTAACCACACACACGCGCACAAACCCACTTTATATCATGAATAAAAATTCAATAATGTCAGAATGGATTGAATACAAAGCTGTTGGTGAGTGTTTTGTGTGTGTACGCATAGGCTCAACTGGGCTTGCTTACAATAATAGGAACACCTGACTGGAAGATAACGCAGAGAGATGAAAAAATACAAGAAAGAAGAAGAATAGAGGAAGAGGCTGAAAGTTTCTCTACCTGCCTGACAAGCCCTACATTTCTCCGGGAATAACAAGACAGCATTGTGGTGGAGCAACATGGCAGAAACATTAAAATGGTTGTTTAGCAGAGACTGTTGGGTGTGACATTATGTTTTTTTGTGACCTGTGTCTTCCTGTTTGTTTAGATGTTCTGTGTGCACGGCTTCAGGTGTGTGTGGTCAGTCTGACAAGGAGTAAATGTGTGTAGACAACAAGAGCTGTTGCATAGAAAACGCCTTTACTTTGTGCTTTCTACCCTGCTGAGAGCTGGTAGAACTGTGATATCTCATTTTACAGACACAAATGCACACACCAGTTGTTGTTCCCCACCTTCCTCTCAAACTCTTTTGATGTCTGCTACCTCAGTGTCCAAACGAATTAAAATAAAGTGAAGTCAGATCATGAAATACATCAAACAAGAGATGAAACGATTTGAAATTGTGGGGTTTTATGGGCGGAAATGGCTACCGACTAAAGCAGGTCTATTTTTATTCTAAACCGATACTCTATTACATTCTGTAGGTGAAGTGAGCCAAAGATGGTGTGTGCGGATATTTTAAGCTGTGTGTGTGAACGTGCATAAGAGAGCATATGCATACGACCTATGTGGTGAAAACATGCCTGTGCATTAGTCTGCATGTTTGTTAAATGCCATGACATTTCAAATCTGTCTGTTCATCGGCTGACTTTATTGAAACATCCCTTTTAAGACAATTTAGTTGCCATCATCCACATGTTCTGTCTACCACACCCAGAGACATTTTTCCCTCTTGTAACATTCCGCTCGACCCGTTTTCAGCAAGACTTGAGTGTGACAAATGGTGTGCGCAGCAGTGTTAATCACCATGGATTCACATAAAAGGTATTTTGCAAATAAGATAAGATGGCATTGAAATGAGCAGCTAAGGCAGTGCAGAATGGAAGATGTTATTTCCAAAAAAGTAAGTGCATTCGATTATGTGTGCAGCAATTATGATCAGTATCAGACAGATTTTATCACCTGTTAATTTGGAACATTTGTAAATCAGATAAATTAAAGAAATCGTTTAACAAATGAATATGGAGGTTTTTTTTTATTATTACAATAATTAAAGAAACCCTGTTCAGAAGAGAAAAACTGAATTTCTCTTTTGAAAAGTGTTTGTCATTATACATGAAGCTGCAATGAGGCTTTGGCAGCATTATCTTCTTATGCAATAGTTATTAAAGAATAATTGCAGGGCTATTTCAGCCTATCTGCAAACACAGTTGTACTATGAAGCTGCAATTTTAAATAGCTCCTACACTTTACATACCACTGTTTCTGGTTATTATCATATCGAGGAGAGAATAACATGGGAGTTGAATGGTGAAGAGCAACATACTGTATGACACAACAGAGAGCTGACCTTCTTAAATGTAATTGAACGGATGAGAGCAGAATGAAATGAAAGACTCTCCCACTGTAGGAAGGTTGTACATTTTGCACTTTAGACCACAGTTATTTATCTGTCGTGGTTCATTGGAGCTGTATGGCCAGCTGAAGTGGAGCTGAGTGAACAGTGACTAATGGCTGCTGCAGGGTTCAATCATATTGTCAGGGAATGAAACGTATTGCTGGTGAGGGGTATGTGAAACACATCACACGCCTTTTGGAGGTCTCCATGCAATGCAATCAAAGACTAGTGAAACCAGCTAGTATGGCGCACATGCACAGACACCCATAGTTCATACAGAATACTTAAATCCTCTGGTTGGCTGTCTCACTGCGGTTACTCAGCCTCATGGATGAACGCCTTGTTTTTCTGGTGTTCCACCCATATCTTAAGCGTTAACATTTTCTTATCAGGCCATCATTTCACTGTCTCTCTTCTGGTCTCTCGTATTTTCCCTTCATCCCATTCTGTAATTTTCCTATAATGGCCAACCTACTTCTTTTTTTTGAAGACTGCATTTGAAACTCCAAATGTGACAAAGTAAGAAAAGTTTCACACTTGCTGTCTTGTGCATATGTTGTAGATGAGCAGCATGCTGCAGACACATGCTGTTAAAAACCTGACAGAAACAATGTCTTTCTTCATCGCCGACGGTGGGTAGTGGTCCTGTTGTCTAATTTGTCTTTCTTTGGTGCTGATTTAAATAGATGAGGTAGGCAGGAAAGTTTTATCAGTGGACCTGTTTGGGAGTTCTCACATGGACATGACCAGTTGGAGGTAATGACAGCAAGTATTGTATGTGTGTGTGTGTGTGTGTGTGTGTGTGTGTGTGTGTGTGTGTGTGCTGTATAGAACCTGAAGACAGAGAGTTTTACTACCTCTTACTTGATGTAGGTGCTCATCACGATCTCCTTGAAGAGCCTGACCGCCAGACTTTTTCTTAGACTAATTATGTGCTACAATAAACACTTATCTTCTTTTCATTCAAGTGTCTCTCCTAATTGAAATGTGCATTAAATCTAGCTGGGATGTACACTCTTCTAGACTTCTACTCCCAGGGATTGTGTGTATGTCTCAGTAATTTGTAGGACATCAAACAGACAGCTTTATACCCTCATCTGTATAGTAGATATGTTAGTATTTCCATTTTGATCCTTGTGAAAACAACTGGTGGACAATGAGGACATTACCAATGTCTTCCCCACCAGATCACAAACATAGCAGATTTTATGCACTTGGTATTTGTAAAAGCCTGAGCAGTGGTGATGTTTGCAGAAGCAAAAGTCCTGGAAGTTGTTTTCGAAAAGCAGTAAAGAGGAAGAGCTTCGGGGCTGAAATTCTAATGATTATGAGGAACATCAAAATGATATAAATCCTTTTGAAGTAAAGCAAGTAAGACCATTTGTTTTGTAGCATCATGATAACAATGCACTTTGTGCACAAAATGTGGCCATTTTGACTAAATGGTACTCTGTGTCCAATATGTAAAAGTGATTTATCAGTAGTCATGAACTTCTTCCGAAGTCATGCTTTACTCTGCATCTGCGTGATTTTTCAGTGTAAAAGTGATCTCAATTTAAAAATAGCATATTCATATAGATATTTTTGACCACTGTTGCCTGAGACAGGGAGTGAGGACTAAATGCATTATATTAATTAAATCAATAATGAATGTCCCACTCTTTTTCATTGACCTGGTCCTTGTGTACCACAGCAGCATCTTTCTAGCAGCTTCCAACCTCTTGCCTGCAGGAAACACCAGGTCAACCAACCTTTGCACATTCAAACCGTGTACATATTCTAAATAGCGCCATTGTTCAGTGTTTATACCTAATACATATTTCATTGGAAATAAGTTGTTGTGCTCATTTTTCATTTCACACACACAAGATTCACAGTTGTTATTCAGTCCATGTTTTTCTGACTTGTGCTGAAAGCAGAGAAATGAAACATGAAAAAAAAATACTGCAGAGTTTTATCTTGTGTTTTTTTTAATATACTTTTCAATTGCTATTTTATTTGAAGTCGCCACTGCCTCTGCTGTGAACCAAAGAGTTTGATAAATCCTAAAACCTGAGTAGGTGTTAATCTCACAAGACTTTCAAGACGAATTTCAAAAGACAGAACTCAACTTCTCAGGCTTTTAGCTAAATTGTGTATTTACAGATTGCTTTTGAAATTCTGTCTTTATGTTTTTTGCAAGTTCCTTAAAAATAGGGTGAACTTACATCAGCCTCTGTCCTCATATTGTTCAAAGTGATCCCTTTCAGGAGTGTAACCACCATCGCACATTCCAAAACAAACCCTTATAAATTAGTGAATATATGTTTTTTTTTACAACTGATTAATTATTTTACGGATTATGGATCTAATTGTTGAAACATTATGAATTGTTCATATGTTCGACATTGTTCATGATCTCATGAAGGTGTTACAAAAAGGTCCTGTTGAAATATCTTGAATAAAAGGACAGAATCTGCATTTTGAGACACTGAATATTAAATTTAAATACCAAACTGGGTTGCATCCTGTGGTATGAAATTGTGCACAGAATCAGCATTATAACAACACAAACTCAACTAAAGTTAAGGGAGGTATACCAAACAGTGACTTCTTTATGGATCAAGAACCTTGTCATGAGTTATTAATACCTGTGTCAATTTGGAAGTCTCTCTGTTATGTCTCCACGTCTGTTGGTACCTGTGAAGCGATAGTTCGGCGGTGCCTGCTATGTGCTGTCACAGCAGCTTGATGAGTGACACTGAAGTAGTCGGATGAGAAACTCAGATAACCCTGCCAGCCTCTCCGCCTCCCGACAAGGGTAACAGATCTCTGGACTGCATCGACAACACCGGGGAGATTGACATTTGCTAAAATTATATAAACCGAACTGTGCTGAGCAGCAGTCTGAGCTTATCTGACACTTGCATGATGTCAAGTATTTCAAGAGGTTTTGAGTAGCTCGAACTGGGAAGTGATTTTTATATTCTTGGACACTAATGATAAATGGAGGAATTTACTGTGATAAACTAAAGTCAATTGAAATATGTCTATTTGCCTCAGTCATTTCTGACTGAAAACAATCCCTGCTGCTGACCTTTGACCATGCTGTGGTGAGGAGGAAAGACAAAAGATGCCAAGGATTGCTGGATTGTCACTGCTGGCATTTTACAGCAGCGACTTTCACTTTACAAACTGTTGAAGATGACATTTACTCCCAATCCTCCACAGACATGTGGGCGCTGATGTGTGTTCTTCCATTTTTCTGTGTCTATGTGCACATTTTTGCCTTTTACACCTTTCTTTCTTCTCCTACCTTTCTCCTCTTCCTCACCTTTACATTCCTGTGCTTTAAGCCCCACTGCAGATCGTTTGCTATTTCTGTTTTATTAACAGAAAATCTCCACAGGCCAATAATATTTGTCAGGAGAGAATTAACTGTACTCTTCCCAGGCTGCACTGTGGGAAACCTTGTTGAGAATGACCAGTTATTTCACTATTGGATCTCTCCGTATCTATAATTGAATCATTTAAGTGCTCCCGGCTTTTAGCTGACACGGACACTCAAGCATTTCTAGGGAGGAATGCATAGTACTTGTGCTCATAGTATCAAAAGAATACTGATTGAACCGAGTGGTGCCCCTGCCCTGCACTAAGCACCCGACTCATAATACAGTATGTATGCATTCCCTCACACTGGAATAAATCTCTTCATAGATGTGTGTCTTTGTCTTCAAATATATTTTATTACGTGTGAATGTGGATAAATCCATGATTTGAAGGTCCAGTAATTGGGTGGTACACTGTGGCGGCTGAATCACAATGTTTGCCATTAAATTCTGATGACTCCTATGTCCCACTTTTGTCCCTGAAGCATCATTCTACCATCTGTTGCTATAGTGATGGGAGCCTGTTGAGCTATATAAGCATGTGTGTGTCTTCTTGTCTACATGTGGATATTTGTGTGTGTGTGTGTGTGTGTGTGTGTGTGTGTGTGTGTGTGTGTGTGTGTGTGTGTGTGTGTGTGTGTGTGTGTGTGTGTGTGTGTGTGTGTGTGTGTGTGTGTGTGTGTGTTGGGGGGGTGTTTATTTCTACTCAGTTACTGTAGTTTTCAGTCCAAAACATAGACAAGCAGGTATTCTTAGGTTTTGGGTAAGTAGGTGATGCTTTTTAGATTCAGTGTGGGTCTGGTTATGTCTGTAGGATTTGTCATCTTTAAGATAAATGTTGCCTTGTTGTATCTTACTTCTCCTTACTTGCTAATGTTGTGTACCTCTTCCATCTCTCCTACTAATAAATCCTCAGCAACTCATCCATTCAGTATTTTTGACCTTGATGTAATGCAGTAATTGTAGTTTCCTGCGATGAAAAGTGCATATGTTTCTCTGCCCCTGAGCAGTACAAAATACCAAAATCCCAGGAGTGCGATTCATTCCGGTCAGCAGGAAAGGCAGCTGAGTGTTAATACAGAATCAAAGTGAGAAAGAGGTGAAGTGGAGGCGTCTAAAAGAAAAAGGAAGCTATGTAAAGTTGAATTAGATATTTGCATGTGGGAAAATCGGCTAGGTAGACGGAGAGGAGAGACTATGTGGGGAGCTTTGGAGTGAAGCGACGGATGAGATACAAGAGATGAGAGGGAGAAAGAGAAAGGAGGGATGAAGGAAAGCAGAGGGGGGATGAGGAAAAGGCGAGGAAGAAAGGATTTATTGAGGCTGCAGGGAAGAGCAGCGTGATGGCTCTCTGATGGATTAGAGAAACTCATGAGAAATGGAGTAGAGCAAAGGGAGAACGCAAGGGGGGAAAAGTGAAGTTTGTGTGTCTCCTTGGGGCAGCTCTAAACATTGATATCACTAATGTAGTTGAGAGGAGAACACTTGCCAAGCAGTCTTTTTTTTTTTTTTTTTTCCAAAGGCCACCTGTGGGTATTGTTAGGGGGGAGGAATCAGGCAAGAGCGAGTCAGATATGGTGTGGCAGTCAGATAGCATTAATGAGAAATTGAGTTGGAAAAAGAGGAGATACCAAAGAAGTGGGATCCGGAATTTGCTGGAGCTTGCGGGGCAGATAGGGTAGTAAGTCTACTGTCTTCACAAACTGGGTTACAATACCAAAGGTGTGTGTCTGTCTGAATGTGTCAACATGTCTGTTGGTCCTCGGGGTGTTCTGCACTGTGGTATATTTCTTCAGACCCACAGAACAATCGTTTTGTTAAAGATTCTTAGGAAAACCATCTCGATGTTCATGCTCTATAAATGTTTCAAATCCAGTTGACTTTGAGCTGTGAGGATACTCGGGGGATATCGTTCAGCTCCTGCAGTCCCACCTTGTGTCATTTAGTGCAGTCAAGCTTCTTTTGTCTGTCTGTCCATTCAGCCCAATGAAGGCAAACCGGAAACAAAGACTTCAATTAGCCGGGCAATTAGACTCTTGTTTTGTGTCCCCCACTCATCCTACGAATCACACGCTAATAGCTATTCCTCCTTCCATCTCTCTTTTGCCCTTCACTTGCTCCTTTGTATTTTTTACAGTATTTCATCTGGCATGGTTTTTTCGTCTCAGTATTATTCACTGTAATGTATTTTTCCTTCACGCAAAAAGCATTTAGTATTATTCTGTTTTTGCCATTGCTATTTATCCCCGTCCATCTTTCTTTCCACCTGTCTTTCTTGTCTCATTCAACCAGTATTCGCTGCATCTATCGCAGAGAGACACACTGACTTAGACTTGCAAATTTAAACCACCTTCCTGTTTCCTTTTCTAGTCTTTAAATTTAATACTTTTGAGCAGACGTTTATTTTGAAAATATTTAAAAAATGTTTGGATCTTTGTCTCTGATCATATCTTTACTTAGATAATGGAAAATAGTAAGTACTTACAGAAGAAATATATGTCAACTGAGTAGTGGTAATAGCTAGGCAGTGATTGTGGCTCAAAAGCATGAGTCAGAAATGTTTGGACATTGGAGAGGTTTTTTGGTAAACAGGGAATCACAAAATCATCAGGCAAGGACAAAGTGAGAAAGAAAACAGACCTAAAATTGGCCAAATCTAACTGAATGTCTAAATTGAAAGAGTTGCACAAGAGACACAGAAGTGTGACACACTGGCACAGGAGGGCGATCTAAACACAATTGGAGGAGGAGACACAGGTGATAGCTATCAGGGTGGGGCCAGACAATCACAGTGGACAGAAAAGGCAGAGAAGACTCATCAGGGACAGATGAAACTAACTGAGGCAAACAAACATGAAGGGGAGCAAAAACAGGAAGTGTATACAAAAAAAAACATAACATGGTGGAATACACTTTCAAAAAACATTGTTTTTGTACCTTTTTTAAAGACTGGTCTGGCTTTAAAGTATCCTCTGTTTGACAAGGAGGCTGCCAAGAACTGAAAGTGGTTCTTGAGTTTTGCTGAGTGCCATTTCAGCAGCTGCACGCTGTAATGTTCCCTATTCATGAGACGGTGACCTGAGAGCGCTGTCACTGCTCTCCTGCACCTGCAGTGATTTATTGGTTATAGAACAATGCACTCCAGATGATGCTGCCACATTTGTGCAAGGGGGGGTGGGTGTGTGTGTGTGTGTGTGTAGGTGGGGGCAGCACGTGATCTTCCACCTTCAGCCTTTGTCCTTTCCGTTTAGCTCAGTGAACCATGGTAGCAACAACCATACACACAGTGAAATAATTCTATACTCTAACATGAATATACTGTAGCAATCTTTACTTTTCCAAGCATTTCTGTTGGGTAGTTATGAAACTTCTCAAATGTGATGCTTGTGCGTCTTCTTCTCTCTTAGGGACGATAAAGCGAAAGGAAGTTGTCACCTAGGGCTCTGGCATCCTGCATGCTAATCGGCATCTGTCACCGTTGTTTTTATATAGCCTAAAAAGATTAAATGATGAAATGAAACCCATAAAAATGCACATAGCCTCTAGAACAAAGACTACGTTCGTTTCTCTCTGTTTGCCTACTTGTCTGCGGTTTTCATGTCATCTCAAGTTTCTGTGGATCTATTTTCAGTTCTGAAAACAGTCTTCACAAAAGAAGATGCACTCCTGTTTGTTTCAGGAGACACAAACCTGGAGACAAGGGAGAGGAATGGAAACATGACAGGGAAAGAAAAGAGCGTCAGGAAAACAGTAACAAAGAAGAAAACAGAAGAACAACCATCACCTAAGTATCTCTGTGAATCAGAGGACATGAAAGGGCCAAATATGTCCAGAGTTCAATGGAGCAAATGTTTCCCAAATTATTGGGCTGTAGCAAACACAATTATCGTTATCATGTTTCTGATAATTATAGTTTAAAAACACACTGTAACATTTTTATTGTCTGGTGAACAGCTTTCACTTCATTGCTCCTTTATTGAAAGCTTCTGCTCTAGTAAATGATCCTTCTATGCTCTGGAGATATTTACTGGACTTGTTTGTGTGTGTGTGTGTGTGTGTGTGTGTGTGTGTGTGTGTGTGTGTGTGTGTGTGTGTGTGTGTGTGTGTGTGTGTGTGTGTGTGTGTGTGTGTTCATATTCAGCTCTTAAATGTGTATGTTTTGATAGCCAATAATGTGTTGAGCATTTTTTACTCTGCCATAAATTCTGGGGTGTTTTCTGACATGTAAAATAAAATCAAAAATGCTGTCACATGGTTTGCATTTTGTTAGTGTGAGGAATAAAAACAGACCTTTACTCAGGTCAACAGACGTTCCGGAGATTTCTAGAGCCTACATTAGAAGAAAAATGTTGATTTATGTGGAGCATCGATTTTCTACCTCACCGTCTCTGAAGCAGTGTTTCATCCAAGACCTGGGGCCGATAATATCTCTGCTCACAGCTGCCTTCTTCACCGTTCCGCCTGTAGCACAGAGATTTATTCTAGACTAATTAACCTGTTTACACTGAGTTCCAGTTGCCTTATTTTTTAATACTATTGATGTGTTTTTGAACTCAAATTGTTGCCTTACTTGACTGCAGCCTCATTAAGTCGTGTTATAGCTGTAGAGTCGCTCAGACATCTCCCTGCCTGCTCTCCAGGCTGTCGCCATCAGCTCCAGTGTGGGTCACTGGAAGGATCGTCAGTGGCCTGTTGCATGTAGATTATTTATTATTTTTTCAGCGTCAAATATCTAACAAATCTTCTCTCTTTCCTCTCAGCCTAATCTCATCAAGACAATACTACTTTGAGATCCTCCACAAGCAAGATGACAAGGGTTCGGATCACGTGGAGGTTGGGGTAAGTTGGAGCAGCTCGCACTTTTTCCCTCGAGGTCTGTCATATTTATCTTTACCTCACTGACTCTTAATAATAAATGCCTACCAAGCACTTTAAAGTGTCAGCTCTTTTAAAAATTCAGACTTTTCCTCCTCAAGCCTTTTACCATTGCTGTTCCACTCATTCCCCTCCATCTTCCTCTCCCCCAGCACCTCTTTTTGGTGATTCCTCCATCTCTATCTTTGTTCTGTAAGTCTTCTGTAACTTTTTGATTTCTTTTCACTTTGACTCTCCTCTGCACAGCTGCTTTCTCTGCAGCGGCGTTCTGCACCGCAGGCAAAGCTCAGAGATGAGTGGGGCTTAATTTCGAGATGAAGTTTCAAATGAGCCCACACCCCTTGTGTGAGTCTGCACTTTGAGTGGGAGGGCAATGATAAAAGAGCCCACGTGTGTGTGTGTGTGTGTGTGTGTGTGTGTGTGTGTGTGTGTGTGTGTGTGTGTGTGTGTGTGTGTGTGTGTGTGTGTGTGTGTGTGTCTGTGTGTGTGTGTGTGTGTGTGTGTGTGTAATGAATATCTTAACAAGCCTTAGGTTATCGCCATCATGATGTCCATCATCAGCATCCAAGGAGTGGCGGTACTGCTGGATTTGCTCAAGAAAACGTTTATTGTCATTTTATCACCCTTAAGGTTAATTATTTTTCACTTTCTCCCCCGTGTGCGTGTGACTGCCTCAGGCTTTTTTTCCTCTGACCAGTATTTCTGTCCTGCCATTAGAATCTGTTAGTTTCTTTATGAGTACTACTGTTCTTTCATATTTTCTGTTGTTCATTTTCCACATGTTTCCTCAAGCCATCTAGCCTTTCACCACTCCTTAACTTTAGGCCACAATTTCCAGTCTGGTCTCAAGCATCTGAAGCCATCAGGCTGTTCAGTGTTTTTCTCTTCACACTATCCGCCTTTGGAAGCCCTTTTCTTTTGAGAGGACTTGACAGAGCAATAGGTCTGGAGTCAAGAGGACTACACAATGAAATGGAGGCAGAGCTGTGTGTGTGTGTGTGTGTGTGTGGGGGGGAGGTCTGTGAAAGACAGAATAGTCATTTTTAAAAGATATTGCACACCAATGCTGCAGCAAAGAACTATCCTTACACGTCCTTTATTTACACTGAACATTACAGCCGCTGCCCCCCAGGGCGTGACTTATGACACTGCAGCGTCGACCTCTAGTGTGACATTTGAGATATGCCTTCAGCATCGCTGTGTGAACAATAAAATAAAATGGCAACAGCAATGATTTCACTCTCCTGTCACATAGATGATGTGTTGTACCTCTTCTCCATGAGTCACAGACATTTAAGTTGATTTTTTTTTTTTTTTGAGCTAGCTACTAGCTCCTACTGCCTGCCTTTTACACTCATCTTATACTTCATGAATGGTGAAAACACTCCATCTTTTCCTGTCCTCTCCTGCTGTATCACAGAATGTAAGGCCTGCTCTTCTTCCGACACCACTGTTTTCACTATTGCTGTGTGAAATATCCCGTCAGGGACAGATCTCCCTAGTGCCATGCTGTTGCTATGGAATATTGTGAGCTGTTGACGTTTACGTGTGATGAATATTCTGCCAATGATGTGTGAGTCAGATTAAATTACAGCATGAGATGGCCGCACCCCACTGGAGAACAAACACCGTCGCCCTTATGTGGAGAGTGTCGAAATAAGACAAAAAAAGACTGGGATTTAAATAATCTAATGAATGCAGCGAGGACGCGCCGTTGATCTGGTGCCATTGATGCTGTGAGCCTCTGCAGGTGTTAGACTGTGCCCTCCATGTGCATCTTAAAGAACTTCTGTATCAAGGAGGTGTGAAGAAGGTCTCCTCACATTAGATGTCATTATATATGAACGGTGTGATTCTGTTCATCTGCATATTAATGGAATAAAAAGTACAATTCTAAGCTCGTGTGGCCACTTAAAGCACTGAAGAAACCCTTTTTAAAACACCATTGACACATTATTACCTTCTAAAGTTCTTGTACTAAAAGCGTTACCCAACGTCCTAATCACAAACCCAGCAGACAGGGAACAACACAGCATTCATTCCTTTGCTTTGTTTCTGGTGGCTCAGTGAATGTAGATCCAATATCCGCTGTCCGTTTAGCTCTGTCTTCATTCCACTAACTCCTCAGGGACATTACCTGCTCTATAGCTGCTAAATGCTCTGCCATATTCACTAGCTAATCGTTAACAGCATCTGCCTGCCATTTGTTGTTGAATAGGTGTTGTACTCGGGGTTTGAATGACTTTTTCACAAAAAAGTGCTGCAAACTATGGCTTGATACTGGGATGATAAGAGTGGAGGAAATCAGTGGGAACATCAAAATCACATGAAAACAATGCGTTTATTGATGATGAAGTACTATTTAGATTTTAGAGGGACTGGAGAAGAGGTGATAATTCTTAACGTGTTCCTCACGTATTGTAATCTCTTTACACTGAGGAAAAAAACAAGTTGGATCATTCAAATCTTTTTCTGGATAGACTTGAATTGTCTTCTTTGTATCTGTATGACCCACTAGAATACATTCATTCATTCATTCATTCATTGAGTCAGTCGTTCGTTTATTCATTCATTCATTTATTCATTCATTCACTTGTTCATTTATTCATTCACTCGTTCATTTATTCATTCAGTCTTTCATTCTTTCATTCATTCATTCACTCATTCATTTTCTTTACCACCTTTTGCACTCCTGTGGGTCACAGGTGTTGCTGGAGTTTATCCCAGCAGATTTACAGGCGTGAGGCAGGAAATACTCCAGACGTGTTGCAAATGCATTGTGGAACCTCACGAAAGATGAACACACACACACACACACACACACACACACACACACACTCACACTCACACCTAAGGGCAACAGCATGGCTATTTCTCTGACTGAGGTTGCACGTCCATGTCCTTAGCTACATCTTCCCCAGGTAGAGGCAAATGTTGAGCATCACACGATGAAGGGGATCAAAAGATATTCTAACCTGCTCACAACCAATCATGGTTTACAGCTGTTAAACTGTTGGTCTTGGTGTTTTAATCAGACAAAGACCAAATGGACAGGTGAGATCTCTGTGTTGGAGCTTTGTTCTGGTGTTTCTCATTCGCATTAATCTGTTTCTTACAGTTTTTCAAACTCACCCAGAGAAAACTGTTCATATAATTACGTCTCCTAGTGAATCAAGGACATGTCCAAATAAATATCTTTCTCTGTTCCCCTGCTATTCCTTTGTAACCACTCATGAGGTCATGGAAGTGGTCTTGTACTGGTAGAAACAATCTAATGAAGCATTTAAAAGTCATGTAGCAAATCAGGAATGCATGAGTACGTGTATGTGTGCACGTTAGGCTGTCTTATTAAGGCCTCTGTGTTTGATTTAACAGCAGCATACATTTCACACCTTGACAAAAATAGCAGATTTACTGTGACTGGCCCACAACAGCATGAGCCCAGGGCTCACATAAATCTGCAGAAACCCAGGGAGTCATTTGTTAAAGAGCAGATATCCATGGATTCACTGCTTTCTTCTGTGTTCTGTGCCAAGCTGTGATTGCATTGGCCAAAGGTGGGATGTCCCTCTGGGAACCTATTTCTGTAGCGGCGCTTGTTATGAAGAAGTAAATATCAGATACACAAGTACACAAGTGTGTTCTGAAAGTTACCTTTTGGCAAAAAAATAGTAAGAAACAGAGGCCCTGTTGGCTCTGTGGGAGGGCCTCTCCCTTTTCCATCATGTGAAGGAATCATGGAGAATGGCTGCAGGAAGGCCCAACATAAACAACATTGAAAACAGGAACAGACAGGTTCGGATTGTACTGCATCTTTCTGAAGAAGATGGAAACAACTGCAGACGGGTGAATGCGTCACTAGACTCAACCTTTCCTTCCTGAGCTCTACGTTCAATGTTATTCTTAATCTGACTGGAGTAAAGTCTTTAGAGTCACTACTTTTTAAATGTTGGTAGATGAAAGAAGACTCAGTAAACAGCACGTGGTTTTATTAACTTAAATGTCATCTGGTTTTTGGCGGGTCAAATACGGGACCTTTCCGCTGGCCTCATGGAAAGCACCTCGCCTTCACCACGTGACAAGGAGAAAGGAAAGCATTGGCCGTTAAACGGTGTGATTGAGAAGGAAAAGGGAGTGAGAGAAAGAAGAGAAGTCACACCTCAATTTGTAATGGCAAGTTTATGGAGAGCCAAGGGTGTGGGATTTAAATGCAGGAATTTAATGGCCCTTGTTTAATTACTCCTGCAAGGCCAAGCCTCAAACTGCCCGCCAGTTAATAAACACACTTATGTAGGGGCACACTCACACTGTCATTTACATCCCATCTACCCCAACTCTGCAAATTCATGGCCGTGTTTGGGAACCCAGGCCACTCAACATCTGCCTCACACCCTCCCTCCTAAGTATAAATCAGTAGTGGGCTGCCTGACCTGCAGCCAGATGTTCATATATATATATATATATATATATATATATATATATATATATATATATATATATAGTGTGTGTGTGTGTGTGTGTGTGTGTGTGTGTGTGTGTGTGTGTGTGTGTGTGTGTGTGTGTGTGTGTGTGTGTGTGTGTGTGTGTGTCGTGTCACATTTAGAATAATTCAGCTTTCTCAAAGTTTTTGTAAGGGCCAAAAGAACTATCCCAGCAGACTTTAAGGATATAAGGACTCTTTTTTTGGGGGGGGTTAATTTACTTTTCAGTTTTTTTTCTTTTTCTGTTTATACTTACTCAGTTTTGTTTCTTGGAACACCAACTGGTGCAACTTGAACACATCACAACCCTGGACCATTGGATGTTGAGGGTCTTGAATCACCAGACACCCTCGCCTGGATAAGCAGAATGTATCGCCTGATCCAGAGTCACCCCAGTGCCTTCTCAGCAGCTCTGGTGATGTTCTGGGTGACTGATTTTTCCCGACACACCCTCTCGTGCCCTGCAGAAAGTCCTATTTAAAGATTGCCTTGTGCCTTCAGCCGTTTCAGTGGGACCGCAGCAGTCCCTCCACCCATGCCGTCTACATTCCTCGGATATTTAACCGTCTTGCATGGGTTGCAATTGATTCAAACATAATCACCTCTTTTGAAGACTGACATTAAGATTATATCTGGCTTCAGTGTAGTTCTCCCAGTTATGTTGTGCGATCTGACAATCTTCATCCGTCTTTTTTTTTTTAATCTCTTTTAATTTATTCTCATGGTCATTTTTGTCTCATAGTTTGGGTTTGCAATGAACACAATCACTCTCACAATCACTGCTATAGTATACGCTGTTTGAAGATGATGAAAAGTGCAAGACACGGACATAAATTCTCAGCGTGAATCACCTCTCCTGGAAGATTCCATCACATAACTAAATATTATTCTTATTCATGTTAGTCTCATCCATAAAGGTAGTGGGAGAGCACATCTCCAGCCTGCGGGGATTTCAGGTCATTAGCAGAACTGATGTTCATATCACTCTGTCTGCCTTTCATGCCGCAGCATTCTCTTGTCATCATGCAGATTTGATCAGACGCTTCCCAAAGAGCGCCATCCCACACATGACATATCATTTCAACATTAAAAATGAAATCTATGTAATGCCCCATCACCCACACTTATTACATTACTTTATCTTTTATCCTTTCTCACCACATTTTTTCTATGCCACTGAATCTTGCAGAGGCTTGCTTTGAGGATAAAGTACAATATTTTGAAACTGTGGGCTAGGGAGTCTGTTCTGACTTAATAGCCTTGAGCTTGTAGTTGTTTCTCTGTGTGTTTTCAAGCAACACAAGAGCACAGGAGTATTTAGGTCATGTTGACTGTGTCAGATTGCAGTCGACTAATTTATTTTATCACTGCTTGTTGGTTGTCTTGTATATTGCCTCATATATCAATCAAAGCCCACTTGTTCACTCAGATCCTTCTATCACGATCAGTCCAAAAAACATCAATTCAGTTTTCTCTACTTTGTTTTTGTTTGTATTCATCTGAAGCCTCGCATTCCTATTTTATCTCTCATAAGAAGCATCATGCACTTCCTTGTCATACGTTTTAGTTATTTGGCTGCAAAGCAAGCACATGAAACTTAAAGAAGTGTGCTAGGACATTATGTCATTTAGGTCTGACCAGTTTTAAATCTAGTGAGAATGTTTGCGTGACTAACCGGCTTCGCCTCAGTGCACACGGGACATCGCTGTAGATGCACTGACTATGACGTCTCAGTAATTGCCATAGATATTGAGCTCATTTGTCCTTTGAAAATGTCTGGTCTGAGAGACTTTGGCTAATGTATAATTCAGCACAGAAAATTAAACACCCCGTCTCTGTATCCACCCCCTCATCTCTTTTTGAATATTTTTCCTCCGTCCTCGGGGCAAGACATGGTTCGATATGAGAAACAAGCCACTGTTTTCATGACATTGTGTCAGGGAATGGAGATTGGCATTTATCCTCTAGCGTGCAACTGTTTAGCTCTGTTTAGTTGTCAATTGAAATAAGAGCGTAATCAGTCAGGGACTACATTGTATGTATTGTATGTCCATGTTCCACACTGTACGTTTTGGTTAGTGTCGTCTGTTTTGCTAGGTGTGTTTTTTGTTTTTTGTTTTTTTAATTTGGTGCTTTTGTACTGTTTTCCTCCCTGTCAAACCTCATCGTAAGTTTCTAAGGGAGCATCAGGAGTTGAAAGTTCCAACCTACAGTATAAACCATGTTTGGCTTGGATGATTTAAAGGATTACCATATTTATAATGCCATACGACAAAATATTATACTGTTTCTTTAGGTCGATGCCACTTAAGTAAAAAGGAAATTGTTTAAAAATGTTCTGAATGAATTTTCATTTTTAAGTCACACTGGATGTGGAGCTCTGCAGACACAAACCAGCTTTGTCTGTGCTGCAGCAGCTGATTCACCACATCTCTTTTGTTCCACTCTGACACCGTTTACCTTTGTCATGTGACTTCTTTCATGGCTTTATTTTGACTTTAGCCGGGGACAATACTTTAACGTTTAAAATTATACTGTAATTAACAAATTCAAATACTTGAATTCCCCATAATTTTCTTTTATTATATTGCCTAAAATGCCACTGGGTTGACGTGTTATAGATGTCTGTAACCATGTGTTTCCATCCCTCTGATAATACAGTATGTGTGTGTGGCTTTAAATGCAAATGAGTTGAGTCCATCCATGTCCCTTTGTGGATGTAGATGTGGCTTGAGTTTGCAAGCGCTTTGCTCTATTGTGTGTGTGTTTGTGTGTGTGTGTGTGTGTGTGTGTGTGTGTGTGTGTGTGTGTATGTGTGTGTGTGTGTGTGTGTGTGTGTGTGTGTGTGTGTGCATCCCTGGAGGAGGTGTGAAGTCTAAAATGATGTCATTGTTGGCCTCAAATCTGAATGGTGCTTCACAAGAAATATTCTGAGAGGTGGAGCGGACAGAAGGGAGAGGATGTTTTTATTCCTCACGTCTGTTGCATCTGTGCACGGAACAAAGAAAGGCATTTATATTTGATGGAAAACCATAAAAAGTCTATTTTGTATAATATCAGACCCTTAAATAAGAAATTACATTATTATTAAGATTTGCAAGACTGCACATATCACATTTCTACATGTGTTATTCCCGTTATTGATAGATAGACAGACAGATGCTTTATTCATCCTGGAGGAAATTACATGTATCCGCTGTTCATATATTCACACACATTTCTGGAATGCACACATTCCACACACAGCACAGCAGACAAAAATGCATATCAGTAAATACTAGATAAATAAACACACAAAGAGATAACCATTGACAATACAAGACATACACTACACTAGTGGACAGTCAAAAGAAAGATTCAAAAGTCCACATGGTAGGCAGGCCACATCCCTCTGACATTGTAAGACACGTTATCATCTCCATTGTACCATAAAATCCATACACACCCTGGTTCTGCCCCAGCGTAGCACCAGCCATCTCCTCCTTCTAGTCATCCTAGTCGCCTCCACCCCTCTTCTCCTGAAAGATTCATTGCACCCCCTGATGGCACGGGGCACGAACGAGGACCTCAGTCTCTCTGTGGAGGAGCTCAGTGACAGCAGTCTGCCACTGAAGGAGCTCCTCTGCTGGGAGAAGGTGGTGTGCCGGGGGTGGCTGGTGTAACCCAGGACTGGTCCTACTTTCCAGAACTGTCTCCACAGAGTCCAGGCCCTGACCGACCACCGAACCTACTCTGCAGATGAGTGTGATTAGGGATTTCATGTCCCTTTTCCTGGCACCACCACCGTAACACAATGGCACAGGACAGGACAATGATTCCTATTATTTATTTGTATTAAATTATTCTATGGGATCAATAGGATGATGATCAATCACCAGCAGAATGTACTTCATTGTTCCTTGTGATTCTCTCCTAAAGGATATAATCAAAGTCTCTTCACACATATTTTAAGTAATCCTAACAGACGGACCAAGAAACACACAAACCCACAGCGGCTAAAACATTAAAATAATTCTTTTTTCTAATCCTAACCAATCTAGGGAACAAACAGACACTTAGTGCATATGTGTTTTCTGCGGCTTGTGAGCTACGTGGTTATTTTTCATTACAAATACAGTAAATATTTCTTAACTTGTCATTTAATTGTCTTTTACGCTTTCACTTCCATGGCCCGAACATTTATGTATTAATAGACAGAAAAACAGGACAATAGATCTTTTGCTGCATTCTTCCTCTAATTAAATGAATGCTAATCTGAACAACTGCGTGTTGAGTAATTGTGAGACCTATGTCCATTTCAATTACCTCAGTTATAAACTCCAGTTAAATTGCTGTTGCATTTGGATGTCTTAATAAATGTTTTCTGCTTCAGGCGCAGGGATTACAATAGCGCCCATTGTCACATTTGTCAAACTGTGCAAGTCTGTCAACTCCAACTGACAAAGGATTTTTCAGGATTTGGGAGATTTTTATCTCATTCACTGGAGTACAGTGAAGTCCTTGCAGCAGTCTTTTGCTGTCACTGTTTTGTGTGTCTTTGTCCTTTCTCTCTTGTCTGTCTCTATCCACTCTGTGAGTCGATAACAAAGAACACCAAACAAGCCTTCTTAACACTCTGTTGTTCATGATCTAACCACAACAGATCTGGTCTTTATTCCCACCTCATTTTCACCATCTTAGACATCATATTATCATATTTGGCCGGGTGACTATTTTTCTTAGTGTCCATCCCATAAAATTATGAAAAATAACCATAAATTAATTCTGGCCTGTTTAGGTTACTGTAATTTCTTCTGAAAGCATCAGAAATGTACTTCAGTTTTCTTGAAATCTGGGTCCATGATTATGTGGACAAGGGCTGGCAGGAACCATCACAGGCTCATATCATTGTTTTTAAATGATTTGCATTTGTGCCTGTTAAGATGCCAGTGGTAGGGCAGCATTTTCAAAGGATTGTGCTCTGGACCCTACATTCAAATGTTTGTATTTTTAAGCCCTGAAAATTCCATGCTTGTGTAAATGAACAGCCAAAACACAACCATAGCAAAAACAAAGACAAAAATTTAGCTGCTGTTTTCAATGGATGTTTGGTAATGGCTTTTCTCTCTGGGTCCTTTTTGAAACCAATTTGCCTGGTGACATCCCAACAGGAGCTCGTGCCCCTGACAAAACAGCCTACAGGGCCACAGGGACATCTAAATCCCCCCGCTGTGTTAAGGTGACAACTGTAAGGCACGCTGTGAAACTGAAAATTGCACAAAGTCAGTATTGATATGTTTTACCCCATCAAGGTCCTTCAATTAATATATATAAATATATATGTATGTATGTATATATACTGTGTATATATACTGTGTGTGTGTGTGTGTGTATATATATATATATATATATATATATATATATATATATATATATATTTATTTATTTATTTTTTTTTTACAGTATTCACATTTTTGTGAATTTGATGCCAGCAGCACATTTCAAACAAGTTGGGAGTAAATAGGAGTTAATTGTTGATCAGTTAGAATGTCTTTATTGGATGTGAAATATGAAAGGCTCAGATGAAAAGCTTAGTCACTCATAAATACAACCGTTAAATTGGTTTTGTTTTATTTTACTGGAGTCTCACCTTTATTGGAACCTAGCTTGTAAAATCTGTGATGTTGGAGACTTGTAGTTACTTGTGTATTTGAGCCATGAGTAACGATTTGCAGGATTAGGTGAAAGGCTTTTCTAACTACTTCTCGTAATCCTCGCCCTGCAGGAGCCTTTAGGCTGGAGTTAAGAGTCCTCAGGCACTTTTGACAGATCATTTTTACATGTTGCAGAAGGAAAAGAACAGATGTGAATGATAAACTTAATGATGGCTGGATTTCATTTGTTTTTGCTACCATTTACCAATCCTGGAGATCTGGCACTCAAATACAAGAGCCGTTATAACTGACAGCTTTATTTTTTTGTTTTTATCTATGACCTGAAACATTTATTTTTTAAAAAAGGATCATATAACAGCAAACAAATTGACAAAAATCTTCATCTAATTCATGCATCACTACTTCCACAGGTGTATGAGGACATTTCTATATTTTGTTGGAACTTTTTTTTTTTATACACAGTTCGGCATAATCAGACTGTGACAGCCTGCTCACTTGACCTTGAAGACAAGTCCCATAAAAGAATGACGGGCCTTGTGTGCCCCGCTGAGCTGCTCCCCTGCTGCTGCTGAGCATGTCCCAATGTGTCCTTGTTTATTCTCTTGTGCACACACTTGTTTGGATATGCATTGGCATGGATGTGATGGACCGGCATACAAAATAAATAGCATACACAACAACCACCGCATTGAGATTTAACACATCAGCTATTGGTGACATGGATGACAAAACAAAAACAGATGCAGAAGACTCTGTATGTGCTGTATGTGTGTGTCCGTGTGTGCGTATGTTTGATTTGCACATACAATTGTGAATTAGCATGATCCAGAGGAGGGTGTTTATATTTGTATTCTTAAGCAGAGGGTTGGTAAAATGACCTGTCTCTTACGATTATATCCTGGTTAACCAGAAGTGATGCGGTAATTGTGAAATCTGTTTAAAAGAATTGTAGCATCTCTCTCTCTCTTTCTCCCCACCGTCTTTTCACATCTCTCTTCAGCCTTGTCTGTTTTGAGGTCATTAATAGACCATCCAGTTTAGACGTACCCCTCATTGTCTTTCTGTTCTTGATATATCTTCCTGTTGTTTTTTAAAATTGCTCCAGTTTACCAATTTCACTTCTCATTCCTTTCTTCATTCTCACCTTTCATGTTTTCTGCTCAACACTTCTTTTCTGTTTTTCTGTTGTTTTCTTCTCTCTGCTTAACTGTGTTTATACATAATCCCACATCAGATTGATCATGTGTTGTTGCTGAGATCAATAACACAGAAGGTGTCACGCTTTAGCCTGCAAACAGTGATGGATGTTTTTCACTCTCCTTATACTTTCCTCACTAAGTCGTAAAGGTTTCTGCTCTCACTCAATCCCTTTTTCTCTCGCTCTCTGCTTTCATTCACAGTGGCGTCCATTCCTCCCTGGTCTGAAATATGAAGTCATAGACTCAGCCTACATCTCGCTGTATTCAGGTAAAAGCAAATATACCCTGTGGATACATGCCAGAGAAAATTTTTCTACTTTTTAAACATAAAGATGACTTTATAAATATCATTAAAATATTTTTGTTTGTGGCTTTTCTCTTATATATATATTTTTTCTGCCATCATTCCAGGGTTGTATTGATCCATAATTCAATGTCACAGAATTGGTCTTTTTGAAGCCAAAGATGGCCTCATTTCTATATAAAAGCTTGAGTGCTTAAAATCAATTTGTTGTTTCCTCTTAGGGCAGCTACAGATTTTCATGGTATACTACTGACATGGACAAACTAGGGCCTGCGGGCCATTTGACCTGTTGGGCCAAACCCTTGTTTAAACTATATAATTAATTCCATGAAATAAATTCAATTGTTGAATAAGTTTTACAATAAAACTTGTATGTCTATGCTTTGCTGCCCGTTAAAGGCAAAACCCTTTCATATAATGATTTTCACATCATTTGCATTAGTACTAAACACTGCATACTCACCTGGCTTGCCTGTCAAATATAAGAACTGTGTGTCCACCAGTCAAAACGTTTGCCCACCCCTGGTGTAGTATGTCTTCAAACATCAGATCTAAGAAAGCAATAGCATAAAAAGATGCTCTATTTTCCTCCATAGGTACTATTTTGAAGCAGAGATGAGAACACCTGACTCGATGAGTAACCACTGTAGCACTGAGAATAGCAGCATGTCACAGTGTCACTTGTGAGAGAAATGAGTTTGCAGCCTGTGTAAAAAAAAAAAAAACCCACAGATGATCATTTTGGGTATAGCTGCAGGTTTTGGTGGTGAAGGTTTGCCTCTGTGTCCTTGAGCAGCTGAGACGGTCACGCTGAAGCCAGACAGATCTCAATCAAAGTCTTTCCTCAATATCCTTGCTTTGTGATCAGTAAATCCTTCTGATCAAAAACCTTTACTGTGTACTATTACATTACAAATTAAAGGCTATTATATGTTTGAAAATTATCCATGGTGCATTACACGGCATTTTAATTTACAGGACAGTTCACTGCAGTTCCAAATTAAATTATTGTGTGTTTTGTGTGTGTGCTTCTTTCTGGGGATTTCAGGTTGTCATGGCGAAACATGCACGTAGTGATCACCGTCACCTAATGTGCCAACCCCACCCTCCTGAGGATAAAAAGGATGCTGACCACCCTGTTAATTATAAAGCATTTCTCCCCTCAGGCCTTGCCTCCTGACATGCCATTAATCACACATCCTCTTTCCTCCTTCCCTGCTATCGATTGGTATAATTATGACTCGACTCTGCTTTGTTTTTGTTTTCTTCCAACTTTTTTCTGATCCTCTTACTTCAGCTTTGTGTCCACTCTGCCTCTCCTCCTCTTTTCTTTTGTTCACCTCTTCTTGCACACTCATTTAGTCTTTTATTTTCCCCTCTCCATTTGTCACCTTTTCATCTCTGGAAAGGACATAAATAATCTGTATCATGTTTCCCTTCCAAAAACTAACCTCAAGTATGGGATTTAAAAAAATTGAAATAATGATTGCAATTATGGGTTGTCCTTTGATTTTTTTTCCTACATTTTCTGTTTTTACCTATACTCCTTTGTCTCTGTGATCTTTCAGATGAGTCCAGTCTGAAAATGAACAGTGTGGATCACATCCCCCAGACCTTGGCTAGTCACATTCGTCTCCCTGATGAGTCTCAACCCCAGAGTATGGAAGGAGGCGGCATCATGCAGCACGGGGCTGATATGCTGAAGCCGGACCCCAGGGACACCTTCTACAGCAGTAAATCTGTCATTTGTCATTTCAGAGTGTCATTTTTTTCTTTCAAAACCTTGACTGTCTACCCTGTCATTTTGCCTGGCTGTTGTTTCAGCTGGATTCAGACATGTCATGTTGTCTGGATGGTTGATCCATTTGTTGATCATCTCACAACTTTTTTTTTTGTGTGTGTGTTGCAGTTACCAGAAAAGCCTAAACATATTTTTTGTACCTGAACTCAAATATTTAGTTGCCCTTTTTTTTCCTCCTTTCTCCTCAGCTCCTATGATCGATCCATCCAGACTGGAAAACGTTCTTCCCGCCTGCCTCTACTCTCCAACCTATGTAGTCAAAGATTTTCCCATTGCCAGATACCAGGGCCTGCAGTTTGTAAGTCCCCTTTCTGCCACATCCCCTTTGGATCAACACATCACTCATCCTCACTGCAATTCTGTCCATCAGGGTTCCCAGGCCATCTGCTCATGGCAACAGTCTCTCAGCCCTCCATAAGGCAGTATTTCAGATCAGGTGTTGTGAAACACCTAATCACATCATGTAAAAGCAGAGAATCTGGTTCTATAGTAGATTGGACATTAGCGCTGCATTTCTCCCTCAAATGGCACACAGGCTACAGAGAAACAGGTGGCATTGAGCACTGCTGCCCTCTTCAGGAAAAAACAAATTACTGCAGCAGCTGTGGAGAGAAGATGAAGCGGTCCTGTGGGCCATTTATTTTCTATTTGGTAGAAATTATCTTGAATAAATAGAGCGTTGTCTGATTTGAATGGGATGGTTATTTGATTGAACAGGTTTGAAAATCATGGTAGAATGCTCTTACGTAAATAAATAAAACAAATCTATTCACTTCTTTTGTGTATTCTAGAGTCGTTGTGTTTCTCACGAATCTTCATCTTTTCTTTAGGTCTACCTATCTTTTGTTTACCCCAATGATTTCACACGCCTCACTCACATGGAGCGAGAGAACAAATGTTTCTACAGGGAGTCTCCTATTTACTTGGAAAAGTAAGACCGGTTTAAACATTTGACATTACCTCCTCTGTTATGAAGGAACTTGTTGATCATGATGAATAACATTGGGTGTGTGAATACGATGTCAGTAATTCAAATAACCTCTCACCAAGAAATTAAGGCACATTGACATTTCAGCCTTCTCTAATCTGTGTGTGTCTGTGTGTGTGTTTGTGTGTGTGTGCGTGCACACACGTGTGCATTTACTTTTTGTGTTTCTGTCAGGTTTGGTTTCTATAAATACATGAAGATGGATGAGGAAGAAGATGACAGGCCATTCTTCTTCCCCAACCCTGATGGTATCTTGATCAGCAAACACAAAACCAAATGGATTACATTTATGTGCTTTACCTCTATATTGGATTACATTGTAGGTCTCAGTTGAAGCTTCCCTTTGAATGTAAATCCCAAAATACATTACTGATTTAGTTTTCCTCATATCCTGCAACATAGTCCACATTGTTTGTTCAATGGGCTACACCTCAAGTTAATTCTTGTTTTTACATGAAAGATGTGAGACTTCTCCAACACTGTAAACCTACTCATGTGTACACATTTACACAAAGTCACACACATCTTTCAACTCTCTGTATCCTTCATGTCTCCAGATTTCCTTGAGGAGGAGGAGGTGGTAGATACAGAAGATGAGGTTGAGATTGTTGGCACACCACCACCCAAGAAGCCTTCTTATCCCAGCCACACCTCCAATCCTTCCCACCAGTCCTCAAAACCTGGGCCCACGCAAGCTGACGGAGAAGGTGATGAGGAGGAGGACCCTGATGAGGAGGAGGAAGGAGCGGTCAAGAAAATCGTCCATCGCAGAGAAAGAAGACACTTTCCTCACAGAGATAGAATGGATCTGCAAAGAGACTGGGGAAGAGATCGCGCAAGAGGAAACACAAAGCGGGACACCAGGAAGGTACACGAAGAGCCCCAAGCCAGGGTGCTTCATCCTGATATGGACAGTGTGATCCAGGGCCGGTCACTGTCTTGGGTCCATCCTGGTCCTGGAGAGTTAAGTCCTGGCAGGAAAGGAGGAGGAACAGGTGGTGGAGATGGGGGAGGAGAAGGAGCAAAAGGAGCTGACACTCCTGCAAAACTGAGCAAATCTTCTCTGCTCTTTCCTCAAAAGGCTTCCCTCACTGCCCTCGCTAGCCGGGCAAAGCAGATCCTCAGCAACTCGGCCCATAGCAACAACCCCCAACTGAACAATAATAACAAGCTGGTTGGAAACAAGGAGAAGAAGGAGGAGAACAAGATCTACATCACCAGACCCCGACCTGCCAAGGAGCGGGAGAGGGAGCAACGACGGGAAAGGAGGGAAGAGAGGGCCTCTCGCCACCCTAGAGAGGTGTTCCCAGGAGTTTTCCTCTACCAGAATGGCAAGACCACAAGGCTAGTCAACCTCGGTGTCAAAGGACATGTAGGGGGTAAAAGTCTTGTTAGTGTTCCCCAGCTGTGGCCCAACCCACTCACAAAGGAGGTTAGGACTGCTCGCAATGCAAGCGTACAAAATGAAAGTGTACAGAAGTCTGCCAACAGGGCAACGGGGTCAAAACAGTCAGAGAAAAAAAAGAGAAAAGGGGAGCATGTCAAATTAAAGACCACTCCTGCTGACGTTCCCGTCAAAAAGGATTTGATAATCCCACTGTCCCGACATCAAGACCCACCTCCACGTTCAGTAACACAGGCAAGGTTAAACGCCACAGAAAAAACCGTCAAAGGTCAAATACGGGTCACTTCTTACCTCAGGACCTCAGAGATCACAGAGTCCCAGCAGCAGCCAGATGCAGACCCCAACCCGGCAGGAATAGATCAGGAATCAAACCACTCTAATCCCGATCCTGATCCTGATCCTGACCCTGAGCCAGAACCAGAACCAGAGGAGGGTGAAATGTCAGACTACAGCTACGAGGAGATTGAGGCTCGGCCCGGTTGGGCAGAGGAGAGCATCAACTGGCAAAGGACGTTCTCAGTCAACCCAATGGACTTTGAGCTGCTGCGCTCCGACTGGAATGACCTTCGCTGTAATGTGTCGGGCAACCTGCAGCTAGCAGAGAGCGAGGTGGTGGACATTCTGGCGCAGTATATGGAGAAACTCAATGAACGCAATGGCGGGTGAGGAGAAAAGGGGGGGAGGGGGGTGAGAATAATGTGAGGCTTATGTGAGATAACGTTTCCCTGCTAAATATGGTTTTAAATATGAATCATTATCTAGAACAAGAAGTAATTCCAGTTAGAACATGTGGTCATGCCCTGGTGCTTTGACTCCACAGTAGCAGTCCTCTGTGTGCTGATTACCATTTTCTGCAGCAGCACACGGACCTTGATGTTTTGTTGTAAAGTCGCTTGGCCATTAACTTTTCTGTTTTAACTTTCCTTCCACAACACACACTGTTTACTTCCCTGCATCACAGATAGTGTGGAACCTCATCTTTTAAACGGTCTGCTTACAGTCAAACAATTATCAATCTGGGTATGGGGATGATTTCACAAGTTCTATTTTAGATTTCCACCTTCTGTCTTTCATCCATATTGTATATCAGGGCATTTTTAATGCTGTCTGTGTGTTCTTGGTTTTCTCCTGTCTTCACCCCAGGATCTACACCCTGCTGCGAATCGTCAATGTAGAGAAAAGGCGGGACTCAGCAAGAGGGAATCGTTACCTGGTAGAGCTGGAGCTGATGGAGAGAGGACGCAGCGTGGTGCGTCTGTCTGAATATATTTACCTGCTGCTCCACCGCAGCAGGCAAGGAGAAGAAAGTCTAGAGAACACTGACTCTGCCCTCGCCTCGGCGCCGGCTTCAGCTCCATCCACTGCTGCATCTAGCCTTGCAACTCCACCGCCCCCTCCTTCCACCAGGTCCCCCGCACAGCCCGGCGCAACCCCCTGGAGCACCGCCTATGCTAAGCCTTTGCTTTGCCAGCCAGTCATGCTGCAGTGGAGGAAAGATGTCATGGTGCACTTTGTGGTGCCAGGTCAGTCAAATTGAGGTTTTAAATGAACTTTCCAACCTGAATGCACTGTTTAAAAAATTATTAAACTGAAATTATTCACAATTTAGCTTTCATTTAGCAGATTAGGTTGACACAAACATGCAGGAACTTTTCAAAACCTAATGTTTGTGCCTCTTGAGGGATAGGAAGTACATATCCTTAGACGTAACTGCACTATGAAGATTCTTATGATTAAACGCTTTTTAAGTTTATTTATTTAGCTTTAGTCTAGTGAAGCCTGCATAAAACAAAACATTAACAGCTTATGAAGTATTGAGACAACTGTGCAAGGCTGAGATGTCGTTTGAGATGATGATGTTTGTGATGCTGTTGCTGCAGCTTCCCATTCAAGTTAGCTCTACATCATTGACAGCACGCTGTCAGTGATGATAGACATGTTTTTTACTTAATACGCATGAGAGTCCTTCTTTTCACCACTCAGAGATGTGGCTTGGCGTCATAATGCAATGCAGTCCACACAACAAATACACTCATAGATGACATTCTAAACAATATTTATTTTATTTATTTTTTTATCTTCCTAACTTACTCTCTACTTTTCCCTATGCTCTGGCTGTCAATCAGTGAAGAACCAGGCTCGCTGGGTACAGCAGTTTATCTCTGACATGGAGAATCTTCACATGCAGACAAAGGATGACAATTTCAGCATCATCATTGTCGACTTTGAGAGTGAAGACATGGACGTGGAGCAGGCGCTTAGAGAGAGCAGCGTGCCCAGGTGCGTATGCAACCCCAAGAGCCATGCACCACGACTCATTTTAAAGGTATCCGAAAAATGTGTTCACTTGTTTTTCTTCTGGCAGATATGAATATCTAAGGAGAGAAGGGAACTTTGAGCGCTCAGCAGGACTCCAGATTGGAGTGGACACTATTGAGGTCAGAAGAACAAACACACAGGGATAAGACAACAGTATGTAGGGTGGCAGGGAAAAGAGACTCATTGAAGGTCAGCCATTCACCGACCATCTGACCTCAACGTGTTGATGGACAGCCAGAAAGAGCACACATGCATAATGAACACATCACTGCTCTGCCGGTCTGTCATGAGCTGTTGATCTTACCCTTATCTCCAAGACTCCCCCTGTTTCCATTCGTCCTCTCCCACAGAGCCCAACCGTGGGCAACTTGAATCATTTAGGCAGTTAGCTGCATCCCTCTGTCATGTGTCTGCCATAGCTGTCACATCCTGTCCCTCTCACAGGTTATTTGTGTGCATCTGCTCTAACACCAGACTTTGGCTGTCTTCATCACAAATGCATACGCATCCACCAACACACAGGGGTGGGGGTGTGGGGTGTGGAGAGGGTGGAACGCCTGGAAATTTGGGCAGACGCTGATCCGTCAGTTGAGTGTCAGTGCTGTCGCTGTGAGATGACAGGGCTGTCAGTCATGTGTGGATGACCTGTGGGCGCTGGAAGAGAAGAACAGCCATCTCAACTTTCTTTCAGTCTAATATTTGATAACTGTGATTCTCTGCTCAAGAACACACAAATTTGAACCAGTCAGCTCATGCATGGAATCATCAACTGAAACCCATTAAAACACACTCCTTTATTCACAGGCAAATAAATGAATATATGTGTGAGTGTGAGTGTAAAAAGAATTTCCCCAAGAGGGATGAATAAAGTATAGATTGCAGTAATTTACAGTAAATTCTGAAAGTGAATGAATAAGTTAAAGATTATTTACATTGCATGAAATGTGTGTGTGTGTGTTTTGTCCTTCAGGATAGTCACAGCATCGTGTTCCTATGCGATCTGCATATCCACTTCCCCCCTAACATCCTGGAGAGCATCAGGAAGCACTGTGTGGAGGGACGCCTCGCTTTCGCTCCCATTGTCATGAGACTCGGCTGTGGAAGTTCGCCAAAGGAGCCTGATGGTAGCACACACTACACACATACACATGCACACACACATATCTTCTCTCGTGCAGGAATAATCTCACTTACTTACAGTATATAATAACATAGAATCCCATTTTTTTGTTTGGCTCTTTACTCAATCTCCTACACAGATACAGATGGCCACTTTGAATTCTCAGCACAAGTTTTCTATTTATATACATATTAAACACAGTGTACTTTCAGAAGCACAATATCGTGCTGCATTAGGATCAGGCTTTCCTTTCAAGCTAATCACTGTTGGTGCAATGGCTTGCAATGACACCAGTCGCTCCTTTGAACTTTCCCTTTTGTTCTCTCCATAGGTTACTGGGAGGTGAATGGCTTTGGCCTCTTTGGAATCTATAAGTCTGACTTTGATAAGGTTGGGGGCATGAACACAGAGGAATTCAAAGACCGTTGGGGTGGAGAGGACTGGGAGCTCCTGGACAGGTAACACAACACCAGGACTGAGTGATTAAGTCATCATGCATTTTAGTACAAGGTTACAAAGTGAGTTGTTCTTGAGACTGTAAGCTCAGCTCTAAGATTACTGACTAATTAGCTGTTAAATATGATATACTTCATAATGGTTGGTTGAACAGAGGTGTTTTATGTTGTATGAGTGTTCAAAGACTAAGCCTATCTCTAGTATCTTACATGCCATTACTATCACTATAAAACATTTAAATGTAAGTAATAAATGTCCACATTGTAATCTCTGAACATGAATAATGTGAACATTCATCGCTAAAAGTGTACAACAAATATTCTGCGTGTGCAGTACTCTCTTACATTAACATCAAAGCTGCTGCTTTTTAAATTTCCTTTTGAGGTTCAATGTTGAATCACTATTTTAAAAGGTTGCTTTACAAAATGAGGCTTTATCTCATTTACGTATTGAGCTTTCAAGGTACGGATATTGTCAGTCTAATTTGCTTCTCACATTTCTGACTTCATAATAGGTTTGGGTGTAATTTTATTATCATCGCTTTGAAAACGACTTATTAAATTGTGAGTTTAAAAAGCTAGTCATTGTTCTCAGTTGTATTTTTAAGGCAGCAGAATTCTGAGGGATGAATAATTGAGAACAGGAAGAAATAGATGAAGGCCAGCTGGGTGTCTAGATACAGATACTGAACAGAATATTGAAGATAGTCAGAGCTATTGTACTTCTGCTTTTTAAACATTACCCAACTACTATAATTGTTAACACAACATATCCTTGGAAATATTGTGTTAATATGCCGAATGTACAGACAGGCAGACGGATATGTTTCTTTAATGTACGCCAAAATTATGAAAACATTTGTCCTAATCCTGTGTTTCTCATTCCTTCCCAACCTAGGGTACTGCAAAACGGTTTGGAAGTAGAGAGACTACGTTTGAGGAACTTTTTTCACTACTACCATTCCAAACGAGGCATGTGGAATGCGCAAAATAAGAAAACTCCTAAAGGATAGCGCGCTCTTTACTGATTGGAGGATTCTGAACCTGTCAGCAGCTCCACTGGGTGTGAATGAGACCTGTTGGAACTCGCTCACTGCCTGAGCTCTGCCTCTTTTTTAAACGGGGCTCCAGTCAGGAAAACCTCTGTTTTGCCATGGGCCCCTTCTCTACACTTGTCTTTACAAGGAAATGGAGTCTGAACTCTGCCGTTTGGGCCAATGGAGCTGAGTCGCTTCGCCTGATTGAACTACTGTACAGGGATAAGGGAGTTATTTTTGTTCTCCTCCTCTCAATCCTGATTTTGGTGCAATGCTTGTAGAAAGACTGGAAAGCAGCTGTGTGTGTGTGTGTGTGTGTGTGTGTGTGTGTGTGTGTGTGTGTGTGTGTGTGTGTGTGTGTGTGTGTGTGTGTGTGTGTGTGTGAGTGTGTGTGTGTGTGTGTGTGTGTGTGCGCCAGTACTTGGGTGTGTTGCCGCTTTTGTGCGCTATTGATGACAGGAAGCACATTTTTTCTAACAAAGAAAGGTGAAGACGACCTAAGATCTTTTTTTCTAACACACTCCCACATGGGAGCCTAATTGAATGTGTGTTGAGATGTTTTCCAGCTACACTGAGACATGGTGGTGTAGCTTGAGTAGAGGAGCTCTGTCTTCGGTGAAGAGTATATACAGTATATATATATATAAATACAATCACTACTACCTGTTGGATATTGTTGACCTGTAAGACAGAGGTACTGAGGTTCTCTTTAATATCTGATATCATGAAACAAAGACCAATTTCCAGTCAGTAATTGCACATTTTCCAAAGAGATTTGCCTTGTTTACACACACACCCCATCCCCATTGGCTGCCATTTCAAAGTCACAAAAATGTCTTTTGTTTAGTTTTATGTAATATGCACATATTAATGCTACCTTATGACATAATCAATTTGACTTTAATAATAGGCAGTTCAACTAAACCAGTCATGCTTTGAGTTAATTAAAATTGATTTTCTCCTACTGACTCCTGTATGTTTGCATTGACATCCGGGGCGCTATCTTCTCTTCTAAAACATTCAGTTCTCAGCTTCAATCACTAGCGTTAGTATGTAACCTCATTTTCAACTATAAAACTCCTAACAGGAGGGGGACAGAGAACAACATGTAATTTAAAACCATTATGTTACTATTTTCTGAACCACAATTCAAATATTGGATTTTAGTGATTAAATATGCCTCATGTTAAAACTGAACAGAGGCATATAAACACTGACACCCTCCTTAAGCTTCTGTAAAGCTACAATCGAAAGAATACCAGAATACAAGCTGGACATAATGTGGAAAAGTTTTCACAGATGTGTGCCTTTATCAGGGTTTGGCTGCAGGCAGTTTTTAAACTAATGGCAGAAGAGGAATTGGATAGACAAATAAACTATTATTTATCAGCAGGCTGTGATGTCACTGTAAATTCAGATACACTGTAAAAGAAGGAAACGTGTTTGTCTTCAGTCGAAAACAGATTTGTGTGTTTGTCATATTAACTTAGACGCTGGAAGGAGTGGTCTTCCAAACTGGCTGAGATGGTACTAATGACAGCTGCAGTCCAGCAGGACCCCACCTCCTCTCTAAGCTTGGCTGGAGGCCGGGCTCCTAATGCCTCTGTTTATGCAACATGGTACTTATATTGATGGGAAGTGACTGGAAGACTCAAGGATAGACTCATATTTAGCTGAGCGATAATGATCTGTTATTGACGATATGATTGTCAAGATTCCCTCCAAGACCCTTTCTTTGCCTCTAAAGGAAAAAGGTCTGTACTGTAAATCATTTAACACTGATCATTTGAATATTTAATGAATATAAAATACGTACATATATATATATATATATATATATATATATATATATATATATATATATACATACATATGTATGTATATATATATTTAAGAAACACAGATAAAGATAAAGAGGAGCATACATTCCAAGGTAATTTCTGTGAAATTGTTTTGTAGAGAAAAGGTTTTAAGAATGTATTGTACTTTTAATTTGTTGTTTTGGTTTTTTGCAAATAAAATTTTATGCTTACATCCACAATTTATTTGCTTTTACGTTGTCTCATTTAAGACATTTTTCAGGATACTACGTAGAACAAATGAGTAAGAAAAGATTATCTATCCCTGATGTGACCACATGGTGGTGGTCCACCCACATACAGGCAGAGGCTTGGTGATTGGATGACTTCTTGCATTTGTACTTTGAGCGGTTTCTCTGTGAATAATATTTCAGATGGTAAGAAAAGTCACATCCAACCAGATTCACCAAATGTAAATGTATTTTCACAGGGGACAGTCTTGTGTGTCGACCATATTTGTTCCAAGTATACAGTGATTACATGATGATGCTGTATCATCTAATGAACATCTGTGTCATTTCAGTAACTAATGGAACCTCCTCAGAAACAAAATGAACGTCTCAAGGGATTGATCCCAAGAAAATACACTTGAAAAAAGAAATGTGTAGCAATCCCATCAGTAATTATCTTAATAGATCTGAGGAAATTCCTCTGGTGACTTAAATGAAACCAAATTGTGCACAAGCAGACCAGTTATCTCCTGGAGTTCATTCATGGCTTCTTGCTTGCACATTAGCTAATCTCTCATCTGCAGTCTAACCAAAATTGAAATCTGTGAAGCCCGTGGTGATGACGCAAGAGGTGGAGTTGTGTTTACTTTGATTGGCTGAGGCTTGGGCTTTTAACTGAAAGTGCATTTTAAAGGCTTTTAAAGGATCATAAGAAAGACATCTTGTAATCTGCTAACCAAATTCATGCAAACCTTTAATCATTTCATTTAGAATGCTATATGACATGCATGTGTTCCTTCAGTAGCAGTGCAGCAGAGATAAAGCTAAATATGGTGCAGCTCTTGCTCCCATAACAAAAGCTGAACAACTCCTTTTGTGAAACTTCAGTTTGGAATCAAAGGGTGTGTTCAGTTTGTTACATCCCACTTCCAAGCGGTGATGTATTGTAATTGTCAATGTTCGTTCGTCCGTCCGTTCGTTAGTTTGCCCAACAAATATTTTCGCAATCGTTGCAGATAGAAAAATGAAACAAAAAGCACATTACTTGGGCAACAAAGGGGATGACAATGAGATGATGACTTTAACCTTGAGAAAACTCGGTCAAGGTCAAATTTCAACTTTTGTACACTCAGGAACCGGATAAGATAGAAAGACGAGGGAGAAGGCCAGTGTGAGGAAGACCATAGATCAAAGCTAGTGCTTTGATCCATGAAAGTAGGTCAGAGCACTAGCTTTGATCTTTGACCTATGCAAATAGGTCTGGGTAAAATTTTTAATTCAGGGGTGTCACGGGATGTTGCAGTCTGTGCCTGCATTTGTTCCTGGTGTGCTGTTTCATGCTTGAGGTGCAAAAAAAAAAGCAATCATGCTGAAGAAGCCTGTGAGTACTTGCCCTTCATAACTCAGCACTTGACAGGTAATGTGGCTCCATTGTGACAAAGTGACTACATAATGTGGCAAAATAAAAACCCTGCATTCCTGTGACATTTCAACACATTGTAAAAATAGATCCAATAATTGCTTCATTTCCCATATATGAGCCTTCATAGTACTGTAGATCAGCATATGTGTGTGACTGAAGTGGAAAACCTGACTCTGGAACATACACTCACATTCTATGAATCATTCACTGAGATTAATTATTGGGGAATCCGTTTTCAGTCCAGTTGACCTCCCTGATACATGACATCAGAAGACACGCAGGGTTCTGGCCATCACAACTTGTACACTTACCTCATCGAGACCTCACGCAGCTGTGGTATAGATGGAGTTCACCCCATATGCTGTGTGTGTGTGTGTGTGTGTGTGTGTGTGTGTGTGTGTGTGTGTGTGTGTGTGTGTGTGTGTGTGTGCGTGTGTTCAGGGTTAAATGTCAAGCCACCCGCACCAGAACACCAGGAGATACGGCAAGTGGGCAGTTTGGATCCGTACAAGACCAGAAGAAGCCCCTCAGGCCTATTATGATAATAACTGATAGTTGGTGATACAGCTGTTCATTACTTGATATTATCACGTAAACGCTGCAAAATGCTGACTGGAAAAAAGTACAACGATCACACAACTGTTAGATATAATGTCATTCGAAGTGCTTTCTGTTAATGTTGAAAAAAGTAATTTAATTCTTGCCTGAAGGCAACTGCAGACATATTTAGGTCACACGTGGGGAGGGAACTTGTTTGATGCTGCGTTTAAACAGGAAAGCTTTGGGGCGGGTCTTAATTGACGAGGGTGGGACTGAGACCTTTTCTGATTGGTTTTTCGCGCCGCTTCCGTGTTGTCATTCATGAACGATCCCGCCCCTCACACATCTGTGGCTGAGCGTTTACAACTGACTGCTCTACCCAACGTGGAAGGCAGAGGGACGAAGAGATAAAATCGGACTTTTCTCGGGTTATAAATGAAAGCGAAACAATTTGTGTTCGTCGAACTGCTGAGAAAGAAACAGTTTAATGAATGAACGTGGGTCAGGTCATATTTACGGAGCGGGGAGACGTTTCGTCGTTTTTTTGAAGACTCTGGACACACGGGGGAAAGTTTAAATCCCTACCTGGGGTGAAGGTGAGACAGGTACACTCACTAAACTTTTTTTTTTTCCCGTCGTTGTCTCGTTTGTTAACGACTATATGAGGTGGTTTTTATCTCACATTTGAGTTCATCTGCCTGTGCAGCTGTGTGGCTTCGCTGTCCTGCACCAGACTCTGTTCAGCATGAATGACAGGCGCTGCGCGGTGTAACCAGTTCGTCCACTCGGGACAGGAGTTTCGACTGCTGCTTTAATCGACTTCCACATAAACCGTTAGCGAGATTTTCTGCTCCTCAAAACTTCGATAAGAGGACAAGAGGACTTTTAACAACCACCATGGCTGGTTTGAGCAACGTCCACATGAAAACCCTGGAGGACCTGACGCTGGACTCTGGATACGGGGCTGGGGACTCCTGCAAATCCCTCAGCCTGTCCTCCTCCAAGTCCAACTCACAGGCCTTCATGACGGCCCCCCACAGGGGGAACTGGTGGTACTACTCCGGCTCCATGAACAGCAGGAACAACAGCTGGGACACGGTCAACACTGTCCTCCCCGAAGACCCAGAAGACATCTTCTCCAAGTGCCCCCGTTTACCTGAGCTGGAGGAGTTCCCCTGGATGGAAGAGGAGGTGTCCAAGATATTGCGTAAAGTGGCAGAGAGTGGGACCGTGAAAGGGGCACCTGCACCGGTGTTCTCCCCGGAGGCCGTGAGAAGACTGTCCGCCCTCCTCCGCAGGGCTCTGATCCGCGTCTCCAGAGAAGCTCAGCGGCTCAGCGTCATGCACTGTCGCTGCACGCGTTTTGAGGTGCAGAGCGCCATGAGGCTGGTGCTCAGCTGGGCACTGGCCGACCACTGTGTCTCTGCCACCGTCAAGGCTATCTCCATGTACTGTATGAGCGCCGGGGAGCTGCTGAGGAAGGGTAAATCGGCCCGCTGCGGCCTCTCTTTCTCTGTGGGACGTTTCTTCCGTTGGATGGTGGATACCCGCATCTCAGTGCGCATCCACGAGAATGCAGCCATATGCCTGACAGCATGCATGGAAGCCCTGGTTGAGGAGATAGGAGCCCGGGTGCTGATGTCAGAGAGGGGTCATTCAGGTCCGGATTCAGGGTCAGCCTGCGCCCAGGTGAGCGCAGAGACCCTAGAAATGGTGGTCAACAATGATGCAGAGTTGTGGGGAGTCCTGCAGCACTACGAACACCTCATCTGTGGGAAGAATGCCAATGGTAAGAACACCTATACTTTTTTTTTCAGTGCATTTATTAAATCAACGAGTTGTTATTGGTCTAACCTGATGCAAATTACACACATGTAGTGTCTTTTCTGAAGGTGAATGTCAAAATTCGCCCAAGCTGTTTTTTTGGTTACACACACTCCATCAAGAGTGCCCATCAACACTTTCCAGTTGCTCACAGAGTGGAAAACGTGAACCGAGGCCTGCTGCTGGATACAAAAGCAGCTCTTTGTGCGTGAGCATTTGATCGATTCATCGCTAATTGGACTCGTCAGAATAGGAAAATAACATTGCAGAGGCATCTGAAATGGACAAAGAAAGTATTTTCTCTCTGACCAGGGTTGCTGAAGGAGACATTACTCTGGGTTCTGTGTTGAGTTGCCAAATTAGATGTAATACTTCACATTGGTCAGTTGCCAGATTGAGTCCTTGCATGTCAGTCCTGGTCTGCTGTTGTGATTTGGGGTGCAGAGAGTTTTTAGAGGACAGGCAGGGGGCATGTCTGTAGCCACAATTCTCTGTTTATGCTGACTTGTCCTGCTGTTTTGGCTGTACACTTCATAACTGCCCCCAACCCCCAACAATTTCATCACCTTTCACTCCTGGTCACCTCCTGTTACACAAATTATTTACACCCAGAATCATCTCCATGTGTATAACATCATTCTCCATCTCTTCTTGCCCAACTCCGGCTTTGCTTCCTGCCCTGTCAATTAGTTTCCTCCACCCTCACATCCGTCCTCAATCAGTTGTCCTTCTCTTTCACTTTTTTGAAACTCTAGCGGACCCACAGCGCTCTTTCAATGTTGTGTTGAATTATGAGCTTGTGTTGGGACAGTGTAATCAGCCTTTGTTTGTAGCCCACTACTAGCTCCCTGGAGCAGGGCTTTTTACTGCAAGACAATGCCCTTTTGTTGTGTGATGATGCAGCTTAGCCCAATGCAGACCGAATGAAAACAAATGCTGGGGAAACTGGGCATGCACACTTGCACAACAGAGAGTGCGGGAGAGAGGGGATAACTGCAGAGGGACAATATTATAGGGCTGTGAATTCACCACTGACCTAAGTTAAGACACCATCACACAGGAGGACCTTTGTTTGCCTGGGAAATTAATGCTCTGACACTGCCAACCTCTTAAATGTTTGAAACTAGTCAGCATGGAACACAAACGTGCATCTTTAACTGATTCATCATAATGTGTCCTCTAATTCAGCCTGTTAAAACAATAGAGCTCAATGTGTTGAACTTGTCTGTTATGACCATATGCTAGAGTTCGACCTATTTAATTGCAAAGTTAAAGAGCAGCTTTTGTCCCAGTATTTAACCAGATGTGTTTTGTTTGGGTTTCGACCGGCCTATTTCGGTGAGTTCTGTCATTGGTTTTGAGAAAAGGCTGTGTGTGTGTGTGTGTGTGTGTGTGTGTGTGTGTGTGTGTGTGTGTGTGTGTGTGTGTGTGTGTGTGTGTGTGTGTGTGTGTGTGTGTGTGTGTGTGTGTGTGTGTGTGTGTGTGTGTGTGTGTGTGTGTGTGTGTGTAATAACAACGACCCATTATTCTGACCACCCTTGCTTTTTATAGGCCCAAACTGGGTTGTGCAAGCCACATGTCCCTCTACCACCTTACCACCTGACACCCCACACCCTAATCCTGGCTTTCAGCTCCTCCTCAGCTGCTGGGGTCCCTACTTCACCGTAGACTAAAGACAATATCCACTTCACACTTTCAAACCAGGTTGTCTCAGATGGAATGAAGGCTAATGAACATACTGTATATGTACAAGACCTAGCTTTAAAAATCCTTCCTTTCGCTTGGTTTCTCTCCATTTTCTGCCTCTTTTTCTTTCTCAGGGGCAGGCTCACATCTGGAACTCTTTAAGCCAGAAATGACTTCTACGGCTCCAATAACAATTCTGAAAACTCCCTCCCTCTTTTCTTGCTCACTCTTGGCTTCCCCTTTTTTTTCCTCTGCTTTTGCGTTCACATCCACTTAATCTTTATCTGTTTATTTCTTACGGTCTACAGGGATTGCATTAGAGGAACCTGTTTTGGACGTGCCAGGATCCTATTCATTACTCATGTACACACTGGCGTGAGCAACTTTGGGCACTTGTGGACACACACATGCACTGAAACCTCTTTGGCCTGTTTTGTATTTGTTCAAATCATTCCACAGCACCAGTTGAATTCATTGAAAAGTGCAACTACACAGCAGAGTCCATTTGTATTTCCTTTCTCCATGAAGGAAATGGCAAGAGCAAGCACTTCCTGGTATAATTTGTATTGATAGATAAATGTGAGGCGTTTTAAAGTGCAGAGTAGTAGTTTTACTAATGGACAGTGGAAGTGGCTGTGAAATCATCGATGTTTATGACTGGCACACAGATGCCTGAACACTGCCTGAACTGGCTGAATGGATTTCTAAGTCACAGCCCCATTTGGGCTGTTGTGGGACTTGTGTGATCTTCACAGACGTTTTGTATCTCTGTTTGTTTCTTAAGTTAGCTGTTGCAGCAACAGTCCAACCAGTGACTTGAATTTGAGCAAGGCTGGTAACCATCGAAAGTCCCATCTAGTTGATCATGTTTGTCAAGCACTGCTCTGTCTGGCTCATATAGATCTGGAGCAGGAACTTTTTGAAAGAGTGCATTCACATGAGCGCACAATTTACTCCAATAAATAAACTTTGATTTGGTCCAGTATGAAAAAAAAGTTCAGTCTCCCTGCTCCAGCTTTATAAAGGTCATAAAGAGGTTGTGAGTGATGGGTTTTGGGTGCACCAAGAGAGCAGGGCATATGATTTGCCTCTCAGTATTTCCCCAAATATGTATTTAGCCCAGAAAGAGGCATGGGAACAGCGGGCAAAAGAGATGCAGAGAAAGCAACCCAGCATTGTGGTCACACATATGGGGAAACCAGCACTCTCAAAATACATTCCCAGCCCCACAAATCTGGAGCAGGATCAAATCCAGGTTTGGAAAACATGTCAAGACATTAATATTATTGTGAAATTGATTCAAGTTCATCCCTCTGTGATGCCTGTTTGACATGCTGAAAATCTGCATGTGTTATGCCTACAGCTGACTGTAGGATAACATTGTAGGAAACACTGTCAGCAGGTCAGTGTGTGTTGAGTTAAGACCATAAATCACATAGCTTTGGTGGATTATAAGGGTTTATCCTTCTCAAAACTCAAAAATTCTCTGTTTTCATGCGCAAGTGCATGTACCAATGTGGACCACAGACACACACACACACACACACACACACACACACACACACACACACACACACACACACACACTGATGGTCTTTGTTACTGTTTGCACTAGCCTCTTGTCTGGTCTCAGCGGTAAGAACACTGACCCATTACACTGCTGATGTTCTTTCATATAAATACGTTCATGTTTGGGTGCTCAAACATTCGTCTCTATATAGAAGCTACCCTTGGAGAACAGTGAGTAATGCTTTCACAGATCTCACACTGCCGATGAATTGTCTGGTATTATGAAACACAGTATATTGATTCAGGCAACTCCCACTGATTCCACATCTTCCGTTTGACGTCATCTATTTTGTGTCATCGATAACAATTGATTAAACTAAACAGTTTGTATACTTTGCTGCTTTTAGCCTTGCTCTTCTTTTAAATTTATTTTACTTTGACTTTAAGCCACACACCTTCTATTACATTACAGCCGCATGAGTCATGCCTCTTACAACTGTTTACAGTAAAGCACTGATAAAGAGGAAGTGAAGAAAGATGGGGAATAAAGATACTCAAGAGAAAAGAGCAGTAGATACTGTTAGAGACCCAGAAACAGACAGAATATGTTAGAAGACTCAAACCTTTGCATTGTTATTTATTGTTTCTAAACACATTCTTGGAAAGTCATTGTTGAGTTTTATTCTATAAAAGGAGAACGGGTGTGTTCAAATTGGCACTGAGCACCTTTAGCTTGTTTAAATTGGAAAATCTGCAGCCAGTTTGTCAGATGTGTTACCATAGAGGCCTAGCTGTGGTTTTTGAGGGAATCCATCATGCACATTGGGTTGTGATTGCAGCAGGAGTACCTAATGAAGGAAACAGGAAGACTGGCTGGTCTTGATCGTGACAGCTTACTGAATTGCCTGGATGTTCGTAATGAGAGGAGCTACCATGCATCACATCAGCTCCATCTTAAGTCCGTCATAGTCATAGGTGATTTGTGGATGTTTTAATTGAATATTCTTTAATGTGAAATGCATCTGTAAACCACCTGCAATTCAGTTACCTTGGTGATGGTGGCTTTACTGTATGAGCCTGGCAGCCATTGATTGGTGCTATGCGGGATATTCCATGCCTGCTGGACATTGACTAAAAGAAGTAGCGCCAAGCAGCAGGTACTTTTTACTCAATGGAAATGCAAAATGACAAGGAGAGACAAGTTGAGTGAAGCCAGTTCTATGCAGAGCATAAAGAGCTTTAGAGCTTTAGTTTTTCAAATGAATAATAGAAGAAATGCAGAGGGCAAATGTAAAAGTGGACTCTTTGGATTTGGCGACTAGATTATCATCCTCATTGTCAGTCTTGGGCACATTAAAAGTTACTGTAGCAACACTAGCCTAATAAGTAAGGGGCAGTATGGGAAAATATCTGATAATGATTTTTCAATGATTTTTCAACTTCGTCCTCCTGAGCTATCACAATCAGAGTTGTAATTACCAGTGGATAGTAGCTGTCGTGTGTGATCCTGGAAAACTAAAACCAGTTATTGTGGTTCCAGAGAGAGCCTGTCCTCATGCCTTCTCTGAAAGCATGTGCATCAAAGGAAGGGCTGCATTCACTGAAAAAACGGCCATGGCCTTTTTTGGATGTTCTTCAGCAAGGCTTTGATGCTCGTGTTATTTTCTCTTTTCCTGCAAGTCTAAACTGTTGTTTTTGTAAATGTAGTGAAAGAAGGAGCTTGTCTTGATGCTGTCAGTGATCACTTTGTCCAGTTGAGTCAGAGCAGCAGTGTGTGTGTGGAGCAACCCTCATGTACTGCACTGGAAAAGCAAACACACTTTTCTGTAGATGCACTGTTGCACACACGCGTGCGTGCTCCCGCACACACACACACACACACAGACACACACACACACACACACACACACACACACACACACACACACACACACACACACACACACACACACACACACCAACGTAATGTTGACAGAAGTATGTGTATGTGTGCTCGCGTACACACACACACACACACACACACACACACACAATGTTAACAGAAATGTGTGTGTGTGTGTGTGTTAGGTTATAACATCATCATAATTAAGCGACCACATTCATTCATTCATTCATCTTCTGCGCTTCATCCGCTGGCATGGGGCGTGAGGCGGGGGACACTCCAGGCACGATGCCAGTGCCACACACAAAGACGGACAACCGTGCGAACACACACACACACTCACTCCTACCGGCCAATCAACCTGAAGCGCATGCTTTTGGAGGTGGGAGGAATCCGGAGAACCCGGAACCCACACGGAACCCACACAGATACGGAGAGAATCCGCACAGAGCGGGATTCGAATCCGATTCGGACCCGCCGTGTTGTGAGGCGACAGCGCTACCCACTGCGCCCCTAAGCGACCACATTCTTTGATATTTCTCCTGCACGATTTTGTATGTGATGTCTTCCTGTCTTTCCTATCTTTGTCTTTCTCCTCTGATGTTGATGTTATCCATGGAATAATGAGTGTGTGTGCGTGTGTTTACTGTCAGCAATTTTGATTGAGGGATGATTGATGGTGAAAATATAGCCACAGGACCTACTCTTTCAGGAAGTGTAAGATTCCTTGGGCCCATTGTTGTCTGAGTTCCTGCTGTTGTCATAACACATGTGAACTAAGGTAATTAATCCATCAAAGTGCAGGAAATATGGTTTAGGGTTACAGATATTTAAGAATGAAATAAAATGATTGGGATTTTAGACCAGATATGATATGAAAAGTTCAGTGCCTGAAATTCCAAAGTTACAGTAGTTTTGGAAGGTGCTTCTCCTTGGGTATAATGTCATTTAATGTAGTAATTCCTCCCAATGTAATTTAAGGGTCGCTCTGACATTACAAACTTAAATTTGAGGTATTTTTGAGGTCATTAATTACAACATTACACTGGGATTTTGAGGCCTGAAAACACAGATCCAAAGCCCACTGCCATTAACACTGCAGTATAAATTAGCAATGACACTGCCTAATTTGCCCTGGAGGACAGAACACTATGGATTGGACATCGTGAAGTTTTGTGGGGTCGTCAGGCCTTTGGCCTCATTTTCCACAATACAGTTTAAACAAAAAGGTTCCTCACCATTGAGGAAGATTCCCGGAGTGGAAAGCCAACTTTTATCCCCTTTTTGGGAAACCTGTTCTAGACACCACTGGGATCAACATTGCAAGGTTCAAGGCTATTTTGTATTAAAGAAGCATTCTCATTGGATAGGATGGAAGTGGGGCGTTTTGAAGTTGTATTATTATGTGTGCCACCACAAACACTAGATTTAACAAGCAGCTAGAGGCAGTGAGCTGATTCACAAAAAGGAGAACAAATTCAACTGAAAAATGTCTTTGGAGAGGCAGAGTGAGGTTTGGGAGCGCTACCCCGTCTGTCTGTAGGATGAAATCAACAGCTAACAACAGAGATAATAACGGTTTTGTTCACTGTTAGACACCCATGCTCCTTAAATGTGAAGATCGTTCCTGCGGAGTGATGGCATGCTATCCAAATTACAAGTGAAATAAAACGGAAGAAAGGATTTCCACTTTGTCATTCTCATTCAATTGTGCTTAAATTTTCATTATAGTCATTATCTGTTTTCACCCTTCTCTTTGTCTCTTACGTACTTGTCTCCCTCCATCAACACTAGAATCACTCAATCAATCAATCAGTTTTTATTTCTAAAGCGCTTAATTACATCAACAGACATTTCAAAGCACTTTTACAGGCAGAAAAACCAAACCGAGCCCTCCAGAACAAGCATAGGTGACAGTGGCAGGGAAAACTCTCTCATTGTTTGTGTGCTCAGCCTGTAGATTTGTAAGCAGCAACACATCCTTAACATCACGGCTCAGCAGCTTGTTCGTATTCATTTCTGCTCTCATCACAGAATATGTAATCAATCCCCCAAGTTTTTTTGACAGTCACGCCCACACAACCGTCTCTGACTCTACTTTTTAGTTGTCTCTTCAGATTTTTGATTTCAATCTCTGGCCCTGGCTCTCACATATGGAACTGTCTCTGTTTATCTCAACTGTATATTCTCTCCAATTTTTATTCAACATCCTACAATTCAATTTGTATCTTCCAAAACCTTCACTTTTCCATCTGCAGCCAAGCCAGTCAACCCCGTCTCCTAAACACATCACCTGTGGATCAAGGTCACCCAGGTTGACATGTAGTGATTAGAAGAGCCACAGCATTGCACACAGCATATTTGGACCAAATTCATGTACAGTAAGGCTTTCTGGAATTCCCTTGTGGTTTGTGGAAGGAAGGGGCACATTTAGACTGGGACCATATGGAGAACACATGTTGGTACAGGAAAGCAGACTCTGTCAAGGCAGGACACCCTCGGATGCAGCCTTCGGTCTCTTTCTGTTGTTGATGTCTGCCCAGAACATCCTCCACATGTGGATTTCTTCTCACAGCCTAAACAAACACTTCTCATCCCTTTAGTAATTAAAAGAAGATGTGTGTAATTAAGGAAAGTTTGTAGCAAACTTTAGTGGAATTGAGGTCTGTCTCCCCACCACTCACTCCAATTTTGTGATTTAAGACTTGATGAACATGCAAAAGTTTAGATGATGATTCTGCAACTGTCATCATCAGTCTGGCCAGCACTTCTGGATCAGACGTGGTGATTATGTGCAGTAAGGAGTGTCACCAATCTATGTATTTCCTTTGAAAAACTTGTATTTGGTTTTGTGTCTATGTTGTGTTTTTGAGGCTGAAAACGTGTGGCTCAACAGCCTGGGCACAAAGTTGCTGCGATAAAAATACATTGACCTAAGGTTTTGTTTCTGCGTCACTGTGTTTCCATACAGGATATTTCTATCTGGGTACTTTCCTATTAATCTGTTTTAAATCTGTACATAGCATTCATATATCATTGTACTGAACGTGAATTGTTTATTGCTGTATATTAAGTCACAGTTTATGTGTATTATATGTGTGCTGTGTCAGCCATTTGTGTGTCCCTGCAGGGTCACACACACTGCTGGACTTCATACTCCAATTATGGACATCAAGTTTCCTCTTGAACGTTGATAATCTGCCTATTGAGCATTAGGAGGAGTGTGGAGAGATGGGTCTGCAGAGGAAATAGGGAATGTGGTAGAATTCCACACTGATGAAAGGATGCCTTTAAGGGTGTTAAAAATAGAATTTTCTAAGGCTTGACACTTGCCATACAGTGAAACAACTACTAGTATTTAGTGTGATCTTGTGCTAGTTGTGTGTCTCCATATGAGCAGAGCAGAGGAAGTTGATGAGGAAGTCAGTCAGACGGCAGTTAAGCAGACCTTAAGCCAGACACACAGCGCCCCGTTTTCCCCTCTTCATGTTTTACTAACATGTTCTTTATAAAGCTCATCGATCTGATTCTGTTCAACACTTTGTTAGACTGTTGGGATTATTAAACATGTTAGGGTTAAACATTTGTTACACTCGCATGACAAGTTGTCACAAGTGTGACTGGTTTTGGCTATTAAAAAAGGTGTCTGTTTAGGTAACAGTACTGCTAACATGTAATGCCTCATTACATGTTAGCAGTAAGCTTTATGGTGCCTCTGTTAAAAGGGGTTGTAAAGGCACTCTCTAAGACAGCCTGACTGTAAATATATAATGTAAGACCTGGTCAAGCAATTGCTTCAACAGAGGCCATGAAAAAGGAAGTGGTGGAACAGAAGAGGTCAGCACACCTTTCTGCCATATAAGTGAAAGAGCCAGCACCTTCTGTGCTTTGTCTTTCAGTCAATAGTCTGCATTTGGCAGGTAACTCCACACTGCCAGTGAGGTCCCCTAAGGAAGGAGCCTTTTAGCAATCCAGTTAGGTGATGAAAAGCAGTATTTGGCTGCATGAGAGGGTTGGGGTGGCAGATGTGCCAGGAGTAAAGACTGGGTGAGGGGCAGGAAGGTCATAAATACTGCAAAACCAAGCCAGCTGGGCTGAACCCCACCCCTAGTAAGGTTGAGTTTTAGCAGCTTTTTAGCAGCGGAAAAAACATTTTGGCAGAGTTTTATGTTTTTCACACAAGTCAGCCAGGGAAATTGTATTGACTCCATGTGAGCAGACAAGAGACAGTCAGGTCTGATTTTGTCAGGAGAACAATGGAGCACGCAGTGTGTGGCAGGAGAGGAAAGCCCACATGTGAAAATACTGGCAGGAGATGTCTGGATGCATCTCTGTGGATCTCTGATAACATTGTGGCTTTATCTTTTGAACAGAGGAAGATAACACCGGCAGAGCTGCAGTTTTATGCAGTCACATGAACAAAATCAAGAATCACTTGAGATAGAGACACCAACTGATTAGAAGCAAACAGTCAAACAACGAATTTTTCTTCCCCTGGATGTATGTGTGATAAGTAACTCTTCTCAATCTCATCAAGATGTCTTTATGATACAAAATGTCACCATGTGAGGATATAACCTCGGCTCTCATTTTGTGTGTATGGATGGCTATCATCTCCAGCCTCCTGCTGGGGCAGATTAACATCAGTAGAGGCCCCTCTTCTTGTTCTGCCCTTACAGACACCTCTCAAGAGCTTCATCTTTCTCTCCCTTTCTGTCTCCATCATTTCTTTCATCTTTTGTTCTACTACTCATCCGTTTCGTTGCTCCTGATTCGCTGTGCAAAAGCCCTGAAATCCCATTATTGTCTCCCTCAGAGCATAGCATGATGAAACCAATAACATACTGACAGTGTGTGTGTGTGTGTGTGTGTGTGTGTGTGTGTGTGTGTGTGTGTGTGTGTGTGTGTGTGTGTGTGTGTGTGTGTGTGTGTGTGTGTGTGTGTGTGTGTGTGTGTGTGTGTGTGTGTGTGTGTGTGTGTGTGTGTGTGTGTGTGTACCTGAGTCCATGGCTGAATGAAAAACAGATGTTTGTGTGCCATTTATTTCTAACTGTAGATTAATGGAAAATGCACTGAATCTAAAACACGTTTACATGAATTACTATGGACTATAATTATAAGGTGTGGCACAAGTTAACATTGAGTCTAAAAGAGGAGAGAGTAAAAGTGTTATTCGATATTTTTAAAATAGTCCAACATATGTGCATGAAGACTCTCACATGTGCTGAAAATACGTCTTGTATGTATCTACCTGAGTCTGTGAGAGTTGCAGACAGGCACTGAGCTAAGTGGAAAAAGAAAGAGAGGGAGGATGAATGGAGGGATTAAGGGACAGTGACAAGAACAGAAAACTAAATCAGAGCAAGATGAACCTGTCTAGTGGTTCTTGGCTCAACTGCACTGCTTCACTACAGGCCATAATTATCCTCTGACCGATTCATGTCGGTATAGCTCGAGTGGTGAGGTCACAATTTAGCTGGCTAGCACAATGAGGTCAAGTACTATTCATGCCTAGGCTTGTGTACTTCTGCCTGCAGCTTTCCATCTAAGACGCTCTGGCTCACAGTTCCAGCTATCTTTGTCATGACTGCTTGTACGGCTGCAAACTGGTTTTGTGTCCCCACAGTTTGAAAATCCAGCTGCTGAAAGAACGATCCTCCCCTCCATCTCCTGTCCTGCAGAATTTCTCTGTAAGGGGTTTACTGCAGTTGTCTTCTTGCCGAGGGTCAGAAAATGACCTACCACACAGGACTGTTATTAGAATCAGGCTTCCAATAACTTGAAACATAAAGTCAGTGGCCCAAACCCAATTCACCCTCTACTTCTACCACAAAGATTTTTTGAGTAATGATAACCAGCTATATTTGTATTGCGCTAAATCACATCAGCAAACATTTCAAAGCGATTTAACGTACAAAAAAACCCAACAGGACCCTCCAGAGCAAGCATAAGCTAATTATTTGTCCTGTACCACTCTGTTGCTTGCTACCATAATCAACTTGTGACTAATCTAAAGACTGACTGAAAGAACAAATATACTGAAAAAATAACATAAACTACATGCATCATGTTTATTGTCCAAAACTGCATGAGGGGGTAAAAGCCTGAAAAAGGAGATTTTCAACAATCCATTTATTACCTTCGGTCTACATTAATTACATATTCCTACTAATCTTCAACAGTGTTTGATGATTATTTGTGACGAAAAAAAAAACCTCACTTTTTTAACCACTTTGGTTGCCAAGTTTCCCAAAATTTTCTGCCACTATCTACTACTTCTTTTGAGTCTGCACTTAAAAACGCTCTGTTTGAAGGGGTGTCCAAAGCACTGGATATCCACGCCCCCTTGATACCCTAAGAATCAGAACACAGTACCCTACAGGGAAGCATACAAAATGGAGAGGTTGGGTCAAAACTGGTATTGGGATTAGACCTTCATTTTTTTATGCATGTTAATCAGTTGGTGTTGTTGGGAGGATGACTGCTGAATTCAGTCAAACCTTTGGCAGGTAACTCCAGAGGTCTTCTGTTATTTGCCGTAGTTGATTTTTTTTTAATATTGAAACTCCATTCTCACCCGGATGTTCTCCCCAGGTTTGTACCATGGTCTTTATTGATTATGTTATAACCCAACATATTTCTCTCTAGAGGCAAAAGGTAAAGCATAACTTATTATCGCACTGCAAGACTTTCTAAGTCTGTGACTTTCTCACAGGCTGAAATTTGAGATTGGGAGTCTTCTCAGGGTTGTGTGTGTGTGTGTGTGTGTGTGTGTGTGTGTGTGTGTGTGTGTGTGTGTGTGTGTGTGTGTGTGTGTGTGGAGTAGTAAATAGAGTAGAGTAGAGTATAACTTTATTTATCCCTTAAGGAGGTTCCGTCAGGGAAATTAATTTCTCTGTCGCACACAGTACAGTAAGTACACAAAACACAGAAAAAGCACACAGAAAGCACCAGCACATAGAAAGTAGTACAACACCAAAATAGAAAGAGTAATAAATGACCCATCAAGAATATATAAATAGAAAATCATAAATAGGCATAGAAATGAAAAATAAACAGGCCTGCTTAAGTATGGGTATAGTGAAATGTCTATAGTGTTTGTATTGTTTTTGCTGTATTGTCTGTGTCATCCCTCAGCTCTCGTGTGGACTTTCTTCTTCTTCAACTCCCCCAGAGAGGAGTTGAGTAGTTTAATGGCTCGGGGGATGAAGGAGTTCTTCAGTCTGTTTGTCCTGCATGTTGGGAGGTGCAGCCTCTGGCTGGTCAGGCTTCTCAGGCTCCTCTGGTTGTTGGTAACGGTGTGCAGAGGGTGGCTGTCATTGTCCATGATGTCCAGCAGTTTGTCCAATGTTCTCTTCTCTGCCACCGTTGCCAGAGGGTCCAGCTTCATCCCGACCACCGAGCTGGCCCGCCTGATCAGCTTCTCCATCCTGGAGAGATCCGCCTTGGTCACGCTCCCTCCCCAACACACCACAGCGAACAACAGGACGCTGGCGACCACAGACTGATAGAACATCCAAAGGAGCTTCCTGCAGATGTTGAATGCCCTCAGCCTCCTCAGAAAGTACATCCTGCTCTTTTGTACGGCTACCTCGTGTTGCTGGTCCAGTCCAGCTTGTGCGTGTGTGGGTGCGTGTGTGGGTGCGTGTGTGTGTGCGTGTTTGTGTGTGCGTGTTTGTGTGTGCGTGTTTGTGTGTCTGTGTTTGTGTGTGCGTGCACTCCAGTACTTGGTGCGGTACTGCTTTTGTGCTCTTTTGATTACGGGAAACACATTTTTTTCTAACATCTTAAGTCATTTTATAATCAAAAACTCGACTGTGAACACTTTGCCAGGAGTGGAATGAAATATCCCATGAACCTCTCCTTCTGTCTGTCTAGCCGGTTGTGGTCATGGGGTTTCCCAAGAGGGCAAAGCAGGGGCTACAGCTTGTCATGTAAATGGATAGGAAGTGCATGAGCTAAAAGTTGGAGCAGAAACCAGAAAAAAAAGGTGAAGCAGACAGAAATGGTACCAACGCAGGAGGGGGATGGTGATGCAGATCATCAGGGCCCACACAGTTGCTCAGCCATCATCATCACACCCAGACAGGCCCTACAGTGGGAAGAGGAGAATGGAAGCAGATCAGTCACTCTTCTGTTTGCTCAGGAGTTGAGTGAGCATGTGCAAGAATAGTCCCACAATCTGTTACACAAAAACAAATCCCCTAAAACAACAAGAATTCACACTTGGCTGTTTAAGGGTCTTGCTCCTGTGCAGTCTGAGCCTTGGGAAGAGCAGAGGGGATTGTGTGTTTTAGTAAGTGTGGTCAGGATGTGGCTTGCAGTTCTCACTAGTCATGATTTACTAACTACACTCATGGTGGTTAGACCCTGACACTCAGCACATATTACAAGTCTGACCATAGAACAATGTGGAAACTTTTTCATCGTCTCCCGATGCCCAGTTTCATTTACATTGTAGTGCAGACTCATCCAAGAAGAGTATGTCCCTCCAGATTTATTGATTATTTTCCTCCAAGCTAGATTTTATAAATTTTTGTACAGCTGTATATTGAATATACAACAAGGCCAGGATGTAGGTTTGTGTGTAAGGAAGAGGTTAAAGTCTGACAGCTATTATTTAGCCATTGTGGCTTGGGCAGAGTTGTGAGAATGTTAGCTGAAGTGAATTGACTGGACCCTCTTCAGTACTCAGAAAAACATTAAGACACACACACACACGCACGCATGCACATACACACACACACACACACACACGCTTGTGAGAATTGTCCAGATTCCTGAGCAATTAAAAGGTGAATGGCTTGTTAAGGTGCTTAGTTAGTTGAAATGCTCTGATTTTGCATTTTGAAGAAGACAAAGGAGATCAAGAAAGATAACAGTCTATCGGGCTAATGTCTTCTGTCCTCTTTTTTCCATTTGCTGTTTAGAGAGGGTTTCACTGGGTGGTCTACAGTGGCACTTTGACCCACAGCCTCATATAACCCGCACGACGCACAGATACACACACTCATGCAGATTCACACTTTGAGAGGTGTGAACACACGTGGACAGACACATTAGACACATTAGAACAGACAAGGATTAAACCTGTCTGAAGTTGTTGAGATGACCTAATAAAATATTTCAGTGGCACACACTGAGTCAAACCCGTCCGGAGCACCTGCAGAGGCAACAGCTGGGAACACACAGCAACAAATACACACGCGAGAGCGCACACACACACACACACACACACACACACACACACACACACACACACACACACACACACACACACACACACACACACACACACACACACACAGCCTCCAACTTTTTTTGTGTTGCTGCCATGCAGGGGCTGAGGAATGTTTGAGCAGGTGCCCCCTCCAGAGGAGAGGCACGCTGTGTGGTGTTTGTATTTTAATGACATCATCTGTCTTGGTATTTAAAAGTCAGGAGTACAGTAGTGGTGATTCAGAATGATGGGAAACGCTATAGCAACGAAACGTCTCATTAGGTTTGTTTTTTTTTTTTTTCAATTTCACTGAAGTTGAAAGGCAGAACTTTGAATCTTTTAATCTGAAGGACCACTCTGAGAATGAGATTAAATTTGGTTTTATTTCTTATTTTTATATTTTGAGCCAACCAAGAAAATAAATAAAAATGACAATGTAATAACACACTTATAATCTGACATCTACACTGCCTGTTTTTGTATAATTTGTTGTTACACATAATTCTTTTTGTTTTTTTATTTTGTTTACTCAGGGCCTTGTTTCTAATGTTTCATCAGTGGTTCAACCAGAGGCATCTTTCCTCCGATTAAATTATTGCTTAAATTATTAAGCATTTTTGAGTCATATTGAACAAAAATAGATGGCAGAAAATTGACCAGATTGAAAACTTTTTTTATAAAACGTTCTTCAAAAATATTCTGTTGTTATCTTGTAAACTCTTTTTATTCTCATCTTGTGTGGCATCAGAGAGGTCCATATCCCCAGGTACACATGTGTGTAATAATGACATGGACACAGTAAAGCTTTGTTAGTGTTTTCCACTGCAGTTGTTACATGGGTACATGGTCTCTAATGAAGGAGTGGAGAGTGGCATGGGTGAGACTGTGTGGCTTTTTGTGTTTCAGGGTTGCTTTATGGTTGTGAAAGATGTGAGGGTCAAGAGGTGAAATAAATGGATATGAGGATGGTCCTTTTTAGAAGGCCTCTTGACGTGTGGACACTCCCTCTGTGTTCAGTGTGTATGAGGGGTGTGTGTGAGTGTCAAGGGTGAATTGTAAACCCTCTCTGGGTGTCAGATGGGTCATACAGCCAGTTGAATGAGGTGACTGATCTGGTTAAAGGTAGTTTATTGCCCCCTACTATAGCGGTGGACCTGCTGATGTGCCCTGCAGGTCCCTAACACACCCAGGTCACACACAGAGAAGAGAATATTTAGAGCTCCACCAAACTTTCTTGTAATAGTACAAGGCACATGATTTGCTAATATGTCTCTATGGTCAGACTGCACACATCAGAATGTCAGTGTCTGTCTGAGGTTGGGTGGTCTGCTGATTTACTGCCAGTATGTCACTCTCACGCTCGATCCAGTGATCCAGAGATCCCCTGATTAACTGCAGGAGGCATCTGGCCCACAATAACCATCCAATGCGACGACATGCATCCCCTCCCATCACAGAACCCTCGCTTTTCATCACACTGAGGACAGTTGTTGCCAACAATAGCACAGATGACAGTAGAGTCCGGCAGATGTGAATGACCCATCCCTCGCCGTTACTGAGAACTAAAGAGATGCGCGGTGTTCGAATGAAGGTCTGTCCATTGCTCTAAAACGCTGCTGAATTGCCCCGCCCATGAGATCATGAATTTATCCATGGCAGGATTGTATAAAAGGTTGGGGTTTTTTGGGGGTTCTTTTAATGCAGTCTCATAATTTACCATAATACTAATGTGATACTCCTTTTATGTCTTGTATGTCTGTACTGTTAGACTTACTCACAAGTTCAATTCATATTTTTATTGCTTTATTGCACACTTCATATGTACTGAAGTAGGGTTTGGATGTTTGCTTTTCATTCACAATGGTTTTTTTTTTTTGGTTTTGTTTGGTGTACCTGTGTCTGAATCTGATAAACACCAACCACACCCTGTAGCAAGCCCTCCTCCAAACTTTGATTTTTCCAGTTTGAATCACTTCATTCTGCGTCATGATTTTACTTTCTGCCCAACCCAACTGGGAATGTTAATCGGCAGAAAGCTGCTTTAGATTTACAAGAGGAATCTGGATCCCGTTCTTTGAAATGTCAGACTCCTAAGTCTTTGTATTAAAACCGCTTGTTGGACTGTGAGAACTACGCTGCAGCAGGAAGAACTTATGTGAATGTAAATGTTGAGAAGGATTTGTTGTAGTTAATTTATCTCCTTGAGCATTTGAAAGTAATCTAAAGTGTCTTTGACTTTCAGTGGATGTCACTGGTGGGAAAGGCTCAGCAAGGCGCCCACAAAGTGTGTTAATGTGCTGACTAATGTGTGAATCCTGTATTTAGTAAGAGAATTAGGAACATGCTAGAAATAGAGTTAGAAGTTCAATTTAATTAGTAAGTCACAAAATGTTCTTATGAGTGTTATTCGAGCAAGGCTAAAGTGATAATGAAACAATGCAAAACCTGATTGTGTGTGAGGGACACTAAGACAAAAAAAACAAAACCTCACACTGAGGTTATTTCAGTCTTCATGTTTAATTTAAAGGTTGTCTTGTGGGAGTGATCAGTGACAAAACTAATGACAAAGAAAAACTTAAATTCTGGAGCCTCACACAGGAGGCGAGTCATCTTCATGTGGGATTTTTAGGGATTTTAGGCCCCCTCAGCCTGGAAGTTTCATAGGAGGGACACAAGCAAACACCGAGTTGGAATTATAAAAGCTTATGGAGTGACGTATGGATTTAATGATTCATGATATTTAAAGGCATCAGCAAGGTTTTATGTGGAAAACCTTCCAGGTTTATTTATGTGCACTGTTTGCTTACCTTTTATTGCTAGTGAATTTGGATTTGTTGTTTGAGTATTTGAAATGAATACCACCAAACAACCAGAGTTCATGTTCGTTTGGAGACACCACACATTCATCACAACAGTCAGAAAACATCGTAGCGGTTCCAGGCATTCAGTTCACTGAGGAGTGAGATCCACCCAGCCCACTGGCCTGTGAAACTATAACTATACTGGTGTCTATGAACCTTGCACCCCGCCTCGAGCTGTTCTCAATGACTGTGTTGTTTGTGGTTCAAACTGACTGCGTCTCTGTTCTCGCCCTCCAGTGGGTCCAGCTGAGAGAAAATGAGCTGATCGGACAGAGAGGGTGGGAACAATTTGTGCCAACATGCAGTCAGACACACCTTGTGCGTTTTGCTCAGTCCACTGCCCTTGCTGTTATTTGTCAGAAGACCAAAATAGAGGGCAGTTTGTTCTTAAAAGGGAAGTAGGCTTTTTATTTTTAAAATGGGCAAATAAAACAGACATGACTCAATCTATTCCAGCCGGTATGGTTCAGTGGGAATTCTCAATACTAAAGCAGATCATATTGTCACCATTACATTGTGCCTTCACAAGTTCTTCTTGTGGTTTTTTAGCCTTCTGGCAAAATTTTGCATGGTGACATCATTTCAGTTGCAGAAGTGGATTTGATTATTAGGGGATGGGTTTGAGGTTAGATAGTGGGAATGTGTTATTGCAGCATTGTCTCTGTGTGTAATTTATTCCATCTCATGGAGAAAACAAAGCCAGCTTCCATATACAGTACAGGGTCTTTCCAGCCCCAGCCCTGTACGACAAGCCAAACCTATAAAACTCAAGCCATGCAGTTATACCATGTGAAGTACCATTTCATATGGCAGCGGGTAATTTTAAAGGAAACTAGATGGGCCCCTGGCACCACAGTTGGCCTGGAATGTATAAAAAACACGATTAGAGAGAGAAAGAGAGAGGGGGAGAGGAGGGAGAGGAGGAAAAGAGAGAGATTGCTCAGGGTAAGCTTAATGGAGAAATGTTTCAGGGCTGAAGAGAAGAAAAAGCTGATTTAAATCCTACCACTCCTGACTTGATCAAGTTTGTGTGTGTCGTTGTTGAGTGGAGCTGGGAGTTATGTTTTGTTTTTTTACATCCTGCTACAAAGCGGTGATGTATTGTAATTGTCAGTGTTTGTGTGTTCATCCATTCATTCATTCGTTTGTTAGTTAGTTCGTTCGTCCATTCGTTTGTTTGTTTGTTCGTTAGTCCACCAAATATCTTCGCAACCGTAGGAGATAAAAAGATGAAACAAAAAGCACATTTCTCCGGCGACAAAGGGAATGAAAATGAGATGATGACCTTGACCTTGAGAAAACTAGGTTAAAGTCAAATTTCAACTTTTGTACACTCAAGAACCGGATAAGATAGAAAGACGAAGGAGAAGGCGAGTGTAAGACCGTAGCTTAAAGCTTGTGCTTTTATCTACCTATGCACTAGCTTTGATCTGTGGTCAAAGCTAGTGCATAGCTTTGGCCTACCTTGAAAGGTCAAAGCTATGCCCTTGTCAGGCACTACTTTCAGGATACCTTGACCTATCCTGAAAGTAAGTCAGGGTAAGTCGCAGATGTTGCCGTTTCTTACTGCCTTGGTTCTAGTTTACACTGTGACATTGATACTACTTTAGAGTAACTGAAACTGAATAGCTTCTTCAGGCATTCCCCATCAACATCCTTTAATTTCTGTTTTCAAGGAACTATTCCCCATTTTTGATTGATGCCTTAAAATGCTATAAACATCTTTATGGTGGAGCTGTTCAGCCACACAAGACACACAGACTGAACATCAGGTACGATAGGTGGTGAACTTCCTTTTTTATCAAGCTATAAACATGACTGTACAGTCTGTCCTGGAGATTAGCTCATTGAACAAGTGACAAAACAGACATAAAACCTAAAAAAAAGTGTTTGCTGAAAGTAAGTTTGCATATTAACGTTACTTGTATTTTCAAAATGAAAACCTAACATTTGAATGACAGTTTTTACTGTTGTGCCAGCTGTGATATAAATTAATCTGTTTCTTTAGCAGTAGAAGAGAGAGATTCAGATCTAATATACGTTGTACGTTTCATCTAACAAATCCAAAAATCTTTATTTCAGTCTGTGGGCACAGACAAAGTCATGCATTTTCAAGGCTTTGTTTTCAACTTTCAGATCTTCTTTCTAAGTTAATTTCCTAGAAAGCATCTTTACAAGCTGGAAGTTTATTTTACAGGACAGCAGGAACAATCTGAGAACCGCAGGCAGCACAGGCACCACATGTGATTCTTTCACATCCTCCAAAATAGGAGCTTTGCCTTCTTTAGCTTACAGCTTGCAGTGATTAATTTTGTATGTGGGTGTTCTCACTCGGTGATTTAGGGAAGCCCCATTTTACACAGCTGATAAGGTTACTTCCTCTTTTGGGAACAGCTGAGTGTCACCTCTGGCCCATGACCCTTTGCAGCCAGGGGTCACTCGAGGTGTCAGGGGAGATCGACCAGACCCACTTCACTTGTCTATCACATGGTCTGTGAAACATCAATGTGTGTGTGTGTGTGTGTGTGTGTGTGTGTGTGTGTGTGTGTGTGTGTGTGTGTGTGTGTGTGTGTGTGTGTGTGTGTGTGTGTGTGTGTGTGTAATCAGTAACTTTGATGTATTTCAAATCAAAACACCTTGAATTGCATGCACTGTAAAGGTTATGAATGCTTCTCTGTCTGGCCACAAATCCACACTGGCAGTGTATACTTTGAAAGACACGCTAACATGCTAACATGTCAAATGAATACTTATTTTTAGCCCAATACTAATAGACCACTTTAAGTCTTTAAATGGCTCTCTGTCCCACTTGAATTCTGTTTAGATAAGGAATGTGATGAGGGTCCACCAGAGCAAACAAACGCATGGATATTTTTAACCCCATATGCTAAAACAAAGCTAAAGTCTTCTTGCACTGCAGGCAGAAAGACATGCACTCACAATAAAGTTCATTCATCATTCTCACTGTTACTTTCTCAGAAATCCCTTTCATTGCCTCCAATGAAAGACCAGTGTGAGGCACACAATCTCTTGAAACAGTCAGAAGAATGTGGTGGGTGTGGGTGGGGTTGGATTTGTGGAAAACAGGTGTTTTGGAGCCCCTGAGTGTGGAAAACAAGAGCCCCGAACTGTGAGTGTAGGATCACATCTGGTCTATGGATTCCACTGACAACAAGTGAAACATGTTGTGTAGAAGTCAAAGGAGACACTGTGGGTGTAATACATATACCAAAAAAACAGTCCAGTTAAACTGTACTTCTATGTCTGTCAACCCCTCATCCTCCATCAGGGGACTAGCTCCGAGCCTCCTGGCCCAGAGTCAGAGCTCCTTTCTGGCATGGGGAAGCCCGCTTTCCACTGATCCATTCATTCTGTAATAAATGAAGAGTTTGTTAAAGGAGGAAGGGCAGGTGGACGTGTGTGGAGGAGATTTTCTTTCAGTTTACTGAAAACATACTCAGCAGGAGCAAAACTGATTATGTCCTCCTGTCCCTAACACACTCCCTCTAGACAAAACAAATCAGCACAGGCACTCATTATGTTCAGAGAATGTACTTTTCTCAGAGCGTAGAGCTGTGACAGAACATGGCAACACACAAAAGTAATCTCAAGGATCCTTGTTTATTGTCACAATCTAGTCATTATTATATACAGTCAAACATTCTCTGTGTGTTCAAGTGTGACTTGTGTTCATCTTATCTGGTTTTGTGCTGAGAGATGAAGGTGATCCCAAATGTTTTCCAAATATTTGTGGAAAACATAACCATGAGAAGCAGTTATGTCCTCGAAATGCTAAAATACCATGACATTGAAAGACTAAAAATACCACAGGAACAACAAAGACAAAAAAGAGAGATAAAGGGGTGTAAAAAAGCTAGTGGCTTTTATTTATTTATTTATTTTACATTTTTACTTTGCGTCTTTCTTGCAGGTGGCAGCTAAGAATTCTTGTGTTTGCCTTATAATGGATTAGAGTCTTGCTGTAATTAGTGTGATATTACTCATGAAAGCATCAAAGTGACAGCCAGGTTGGTCAGAATATCAGAAACTTTAAACACAACAGAAGTAGCCATTTAATTCTCCTGACCTTTCTATTGCAGTATGTCCAACATCATTATTAGTGATAGTTTGGTTGAGCACAAAGGAGCTGTAATGGTTTTGGGATATAGTTTGGAAGGTTTAGGGGCTAACATGGGCTTTGTGGTAAATTTCAGCTGTGATTAATAGCTGGGATTCCCACATAGCATTCGCACGGTCAACTTCAGAAATGGAACCATAAAGGCTGCCAAGACATGAATCCCCTCTGCCACTTGCCTCCCCCTGCCTCACCCTTTTTACAGTCTTGGATGATCCTGTGCATGACTCATCCGTCTTCCACCAAACCCTCACTCCCTCTTCTCCCCTTCTGCCACCATCCCCTCCTCCTTAACATCCCGAGCCTCTCCACGCACCAGAGACAAATGATGCATATAGTGCTGGAGCTGCTTGTGCCCGTGATATTAGTGGTGACGGTGGGTCCAGGCCCTGGTTGGCTTGCAGACCAGTATCAGGCCCAAATGACGCAGGCTGGGGTTCAGCGGTGAGGCCAGCAATGGGGTGGGACTGTGGGAAATACTCACTGAGTGGAAATGTGTGAATATTTGCCATGGCTTTGAAAAAATAAGGCTGAATCAATTGAAACCATATTAACAATTCAAATGATTTTTTTTTTCAAGATGTTATTTTTGAGCATCCTAAATCTAGGCTAATGCATATTGACTGTGAAGATTCTCAGCCATCCGGGTTACGGTAGATCTCTGTGTTGAATGAAGTTAACTGGATATTGAAAACTTGAGTTTGAAGTCCTATTGTCGAGGTGTCATTGTTGCTAAACTTGTTGAGGGCCATTGTTTATTCCTGACACACAATTTGTTACACACCATCACCCAAATTAATGCAAAAGAATTTCTCACCATCTCTTAACTAAACGGGTTGGAGTCTTTTTGAATTGAACCATTTCTGAAGGAGTATATTTAAATAAATTGTCCCACACTAATTCCTGCTACTCTGTCATATGGTTGCAATAATACTTAAGGCAGCTATAAAGGACGGTGACATATACACAATGAGGCAGCTCGGCAGAGTATGCAGAAACAAATATAACACAATAATATGAGATTCTGCCATCTGTTTTTGCTAATAGATATTTCAATTTCTTTTGAGACTAGTGTTGAAAATGCTTGACGGGTTTTCTAATGTTACCCCTCCAGATGCTAAATGTTGTTTTCAAGCAAAGCCCTCATCATAGTTACTATCGTGCTTAAAGTAGCATACCAAGGTGAGCACAGACATACTTTATATGTAAAGACCTCCTGTATGTGGTTACCTTTGTGATCATGTGAGTGAACAGGGATGCGTTGAAGCTTGTGTAACATTTTGTTGTCCATAGTGCAGGTTCTTTGTAGTGGGGGTAGTCTGGTAGAGGTGGCTCTTTTCATTGTGTTGGAACGAGGAGTCAGCACATATTATACAAATCAGATTGTGCAGAGAAATTCCCTTTAGAAAAGTAACGCCATAGTGAAAATAGCTTCTGTTCTGTCGATGTGCGGTTAATTTATGAAACATGTTCTCCTCTTCCGACTGGCTTTGTTTGTAGGGAATCAACATGTCATGTGTTCTCTACCACTCAATGGAGATATCTACCTCAGATAATATTCCATCTCTTTGTCTTTGTTAGAGAAACTGTTGTCCTGATTGTGGATGATGCAGACACCCAGCATGTCATTTAAAATTGTACCTGGATCATCAATTTTTCATTTAATTTAAATATCACATATGCTTTTGTCCATACATAATGGACCCCGCCATAGAAAGTGAGCTTTGCCAGCTACTGCTGTATGCATGACAAAGCAGTGTGTTTGTGCAGCATTGTGATTTAGACAGCTCTTTTTTCAAGAACATTAACCGTGTTTTGTAAAATGAATACAGCCTGCTGGTCAGTTCAGACTGAAGCTGTTTCGTTACACTCACTCATCATAAACTACACAGCTTTGATTCAAAACTTACCAAATTCTGGTCAAATTTAAATTTATTCCAGCTTTGACAAGTTCCTATTTATGTGGTAATATTTATAGGCTTGCCTTTGGCTTAAAAGTGTTCTCCTTTACTCTCCAAATTTAGTCCGCTCTTTATTTTTATCCAAAGTGTGTCTTCTATCACAGGGTGTTGAGAAGAAGTGGGGAATGCGGAGTCAGAGGATGGGAATGTTTCTTACACACATCAGAGGTTTTCTTTCATTTGATCTCTTTTAGAGTACTAAGCATGCCGGAAGCACATGGGAATGTCATTTTAGGGATGATAGCCCATCTTTTCCCTTTTGGGAGAGTTTGTGAGGAGGAAGATTTTTCCCAACATCCGTGTCCCCATTCATCCACCATGCATTTCCTCTGACCTGGCAGAGAGCTCACTTCCAAAGCCAAAGTGATGGTTAACCTCTGGGCAGTGAACTGTGTTCACCCCGACCAGCGGTCTGCACTGTAGCTGTTGATCTTAAACCACTGCCTACTGTACAAGATGGAGTTTAAGAGCCTTTTCAGATACACAAGATAGCAAAGACAAGTCTGTGCTATTACCTTTACTTGTCACAACTTTTACATTATTTTTGACATTTATGCCGGAACGAGAAAAAAATCCTGTGAGTAATAAAAAAAATGTGTTATCTCCTTATCAACTGTTAGTCTGACAACAGACTGTCATGAAAATAAAAGAGCAAACTGGGTGTATAACAGGGTTTATCTGATTTTACAAAGAGACATCTATTCAGTTGTGCTTTTTTCCAATGAAAAACCATGTTGAATATGAGCATGATGTGTTCTTCTTCACGTTACACATCCGTTTTGAAAGGGCTGGGTTGCCTGCCTGGATCTCCAGAGAGAACATTCAAAGAGGAAATACCACACATGTCCTCAATAGACAGCGGTGGTGATATTACATGGAGTAGATGGATTGTCTAGGAAAGGGGCATTCAATCAAAATGTAATCCGACAAATCAACTACATTGAGATATCTATTGGAAAAATGACGATGACAAAAAAAAGTAGGTATGAAGGATGTGTGGTTGCTGGTTTGTAGTCTTCAGCAGTCTGTGGAGTGAAGGCATCCTAAGTTTGCTTTCTCTTGTGTTTATCTGTCTTGGGTGACATGGGTTATGTGACGTGGATTATAACTATGTAAACATCACCAGCAAGTGCTTTGTCCCTTCTGTAAATGCACTGCTGATAGATTATTATTGCTTCTTTGCACTGTTGTTAAAGTTATTATGTGAGTCATAATGGATGTTCTCTCTCTTTCTTTGTCTCCATAGGTGTTCTGTCTCTCCCAGCTCATTTCAGTCCCTATACAGAGAACCAGCAGACGTCTTTGGACTGCAGGGAGGATGCCTATGCCCAGCTGGAGCTGAGGACATTGGAGCAGTCCCTGCTGGCTACCTGTGTGGGCAGCATCTCTGAACTCAGTGAGTGCACAGAGTGTTCCAGTGTAGTGTACAAAGTCCTGGCTTTATTTCATGTTAGCAGATTTCCTTCACATTATGTGTCTACTCTGAGCTCTTTTAACAACACTGAAGCCACAAAACATTCTTGTTATTACATACAAGTAAACATTGGGAGTGATGAGGTATTGTCACATCCTTTAAACACTTGACTGTAGTGTGATCTTCAAATGGGTTTCTGGAGTGTAAAGAGTTATATGTGGTTTGTCTTGCAAATAGCAAGCGCAGTCGGTATGTTTATTCAGTATATGGAGACAGTTATTTTAAGTAAGCTTCGGTTTGTTGACATTTTAGACCTAAACACGAATTTGGTTAGGTGATGATAGGTATTAAATAGTCATTTGTCCATTGTCAGGCTTCATTAACACATGTAGTCAAGGGAAGTGTAAATCTAAGAGGGGCGATGTGACTTTTCACTCTCACTATAGCCGTCAACATGACAAATGCCTTGAAATATTTTAGCATCTAAATGTCCATGTTTTTACACATGAGGAACTTTTGGTAACCACGGAGATGTACACACATGCACACAGTCATACTCTTCACATAGTGTCTTTAAACTGGAGGTTGTCAAGTTGGCAAGTGATGGAGAGCTGGATAGAGGTCATAAAAAGTGAGAAAAACTTGAAGGAGAGTGGAACGTTGGAGGTTGGAAAAGAAGGCAATTAAGTTTAAGGATGGAGTACAGGGTGGGTAAAGCAGGGTTGGGGAAATGATAGAGAGGTAGAGAGGTGCCATTTGTTCCACCAGCACAAGGCTACGTTCATACACTGCTGCCGTTACTGAGACATTAAGAAAGTGTACACACTCAAACACAAGAGCACTCTTTCTCTCACTTGGTGAGTGGACTCTTTGTGCCACATCTCTCTTGTGAAATGAGACTGGGCTGTTCAGGGTGGGGCAGGCATCCTTCAGACTCATTCGCACCTACACACACACACACACACACACACACACACACACACACATACACACACACACACACACACACACACACACACGCAGCAGCACGTAGGGCTTGGCACTCTGACCTCAGCCCAGGAGAGCAGGCAGACACAAGAGTATCTGTACTGAGCCCCACAGGCCTCCTGGAGCCCTAGACTGGAATTGGCAGGACATAAAAACACACAACATACATAAACATGATTTATAACGGATGGGAGGATTCTGGGCATTCTGGCAAAATGTCCCAAAATATTGGCACTACAGTGTCAGCAAAGCAATTTACTGGATGTTTGGTGGTCTTCCCTGTGACCATTCAGTTAACTGGGAGAAATACTGAAGGTCAGGAGTGATCTATCCCAAATAAAATAGGCTGTGCATTCAATCCTATAGAACCAGTCAGGTATCTGGATCGCACATCCTCCGTCAAAAGCTTGTGGGAACATTTTATTTTATTGATTTTAATAATCATCTTCTAATTATCTTATTCTTAGAGATATTAATCCTAAAACTTATCAGTATGTACAGTATACAAAATGTCATTTCTCAGATTATGAAATTCTCATCTGACATAAGGACTCAATAAAAGTTAGGATCCAAGAAAGACATAATCCTTACCCTTCTGATCTCTGGAACTCGGCCTCAGGCCGCAATACAGGATAGCAAGCCTGGGAGAGGCTCTCCATCTTGGGCAAGAATTCCTGGGTGACCTCCTGGAGGGAGAGCTAGTGGTGGTTAACACAAAGGAGGCCCTTCAGCTTGAAGTTGGGTCTGCTTTGGGAGGGCCACTTAAAACTTGCCCCCCTCCAAGTATCCCAGACTCCTTTATTACAGACGGACAAGCACAAATTTAAACGGATGAACTCCTGAGCCACAGCCCTCCTTGTTGGCCCCCAGTCACAGTAATCTGGTTAGAAATTAACCCGGAGGTAATTATGCTAAATGAGCGATACAACCTGGCTTCCCTCCTACCCCTCCTCCACATTGTTTTCCTCAACAGTATTCCTGCTGTGGCCATCATGTTCACGCTGCTACCTATATTTGGGTTCTGTTGTGTTTATTCAATTATGTTCATCTTAATAATAAAGTTTCATGCATTATGCTGAATGTCTGGGGCTTCATGCAACGACTCATTGTTGTCCACTAAGCTCACTGTGTTGGTAACGTGATCTCCTGATGAGATACTTGTTTATCACATCTTTATCTCAGTACCAAAGGGTTTTCACACAGGTCAAATCACATTTAAACATTTAACTTAAAAGCCTGAAGTGTTTATACTGACCAGGGAGAACTGTTTTATTAATTTTAAAAAAAAATCTCACCTAGCGATTTCTTTTAGGCCCACATACCACTGCAGTCATCGTTTATACTACATGAATTATTACATTCTCAAAACAAAAGAATGCTGTGTATTTATTGAACACATACCTATTAAACTTTCTAACTCTTGCATTTTCCATGTTTTTTCCAGGTGATTTAGTGTCCCGTGCCATGCACCACATGCAGCGCCTCAGCTCAGTGCGTCCAGGACTGAGCCCGGCCCGACACACCCGTCCCCAACAGCCCGTGTCCTGGTCGCCGGACGCCCTCCACACCCTTTACTACTTCCTGCGCTGCCCACAAATGGAGTCCATGGAGAATCCCAACTTAGATCCCCCTCGCATGGCACTGATCAAGGAGAGGTGGGAGTCACGCTTGACTGTTGTAGATTTTCTCAAAAGTGTTTAATAGCTGAAACAACAGTTCTAATCTAAAGCGGTGCTGTCTATCATGTTAATTTTCTGCTTTTGCTTCTGCCCTGAAAAAGTTAAGTTCACACCATTCTTACTTCTCCTTTCATTCATTAATTGAAATAGATTTCATTTGGTCCATGAGGTTGACAGAAATGAATAATGCCAGCATTTCAGACAAACATACAGTTGTTCCCTCAGAAACTGACAAAAAGCTTCTAATTGAATCAGCGGTTTCTTCAGAGACTGCATGTTTCTTTCTGAACACTCACTAATCTAATTGTCCTCTGATCACTGAAGTCCTAATTTTCTGTTGGGAAATTACAGGTGAGTAAGACGCACCAGCTGTTAAAGCTGGTATGGTAGATGGGAAGTGCTCCCGACGAGCGTTAATTAGGTAGAAGATGGTGGTTTTAAGAGATGTAAGAGGTGTTAATGGTCTGTTATTTAGGCAGGGTCCCCTCAGATACTCTGCTTTGTACAACAGTTTTATGAATGTCAATGGATCCAAGTTAATGGTCACCTTTTCTTTCACTCTTCAGACAAATAGTTGGAAATGTTTGGAAAGCCTGAATAAAATGTAGTGGAACACAAATTTATTCTGAGGTTTTTTGTTTTTTTTCAGCAGGGTACTTGATCATTTTGAAAATTATTCCTGGCTTTAAATAAGGACATTTTTGTGTTGCTGGTTTCCCAAGGAAGGAACAGCCTTGAGTCTTTGCCGCCATAATGAATTGATATGAAATATGAAGGTCACGCATAACTGCTCACCACTGTCCAGTTCAGGAGTGGGGATGTTTCACCAACATGAGTTAAATGAGATTTCAGAGTAGTTATATGTTAAATGTCAGTGGAAATTGTTCCTGTATGAGTAAAGGTTAATTACATTTTTAAACAGATGTATGGAGGGCTGTGTAAAGTTAACACTACAAATAAGATGCATCCCCTCTTATATGTTTGTCTTCCTAAAGTAATGCTTTGACTTCTAGAAATTCACATTTACAATTGTCCTGTTGTGATGTGCAGCTCGGTGACGCAGTGGGTAACGCTGTCACTGCACAACAAGGCGGGTCAGGGTTCGAGTTCCGCTCTGTGTGGAGTTTGCATGTTCTCCCCGTGTCTGCGAGGGTTCTCTCCAGGTTCTCCTGTTCCCTCCCACCTCCAAAACATGCGCTTCAGGTTAATCGTCCATTCCAAATTGCCCATAGGAGTGAGTGAGTGTGTGTGTGTGTGTTTGCATGTCTGTGTGTAGCTCCGCGGTTTGCTCCGCCAGCTGGGATGGGCTCCAGCTCCCCGTGACCCGCGCAAGTGAATGAAGTGGGCAGGAAAATGAATGAATGAATGTTGTGATGCAGAGATGATCATGCTTGAGCATTTATTGAAACAATCGGTCAATTTCTTGCTGAAATGCACATCCATGTAAGTGTGTGTGTGTGTGTGTGTGTGTGTGTGTGTGTGTGTGTCCACACAAAGCCACATGGCTCTTCAACATTTAAGAATGAAGCAATGCTGTGTGAGTAAGATGTGCTTTCCTCTAGCATCAAAGAGAACAGAGCTGCATGTCTAAAACTCTTTTCTCTCTATCCTCGCTGCATCCTAGAAGTCCTCAGATGTTTTTCATGTGTGTAATAAGTCAGTCCAGTCTATATGTGCAGGATGAAATGATTTAGCATCATGCTATACTGTATATATGAAACATGTGCAACATTCTGCTTTTGTTCCTTCCCTTCCCATCATGCCTGTATGCCTCTCAGTGTGATGTGTTTAGTTTTCGTAAATGTTAACATGCATGTCAGACTCAGGTTGGAGAGTGGAGTGTTCAAACCTGGCAGTGATTACAATGTGAGTGAGCTTAGTATGATACAGATTCCTCTCCTTCAATGGGCCTCTCAATCGCTCTGGCTCGACTAAAAGCTTTATAAAATCTTTGGTGGAAACCCAAACCCACCAGATCTGTGTGGGCCACATCATTAAACATTATATGGCGTCTGGTGAGAGACTTATTGCAAAATCCTTGAGACAAAGACGGACGCCAGTTTTGTGATGAACCACAAAAGCCGGTGTCTCATTTATAAAACAGGATCCTGAATAAAATGCACATCGGATTTATAAAACCAAGTTTTTCCTGTCTTCAGAATATTCAGATGGACTGGCCAGAGTTTAAGCACTGATGCACACAGTTTACTTTTACAGATCTTGTGTGGCTCTCTGGATCTCTTGTGATTTCTTGTGTTGAACGTAGGTCACACCTATGACCTTAGTATAGTTTTAGTCGTTGCTTATGTAGTATCAGAGTGTTAAACTGAGAAGGTTAAAGGGCCTACATATTCTTTTCTGTATTCACATGCTGCTCTTTGAGCCATAGCATAGAAAAATACAGCCTTCATTAGTGCTGAATGTTGTCATGCAATCTTTTTAAGGGTGGAATCACAAGCATACACAAGTGCGTCTAGATGCTCTGCACACACTGACTCCAGTCCTTCTGTTTTCATCAGTGCATGAAAAGGAGCAGTAATGGATAGATGTGTTTTGTGATAAGAAGTAGCCATTGGAGTTTCTGTGTAACCACAGATACATCAGATACTGTTCCATTCCCTCTAAGGGAGCCTTTATGAGTGTAATCTGACTCTAAATCAGTGGTTAGCTTTGACCCTTTGCCTCACATGTTGGGGGTCTACTTTAGGACCCGATTGAAGTTTCTTGCACATGGAACTCAATCACAGTGGCTTCAGGATACCCTTCAGATCAGACTGATGAGAGCTGTGAATCTTGGGTTTTGTTGCCTACTCGGGAGCAAAAGGCTTCACTTTTCATGTTGGACGATTTAGAGTTCAAACCCACCTGACCACACTTTAATCACCAGCCAGGTGTTTGTGAGAAAGGCTGCATCAATCAGAGCTGTGTGTGTGTGTGTGTGTGTGTGTGTGTGTGTGTGTGTGTGTGTGTGTGTGTGTGTGTGTGTGTGTGTGTGTGTGTGTGTGTGTGTGTGTGTGTGTGTGTCTGTGTGTGTGTGTGTGTGTGTGTGTGTGTGTGTGTGTGTGTGTTTCTGTATTCCACTATTCCCAGCATGTAGCCTTAGCATGTCAGATCACTAAACTAGCCAGAAGCATCTCGTTTCAGTGCCAACAGGAGGCTCAACTTTGATGTCACACACTCTCTGGTCAGATAGGGATCAGATAGGAAGTGTATGGTCAGCTATAGGGAGAGAGGTCCAGGAAAATAGGAGTAAAGGAATTGTGGGATAGGGGCCAGGGAAATGTAGGTGATGGTACTGAAATGCTCCGTCTACCTGGAGTAATTTGCCAGATAGATGTACACGTATGGCCCTGTGTAAATCACACGCACACACATGCACACACACACACACATACACACAGACACACACAGCCTCCCACCTGCCTCCCTCCCAGCCATTTCCCCAACAGTCCCTCCATCCTTATATCAGACGTGTGCACTCACAACAATAAAGGTTAAGTGGTACAAAACTCCAGCTGAAAGTAATTGAGTGGGAAATCATTATTTCTTGCACTTAAAAGAAACCACTACATTTACTATGTTTATGATTTTGATGCTCACAAAATCATGGACTGTAAAATACTGATAGATAAAGTGAAGGGTGGGTAAAATCTCTCAGATGGATCAATAAGCAGTAAGTGTTAAAAGCTTGATAAGGCTGTTTGGAAAGGCTTCACTTCTAGATAAGCGCCACTGCTGAGTGCACAGCCGGAGGTAAGCATGCTGTAAAATATAAGGGTGGTTCGGGCCTCATGTCATTCACCAATGCTTATTTGAACCAACAAACTCCCATGCAGCCCAGTTTGTCTTAAGTGGAGAGTAACATTGATTCTAAGGCATGGTGCCCTAACCCGCTACAGACACACCACTTTCTTATCACTCTACACTATCGTCAAACTGCCACCAAAGCCCCCCTTCATCAGTAAGACGTATCCCACCTGCCTCCCTCCCAACCATTTCCCCAACAGTCCCTCCATCCTTATATACACCCATCAGACGCATTTAACATCCCCCCCATCCCAAGAGCCCCTTGTCTGCTTGTTAACTGCCTGAGCAACAGCAGGGTCCATCCTCCTGAGTGATTACTCGCTGATAGCAGTGAAGTAATGTTTGAATACCGAGAATAGAAGTGTTGGACAGCAGTGTATCCACTGGTCAAAAGTCAGATAAGGATTAGATTATTTTTAACTAAAAGCTTATTAAAGTCAGTAAAAATAAAAAATATATACTATTTATGGTCGGCACATATTCCCATATTCCTGGAAGAATAGATTTCATGAGATGATAATCTCATGAAACCCTCCGAACACATTCACCGTCTGAAAGCTTTGGATAAAATGGAGAACATCCACTCTATAATATACATTATTAACAAGGCGCTGATGACACGGAGTGCTGCACAGAAGGAAACCACAGGTATCTACACAAAGTAAACCCAGTGTGGAAAAATCATGGCACTCCAGGGGTCGTAGTGATCATTAGCAGTAACTACAATCTCTGCTGCGCGCACACTGCAGAGCCACATGCCTACATGTTGGTCGCTCTTTTGGCTCCATTTGTATTCATGATAATTCACTGGAGTGTTTGCATCTCATCCAAACAAAGGTGAAGCCACAGCTTACTGGTAACATCACAGCAGGAGAAAGGCAGCTCAGTAACTCGAGATAACAAGCAGATGGGGTTCAAACAATCATCAATAGGCTCCGTAGGATCAAAAGCAAACAAGAATAAAAATTACAGCAATGTGTCAATGTTCACAGGCACATTCAATTCACATACGGTCAAAGACAAGATGAGATTAATGCAAGATAACAGCCAGACTCGGTGTCACAGAGAGCCATATCAGCTGTAAAAAAAAAAAAAAAAAAAAAAAAAAAAAACAACAAGAACAAAGACACTGAGTCTCTGGTAGTTCTGTTGTCATCATTTCCTTTACTGATGTATTCTTCTTTGCTTGTCCACAAATGAAGTATTATTTTCTCACTTCCCTTCTGACTGTCTGTTGTTTTACAAAAGAATTCGGGACTTTTTTGTTTAACTCTGTTCTCCTTTCCTGAAGACTGACAGATACGTGTGATTATTAGACCGAGGGTTTCATTCTTCGGTGATTACATATGTGCGTGTTGAAACGTGACTCACTGTGAACTGGTCAGGGTGGGGGAAACACTGCCAGACACACGTAAGTCATCCGGTTGAAGACATTTATGACTTCCCTCTCAACATGACTGGATCATGAGCCGTGTGTCTGAAAACTCCTGGTTTACTGGAGGAGGTGCTTCAAGTGAAGTGAAACCATTTGTCCTTTTTTTTTTTTTTTACAGACCATTCTTATTACTGCCACCTCTGATGGAGTGGATGAGAGTCGCCATTGTTCATGCTGAGCATCGCAAGAGTCTATTGGTGGACAGTGATGATGTCAGACAAACTGCCAGACTGCTCCTTCCAGGACTGGATTGTGAACCCAGACAGCTGAAGTAAATGAGACACATGAATATACTTGCTGCTGCTTTTTCCAAACTGGATTTGACCACATTACCCTAACCTAACTCATACAACAACATATAGCTCTATAGGCTTGTAATGTAACTTGTGAGTGCGCTGTAGATTAATGACTGTTTGCATAAAATGACACGTACTTCATGTTGCTCTCAGGGTCTAGTGCCGCTGTTTATTTTTGTTTACGTCTCTGCTTCCTTCAGGCCTGAATGCTGCTTTAGTTCCTTCAAGCGTCTGGACTCCAAAGCTGCCACCGACAAGTTCCATCTAGACTTGGGTTTTCGGATGCTCAACTGTGGACGCACGGATCTCATTGGTCAAGCCATCGATCTACTGGGGCCAGATGGGGTTAACAGCATGGATGATCAGGTACCGAACATCTGTCTTCTGCTGTGTGTGCATTTTTTTTTTATATATAGTATATGTATGGATATTTGTACTGGTGAGATTTCTTATATTTGTTACTCCTGTTTCTTGCGTCTGTTGCAACGTCTGTTCGTGACTCAGGGGATGACACCACTGATGTATGCCTGTGCAGCTGGAGACGAGGCCTTAGTCCAGATGCTGATCGATGCTGGGGCCAACCTTGACGTGGCGGTGAGTGTGTTTAAACGATTACTATGTAGGTCCAGTTGTACCCGAAGGATCTCTCAGATAGAAAGAATCACAGAAGCTGTCCTGACGGTGATATATTAGTTATGTCCATATTGGTTTTTTTTATCTCGGGGTGTAACAACAGTTTGTTCTACCAGGTTCCACTATGCTCCCCAAAACACCCCTCTGTGCATCCAGATAGTCGGCACTGGGCGGCCCTCACCTTTGCTGTGCTGCATGGACACATCTCTGTGGTTCAGGTTGGAAAAACACACACACACACACACGCACACACACACACACACACACACACACACACACACACACACACACACACACACACACACACACACGCACACACACACGCACACACACGCACACCCTGTGTGGTAAGAGTATGAGCCCTTTATTTGCCTGTTGTACTGTTTACTTAAGGGAGAAATTGTCTGCGGGGGGCAGACAATAAATCCAGGTTCTCCTGAGCTACTTATGGATGTGATTTCATAGTTTAAAAACTTGAGTGACAAATGAGGTCAGAGGTTAGACCATAAATGAGTTACAGGATGTCAAACATTGTGTGGTCTAACAGATGTGCTTTGTATCTCCAGCTACTTTTGGATGCAGGGGCCAACGTGGAGGGGGCCGCGGTCCGCAACGGGCAGGAGAGTACAGCAGACACCCCGTTGCAGCTGGCTTCAGCAGCAGGTGGGCAAACAAACACACACGCGCACACACACACACACGCACACACAAACACACACACACACACACTACAAGAAAGTAATTTATGATGTCTAAATAAAGGATTAACACTAACAATGTAGGAACAATGAAGAAGTGTCCAGCAGTAGTCACCCTCTGCACGCTAATAACTCTCAATTATCAGTCATGAATAATGTGGTGTGCTAGTTTACCAAGGGGAGTGGAAGATTAAGTTATGAATGACACATTGGCTGGATGGATGGAGAAATGAGAGGGTGCATGAAGGCGTAGTGAAAGCAACAGTTCTGCCCACGGTTATTTAGAAGTCTCTGGGCCACATTCCTCTGTGGTATCATCTGAAAGCCACACATAGCTGTAGTAAAAGAGACACATGCTCCACATAGCAGCAATGACAGTATGTAAATATTGCTGTTGATGAATGCATCAGCTTGTTTGATAAATGTGAATCTCTTCCTCCCATCAGATCAAAGTAAAACCATTTAAAATGCTTGATATGTCATCATAGGTAATTATGAGATGGTGAGTTTGCTGCTCGCACGAGGCGCAGACCCTTTATCGAAGACCCACGATGGGAACGCCCTGACATCATCCCTCTATGAGGACATGAACTGCTTTAGTCATGCTGCCGCACACGGACACAGGTACGCATCCTGAAGACGTTGCTCACAATCCACCTGTTTCTGAACTCAAAGAAGGAAGTTAAATAAAGGCTAGCCAAGTCAGCAACCTGTAATACTTGACTCTGAAGAAATTCATTTGTCTTATCATACCATCAAATACAAGATCTTAAAAATATGAACCAAATTCAGGATATCTTAATAGTATGAGACCATCTGTCCCTTAACACCAAATGGTTTCCTAAACCTCTGCACCTGTTCACTTTGTGAATGTGTGAACAGAATGTAGACTCAACACTTCACATTCCAGAGTGAAGGTGACAGATTACATAATCATACCAAAGGGAGCTGAGCTGAGGTACAACAATGCATGCATGTGTTGGTTTTACACTCTTTCTGTCCCACCATTCTTGCCCCCCCCCCATTCTCATTTATCTTGTCAGGAACGTGCTGAGAAAGCTACTGACTCAGCCCCAGAAAGTCAAAGAGGATGTCCTGTCTCTGGAAGAGATCTTAGCTGAAGGCGTTGAGGGTGAGGAGGTTAGGATCTGTCCTTTCCTCCCCGTCTCCCCACTCCCCACCCCTTCCTCTGGCCCTGGAGCTTTGCCAGAGGTGGGCATAGCTCGGCTCTGCAAGGCCAGGATGAAAGCCTTGCAAGAGGCTAGTTACTACAGCGCTGAGCACGGCTACCTGGATGTCACCATGGAGCTACGAGCTTTAGGTATGCATCGAATTATGAACGAGTATTTGCTTACCTCTCAAACTGAGGTTACTTTGTAGACCAACAATTTATTTGTGCTCTGGCTTAGGCGTCCCGTGGAAACTCCACGTGTGGCTGGAATCTCTGCGTTGTGCCCAGCAGCAATCCAGGGCAGGAGTCACCCTCTCGTTGCTCAGAGAGTTCACCACCATCAGAGAGGAGGATTACTGCGAGGAGCTGGTCACTACAGGCCTGCCCCTTATGTTTAATATCCTACGCACCACCAAGGTACCATCAAATGCAATATGTCTGCTTCTCTTCTACTCCATTCTAATTCAAATGTGTGATGTAATGCCCTCCTTCCTGTTCACTCTCTCCATGCAAGAATGATGCCATCATACAGCAGCTGGCTGCTATTTTTAGCCACTGTTTTGGCCCAGCTCCTCTTCCAGCCATCCCTGAGATGAAGGCAACTCTGTCAGCGCAGTTAGGTATGAAAACTTTTAGATAAATTTTTTTCGCTGATTAATCTTCTTTTTCAAGGATTTGAGGCCCCAGATAGAAGGAATAAGCAAAGCATGTGATAGTCAATAATGCACAGTTGAAGTACAGCTCCTGCATACACTAAAATTAAATATGGATGCATTGGATTCCTAGTATCCAAAGATGTGCAGTTTTGTGTCACTACATATTTGATTTTGTGAGTCGCATCTCTTGCTTGCTTATAACAGAGGACTCTCTGGCTCCACTAAACATATGCATTGTAAATGGAGTTGTAAGGTATGGATGTCTTTTCCTACAGACCCACATTTCCTGAATAACAAAGAGATGTCAGATGTGACTTTTTTGGTGGAGGGCAAACCATTCTATGGCCACAGAGTGTTGCTGATCACAGCGTCTGACAGGTAGGCAGAACACTGTACCAGACAGAAAGATACAGTATGTAAATCTGCTCAGTGTCATTTAAAAGAAACAAGAAAAATCTCCTGAAGGTTTTGACCACAGTATTGGTATTCTTCGTTTAGATTCAAGTGTCTGCTGGCATCCTCTGGACCAGACGGAATCCCCAACAAGAGGATAGAGATTACTGAGGTCAAATACAACATTTTTCAGGTAACAAATATTCTCGTACAATATTAAAATCTAATAGTATTAAAAGCTAAAATAATTCTCAAGTGCACAGACAGGAGTCGAGACAGATGTGGCTTATGTTTGCTCTGGAGGGTCCTGTTCGGTTTCTCTGTCTGTTAAAGCACTTAACAGATTAAGTGCTATACAAATGAAGGTTGATTGATTGATTGATTGATTGATTGATTGATTGATTGATGAACAGAAAATTGGTGATACTGAACTGATTCATTCCTAAATGTATCCTTTTACCTGTCTGCAGATAATGATGTCATACTTGTACTGTGGAGGAACAGAGTCACTGAAAACTAATGTTCCTGACTTACTGGAGGTGAGAATCATCACCAGATTCTGAAACAAGTTCATCGGATAAAATGATTGCATCTCATGGGTCAACAGAAGATTCTGATGAGTGTTGTGCAAGTCATATACCAAGAGTAAAACACTGCAACTAGATAAAAGGCATTTGTAATACAGGAAATATAAACTGAATGGCATAAACAACATTTACTGCTTATAATGAAGTTTCTATTTATTACAACAGTATATTGCAGTGTGAAACTGCTTGCATGCAAAGTAACACTATACATAGAATAATGTATTATATTCTTTAGAATAAACTATTTTATCTAATTTGAGGAGTCATTTCTCCAGCGCCAACATTTTCTTGTTTTCTGCTGCAGTTGTTGTCAGCCGCCAGTCTGTTCCAGCTGAGTGTGCTGCAAAGACACTGTGAACTCATCTGCTCTCAACACGTTAACCTGGATAATGTAGTCAGCATCTATAAGACAGCCAAGGTAACACACATACACACTCTGGACCAGGATCTGCCATAATGTGAATTTCCACCAACAAGCTGTGCTCTTATCTTAAAAAATAAAAATAAAAACAAAAGAAAAAGCTTTTTCTTAACCATTTCTTCATCTTCTTTTCCCAGGCCCATGGTTCGCTAGAGCTGAGCTCTTTCTGTGAAGGTTTCTTCTTGCAGCAGATGCCTGTCCTACTGGAGAGAGAAGACTTCAGAAGCCTGCTGTTGGGGCCCCCAGGGGCCCGACAAGGGAACATCTCTGCTGCTACGCTGGTTCACGCCCGGGGAGACTCACCTGTGGAAGAGCTGGAAGCCACCCTGGCTCAGCGATTACGCTCTCTCCATGTCACCTCCCGCGTTTGAGGACAACAGCTGCTCTGCAGAGAAGACTGAAGGTGGAAGAACGTGGCATCTTATTACTGATACACAACTGCAGAAGTGCTCTAAGTAGTTTTTGTACAGATTTTTTTTTGGCAATATCTGATCATATCTCTGATAAAAAGGAACTTGCGCAGTCCTCTGAGACTGTGATGCAGAGCGGTTATTTGGCAGCAGATAGACCATTTTCTGTAGACAGGTCAGTACTGTATGTCCCTTTTTAGTGCCACACACTCCATCATTTCTAAGTGTATAGAATGTTTCACGGGAAAAATGCACAATGTGATGATTTTCTTGAAAGGCTTGGAAAACTTTCATGGAGAAACAACAGATGAGCACAGGTGGAACACAGAATTATGCAACACTGCTGCCCTCTAATGGACAGAACCGACAGAGATAATCATGCTGGATCAATAGCGCTCACCTTGAACCTAGAGTAAATATAAAGAAACAACAGACTGCAGCATCGATTCATCAATAAAGTTAGGCTGCCATGCTGGATTTTTGGCTTCGTCAAACTAATACTGCAGACTGGGAGGAAGGAAATAGATTCATTGATGCAAGTGTCGGATTACAAAGAGTATTTTTTGTGACTTTTTTATTTTCTATTTTAAAATAGTATGACCTGAGAAACAAAACACTTAAGTGGGATGGATATTTTCTATTTAATGAGAAAAAGATGTGAGAGTATTTATCGGGGTGTTCCCTTTTTATTGTGTTTTTGATTTATAATCCATGCAATTAATATTATTGTTAAAAAGTTGCTTTTGTGTAGCGGCTGTTTCTCCAGGTACACTATTAACAGTTAATTAAGCTTATGTATGCTGAGGTTTAAGGTTTCTACAGAGCAGAATCCAATGTGGGAATTGGAATGCATAAAATCTGTTTTAATGCTGAATACGTAATAAACCTGGCAAACGAGCCTTGATTTTTTTTTTTTATTGAATTACACATTTATAGCCATGTTTTCAAGAGTTTGTGGGCACTTACCTGAAATGTAGCAGAACTCACTTATGCACAAAACTACAACAAGAAAGTCCAAGAAAAAATTAATAGATTACATTTTTACACAAACTGCAGGGGGAGGAAATATCATTTGTGGCATCAAATGATCTTACGGAAAACTCAAATTTGGAATATTTATGTTTTAAATTCTGTACTTATACATAGACACAAAAAGGAAAGCAAACACAACATAACTTAATGAGTTTATTTGTTTCAGCACTGAAGATGCTCACAGTTATTTTAATGGGGAATACATTTGTCAGTTTTGTTCCTGCTCTGTCAAACGACCACTTTGGGCCTCAGAATCTCTGGATGCCCTTGGTGCTGCTAGCTTCCCATTGTAGAAAACAGACAGAAGGGTGAACAATAGGGTATTGCTTTGTGTTTGCGTACTGATATCCCCTTACTGTGCCTCTTTCACCAACAAGTAGAGAGAGCCCAGACTTCCGAACCTTTTTAAAGAGAGGTACAGAGAAAAGGAAGCATTGTTCAAAAGCTTTGTGCACAAGATTAGAGGAGGAGGAAGGGAAAGATCAGCGGGAACTACTTAAAAAAAGGCCAGAAATAAAAGCCGAGGGAGTAAAAAGTAACCGCCAGAGGGAAATTTAAAATGTTAAAAAGTAGTTTTGTGGAGAGAGAGAATCAATGAAGGCTGAAAGAAGGAGTGAATTTGGCATGAAACATGAACACTAAAGCCATGCAAAGAAAAGCTCATGTTTGACATGCACACAGCAATACAAGCTAAAAGCGTAGAGCAGGAATCCCCAGCATAGTTGAGAAGACAATCAACCCCCACAGTTTGTCCGTCTATTTACAAAGAGAAGAAGTGGAGTGGGATCTGTGGCGTCCTTCTCCTCAGGCCTGGCCTACAAGCACAATAATATGAAACTGACAAATATCAATAGAAGAGCATATTCCCTCCCCAAAAGGAGGCTAAGTCTACATTCTTAAATTACTTGTAAATAATTTTTTTCCAAGTCTTCTCAAGTTCTCTTTCCCTCTTCACAGAGGTTAGGGACTTTATGACTTGTTGAAGTTCACGTAATTCCGTTAAATTCAGACCAAAACAAAAGAAGAATTTACTCTTTTTTTTTTTTCTTCAACTGTTGTCCCATTTTTACGAACACACAAGAGGGTAATAAATAACATTCAACTGACCTAACAGCTTTGCTCATATAAATAGCCAAGTTATAATAAATTAGGAATTCAAACAGTGAGATCAACAAACATGAATAAATAAGGACGAAAATACAAAAATATCCACAATTGCATTTATCACGTCGTAGGTTTTTTGTTCCTCTACTCCTACTGCTGGTATGAGACTAAGTGAGAGAGAGAGATATAAATGGAAACCCAAAGACAAAGTGCTGCAGATAACACAAACAGGGATGCTCGGATCATTAGTCAATCAATTGAACGGAGACATAAATGATCATGTAACAAAAATACACAGAAGAATTTCAAATAACAGGAAGGTGCAGGTTTACCAACCTGACCCTATGGTATCTAAACGTAGTGTCACAACTAGACATTTCATTTTTACATAAGAAATGATATAAGTCTGTACAACAGAATAGATCATTCTTTTTAAATACCCACATACCCACCCTCATCCCTCCCCCCAACCCAATACTATCATATCATCTCCCTCGCTGCCCCCTGCGCAGTCCTACTTATACCCTCTCCTCTCTGAAATCACAATTCCAGTCCATTTGCAGCAATAAAGTTGATTCTAATAAAGTCCGTTAGTATTTTTAAACCCAGTTCTTCACAAAGAAAGTACATTTAAAAAGAAATACAATCCAGCAAGCATCCGCGTCGGCTGTTTGGGCTTTCCTCCTTCCCTCCTCCTCCGAAACGGTTTTTCTTCACGTCTATTTAATTGTTGTTGCTCATGTTCTTGTTAATACATCCCAGAGTTTACTGTGCATACTGGCCCTATGCGTGTATGCATGTATATATTCTGTGTATGCAGTTTCTTTTTGTAAAATGCTCTTTTCAATTAATGAATGCTCCTTGAGCTCAAATGGAGGACAGGTTGGTGAGGAAAGTGTGCTTTGCTTCAAAGGCATGTGTGTGTATTTGTTGTGCGAGTGTGTATGTGTGTGTGTGTCTCTTTCTCAGATTGGAGGGGGACACTAAAGGTATTTTCATCTACCGATGGCTGCCAGAGGTGAAGAAGGGGGAGCAAAGGGAGATGAAGGCTGAAGTCTGCATGAAGGGTCTGTTTCCATGGTACCCCCGTACCTTTTCATCGCTCCTCTAAAAGCAGTCCTCCGTCAACAAATGTTCGTCTCTCTCTCTCTCTGCACGCTGGGGGGTTTTTGGGTGGAGTGGTGGTCGAGGGAGGGCAAGTGGAACGGGGAGCAGGTGGAGGGACTTAATAGGTTTTCTGGATAATTCCTGATATCAGAAACAAGTCAGGTCATCACACAGGTTTGAAGCAAGGGAGCAAAAAACACAGCAAAGGGCCACAGGTGAGCAGATGATTGGGTGGGGTGGAGGATGATGGTGGACACCGGGGGGGTGATGACAAAAAGGGATTGAAAGGACAGGCGTGTGTGTCATGTAGTATGATTTTTTTTTTTTTTTTTGAAAATATGATTTTGTTTAGCTGAATATATTTCTATCTATATAAAGTAATTTGATATAAAAATGTTTCTGTACATCTAGCTACATTCAGAGATGAGATCCTCTCTGTGTCGTTGGATTCTACTAATACTAGGATGGGTTTTAGAATTGGTTCGACCGCAGAGCGTCTCAGTCTAACAATCCTCCTGTGCTCCCATCGACACCAGCGACAACTTGGCTCTGTCTCGCCCCGTGGTGGGGTATTTGGTGTCATTATTCTCTGGCTCCTGCCTCCAGACGTGCATGGGTGAGGGACAGTGCTTGGTTGGAGTGCCCGAGGGGTAGGGCACCTGTCCGTTCTTCTCGTCTGAAAAAAGTTGTTTTATTACGTCAAAGAAGTTACTCAATGGGCTGCCTAGGTACACAGACAGGAATAAAAGAGAGGAGAAAGAGAACAAACACACTAATGAACAAACGGGTTCACAGGATAGACACGCAGCGACAGGTGAGACAAAGCAAGCAGAGGCGAAGAGGAGGGCTGGCTGAGGATGAAGACAACTGGGACGGCCATGTCAGGGCTATGTCATGTTCTCCTAAACCATGCATGTGTCGCAGCACAACCAATTCAAAAAGACAAGAAGCCATTCCATCTGAAACTGGACTGTAAAGCAGATGCTGGGGCTCCTGCTGTGCGATGTGATTTTTTTTTTTACTTAAGAACTGAGTGAAAGTGTTAGCATGGTGAGGCCTGTGATGTTTGAGCAGGTTTGGTCAGCCACAAGCAGGACAGAGGATGAAGGAGGACGTCATCACACAGAACAGCAAGTTGAACCTCAAAAAGAGGCAGATGATGGTGGCAGTCTGTCTGTTGGTTCATTTACTGTCGGCTTCAAACAACAAGGTAACATTGGAGCTAAATGTGTGTGTGTGCGCGTGTGTGTCCAGCCTGAAAATGATCTTCAGTTCAACAGATCCACTGCTTTGCAAGGCCTTAATGGTCCCTCTGCATGTTGGTATAGGCAAACAACACATGAGAAATGGAGCAAATAAAGAGTACATTTTTTATTAATGGTGCACTCAGCATCTCCCTGGAATCCATCTATCACCAACACGACTGTTTCTCAGGAGGAGGCATTTACACAAAAGAGTTCCTGACGGCCGACAAATGAACGGTGACGACGTCACTAATAAACAGGCAGCGGCGTTGCACAGATGACAACACAGATGTGTATGCACCTGAGAATGTGTGTGTGTGCACCTATATAAAACAATATTGGACTATATTGTTTCTGTTACGGCTGATTTGTGCTAAAAAAAAACGTCAGCTGTCAATTACAAAGCGGAGACGGCGTCCTCTGAGTGAATTATTGTCCTATGCAGCCCTGGTCTTCAACAGGCTTCTACACTCCTTTGTATTGTCTTGCTGAGCTGCTGTTAACAGTGAACACACACAAACATCTGATGACGTGTGTTTTACTTCATTCTTATTGGTATGCAAAGCCATTTGTATCATTAACCACAGTCAAAGGCCCCGCAGTCAGGTAGAGCTGAGGATGTGTTAAGAAAGATAAAAGAGGGAGGAACAGCAACTTGAGTTTGACAATGTGCACATTTAGCCGTGTTATGGTTCATTTCACAGTAGTGTAAGATGTAATTCATCATTATGGTTTAAAATGTCTCATCTTCCTTGCCTCATGCGTTTGTGAGATTTTTTTCAAAATATTACAACAAGATCTCCACTCTGACCCAAACAGCGGCTCTCTAGTGCAGCACACTTTGTTTTAATTTCACGTTCAGAACCACTCAGCTTTTTATTTTAACTCTACATTACATAAGTTGAGTGGATTCTCATTCACCAATGTCATGGAAATCCTTGGTAGGTTCATCTAAAGGCACTCGGCTTCTGTTTAGGCTTTTTAAGAATAAAATGCTAAACCGTGGTATAGTTCCAAAATATATGATGGCTGTCTGACTAAAATGTGTTGTACTTGGAATGTGAAAGGGAAAAAAAAAATAAAGAATGAGACATTGATACAAGCACCATAAATATGACTAGGACGTAACTGACACCCAAAGAGACAGCCCTGTTCAAATCAATGTTTCTACGTGGTGTTCCCTATCTATCCAGCAGGTGGAGGTGTTGTCAAGAGGATGGGGACTAAGACGTACCAAAAAAGGGCACGTTGAGGGGCGGAGTCAGATCCCTGTTTCTCTTTAATTTTTCTGTATATTATATAGATTGTGCTTGAAGCAATATCAGGAAAAGTGTCCTCTTATACATGTTCAGGAACTTGGTATAAATTCTACAACCACTGAGACGGCAGAACGACGAACATGTTCATGTGGGGGGTGATGGTTGCCTGTCAGAGGTTTCTGCATCTGCTGAATGCCTTCCAAGGAGCTAAAAGAGACTGGGAGGGGGGGGGGGGGTCCTACTTTACAGGCACACAGAGAAAGAGGGAGCGAGAGAGAGCTTGTCAGGTGTTGCGTGGCTGGCGCAGTGGTGTTGCCATGGTGACAAGCTCCGACAATCAGTCTTGGAAGTCGGAGTAACAAAATGGAAATCAGCGCTCTCTACCTCTGTTCTAATCTTCGCTGCCAGGGCAGCGAGACAACATTTGACCCGCAGTCAGCACTTGAGAGCAGCTCCCAGCCTTTGGAGGCAGCGAGGCGCAGGCATGCAGAGGACGCCAGAGCGGCTCAGGGATTTCAAGCACAGGAAAGAGAAGGGTAGGATTTAGCTTAGCTTCAGTGGTTAGGGCGGTTTGTCATGGGGTGGGATGGGCAGATGAGGCAGTGGAGTGAGGAGGAGGTTTTGAGAAAGATTTTAAAGTCTTATTCTGAAAGGGGTTTTTTTACTCACCCGACAGCTGCTGGACTCCAGGCTGGTCGTGTGTGCTTAACAGCTGGCTCTGAATCGTCTCCACCACTCGCTTAAAGCGCCGGCTTGGTCCTAAACACAGACACATAGAAAACCAAAGAGGAAATACCGTTATGATCAGCTGCATCAAACAGGCAGCATCATCGAAAGCAAAGAGAAAGTAAGGGCAGAAGCAGTATACACACACACACACACACACACTGCACGGTGTGAAACGTAAGCTGGAAAAGCTGCAGCAAACCCAAGATGATAAATGGAGGCCAGGGAGGACAGCAGGCTCCTGCAGTGACACTGAAGAACCAGTAGGCTCCAAACGTCCGCTATTACACCTCATTCAGCCCCTGCGTGGCCCCAGGGGTGTGTGTGTGTGTGAGTGAGAGAAAATGAAGGAGAGTATACATGTGTCTGCAAAACCACAGTCCCTCTGAGGAGTTGTGATGTTGCGCTGCAACAACTAACCGTTCCTCATGTATTCTGAGTGAATTTACAATTTAATCCATAAATACAGCATCTGCAAATGTGATGACTCAGCCAATCCAATACATGTGCACATGACAGCATGTTGTTTGATACTGCATTAACAAACCTTGTCTTTTGGCATTCAGGAAGGTAAAGGGATCTTATCAAGCATTGAAGAAGTTTCTTGTCATTTTTTTTGCTGTTTTTTTAACTTAAATTTTTTTCATTTTATTTTAATATACTGTTTTAATCCCCGAAGGGAAATTAAGAATGCACACTCTAGTATGTTAGTCAAATCAATCACATGCATGCATAAAAGTGTGCACAGGCCCCTGTATTACACACAACCACACATGAGGGGGCCTGAAAGCATGCAATGGGAGGTACAGTGGCACGCAGCCCCTTTGTGAGGCGCCCAAATGAGCAGCTTGCGAGGGGGACGGTGCCTTGCTCAAAGGGCAGCTCGGCAGTGCTCTCTGGTGGTGAACTGACACCTCCCACTGTCAGCTCACACTCCGGTTGTTTTTTGGCAGGAGCGGGAATCGAACCGCCGACCTTAGAACATTGGACGACCCGCCCTACCACTGAGCCATGCCGCCTGTTAAAAGGAAGTAATAGTAAGCTCAAGTGATCCCATAGTGACATTTGCACAAGAGATATGAGTGTATTTTTTTTTGGTGTGAACATACCTAATGGATGCCTACCAGCAGTGTTCAGAGCAACTTGTGAGGACAAATTTGTCTTCTGAATTTTATTTTGAATTTTCTTTCACCTGATTTGAGACTCGTAACTTTAAGTAATATTAACATTATGTCAAAAATAGCTACATAGTAATACCTACAAAAGTACGATCTGGTTGCTCTGACAAGAGGAACAGGTGACGTTAGTGTCACGGAGTCTTTATTTTACTTCTTGAAAACATGAGGAATGACCCTTTGGAATTAACGACATAAACCTCCCTTGTGATTTCAGTGAGTTATGTCAGCCTGAACTCATTGATTAACATAAATAAAACATGGAAATGAATGCAGGTTTATGTATTTTTATTTCTTAAGTAAAGCTTAACTACAAAGTGGCATTATTTAAAAACATAAAGTCAAAATTTACAACAAAATAAAGTTTTACAACATTAGCTGGCTAAGGTTTAATGTCAATATAAAGCTGGACTTACTCTATTTCTTCTGTGCAACGCTAAACATAAAATGCTAATGTTAGTAATAAATGCCATTATAACCTCAATGAGACAGAAGGTAGCATTATATCCACCCATTAATTATTTATTTGAGTGGATTCCTTGGGTTTTTTATTTGTCTTTGTGTGACATCGTCCCTCCTGCCTGATACGTTCATTATAAGCATGTAAATATGGTCGGTTACTTGGTTTGTCCTCACCTGAGAGCAGAGTGAAGGTGACGGAGTAGATGCCGTTCTCCTTGGTGGCGGCTGTGCTCTCTGTGTAAGTGATGTCCACCTGGAATTTGACCGGTTTCTGGAAGACTGTAGGGCCCGCTGTGGACTTATATTCTGCTCGGAAACTGGTCTGAGAGATGACGCTGTGGCTCAGGCTGGGGATCTGGAGGCGGAAAAAGAGGAGGAGTCCGTGAAAAGAAAAGCAGACAAAGAGACAGAGCTATGAATGAAAGTAGTAATGGGATTACAGTATGGAGCAGTGATATTTAATTTTTCTCCCACACCTTGCAAAGAAACGGTGAACAATCCCTCATTAAAAATATCCTACACATATTTCCAAGCCACAGCTGAAAATGTAATTAGATTAATGCCGCAGGGAGCAACCATGCATGCAAGGGAGATTTAAACCAATGTAATCTCGAGTCAACAACATTGCAGCTAAAGTGAATTTGTATGCCCAATGAACAGGTGAGTGGTGGAATAGTCACGTTTTGCCACGGTGCTGGAGAGGGTTTGACATTCAATTAATCTGAGAGTGCTGAGAACTAGAATTCCACTGATTCAGGTGCCAATCTAACGTCTGGAATACCAGCTCGCCTGACCCAGAGGATGAAATAGTTACCAACAGCAGAGTTTGCGTGTCCTTAGATGTTGGTATCTCTAACTGAGGTGAGGAGAGCCTGTGTTCAGTCATGCACTCTGAATCTCAACTACCGCTTCTGTGTGTCTGTAGATTCTGGATGCAACCTTGAAGTTGCCTGTATTTCTGCACGTAGGTGTAAATCCACCGCATCATATTACAGCCGATATACACAAACACACACACATTAATCTCAAGTGTGTCTGCAGTCATAGAGAATGTACGAGCACTGAACACGAGTTTTCCAAATTGTGACATAAACCAGACGCAAATGAGCTAACACTCAGCAGCAGCTTCTTAGTCAATCACTGCTAGTTTTAAAAAGACTACACCACATAGCAGACTGCTGCCTGAACTTATATTCACATAATATGGCGAATTAAGTTGGGGCACAGAGAGCAAGGATCAGATGCAAATGAAGAATGAGGCGATGAAACAGAGAGAATACCGAGAGAAAGGCTTGAACAATGTCTGCCTTTATAGAGCTGAGAGGCTTGTCTTTGATGACGATGAAGATCTGCTCCTCTTTTTCCAGGTTGATGAAGTTACCAAACCAGGATTTTTTGGCAAGTCTGTGGGGAACAATGGGAAAAGAAGCATTTTGTCAAATTTCTCAAATTTATCCATCCATTTATCCATCCATCCATCCATCCATCCATCCATCCATCCATCCATCCATCCATCCATCCATCTATCTATCCGGGGGGAGAGAGAGACAGACAGACAGAGACAGACAGACAGACAGCAAAAGAGGTGATAGAGAGAGAGACAGAAAGGGAGGGGGGGGGGTAACTGAGCTACTGGCCTCGTCCCAGATGTACCTGCACCCACTAATAAGCCATATGGACTATAATTTCCAGCATTTTAATATTTCATGAGGTTTTTCAAAATGTTGAAGGGTTGTCAGGATCAAACCTCTAAAAAAACTAGTAAACTAGTAAACTAGTCCTCAACTTTCTTTTACATATGAGCAAATGCTTAAAATGTCAATATATACAGATATACATAACAACATAATGTCTGATGAAACATTAAGGAGCATATTGTTCAACAATAAAAAAAACAAAACTAGTTACAACTGATGTGTGACTGAAGCCTGAGAGCAAGGATAAATAAGTTAAGAAAAGACCTTTCCCAGCCAAACTTCCAGCTCCTTCAAACCAGGATGCTCTTCCTAACTACAATGAAGACAGCAGAACCAACCAGCATCAAAACGGGGAATATGTAGGGCAGCCTTTGGTTGTCAGACCCCGGGGAGCTCAGCTTCATCACACGGGCTACCTTCCTCATAACTAACCCCCTCCCTACCGAGACATTACCGCTCCATCCCAGACCAGACCTGAGGCGATGCAGTTATGATGCTAGTGGTGCTTTCAAAAGCGACAGCATCTACTCACTCTGGGGAAGACTCTGGCGTTAGGCTGGACATCTCCTCTTGAGTGGGAACTGTGTAAGCAAAATTGAGGGTAAGACAGAAGTTTAACCTCGGAGAAAGCTCATTAAGGTGAATACAGTGAGAATTTGGGAGAATAAAATGAATACAATTACAAGATAATTCCACATCAACTTCAAAGTGATGCCAATACCTTGGAGTTTCCTGCGGTGGAAGCGAGGTGAGCCCAGGAAGCTGTTCTTGATGGAGTTGAGGCGCGTCCTCCAAGGCAAGCCACCAATGGAGGGACTCGGAGGTGGTGTTGGGGTAGGGGTACCAGCAGGACTGTCCTTGGGAGTGTGCACTGGGGTTCCCTTTGGGGTGGGGAGGGGGCTGCCTCGTGGGGAGGGGTGAGGGGTAACCTGTATGAGGGGGATAGATTTGGTTGGAAGGTCAGCGATTGACGAAGGCACTGGTGCCACGGGGTGGAAGTGGTGCAACCGGATAGGCGACAGGGGGAGCGCTGGGTTGAACGGCACAGAGAGCTGAGGGTTTGCAGAAAAATGGGAGCGTCGTACCTGGGGGCTGTTTGGAATGGAAGAACTAGGTATGGGGGATGGGGAAAGGGGGGAAGATGGAGAGGTTGGAGATGTTGGCGTTGGGGGCATAGAAGCAGACGGCGGCTGCATCGGGAGCTGACGAGGAGCGGGTGACTCGGATTTGCCTGCAGATGCTCTGTCTGCGGCGGTTTCTGGGAGCGGGTTGGAGCGTGTGGCGTGAAGGGGCTTGGGGACAACTTTGGGCTTGGCAGGGAGTGTTTGTGTCTTGTTGAGTCCCACTGATAGGGGCTCACTGTAAGGAGACAGGGAGTTGGGGGTGGAGACATTGGAGCCTTTGCAATTGGGGATGGGGTCAGGGGACGGGCAGGGGCTTGTATTAGGAGACTGTGAGAAGTCTGGAGACTGAGGGGGTACAAAGAACTTTCGGATAGGCTTTATTTAATTAAAGGACAAAGCACGAATAAACAGCACAACACAGCATATAGTCAGAGGAGGACAGGAAACGCAGGAGAACACACACACACAAACATACACCAAAAAGCAGGAGACAGTGTGACAGATCAAGCAACCGCACAGCCAGGAACAACCAAGAACATAGGAGTGAGATGGATACATACATGAGGGAGATGGATGCATTGCAAAAAAAAAAACAAAAAACACAACCAAATACCAAACAAACAAAGAAAAAGAAAAGAAAAACATGCAGTTAGACCCTTGAGTGTCTTTTGACAACAGAAAAAGAAGCAAAAATTGAATGAGAACAACAAAACAACAAGCAATTACTGTAACTTAGAGGAGAAAAAACGCACAGGACTCCAGCAGAGACATGCAAACAGGCACAAATAGGTGTGAGGCGCACACAACAGAAATATGGGTCATCTCAGTAACAGGAGGGACACCATTAAGATGTCTCTGCTGTAAAATCTCCAGTTTCCAAAGATATATTGATTTGTTTAAACCGTAAAGGTGAAACCAGTCACAACAGTGCACTAGTAAACTATTTCCCTGGGATGCCTCTCTCTCTTTCCGGACACAAATTTGAGAAAATTACCCCTCACAGAGTCTCTTGCTGGGAACACAATCCATGCTTTTGGTAGGTCTGAAAAATCAATTTCCCTTACAGATCAGCCTGAAAAAGCCTGTGTGGCACGAGGAGCTTGTCTTGGGATCCCGGTTAATCTGGAGCCTCTCAGGTTAGTCAGCTGGAAAAGTTTACTACAAGCTCCCCAGCTTTCAGCGAGAACACTGTGACTTTCTGAAGCATTCCCTGAGCTGGATTTTCACAGGGCTCAGGCCCCAGGAAACAGGGAGAGGGATAATCAGCAGAAAGAACAGAGGAAGAAGGAGGTAGAAGATTGTAGTTCCGGCATATCCATTGTGAATTTCATCAGTGTGTTTTACTAGAGTTGTCAAGACTATAAGAGCATAAAGGTCTACAATATGAACACAGTGAGGACTTATGTGAAACCTGATCCAACACTGGACCTGACAATTTTGTCTCTCAAAAGGTGAATTTTGGATTTAAATTTCAGAAGTGGCAAATTCAGTAGTCTGAAATCTGACCTACATCTTATGATAGCAAAAAGCTGACGATTACCCACAACTAGACACCTACAAACTGAGTCAAGAGGTGTGTGTTGTATGTGTGTGTGTGTTTGAGTGTGCACTGATGCTCATGACTTACCCGAGGGCTGCTGAGGGGGCTAGTGGAGAGGCCAGAGGAGGCTCCACTAATGGACCTCGACCTGGGGCAAAAACACGGGACAGCATGCGTATCAGCTACATGTCTCACAGGTGGAGGTGAGAACGTGGTGCAACATGTGAGGAGCTATCAAGCCATTTGCAAACACAACTATTTGCACACAGAAATTAAAAGCAGCATTGCCTCGATGGCAGACATTACTAGCTTAGTCTCAAATCAATTAAAGAGATAGTAAAGTCAAAATTAAGCCGGGGTATTATTTGAAGTACATAATTAAACAAACGTTTTGGTGGCATTATTATTTTTTTATGATCAATGAGGACCTTGGACAAAAAAAAATGTCATAAGTTACGATGCGCTCCATGACAGTGACGCAATCGTAGACATTGGGGTGAATCCATGTCGTTGCCATTATATAAATATACGGCAGGCGATAACATAACAAGCCAACACTGTCACACTTATTTATCAAGAAATCTTCTCAAATGAAGATGTAACGCTTCATTGATCAGATTGTGCTGTAATGGCTGCCCTGACTGACAGGTGTCGCTGATGACTTTTAAGGTTTCCTGACACCAGGGATGATGCCAGACACCTGGACATTTTTTTATTTGTATTTTTCCTGTATATTACTTTAAAATGAGTTTACTGTCCCTTTAAGCTCAAGCCCATCTTTCAAATGTGCTCATAGGATCACTTATAAAGCAGACACGTTGACTGTTCGGCCTTTTTCACTGGATCAGTAGAAAATATCTGAAGGGGAAATGAAGTGGGACATTTGAAGGGCCATTTGTCTTTTTTTTCTTTTCTCCTGCAGATGCCATCAGTAACACCTTTGAGCAGGGCCCTTCTTAGAAATGAACAATCACAGGACAATCTGTCTCCATCAAATGCACGTGCTCACACACACACACACACATGCACACACACAGAAAGAGAGAGAGAATGAGAGAGAGGGAGAAACAAAAAAACAGGGTCTGTCAACACTCGGAAACACCAGCTGTTCACTGTCACAACACCACTCTTCGTCATTCAATCTATGAACACCCCCCCCTTCTTTTCTTCCTTGTTTTTCCTCTATTGATGCATTTGTGAACATGAGGCCAAGCCTACAGGTCTTTTCTCTCTCTGTAAAAAGATTAAGGAATGAACACCAGTGGGGTTTTTTCAAACTTTGCTTGGACCTTGAAGGCAAATGAGTCATGAGTGAATGATGAAGCTTGGAAGCGATGAAGGAATGAGAATATGAAAGGAATGGAAAAATTAAAGACGGAGTCTGATTTTAATTCCAAAAACGCATCACTACATGGGTGGGAAAAATATTCTAGTAATTAAAAACCTTTATTGTCCCACAGTGGGGAAATTTGTGTGATTGTGGCAGCGGGGGGCTCATACATAAATACTTAAATAGTATACATACATATTAACATTTGCAATATATGAAATTTACATATTCATATGTTGTAGCCATATTAACATATATCATATCAGAAATTTACAGTTATATTTACACATCAAAATACACTACAGACTGTAGATTACATTGCTCATCCTGAATTACAGTGTTTTGTTCTTTGAGTTCTGTAAGTACTTTGAGTCCTTTGAGTTCTTAGAGTGGTCTGCTGGGAGGATTGCTGGTTATACAGTCTGACGGCTGTGGGCAGGAAGGACCTGCGATAGCGTTCCTTCACGCATCTTGGGTGAAGCAACCTATCGCTGAAAGAGCTCTCTAGTGATCCAAGTGTGCCTTGTAGAGGGTGGGAGTTGTTCTTCATCATCGATGACAGTTTGGCTGTCATCCTCCTCTCCACCACCACCTCCACTGAGTCCAGAGAGCATCCTAGGACAGAACCTGCCCTCCTAATCAGCTAATGCTGCTGCCCCAGCAGACCACCCCATGAAAAATAGCTGAGGCTACTACGGTGTCGTAGAAAGTCTTTAGGAGTGGCCCCCGCACTCCAAAAGACCTCAGCCTTCTGAGCAGATAGAGTCTACTCTGACCTTTTTTGTAGAGGATAGAGTCTACTCTGACCTTAGTGCTGTCATGTTAAAAAAGCATTGATTAAGATCTACATTAAAGTGTAATCTCATAGGGGTTTGGTAATCCATTCCGCCTTAAATTTACAGTGACCTGGAGAAAGAATTGATTGTTGAATGGCCATCTTTCTCCTGAGAGCCACAAACAAACAAAGAGAACAGTGGCGAAGCAACACTAACAGCTTCCATGAGTGAGAGGAAAATATACGAACACCCACACTCGAGCTATTTTGGTAATTTTCTTGCTGCCCTTTCTGCGAGTGTATTTATTGCAAACACTTACACGCACATGAGTAGGTGGTGCTGAAATCATGTTAGCTAGTGGTACTTGTTTCACAGAGCAGCCGACCAGACAGTCGCTATCATTTACATTTAACTCTTACGGTCCGCTGACACGTGCCTTTAGTTGCTCACTTTATCTAAACGTGTGGAGAACACAGCTTCTTCAGGCCGTAATGAGCATATTGTTAGCTGCGCTTTGCATCTATTAGTGCTGGACCAGCACGTCTATAAAGCTAATGTTACAGATGGTTATGTCATACGCTAATGGGCTGTAACAGAATTACCCTTTGCTTATAGGATGGAAACAATGATTTATTGTAGCAAAGTGTTTCATTTAAAGTGATCCGCATCAACAACCAATCATTTCTCATATTAACAAAGTAGCCGTGTTATTAACGGAGATACTGAAAGCCTCCTGGGATTCTCTCTTTCAGATAACTTTGCCCATGAGTCTGTTTTGGAAAGAGATCCACGTCCACTCAGCATGTGACCACCAACTGGGTCAGTCCAAGTCAAAGCGCCCGTGGGAGGGTCTAATGTTTGTTTGTGGGGGAAGGAAGATGTACAAGAGGTTCTGGACTGAGGGTATGGACTGAAATAAAAGAAAAGTGTATCAAAATGAAACGGCGCCGTGAGTCAAACGGCAAACAAATAAAACCGCCACAGCTAAAACAGAAAGCTACAACTCTCTAGGGTGATTAAAGTGGATGAGGTTTCTCTCTCACTAATCTATATTGACTCTGTCCAGCCAATGAACAAGTTCTTATATGGGGGTAGATATTCATATAAATAAACACAATACTTAAATTCACACCCATTTCAGAAACCTAACAGCTCCCAGGGGACTCGGTGCTTTATATTCACAGCTCAGCTGTAACACAACCCCTGCAGTTTGTGCTGGAGACATCGGTGTTAAAGGTGCTTTATTTGTACTCATTTAAGCCTCTTAAACAACTTAAGAGTTAATAATTAGCACGAGAGCCTGACTTATTGAGACTGCTCTAGCTAACCCAACACATTTGAACTTCATGAAGCAACTAGAGCAGATCCGTGAAGGAAAAAAAATCTATTGATATTCTCTCCTTCACACTGCAGCACTTTTCCATTTTTCATTTACATATCATTAACCTCCCCTTATTTCTCCAGGCATGTTGTTAAGATTTAAAATTAAATCAGTAGGATTTCTTGTGCTTTTGCTTTAAATGTCTTCTTTATGTAATTTTGGGTATATAAAGAATAAAATCAGGTGAGAATGTCTCCATGTGGATTTCTCTATAATGTAGCTACTGTAGCTTTTATGCCACATTTTGACAATTATACTTGAACCAAATTAACGATAACATGTACCAAAATGCAGCCTCTCAGGCAAAATGCTTGAAAAGGAGGCATTTTCTCTGTATAATTTTAGATAAAACCATTTCCCCCTCTTCTCCATCATTTTCGCTGGTGGGAAAGGTATCGTGTCAAAACACACGTTTCAAAGTCAGTCCTCTCTCTGACACGCTCTGATCTGAAGTTCTACGAATCTTCGATGCTGTCGACAAAAGTTTGCTGTCAGGGAAAGATAAGGTTAGGTTTGTAGGAAGTCAGTCATATCTGTGGACGCTGCTCTGCTACATTATTGAGTCTATTTACATACACAAGCACACGCGTGATCAAACAAAGCGCATGCGGATGTGATCAAAGGCAGAAGAGTTTAAAAATACAACAAAATCAGATTTATAGAGACTTTGCTATGAATGTCTTTTCCCCTCCACTGCTGGGGAGCTATGAACTGCAGCGAGGGGGGGGTGGGAGAAAAGCAAAGCAATGGAGAGATTCCATTTGATGTGGAGTTGGAGGAAGTGTGGTGTTAGACGCTCCCACACACCTCCAACCCGCTACGGCTGACAGGAATCCAGACAAAAAAAATAAGCAGCATCTCCATTTCTACATTAGCATAGCAGTATCATATAAGGGGGGGGGTCAATGGGACTGAAGGTCAGCAGCACACCAGGAACCAAAGTAGAAAGAGAGAGATTGATAAAGAGAAGATATATGAAAGGGTTGGGAAGAAACCTACGAACAAATTATTTAAAGTAGATTTAAAGAAGCATGAAGAAAGATGCAGAAGAGCTTTTTCAACAGTTGCTGATAAACAGAGGATCCTACCACTTTTAAATCTTTACTTTTTTCTTGTTATTTATCTTTTTATTTAGACTTACAATATATCAGTAAATCTAAAGCCACTGTTTTAAATACATATTCAGAATGTTCTAATTTCATTTCCCTCTGTGACGCATCCTCTCTAAACTGTCTTTAACGCTGCTTAAAAAGGCATCATTAATGTTAGATAAAGTTGTTGCAAACTGACCTATTTTGGGATTCTGGGCCTGACTGAAACAAATGAGTCAGAGCGAAGGGTAGAAAAAGACAGCTTTTAAACTTGTGCAACCTTTAAGCAAAGAAGAGATTAGACTCGGATCGCCTGAAGGGATGAAAGAGAGAGGCAATGGAACACAAGAAGATGAATCTTTAAACTGAAATTCAGAGGCACAAGAGGACAGAAAGACTTAAGCAGAAGTGTTTAGAGGAGGTTGCTCTTCAAACGTAAAACTTCTGAACTGGTTTCCCCCAGTGAAACCAATGGGAAATTTACTCTTGATATTGAGTTGTTGGAAAATTTATAATTATATGCAGATCAGGTTATCAGGTTTCATTTTTAAAACATCGGAGGTATCACTGCGTCTGATCGGAGGCATGTGGTGCAATTATTTATTATTATCATCATCATCGTCATTATTATTATTATTAATATTATTATTATTACTATTAATTAATTTATTTTTAATTCATTCATTCATTCATTCATCGTCTACCGCTTCATCAGCTGTGGCAAGTCACGGTTTATTATTTCTATCATTTTTATTTTTATTACTATTATTATTATTATATTATTATTATTAACAAAATTGATTTTAAAAATGTCCACTCATCGGTGTTTGGTTCTGGCTACGATTGAGAAAAAGGGGAATGTTTTGCATTTGGAGAAAGTGGGACACTGAATGACAGAAGAGTTTATCAATGTATTTAAATTTTGAAAAGAAGACATATCTGCCCTGAGAGCAACAGGTAAGGAGAGGCTGGTGGAAGTTTTGAAAATTACACTAAAAATTAGTTGAGAGAGTTGACTTATACTCTAGGAACTGCCATCCCGTTGTCCACGAGCCAGCTTCTGTTTCTCAGAGTTAAAGCATATGAAAATAGACTTGTGAAGCCTTAAGCATTCGGCAAATGTGATCATGATTTAATCTGAAAGCACTGCTGCATCTTTCTCCTGCCATGGATTTTCTCCTAGCATGGAGGGCGAGACACGGAGCGAGAGGAGGAGGAAAGGACAAGTGAATACCTTTCTCCTTTGCTGCATTTTGTACTGGCGTCAGGAATTTCCAAGCTTTTACTGAATACTGACTTACTAAAGTGAGACAGGAGACAAAGTGAGTAGAATGTCAGTGTCTCTGTGGATGTTGGTCCACCATCCAGCCTGCTGACACCCAGAGCGAGACTCACTGTCAGATCTGATGAAAAGTCACCGAGATGCGACACACACACACACACACACAGGTCACACAGGGCTGAATTGGGCTGACTCTGTTTAACCTCATCTTTTCACCTCTGTGCCTACCTCTGCCCATGTTGGGTCATGTCGATAGCCCTCCTAGCCGGTACAGGTGAGCCTCCGTCTGTGACGCTGAGGACCTCCATGGACTTCCTCTCCGGTCTCCTCTTGCCGTGACGGTTTAACATAGGTGAGTCCACTCGCTTCCTCGGAGGGTCTGTGCCAAACAGGTGAAGCAGATCCATTCAGAATGCACACCTGATGTCTCTGATGTCTCTGAGCTTGCATTCCTGCACATTGAATGCTTTAGTGCATTGCATGCATGCTGGATGTGGGAGTGCTTGACTGATGCTTGCCGTTGATCGCATTGACATTTTAACTAATAGTGAATAAGTAATGGTTTCCTCCCAGACCTTAAACTAATGGCCACTGTATTGACTGTACTGCATTCACTGAAGAGGGAGTCTATTCATCAAAATGTCGGTATCTCACAGTGCACATGCTCAAACATTTGCACATAATACTCCTCCTATTGCAGCACCCTTGTCAGAAAATAACTTGGCAAGAGCAGAGCGTCTCCATTTGTCTGTGGATGGAAATCTCTACCAGGTTGTGTTGTGTAAATGGGAGAGCACTTTTATGTCAGAGCTGCCTGTTTTAGAAGAAGTATGGCTTATTGACACCTTGTATTTCTGCTATAATATGTCTTTGAGAAGCTTGCAGATATTCAATAAACCAAAAGCCATTTTTAGCGGAGAGTGATTCCACATCTGCTAGAGCTGTTTCAATCTCTTGTGAAGGATAAAAAACGCTGCAGAACAATTCAGAAACTTGGAACAGTCATGAGTTACCATCTCACTGGTGTTACTCCCGTCTAAAATTGTCTTGTTTTATCTGGATTTATGACATTATATTCTTTATCTGCACATGAATGTGGTCTGAGTCGCACCTATCTCATTGCGAGGGGGAAGGTTCTGGTCCTCCTGACTGGGGTATCTTTCCTTACGGTCCAGTAACAGAAAGTAGATCATCTTTTCCTGGTTGTCACTGCAAACAGAGGATGATGAAAGGACAAGGACGACATTTTATACAGTGGTTTTAAACAAATCTGGGTCACTCTGAAAACAGTACATGTATAGATTACCCATCTTTCACATAACTGCACCAGCATCTTCAAGAGCGCAAAACTAAAGCATGAAATCTCAAAAATCCCTCGCTGTGATTAATACTGTTTAATTATTTTGAGTACTTTGTTAAACAGCTACTAAATAACTGACATAATTAAAGAAAAGATTAGTTTTACAGGCCATTAAGCCAACACATAATATCCTGTTTGCAACATATGGCTTCTTAGAAATGTTGGGTTTATGAAAGCATCACAACATTGAGAATCCTCTGAGTTTGACCTTTTGTTTCCTTGTAAACCAGGAAGCCTAATGTCTTTGGCCTCTGTGTCAGTACTCGATGGAAAAGGCCCAGGCATTGGCCCTTCATAATAAAGACAGATTGGAAAGCAGTAGGAGGCAAAGAGACAAGGACTTGCAAATTCAGCTAAATGAACCAGGGGAAAGGAGATAGAGACTGCAGATTTTCCTCCAGTCCAGCACTATTATGGGATGCTCCCAGGAGAAAGGAAGTGAATGGAAGAGATAGGGAGAGTGGGAGAGGGAAAGTGATAGGGAAATGTAATTAAATTCTAAAGACCCTGCAAATGTAAACTAGGAGTTAAGGAGACAGAGCAGCAAAGCCAAGTGGAAAAAAAAAAAAAAACATTTCTATGTCCACTATAAAAAGTATATGACATACCAGTGTAGGGTATGTGTCCCCTGCAAAAAATGCATATTTATAGGAGTGATGGCCCAACCTCATGTGTAAGCTCAGGCACAAATATTAGCAGCAGAATATAAGCATTGTGACCCGGGAGCTGGGTGGTGGCGGATCAGGATCAGTCTTGAGGGAATGCATCCAGAGGCAAGCGGTGTAAGCTCTGTGTGATAACGGTTAAGTGATCTACAGCTTCTGACATCTAAAGCAACAGCTTCATGGGATTTCATGAAAGCCAGGAAAAAACAAGGCTGTGTGCAGACGGACACCAAAACCCCCACTCCTTCCATCGCAGCCCTGTCACACAGCCAGGTCCTCTTCTCCTCTGTCATCAGTCATTGTTTTTTTTCTTGTTTGAAAAAAAATTGTTACCCTTATCGTCTGATTTTCTCTCCTCTTCTCCATCAAAACCACACATGTATTTGTTTCCTTTCTTCACCACATGTCTTTCCATTGCCTACCCCTCCCCTATCGCTATTCCATTCACTCACTCATCTGAAAGCAGGTCTTTCAGCAGCTTGTTTTTGTCTCTGAAGCAGCCCAAGGAGTGCATGCTGTCCAGTACGTCTGGGTCGATGTCGTCAGCAGAGGGCAGGCTGCGGATGGTCACCTTCCTGGGCACAGGCTGTTCTGGCTCTGGTTCATTCTTCCCCCCTCTAGGAATGTAAAGATAAGGACACTGTCAGCTTACGACCGTGATTACATATGCTTTAATACATCAGCATAAATATTTCCAGATCACTTATACGGCTTATTCTTATCATATTTTGCAGATCTATAGAATTAATGGGTTGTATCTATGTATTTCCCTGCTGGTTTGCCTCTTGGTCATCTGGAATAAAGTATCCCCTGTTATCATGGTAAAAAAAAAAAAAAAACATTCACAGCCATCCACTTTCCCCTTATTTAATCACTGTATGTCTAAGTAGCCCTAACCCTAAAACATTTTGTCCCACCTCCAACAATACATTCCTGTTTATTAACATAATCTATACTTACATTCTTTAACCATAAAACAAAGACTGACAACCATGACCTGCCTACAACTTCTGTTGCAGGGAAAACAGTGGTTCCAGACGAGTCAGCATTTCTTGTTTCTGGGCAGACGCTTTCCAACATTTAATCACTGGCTGTCATCCCCGATGGCTATCTGTGATTAAAGTTTCATGCAGGTCTATCTGTACCTTTATGATTTAAATGGCTGCTTGTGGATCCAGATCTCCATCCAGATCTACTACAGAATTCACTGGGACGATACCCCCTCCTCCATCCAGTTTCACAGTAACCCATCAAGTTGTTAAATCAACCAGACAAAATGTTCAAAGAAGCCTTGTGTCAAAGTAAAAACCGCCCCCTTTATCCCAATCCGTTCTCATATTTGATGGATTCTTCCTCGCATATGTCCAATATTTCTAGCACGTTTCATCAAAACATTAGAAGTTTTTGGGTTACCTTGCTAAGAGACAAACAAATGAATAAACAAACAGACAGATGTTGGTGAAAACTCACTGGTGAGGGTATACATGTAACTTCTAATGTCTTCTATAACCTACAGCTGGAGATACGGAACAGTTTCAACTTGATAACTAGTTTGATTCCTAAAAAGATGTGCCCTACGATGCGGATCAAGATTAAGTAGATACAATGTCCCTAAGTAGGGCTTTACTGTCTTTGCTGTTTACTGCCCTTACAGTGTTTACATTAATGTCTCTCCAACACAAACTACACTCTACATAACTACAGTTTTCAGTTCACTCCATTCACTTGAGTAAAACTGACTCACCTTTCTGGACAGTTTATTATTTCAGCTAGGTGAACCTAACTCAAGGGAATATATGTTTATCCACCAATAAAGATGTCTTGGTAAAGAGAGTTTGGCCTGGCGCTGTCCATTCAGCACGGCAGCTCTACTGCTGCTGAGGGATTGTTAAGAAGCTCACCAACTAGTCAGACTGTTTCCCAGACAGCCTGCCATGCAGACACAGACTGCCAGGACACTTCCTCACTGACAAAATTCAGATTACATTAGCCTTTGCTCCCAGCTCTTCTCTTATCTCTTCTTGTTTCTTTTATCAGTTTTGCTGTCTGTTCATATGATTTTTTCAGGACATGATAGAAACCATAACTTCAAGACTCACAGCCTGTTCCCCGGATGCATCTTTGCTCTTTTAGGGTAAGAACTTTTAAAATTTCATTAAAAAATTTAAAACCAGACACTCAGACATAAATAAACTCTAGCATAATTTACAATGATCTGCAAGGCAAACACTGTTAGATTTCAAAGGTGAATGGATTCCGTTATGAGCTGGTTGCACTGAGGTTCATTCTCTATATCATCCATGCTTGTTTCTGTTCAGTTGACCATATGCTGCACATCCTTTTTCATGCTCTACCAATTTACCCCCACATCCCCGAGATTGGAGTCATGCCCTGCTCCGATGTACTCTCATGTACATGGCTGAAATTCAAAGTCATTTATCATGTGGTTGCTCCCCTCAGGACTACACCCCCTGCAGAACAGGCTACAGGAGGAGAGAATTGAAGGTGTGGGGGAAAAAAAGGAAGGAAAGACTGAGGTATACTTACATGTACCACGTGTGTTTCTGGATCTGGTCTAGCTGTAAAAGGACATGACAAAAACATTACAAGTCAGTGACAAGGCAAGGGAATGATTAGAATAGTTTTAGCATCATTTTTGTGTAAAAAAAAACATCAGTGAGAAAAAAATGTGCCTGCAAAGAAGAGTGTTTTGCCAGCGTGTGCACACGTGGTGCATCATGAGCACAGCTTACTGGCTTAATGGAAACGCAATGGGACAATAAGGCCAGATTGAATGGTGTAAGTAAATAATGAAGCCTTCAAATATTAATACTGCCAATGGGAAAAACTTAATAAGAGTGAGACATAGAGGGGTGCACCAGGAGTATGAGACAGGCGTTACCACGGAGCTATAAACAGAGAATATTATCTCCCTCACACACACCGCTGACCCTGCCAAGCCCTCCGGTCTAGAGGGAATGTCCCATTCTCATTTTCTTCCCAGCTCTCTTGCGAACACAAGCACACTCTATCATGATCACACTTTCAACGTTGCCACCTTGTCATACAAAGCAGTCAACGTGTTCCTTTGCCAAAAAAAAAAGTCAAAGCAAAAAGAGACAGAGAACAAAGGGACAACAAAGGAAGGTGTCTGTTTGAATGGCTTTACGTTGTCTCAGCTGTCCAGAGAGGAAAAATGGATCAATGTCACCGTTAGGACTTTTTAATTTGTCCCATCACCTAATCAGAGCATCTGAGTGTTCCCATTGCTTGTGCACTAGAGCATGTCTTCATGTGATACTAGTTTAGCTCAATCTCAATCTAGCTATACTGTGGTATAGGTTAATCTTGTCTGCTTCTGCAGAGGTCAAGATATTGACAGAGTCACCCAGCCTGTCAGATAGAAGCCAGTGGTTGACCTACTTGCTCCCACATTTATTGAAGGCCTGAAGGCAAGGCACTGATATCACACACAGGCTTGAAAGTGATGCGGTTAGAAATGCAGTATCACATCAATCACTCTCGAAAAGTGACAGTATCCATTCCAGCTGCTTTCACTCAGGCACAGGGGAAGCTGCTGTAATGCTGGTCAGATGAGGTGTGCACCAATGTGAGCTCAGGTACATGTCTTATCTGGGAGCTGCATAAGTGAAAGTTTGTGCATTGCATTTATATAAAAGCACAAATCTATACAGGTTTGTGTATTTGACTCTTGAGTAGAGCATGGAGGGGTTTCAAGGTAAACAGTGTAGCAGGGGTGAATTCTACTTTTAGAAAACAAATAAAACTAACTAAATAACTATTGTATACACACACACACACACACACACACACACACAAACAGTAGATTACAATTATTTGCGACCGTGCCACAGACTGGGTAAAGAAACAACATTTATTTGAAGCTGGGAATAGAAGTCAAAACTAAACTGCAGGGTCTGCACTCCAGCTATTTAAAGTAATCTGGTGTGATAGCCTCAGATAAGGCTAAGAAAAAAACATTTAATTACTCCTACTATTTAGAAATCGGGTTGTGTACCATATAGCTAATCATGGAGGAACAAACTAAGACCAAATAAAATAGCTGAGCTACTGTATATAGTAAGTACCCTAGCTTAGCGTAGTTGCAGAAACTGCTAACTGCACTGCATTCTTGGAATAAACATGGTTTAGTAATTTCCCAAGGGCAGTTGTAATATTTCATCTTTATGGAGACAAAATAAACACAGATGTTGCCTTTATTTTCCTTCCAACAACCTTGACAGGTTTTCTGTGCTGCCCTAAATACATTGATTGTGATTAACTACTTAATATAATAAGCTGGCTTTGTTATCTACACATCACGACCAGGCAGTTGTTTGTAGGATGGTGCTGCTGCTCCTTTGAACAGTGAAGGTGAGATAAATGCACAGTTGTGTTTCACGTCCAAGGTCTCCGACTACACAGAACAATAAAGAGAAGGATCTTTACTGGGCCAAACATCCTCAGCCCTCTGATTCCTGCTCAGCTTTGCATCTATTTGCTTGAACAAGCAGAACGCAATTAACAGAAGGTGAAAATAAAAGTGAAACACAGCCAGCAGTCGTGTTTACTCTATGATTACCCTATCAATCTTAAGATCAACATACCATCATAAAAATAACCCCTAGAAAAGAATGTTCCCTTGGGATGTTATTCCCTCCCTTGAGTACACAAGTCTACTTAGAGAAAAGGCAGCTACAACTAAACACCAACAACATTTGGCATCCCCAGACGTATGTTTGGAGACCAAATATGCAAGAGTGGACGGCCGAATGATAACATACTCTTCCCCACCTGCTGGGTCAGTGTGCAACCCTTTGTCAAGGGCATGGCTTAAAGCAGCCGGACATATCTTGGGATCTCAGCCCGACCAGTCCTCCACAAATATAGAGGACAGAAAAATACACTATATAATGCACAAAGAGCATGCCAAAGAGGTGGGAAACTTTCAAGTTCATGTTTTTGTTCATATGGAGGGCTGTATCTTCAGGTTGTCAACTCTCATGCAAATAAACAACTCCTCCGACCTCGTCTTTTTACAGGTGAGCATTAGTCATAGTGACATAGTGCCACAGCTAAGTCATGTGGAAATGGGGCTTTAGCATACACACTTGCCTGCAGGCAAGGGCATGACAGCAGTTTTGTTTATTGCATCAACTCACAAAGATAACTGGATAGACCAGGAGAAAGTGTGCAAATAGTATTCATGTGAAAACGTGGCATTTTAATTTTGCATGTGTGCTGGTACAGGAGATGGTGAGCAAGTCCAGGTACCTGTGCGTCATCTGAATTTGAAATGCAGGACGAGAACAGAGGGCAGTCTCTCTGTGAAGTGTGTACTTTTTCAGATCTCTGACCACTTTCATTATTTACATTTCCCTTTGTCTAGCTCCCCTTCTCTTTCATACCAACTTTCTGTCCTTCATATCCCTCTTTTCTTGCACCCTCCTGAAATTTCCAAGGTGATCAGCTGCTGTGTAAAAAGGGGCTAGAATTGAGATGAGTGCACTAAACAGTGCAGAGGGATAGCACACAAACAGCAGTCCTCTCCTGAATTCACTCCCTGTTCTTGAGGAAGTACTCAAACGGAATCAGGGATGAGGCAAGATAAACACACTCAGAACACAAGGGAGGAAAGAAGAAACAGAAACACAAAAAAAGACAACGCTTGCCTAGGCAGTACAGAGTTTATATAAGACACTTTAGTTTGAATGTGCATCTCTACCGGCTCGCACTCCTCTTGAGGCATTAAAACTTTTCCCCTTATATTGCTGTTAATCTGCAAATTTCTTCCCCCCTAAAAAGGATGGCTTTTTTTTTCATAGATGCAATCTGAGATAACATCTGTAAATGTGTTTTATTGCTTCTACAAAATCATTAGTAAAAGCTGCTAGTTGTGGGAAAAGAAAATGAAAAATGTATTGCGTTGATTCAGTCAAAATGAAGGTGAAAGATTATTTTCAAAGGGCACTTTGTAGTACTGTAGTATTTGCACTTTGAGTACTTTTCAGGTTGTAGAAAAACAAACATTGAAAAACAACAAACCTAATGTTGTCAATCCCATAAAGATGCAATTTAATACCTCAAAAGGTTTCATGGTAAAGAACATCATGAAGAAAAATGCTTTCCCACAATTATAACTACTGAAATTATTAGAATGGTGTATTTTTTATCCAGTCCCAAAAATAAACTGACCGTTAGTCTTTTGGAAGCATCTACTTCAATCATGCCACGAAGAAGGTTCTGACAGTCTGGAGGGATGAAGTGCGGCATGTGAAACACTCCCAACTTCACCTTCTCTAGCAGATTCCTCAGGTTGTCGTCATCAAACGGCAGGGCACCCTGGAGAGACGAAGGTGAGAAACAGAAAAAGAAAAGAAACGGGGGAAAGCGGAGAAGTGAGAATGAAAAACCAAGTAGAGAAGAAACAATTTGCATGATAAGCCCACAACCCAAATGAGGGCAAGAAGAAGGAGAAGAGGAATGTGTATGAATAACAAGGCTTGCCAGCAGAAATGAACCCACATTAGGAGTCTTAATCTTTCACTTTTTAAATAACAGACTCGCTTTCTCAACTTGTTCAGTTCACCAATTAAAGCATTCTGCCTTCAGCCACAAGACAAAATAAATAATAAGCAGCAGTAATAAGAAAAGAGGGCTTTTCTAATAATTACCCAGCTTTCTCATTTACTTCATTCATTTAACATTCTCTCATCACAGTCATATATCAGAGCGGGCTGACACCTCACAGATGTGGCTGTTTGATGAATGACAACTTCCACCAGGAGACAAGATGGAGGGGGAGAGAAAAGGGGAGACTGAGACGGAGAGGCTGGAAAATGAAGGGAGGTAGTGAGAGGAAGAGGGAGGGCTTATGTAACAGATGATCTGAGTGGAAGCCCAACTTCTGGGGAGTCAGTGCATCTCCCACAATCAGACAAATGGTTATCTTGCAGCCAGACTGGAGAAAAAAACAAAACAAAACTATTTATCTGCAGTAAAATAGTGACAGTCAAAAACTTTTGTTTTGGAGAGAGAAAAGTGAAGTAACAACGGAGACAGAGGTAAACAACATCAGGTGATGCAACTGAAGAATGCAAGGGAGACTGTCCTCTGTCCTCAACACAAAGGACACACCCACACACACACACACACACACACACACACACACACACACACACACACACACACACGAGACAGACAGACACAGCATGAGGTAGAGAGAGGCAAAACGCTGACAAAAAATAAACAGGCCCTGTGGCCAAAAGCCGCCGTGTCAGCGTTGGTATTTATTTTTGGGCTGTCTTCTTTCAGTTTGGCTGCATGAATTATTCATGAAGCAGAAGTGTGTAGGAACTACTTTCCAGCTGTTGATGAAACAAAGCTTCAGGGATGCATGGCTGGGGAACCACAGATTTAATGTAGCTGCAGAATAGACTTGATTATGGATACAGTGCTGTGTTTGGATGCAGGATAATGAATAAAGAGATGCCTCTATTCTCTGATCCTCTTTTACACAAGAACATCAGCTTGAGGAAGCTTCTCAATGTTTTTTTTTTTCAAGGAAGACCCTCCAAACATTTGTATTTGTAATTGTACTCCTTTATGTTTCAGTCTCAGCAGCCACGTCTCTTTCCAGTAAGGTCATCCCTGAGTGTAGAGCTGCAAACATCCTATCATAATTTATACCTGCCTTTTGATTTAAATCCAAAGACTAGGCATGTAGGGATGGCAGTAGTTTGTTAAAATGCATTATGCAATACATCTCTGTATGTCAGTTCAATCACCATCAGTTAGTAGAGGAGAAGCCGACACTCACCACCAACAAGGCAAAAAGAATGACCCCACAGCTCCAGACGTCTGCTTTCCTTCCATCATACTTCTCTCCCTAAGGAAAGAGTGTGGTTAGTGAGTTAGGGGAGAATGCTCAGGTTTGTTAGATAAGACGAAGAGACTAGTGGAGGTGAAAGAATGTTATGAATGAGAGAAAAATTACTTACCCTGATGACTTCTGGACAAGCGTAGTGTGGAGATCTGTTTGGCAAGCAGAAAAAAGTCAGAAAAAGTGAATTGAGCGGAGGAAGAACTATAAAGAACCAAAACTATTCTGTCTCTATTTGTTCTGCAATGCTGCAAAGTGAGTCAGGGTTATGCAATCATGACACAGCACGCATTAAAAATGCATACACATCTATATAAACTTGTGACAAGAACAATTTAGGCCAATAATAATGCTGTCTCTGGCGAGCATAGATCAAGCTGTTCCTCAGGAGTTGAGACATCCTGAGGGTGTCTGGATGTCCTCCTGCTTGCTCACTCAAGGGCAACCTCTCAGAGCAGACAGTGAACAGACCCACTAATCTTTACAACACCTGGATGGGCTGACAGTAAACCCAATGACTAGATTGGCACATCAATATCGTAAGAAGATTTATGAAGCGGCGGCGGCCCCATAAGCCAGTGGCTACAGATGAGGGGAGTTTCTTGTTATTTTACACAGTGGTACTCTAGCAGCACTTTGACATTGCCAAATTGCTGAATTCTCTACTTTGAAATAAAAGTGAGGGGTAATAAATCTTAGTAACAAAATTCCATAAATCTACTAAATAAATTAACATTTTATTATGTGACATTTGTTGAATTTTCCAATTTTGGACAGAGTCTACATCATTTGAACAAGCCCATTTGGTTGTAATGACATAAGTCTGCAAACATGGTGCCCATAACCTGGGCTGTTGTCTTGTGTACTCATGAATACCATCCCCGACGGCACGATTTCTTCTGGCTGTCAAAATACTGGCCGATAACCACCACTGCAACATTAACAAGGAAGTTCAAACACGCACCTGTCATAGTGCGAGTGTCATAGTGCATTATGCAGACGAGCAAGGAATTTTTTTAAAAAAGGCTGAGATTTACACTATTTATGCATCTTGAAAGTCACAATACAAAAGTCACTGTCGTTGATTATTCGCGGAGGCTTTGGGTGGCAGATGTAGGGTGAAAGTACAACACATCCAGGTCAGCTCTTTGCCTGAGCTGAATTGTAATTTTTTAAATATTAAAACAATGACTTAGTCAGCCATATCATCTACAGCACACGCTCAGAAGAGCTCATCTCAATTCCGTGCTAGCACATCATTAAAATGTGACTTATTTCTATCACGTGTTCACATTTAACAGCTTTGAAGCACCTCCGTAGTGAAACAATCTCTCCACCGTCGGACTAAAGTCATGTGTCAAGGGTTCATGAATATTCATTCATAAGGCTATTTTTCTGTGTTTTGGCTGCGTTTAGTAGTTTGCTTTAATTAGAAGTGTCATAAAATTCACATGTAACGTAGTTCAGCACATTCAGATTCTGGCCACATACAGTCTGAGAGCCATTCTCATTACAGACTAGGACATTCAAGATAAACAGAGAGCTGAAGGAGAAACTTCCCTCTGACCAGAAAGAAAAAATGCCGCCATTGTTTGGAACAGTTGTGCGTGGGTTTATCAGGCCTCATTTTCACTCTCAGTCTAACACCACCAACAGTACATGAGTTAAGCATGCATTTCACACAGAAATCATGTAACATAAAATGTTATCCCTTCTCCAGTATTTTTTTCTGTAAAACATTTTTGAAACCTTGTTATAATGGGCCTGATTTTAATGTTAGGAACAAAAACATGGATTTTGAAAAGGTTACAATGACCTTTGACAATCAAATTCTAATTCGTTCCTCTTTGAATCTTTGCAGACATTTGGTCCACATTTCTACAAATCTCATAAAGGTGTTCCTGAGATTGCATGTTCACAATTTAGACTGTACATAAGTACTGTATATCAGTACCACTGACTGTAAAATTAAGATACAACACATGGCAGCTCCCCAAAAATAAAGCCGTGATAGTCCATTGTTGGCTGGCTGCGGCGTACATCATGAATCACACCTCCTCTATTAGATGGGACAGGGGCCAGACCAAGAAAATAAACATTTTTCAAAATTTATTTGGGATTTTTTATTTTTTTTTTATTTTTAATTTAATGCCATTGCAAGGGTCTGTGATGTCATGATTGACAGCTAAGCCCTGCTGTTGACTGAGCAGGCAGTTGTGTAATTGTAGGCTGACTGCTGTGCAGACTGTGGCTCTAAGTTCCATCATCAATGCAGGAGGGCAGCACTGTATCCAAAACACTTTGGGTTCTTTAGGGGCGGCAGTGGCTCAGTGGTAGAGCAGGTTGTCCAATGATTCAAGATCGGTGGTTCAATTCCCGCTCCCGCCTAGTCTTTTGTTGTTGTGTCCTTGGCCAAGACACCTGACCCTCTTTGCCTCCAGTGGGGCACTCGCTGGTGTGTGAATGTGTGTGATTGTTCCGGTGGTGGTCAGAGGGGCCGTAAGCGCAGCCACGTCTCCATCAGTCTGCCCCGGGGCAGCTGGGGAAGAGGACATACACTAAAATCCTCATCCTCATGTAAAACTACAAAAATAAAATCTAATATTAAAATAGACGGCCCTTAATCGCTAACTGCGTGACGGTTGGCCAAGCTTGAATGTATACTTTGCTAGATTTGCTCCAGAGAAGATGACAACTTCATTGCCCCCATAATTTTATGTTGCTGCATTGAAAATGCTAGAAATTTTGTACACATATTTATCAGACCGCACGCAGCGAACAAAATGAGGAGAGCTTTGGTCCCGTAACTCATCATTATGAAAATCCATCTTTTCAAACCAAATTTGTGCAGCTTTTCACTCTGTGCAAGATAATTTCCTTTCATCAATCAAATCAACACTAAACAAACATCAAGCACTAATGAATTTGCAGCTGGGCTTCTACAGACAGTGAAGGAGTCTCTATGTGGAGTCCTAGATCTATATTTGTATGTGCCTGTCAATGCCTCTGCTCAGCTATATGTGCCTGCATGTATTTATGTATGTACTCTGAGGCTTCCCCTCCTCTACCTGGGGTGTTTTTCATCTTCACTCAGCTCCATTACCCACAGCAAATGGAATACATTTGTGTCACACTGCTGCATGGTGAGAGGGGGCCAGATAAATGCCTTTAATTAAAAACTGTCATATCTACACTTAGAGATGGGACAGTGGGAAGAGCATGAATAATCAATAACCGCACACACAGAGTACGGTGTAGTCACATGCATTAGGCCTCACAACACACCAGCCCAAATTCAAGTGGTGCTTGTGCGTTCTTGTGCAACACACACACACACACACACACACACACACACAAGACAGATATGGTGATGATATGGACATGAAGTGTAGAGGAACAAAACACAACTACTTTGGTGAACTTTTTTACAGTATGTGATGCAGCATCTCAGTGAAGCTGCATTCAGACCAAATACTGAGAAATCCAGTCCTCTCATACATTTTAAATCTGGGTCTGTATGTATGCAGTGGTCAAAAATTTTTTAAAAAGTCAGAACAGGCCCAGCTTATATCGGAATTCAAAGCTATACTACAGCAGCCAGCCATGTAACCCAGAGATCAGACCGACTGGCGAACCGTAAGCTGCTGTTGTTCAAGCCATTTGCAACTTGCTCAGAGAATCTATTTTGTTGCTTTGTGCCCAAAACAACATTGTGCTGCCAGGAAACTGCACCAGCAGGACGAAGAAAAGACGCTGAAACTTGTTGCAAATGGAAACAGCCTCTCTGGCACAGTTGCTGGTCCTGAGCCAGGAGGGAGGAACCAAGTACTACCCAGATGGGGTTTATGGCCCCGACAACAATGCTCCCCCAAAATCCTAAAAACCTTGCCCTAACTGCAGCAATGCTTAGTCTACATGATAACTCGACAGTGCCATGTTAACACCTGTGACAAACACTATTTTGTAGGTGTCTGTAGGGAAATTAAAAAGATGCACTGGGTTTGCATGGGATAGCAACATTGCTCAGAATGGAAGTCTTTCACAATCACCATACAGTTGGACTAAAGAACGAAAAGCTGAGTAAGAACTGCCTTTCTAGGGAAAAGGGACACTGCTGGTCATCATGTCTGCAGGATGACTCAATCATGCACATTTTACTTGCAAATAGAAATGCACACTGTCCTCATTGGCCTCAGTTCTACCGATGAGTCACGATACCTTAGAAATACCGTGGACGAATTATGCAATAGCATCAGCATCAATAAATAAAAACAACTCAGAAGTCCATTTTGTCTACCTATTATGGCTAGTTGAACTTAGACATCTCATTTCCAGAGGTAAGTTTAGGTCAGAGTGAAATGAATGTCTTTCTGTGTAGCAGTGAAGTCTTTTTGTTGACACATGCCATCAGTACGTCTGTGGACCCAGTACCAAAAGTAGCCCATCAAATGTGTTCCTTCTTTATTGACCAATGTGACCCTCTATGCTGTTCACTGCACTTCAGGGTTAAATAAAATTGCGCCCATAATATGAACGAGCACCATCCAAAGATTTTGAAAGTGACTTTTTCCTGCAAGCAAATTGATTGCAGTTGTTGCTGGATTGATGTGCCTGGTGGGGTCATGACTGCCGGCTCATAAAAGCCGTCATCAGACACAAGTGGACAGGGAGCAGTAATGCATGGCCCCGGCACTGCTCAGAGCCAGATAGCCCTCTATACGAGGGATTCCAGCAGCCTCTGAGTTCAACACTGCGTGATAGCGGAGGCTCTGAGAACACCTAGCAAAGGACTAAATAGCCCCATTCATCGATATCTACTGCTTCTCAACTCTCCTGTCTGCCACTCCATGTGCCCACCAACTATTTACCTTTAATCTTCAGACATTCTGCACACCATATACAGTATAAGAAAACATGCAACAGTATTTGTCCTGGTTGACTCACCCACAACTGGTTTCCAGCAGACTGTCTCCAACTTGAAGGGAGGCCATGCCAAAGTCTGCTATCCTGATGTTGTTCTTTTCATCTAGCAACAGGTTCTCCGGCTTCAGATCCCTGTGACTAAATGACAGTGAGATGGAAACATAAAAGTGTTAATGAAACACAAAGAAATGTGTCAAACAAAGCAGTAGAAACGTCTGTTGTGAGGTGCATCAAACCCCTTTGGATTAAGCTTCAATCAAATTTATGCACATGACTGAGAGCAACACAGCATCTAAATCTATTATGTGATTGCTTCTTCTGCTGTGTAACACCTCCTCTCTTTGATAGGTCCACGTTGAAAGGAGCTGATCTCGCCTCAGTGATCAGCTGATACAAGGTGTGACAGCCCCCCGCTGTGACAATTTCTCCGTCTGTCCTCCACTCTTTCCCCCCAGTTCCTCTCATCTCCCATACAGCTACCAGCAAACTGGGGGTGGGGGGGCAGGACATCAAGGGGGGGCCTGACTAAAAGGAGATGTTCATTAGATGCCAGTAATTACCACCAAACACAGCATGGGGGAGAATATTCAGCGGACATTTTCAAAATCCTGTTGAAATGTAGATATTTCTCATATGGTCTATACTGCTTCTGGGTTGGAAACCAAAATCTTCACTGGTGTTCAACAGTACAGTATCGTCAGTGTTGTACAGTGTTTTAGATTAGGATATTTTACATCCACATCTCTCTCACATACATGCATCGATATCCTGTTTCTATACACACTTTTTCTTTCACATTCTTACACACTATTTGCACACATTTCCATGTCTCCCTCTGTGCTTTATCTAATTGGTGGAGTTTAACCTTAGGTGACATCAGCTGTCGTACAACTGGTTCCCTGTCCTGAAGGATTAGCAGCCAGCTGGTTTGTTCTCACTCTGGAGGCCCCTGTGAGCAACTTCCGTAATTGAAATAAAATACAAACGACATTCAAAATAGTTTCTCCCCTGACTGAAACCTCACATTCACAAAACCATTATTTTGGTAGTGATGTCAACAGCTGAAGAGTTTTCACTATTACCATCAAAACACATGTGGAAAAAAACAAATATTTATCAAACAACTCAGAAGTGGCTGTTTCAGCATCTCTAAGGATTGTGTGAATCTCTCTGTTCCACCAGGTTAATTATGTACAGGAAATATTCAGCATGGCTGATTAAATAATGCTTTAAATATTGTTTCTTTCAGCCAAAAAATATTCTAGACAGCTGAAAGTTTCAAAGTTTCACATATGACTTAAGTATAAACATGACAGGAGGTCATATAGTAACTTTGTGGCTATGGGACCAGAAGACAGGGCCTGAATGACATACAGTTCTACATCAATGGCAGATTGCGGGTCTATTTAAGATCGTTTCCAGGTATTGTTTACTATTGCCATCATGGGAGAGATAACCTCCTGAACCTCAATCAGAGAAACACAGCCTCAACAGACTCGTAAATTCCTAGGGACTCTGTTAGCTAAAGTCCACATTTCATATTCATCACCTGAAAGAGCTATAAGCGCAGCATAAACATCACACAATCACGTCTATCACATGTAAGACACAAAGAGCCGATTCTATCAGACTGATCACAATAGAAAGAAGGCAATAGGGCATTTAGTCACGAACAGCATCGGAGGGACAAACTGCATCAGGATGCTTTATTGGTTGTCAGGACCCTAGCATCTATAATGGAACATAAAACTGCCTCTCTGACACATTAGTCTGCACTTTGCTACTGTAATCTTTCTCAAACAGCAGGCCTTGCAGTGGGGATATTTCTGTGTTGCACTCATATGTCATACAGCAGGAGATGCTGTTAGGCAAATTCAGTAGCTGCACTGAGCTCTCGGACATAACAGTGGTTTTTATCTTCAGAGAAAGGAACCTGTGCACCTCTAGCTTGCAGGTACCATTTTGCAAAATACATTGCACAAGCACATGTTATTTTTGTGCAGATTTTTTTGCACCATAAACAAACAAGAACATATTAGTGCAATATTCATATCATTACAAAAAATGTAAATGAAAAATAGAAATGCCACAATATAAGGTTCACTATTGCCATTCAACTTTAGCATATATAGTTATGCATAGTTTTACCTTGATATAAGGCGCCACAGCTTAATCCTCACTGAGGGTGCTGTTCAGTGTAATTTACAGGACACATGTGTGTCTCTTCATGCTGTCTGAGCAAGGTTTACACCCCAATAGGGCTGTAAAACATGATTCTCATAGTGATTCTTACAGTCTAACACCAAGCTCTTAATTGCCTGTGATCATTTGCACGTACCACACTGATATGTTTTACAGCACATTGTAATGGGTCAGTCCTCCTGAGGCTCACATTCCTATAATATCCCAGACACGTTTCTGGTGATGAGCAGTGTTGTAACTCTATGTAATTTTTATAACCCAAGGAAAGCATATTTTTTTCCATTGTGATACATTTGACATGCTCCATATTTAATATTGCCTCTCGTTACGAACTGTGACACCAATTAGCTAAAGCAGAACACTTGAAACTAACACTAATGGCTTGAATGTGTCTTTTGTCACATTAACATGCATGGAAAAGACACATCTGTTTTATACATTTTCATGAAATGCTAAAGCTCTCCTGGCACCATTAACTTTAGCTAGAAAAGCATTTGCACCATCACTGTGAGTTGAAACACACCCATTTAGCCTTCAGTGCACCTCTGTGCCATCTTCGTCTTTCTATCCGCTCTTCTTTCTCTCAAACTTTTTTAGGCATCTGTTGACCCAATTAGAAAGAGACCAAGCACAGTCATTAAAATGCTTTAGGGTAATTTTCTATCACATTAGCAAAAAGGGACATTCTGGCTGCTTACTTAGATGCGGTAGGAACAAGTGTTCATTAGCCAATGGGGGTAATTGCGTATTAAGGTTAAGAAAGAAAGTTTAATGCCCCTAGTTTTTTAAGCATATAACAAATTTCATTATTTTTTTTATTTTTGCTTAAATAATATCTTTAAAAGTTTGCTCCTATGTAGGTCTGTAATTTGCAATAAAATGTGCAATAAAACCTAAATGCAACTATGTCATTTATACTTATACAGTCTGTGTTCAAGTATTTCCTACTTGGCCTTCTTTCAGTTAGAATATTCACGATCGCATTTCATAGAATACCTCCTTTTGACTATGACTTTAACACTTCAAGGGTGACTACCTAACATCATCCAAAGCAATGTCAAAATAGCATTTCCACTAAACAAGTTACAAAAACAAGGATGGAGAGTTCATCCATTGCACACACTCCGATCATGTCTTACATCAGACATCATGTAGCCTTTAGCAGTGATTTCCTTTCCAAGTTTCTTGCATCAAGTCATCTTATGGTCACATTTGATTTCAGTTGATTTAGATATAGTATTGCACTCATTGCCTCGTGTGGAGTGTCTTCACGCAGTTTAGAAGAAACGAACAAAAGGAAGGCACATACTCCACTGACGGGTCACAGGAGCATCTCTTCCCTTGTGCCATCTGTGGCATTTTAATCGTCTGTGGGGGTTTGAGGTAATGTGTAATAGCACATGTAATGCAGCTATTACATGTGACAGTTACATTAGGTGTGTGTTAAACACGCTTGCTGTACCGAAGCTGTCGTTCAATCTAATGTTTGCTCTTCATCAAATTTGGGTAGATAGAATGAGCACTGAGCTCTTCAAGGTGAAATAAAAATATATATCAAAAATCTGCATTTATATGAAAAACCTATTGCCGCTACACACACTAATGGTGGGGTACTATTCCTGGTAAAATTGTGTTTTGCCATATGAACATTTACAATATGTGGGTATCTGCTATCATCTTTCTTCTCTATACGAACATTTCATTTTCTATCTATATACTGTTACATTTACTTTAGTATATATTTACCCCATTCTTGGAGCTTGACTTCTGTCACCTCACCATAAAACCTACTATTTTCATTCTCTCTCCATTTTCATCACCACCCATTTTACCCATCACATTTCCATTTCTCCATTTTAGCTCATCTCAACGCCATCTTCCCTCCTCTCACTCAGTCATACCTCAATGCTATAGTCGGCGCTGCAGGAAAGGAACACATCAGAAAAATGTAAAAGACAAGGGAAGAGAGAGAGAAATTTCCCATTCTGTGTCGTTAACGGCCATCAACCATAATGATGATGGGCCATAAGTACAGGCTTTCTGCAAACAGGCAGACAGATCGTCATCTGGAGAAAACTTTTCGAAGAATGTCTAAAAATACTGCCAAAAGGGCATCAGCTGCTATAGATGTAGAGAATGTATGGAGGGTGGATTTTGACAAACACATTGCAGAAAAAACTGCAATGGATGAAAGACATGAAAGATAAAAAAAAATTCAGACAGAAATATCTGTGTGTGTGTGTGTGTGTGTGTGTGTGTGTGTGTGTGTGTGTGTGTGTGTGTGTGTGTGTGTGTGTGTGTGTGTGTGTGTGTGTGTGTGTGTGTGTCTGGTTAACCTTTGCTTTAAGCAACATGCAGCATCTTTATTGTGACGACACATATCACAGATACTTCATTAATATCACTATGACTATAAAACATACAGTATGAGACATCAAGGACAAAGTCCTCCCAAATGAAAAGTAACTGACAAGGACAGAAGACACAATATGAAGTATACACTATCTATTTAAGATGTAGTTACCCTTCAATTAAAAAGGCGAGTGTCAGTGCCCTCCAACATAAATCTTAACAAAAATAAATCCTCTTTTAGTTGTCAGGTAGTGCATGAAATTGTCAAAAAAAATGTGAATAGATGATTTACTATCAGCTAATATTAGGACTTGGCTCTATCAAGGTAAACATGAGCTCTAATTTTCCAGTCTGGTACATATTAACAGTAAGGTCTGGAAATTTTTTGCGGAAAAAGAAGATTGAACAAGATGCCAAAATGAAAATAAAATAAAGATATTTATTTTGGTTTCACACATTAATTTGAGAATAATTAAATCCTGAAGATGACAGGAGTAACCACGACTCACAATTATTTAAATGAATGTTTTAGATCCGTACATTTAAAAAAAAACTTTTTCTGTACAACAACATTCATAACGGTTCCTGTTTGGCAAAAACACATTATTCCCTTCCCTAAAAGAAACAGAAATGTTGCTCAGATAAAAAGAACTGTGGCTTCCCTTGTCTGTCTCTGAGGAGCTATAAGCAAATGATGACACAGACAGATGATGTGGTTATCCAACCCCTGGAATAGAGGGATAATGTGGCTGAAATCAGAGGGGAGGTGCAGAGTGAAAGACCGAGAGGTGGATATGTATGATGTGTATGATTATACCACTGTGTGAGTGTAATGTGGCTTCAGGTCCAGGTGATTGTTTGTGCTCATGTGGTAGGTGGCTATAATGTGTGCGTCAGTATCAGGTATGAGAGGATGTGTAGCTGTGTGTATGTGAGCAGGTACCAGCATTAGGGTTAGGCTTCTCTTCCAAGGTGCATGAGCATCATGTTTCAGTCTTTATTTCTTTCCCACACACAGTTGTATTGGATTAAGTACATTTAATATTTATAAATGGGTTATGGGGGGAAAAAGCAGTCATTACTGAATAACCACAACAGGGGGAAGAAAAAGGACACTTTATGTGTGTGTGTGTGTGTGTGTGTGTGTGTGTGTGTGTGTGTGTGTGTGTGTGTGTGTGTGTGTGTGTGTGTGCGCGTGCGTGTGCATGCGCGTGTGCATGAGTGTGTGATGATATGATCCTTTTCCTTTGGTTGAGTGACATTTTGTGTGTTTCCAGACAAACACAGGTATAGGTGCATTTGCAGCGTACAATAACCTGGTGTGGTATGAGTGGGTGGTGACTACACTGTACTTTGATGTAAATGTAAACCACAATCTGAACAAGATTCCACTGTATTATTATAATGTCAGGCTGTGAACTGGAAAGGCTGTAAGAAATGTAACTACGGAATCAGTCAGAATGGAATTATTGAGCCTATGAAAAGGGGACGGTTAAGGTCACCGATGTTCATCTGTCCGTTTATCCATCTACACACAACGTGTTTGAGAGGAGCCAGTTTTGGTTCCCATATTCTAACTAATAACGAAGGAATTTATATTTGTTTTTTTAGGGTCCCTAAAGGTGTGCATCTCATAATTGGTTTCTTCACGTTGCTGATTTTGACATTTTAAGGCAGATTTCATGTCATTCATTCCAGACCAGCAAAAAATTTTCCAGCAATGTCCGGGATATGAAACCTCTGGTCCAGTCAAAATGTTAGGAAATGGCATCCTAGTATTCTTGTTAATGCCTTGCCTAACAGTACAACAGTATTATTATTTTTTTGTAATATTGCTATCACTGTTAATATTAGTAGTAGCTTTGTCATCTATATTGGTCATCTATGTGTATGAATGGTTCAAGGTTGGATTACATGCAACATTTTCAGTGATCCTACATATACACAGTTTATAGGTGGTGGGTTACACTCTAAACCAACACACACAGACACACACATACTCTCTCACACACACACATGCACACACATGCACACACATACACACAAGTTATGTACGTAAGTACAGACAATTTTCCATTCTTTATTAGTGTCACAGTGAAATTCTTTAGCTTGAGATGCAGTTATACTACTAAAATAGAGAGTAGCTAAAAGGCAAGGCAATAAATTGATAACAATGCAGTAATGAGCAGCCTTTTCCTGGTAATTTGTAAAAATTGTAAATACAATTAAAAAGACAGCAGTTTGCAGGTGAAGCTGCTGACAGTTAATTACCAAAATGTTCCGAAGCAAAGTTCTGCATTTTAACAGAATAATAGAGTAGAAGTATGTTTCATGTCAGCGTTGATTCACTTGATGTCAGAAATACAGAAATGCAATGTCTGTATGACTCACGTGAGAATAGAAACATCATGCATCAAGTTCATTGCATAAAATAGACATTGCATTCCCTTCCGTCTATACTTCATAAAACAGCAATAAATGATACTCATTGCTATTGAAATCATACGGTCTTATTTTTGACATGTAAAATATTTGTTAATATGTTCCCTACAATGGGGAGAGGGCACAGGCATAGCCTGTCAGTTGTCAATAGAAAATAGACTTTAGTCCCCTAAATCTATCTGTGTCTCTGTAGGGTGTTTGCAGCTATGGCAGACTGCCACATCGACGCCCCGCAAGATTGTACACTGTGTGTGAAAGTAGATGTGTTCTCTGTTGAATATCAAAACTGACAAGATGCCGCCAAAGCTGCTGTTGTGATTCCCTCTCAGGTAGACGCAGAAGTGAATAATCTGTTATATTATACTATAACTTTGAAGCTTCTACTCTTTGACTGTGACCTTGAGCAACAACCTGAATCAAACCTGACATCTGACATACACACAGAAGTATTCAAGGAGGGATTTTCACAGGTATCTATCGACTTTTATATAATCACATGTGGCTCGAGCCCTCCTCTGTCCTAACTAGTCTGTCAGAGTTTCTTTTTGTGAGCCATACGGCTGAAGACAAACACTGACAGACTTGGGAAATAACATCCAAATTCAAGATGCAGCTCAGAATAGAGGGGGTTTTTGACACTGAGTATGCATTATCATACAATTAAGAGTTTCTCTCACTGCCTCAGCATTCACTATAAATAAGTTTGACTTGTTTGATTTTGTCCTACCCTTAGCTATCTTTACCTCATCTCCCTCGTCAGCTGTCTCCTTACGCTTCAAAATGTCCCTTTTTCTCTCAACATGTAAAAATACCTCTAAATTACAACATGATCGGGTGACAGAAACGCTGACTCACAAACAGTCTTTCATTTATATTCGTATTTGCATCGGGGATATTTTGGGATGTGGTGTGGGTGGAGGATAGAAGCATGACGCCATAGGGAGAAGTGAAAATTGGCCGTGCGCAAGAAAAAAAAGGTTGTGGAGCATGTTTGCCCCCATCTGCACAGTGAGTCACAGAGAAAAGGGAGCACCCCTAAAGGTCTGTGTGGGCCCCTAATGCAGACAAGCAGAAATGGAAGAAATGATTGCTGGGATCTCATTAGTGAGAATGGAGGGAGGTGAGAAAGGCTGCACCTGTCTGCCTGTTTGCCACTAATAGAGATCGGGGGGAGGGCGAGTGGGTGCAACACTCTCCTCATGTTAAATTTGCAAGGCATAAGTAGTGTAAGCGGGGGGATTTGAGGGGTTTAGACAGAGAGACATCCGCAAATCATAACAGGAAGGAAGAGAAAAAATCTGCTGGTGAATCGTGTAACACCAGAGCTTTGGCAATCTGTGTGTGGATGTGGCCTCACTCAACGTCAGTCCCAAGATGCTTTTCTCTTCATTGACATTAACTCTTCTGCCTTTATTGTCTTTCTTTTCTTCATTATTACACAAACTGATAAAGATTTTCACTCACACTGGTTGGACAGTGTTTTATGTGTGATTTCTGACAATTTTAATTAAAGATCTATCAATTCTAAAACCGTTTGAGAAATTTTAGGGGGGTTAGGTACCTTATTATACTGTCATCAAAAATAATCTAATTTCAACTCAATTTTGCAATTAATTTTTTTAGAAACAAGGAAAATCAAATAACTTTTGCATTTTTGTTGACTGGCGATTGGATGAATATGAAACAATTTTGACCAATGGGAATTCTTATAGCATTCTTGTAGCTGTAGTTTTCAGCACAATTATGAAGTTAACATTTTCTCAGAAGCTAATGCCAAGCATTGAGGAAAAAAACGAATGAATAAATTTTCAAAATTGTAAGTTAACTTTTGAACGGTTAACGCATCGTTGTGAATATCAACGAAAACAATTTTGTGCATTTTTTAAAGCTCAAACCTAACTACTAACTTGCCTGGGGCGCTCCCAGCCTCTCACCAAAATCAGCTGAGATAGGTTCTATCCTAGAATTCATGCATTAACGCTATAACAGCTAAATAATTATTAGTAAATTTATGTTCATCCTTTATACGATATCTAGTTTTAACAATTGGTATTGCATATGTATTATTTCACTTACCATATGGAATGACTGTGGCAAAAATCCAGAGCAGACATGATCTGTCTGAAGAATTTCCTGGCCTCTTTAGGTGTTAACCTGCCTTTCTTTACCAGGTAGTCAAACAGCTCACCACCAGACACGTGTTCTAGCACCAGGTACCTGAGAGGAAAAGGAAAAGAAGAGGAATTCACTCCAGGAAACAACAGAACAAGAAGAACAGCAGCTCTCAAATAAACATTTCCCTGTAATCTGTCCCAATAGTCATGCCAACAGTGTACTACTGCTCGATATCCAATATATGAAGGGTTCTGATTTATGATAGGCTCTGGCTGCCAATGGGAGACATCAGACAGATTATATAGCTGCATTACATTGAAAAAATATTCTTAAGATTTCTTGTTACGGTACGGAATAAGCTTTTGTGACCGTCTTTGTCTCAGCACTCAGTGAATTAAACAAGTAGACCAAGCAGCAAAGCTATTTGTTTTCTTCTTCGCTAATCGTGCATACGTATACACAATCTTCCCCAACACCACATTTCTTGCAGCTACTATCAGACAGGGTGGAGATGAATCACTGCTGACCCAGACCAATAGATGCATCGATGGGTTGAAAGCCAGCAGAGCCCTGCCACTGCCACGGACTGGCCTGCTCGTATATCCCGTGATGAAACTTCTTCCATCTTCACTAGAACAAATTGAAACTCAGACAGGCGGTGAAATACTCTCTTGCTTCTCTCTCCCCTGCTGTGAATGTGTGCGCCCACATGCAACTCTTCAATTTTATTTATTACACTATAATGTTGCAAAGTGTACTTGGCCACAGACCACACACTCAGTGAACAACCCAAGACCTTGATGGCTTTGACACGCATAACAACCAGACTAAACACGAGTCGGTCGACACAAATCAATATAAAGTACATCCAAATGTAGAGGGAAGACCTTCTGAGAGCTGCAAACTGTCAACAGGGTGACACTGCGAATGTAAATCCTGTGTTAACAAGAACAGGTGTGAAGTTGAACACGGAGGGCTTTTACTAAGTCGGGACGGTCTATACAGGATCTGCTAACAAGTAGTATTACAGGAATGGAGCAGCAAATGCAGCAATTTTACTTCACCATGCTAGAGTCCGGACAGCGCAGATCTTTTTATAATGTGAGTCTCTTGGTGAAAAAGCAATTGTAAAACCCTGGAGTACCAGTTAAAAAGCTATAAACTATGTTCTTGCAGGTCTTGTCAAATAATATAATGTACTAAAAAAGCATGTCCAGCAATGAAATCACACAGGGACTGCGAGACAGTGTTCGGGTTTGGTTTTGTTGGTCGCAAAATTGTTTTGAGCCCAGAAGAACAGCTGTTTGAAATAATGTTTTCATTCATGCATCACACTTATTCCTTTTATACCTTCTCGGCATTACAGCAGTCTGAAATGACTCAGCTCATACTATTTACTATGCTTGGGATGGCTTAAATGAATGAAGGATCTGTGAAGGATAACTACTTAAAAGAACACTATTACATCAAATGTACTCAAATGCATTATTGACTTATAAGACATTTTTTGTTCTCTGAAGCGTAATTTATTTTAACATCATGATGTTATCATTCATTCATTTCCAGGACTGAAATATCGATAAATAAAATATCAGAGGGCCATGTATCAAAGTCTTTCCTTTTCTCTCTCATCTCTTACACACACACACACACACACACACACACACACACACACACACACACACACACACACACACAAACACACACACACACACACTCTCTCTCACACACACACACACACACACACACAAACACACCACTTTCAAAGACCTGTGGTAGAATCTGTGGCAGCCGCATAACAAATCTTAAAAGCTCTGGGAATGCTGTTTTTTTTTTAACTCTCACCACTGATTTGCACTCAAGTCCCTAAGTCCCTGGTGATACAAATGCAAAGCAATTTGTCGTCTGTGATGCTACTGGTCACCAACTGTCAAAAATGATGAAGCAATAAACTCAAAATGAGATTTCAATAATCCAATTATAGGATGAATCACAATATTGTGCCATTCCCGTCATCTTAACGGATGACATGTTACAGTAGCAGACGTCTAATCCTGTTTGGCCTCTACGCTCAAGATGAAAACTAATCAAATCACGATGTCAAATAGTTTGCTGGAGATCAAGAATATTACTGGAAAATACTGATGGACTTGTCATTCGTTGGTGTGAAAGTTCACTAATAGTTCCTTGTGTGGGCCTGCATGAGGATGTGCAGCAGCTGCTGGTCTCTGCAGCCAGCGCTTCTTAAATAAATAGTGTTACTTCTGATAATCGTGTCTGGTGTTTACATTACAAAGACTTCTTTTGCCTATGAGCAGTCCTGTGGTGTTTGAAAAAAAAATGTACAAGCAAATAAAAGATCATGAAAAACAAGAACGTGCAAAATAAACTTCATGTAAATTTTCCAGAAATCATAACCAAAATCAGCAACTGATACTTACAAGTATTTTTTATTTTCGTAGACGTCATGAAGCTTTAAAACGTGTGGGTGTTCTATGAGCTTCAGAATAGCTATTTCTCGCTCCACCTGCATGGTGAGAGGTACAGACAGGAAAAGAAGGAGAGAGAAAAAAGAGATTAGTGTAACATTTGGACAATTAAGTTCCTAAAAGCACTCTGGCACCAATTGCTCAATTGAAACAGTCCACCCACTCCTGCCAAAATATAAGTACCAGGTAGAAAAACCAATTGAACCCAAAGCTGCCTGTGATGAGTTCTTACCAGTCCCTTTTCTGAGGCTACCTATGAAGGTCAGCGTTAGAGGGACACACCTGAGAGGCAGAGATCTGGAATGACACTTGACAAAATCAACACAAGGGTGTAAAGAGGAATAAGTAAGCCCATGAAAGGAGCTGACTGGCACGTTCTACCAGTCGAAGGGACAAAGATAAACTTTGACCACACTCTAGATGGCATTCGTGCCAGCAAGCACCATTTCAGGTGTAAAATATGATTTGCTTCAAAAACTGATGGAAAAAAGGATGTTTTGTCTTCTTAAAAATGTGTCCTTCATTTCTCTGACAAATAATCACTGGTGCATACCGTGCAATCAGATTTCATAATCCAGCGGTTGTAGCTGAGGTAAACATAAATTGGCTTGGTCAGATAAGAACCATGAGTAAACTAAAATGCCAGACTCACATATTTCACATTTCTGTCAAGAAAGAGAATAGGCTGGGGTTGAGCAAGTGTAAAAATGTCCACTCAGACACATCTGTGGGGGCTGGTTGTACATAAACATTATACCGTACCCAGAACAAGAAGAAGGCAGAGCCCACACAAGGTTATAGTGTCTTTTTTTCCCCCTTCAAGAACAGAGCACTGTGAAACTGATGAGAAATGAATTTTTCCAAAATCAAGCAGATCAGTTGTGTCATCATCTCTGGGACTTGTAGTCAGCATGTGCAGCTGCTGCTGAAAACCAGCATGGTATCCACTTCAACGTAACCCACTGCCAATCCCTTAGTCCACTGGATTCCTCTCCTGCACTGTTTGTACAGTGCCTTGTGAAAGTATTGGCCTCCCACAAGAACCTTTTGACATTTTGCCACATTTCAGGCTTCAAACTTAAAGATAACAAACTGAAACTATTTTTCATGAATCAACAACATGTGAGACACAATTGTGAAGTGGAACCAAATTTATTCAACATTTTATATTGTGTTTACAAATAAAAACTGAAAAGTAGGACGTGCAAAAATATTGGCCCCCTGTTCTCTCAGCTCAGCTAAACGACTCCAGAAGTTCCCTGATGACTTCTGAATGATCCAATGTTGACATAAATGACAACAATGACAAACAGAGTGCACCTGTGTGTCATTTGGTCTCACATTTGCACATCCTACTTTTCAGTTTTTTATTTGTAAACACAATGTAAAATTCATTCATTCATTCATTTTCTACCGCTTCATCTGCCGTAGCGGGTCACGGGGAGCTGGAGCCTATCCCAGCTGGCATAGGGCGTGAGGCAGGGGACACTCCGGGCACAACGCCAGTGCGCAACGCCGGAGCCACATACAAAGACATACAAACACGCACACACACTCACTCCTACAATATAAAATGTTGAATAAATTTGGTTCCACTTCACAATTGTGTCTCACATGTTGATTCTTGAAAAATATTTTCAGTTTGTTATCTATAAGTTTGAAGCCTGAAATGTGGCAAAATGTCAAAAAGTTCTCTTGGCGGGGCCAATACTTTCACAAGGCACTGCAGTTATCGGCTCATCCTTCTTAGCGACCTTTCCTGTCCATCTTTACCTCCCTCCTTGACTGACAATGATGGAGATTAAAAGACAGTGTGAGCTAAATGCACCGCCTCATCTCGATCTCATCAAAGTCGTTTTTCTTTGTGACTTGCCTGTGACAGGCTTCACGCTGCTTTAATGTCACTCTCACTTTAGTTTCAAGAACGTTCAAGTGGAATTAAGTCAAAATTGATCTGCCAGGTAACCATGTTTTTGGTGAACTCCCACAAAGCTGTCAGTTTCACTGAGCATAGTATCGGTATCCCCCCACTTCGTTTCATTCCTACATTGTTCTTCATTTTATAACAACTTCAGCAATTTAATTTAATAAGCTTAGTTGTCCACCGCCTTGATATATTATAATTATTTTAGAAATATTTTATATTCAAACACAAGCAAAAGTTACATGTTGCAAAGTGGATGATGAATGAGATATATTTTATTGCCCCAGTAAGCTCCAGAATTGATTGATTCACAGAAATTGGCATCTCACAGCACCTACTTTTATACACAGCACAACAGATCACACATACGTGCACACGAGTTCTAAACAATACACAGTCCATGCGGTCCACTTATTGAGCAAGAACTGTGCAAAATCCTGCTGAATTGCTTATAATTAGTTACAGGAGAAAAAATTCAATGTAATGAAACCAGTGTTTAAGCCCAAGCCAAGAAAAAAGCCATGGGAGAATATAAAGCTAATGGTGTATCAGTGGGAGTAATAGCCAGGTTAATCAGGTCTAATCCAGTGAATAATAGTGCTATCAGCAGCACTACACTGTGCCACTCTCTCACCTAAGGCAAAGTTACATTGTTGGTCATGGAGGCTAGCAAGTTAGCCAGCAGCTGAGCTCCCTGCAGAGAGACTAATACCTACTACCCAAGACTCAGAGAGATAAGTTGTCCAAATACTACAGAGCCGGCAGCTGGCTGCCTAAGCTTCCTTTGAATGACTCTCTTTGAGTAACTGAAATAAGCAAAATGAGGCTTAATTTGAAGAATTAACCGTACTACCTCCTTCTTTTGATTAACACCCTCACATGTTAGTCTGTGGAGTAACTCCTTACTCTCTCTACCATTATAGGCCTACAGTACAACAGCTTTATTTGACGGATTCCAATTATCACTAAAAAAAAAAAGAAAAAATCAAATACATTTTTTTCTCACTGGCTTCTACTGCAAATTAAGTTTCTGTCTCCAATTAGAGCACGGGTTTCTGTTCTGCAGTAATTACACATTACACAGTACAGTAGGATACTAACAACTACATCTATACATTGGCAAACTCCTTTTTAGAGCCTAAAATACACACATGCCCATTTCTATAACTTCATCCCCATATCAAGAAAGATTACCCTTTCTCTCAAGTTTCACATCACGACACCTTCTTAAAATAATTGCCTGTCATTTTGGGGGATTTTTGAGGAAGCACAAAAAACTGCACCACTTATTCTTAGACATACACATAACCATTTATACCATATCACTTTACAACTCCATTATTCTTTATTAGACTGTGCATGGACACTACTCCTCGAGTTACACACAAGCTTAAAGTCAGATGGACGAAAAAAAACTTTAGCACACTTATTCGACTTGTTTCTTGAGTTCAACAAGAATGAGCGTCCATGACTGACACTCATCCAAATTGCCAATTTGACTAGTAAAAAATTTGTCTTGTCCTGTGGCATGGTGGTTATCACTGTAGAGTGGACATCATCAAAGGAAGAAAACAGGAACTGATTGGAAATACAGTGACCCAGTGTTTCCTGTGAGGGTCATATCCTGCTTCTTTCAAAGGATCAATAAGTTGGAGCTGCAGCGGTGATTCCTGTTACGGTTTTCTCACAAACAAGTAACTCTTCCTCACTTTAATGATAGAAATCTCTCATGCAGTTTGTTATTTGTTATGTACAGATACATGTGGTATTTTATAATATATACATTGAAACCTATGCAAGACAGGGGGACTGGGAAAACCAAACCTACATGGAGAAATAAGGAAAATGGGTTCACTAGTGCTCAAACATCATAAGAACCAGTTTAGCAAGGCTCCATCAGCTCGCCATTGATTCTCTAAATTACAGCCCTGGATCTGAATGGATGAATGGATGAGAAAACAATGTCTGGAAACATCAACAGGGGCCATAACTGAAACCAAGAGTCCAGTAATAGAGGACAAAGGATCGATCACAAAAAAAAAAACCTTAGACATTACATTCATGTCACACATGTCATTGAGTGACCCGACAGAGAAACAAGCCCAAAATCTCAGAGGGGAAAATATTGGATCACAGACTCTGTCATCTCTCTCTCCACTTATTGCATCTTGTTCTTTCTCCCGCCTTTCAGTCTCTTGCACAGAGAAGGAAACACAGACATTTCTGTCACCTCCCCTAGGCGAACGAGTGAATGGTCCCTTGATACTGAGATCTGAGGATCAAAGTCAACGGGGCAACCATGTGTGTCAGATAAAAAACAGGGGTGGCGATGCCAGCATGGGAGCTGCAGTGCATGTGACCAACTACTGCACGGTAGAAAAACAAGAGGAAGAATGACTGAATATGAGATGAAGCATAGACCATGTAATTCACTGCAATGGAGAAAACTAAAAGAGAAATGTAGAGGAGACTGACAGAAAGGGAGCAGAATGGCTGTGCCAGCTCATCCCCCTGAGCCATGCAGCCTCTTCTGTTGATAATTAACACAACATGAGCAACCTTTTAAGCAGCATCATGTATCAAATTCCCCTTGGGGGGTGGAATGATAACAGATAAGGTACTAATGCATCATCATGAGGAGATAAAATCATGTGACTATAAAATAAAAGAGGGACCATTGCACCTACACACTTCATCTGAGGATAAATTATCCAGTTCAGGGGCTTCAATTTATTTGTTCAAAAGGTTTTAATACAGTAAATCATAAAACTGAAAGTTTAAATTCCTGAACAATTATCTAACAATTGCTTGAAATCATGTTGAATTTTTTTTTTCAACAAACGATAGCTATGGCAAGATATTCTGTGGACAAATAAGCACATTTTCATCCCCGAAACCATTTTCTCATAATTTTCTAATATTCATCATCTTTCATCAAAATAAAGGTCAGTTAGATTTAATTAATGGTGAAAACCTGAGTGTTCCATTTACCTGACATGGTGAATTAGCCATAATTGTATCCTATTTGTTTGACTTCAACTTATGAAAAAAAAATAAAGTGGTGTACTAAATAAATACAGTGTAACGGGTGGCATAGGGGTGACGGTGAGGAAAAGTATTGACTGAATGGGTCCAGCTGTTGGCAGGAGGGGAGGGGACAGCACAGCTTAGTTACTGACTTACAAACCAATCCAGTCAGTCAGTCATCCATTCAAACCTGTGACATGTGGGCATGTGTCACGCACACAATTGCCCACATGTCACAAGCCCCAAGCCACCCTCATTGATACATAGGTGCTTCTCCCAGAAACAGAAGGTCGCCAACATGAAATTGATGGAGAAAAGTTTGGGAGTGATAGATTTTAGTATTTTATTATTTTTGGTCAAAGGAGACATGTGTTTGTTGTGCTCTATCCAGATAATTCCCTAAATTCGGATTCCAAGATTCCAAAGCAGAAAAAAAATCAAAATGAGGTCATAATTATATAATAATTTATTAAAGTATCTATCTTTCTATCTATCTATCTATCTATCTATCTATCTATCTATCTATCTATCTATCTATCTATCTATCTATCTATCTATCTATCTATCTATCTATCTATCTTTCTATCTATCTATCTATCTATCTATCTATCTATCTGTCAATCAATGCATCCATCCATCTATCTACCTATCATAATTGTATGATTTCATCCCTGCTGCTGAACAGAGAAGTTAATGTCCATCTGACTTCCATGCATCTCTGCTCATTAGTTCTTGCTGCACCCTGAAGAGCTCACAATTAAACATATCCACAATATGAAGCTATTGCTCAGCAGGATTTTCTGATAATCACTGTGCCAGCAATCCTTTGTAAAGGGGGGGGGGGGTGATCAATGACAAAGACATGTAAATTGATCTGGACATAGTCTCTGTAGCTTGCTAGTCCTTATCCTTTAGTCATCTCCCACAGTTTCAAAACACATACATGATCCCCACCAATCCCTCATCTTTTTCATTCATTCTGTCTCCAGAATTAAGTCTGTCATGTGTATAAACACTACTATCATAATTATCCAGGGGCAACCTCGACAAGTAGAAGGCGAAAACCATACATTCCAGGATAACCTTGATCATAATGGAGTATGATGGCAGAGGCACTTCACAGCATGACTTCAAAGAATCTAATCATGACCCTCTTCAAACCTGCTGCATAGACTGATGGGTGGAAATGAGTGGGACAGACTGGGAAGGGGGTAAAAGTAAAAAATACAATAGGTTTTAGTGCAAAAAATCTCTGCGGGATCAGCAATTTGTAGTTGACAGGAAGTGGAACTCTTTGGTGGACACATTTTTGTGTCGGCCGTCTGAAGTGTCTTTTTTGACATCGCTCCTATTTTGTATCTGACTCCCTATGAGAGGGCTGGTAAGGTGACCTTGGATTATGTAGAGATGTGAAATATAGCTTGAATAAATGAATGGGTAAAAGTACAGAACTTGGTGTGATGATTTAATTGTGAAAATTACCTCTGGTTAAATCAACAAAAACAAAACCGCAGTTATCTATCTCTGTATGAGGTCACTGCAACTGGTTTTAAAGAGATGCATGGTAGTATGAATTTGAATGCTGTAAGCATGGGGAAAATTTTGCATCAAAAGCCATCTGCTGTCTTGCCTTGTATTTACCTTGCTGACAACCTTAAATATGAATGCCTTTGGTGTAAATATATTCCAGTATGTCTATTTGAGCATCTCACAGCATGAGGCTCTCATCCCCCAAAATTATAAAATAAATAATAAAGGCAATGTGACAGTGTTAAATTAATTTCCACATGAAATGAAGTGCATTCAGGAGGATTGAGTTTTACATTCTTTTGCTTTTAGCTTATTTCTCCTACCATTCTCTCATTCTCACCTGTCACATGTAATCATTTTCCAATTGCTGCCATCATCACCTAGGTCTGCCACATTTAGTTTATTGAAGCCTGTCAACGCATCATCATGAGGAGATGATGCATTGACAGATTTCACAGATTTCACAGATTCACCAACCTCATCAGTCTCAGACCAGCCATCAGCCTCCACCACCACCACCACCACCACTGTCCGGACTGGTGGATATATACTGCCACTAATAATAGTCTTCCAGAATGTTTTCTGAGATACCATATTCCATGGGCGGCACGGTGGCGCAGTGGGTAGCGCTGTTGCCTCACAACACGGCGGACCCGGGTTCGAGTCCCACTCTGTGTGGAGTTTGCATGCTCTCCCCGTGTCTGCGTGGGTTCTCTCCGGGTTCTCCGGCTTCCTCCCACCTCCAAAAGCATGCGCTTTAGGTTGATTGGCCGGTCCCAAATTGACCGTAGAAGTGAGTGTGTGTGTGAGTGGTTGTTTGTCTCTGTGTGGCTCCGCGGTACACTGGCGTCGTGCTCGGAGTGTCCCCCGCCTCACGCCCTGAGACTGCCGGGATAGGCACCGGCTCCCCTGCGTCAGCGGATTAAGCGGGTTGAGAAAATGACTGACCATATTCCATGTTTTACTTGTCTCTCCTGATGAACTGATATGCATGAACACACTTGAATTCAATTTTGGTGTCCACAGCTCCATCCATTTATGAATGGAAGTGTTATTTAAATGATTGGCAAGTTTATGAGGAAAGTGAGCAGAGTAAAAAATAAGACAAAAACTAACTGACCCACAAAGATGGTGCTGATTGTGGAGAATACAAAGTTAAGCGAAGACAACTCAAACAAAGAAATTAATGCATGAGTGACAGAGACTATTCAGTTCAGGCATACATAAAGTGATGGGCTGACAGCTACCTGTAATCACTTTTTTCTAATTATCTACACACATGAACTAGTGCCCTATTCTGTGTTACATGAACTTGGTCAATAGTTAGCAGAGCAGAGGAGTCAATATGGGACAATAGGTCAGAAGATAAGACCGGTCAACCAAAATAACACAAATTACCTCCCAACTCTGTAAATAAGTTTGTAATGGCTCTAATAATCAGGGAGTCTGTCTTCTCACTTGATAATTAGCTCTTAGGCCAATAGCGATTTACACAAAATGCATACCCTTAGTTAACATTATACTGCAAATCCATAATAATTAAGAAAAACAAATCATGTCTAAAAATATACATACAATATACATATGGCTTCGTGCTTAATTTATATGTATAGTGAAAGAGTGAGTGAGACAAGGAAGGAGAAAGAGCATGTTCTTGACAGAATGTTAATTCATTAGCAAACAATCCCCACAGGGGCTAAGATGAAGGAGATGATCAAGACAAACTTGTTAACGCATTTCCCACAAAATCTCAGAAATACAGGATCAGTCTCAAACTTATTAACGGGTGTGAGGCAATTTCAAATTTTATTTTCAGCAGCTAAAATAATCAAATGTATGATTCTGTATGATGACACCTTGCTAACAGGTGCATCATTACTAAGTGAGAACAACAGCTGTATTAAGGTGATACAGAAATTAACATATTTATGTCAATGATACATTAATTCTATTTACATATCACAAAAACATGACATATTTAGTATGTTTATGTTAGTCAATTTCAAATTGACTAAAATTGTCTAATATTAGTCAAACTGACATGTCAATGTTTGTGTCCGTGCATGTGTGTATTTGTAAGTGTTAACTCTGTTAACTCTGAACAACTTAACAATATTTAGATAACAAAGATGAAAATGATGTATGAATAGACAAAGCAACAAGGTGACATGTATTACAATCAGTGAAATGCTTATTTGTTTGTATCAGGACTGTGTGAGAATCACCCCAGTCTTCAGGTTTTTCTATACTGCTCCAACACCACACTAATAAACCATTTTTCCAAACCTCTGACTTGTATCTGTCAATGTTAAAGAAGACAAAGAAAAACCAATGCTAATTCATTTATCTAAGACAGGTCATTATAAAGAAGAATAACAACCCTCATTAACTCAATCTGATAAGGGAAAATGTTGAGATAAATGACGCTGGACTTTCTATGATGTAAAAACTGATGACAAAAAAGATTTTAAAATAAAGATTGGGTTTTTTTTTCTCTCAAGGGGACATGATGTAGCTTTTCAATTATCAGTCCCAACTCAAACAAGACAGATAAAATATGACCACAATACCCAGCGGTTGAGAGGAACCAAGCACAAATTACACGTCAGTGGGTCCACAGGTAATATAAAGAGGTCACAAATCCCAGTGCAAAACAAACAAATAAACACCGACCTATAACAATGTAGCCATAAGAGGGCACAATCCAGTATCTTATTGTGCTGGTCCCAAGCTCGGATAAATACAGAAGGTTGTGTCAGGAAGGGCATCCGACGTAAAACTTTTGCCAAATGAAACATGCGAATCAAATCAAATATGACTTCCATACCAGATTGGTCGAGGCCCGGGTTAACAACAACCAACATCGGTGCTGTTCACCTACAGGGTGCCGGTGAAAATTGGACTACTGTTGGTCGAAGAAGGAGAGGAGGAAAGTGTGTTCGTAGGAAGAGAGAGAAGAGGAACGCCAAGAGTATAGGACTGAGAGTAGGGACGTTGAATGTTGGAACTATGACAGGAAAAGGTAGAGAGTTTGTCAGACAGAGTACATGTGTGTGAATGTGAGGGACCCAAGTAGAAGAGTGAGGTTATAGGGAGAAGAGAGCAAGAAGGTGGAGGATTTTAAGTACTTCAGGTCAACAGTCCAGAGCAATGGAGAGCGTGGAAAAGAGCTGAAAAGCATGTACAGGCAGGATGGAACGGGTGGAGAAAAGTGTCAGGTGTGATGTGTGATAGAAGAGTTGTCACTTCTCCTCAGTGACAGTGTCACTAAGGAAAAGACAAGAGACAGAGCTGGAGGTAGCAGAGATGAAGATGCTGAGGTTCTCTTTGGGAGTGACCAGGAAGGATAGGATCAGGAATGAGTACATCAGAGGGACAGCACATTTTAGAGGTTTTGGAGATAAAGTCAGAGAGGCCAGACTGAGATGGTTTGGACATGTCCAGGGGAGAGATAGTGAATATATTGGTAGAAGGATGCTGAGTTTTGAACTGCCAGGCAGGAGGCCTAGAGGAAGACCAAAGAGGAGGTTTATGGATGTAGTGAAAGAGGACATGAAGATAGTTGGTGTGAGAGAAGAGGATGCAGAAGACGGGCTTAGATGGAGGCAACTGATTCGCTGTGGTGACCCCTGAAGGGAAAAGCCTAAAGGAGAAGAAGAAGAAGAAGAAACAACAACCTATAACAAAGACTAAACTTTGATGGGTAACTTGGCTGAAACCACCACCTCACTTACAGTCAGATGAATTGGATTAAATGTGCCATTGGCTCAAAAAGAAAAAAAAAGGTAGATATACCAAGGCAATAAACAATACAGAGTTCCTGTCTTTCTGACAACAGGGGGGCGTCCTTTAAAGAGGAGGAAGAAATCAGTTGCCTTGTCCATTTCCTGTCCAGCTCAATGGGGATCTTGCTTCATTCCGTGTTGTGCCACCCTCCATTTCTTAATTTTATCTGAAAGCCCCGTTTCATCCTGATAAGACATACAAGATGTTAGTGAGTCAAATTACATCTTTTGTGTTTGGTAGGCTTTGTCACCACAGTGAGCACCAGAACAGCTTCACTCTAGTCTTGTCGATGTCTTATGTCCCATACTGCAATGTGGCACAGGTGAAGCCAAAAGCTGTTCACCTGTATACCTGGAAGTAAAATCTATTTCTTATTTCCATTTCTGTAGAGATACATTAACTCTCAATAAAGATGAGAAAAAGTTTACATTCATTGACTTGGGGAAGGTGACTGAATATTAAATAAGGACGAAAATGACAAAAGTCTGAAAGAGGCCGGAACAGAAAAATATGATTCGCAAAAGATTAAAAAATTCCTGCTAGACACAAAAGGTTCAAGGGCAAAACTAGAAAATTTCCTTCCTGACCTCAACATGTTTCTGGATAGCGTCAGCTTTTATTTGAAAAGTAAAACAAGAAGTGGCGAACCAGTATTTACAGACATAGAGGTCTACAGATTAAAAAAACTGTAGAAGAGATGATTGCAGAGAACAGAAAAAGCATGTACAGGCAGGATGGAACGGGTTGTGTCTGCTTTTTTAAAAAAAGCCTTTTTTTCAATTTAATAAATGTTAAAAGGTTCGATGTGTCTTTTTGTTAAGGAAACACGCAATACTATAGTAAATCCTCTTTACGTAAATCTCTTTTGGACTTTGTGTCAACGTGGTTATTTTGTAATTTGACTTTTATGAATAAACGTGATTTTCATAGTCAAATCAAACAAATAATGATGCAGAATGTTGCTTGACCTTCATATTGACTAATGACAAACAGCTCTATAAGGCCATACAGGCTAAGGGAAATCCATACATGCATTACTATATTATTATTTATGCTTTTACATCCGTGAGGGAGGAAGGGATAAGGACAAACAAATATGCGATAAGAGGAAGGATGAATGCATGAAAAGCATGAAAGAGATTATACGGCACTTGCTCCAAGGTATCATCATTATTCACAAAATGATTTTTGATTGAACTCCAACAACAGAAAGCAAATGTATTTATTGAGATTAAATTCACCAAACATTTGAAAGGATACATACATCAATCATCAGTGGAAAACACATCTGATGTACATCAGAGAGGTTTTTCTGTGCAGGTGGCCTCTTATAACCAAAATATGTGCTGAGCCCTGACTTCCCGCTCAGCGCCACATAAAGCTGATGGATCAGTGCAAAGGGGCGCAAGATATGAAACCCATTTATTTCTAGGGGTGCCTGCAATGTCACTACTGGAACACAGACATGTGTGCACAAAGGCCCACCCAAACGTAAAGTTGAAGCACCACATTTGCCTAGTGGAGGAATTTCTGTATCCAATCCACTTGTGACACATCAAAGTTAGGAGAGAATGGCCAATCTATAATCATTAGGAGGGAAGAGCAGAGATGACAGAGAGAGAAAGCTACAGAGCTTCCACCGAAGTGTCAAGATAACAAGATTAGACCTTGTGTGATTCATCTTCGGCCATGACATTCTGCGTCTTACCTGTCTGTTGCTGTGCTCGGATTGTATTCCTTATTTTCTTTGCCTTTAATGTCTAAATTGTTTAAGAAAACACAGACTCACTGTGTAATGCAATTATTCCATTTGAACCCGTCCCTTATGTTTTATTATTTTGACTGTAGATATAGCCGAATGACTGTAGATACACAGATGAAATAATTTCATTCATTTCCTGGTACAGAACAGGCAAAATTACCACATTTAAGAACATATTTAAAGACTACTAATGTGCTAATTAATAATAAAGAAAAAAAGACTAATCCTTCTCATTATATATCAAGCTGTAATGTAGCTCTGGTACTGTATTGTTGTTCTTAGCTCTTCTTAGCATAGCGCTGAAATTATTAGCTTCAGGGGGCAATTAAACAGACTGCTTTTTCATCTCCCAACTCTTTTTCTCTCACACACCAACTCATTTTTTATCTGAAATGTTATGTTTGACATCAAGGATGGAGTCAGCAAAACACAGTAACCGCCCCACGCTAACGCTACTTTCCAACCACAAAGCCATCATCAAAAACAGCCACGCTATGTAGAAATATCTACTTCACAAGACATCCGCCCAAAATGTTCTCCCTTCATTTTCACCATCTTTTCCAATCCTCCCCACAGATACACTCTTCACTCCCCTCATTTCTCCCTTCATCCTGCACTGCATCCCTCCTTTCCTTTCCTCTTTTTCACTCTCTGTGCTTGGGGACAGTAGAGTGACTTTGAAGTTTTGCTGCTTCAGGAGGAGAGAGAGTCACACACACTAATTAGCTGTCCTTATCCCAACAGCAGCAGCAGCAGCAGCCACCGCCACCAGCTCCCTGGCTCAGGGTGGAGAAACAGAACCAGCATTAGCAGCATCAACCAACTGCTGCATGCTAAAGATACCCTTAACCATTTGCTAGTTGTTAGTGCTGGGGGCTATCAACAATTGAAGTCACCCCTAGAATAAACCGATTAGAGAAGTTGTTCCACTCAGCATAATGATTGGTAATATGGTACAAAATATGATACAGTAAATCTTGCGGTGTCAGAAATTTATTTTTCCGGACCTTAGCTGGTGGTATTGATTTAACTCTGTTATCTTTTTTTTTTTTCAACATGTCATAAGTTCCAACATTACCATTATGTTACAGTAAGAGCTTGGGAGTTTTGCAATATATTTTGTTTTGATTCTCTTTAATTAAGGCAGTAATCCACTCTGCCTGCTTGTATTTGGGCATCTGAGAAATGTGATGACAAGAATATGAAATGACAAGCATCTCAAAGTGAAGGAATGACAGACATTAGTAGTTTGGTTTTGTATTTCATTATATCAATACAGTGTATTGATATTTTTTAAATTATACCATTATTTCTAAAATTCTTCTGATTTGTGATGATTTTTAAATTTATGAATTTATTTCACAGGATTGCTGATTCTGAATTGCTATGTGAATTAAAATTTATTTTTTAAATTGCTATCTTTGTGATATTTTTCTGTCAATAGCTCCATATTATATTAAAACCATGTTTTATACTAAATGTCATGTGATATAATTTGAAGTTGACCTTTTCTTTGTACTAATGCCAGAGAAAGTCTTTCTTTGTTACTCATTAATGATTCATTTAAACTTCACTTTTTGATGACGATCCTGTCGACACACATTGGCCTTATAATGTGTGTGAATGTCACATTGAACAAAACACACACATGCTCAACAGGAAATATCAGAGGAGACCTAGGTGTACTTACTAAGGCATGTTATCTCGTCGCAGCGGGGTTTCCATCTCTCTCCAGAGTCTTGCTCTCTTTAACCCTTCCTACCTTTCTCTTGGAACCTCATAGCCCCCCCAGAACAGAGGCATGACAGTGAGAGGGAGGCTGAAAAAAGGTCGGCTAGGAATCAAAAACATTAAAAACTCCCTTGAGATCATAAACACACTGTTGGTTTTTGGCTCATCTTTGTATAAATTACTGTAACAGGTAATTATGAATAGATTATTCTATTTATCTCTAGTTTCATTATTTCCTGTGGTAATATCCTTGTTGCACACCGCCTCTTCTGGCATTGTGTGCACAGAATTCCATAGCAGTGCTGTGTTGCTCCCGCAAAAACAAAGTTGTGTGGGAAAATGTTCCTGCTTATTTTTACCTTTGTCTTTGTATGTTGTCATCTTTGGTTTTCATTATTTGCTATAGATATTAGTTTAACCAGATTTTTTAAACTGACTGCTTTTGCTGTTCTAATTAAAAATATTTGGGATGACTGGTATTGTAGTGGGCTGGTCCAGCAACATGGCATCAAAACAATTCCAGCATAATTTCTTCTTACAAGCTGTTCCATTTTCAACATTAAGGCTCAGGGATAAGAGCTAGTGAATCTATCAATGTGTGGTATTTTCTTTGAAGTGCCTTGCAAGTACTGCAAATCAGTTTCCTGTGTCATCTCTTCCATGGCCTCAATCACATCCTTTATCTATTTCTGTCTGTTTCTTTATGTAATTTTAAACATGATGGGCAGCCTAAACTCACTCCATGGTTGAGGTTTTGCTCAGAGTTAAAAAAAAAAAAAAAAGACTACATTTACTCTTTGAAGAAGTCAAGGCTTTTCCCCCGGTAACAAACTGACAAGAAGTTCATACAAGAATTTATTATCCAAGACAATTCAATGTCTTTTTGGTTCATAGCCTGTGGGCCCGAGGGTTCAACTTTAGTTTTAAAAAGTTCAACTCAAAGGGAGCGAAGGAACGACCAGTCAGTCTATGAAATTAATTCAAGCCATTAGCTCAACTCTACAGACCCACAGTCAAGAGAAGGGCAGACCTGTGTATGTATCATGCATATGCATACATTGATACAAGCAACGTACGCACACATACACACACCTGTCCAGGGGAGTCAGATTCCCCCTTAATGGCACCATGGGGACCCAAGACATTAACATATTAAAAGGTGACATTTCACAGTATGAGGCTTGCAGTGGAGTGCAGCCTGATCAGTCAGCCTGACAGCCAGAGAGGCAAGCCAGCGCTCAGGCCCATCAGACTGTGGAGTGTAACAACATGTGAATATGGGAAAGGTTGTATTTAGTCAAAATCACACCTGTCCATTCACAGCAGGAACCTAAGAATGAGAGAATTTGACCAATGTTATGCCAAGTGTGTCCTGATCAATACTGTTGCATAATGAATGGGTCATTCCTCCTAATTTACTGCGAAGTAGAGAATTAAAACAGAGGCTTCAGGCAGCTTCATATCAAAGGCCACTGAACAAATGAGCATATCCACAAGACATTACGTACAAGTACACTAACACATGCTTGTGTATCTTAACCTGAAAGCACCTGACTAACAAATTTCAGCATTCAGTTTGAAAGACTTACAAGTGCAATGATTGTTTTGACATCCATTCCCAAACTGTCCTTTTTGTTGGGGAGGGGGGATATAATTATGCCTGGATTCAACATACTTCACTCCCTAAAGAAATATACAAGCACAAACCTGCTGGCACAGACACACAATCAGGACTCGCGCCAGGGGCCAGTATTTGAGAGAAATGTGACAGCAGCTCAGTTCAGTAATTGGCTGTGAACTGCAGCTTCAGCAAAAGCCTTGGTCCTGTCAGAGAGCTGTCAATGTCTGGCCTCTCTCTGAAAAACTGCAGGACAACCCAGAGCGAAACACCTAGGCTTGGACTTTGTTTGGACATCCTGCTACCTTCCGCTCCGCTGTCACTTATCACAATGACTACTTCTGTGATAACTAATAATACATGTGTCACTGCTGAGGCGACTGAAATGACTTGTCTTTCCCTCATGAAAATATTAGACTGCACATTGAGCCAAAGAGAGATACAGAGAGTGATGACAGAGAGAGAGATGGCGACTTACAGAGAGAGAGATGGCGAGGAGTAAAAAAAGAAGTTGGGAAGACGCTGACAGAGCAAGATGCTGATTAATACCGTCTGTTTATCAAACAGAAATATCTGAGTACAGAGAGCATTTCATCTTAAGTCTAATGATGCTGCTTCAAAGTGATGCGATACGGAAGGGTTTTCCGTTCGCTGATAACCTATACCCTGAGAAAACCCTCATGCTTTCGGATTTCCAGCTAAAATGCAAGAAGTTAAGAGTGAGTGCTTTCCTTTCTGTGTGTCCTATGAAAGAGCATTTCCATGGTTTTTTTTTATCTTCTTGCTCTCTTTTGGTTTCTTTACAGCTATTCCATCAACATAAGGGCAATTCTGCAGTGTATCTTTGAGTGGGCATTGAATCAAGCTGCACAGCAGGAGCCCTGGGACATAACATCAAAAAATCATTCCGGAAGGGGCTGTGAGATTAACAGCAAAATTAAAAATAAAATGGGGTCCCCAGAAGAGTTTGGTGTTTTGGACTGAGGATATAGTAATTACAGTGAAAGAAACCTGCATTATTATTGTGTTACCCCAAGGTTTGTTGGAGGCTTTGACTTCTGACGGGGGAGTTAAACAAACATCTTACTCCTTCATTTCAACATATCCAAAGATGAAAAACAGCTGTTCACAAGACTTCACTATGAAATAAATCAGTCAATTTTAACCTTTTTGCAACACCAACAATTGGCGTATGTACAAATTTAAAACTCACTCAAGCATACCACTCCTTCAAATTTAGATTTTTGAAATACTAGTTGGCATTCGGCCCAGACAGCCAGTGAATTGTCTCCGTCAGGGACGTCCCAACTCAGACACACTACAAGTCTTAGATTTGCTTCAGTCAACTTGGCTTCTGTAGATTTGGGGGGCCAGTCAGGCAAAAAGCGGGTACGTAGTTACTAAAAATATGAATGTTGATTGATATAAAACATAAAGACCTTCTGAAAAGTTTTGTTTGTTTAGTCATGCTAGTCTTCACAAACACCCAAAGAAAAAATACATAAAACCAAAATACCACTACCTTTAGAAGCAACCAAAAAATTAATAATGCGGAAAAACAACTTTGACAACCTCACCTGTAAATCTGAAAAACAATGACAGGTTGAAAGATAAACATACCTTCATTAGAACCGACTCGCTGAGTTTCTCACGGTTGACGATCTTTATAGCAACTTTCTGGCAGGTTACACAGTGGACTCCGAGCTTGACCAACCCTGGAAAACAATCAAGAAAAACACACGTGATTAGATCAAATCAATCCAACACCTCTGACAGCGTGGGTTCAGATTTCATGACAGCTGCTGATGTATTATTGTATATATTTTATATAAATATTATGTTAAAATATTATATACTGTTTTTTCTAAATGAATGTACATTTATCAAACTGGTTGAAAACTCTGTGTGACCTTATGTACAGAAGCTGATAATGATGATGAAGTGTGGACAGTTGCTTAAATGAACTGTCCTCTGGGGTTTACTTGAGCCATAAAGGCAGTAAGTGAGTGAGTGGACCATTTGTGTTATTGATTCCCATAATGCACTAAACTGCTGTAATGCAGTCGTGTTCAGTTAGCTCAAAAGTACAATAAAAGCAACCAGTAACAAAGAGCCATTATAAAGCCAAAGGTCAGTTCATGAAGGGAATTTATTGAATGAAAAACCAACAAACTGAACAGGAGAATAAGTTAGCTTGTCCCATAGCAAGAAACCAGCAGAAAGCATTACTTCACAGCACAAGCACACCGATGTAGGGGGAGAGATTTGGGCTTTTGATTCATGATTCCAGTCAGTTCTGCTGGGGTTTGCATGCAATCCCTCTGCATGAGAATTAGTGTTGAAATCAAAACCAGCACATCATAAATCCTGTGATTTGCAATACAATCGTGACAGCTTCTCCCCTGCCTTGCCACTGCAAATGTCCCCAGGTATCCGTAGTTAAATGATCAACAACAAACAATGTAGTAAACAAGTAGAGAAACCCCAATAAGTACACAGCTACAGGGAACAAAGTGGAGAGTATGTGTGTATTTGATGCAGCAGAGCCATGACAATACACCGATCCCTTTTTCTGCCAGCCACCACGCATCTGCACACACATTAGAAAGATGTTTGCATCAGATAGACTGCTTACAAACACACATCCATACACAAACAAATGTTGGCTCTCAATTATTGATTTCCCCAATGGCTCACTGGTGCTGCAGGGATTTGTAGGTGACAGAAGAAGATTTTTAACTTCGTCAGCCACACCATTCCTGCTTCGTAATGGGCAAGGCATGTAACTCAAAGACACATTGATGTGGAATAAGCTGAAGGCTTTGATTTCTTGCCAGTGGAACAGAATGTAACTATAATGTGTCCAAGACGGAAACAGTAGATGTTGTATAAGAAACCCTCATGCAAGAAATGTCCTGCAACAACCTGGCTGCCTGATGAGAAGCAGTCTTGTCGACTTCTAGCTCAGATGGTGGCTGCCTATTCACCAGGAGAAGAGAAGAGTCAAGGGGCTTTGAGGAGGCAGTGATACAAGTATTCTGACACCACAGAAGAGTCAAGGAGGTGGGAGAGAGAGGATGGCAGAGGGGGGGGCACAAGTGGGAGATGGAGAAGAAGCAAAAAGTAAATAGAAAAGAACATGAAAAATGAAGTAACTAAGTGACACAGATCAAGCACTGGGGATAGAGTATTATTGGAATATCATTGGACGGACCACTGATAATTAAGCAATATTACTGTGTGGGAGTCGGGCTCTAGCTTGGGAGTTGTGAGGCCAGAGGGGTGAGAGTGGAGACCAACAGAGGAGAGGAGATGGGAGAGAAAGTCAGAATGATTAAGAACAAGAAAGGGAGAGAAACAGAGGGGAAGCAAATGTTAAAAAGAGGAAGATAAAAGATGAAGAAAGATTTGGAAAAGGCAATGAAGCAGTATAGCAGAGAGAGGAACAACAGACAAACCCATTAGCACTGTGATGGTAATCATATGTTAATGTCTGCTATAGAGAAGCTCATAAGTCATGATAAAGGCATTAAGAGGCATTAAGAGAAAATATCTGCCTGCAAACACGTGAAAAGTTAACTGCATTATTGGCCTCACTATCCATCTTCCTCCAGTGCCTGTTTTCACAGGTTCAGAAGGCACATTATTGAGAGGGAAATTTGCATTAGAAGACAGACTGTAATGATTTTACAACTACTTTGTATATGGACTGAAAAATGAGATGGAAAGAAGTGACACGGGGCACAAGCTTCTTTCATGCCACATAAATTCTTACTTTGACTTGAGCGGAAATAAAAGAACTACTGGTCATGACAAAACATATTCAGCTTACAAGTTTAAATCACCATGTCTGGAAGGAAGGCATAAAAATGTGAACTTTTTGACACATTACAATCACTTTAGTGTGATGGACAACCAATGACACGTAACCAGTAACCAGTGTCCATAAGATTAGGACTTCCCATCCCCTCCCAAACTTCATTTTTCACTACCTGATTAGATGGATATACTTTAATGATCCAAAACTGGGAAATTCACGATTATTAGGACAGACGAGTGTTCATATTCGGTATGTTAAATATGAGAAGTCAGTAGGGTCTGCAAACTTGAAGCATAAATACTTTAATTACAAACTAAATATTAAATACTTAAAACTATAATAAATTGTTCTTGTTTTGTTTTTTTAAATATAGCACTTAAAACTTATATGCTTTGGCCAAAATGTCAACATCTTTAAAACTGAACTGGCTTTGAGGAGATTTCCATTCAATAGGTTTTAAGATATTTCTGTCTGGAACAAATTAGTGAACAGCTAAAAACTGCTAGTATGACTCAGCTACCAAGAGAACCTTAAAGAAGTTACAGTCATGACCAAGATTCATCATCATGTGTGGGCATTGGGGATATTCGCACAACTGTCCCCGACTAAATGCACTTCATATATAATTTCAGAGTCGAAACTAAAGTCATTTGTATTTTTTAAAGTGGGATAAAAAGAAATCAAGTTACTATTTCCATTCTATGAAACAGATTAACCAAAATACTAAATAAAACAAATGGGACAAATAATTACAAAATGACAGTGGTGGGCTTTTTATCTTTTGTTTCAGCTCAATGAAACACAATTGTGTGTGCAATGACTGTGTTTACGGAGATATGCATTTGTGATTTTATGCACAGCTGCAGTTGTACAGAAAACAACCCTCTGTATTACTGAACAAAGACTTCATGTACACAGCGCTTTCAGAGAGGCACGGTTCAGCCTTGAACATAATCATTTTTAAGCCAGCAAATAAAATCCCCAGCTGGTCAACACTCCTCGATAATTTCTCCCTTTTTAATGTCCAATCCAAAGATCACCTTTCCACAAAAGATATTAAGGGCATGAACTTATCTCACAATAATCAAGTCTGTTGCGTGTTGGACCCAATTAACCTTTGCTCCTCCATAACCTGATATCAACCTTTATCCCCTTCTCTCTAATGTCCTGTAATGACAATGTGATTGCCTGATACTCCTCCACTTTTACACTGCCTGTGCAGATATCCCCAAAGGAAACCCTGGAGCTTTGGGTGGAGTGAGAATGAAGGAGTGGAGGGATGCTGAGGAGATACCCTGACTGGGAAGACTGGAATTCCCTCACCTGGGGAATACACAGAGATTACTGCTACAGCTGCTAAAGTTTGTACATCACTAATTTGAACTCTTGTATCAGTTTCTTACTCAAAGAGATTCCAAGCTTGCAAATTCAATACAGCTCTATACCTATGTGTATAGGTGGAATCTTTGTAAGTGTAAAGCTGAAGAAGGAGGATTTGGATTTGCTCTATGGGGAGGATGGCTCCACATTGTGATTTAGTTTTAATTCTTAACTGGACAAGACTGCTATAGTCACATACTGCACTGAACACTTACATACTCTTCGTTAACACAGTACAGGACAAAAGCAAGCTGTTCAGCAAACCTGGGTTTGTGATGCTGATGAATCAGCAACCGCATCGATCTCGCCTCCTCTTCACCCTCCTCCCAAATCAATAGCATCAAAAGCTCTCACCTTAACAACAATGTCAGAATAATGACACCAACCAGGGACTTATGGGCTGGGGAGACCACCATCGACTGACCCCAGGCCTCCATCACAGCTCTGAACTCTTTACTTTCCTTACTGCTCTGTGATTAATGATCTAATGTGGAGGGACGCAGGAGGAAGACACAGTGGGAAGTTTAGTCCATGACTCAGTGAACATAAGAGCTCAGCAGCATTTTGATTCACTGTGCTAGAAGCTGCTGCATCGCTCCATATTCATTCATTCATTCATTCATTCATTCATTCATTCATTCATTCATTCATTCATTCATTCATTCATTCATTCATTCATTCAAGGAATGAAATATTGGTAAAAAAAAACAAAACCTGGTACTTCTTTTTTAGCATCACTTGTTCTCACATGTTCTGTTAGCATCTCAGCTCCTCGGCTCATTTAAATTTTGGGACCTTACTGAATATTTCAACTTCTGGTAAAAGATTAAATCGCAATGACTTTTGAAATAATTATCCAACCGTAAGCGGATTAAGCTGTTAGGAAAATGAAATGAATGACAGATTTACTTAGAGTATTTAGTCTTTGTGGTTGGGTGGAAGTGAGTCTGTATCCCCAGCTCAGACATCAAAATACACATGCCATAATGAAAATGAAGGATATATCTGGAACCCTTTGGGGTGCCAACAGGTTTTGCAGCACGGCAGATTATCAAAATGAGCTTTAGAGAGACCATAAAGGGAGAGGTGTGTTTCTCATTTTATTTAAGTCCTTTAATTTATTGAGGGATTTCTCAGTTCGCCCTTGTTGGCATGTTTATGTTTGTTGCCCCTAAAGCTATTTGCCCTGGCAGAGAAGCCAGAATTCACAATGCCCAGTTAGAAATAAAAACTTGCCTCTCTCTATGTTAGCTTAAAAGAGCTCCTTTTGTTTTGGCTCTAAAGCATGGCAATGAGTGATCGATTTATCATTAGGCAGTGCCAGGACATCCAGGGAGGAATAGGCAGGAGAAGGGATGGACCCTCACTGTGAGCCTGATTTCCCCTGCCATCAATCTGAGGCACAGAGAGGGAACAAAGGTGCTGAGAGGAGGCAGGAACACTGCTTGAGCCTCAGAGAGGCTCTTTATGATCTCCACCTACTAGCCACAACACACACATACAGAGATGTGTGTGTGTGTGTGTGTGTGTGTGTGTGTGTGTGTGTGTGTGTGTGTGTGTGTGTGTGTGTGTGTGTGTGTGTGTGTGTGTGTGTTCATGGCTTTAAGCTGTATCTTCCTCACAACACTAGCATCCATGCGGTTAAAGATCATTACTGGATATCTTCATTTCCATCTGGAAGCAAGAGAGAGGGATGAAAAAGAGATGTCTCCACTTGCACACTTCTCTCACTTTTAAACTTGATCTTTCAGAAGCCCTAAGTCAATGCCGGCAGATGGTAGTAGCTTATGCTGGCTTAACTTTCTCTCCCTGAGGAGCTGGCTCTGAGAAGCTCATTGCCCTAAGGCACAGATCTGTGAGCTGCTTCCCACTTCTGCTCTCTAAACCTGAATGCAGTATGTGGGGGCTACAGATCTGCCCTGGAATCAGTGTATGAAAGGAATCACACTGTGCTGCTGGGGCTTGTTCCTCCAGTTTATACTGGCTGTATGGAAAGCCCCTGCAGCAGGGCGTGGGAATCCCCTTTACCAGGGTGAAGGACAGGAGTCGAAGACCCATCATTAACCACCACAGAGGAAATCCTCACTTTCGTTTTGTTTTTCCCCCACAGCCGCTTTTCTGACTCCATGAAGCAGCCTCTCTGATACTGTCATAAATTTAGCTTAATCTTTGGCCTGATCTGAGCATCTTTTATGAACTACTGTTGACATGAATCACAAAATCCTGCTGTTTGTCAACTTTTTTTTTCTGTTGTCATTGTTTCTGCATGTGATGTCCAGATAGCGTCTTTTTCTTGTCACTCAGTTTCTGCCCCACAAGAGCATTTATGGCTTTTAACCCATCACTTTTCTATGTCATTCATCTACCCCTATTCATCCTCTCATCCTTCCTGAAAGAGAGAGGGAATGCACCAGTGGAAAGGTGTTGAGTCACTCTGCATTGGAGGGAGACATTGTGTCAAAGATCAGACAATGCTCGCTCACTACTAATTGAATACACCATCTCTATTCTAAAGCTTCGTTCATCCATCTCCATTTAGGAAGTCTCTGCATTTTCTCCATTCCTCTACCCCATCTTTTGCTCCTATTTTTTTTTCTTTTTTTTCTTTTTTAGTCAGCGGTGACATGACTCCTGAATTCCCTTGCAACCATCCAAACCCTTCCAGCTAATGCTGCAGCAACAACATCAGTAGCGATAGAGGCCTACAGAGCAACCTCAAAATCAGGCAGAGCAGCCTGGCTCCAGGGCTAAACTGCTCTTCCTGGAGGAATGAGGCAGGCACGCTGACGCATATATTTGGAAAAATATTTATTTGACTGGCGTGAAACAACACATTTGCTCACCGCCTCCTCAGTGAACTCCCTGCTCAAATAAAGTATCTATTTAGAATTAATCTTGAGCATTTTTCTTCTTTCAGGAGAACTACGGAGATGATATGGATTAGACAGATTGTGAAAAGGCACCACAATCTCTAAAAGTATCAATACAGCTATCAACCAAGTAATTTGTAAGAGTGCATCCCATTTTTTGTGAAAAATCCTGTACAAAATGAATCTGGGCACTGTTTAGATATGGTTATCTCTGTAACTGATGGAAGTATAGTATTTTTATTAAGTCAAATTGTCCATATATGCTCAAGTATTGTTGACAGAATGTAATATCTGCTCCGTGTGTGTCTCTATGTATACAGTATGTATTGAGTATCAGTGTGCGTGTTTGTTTTGGTGTTTACACGTGATCCGAACCAAACATTATGAACCCCTAACAGTCAAAGAAGTCATGATGGGCAGTAAAGTGGCTCTATATATCACATTTGAATGCAAACAACTCAGAGTGTTGCCCAAAGCAGCAAATTAGCAATCCACTTAGTCATCAAGCAAACACTGTGATTGGCAGCTGTAACAGAATCCCCACCACTTTCAGCATCAGTCTCCTCAATATGTAAATGTATGTCTGAATATGTCCTCATAAGCTCATCATCTCTGTGGTGGATCACTCACACACTTCTCTGCCAGACAATCACAACTAATTGTCAGAGGGAGTTGGTATGATTGCACAGCCGTAAACAGCTGGAAAATCGCACCATCATGTTTGAATGCCTAAAATCATTCCCAGATGTTGGTGACTTCCTGGAAACACCAAATAGTAATATATACTGTATTTGTTTCCCACATACTCATGCTGGAGTTAATCCGTACTGAACCCATCCCACCTTTGACTGCCAAAAATCAAATTCTCCTGTTACAGATGTTCAGCAGTTAAACTGAGGATAACTTTTGTGGCAAAACTTCTGCAGTCTCCCCGTTTAGCTGATCAAACACAACTATATCTCTTCTATTCGAAATCTTTGCATTAAGATGTCATGGCAGATCCAAAATATCCCACTCTAAATTCTGGCCTGATGTGACTGGAGCTCACGCCACAATGCTAAGCGAGAGTGACACTGTCAGAGGAATGTTCTGCCCAGATCCCAAATGAGACCATCAGAGCAAACATGAATGAAGACGCAGCTGGAGGATATGAAGGAGATGAAACAAGAGAAGGAAAGAACAATTTTTTTTAGAAAGAAAGTTACAACAATGAGAAATGGAGAAAATACTGATTGAGATAGATAACGAGAGATGTTGGAGGAGACATAGTCAAAATTCGGAGAAAAAGTGGGCCTAGGAGGATGGGGCAGGGAGACTCAGATCTATTTTTAATGCCTCTGACTAGGGATCAGCAAAAGGAATGTATAATTACAGCCTCATGAATAATGCAAGCAGGATTCTTTTAATTAGCCACAGCAGGCCAATGCAGCAAAACACGTGTACGCACACACACACACACGCACGCACGCACGCACGCACACACACACACACACTCTGTCTAGTACAACATTTACATGTATATAGGATAGCTAAAAAAAATACTGCTACCAACACACACAGGTGTGTTACTGGTGAAACATGTTGCATGCTAAACATATACTTTATATCCCTTGGGGAGGTGGGAATCAAATAAAGAAGTAAAATGATGAGCTAAGGATTGGTGCCTGGTGATGACTCTCTGATAGGCTTCACAGCAAGGGGACCACCTAGACACCACTGAAAGAGCTGCACACTTGTCTGCCTGTCATTTGTTAGATAACCCCCAATATATGAATGTGAATTATTAAACATCTGACTAGATACTATAAAACCCCACTGCAACCATAGAATAACATGCTGGTGATGACAGAGCTTTATTTTTCCACACACAGACACAAATGTATGGATGAAAAAAATCCATACAATCAACGTGAACCTACAAGAACAATGTGTAATTTCTGGCATACAAGTCATGCAAGGGGACAAAATCTGACTCCAAGACTCCAAGAAGCAATTAATCAAACTTTTCTAATCTAGAATTCAGCTTGAGTTATTTCCTCAAATAACAGGGATGGGATGTCAATGCATTATCAAACATAGATCAAGCCGGAACAGACTTCAGTTCATCAACATTTTCTTCACAGCAGTGATTAAAATGGATGGAAGAAAGCACAACCAGGAAAAACTCAACCAAACCCTCTCTAAACATCAAGGGGAGGCAGGACGCTGGATAAAATTTGGAAAAATACATCAAGACGGGATGCTATTTAGTTCTTATCTGGCAACTCCACTTCTTCCATCTTCAGAGTCCTAATTTGTAACTAATTTGTGGTGTGCAGAGACAGGCTTGAGTATAGGAGAGGATATTGGATGTAATTCAATGTCTCACTGCATCTTCGTCTCCTGATTGGAGTTTAATTGGCAATAAGGGTGCTATGTTCACATTATGGGGCAGGCAGGGGAGATGACAGCGTGAGCACATGGACCAAAAATGAGCCACCCAATGGAGTTTTATCAGCAACATCAAAAAACATGTATTTTCAGAGGTACACACTTTATCTCAAACAGCTAAAAAACAACATGCCTAACAACAAATGATAAAAAAGAACCCACATATCTTTCAATGGTATCAAATACTGCCCTCAAGAATAAAACCTGAAATCAATTAAAAAAAACACAATAGGAACAAAGGTAGAGGTGAATGCAAACCTCTCTATTATGGTCAATATGTAGAAAGTTGTTCCTATAATATCACAATAAAAGTGTGTGCGTGCGTGTGTGTGTGTGTGTGTGTGTGTGTGTGTGTGTGTGTGTGTGTGTGTGTGTGTGTATCAAAGTAGGGGTTACCTATTTTGATTCACACAAATGACGCTGACCTACTTTCATAGGTCAGTGCCACTGATGCATTCTATTTGTCATGAGGTTTCAGAGATCTGTTCTTAAAAAGGTATTAAAGTGAAAATGTGACCTTGACCAAGTTTTTCAAGGTTTCAAGGTTTCATCCCCTTGCCTCCCTGAATATAACGCCTTTTGTTTTGTCTTTCTATCTTATCCGGTTCCTGAGTGTGCAAAGTTCATCTTCTTTTCATCCTCTTTGCCGCCCGAGTAATGTGCTTTTTGCTTCATCTTTCTCTCTGCAATGGTAGTGAAGATATTTGGTGGATGAACAGACAGACGGATGGATGAACACATGAACACTGACAATTACAATACATCGCCGCTTCGCGGGATTTAACAAGATGTGTGCTTCTGAGTGTGTGAGAAATCCACCTTACACAACATAGATGGTCTCGATCATCTATTATTACTAAAACAATCCACACAGGAAGGGTGAAAATTGCTTTCACATGCAGGAGAGAATAGATAGATTTTGTTCAGTTCTTCACTGCTATTGTGTTCATTCTAAAGGCAACACCTGCTTGGTGTGATGAGAGCCATTTGACTTAAACACCTCCTTTAGATTGCCGGTATTCTGATTTTTTCTGCAATTTAAAAGTTGAGATTTTTTGGTAGGCGGCACGGTGGCACAGTGGGTAGCGCTGTCGCCACACAGCAAAGCGGCTCCGGGTTCGAGTTCCGCTCTGTGTAGAGTTTGCATGTTCTCACCGTGCCTGGGTGGGTTCTCTCCGCGTTCTCCGGCTTCGTCCAACCTCCAAAAACATGCACTTCAGGTTAATTGGCTGTTCCAAATTGCCCTTAGTGTGTGAGTGTGAGGGTGCATGGTTGTCTGTCTTTGTGTGGCTCCGTGGTGCACTGGCGTAGTGTCTGGAGTTTCCCCCCGCCTCACGCCCTAAGACAGCTGGGACAGGCTCCAGCTCCACATGAGGCGGGGGAAACTCCGGGTGCAATGCCAGTGCACCACGGAGCCACACAGAGACACAAACACGCACAAACACACTCACACCTATGGTCAATTTGGGACCGACCAATTAACCTGAAGCGCATGGAGAATATAGTAAGCACAAATGCCGAGATGAATGATGACACATGACACTGTTGTGTGTTCATATTTTACATATTTCAATATCTGTCCTTAACTCAAGGTCAACATTCTCCAGAACCTGAAAAGCTATTGTATTTAAAAAAAAATCCTAAAAGGACATGGCTTCCTGTTTTCAGAGCGGATATCCAACCCAGATACATTTTTATCAAACTTTAATACTTTCCTGGTAGAAACTGCAAAAAAAATCATTTTCAGTTCAAACTGGAACAGCTACAGTATACTACTACATACTTTCTCTAATATTTTTTTTTTTAAATGTGACATGGTATGGCAGAAGGAGGGTCTACTGAAGGAGGTGGGATGGAGAGGTGTCATTGTTACAGGACATCATAGGTAATTATCCTGGCAGCCATTGGCAGAGCTGTTGACATCTCTCTCGAAGAGTGGGATAATTTGAGGTAGTCTTCTGGTTAAATCAATGCCGTGGCAGCAGCTAGCTCATTAGCTAAGCCACCACTGAATCTCAATGAGGCAGCATGGGAATTTCCATTAGCCACGGAGAGCACAATCTCTCTGTCTTTCTCTCATTCACCCATCTAGCTCTAGTCTCTATCATTTTTACTTTCCCTCTATTCCTTTTCCTCAATCAATGCCTCACTCTTCCTTTCCCCTAAGTCTCCCCTTGTTTTTGTTATGGCCAGATATGTGTCTTTTTTTTTTTTCCAACAACCCCCCATCGAATCCCCTCTGCTCCCAGGAGACATAAGGAGGAATGGCTCTGTTGTTGCATCATGTGTTCCTACCATAACAACAGCAATTTGTGTTTGCCTCTGTGTGGATTTAAGTGAGAGTTTGCAAGAAAATATCCAATTCCACCAGTCAAGGCATGAAAACACGAAGCCTTTCTAAGACAAAGAAAGCTGGTCACCCACCCTGTCTTCAGCTTATCAGTAATTATCAGTGATAATATGTGTCTGTGTGTGTGACTGTGTGCTCCAGTGAATTAGAAGCCACTGTTGAATGGAAATGGAGGCAGTTGTGGAGAAAGCCAATGCCAAGGAAGATTGCCTTTTTACTTATCTATTTGTCACAGGGCTGGGGGAAAAAACTGCCTTGCAGAAAAAGTGCAGGAGCACAGCAGAAACAAGAAAAAAAGAATAAAGGGGACACGGAAGTCCTAAAACAATGTTTAATGACAATTTAATAATGTACATCTAAATATAATATATTAGAGAGGTAGAGAGAGAGAGAGCAAAAGATAGAGAAGGAGCGAGAAAGAGAGTGAAAGAGACTGAGAGAGAGAGAAATCAGAGTGCAGGTCTAAGTATTAGACCACCAGGGAAACTGAGAGCAGAGACATCTGTTCAACATGACTTCAGGGGGCTTTTACTCTGATGTCAGCCTGTCACCACATACAGTACCACAGGAGTAGATACATGCTGCGAGCCTGAGTACATACACCACAAACACACACACACACACACACACACACACACACACACACACACACACACACACACACACACACACACACACACACACACACACACACACATACACACACACACACACACACACACACATAGCATAGACGGAGTACTCTCCTTTGCTCCATCTCACTCTCCTGCTGATCTATCTTTACATATTGGACTTTTTGATATCTATATTAAATAATTTTTTGGGCATTGATTTAGTTAAACTATAAAATACCTCAGATATATTTCCACCACTGAATATTGATTACTTAGAGAAGTACTGAACTGTCAGTTCTATCAAATGTAAAAAAAAAATCAAAAACAAGTTTTATAAAACATTAATTTATTTATAACATAAAAATCCCTGCTTCCAAGCTCAAATGTGAGAAAGTATCAACTTTTTCTGTTTTATGGCACAATACTTTAAACAATTAGTTTTGGACTGCTTTCGGCAGTCCAAAACTAAACAATATTTGAAAGACCTCTGACACATGAGCATATTTAGGATTCCACCAGTGTGTTAAGCATTCTAAGATGGTTAATGCATTAGTAGAATATTTAACAGCGATGGACGGCTCACCCCTACTTAGATACAGTACAAAATGAGTGGAAAGTGACCCATGTGGAGTGAGGCGCAACTTCCCACCACATCACTGTAATGCATACCATAAATATATTCAGTTTAACAATCAGCAAGAGTAGAAAGATTTTTATAAACAAAATGAAAATAAGGCTTTTTTGGAAGTGCAGCATTGATCAATAAACTCCTGACAGTCGTCATTAGTGTCTTGCCAGCTTTGAAATGTCACTGATCATCATCGTGACCCCATCGGATTACACAGGCAGAGAAATTTGAGAGACCTCTGCTGCTCATCTGGAGGTCCATCAGTGGGAAAATACTGCACTCCTTAAAATGATAATGATGACATATCGATCCCCACATCACCTCCCCCATCTCTGTCTGTGTGTGTGTGTGTGTGTGTGTGTGTGTGTCTCTCTCTCTCTCACACACACACACACACATACACACACACTGGGCTTGCGCTAGCCATTCGCCAAGTCGCCATAGGCAAAGTAAATCCCAGATTGGATGCAAGGTTTTTAACCTGTGTAGCCACAGTGGCGTTCGTATTTTTAGAAAAAAAAAGGCTAAAACTTACAACTTTTTTGGACTCGCAAAAATCCCCGAGCGATAACAAACTTTCTCTCACGCTAGCGCTGCTGTTTCCGTAGGCGCATGCCGACGGAAATAGCCAAAGCATGCTGATGGAAATAGCCGAAGTGACCCAAACGCTCCCGATCATTAAATATGCACTCCTCTCATGACCTCCTCTCGTCCAATGAAAAACAAAGATTCTATTTTTACAAGTTAAACCCGCAAATTGGTGACGACAAGGCGAGGACGATCGATCGAAGGAAATTATATAGTAGAGTTTGTGCTAAAATTCTAATTGAACAACAAATGGTGAATGCTGAGAGGGGGTAGGAGTGGTGACAGACCGATCAGAAGGTAAATGAAAGATATTATCAATACTTTTTTGTGGTCTTAGACTTTTGATCCCTGTGACCGGCAAGAATAACCAGCGATGCATGTAAATGTGTATTCACCTCGCTTTCTATTTTTCATGCCTTTTTAAATTTAAATGAAAAATCATGTTATCGAATTAAAAACAAAAACTAAACTAAACTATGGCATACCAATGGTGTTGGTGTGATGGTCAAAGTTAAAATGTCTTCTAGTCCAAGTAAAACTTACAAGTAAACATTGAGTAATATTTTGTATGACTATATCTTCACATAGTGAATGCAAGTTTTTAATTGTTGAAGCTCACATTTATACCTGCATAAAGTAGGATAGAAATAAAGATAGTTAAGCTTGAACTGTTGACTTTAGTGTATTTTTGTAGGTAAATGCACCAGAATGCAGGAAAACAACCCCATTTTCTAAATAATTTCCCAGGGGAGGTCCCCCGGACCCTCGCAACGAGCGTTGGACGTCTGCGCGCTGCGCCACTGTCTTGGTCACAGAATGTGGCTTTTTGTGGCTTGCTCAATTCTTTTACAATGAGCCACAGTGCTTTGTCATACTAGCTCCTAGTGCAAGCCAAGACACACACACACACACACACACACACACACACACACACACACACACACACACACACACACACACACACACACAAATCTAAGTTTAAAGACTGCATAATTATTGTATATATTGTATAAAGTGTGTTGTGTTTACTGTCAATAACACAATAGCTTGTCACTGCTGGATGTAAAGATGAAATGACTGCTCTAACACAGTTTGTACCACTGAGTGATTAAATTACACAAATACAAACAGTATCAATCCCTGGTATCAGCAGAGACAGTGCTGACATTAGTCATGTTTTCAGGGTTGGTATTGGCCTTTATATATCACACTAATGCTCATGAAGCTGTCACAGGAGCCTTGCAGACGTGGGAGGTATCCCCGACATGCTTATTACATGTCGTGCATCACTGGACCAGGATGTTTGTCCAGGCATAGCAGCTATGAATGAGTCTGTCACAATGGTATGATGCATGTTGGATTTCCATGATGGATGTCTGTGTGACACAATCAAAGACAGAATTGTGAATGTGATAAAAGATGGCTTAAAGCACCTTTTCACTTATCTGTCAAAGGCACGGCTATTCATCTTCACGTTGTTTTTTCACAACGTTAAAAAAATCATGTTCAAATAAACCATTTTCTGCATTCCTATACTCGTCATTCACAGGTTCATCTCATTTTGAGGAGATGCACTCTCCACGCGTTTCTGCGCAGTAACTGCCAATCAAGATGTCACAAGGGTGAATGGACAATACTCTCATCCACTGATGGCAGATGGAAAGGTGTGGGAAGGGCGGGTTGGGTTCATGTCAAGGGCTTTGAAAGCAAAGGGTTGCTATGGCATTGCTATGGAGACAAGGCAGTGGGAGAAGTGGTTTATGACGGACGCTGATGGGTGATCTACACAGAGGTTAAGGTAAAAGGAGAGGGGGGGGTGTACCTGAGCACCCTCCCTAGACTTCACATGCATGGAGAGATGACATCAGTGCTATTTATTAGGTGCTTCCTTCCATCAGAGCATTCGGGGGGTGTATGTGTAGTTCCACACAAACTCATACCCCGCTACTCAGAGCTGATGATTCAAATAGTCTAAAAACTGAGGCTTGTTGGAGCAGATAGAGAATGAAAGTAAGGAAAGAGGAAAGTAAGGACACACTATAATAGACAGATGGTGTAAAAGTCACCTGTCATGAGGTTAAACTGGCCTACAATTTTACCTAACACATAGCTACTCAGGCTATCTGGGGAAGTTACAACCAACAGGCGTTAGTGGTAACAACAATTCTCAATACCAGAAGAAGTAAAAGAATGACAAGAGAAGGTAAGAGAGAAGGAGACATTAATAGGGGGAGGCAGTAAGCGGAGGGACCAGTACCAGCTCTGATCATTAGGGGTCTCTCTTTCACCTGCACTTTTGCCTCAACCCCTGTGGTTTCACTCAGGCTATCGTCAAAAACCTCCTCATTTCCCTGTCAAAAGGTCTTCTGCATTTTGCCTTATAAGTATATCTGTATCTGATGTCTTTCAACTTATCTCTTTATGTCATGCTGGGTTGTTTTTTTTTTTTTGCCAGCCCTTCTTTCCCACAGCTTTAAATCCCACCCCCATCCCTCTTTATGATGGCCTCTGTTTTGCAGTCACTGCAGTCTTGTCCAGACGCCATAATTTTATTGCAGACACACACAAAAAGAGAAAAAAAACCACAAAACAAGACAGAGGAAAGGGATAAGATGTAGAAATAAGCATAAAGATGGAGAATCTCTGAATAAAAGATGAGACTGAAAACATGGAATGTGCTTTTCTGGTTGTAGAAGATAAAATAATGTGCTAGAAATATGGACATGATACACAACACACTGGTGCTTCTGAAATCAACTGATCCGTAGAGTCACAGGGATGCCGAGACTCATGAGGAGGCTGCGCTATTGTTGCTAGGAGAGGAGCAAGGTGGGAGGAGGAAGAGGAAGAGAGGGGGGTGGGGGGGGGGGTGAAAAGAAGGGTTGATGTTGAAAACATTTGAGCAGAGAGGAAAAGGGAAAGGAGGAGGTGAGAAGGAATGCAGTGCATGGATGGTTGCATGGATGGTGTCCCCACCAATGAGGGGACGAAGAAATAGTAGCAATGACACCACCTCCCCCTCATTTGTAACGTCATTCACATGCCATCACCTCAGTGGAGAGCGCAGTTGCACACGCACACACACACACACACACACACACACACACGCACACACGGGCGAAAAAAAAGAAGTGCAGAAACTGAAATGTGGTATCACTGTGAGCTGCTGCACTGATATTTTCCCCCAACGCTGTTCTGTCTATCAATAGAGCATCTAAGTAGCTTGGGAATCACACCAGATGCCCTATTGGAACCCCTTCGACCCTCAGATTCACAGCATCAATACAAACGCCTAGATGATGCAGGAAAAACCTCACAATTTAACAGTCATTCAGAGACATTTTATGCTACCCAATTCTGGCTCCAGAGTCTTTAAATGAAAGCGCTGACTGATTAGAGTGAACGATGTAGTGAAAGTCCTCATTATAATGCAACATGCTACTCTTTCAGTCCGATTCTGTGTGCAGCACTACTGTTGTAACACCAGGTAAAGCCGCAGCTTTGTACATCAGTTTGAGATACCTTGTTGTGCTGCGAAACATCCTTAAGTGCCTTCGTGTAAATCCGTCTTTACCTCCTCTCCACAGAAGAGGAATAACATTTAATGTATTTTACTGACTATTACATCTATAAAGGAACTATTTATCTGAGGGTGGCTTGTTGTGAAAGCCTTGATATTGTTGCAAATCATTTCCTTTATTATTAAACCGTTGACTCATATTTGAGTAGTTTCCTGCCATTTCAGTTCTCACTTAGAAAAACATACAAAAGTCACCCTAACCCCTAAAACCCAGGGAAACACAGATATGCCGTGCCGCCGCTGAATTTTTAATGCATTTTCACACTTTGTAATGTTTTGCAAAACTGATCCTCTGGTGACAATTTTTTATTGCATTTCAACAAAAACTAAGTACTTTTCACAGTTTGATGCTCTGTTCAGCATCTGTTCACAAGAAGCATTATAATAAGTGATAATTCGTTAATAGCTCACAGCATCTTACCTGGGACACAGGAAATGGGACGACATAGAGATGAGGGTCCATTAAGCCAAGTGAGGTGGGAAAGAGAAAAAAGAGAAACAAGGTTAGACATCTATGTGATTAATAGAAAATAATTAATTTATCCTCAAACTTATGATGAAACAAATCCAACAGGTCACAGAAGACAGAGTGATTAAGAAGGCAAAGTAGGTTTGGGATGGATTTACACTGCTTTACATCCTTGCCAATCACTGGACATGACTCTGTTGAAGCCCTCAATCCTTATCGATGCATTTAGCCAAACACAAACACAAACCAACACACGCATACTCACACACACAGACACACACTCCGACTGACTTCCAAAATAAAACCCGGCTGTTTACCAAGCAGAGAATTCCGAACGGAATCATATTTTGCCTTTCAAAGGGTGTTTGAAGTTCCCACACACAGATGCTGCTGTCTGCCTTTTATAATTTTCATTTTATGTAAGAGATTTCCCCCCCTTGCTCTTTCCCAAACCTCGCTCAGCACAGTGTGACACTCTTTCATTCCCCTCAACCTTCCCTCATCCTTCCATCTCTGTCCCCGCGATCACGAAGAGAAAGTTTATCTGGCAACTTGAAAATTTGTTGGGTACGCTCGGCAGAAAGGAGGTGCATCACACACACACACACACACACACACACACACACACACACACACACACACACACACACACACACACACACACACACACACACACACACACACACACACACACACACACACACACACACACACACACACACACACACAAACACACAACCAGAATAGACTAACATCCATAAAAATCAAACCAAGTCCTTCACAATATTATGACAAGCGAAACTGAATATGCCTCTTTCCAAGATGAGAATGAATTGGCAGAAAACATCAACACATTCCTTCACTTCACTTTCATTTAACTTAAAAATGGGACGTCTGTGTAATTCTGGGGGATCTCCACTCCTCTGACTGATCAGAATAAAACCTCTGATGTTTATAAATGTATTCACTGATCCTGCTTTGTCACTTCATGAATCCGACAGACTATTGAGAACGTGATTTAAATCAGCTTTGGTAACTTTAAAAATTCCAGGAAGACAGCAGCATTCCTACAATGAAGTCTATTACAGCATAAAAAAAAGAAATGCTCACACTTGTCAGGTCAAGTTGAGCAGGACTCCTCGACGTATGCAAGTACACCGGCACGCAAGCATGTACGCACACAGGCACACACACACCTTTCTGACATCTGATTGGGACAGCTATGTTTGTATACTGTTGTAATCAGTAGGTCATCATTTACACCTATTTCATGCTGTGATTGACCAGCTACAACAGGGTGTGAAAGGTTGGAGCTTTGCTCATTTTTTATTTGTTGTACAACAAAATGAAGGCTTGGAGAGACATGCTGAAAATGCCTGTTGTCAGTCAGCACTGAGCGTGCACTGACCTGAACTGAGGAATTATTCTGAAAGGCAGTGTCCACTTTCTATAAAAAAAACAAAACAAAAATAGCTTAAACTACCTCATTTCCCTTGCCTCTAAAAATTGAGTGGGGTTCGTGTTAAGAGCCAGAATGAATGTGAGTGAACGCGGTAGTGTCAGGTTTACGACTTAAACAAACGTCGACCTCTCCAGCTGTCACGATGCGAACCATAGTACTTTGTCTGTTTGCTCATAGGTCAACAGTGTAGCATCATGACATTAAAATCAATCTAGGGCAGACTGAAGAAGTGCTGAGAGAGATATCAGAAGAAACAGGAGGGAAATGAGTGACGGATGCAACATGTAATGGAGAAAAGTGAAGGAGAAAAATGTGGAAGGGGAATAATAGCGAAAGGATGATTGAAAGAAGCAGAAGGGAGTCAGAAAGAAAAGCAGAAAATAAACCATCGACAAGAAAGACGCGTGTTTCTGTCAGGAAAAAGAGGCCAGCTTTGATTGTGCCTCTTTCCTGTACCAAAATGGAGCTCTGCATCACACATATAACATCCGGTGGAGCGGCGCAGGAACGTGGGCTGCTGTACACCATAGAGGAGAAGAAAGACTGTGATTGAAGGCTTCCTACAGGAACTAATTGCAATATTAGTGGTCCCAGTCAAAGGAAGATGAGAATAAAAGCACCACTACTAATTAAAAGAAGAGAGGTATCCTCTGATTGAACAGCAGGAGACAGAATGAAGAAGAATTACAGAGGAGAAGAAAACAAAGAAGGCAGACACCAAAGATGGAAGAAATATGAAGCAGTGGTTGGAATATTAGTATTGTGTATGTGCTGTATGTGCGTGTGAGTGTGCATGCATGTAGGCTGTGGTGTGTGAGTGTGTATGTTGCAATAATCTAAATGAGTCTTCAGAGATTAATCCGCCCCGGCTTCAGACGTCACGCTCTAATCCATTAGGGTAAAACAGGCAGTGCTCTGCAGCTCCATAAAAAAACCCATGTTTGGAGCTGATGACTCAGTAAATACAGTCATCTTCAGTATGGTAACGATGCAAACATTATCCATATGAAGCAATGATCTACAGTGACGTCAATCCCGCGGGTTGATTCCTGAAAAGACAACCCATTTACATCACCAGTGTGACGGTGTCACCAAAGTTACACATTGAATCCACGATAATCATAAACCATAACCACATGAGTGACGTTATCAGTTTTTAAAAAAGAAAGAAAGATTATGGACAAATTTTTAAAAAATGACGTATATAATCATGTAATTCCAAGAACAGCTGCTTGTCCTGCCTTTGCTGGAGAGACGTCCCTAACGATGCCATTCAATGCAAGTCACACTGAATGATATCAGTATGTGTCTCATGTATGAGCTGACTGACTTATGACTGGAAGAAGAAGGATGATCCTTGACTCAAATTCACCTCACGGAGTAGTTTAATCAAATTCACTCTAGCGTGCCCCTCTGGGGGAGGCTCAGAACTTTGTCCTGGGGAACGTCCATGTCTATTACAGACCATATTCTACAATGTCCTGTGGTTTATATTCCATCTATAACAATGACCCAAATTACCAAGGAGGCCAGCAATGATTTAATTCCCCTTCTTCCATTGTATTTTGAATAACATTCAGATGAGGCTTTATATCCCATTTACTGTAGAGCAGTGACCTGTGATGTAGACCAAACACTTTTGATTTGTACAGATGGAGAGGTAGCAAAAAATGTATTGAACATATACGTCTGTAAAAAGTCTGTTGAACTATTTCACTGGAATGACTGCTGTCAAGACCAAATGACATGACATTGATCAAATATTCCAGCTTTTGGACCCAAATTTGCTGTAATTTTAGTGAAATTTTAGTGAAATTATTTAAGTAAAGAGACAGTCTCTAATGGAAACTCCAGCAAGTGCTTAATTTTTGCGAATTAAACTTTCACCATGGGTATACAATACCTTGTATATAGGTATACAATACCTTGTATACCCATATGCATCACACAGTGAAAAATAATAGGTGTCTATGCTGTACTCCAAACACAATGATACTGCACAGAGAGAGAACTTTTGCTCCATAGTGGAAGCAAATTATTACGCTCATTTTTGTTAAATGATCCATTCAATCTTACATTTACACATCAGCTGCTCCAAAGCGCCTGTCAATAAATGAATTTACATCAGCAACAGGACTTCATTTCACACAAATATAACCTTGAATGATAATATCAAAATATTTATAAATTCAGTGAATTTTGATAGTCTGGTGATTTTTGCATCTCAATGTTAATATCAAATGCCAAAATGTTTAAAGTAGAGCACAGACGCTTATGGCCAAAAAAAAAAACAAAAATAGAGAAGCGCAATCAGAACAACTTTCACAAAGATTTAACACAATATGTCTAAAGTGAGAGAATGTGTAGAAAAGAGGCTCAACAGATGTGTGCTGCTACAGGATCACTAGTCATAGCTGTGTGTGTGTGTGTGTGCGTGCGTGCGTGCGTGCGTGCGTGCGTGTGTGCGTGTGTGTGTGTGTGTGTGTCTTCAGATATCCTGCTGTGCCAAATGAAATGAGGCGCCTGATCTGAATCAAGCATCTGGTTTGTTGAGAGTAGGTCTTAAGTGCATCATACTGAACAGAAAACTGCAAAGGCACAAGTTTTCCTCCACCACAAACGCAACCTCCGCCTCACCCCACCCCCACCATCCCACACACACACACACACACACACACACACACACACACACACACACACACACACACACACACACACACACACACACACACACATACACAAGAAAACAAAACACAGGCATAACTGACTTCAGAACAGACACTTACAAGACCCATAGATCTCAAGCTTTGGTGATGTCCTTTGGCAGAGGGCATAGGAAAGATAAAAATATATCATTTAATGAATGATGAGTCAAACACGATGCCCAAAAATAGTATTAAAGTATAAAATATATGCTAAAACAAAACCAAGAACACATGAAGGGGAGATTCACGGTGATCATCCGTGTGAGAATCTATCTACATAAGCGTGGCAACCCCTCAACCTGCAAAGCTGCAATCTGAAAATGTATTGGCATACCATTATTCAGCATTAAAACTACCTCACACCAGTAGCATGCAGTTTAATGGTCCTTTAATGGCCAGCTGATTAAGGAAAGAAAACATAATCTGCAAATATGGAATCTCATCTGACAGGGGAGGTCCGACAGATTCATCCCCCCTGCAAGCCGTTGTTGCAAAAAACTGAAACCTGAGTACTTCAGGGTTTCAGGGTGTTAGCCAACAAAACAGCAAATCATCACCTTGAATTTTACACACTCAGTTGATCAATTCATCAAAATCTCATTCAGACAACCAAAATAATGAAAGTCATTAGCTACAGCTTTAAACGCAGCTTCTCGTAGAACCTGAGAACAATTTACATTTTATGACACAAGGTGAAAGCTGTTTGGGAAAAGACAGAGACCTGCTGATCTCTTTTAACTGCCCCACTTCATCATCTCAACCTCTCGTGACTCAAACTTGAATACTAAAGAGTCAAGGTCGCATGGAGACAATTCTCTCTGTCTCTCTCTCAAACACACACACACACACACACACACACACAGTAAAACCCAGTGGTTCCTTCTAGCTAATCACATTTCTATTAACTTCTGTACTGTTATGATACGTTTTAGGTTTTCGTATATTTCTACAGATATAAGCTCATTTCCTCTCTCTACAGCATCATGACCTTACACAACTTGTTTTTTGCTTTCTGTCCAACTGTATGTGTCTCTCCTGCAATTTCTGTCTTTTATTTAAAGTTTTGCTGAAGTGAGAAGCGGTCATGGTCGTGTTTCACGACTAACCTACTGCAACAAGGAAACTTCTAGGAAGAAATGCTCTGCATTGTGCTCCCTGCAAGGAGTCAGTGTCATAGCCTGATGGCCTGAGCTCTGAATTGATTTGTACAGGCGACATTATCTTCACTGTTTATTCTGTGCATACTTCACACTCACTGCTCCCTTCTCTGAGATGGGTTCCTCTTGTTTTCTGTGAACTGAGATGAGAGTTTTTCAAACATGATTAGATAAACTGACACCCAGATAACCCCGCGGAGGCAAATCTTTAGCAATAAATCCTACTTTGGAGAAAAGCAGAAAAAGCCAGTCTCCACTGAAACTCAACTATACCTAATGCATTTCGATGATTCAGTATGAAGTTGACTGATCAGACATGCTCGCATCACACAGCGAGTACACATTTTTTGACTTCGGTGCACAATCTCTTAACTTAAGCAGAACCTAGCGGCGCAATATAAAACAAATCAATGCACATAAAGAGGCAGCTGCAAGATTTTTTTTGTTCATTTACAAAACATAATGCAATGCGCATTACTCTAGACGTACCCAGGCCCAGAAAATAAAGCAACATGATGTGATAAGAGCTTCGCCGTGAAACATTAGATAGGCTGCAGAGTGTAGTGCAGACACGGACGTAACGCCATAATTTAGTCAATTTCTACATTATTTGTCAGCAAGAACAAATTCCAATTTCAATATAACAACATGATGGAACTTGTTACTGCCAAGCTTTTCTGTTCGTATACTGTTTATGTAGATGTTTGTGATAAGCTGTGATCATAAATTCATAAACTATATGTCTGGTCACAAACTTGGCATTCCCATCTGACTGCTGATGTTTTGCCATTCATTGCTTTTTCCACTCATTCTAAACTCAGTGTTTATTGTTAGAGTTGGTCTTATATTGCTCTCTGACTCCCCTCACTTATCTGTGTTACACGACGCTAAATCACACTGAGGCCAATCAACTGGGTCTGAAAATATGGCAGCATTCCGTTTCAAGCAGTGCCCCACATATTTGCCTGGTCAGGTGCCACCACTCCCCAACATGAAAACAATGGGAGGCCAGCAGAGAGGCGGTTTACTGCTGATTATATGAAGGGAATGAAGAACATATATAGTGGAATCTGGACTTACATCATAGCTTGAGGTTTGTTCTTGAGCCACAGATTCCCAGTTCTGCAGCTAAATGATATTTATATTGTATGAAGTATATTCCCAGGTATATACGTAGTAGCTTTGTGTGAATCTTAGTGTGTGTCAGTGAATGTGTGTGTATGCCTGACATGGTGCATTAGAACCATAGGTGCTGAGCTAATTGGCAGTAATGAGTTCTTGTGCTGGGGGGCCGGTGGAGGGGCTATAGGGCTCTGGTTTATGAGCTTCCTTGAAGATCATTCCACTGAAGGATTTCATAAATAAAACCTTTACCCTGTCCCCACATGCCCCGAACAAATAATGTGTTCGGACGTCAAGTCTGTGCTAACTTTCCCGAGACAGGAGAGCTGATGAGAGGTCCATAAATTATGCTTACGAGTGGTGGTAACATACTGTACCTCAGTAAATACCCTCACCCTAACCCTAACCCAATCTCACTGAGCCAGCACCACTTCCAGTCAATCCCACTGATAGAATTTTTAAACGGGGCATTTAGAAAATTAAAATCTGATGAACACACAATGAGATTATACAGGATTTTCAAGGTGTGTCTTAATGCAAGAGAGAAAGAAAAAGACAGGTGAAAATACAATAAATCTATTGAAACTGTACATAACATCTATTATAAACGAATGTGTGAATTTAATGTGGTACATCTTTGTGGGGTTTTTGTGTGTGGTGAGTTTGTGTGTTACAAAGGTTCACAGAAGCGGTGACTTGTGTTAATGTAGTTTACACCCACCAGCTCTATGCTGCACCGTCTTTCCATCCACACGCATAACAGATAATTCATGCTTTGTCAAGCTGGAAATTTCCCATTTATTCCAGACAAACAGGCACAATCCATGAAGGCTTTTCCCCCAGTAAGCATTATATTCATTATGTTCAGTTTGGGAGTGGTCCCCTCCCATGCACAATCGATTGAATTGTGGATACAACCCACAGTGCTTTCTAATTTGACTTGAGTAAGTGGGTGACAAATAGTACAACCAGAAATCAATGAGGGGGAATTATGTATACACAGAGCAGGAGAAGGGTGGGAAGAGTGTCCAATGCAAATGACTGTATACACTGGCACGGACTGAAAGCACACTCAATCTAAGCCATGCAAACACAATGTAAACCAAATCAGTGTCTCAACAAATCCTCTCTTTAATCATGTGTACTCTTCCTGACAACAATTTAATAATAAACAAGAAAATACAATCGTGGTCCCAAATCCATTATTGATGTAATGTATAATCTCGTGCTCATATTGTCTGGCTCTGCAACCTGCAGCTCGTCAGAAAACAGGGAACATTTTTACTGGTGTCCTTGAATTAATCAACACAGAAAAAGAAAGAATGAGTCACTTGAATCTGAGGTGTGTTATTTTAGCACTTGTGGATAAAGCTACAAATTTGATTGTTCATACCGATTCAGATAAGTCGTCTATTGTCTGTGTCATTTATCTCATCCCATTTATTCTTCTAATTCTAGTTATCACTCAAGTAACACTCTGATGATATTTGGTCATTAAGGCTGCATAATTGGTCACAGGTAAATCTATATTACCATTTCTAGAATTAATAGTCTTGTAAATTTGGCGATACTGAGGCAATTATCACATTATCAGTCCCCCTGAGAGCAGGGAGGGGTTCTTTAATGTGTGACAAATCACAACCTGCACACAGTGCATGTGCTCCTCCTCAAAAAAAAAAGATAGGACTGCGCTATAAAAATTATATATATATATATATATATATATATATATATATATATATATATATATATATATATATATATATATATATATATATATATATATATATATATATATATATATATATATATATCAATAGATAGGACAGCAGCAAATCAGTAAGATATAAAGCCATTACAAAAAAACAAAAATTTAATCAAAACTGACCTGTAGGAGGATGTGTTAAACCAGTGGCCACCTCCCAGTCTGCTGGACTGGTATTGAGTCTGTAGTGCTTTCCATAAGTGAAAGTGGTGTTAGTAAAGCAGAAATCAGCGTGTAGTCCAAAACAGAGCACACACATATAAAAAAGAAAAACAGGCAAGAAAACCTGCTGGAATTCATTAGAGTGGGTTATTTGTGGGAGAGTAAAGCACACATGCTTGCACACAAGCCCACACAGACCCAGGGATGCATGAAAACTCTGGGTGTTTCCGGCAGTGAAAGAAAGAAATTAATTGATATTGGTGCACAAACACACACAAACTGGCATAGATAGATACTGCAATATTTGTGCTTTGTGTGTGTGTGTGTGTGTGTGTGTGTGTGTGTTTGTGTGTGTGTGTGTGTGCGTGCGTGCGTGCGTGTGTGTGTGTGTGTGTCCCACTACTCATAAACTAGTGTGATCTCCACAGGGGGGTCTAATCAGCTCATCATTCTTAAAGTGCCACCAGCAACCCCTACACACACCAGAGGCAGTCCTGCCCCTCGCTAATAGAGATATAGACCTCTCTTTGCTGGTATTAACCCTCAGCTTGGAGGCTTGCTCTTAGACCACTCACAAACACACTAACACACTCGTGTGTGCACACACACTGCCAATCACACATTGCCACCTCTTAGTGGAGAGAGTAGGCCTCATGTTGTCAACAGAGTGCACCAATTTAGTCCCCACGGTGAAATTCAACTATAATCCACTCACACAATGGCCTGAGAGAAATAAAAACCTCTCTGCTTTTCTTTAATGTAAAAATGCCACAATTGCTTCTTCAAAAAAATCATACTGAAGCAGAGAGGAGAAAATCAATATGAAAGGGGAAATTAACAATGGAATAGCAATCATTTCTGGAAATCTCACATATTGTCTTAAATGCAATAAAAATTTGTGAACACATACAGAAAAATAAAATAAATAAAAATAAATAAATTGAACAGGTTGTTGTTTAATTATATAATGCACCACCAGTCGAGCAGAATAAATGATCCAAAATAAGGCTGTGTGATATAACCGACTCTGGATCCTGACATAGAAAACAATTCATAAACATGTGCAGAATATTTTTCTCAAAATACAAGGACTGTAATATTAGAGTTTTAAAGTATATATTACAATTGACAAATTAAAAGTAGTACTAATACATTTTTCATAAAATATAATATACAAATGCATAAAATATAAAGCGCTGAGCAGGAAAATCATGCTTGCATTGGAGTTTAAAAGAGGTTAACAGTGTTTGAATCAGCTCAGTTTTTCCCACAGAATGATGGAGTAACTGTGGCAGAGGTGTTTACCTGCAAACTATTTAATCTGCTCACCTCTCCCTGCTGCACAAACACTATTTGCCCTACTGGCCTCTCGGTTTCTCTCTCCTAGATTCTGCTCTGTTGATCGTCTTCCTCAGCAGAACCATTTAAAAATATCACCAGAATAAATACAAGACACATTTTAGACATTTATTAACTTTATTTCTATTTTCAGGTGAACAAATAAGCCATGGATCCTTTTTTGTTAAAGACGTACGGCTACCGGAGCAAAACAAACTCAACAAACAGCAGGAGGCTGTGCAAAACATCGGTGCTGGTAGACCAACATTAACCTGGAGACATCTGACCACAAAAAATGTATTTGACTCATTTCATCTGGGACGTCATTAAAGGGTTGATGTGGTCAAGCCTTTAATGGTCATTATGAGCTGTTTCCCGTCTCATTTCATTACTGTGTCATTTCATTCCTGTCTCACTCCATTCTTTGTGACTTGGGGTACCAAGAAATAAATGATACGTGAGATAATAAATAGCTTTTTGGGCCATCAAGCATACACATATAAAAGTCTTAGAAGGTCTTTCTCCTGTTTTGCTCAGACTCTGTCGGAAGCATGACTCAAAAACTTTTTGAAGACTTGAGCAGCAGGACCTGAAGTTGGCTGAGCAGGTCATATTAAAGCTGGATGGACGAGCAGAGACGTTTGACCTTGAGCAGATTGTGAAGGGCCTGGAAGTGCATCAGAATTAGACGAGGCTTTTCAGGCAGGTGAGTGCAATGACAAAACCACTGCTGCACCACTTTACTGAGGAGTACATCAGCAGCCACTGTGTTGCCTGGTAACACAGTATTGTGTAATGTCTGCGCTCTGCCTAGTGTGCAGGTTTTCTTAATCCAACATGTGTGTTTGTTGGCTACAGCTGCTCTTGAGTTTCTACTGCATGTGTCTCTATGTGCTCTACCTTAATGATGCTTTATTTTGAGGTTAAAGTTGTAGGTTATGTTATTTATGTATTTTAATATTGCACTCTGCAACTACAGCAGTGTCAGTGACTCTTATTGCTACCATCTATATTGACAAACCGCTGTATGAAAAAATGCAACAAAACCTCCTGCTCCACTAAAGTGTGAAGAACTTCATTGGATGAGGGATGGAGGGTCATTGGAAAATCCTGATAAAAATCAAGAGCCTTTGACCGCATCTGAGTTTTGACATTTTTGGCATTTGACTGCCTCTTTTTCAGAAGAGGTTGAAGTTGTTTCATCCCTTTTCCACCCATATAATTAATACTTATATGGATAGACACTACGCAAAGAAATGTATCCCTCTTAATTTTGTCTGTTTTCTCTTTAATTTCTTCTATTTAGGTCCATCAATTGACATTAATGTCATCATAAAATATCTTTCTTTATCCAAAAAGTTTTAGAAATGTAATTCTTTAACCTTTACTCAGTGTACACTTTACCCAACAATTGAAAAAAGATTTGGCTCCATTTTCTTTTTAGTTCATTATTAGAAGAGCAGTCAAATTTTAAACTGAATAAAGGTTGTTGAAAATAACAGCAAGTTTCCTTCCGCACAGATATCCAGTAACCCAGGTCTCAAGGATAAAATAACATGCTGGAAAATGATGATTTTAGAATCACTGGATCTTCTGCAGCACCACTACTTTCACACAAAACCACACCACACAAGGGAATGGCAAGACTGTGCACCAAACACCCTGCTTCCATCAATTATATTAATTTCTCCACTCTAAATTCAACATTTTTCATCATTAAAAGGTGTCAGTAACACAAAGACATCAAGCTGGTTTGACCCCTGTTGATGTTAGGCAAACAGATGAACAGCTCCCATCATTACGCTCTGGCACCTGGTGACAAATTGCAGATTCATGTCTTTTTTTCTTGCTCTACTGTGTGCTACATCTTGTGTAATGACTGATAACCTAAAATTGGTGACACTAATGATCGACGGTGTGTAGGTAGCCCATGTAACAGTCTCTACCAGCTTTGTGGAGTTATTATAGCTCATCTTTTTCTCACTCGGGATGCTTCTTTTCTATTTTCAATGACTATTCAATGAATGTTAATTGTGCCTAAGCCCAAAGCATCTGTGTCTGACATTTACCCTCCGAGTATGATGCAGGAGTGTTCCCTGCCTCCAAGGCAGCATCATAAAATTAACAGTCAGACCAGGCCGGACTAGTCTGTGCACAGCTTGTGGAGAGTCATATTTCTAACTGAATTGGTCTAAAAGCTTCAATAATGAGCAACATTCAACTGCCATGGCCAGGGGATGTCTGGAGAGAGGCTGGAAGAGTCAGATGATTATAGGAGGAGAGAGATAAAGAATAAAGACATAAGAGTGGAAACATAATGAGAACAGGCGAGCGAGAATGAGCACAGTTGTGTCTGCAGCCCCAATTCAGATTGCAAATCGACAGTTTCTGTCCCTGCTCTGCTGTTAAAAAACATTTCCCAATACCTATTGGGAACCCCGACCACAGCCCAGACTTCTGGTGATTCCTCCTGCCCAGACATAAAGCATTCTGGCCAGCAGTGATCGGCAACCCATGGAGACTGGGGACTAATAGGAATCAAATGGAATGGAAACAAGATCCAGCAACTGTGCCAGAAAACAGACCTGTCACGCTTGTGCAACACAAAGCAAAGGAAGACATGCACGACTAAGCATGCATGCACGCACAAATCCGCTGCTGCTGTTCCAAAGTGAAGTGCAGTCAAGTAAGACAAGAGCTCAAACTCTGAGCTCTGTGAAGATGTCTACACTGTCGGGAGCGAAAGCCAGGTCAGCCAGTAGGAGGGCCAGCCCTTTGTGCACGCTGTGGTGCAATGTGAGCTGCAGGAGGTCAGACAGTCAAAATGAAGATCGTCAATGTATCGAAAATGACAAACAAAAACAGGAGAGGAGATGAGAAGAAAATTGTACTGCATGTGAAAAGTGGAGAATATTTGAAGGGTAGATCAAATGGTGGAGATGTCCTGTCCTCATGCCATGGGCCTAAGCTCTGTTTGAAAAGAGGAAGCAAAAGAGCTCAACTAATGGGGTACCGAGAGACTCAAAAGAGAGACAAGGAAGGATGGTGGAAGATTTCCTTCCATCAATTATTCAGAAAATGATGGGGGGGGTGGGAGCTTGCACAAGGAAAGCAGATAATATTAGCTCATTTTAGACCACAGTGGACTTAATTACACTGATCTTGTTTTTCTGTTCTTCTCACTGAAAGTTGCTGTTATGGTATCGTTCTGATAAAGTTGTCTTCATGGCCAGAATAACTAAATTAACATCAGCAAAACACTGCAGACAAATGTGATAAAATATAAGGGATTAATCCTAAAGTATCTCAGGCACTGCGGTGACAACAAACACAATACCCTGGACATAATTTCCATCTTAATGTGATACCATGTTTGCTTTTGTTGCTTCTTCTGCTTTCCCTTTTCACCAGAGCAAAATAAAATGAATAGGACACACAATTGCACGTAAATAGACCATGAAATATAACAAAATTATCCTGGACTCCTCAGCTTTCCAAATCTGCTGCAGCACCTCACCCATGACGGCAGACACAAAAAAAGAAGAGGGGGGGCGGAAGCATGGCTGTAAAAATCTAATAAAATCACACCTACAAATGAGATTTCAACCACCTTTAAAGCCTGAACTCTCTACTAAAAATAAAACACCTGTCTCTGCACAGGGAGATAAACTGGCATGCCTCAGTCTTCCCCTGCTTCCCCCCCCATGGGGTGCAACATGTGTCAGTAATGTGGGGAAACGGGGTCAAGCATCTCCTTTCACAAAGCCTCCGCCTCATTCGAAGAGAGTTGAAATAAAACAAAATTGGTTGACACACAAATGTAAATTTGAAAAGAAAAAAAAAAAACAATTTGAATCAACACTGATCAGAAACCCATTGGCTAAATTAAAAAAAAAAAAAAAAAGAAAATTAACTGTTGCATGTGGGAGAGGTTTGATTAAGTATTTATTCCTCAGTGTGAATGACAGAAGAAGTCACCTCAGAGTCGAGAGGCTAGGAAGCTGCAGAGAAAGGAGACATACGGTACTCCTATTTTTAGTCTGTTTAACAACTCTGAAAAAAAACCTGCATATAGAGGCATTGTCGCTGGTCTCCATGGGGCTTCAAATGTTCCTTTCTCTGGTACATTTGTAGCCTCCAACACTGACACACCGGAGAAAACAAAAAGGCAAACTGGCGTACCAGAGATGAGAAAGATGCCAATCACTGAGTAGACCAATGTCTTTAAAGCATGCATGCCTGCATAGTAAGAAGTTTGTAGCCACTGTAGGGACGTAAGCCTGGTTGTTACATATTGTGATGCATGTCACTGTTGATCAGAAAATGCCTACACCTTCACACACGTCGTTACGAGAACAGCATAAAGATAATTTAATGCACAAGTTAACAAAAAACAAAGTTATTTCACTGGCACTGAATGTGAAGGAGAAAGTTGAAAGCTGCAAAGCGATAGATGAAATCATCCCTTGTCAGACCTTCTACAGCATATGAGGGCTGCTTAATGCAGTCACTGGCAATGAAAGAGTACTTCATCCCTCCACTTCGCTTTCTCCACCCCTCTGTTCCTCATTCCCCCCATTTGCTGCCAGCATTATCATTGTCACCAGACCGCAATGATGCAGGAAAAGCAACGGAGAGGTCTCCACATCCCACACCCACTAGCAGAGTGAGAGCGAGACAGCAAGGGAGATGCTGAGGAGAGAAAATCACCATGCAGAGAGGAGAGGGACTGGCTATTAGTACCGAGTGCTGGGAGTGAAGGAGCGACACGGATGGGTGACGAGAAGGAGATGAGGGGGAGAGGAAGAGGAATAAATAGAAGGAAGAGAGAGATGGCAGTCGTTATGGGACTGATGTATAATAAACTGCATGAAGGAGCCTTTAGGGAAGCATTATTTTCTAGCTCAACACACAGCACCTCCAAGAGAAACAGAAACACACATTAAACACAAGACATTCACGTATACAACTCTGAACTCTTCATGACTCATAGCCTCATTCATATTTATGAGGATTTAAACACTCACAGGCTGCACTGATAAACGGCAGATTGGTGAGGGCTTCTATCGTGTCGGTCTGGTTGATTAGTGGCGTCTGCACTGCAGTCACTTTGGGGCGCCCGCAGGTGACATGCAGCAATGCATTCTAGATTCTTTGAGGTACATTTTTAGTACCTTCATAGTCAATGAAAAAAAAAAAAAACCCATTGCACTATCTAACACTCAGCATGTATCTACCAGTATCACTCATCCGCACGTGGCTCTGCAGTCATCATGGAGTATTTATTGGCTCCAGCCGTGATCAATAATGATGAAAACGTGACACACAGGACAAGATGATAATGTTCACCCTGTTTCTGCTGCAGTGCTACGGTGCACGTTGAAATTCTAGACATTGGTGTGTAAATAGATTTCCATCCTTCTCTGTTCAAAGTGAATATCATTCACTTTGACAGAAAAAGTGAAGCAAAATATATAAAAAGCAACCACGGTTCCGAAAAGCAAACTCATCTATTGGCAGTGCAGAAGGAGCCAATGTGTGATTTCCAACAAACCTGCCTCAACAGGCGGATCTGTAAACGAGAACAGCTTTAACCATTAAGGTTATGTGGAATAAACGGAGCTAATGTGAAGCCTAAAATGTTTGGCCTGAACCTTCCTGATTTAATAGATTTAGCAGTGACTCAAGGGTGTAAGAGACCATGTCATGATAATCATCCCATTATTGAAAGGCTCCCCCAGCAGCTCTGTCTTCATTTTAGCTCATATACACTGTTAATGCGGAGAGATGAAAAAAATATCCCTCTCTGTACTCCCTTCATGTCTGCACTGCTATTTCTTAACACACATGGTTAGCATAGATAATTCGCTTTAGAAAGTTGATGATGAATATACTGGGTTCATATTGTGTCAGACCACTTCAGCATGGAGCGGCTCACAGCTTCATTGACAACAGGAGATGCATTTCTACCCATGCATGCAAAGTGGTTTGTTGCTATTTTAGAGGTAAAACAATTTTTTTTTCTGTCTCATCATCATCTTTTCCTTTTCCTTAATCCAAACATCCTCTCATCCTATCTGTCCTGCATTCATCTCTATGAGTAGTTTTCCTCTCCATCTCCCCTATTTTCTTTCCATATGGACAATCCATTAAATATCACCAGAGCATTTGAGCAGGAGAAAAATTCAATGGAATGGTTCATATGTTCCCCTTAAACATCAGTGCTTTTCAGATCCACTTTAAGTGCAGTAGTTTTGAGACAATTTCATTGAAGATTTGGGCACAGTTTGAATCAACTCATGAATAAAAATGGGGAACACACAGGGGCTGATAGGGGGATGAGGCTCCTGCAGCAGTTGTGCGATGCACAAACCCATCACAGCTCACAGACAGGACAGAAAAAATACGGATGGAGGGAAGAGGTGACACTAAGAGAAAAGGGGAAGAAAACTCACAAGGAGTTTCAATTCTTGGAAGAATTGAAGTTCCTCATGTCTGTCATTACCCCTTCTCCTCTTCCACTTCCACTTTGCTCACTTTTCTCCTCCTCCCAACCTATTTTTCAGAGATTACAGCACAATGCATCTGCCAGTGGAGACAGCAGCAACACATTGCCATGACCCAAATACAGCACTGTCGTGTGATGATTGGCTAAGAGAAGAAGCAGGGGTGTGGGGTGCAGCACACAGCTAAAATCGCACATCAGCGGAAGCACCTTTAAAATTTAATATTGATATGAAGGTGGAATGAACCAATTCCTCCTTTTATCAACTCTGGTGTCCTTCTTTCTCCTCCATCTCTCTTGCCACTCGTCTGCTACGTGATCATCAAATTTCTCTTTTTTCTTCCATCTTTCCCCCACCTACAGTACATCTCTGCATTGGGTTCAAGCAAAGATGTGGAAAGAGAGACAGACACATAAAGTATGAAACAAGGATGAAATAAGAAATGAACAAAGCATATTCATCTATTCTTAATCAAAGCTGTGGCAGAAAACTTTTGTGGTACTGTTTGACGACTCAGCAAAAGCAACACACTTGCGCCCTAATTTACCTCTCCAAAAAAATTTATACGCAGCTTGGAATTCCTGCCTTCTTTCTCCATGCATAATATGACCACTTCCACCAAGGCCTCATTAGATGGCGAGCTGATTCTGGTGATGTTGTGACATTTGAGCCATGGATGAGTCGAGTCCTCTGGGAACAATTTAACATAAATGTCAAACCTTGCAAAGAATGAACTACCACCTCAACGACTACCCCTCTTTGGACATAATGTACATAATGCACTTACAGTGTGATTATAAGCAAATTCTCCCATGACATTTGTGTGTGTATACATCTTATTTCTTTAAATACATGTGTCTAAAGCCAAGCTGATACAGTGGGACTTTTAAAAACTTAACCGATTGAGGTTGTCTTACAGGCTAAAATGTTTACTGCTGTTTGGCAGCACAGTCATCTGCCACAAGAAATCAGATACCAGATACCAGATAATAATCTAAAATGAGCATCACAACCAAGGAGTGAATCTCCTGCCGTGAGATCACAGATTATTCTATTTTAATATACAATATCCTAAAGTTAATACATTGTAAATTTTTAATGTGAAAATACGATGTGAGGAAGTATGGGTGATCATTCAATAAATGCCGGGTCGACCTCTTTGTCTGTCAAATCTCTGCTGAGTGCATATGATCATCATCCCGTGGATGTAAGCAGCCGCCGGGACAACCAGACCGTGGTTGTCTTCAGGGACTCAATGACAGGTTTGCACCTCTCCTGCAAGGTAGCTGCACAGGGGGTAGAAAACGACTCCAGTGGAAAAGCAGACAAGCAGCACGGTTTGAACCCCTCCTGGGACAAGAATACATTTGAAACCAAACATAAATGTGAATATACAAAGATATTTTCAATGCACTACGAGAGAAGTCTTAGTATGTGCTTAGAAACCTGTCAGATAATTCTTGTTTTTCCTCACAATGTTAAGGATTTGCATGTACAGATCAACAGACACACATATCCATCCAAGTGAAAATGTTAATGCGTGGCAGAAACAAATAAATTCAACCAGTGTACTATAATATTGTGCCTGAGATGACAGGTTAAATCTATTCAGCATAATCTGAGGTGTATAATCACAGTGTCAGCACAGACATACGCATGAATATCTAGAGAGGCGTTTTTCTTGAGTGATGCCTCATTTAAGCTTTCCTTCTCTTACCTTCTGACCATTTTTTCCAACTTGCTTTTAAATATGACCGATCACATAAACACTAGCAGCGTGATCAGAGATGCCTTGTCTTTTATTTCTTTCGCTCACTCCTCCAACCCTTCTTTACACATTTTCTTTCCCAGGGCAAGTAAACGAGGCCAAACGTTCCCTTTTCTCTTTAGTGACTTAATCAGAGCAATGACGCTGCAAGCTACTTATAGCACAGAAGGAAATTCTTAACAAAGAACACCCTCTCCTACAACGGGTCCTCCTGCACATTTCCCAGGCATTTTGCCTAACAATATGTTTGATGCTGTCATGTCTGAGCGAGCCGAGAAATGTGCATACAAATGTGAATAAGAATGAATTCAAAATCTACACACAGCACACATCTACCACGCAGTTATTATCGCCCGTCTGCTGTACTGGCATCTTATCAAAGCCTCAATTTAAAGATCAAAACACAAATCTTACACTCTTACATGTTGTTTCACCACAGATGATGAATGAGGATTGTCATAATATCAACACCGACACTACGTTATATCAAATGTCCAGCACAATACAACAATGATAAAAGAAAAGAAAACAAGGAGATTTAATTTTATTGATGTTGAAGGAGCAAATATGGCTGTGAGATTACCTTTAGTCTTCTATAAATCATACCGTAGAGGTCATGACTCCTCCGCTCAGGTGAGAACAGATACTCAATGTAAAACACAGAGTGCATTAAAGGGGAAACTGAAGGCAGCGAATCAGAGACACGACTGTTACAAAGTTTTCAATCTGCTATATAAAAACCAATTGAAGACTTTTGCACTCTCTGTACTTCATAGATTGGATGGAGGATTAAAATCCAGCAACCAGTCAACTGTAGGAACATGACAATCGACTCAAAGTGATCTGATTTTTACCTCCTACATTCTCTTTGATTTAAAGACATTCTGTACACCAGTTACTTTCACTTCTGTGTGAGGGTGTCTGATCCTATTAATTAATTCATTACACTGTTGATATCCTTTCCCCATTCAACCTCCCATGCTCAATTATAGATCAATTAATTGATCAAACTATCTATTCCACATCCACCTGACCATGCATTCATCCCCTATGTGTGGAAACATTTAGCATGGGCGGTCACACACTGGCTCTGCACCAGGAGGGAGAAGCCCCTTGGCTCAAACTTACATCAGTGGAAAGATGGAGCACTTCAGGCGCACAGCACAGCTACTTCTCATTCACCGATGCTATTAGTATGTGCACCAGCCAGTCTTACAGGCCACCTATGTGCTTCTGTTCAGCTGTGCATATCTATGCTTATGCATGTCCACACATATTATATGTTCAGCCAAGCCAGGGGAATTCCGCATGCATGTATTATAGTTGTAGTATCCTTTCAGGAGCGAGACGTGAAGCAGGAATAATGATGCACATTTGTCAACATGTGGCAGAGAACAAGTATAGGTATAAAGGTGTCATGAGTGGCCAGGACTCTACTGGACAGACATTTGACAGTAAATGGACGACTGCAGCACTAACAGATATGAACAGAGACAACATTAGTGGAAAGACAGAGAGGAAAAATATGATGGAAATAAAAAAGACAAAAAAAAAACTGTAGCGGCAGAACACAGTGGAAGAAAAACAGCTTGAAATGGAGAGTACACAAAGCAGCAGACAGATGAAGAAAAAGGAAAGCAGACATAAATTGGATGTGAAAGGCCCTCTAAAACACAGCCATTTTTTTCCTCTTTGGTCTGTATTTTGGAGAAAATAAAGCCCACTTTTTTCCTTAAGCACGGCAAGACCAAATCAATAGCGCTCCCAATGCACTGCTATTATTTTTCAAAGGCTCCTGCAAAAAGAGAAAACGGGGAAGAAGAAGGGGGAGACAGGTGTGTGTCTTTCCCTGTGCTTCGGGAGATAAGACACACACTAGATTGATAACTTTTGCACGTAAGGGGAGTTCATCTTCACACATAAGTTCAAAAATCTTCAAAGACGGACAACTTTGAGTTTTGTGTGTAAAATCCAGCTCACCTTAAATACTGGTACATACATAAAGCATTCTTTTAAAGCTACATATCATAACTAATGCCATTAGTTTTCAAACTGCAGGCCTGTATTGATGTTTTGAACATCCTATATTTAGTGTATGTTTGAAGTCTGTCTCTTCTCTGAAGCATCACCTACGGAGCTGCTTTGAAGCAGGAGTCTGTTTGATGTGACTCATATGTCCATCCTGTTTGGAATCAGAGGTTTAAAATTGTAAATACAAACACAGGTAAACACTGAATGAGATCACTATTAATGACACAGATAGAGCGTAGATACAATAAATCAATCCCTTAACAAATCATTCTTTACTCTCTGTCTCAGTCATGCAAATGAATCACATCCTTCTAAACACTCCAGCAATCCAAAGCTGTGAATCCCCTGGCCCACAGCATCACTAACCATGCATGACCTGTGTATCCAGGGCAGATCAAGGAAGCCTGGAAAGAGTGATAGCCGATGCCATCAAAGAAAGAACAATACTTCCACTCAGGTTTTCTCCCCCTCTCTCTCTCTCGGAACTCACTCACTCTCGCTAAGAATGAGCAGGAAGCACTTCAAACTACAAGCAGCAGTTCAGATATTGACTGAACGGTCAGCAAATTTATTTGACGACTTGACAAACTCCATTATAAATTTTTAATCCGCACCGACAAATGGATTTGCATAGCTTTTCATGTCCCGCCTTCTTGCAGCAGCATGATGACTTTTAAGCAGGAGATGTAAGGAAACCGAACGGTAAACTCTGTGAAAATGTTCACAGAGTTTCTCGCTTCCACTTGATCAGCATTTAACTTTTACTCGTAGTAGGTCAACATTTGGGATGAGACCGACTGTTATGTAACTCCAACCAGTGAGCATTCTGATACCAGACATCTGGATGCTGAGAGGTGGCAACAGGTGGACACATTGTTTTATTGTACAGTAAGATGAATATTTTTGTTTGATATCAGCATGTGATCGCCTGTCTTTGAGCTCCAAGGGGAGGCAGGATGTCATCAGAACAAGGATGACAATAATGGCATTTTTGCCACCACATTAGATGGATGGACGGACGGATGGACTTTCAGCTCGATCAGCATCATCATCACTAAAGCAAACATGCAACATGCGTTAGCCGACAGCGTTGATTTCACACTGTCGAGTTGCCAGATGTCACACACTTCATTTTCACCCTCACATCACACATAACAGACACATCGATAAAGTGTCATATTACCTATATATCATAATTTGATCATGGGAGACAAGGAAACACAGAACTGCAATTTTAAATGTGCCAATACTTCACAAGAAAAAGAAGTGCATTCTGTGTGGTTTTTTACCTAGTTCTGAGTGAACTAGAGCAAAACGATGTGTCTGCAAAAACTCATGCATGGTGTTTGTGTATATGGCAATCAGTGCTGCAACTTCTGATGATCATTACATTTTACTGTTGTGTTTGCAAGTTGCATTCACTTTTGCGTGGTCCTGAAATGGCAATAATATGACAGAAACGCTGGTGAGGCGCTGCAGAGAAAAAAAAACAACATTTGAAGTTAACGTGTCTTCTGCACTTTCTTGTCTCCATGAAATGTTGCAGAAGACACTCTCCCCAAACCCATTGATCCATTTTCTTGTAAAATGTTTCCCACTCTTCACCACTTCATTTCTATCCCCTCCTCTCTTTCTGTCCTTTCCTCTTTCTCCTTATCACCACACCTCTCATCTATGACAGCACACAGGGGAACAGCTTCCAGGTCCTGATCTGTATCTAAAACTCTTGCCTTGCAGCCACCTTTTTTTACTTCACTCTCTCATGATACCCCATCCCACCCCTGGCCCCACCCAACCCTTTCTGTGATCTGGTCTGCACAACTGCAGGTCTTTGTATCTGAACAAAAACACACCCAGATTCCTATCTCTCAGTAGAATACGGATAACACAAGATGCCCTGCTAATGACAGTCACTCTCCACTTTTGTCTCTCTCGGTTCTTGTGGTCAAAGTTTAAGTGTGTTTTCTATCATTTCAGTTGCTTCTCTCTGAGGTCACAAGAATGTAAACCCTACGGCACAAGTGCAGAGGAAGTGCTCTGACAGTAGGAGACCGCAGCAACCAATGGTAGCCACATGCATATTCAGAGACACACATTTACTTTCCATATGCACATATCTCCTGTGCTTAAACAGCACAAGTAGGTCCATCCATATTCAGCAGAACATTACAGACAAAAACTTATGACCTGATCAGTGAAAAGCACTCAAAGACCAGCATTTTTCAAAGGATGGCTCCTTTGAAAAATGAAAACTTCAACTGAAAGTCATCTCACATTTAAAGCCTCTTATATCAGAGTGCAACACATTTTAATGGCTTTAGGAATTTATAAAGTCAAAACAACCTGCTGTAGTAATTCTGTGTGCATATAAGTGCTCACTTTCTCCACTCTATATGATGCATTTTTCCTTCATGATGGTCATCTGTGTCACTCACATTCAAAACAAACGACCAACAAACACACACAAACACACTGAAACCTAAGGACATGGGTGTGCCTTCTGAACTTCTTTACCTTTACCATGATCTGTCACAGATTACGATCCAAACATTTTACTGCTGTATTTCTGTTTGGTTGTCGAAGAATATTAAATTTAGAAGCATCACAAGCATTTTCTACTTCCTTGGATCTCCAGAGGAAATGAAATGACACACACATGCACACACACATGCACACGCACACGCACACACACAGCTGTGGCTGTGGTCCCAAGTTCTACATCACTGGCTGGTTGCCAGGATGACAGGGTTAGAAATAAATAACCAATAATATAATTGGAAACAGCACAACACTCCATGACCTGTCCTTGTTACTTTAGAGACGTCCGGTAATCCCAATATATCTCCTGCTCTCTTTATGGATAAAGGTTTGAAATTTTAGTTTGAGTTACTGTGAGTAAAAAAATGGAACACAGTTAATGGAAATCAACGCTATTTTAGGGCTTTCATTAAAAAAGAAACATAGAGGGCAACTGATTAAAAAGACCGTAATTGCAATAAAAATGGAATTTATTCAGTTTATTCAGTTTCTTTTTCTTCTTTCCAGACATGTTATTACAACATATTTCACTTTCATCAGTGTTGAAACATCATCAACAACATCCGAAAAGAGAAAAAAAGGGTTAACGGGTAGAAGCCATTGGCTTGTAAGATTCCCATTCCCTAAATCACACAAGCTGAAATTTTATTAGCAGAATCACAGTCTTGTTGCAAAAGTGTAAAATTGAAAATCCACAAGAAAGAAGTTTCAGAGAAATGTATCCAAGTGGCTGTGTTCCAGATTAACACTAAAGCAGGAGTCTGGAGGTGGTGCGCGCGCACGTGTGTGTGTGTGTGTGTGTGTGTGTGTGTGTGTGTGTGTGTGTGTGTGTGTGTGTGTGTGTGTGTGTGTGTGTGTGTGTGTGTGTGTACACTCCAGCTATTGCAAGCTCACACTTGCAAAGGGTTTAATCTCCAGGCTTAATAAGGATCAATGTAAATACAGAGTGATAGTGTTCTTTCCAATGACAGGACCTGCCACCACGCTGAGAGGATCACCCAACACTCCTCCCACTCAAACTAACATCCACACTTCCTAAAGCTGCAATCCGACAGCTGTATGCATGTGTGTGTGTGTGTGTGTGTGTGTGTGTGTGTGTGTGTGTGTGTGTGTGTGTGTGTGTGTGTGTGTGTGTGTGTGTGTGTTTAGACTATACTTTCAAGTATAAGATTATATATGTAAAAGCAAACATGTCAAGATTCTCAGGATCCCTCATATCAGATTGTCTACAACAGTCAGGCTTTTGTACACCAACACATGACGCAGAAGGAAAGCAGATGCCATATGTTAATGCAGGCCACAAAAACAATACCAACAAAATTAGATTATATCTTTGCTGTGAAACGTGCGATAGCTGCAGCCTAACCCTAACTCGAATTAGGAAACACCATAAAAGGCAGACAGATTGTATCAGACACTAAACATGACAGAATATGGCTCAAAATTCACCAAGTCTCATGTAAAGATTATATCAGCACACAATATGTAGTCCTGGACATACAGTACATTCATGTAGATGTTTGTGTGTGCACTTCCCTTCCCCCTCAGGTGTTTGTGTATCCCTGTGATTCTATGAGCTGCTCATGGTACAGTTTTCCAAGGAAAATTGGTCTCTGAGGAGGGGCCGAACCGAACGTCAAGACGAATCTGCCACAAAAGATCTTCTCGCCCATAGGGGATAAACCCAGGCCCTTTTCTAAAGCCAGACCTAAAGAAAGCCCATCAAATTTAAGAGAACGGGTCTTGAACCAAAGGACCAAAGTTCTCAGCCAAGAATAGCCAGAACAAAATATAGTACATGTAGGGCTCCATCGCTCTGTGGGTCCACGTCTCACAGGGATCGACCACTGGATCAGCTTCATTGTATGCTTGTGAGAGGTGCTGAGAAGGAAATTCTATGGGTGGTATCCAGGAAGAGTTGTCTCTCCAGCTTCCAGAGGAAATCCAAATGGGGTGACTGATCGATTCACTTAGTCAGACTGGACCAACATTTTGACTTGAGATCCTATTCACTGGATTTGAGCTGATAAATGGTTCTCTATGGTCACCAGTGAGTCACAATTTGTCTCTGCTGAATGGTCATCAGCTGGAAGCTAGAAGTGAACAACTAGAGCTCCATTACTGAAAACATCTTCCTGTTGCTGAGGTGGATCTCTGTGAGGTTATGACCAGAAGTACAACTTCCTATTCAAACATTAGAATTGAATCAGGTTTCGTACAAATGAGAATTAGAGTAACTGATTATATTCTGTCTACTGAGCACGATCTGGCACATCTACAGTTAATTATAAGACAATAAATGCACAACACGTTGACTTAATGTTAATATTTAATGGTTTCATGGAAGATTACCAGTAAAGCAATCCTTTTGAATAAACACACATTGATAGGATTAAAGTCAATAGATTGTAAGTAAAATAAAAGACAAACAAACCTGAGTTTAATGAGTCACCAATGAGTGTCTCAAAGAAATTACTGTGCAGTGTCATTTTTATAATGGTTGAAAAGAAGGTGCATAATTACAACTGAATGTCATTCTTTGACCATATACTGTATATTGTCCAACGGGACAGACACATTTAAACTCTGACTATAATTTTGACGAGTTCTATTTGGATCTCTGACATTCTTCAGGTATCTAAGTGTTCCACTAACAATGTTAGTCACCTTTCCCTCAGTGGTCAGTGGTATATTTCAAATTTTGCCACTTTTTCCAAACTTTGCCTCTTGTTGCACCGGAAACTTTCCCAATGCTGGTGAAATATTCACAACTACAGCATGGTATAAACAGGTGATACCTTTACACCAGGCACTTGGTAAATGTGATCTCAGCCCAACTCTGTCCCAATCCATTAAGCTGACTGCCACTTCAGCTTAACTGCACTCCGAAGGACCTTGCCTCAATAATGTATACAACCATACAAGCCTCTATTACTCACAATTAATAATACATGAACTGTCTGTGCAGCTATCCCCTTCTCACTGTTCTTTCCTTCTCCCCATCTCTGCTTGTTAACAGTGAACGGCTGCACCATCTGTTACTGATGGGAGGCTGGAGGCCGGGGGTGGAGGAGGGACGGTGGTGAAGTTCATAGAAAGTGTGGAGTACTAAATACACAACTCTGCTTAAAAAGACAAAAATTAAAACATTTAAAAGATGTTCTGAGACAAGATACTGTGGTAACCTTTCTGTAATATCAATAGCAGACAATGTGAGTTGCAAATCAGTGGATGAGAGAAACTACATTTTGGTATGTAGCTATTCGGGGACTGTGGGTGGATTAACTGAGCATGGATGAATGTGTATCTAAACTGCACTAACTGTTGAGAAGGTCAGCCATCACTTTCTATCAGCTTTACTTGTGCCGCTGCCCGTTGCTGTAAGAAGCACACTGCGCCATAAAAATATTATGTAGCCTGCGTTGTCTCTCCAGATCACTATTACTGAATCTCTTTCTATACATCTATCGCTTTATAACTGGGCTGGTCTGTTTCCCAGTACTATGTGGTGCAAGGGCCAGCCTGCAGAGTTAACAGGAAGATGTGTGTGTCAAGAGGAAGTAGGACCATTCAGTGGTCAGTGGTAAACATTTAGGTCTTAAGATATATAAAATACAAAACAAGTTAGACACAAAAAGCAACTGAAGTCCAAAAAAGAAGTCATGACCTCTTCAGCTGGTCCCAACACAACTCTATTGTCAGACATACCAGATCTGGTTTAATGTGATGCACAAGAGAGAAATGATCTACTATACTTAGCTGCATTAGAAATATTTGGAAATGTCTATGATAGACTTATTAAAAAGAAAATATTGCCATACATCAAACACAGGGTTGGGTCCCATGCTTAAACCTGGAATTTTTACAATTGTATCCTCTCTCACCATAACAGACAAATGTTTTTGTAAGTCTGTCTTACATAGTATATACGGTAATTAACTGCAGGCTTTTTTAATGTTAGCTGCAGCAGCTGCTAGGAAATTGGCTTTCACACAACCAAATGCTCTCCAGCTAATAGACATACTTTGAGTCTGCCCAGATGTTTCCAAAAGGACAGACATGTTGTGCTAGTCAGCTTCAGATTTCATATTACAGATGTTTGAATGAATGTTGGCTGTGTCAAGGTTTGAAATGTGGAACCAGAGTCACGGCGGTGCTTCTTTCCTCCTCACTCAGCCAGATGTGCCATCAGGTGCCTTGGATTCGCACAGATTGATTTAGAATGAATTGATACTCAATATTTCTGATGTCATTCCTGAATAAATACAGCTGATAATAATGGTACCATATGCCAATTTTCAGAGGTACTGGTCAGAGGTGTTAATTTTAAGGATACGACAAATTGTCTGGGGTAAAAAATCAAGCAGGGAGGGGCTAGAGAATGAACAAATGAGTGAAGACAGGGCAGTCATTGATCCCTGTAATCATGGGGGACAAAAACAAGCAGCTGAGGATTGAAGACCGGCTAGAAAAGTGTTGGACAGAGGAGACAGACGGTACAGTAAACCCCCGAACACTACTCTTCTGTCAGAGATGGAGCATGATTAACAGCAGCTGAAAAAAAGGCCTTCCGCTCAGGGCCCCAACATCACTCACTGGAACTTCCAATACACACATTCGCACACACACATGAGTGAAGCAGTCACTCAAGCAGCACTTTGGGAAATGAAGCAGCCGATTCTGATGACAGGGTGACCTTGTGCAACCATGCACCGCTCTTCAGAGCGAGAATCCGTTCCGATAGTCAATCTGACGACATTGACGGTGATGTTGTTGAGTTTGAGTTTAAGTCTTCCAAATTGAATTTGGTGCTGACCTAGTAAATCATGTGCATATCTGTGGCAGAATATTTACACTGGAGATACGGATTCAATTGTTTCAGGTGCAGAATGAAAGGAATGTTTGTTTGTACGTTTGGTGTGAGGATGGAGCAAGAGAAAGAGATTAAAAAAAATTAGGTCAAGGCTAAACTGGACAGTCAGGAATGCCAGTTTCTACCCTCTGCAGCATGACCCCAACAGCAGTAAAAAAGATTCAAGTCGACATCTAATAATGCAAATACCAAAGGTTCACTGGCCTTTACGCCATAGGTCATACTGTCTGCTATCACTCTTGTTACACATGTGAGCACGCTGAGTAAAAAAATGAATAAATGCTGGAGATGTTCCTCATAGTGGTCAAATGATTCAAACGGATATCTGCATTCATTTTGGCCAGGGACACAAACTATGGCTGGCTAGAAATACCAAATGTAGGCTGTCAAGCACAGCATGCAAATAAAACCTCTATGAATCAGACCAGTCCAGCTCACATTCTGTGTTGTGTCATGGAAAACACTAGATTGGTCACAAACTGATCAGTTTAAACCCGCGTATAACTTTTAGAGAATAAAGGGAAGCTACAATAAATAGTACTTGCTGTAAATGACAGGGAGCGTGTGTGTTTGCACATGTAACACATTAAAGATATTTCTATATCATGTTGCTTCTCCCATTTGCGGTTTCCTGTTTCTAGTCTTTCCTTCATCCACCTTCACCAACAAATGAAAGCCCCTAGGTTATGCTTCCTGCGTGAGCGTATGTGCATGTGTATGCGTGTGCGTATTGTGAGTGTCCTGTAGAGAACTACCGTTAAACAGGCTTTTCCCTGCAGGACTGAAGAAAATCACACCCACACTTTGTCACACACACACACACACACACACACACATACACATCATCAAACCATCACACACTTGAAGTCACGTCCCAGGGGAATGTTATCACACATGCACACACAAGTTTGCACACAGCAGCACAACAAATCATTCAAGCTTATCCCCCCACCTGTTCAACATTTTCAAATAGACGCCTGTGTGCACGCAGCATCACAGCAGCCTCAACACAAAGAAAAATTTTAATTCACAAACACCTTTAAAGAGACACGTAGCATTAAAGCACAAATAATCCACACTAAAATTAGATGAATATCCGTCTGACAATAATGAATCCATAATGATCATCTTATCTCTTTTTGTCAGTCCTATCAATATCATCATTTAATCTTTGCTGGCATTTCTGAATATCTGTCACTATAAGCCCCAGAGAGGGGGACATGGCACCCAGACAGAGCATCCCCCTCTCCCTCTCCAGAGCCCACAGAGTACAGTTTGACATTTCCTTCTGAATCAAGAAGAAGGAAAAACAGACAGCAAATAGCAACAGGCAGACAGAGTTAGAGATGTGAGGGTAGAAAAAAAAAGGATCAATATCCAGGGTCTAATAAAGGAAGGATTTATTGGCACCTTGCAATAATGTGAAGCAACATCAATACAGCTCAAGAATTGTCTTGCAGGAGGGAAGGACTGTGAGTGGAAGGGAGCTGCTGCTTCTTTCAGCACCACGGAGAGCTCTTAATGTAAGCTTATGCAAACAGCACAACGCCAGCTCTGGCAAATCTCTGTGGATGACCTTTCACCGGCTTTCAAGCGTCGACTTTTTGCCTCACTTCCTACAGGCTTCAAACCCTCTCCTTAAGGAAACATTTGCACACTAATGTCATATCTGTTACAGATTCTGAACCCACATCCTTGTTATTCTAGAGGAGGTAAAAACTAATTCAAACCAGGGGAGAAACAAATGAATGAGAAGAAGAGTAACCTACAGAAAAGCATCACCCCAAATCAGGATGGGACTCTTCTCTGTTGTACACTAATGTCTGATGCTAATGCTAATAGTATCACCACTAACACTAATAGTGATGATGAGAAAATGTGAAATTTTTTAGTAAAAAGCAAACTAAACAACAGCTAAATAGCCTAATACAAGAAATATTAACACTATTTTTTACAAAAAAAAAAATTATATAATGATGAGTGTCTTTAGTCCAAGTTCTTTCCAGGGACTCTTGCTGCATAACTTGTTGGAAACATGATACTTCGCCAGACACCAGCTTCTGGCAGCGTTAATGAGGAATCTCTAAGCCCATTCCTCAAGGGCAAAGGCCTAAGATTCTGAAATAATCAGGAGCCTTTGTGATGCAACGGCTCTCTTCAAATTCCACAGATTTTTTGTCAGGCAACTCAGAAAGCCTCTCCAGATCGTTCCAAGACTCACTCTAAAACCAAACCTTCAGTGGACTTTGGTTTTTGCTTGGGATCACGAGTCCAACAACACCCAAGTTTCAGCCTCCTCACAGACAGTGAAACATTTCCTTCTAGGATTTTTAGTACTTAATGGAATCCATCTGATCCTTTACATTCAAAAACTGTGTCTCATCTAGATGGATTTCAGCTTCTGAAGCAGACGTCTTGTGTTTCTGGCTCAGCCGCGTTGTAGATCTTGGAGACATGGAGTGATTATGTAAATTTACTCAGACTCTAAAGGTTGGCGTGGTGTTTTAACAACATCTCAATTACAAATGTGTGCTTATCATTAAAAGTAATCTTGTGTTGAATGTGGAAAAAGGGCTTCACACTGAGCTATTTAACTGCTGTTGTATGATTTGGGTTTTGCAAACAGCTGATCAATAGTATTTTTGCCAACGAACTGATATGAGTTGAATAACTTTGCTTCTGCAAAAGAGTCTTAACAAATGTTGAGGAGGCCATACAATCTCTTCGAAAGCAGACGAACACAAAAAAATAAGATTCCATCAACAGAAGTTTTGCTGTTACGGTCAGCATGGCAGGAATCACTCGGATTTGTCTGAGTCTCTGTAGACAAAAGAGAAAAGCACGTCTGAACCATTCATTACCTTCCAGGAGACTACGTCTACTGGTCATGCATGGATTTCTGACAAAAATAAAACCTCTCTTTCCACAGTTGTTTACCCTCCTATACCTCCTTCCACCCTGCCCTTCCTCTTTTCTTCTCTTCACCCCCCTGTTCTCTGTGCCCTGCTCTCGTAGCTCCTCCATGCTCCCCCATGTCTCTCTGTCAGCTCATTAAGCTTGACTTATCTCACATTGCAAAGCGGAAATTAAATCCTTGGCTCTGAATCACCCCCTATCCACAGCAATACACACACAAACACACACACACACACACATACACACACACACACACACACACACCTTACATCTGTACACTTGTAACCCATTCAATGGAGGTTAATTATGCCTTTTCCACAGTGTTGTTTCTGTGTTTGTTCTTAAACAGGAATTATAATGCCTGGTTGCATTCTGAGGGTTTACATGGTGGTGTAGTCAGGGTCTAGAAATAAAAAAAATGGAGTAGTGTTGTGTATATCACTGAAAGAAGTCACTGTCTATTATAAAACATGTAGACAAAGACTCCAGGTTTTAGAAGCAGCACCATACTTTAATTTAAGCCAAGTCTCCTTCCTGGCACTCGGCACCTGGGTATATACAATGAACCAATTGATATAAAGTGCATATTTTTTTGTATATTTAAAAGTTCAGCATGATTCAATGGTGGCAATGGCCACTCTTTTAAATGCAGATTCAAACTGACGAAATAATAATTTATCATTTTGAAAGTCAAGAATAAAAATAAATAAATAAATGGAAAAGGGAGGTTTCAAAGCACAACATCAGCAAAACAACAACCTGTCCAGTTTTATCTTTGTCCTCCCTTGTAGAGAGCAACAGGCTGGCCAACCTAAATGACCAGAGCATCAAGAAACACAACCAGGGAACTCCACAGGCTCTTTTTCCTGTGACGTTTGCAGTCAGAGGTAGACCTCACATCAACGGCCTGTTAATAAATAATTCAAATATTTCCTCTGACAACTCTCAGCTGCTAAACGATGTTATGCATAGTTTATTTAGGGTTTTCCTCCACGCATCTTGTAAACACGGGACCTTAATCATTTAATATAATTTACATTACAGCTTTACAAATTCCATTTCTGCATATTCATTTCAGTTTTGAGCATATTCAGTTTTTACCCCATTGTTGACCTGACCTTTCAACACTAAACATATCTGGTATTTGGTATGTTTTCCATTAAATTTCAAAGTAATTTTTCCACACAAATAATAATATCTGATAGTAATTCTTCCCATGTGCGTGTTACATAGGAAAAACAACACAAGCCATCATCCTCTTTTTTTATTGTATATATTCTCTTCTTACCTTGTCTTTCATTTGGGTAAGCTTATCCCTCCAAAACCTTTCTGTCCTCCTGCTTCTAACACCACGTGGAGAAAAAAAATGATATATATGGTAAAAGAGTATCAGAGTACTCTTAAGAAGCAAACGCATGGTGAACAAGAAATCACAGCAGATTAAGGATCGGTGTTTGGCAGCATTAACATGAAATTGTTCTTTAAGCTCTGCTAATTCAACTAATTCAACAGTGGTGGTGAGGGGAGGTCCATCCCTCATACAACAAAGTCCAGGGTGCTAGCATATTCAGATAACATGCTACTGCACACTCCAGCTGATTCATATCTGACAAGCTTGAGTTGTAGTTAAGTATTTAGACTTGCCTTGTTCCAACGCTCTGTTTGGGAGGTGACACAAGCTGCAGAACGCTGTTGATTCGTCAGTAACCAATAGGATTAGCAACACATTTTTAATTCAGGGTTCTCTCTATGCCTGGGAGGTATGTATCACTCAGCAAGGCAGACATTGGTGTTTAGACTTTGTTCAATAATGGATGAATGCAGAACAAACCAGATCAGAAAAAAAAACACATGAATGTGTGACCTGAACCTATGAATCCAATTAATGCAAGGGAAATCCAGCCCTATATTCAATTCAACATCCAAGAGCGCCAGATCACTGCAGCAGCAACAATTGTGACTTGTTGTGTCTGTTGGTGGATTAGTCAAGTTTAAAAACTTTTTTTTTTTCATTCCTGAAACCCTACTTTTGTATTTAGCTGCCAGGTAGAAGATGTTATGTACTGCATGTCTCGTCAGCTCATCCTGAGATTAAACAGCCTGCAGAGCTGGAGGATATAAAGTCAGAACGTAGACGCCTGTCCCGCTGCAGACCACGCAGCACCCAGCAGACACACACACACACACACACACACACACACACACACCTACACACTACACAAAGACACAACCACACAGGAGCATGCTACACAGATATACAATATTTACTTTCCATCTGACAAAACACACGAGCTCAGATGGATGAGCATGTACCAGCAGAAACACACAGACACACATCATCATGCCATCTTCTCAAGACACACAGATGAACAAGCAAACAAAGACAAACAAATAAACAAACAGCAGATTCACATAATGGCTGCCACAGAAACAGCAGACCATACACTCGCTCTTTCCCTCACTCCTCAGTTGGAAGTGTAGAAATAGACAGAGTGAGGGATTTAGAGAGGGGGAGTGAAAGAATATGTGGGTGAGCGCCAACATTCAACAGCAAGAAATTTTTTTTTTTAAAATAAAAAAACCAAAACATCAGAACATGTCTGAATGGATTATAACTATACCACGTCACTGGGGGATAGAGCGGGAACAGGGATGGAGGGAGAAGCTGAGGGAGGAGTGGAGCGAAGGGAAGTGAGTGGATGGGTGTGAGCGGCTGAGGCTGCCGCTGTCATACCTTTCAAATGTTTATCACTTTGAACACCTGCACATGAGAAGTGCACAACACACACGCACACGGACACACACACACACACACACACACACACACACACACACACACACACACACACACACACAGCAAAAACTCAAACTCTTCATTCTGTCAGTCCTTGTCTGACAACCCCCACACACACATGCACACACACCAATACTAATCATTCCTGACTTATATCCCTCTCCACCCCCATCCCAGACTTTATCCCATCCAATGGCCCCCTTTAAAAATCTGCCTCTGCAGAGGGCGTCTTCAAAGCCCAATAATCTGTCTCGGGAATGAGTGAGAAGTGGGTGTATAGCTCTGGATTAGATCCCCTCTATTTTCTTCCCAATATAAAAGCCCTTTTCATTTTCTCCCTTCGTTTTTGCCACGGCACCCACGTTTACTTGAAGATGTGATGTGACTCATTTTGCAGCAAGCTAACCTTCTATCCATAATTAAAAGCATAAAGTAGTACCCAATTATCATATAAGCCTATTTATCTGCACATGTATAGTACTAAACAGGAAATGATTATAAAAGATCACCATAAACCCAAAGTTTACACCTGAAATGCAACCATAATTAGATTTTCTTAATCTCTTTGCAAAATTAAATGACAGAATTGCTTCAAAATTCGGGGAATTATTCCAATGAGAAGATAAATATCACTAGCATATCTGTACAGTAAATAAAAATGATGACCAAAAAAAAAAAAAAAACCCCACAATGAGCAAAGAACGCCATCCTAATTTCAAATCAAACCACATTTCTAGCAATATATTATACGTAATAATTAAATTCCAACACATATTAGCTTTTGATAGAATCCTACCATGTGAATATAATCATATTACATTGTTCTTCTGATGAGTATGGTGCAAATGAGCAATTACATTTATTGAGTATTGCTTGATACTATTTGCAATGAGATTTACAAAAAACTGATTCGGAAGAATTCTTTGACCATATAATTATGACATCTCTTGTTCTTGATGCTAAACATTTATATTAAACCTGCTCCTATGCCTTCCAAATGCCGCAATGAATGAAAAAAAGCCTTAGCCCATGAAATGAGATCATAGTGTGATTATGAAATGTGTAAATCGCAGAAACAAGCGTCTTAAATAGCCCCACACAGGCAATCACAGGAGAGGTATTATAGAGTAGAGGTGTAGCTTAAAAGATTACACTTGAAAGCGCTTTAAATTAGTTTCCCTTATTGTGAACATGGGACTAAAGGTGATGCACAAACACTGAATTAGAGCTCAGAAAAGTTGGAGCCTGGGGGGATGAGCAGAAGTACTATAAATTGTCCGGACCAGTGAGTGCCAACTCAGAGGCAGCTACAAAAATTATATATATAAAAGGAAGCAGAATAAGATTAAAGCATGATGTGTGGTTAGGAGAGATATCTTTATCAAAACCTCAACAGGCAAAAAAAGAGGATAGGATGAAGAAGGCACAGGGTTGAGGAAGAAGGAAGAAATTGAAGGCCATCCGAGTAGACTCAGAAACACATTCTGGGTATGACTTTCATCAGTGACATGAATGAGTACCTCAGAAACATGAAAATACAAATATCGTTGGTCATCACTGTTCCAAAACATTTTATAAAATTAACGCATAACCAATCTATTTTTTGCAGAGGGTGTCAAGTAACATAACAACGGCAAAGACGGAGTGGGATCTGGCCTGAGGGCAGACAAAGAACTTGACAAAAGCCTGACTCTCATTCCAGGAGACCTGGTCTCACCTCTGTTTGTCTCAGATTCTCTAACTTTTTATACAAAATAAATGTAGAGGTCTCATGATACTTCTACCATTCTACTAAAAGCCTCTGAAAGAGCTGGACTATTTTTAGCCCAGCAACTGTTCTAGTTTTACCCATTTAACTAATTTATATTTAGAGGAAAGATCACACAACAGGAGCACATAAGTGCATGTGGAAACTTACCAGGTGCGTGTATTGTTTGTTACCAGCATTATCTGCTGCTGACAAACAATACAGATAATTAATTTATCTTTTAGGTTAATAAATGCAACATGATGATCATTGTTTAAATGAATGTCTAAAACTCAATAATAAATATCATGTAAGCATGGACGGGAACTAACTTTATGTATGTACAAATTAGCCCAAGCAACAAAATGTATAAATCTTTATAAATATTTATAAATCTGTTTTTACATTCACTGATAAGATTGATACAGAGCATGTAACTAAGCTATAACTTCTGTAGTCATTCTTTCAGAATCCATTCTCCCTTCTTTCTCCTCATCTTCCTGATCCATGTCTTTGTTCCTGCATCTTTATTCCTGTCCTTCCTGTCACTACTCTTTGAATTCTACCTCTCCTCTCTATAACCCACTACGGATTAAGGTGTTGTAATACGCTTTGGCGGAGACAACATTCAGAACACACACTTGGATCCCTCCTTGGTGATGGAACCATGGCGGGAGCTGAAATAGCTTAAATCTCTGGGGAAAGAGAAACATACACTAAATAATGTGTGTTCACGTATCGATACACTACACAACACACAACTGTTAGAAACACACCACCGAAGAGGCCAGTGGATGTAAAGAACGGAGGAGGGGGGGGGGGGGTGAGATGAGTTTGTAGTGAGGAGGAGAAACAAACCTACAGGGAGAGATAAGTGAAAAAGATTGTTAAGGAAATGTCTCTGATCATTAGCGCAGGCATGGCAACAACACTCTGTCTTCTACCCCAATGAGTCTCATCATTTTACAACTGAAGCACCAGCTGCTCGCTTGGAAATCTAAGATATGTTTACACAATGAAAAGACATATGTGGACAAAAAAAAAAACCTGGCGTGGAACAGAAGAGGTTGAAATATTCAGTGTTTGATTTGGGTGGAAATAGTATGTAACCACAGCAACACTACAGCGTGTATTTACTACAGTTTTAATTCAATGAATCTGTAAAGCCTGAGCAGGAAGGAGAGGACTGAGGAGTGATAGGCTGATCTTAGGTGAAGCCCCTCGCTGTGTGCTTTGCATACGCAAGCAGGCGGTCCTTTGCACATGTCAATATATCCCGCCTAATTGAATTGAATGAGATAAAAAAATGCTGCCGCTCTCCATCCTTCTACCATTTATCTCCACCCCCCGTCCCACACAACCTGCAAACACACACACACACACACACACACACACACACACACATGCACAATGTACAGGAACGGGTTAAGATGCACATATAAACACATGTACACATACAGTTCTACACTTATCTGTGCACATTTACTACAGAGCCAAGCACACACACAGGCGAGCGCACACACACACACACACACACACACACAAACACAAAAAAACATTGCCCTCCAGACCTGTCATTCTCAGGTAATTACCTGGCCTCACTAACTGACAGGTTTTTATGGCAGTATAGACCCCGGGCATTGGGAGTTGTTAACCCTATATTTACCCTAAAAACACACACACACACACACACACAGATTGACAATTTCAGTCCAGCAAGACACAGGCTTGCAGCCCCTACCTATTCTTAATTTCTTCCTTTCTTCCCCAAGGGACACCCTAATACAGCTGCACACAGCTAATAAAGAGAAGAGGAAGGAGGAGCTGTAGCAGGAACACATCCACCAATAGTGACTGCTTGCCCACCCTCCACCCCCCCTTTTCTTTACAGTGTGGTCGTATGGTTCAATGAATCGATTTCAGTGGTGGCAGAAATAAAATTTGCCTGATATGGAGTGTTATAGCTGGACAACATTCAATACACATAAACATTTTCCAACACAGAGGTGAGAATGTAGTCACACATGGTTCAGACATGTATACAAAGGCCTGTGGGGGCGGGGGGCAGGGGTTTAAAATGTATGCCCTAAACCAGTCAGCACTTCCCATTATTCACAGGATAAATGAGGACAAACAGAGAAGAAGATGGGAGGACCGTGACCTTGAGAGTGACCGGGACAGCAGCAGTGTGTGTGTGTGTGTGTGTGTATGTGTGTGTGTGTGTGTGTGTGTGTGTGTGTGTGTGTGTGTGTGTGTGTGTGTGTGTGTGTGTGTGTGTGTGTGTGTGTGTGTGTGTGTGTGTGTGCGTGTGTGTGTGTGTAGTGCAATATGACAATTTGTTCTAGGATCACAATGGCCTACATTCTGTTCAAGCATAACAGTGCATTTCATTTAGAACTATTTCTTGTCCAAATAAAATAACAGAATTTCATCTTTGGGTGGTTGTTTTTTTACAAGATATTTCAGAAAGATATCATTTGCTGTTGATCACATATATCTATGAAAAAACAATGAGGATTTTATTTATTCCAACATTTTTCAAACTGCAAAAAATGTAAGCGAGAGTTGTCATAATAATATATACTGTATATCACTGCTAAAAAGGTCAGAGTATCAGGCGAGAAATATATTTATAAAATGAGACAGACACTCAAAAAAGTAAATAGTTAACAGCAAAAAGATCTTCTATACTTAGGACTGGCACAATCTCTGCATAAACACACTTGAAACAAGACATCATGTCACCTTTTCTGTGTAAGAGAATGCCCAGGCTTTAAATTACCAATATTTTCCTCAGGAGGGCAGATTAAGCAGACTAAATATCCCATGTTTCATCTTAAAAACCTCCTTTTAAAGAAGACGTTACATAAACAAGCTCCATAAAATGTTTAGCTATTAGGATGAACACACAACTACAAGGAAAGCGAGCGCCAAGGCTTTGTTTCCTCCTCCCAAACACCCTCCCCTCACTGCCACTTTCCCCACTGCAGTGTAAATTAGTGGAGTAATGGCACACATCTACCAGCCTTGAAACACAGGGACAGAGAGCGAGAGAGAAAAAGATGGAGAGGAAGATGGGTTTGTAATGGGCTAAAGTGAATGAACATTGTTCAAGGTTTGTGAACAGGGAATGTTCTGATGTGGATGAAATGGGAAACATATCAAAACTAATTACCATTCCCAATCAAAACTGCTTTCATATTCACACACACACACACACACACACACACACACACACACACACACACACACACACACACACACACACACACACACACACACACACACACACACACACACACACACACACACAAGCAAAGAGGCCATCTGCAGTGTTAAACTGTATATTACCCATATAAATGCACATCATATGAACATTTCTAAGTATCCTCAGGTTCTGCAATTGTAGCTGGGAAAATTTTTCTGATGCTCCCTTAAAATACGGTTATGTGACGTGCATGTGTCAGCTGAGAACAGTGATGAGGTTAAAAGAACTTCATCATAAAGGCCACAGTCAATATTTGGAGTTGAATTGCTAAACGAGAATAAATCGCCTCAGAGCTGCAGCAAAGCAATTCTGCTGCATAGCTATTAGTAAAAACAATCTGCGTACCAAGTGTTTATGTCTCTGTAAACACACATTTATTCATGAACTGAACTAATTTCAGGCCAATATAATAGCCCCTTCTACACACAGGCACGCACACAAAAACAAAAAAATTAAATAAGGAGTAGTAAAGTAACAGAACAACATTCATAGCATCCACTGCATGAATTAAGCAGCGCATGCGTCTGAAAAACATGCAAAATGTCTATTTTATATGGAATTAGCAAGTCATGCCAGTCTTCAAGACTGTGCAAAATATGATCATGTGCATGAGGGAAAACTGCTGAATTTCATTAAACAAATAATTATGTGCGGGGGAGGGTAAATTCTCATTCCTATCACATACTGTACATAACCCACACCCTTTTTTTTTTTGACTTGAGGGTTAAAATTCACTTTTTTTCCCTGCAAAAGTCTTTCAGAATGATATCGTGATATTTCCTACATTAAGGTGGAAATAGGTTTTGGTCTCCATACTGGAACATGGTGATTGCATCATTCATGTTCGCTGCTGTCCGCTGCTCAAAACTGAATAAGGTCAATCTGCACACACCAGAATGAGACACCTCTCTGTGGCACCAGTGTGTTCGCATCCAGTCCAGCACAAAATAAGTTCATTTTAAGTCCAATCTATATGCACGATGGACAGAATGAACAAACCCAACGCTGCTGTTTTATCTATAAAAGATATTCTGCTCTGCCGGACAGATGGAGGTCAGCCGCCCGTTCATCTTGTCTTCCTCTCCCTCAGACCGCCGTCACGTCTGACCTGCGCTGACTCCGCCACTGAAGCGCTGCTTCTCTGTCCTTTGAGGCTGTAGCTCTAGAAGCTTCCACGCTCCGCCACAACCTGACAGGCCGAACATCATCAATGCCCATGGCTCTCGTCAGACTCTTTCTCTATGCTTATCACTGGTGTCAGGTCCTGCCTGCTCACAGATGACATCAGTCTCACCCTGTCAGGATCAGACATTCTCTACAGGGTTAAGAGCAGCGCGGCACGTCTTGACAGCGTGATGGCTGTTGTAGGACCTTTCATCCAAGGAATCAATGGATTCTGACACCTTCTCACTTAACTGCTATGTAAACCACAACATACAGAATTACCAAACAGGCTAAATCAAGTATGCGCGTCTAAATGTACCATCGTGAAATGCTACTTTGACTTTGCAGTTGATTTTGGTTTTTCCCCAGCACAATTATTTATCTGGCAAAAAATTCCCAGTGCCTTTCACTGTGACACACAGACACTAAATGTTTTCAATTTAAAAAGAGAAGCGAATCCTTCGGAGACAATGCTGAGGCTAACAGGATGAACCTTTCCTGCTTTCTTTGCTTAACAGTCTCTGGTATTTCCAAACTGTTCCACCCTCATTTCAGGAACTTCAAAGTGGACAGCCTTTTCCACTCGCCCCTCCTGAGTTGTGCGCTAGCTTCCTATCCCAGGTAAGACAGATAGAAAATTAAAACAGAGAGGGGGTCTTTTTACCTCTTAAGTCATGATCAAAGAAGTGCTTCATTCTCATAAGGACTGGCTGCACTGTTTCTGGAACCTCCTTTAAAACCAGAGTCATTTTCCACTCGAGGGCCTATTTAGATGAACACCGAGCAGAACAAGAGCCAGTGTGTTTTGGTTTTTTTTTTCAAAGCCATTCTTCAAGGGACAACATAAAAGATAGCATCAAGGCAATTCATCTTGGGGGTTGAGACAAAAAAAGAATCAGATGTTAGGGAGCGAAAGGCAGCCTCTGGACTAGGCTCCACTAACCATCTAGTATCTGTCTGTGACAAATAGTCCTTCTCCATCCTTTATTCTGACACGTCAAATGCTACACTGCCCACAGGTGACCCATCACCATCCAAAAGTAAGGAACTGTATGTGTGGCTTTGACAGCTGCCGCAGCAGCAACCGTGTGTGATCATCAAACCTTCCCTTCCTGAGCGCCGCTCACATGTTTATGACCCTACATTTATAGAGTACGCACACACATGTTGCACAAAACCTTCGCACTGACACATGCACTCTCTAAAACACACATACACATTATATTCATATATTCATATAAGCTACATACCACTCCATACGTCTGATGATCATAGGCCCAACTGGGAGAGACAGATAAGACTGGTTTGGGGTACAGAGGGTTAGGGAGCTACTCGGAGCCACAACTTCGCTTTTCAGAAATATTCCTACTGATTTTTAGCCATAGCTAAAGCAGAAGTAGCTATGTCTTACATTAAAATGTTTCACTTGCTTCTCTACAATAGCTTTAAAGAATAAGAGGTTGAAACTGTAAACCCTATTAAAGCAGGAGGATCTAAGTAAAGACACCTTCCTCTACTCCTTTCATTCTCTTACATAAAGTTTAGAGCTCAAAGAGGCCTTCCCCCTCTTGCTCATAATGTTTGTCTAACCAAGCTACAGCTTGCAATACCAAAATGAGTGCTGGATAATTGGCAAGAAGAGATAATAATAATAATGAACCTTCAAACTTTCTTTTACCAGAGGATGCAGAAGCCTCTCCATTTTACCTCTTCTTTTACTACTTTTTTTTATCCTACATGGATGCATTAGTATAGAAAAAGGATGCTCCATGTGCGCAGTTATTGACGGGAAGGAGCTATAGTGCACATTGCTGAGATAATAGCAGCAAAAGACAAAAGAATAAAAAGGGGGATGCCAGGAGAGGAAGCCAGAAACAGAGAGCAGGACAGGAGAAGCAATAGAGTGTGAACGGAATGGAGACTGACATCAAACAGATTGGACAATAATTCACAAATGGATGTAGTGGAAGAATTTTCTGTTTCTTCACTCATGTAGAAACCACAACTTGTAGTGACACCCATGAAATGATTCGCTTGCGAAATGAAATCAGGTGAACATCTAGTGCTTGAAAAAAAAAGAAAAAAAAGTGGAGTCACTGTGATGGTCAGGCATGAAACAGTGAATTCACAGATGCACACTCAGGGTACAGCGGCTGTTCTGCAAGTTTGGGTGCTGGGTGTTGCAGATGACATTGAAAGCATAGTTTAAAACTCTTTAAGACGGGAAGACTTGGGTCCCTCTGCAGTGTTCAAATGTAAGGAAATTAATGGAAACAGCCAAATGTGAGATGCACACCTGTGGAAGCAACCCCTATAAGAGCAACTCCTACAGGGGAGATATAGCTTTACTGCACTAAGGAAAAAACAGACCAATAGACAAGGGTAACCCTATATGCGCCCTTTAGAGGGGGAATAAAAACCTCATAACAGCAAGAAATAGACAAAAAGGTGGAGAAAAAAAGAGGCTCCAAAGGGTCAACTACAGGAATCAGTGATAGAGAGTAACTCAATTTACTAAGACTTCAGTTCTCAGATCTGATATGACTGCACTATAAATCTATTCACTGATTGTAAAAGGGAATGAAGTTGAGAAATTATTTCACTGCATTTCATAAGGATCGGCCTAAGGCTAATACGCAGAGGGTCCTGAAGGAAGAGTGTGTGTGTGTGTGTGTGTGTGTGTGTGTGTGTGTGTGTGTGTGTGTGTGTGTGTGTATGTGTTTCAAGTGAGAAAAAGAGAGAGAAAGACAGAGAGGATGAGACCAGTCTCCTCCAGTTCTCCTAGGCGTGGAAAAAAAATGGAGAGAAGGGTAAAAAAAAATGCAAAACACAAGGAGAAAAAGGAGGATGAAGAGCAAGTGAAATGTAAATGCAATGATGAAACGGGGCTATGACAGAACAAATCAGTTCACATGTCCATTACCTTAGTTTGTAAGAGCATCAAGTTCAAAATGAGAGCTTGGTATTTCTGTTAGAAATATTGACTCCATGTCAAAGCTTAGTGAAGTTATTGGCTCTGCTCATTCCATCTGCTGATATTTTCCATGCATGTTTAATGATAAAAAAAGAAATATTATCCTTGTTTTTCTAATGAAACTTAAATGTGTGTGCATCTGGCTCCTCCTTTCACATCTGCTCCAGTTCAGAGTGGAAAAAGCAATAAGGATCCACACAACTCTGATTTACATTGTCCTCTGAAAATATGTTTATTTAAAATGTGACTTTAGCAGCACTCATCCACCACCATCCTCCATCTTCTGCTAAAAAAAATGGGGAAAAATGGGAAAGAAGGTTGAAAAGAGAAAGTGAGGGTATCTGAGCAGAACCTGTGATGTTCCAGCTGCAGCAATAAGCCTGTTCAAGGACACAGTGTCTTTTGCTCACACACACACACACACACACACACACACACACACACACACACACGCACACACACACACACAGACAATAACATCCACGTTCATATCTACTTCCAAGGGAAATTCAACACTTTTAAAAATAATGTAACTTAAGCACATTTCTAAATACCCAGGGACTAAATGAGAATATCAGCAATGGTAGAATTTCCGACTGATTAAATACTGAAGCCTGGAATGTCTGATCTACAGCATGTGACCTTTATCAAGGTTCATCACATCAGATATTAATACTCCAGAATCAAGGAGACTGCCAAGAAAATTGGATACCGATTGCGATGGAAGAAGATCATGGGATGCATGCAAAGTCAATCAAGAGAGCTTGACTTTCCAGAGTTATAATCAACAGACTTTATATTCATTGTGCAACACGGGGATCACAGCTCTCCAAGGGAGATACATCACATTAAGAGTAAAAAAAAAAGTGATCACGTTTCAATTATGTGTGAATTCAAAAAATCTAGGATTACATCCAACAATGTCATCAGGCTATTGTTTGCTTGTCATATGTTGAACCAGCCTGAAGTGGCAACACAAGGGGAGTCTTTATGAGTGTCTAAAGTGTGTGCATGCGTGTGTGCGTGCATGCAAACAATTGATTGGGGTAACCTGGTTTAATGCGTTATTTGTCCAAAAGGACACAGACGGAGAGCAGGCCTGATTAGCCAGGACAATGGAGGAGAATAGAGACAAAATGAGTGAAACAAAAGCCTTTTTTTATTACAAAGGGATCACTCAACTGTGCCACACCAAAAACCCTCCTATGCGATGCCCTTTGTTGTTTACTGTGAAAAAAAAAAGCAATGTCAAGGCAGAACCACTCTGGTGTGTGACTTTATATCGAGGGCCGAGAGCAAAAGAGGTGTGCAATATTAGAGCAGGCTCAATGCTATCTAAAGTGATGTAATATGAATGTATTGAGCGGTGCTTTGTAGACAATGAGCTGACATGGAGCAAAAACAAGCATTTACCATCCTTGTTAGATGACGAATGATCTTGTCGTCTCCTCAGAGGTAAGGAGCTCCTGGTCCTCAAGCTGGTTCTCTGATATCAAGACATTTGATTCCCATTGTCTTTGAGAATATCAGTTTTTTTAATCTTCCAGTTGTGTTTTGAACACATAACACCTCCTCAAAATGTCAGACCCACCATATTTACCTCCAAAATTGTATCTTCAGGGCCATATTTTATACACACTTCATTCATAGGCAACGTTAAAGCACAGTGTTTTGTAAAAAACTATGAAAGTGTAATGGGTTTGGATTTAAAACTGGGATTTAAATTTAAAACTGGGCAGATCAGCAGCTCCTTACCCTGAAAATAGATGATAAGGGTCATGTATTGGGGAAAGTAATTGACTCCTTGCTGGATGCTGTGTTACACATAAAATCTCTTTTGTTAGGAGGATGACAGCTCATGACATAAAAATCATACAACAGAAGTGTTTCAGTCTCTCTACTATCCACCGTTGGCGGATATGCTGCTGTACCAGCAGTGGAACAATACAGACGACCAATTACAGTTTCATAGCATTTATACCGAATGGCAGCCCACAATAAAGGTCACCAGAACACAGGCACAAAGGCTCTTAAAGAGAGAGAGCTGGAAAGATTTAGAATGAGCCTGAAAGGCGTAGAGGAGGGATAAGTAAGAAGTGAAGAATCAAGCACAAAAGAAAAAAGATGCAGTACAGATTAGAGCCTTGGAGAGATGACTGTCCCACACTGTGGATGTCATGGAAGTCCTGAAAGAAAAGGATGGGTGAAATACACAATTAGGGAGAAGGGGAAAAATGAGAGATGAATACATTGGGGAACAGAGAGTCAAGGTTATGGAGGGGGAAAAACATATTGACCTTGGACTGCAGTACTGAGACTCCACAGTAATACACACACATGTGCAAATCACAAAAAACAGCAAAAAGTCATGAGTCTGCAGTGACAGACAGGATTTCCCAATGCTTGATATATTTTGATAAGTGTTTCACTAACTTTATTGGGGTTCTGGTGCAGTTAACTAGAAGATATTGTGCTTTGTGTGCTTCAGTAAAAGCATAAATGTGTGGGTTTGTGTTTTTGGTCCCTTCTTACAAGAAAAACACAGACATGACGTGAACTAAATTCAACAGATTCTCACCAGCCATAAATTTCATCTTCTAGTCCACATTAACTAGTGGAGAGGACAAAGCATGTTGGCACACGAGAGCGCACGCACAAAGGAACAAACACAGAAAAACAGGAATTCATCTGCTGCCCCCCACCCTCCACATCCTCACCCCCAACCAGTCACATTCACAAAACTGCACGCCAGCAAACGCAGCAATTCTGGAGGTCAATAAGTCTATTATCATTTAAATCTTGTAGTAATGGCCAACTTCAAAAAGTCCCATTAAGACATAAGCACATACACACAAACAGAACAAATAAAGGTTTGTATTCTTACACCATCATCAACTTTTTCACACACACACACCCACACACACACAAACATACACACACACACACACACACACACACACACACACACACACACACACACACACACACACACACACACACACACACACAAGCGTTGTTTTGTTAGGCTGAACTGACGTTCCCAAGGCCTCAGCTCCCTCAAGGCCAACTCACACAGTCAATCCCTCCATTCTCCACCGCTGCATCACAGCGTCGCCTCTGAAGTGACAGGTCCACCCACCCACCCCCACTCCTCTCAGCTTTAATGGGACTTCTGGAGCACAGAGGGACAAAAGACTCTCACATACATGCACACAATTTCTCGAACTCTCCAAGTCCCACACCAGCAGATTGGCCAGCTACAGAGATCACACTGGCTTCCCATCACAAAAACGCTCTGCCACGCCGCTCGTGTTGCCAGTCATTAACCACCTGCCCTGCCCATCACCCATGGCAACACCACATGCCCTCCCCCATCCAATCACTCTCCCAACACCTCCTTGTCCTCTCATCCCATCTCTCCTGTCAGCTCACGGGCATCCTGTCTCTCAGCTCTGTTGCTTAGACACAAGCATCACCTGATTCAGCATGCGTAGCTGTTTTAGCGTCTCTGTCCATACAGTATGTGGCAGCTCATTACAAATAATGGTTTGTGACAAAAATTTCCAAAGTCAGAGAGTTTCTCTGAATCTGCTCCATGACATGAGATTATCAAGGACGGCCGTACAGATTTCTCTAGCATTCCAGGAATTGGGAGAGATGCCGCTTTACCATGGGCTCATCTGGAGGGGTCAAATGGGAGACCTGCTGCTTTGGCATGAACAGCTTCAAAAGCCTATTTTCACCTCTTAATTAGAAAAGTGTCAATCTCATCTTGCAATACAGAATGTCCGTGGCCGTCTGCTGGACAATATCAAAGACTGTATCAGCGTTGGAGAAGATTTGTGTAAGACATGAATACAAACTCTTCCACTTTCACTACAAAAGTTTTTGGAACAGTCTAATGTGTCATTACCCAATGTCTTATCTGAAATTATGTTATCAAAAGTCTGCAGGAGGCCATCATGTTGTTTGCCACAGTGCTCACTATCCATGATGAGAAATTCCATGGAATAAATGCGTTTCTGGACCACCTTGAACAGCCTGCAGACTCAAGAAAAGATGTCCTTTTTGAAGATTTGGAGAAAAGTGTGGCAAACCCAGAGAAAAATATTCTGCACTCAGACAAGCATGATCTATCAGGGTTGAACCCAAGACAGAAGGTCCATCGTATGTTTGTGTCACAAGTTTATCCCTATAATTGGAGCCCTGTACTTTCATTTAATACTTCACAACAGACTGAGCATCTCAACCCTCAGAAACATCCAAAAACCAAATAAAGCACTCCTGACTTTTACCTGCACTATTTACATGGCGAGCACTAACAGACTTGGAAACAAGCCATTTCAGTGGTTTTATCCACCTCCCAAAAAAGGGAGTAGTCTGAATTTCATCTCTGATCTCATTAGACTCAGTGGCTTCAAGAGCAGAAATCATGTCCTTTTACATACAAAGAGACGCATACCAGAAAACACAGCTGATGACTGAAATTGTGGATTGTGAGTCATAGTTCGATAAAGTTTCTGTGAACTCCCTGTAATTCTCCTTGTTGGATGACTCACTACTTTCATCATACCCCCTAAATGATAGATCCTGCTGGCCAAGCAAGGAAGTCAAAAGGCATGGCCAGCACTTGTCCTCATCTAAACTACTTGTCATTACATTATCAGGCACGCAGATTCTCAGTAGTAAACACAGTGTTAACAGAAGCTCAGGAAGATGACCCACAATATAGGAAGCACATCTGATAATGAAACCAAGATCTGTATATCTACAGTATGTACCTGTCTAGACATGAAAGGCAGCAAGGTCCTAAACAAGCTTAGTGTGTGTACAACACTCATCCTTTTGTAACCTCTGTTTCCCTAGCCTCAAGTTTTCAGTGACCCTGTCCCCCTGGCTGAGCGCCCTAATACAATTACACCAGTCCAACACCCAACAGCGGCTGGTAGGTCTTAGGTGTGCAGACTGAGTGGGCTTTTCCAAGCATAGACTCTATTTTTCTGCATGTGTGTGGATCAGAGCAAAGAATAGAAGAGCTGGATGGCAGAGAAGATGGATCGTACCATGTAGTGATTTATCAATATGCTTTCAGGCATTTTCATATTTGCTCTCATATTTCTGAGTAACCGCTTAAATCATATCACAGCATTACAAGACAGCACAAAAATTGAAGAACATGACCACTTCAGAAAATTCTGTTGTTGCCTGAATACAAAACAAAAAGCAAAAAACCTGCATTTAATGGCAGAAAGTTTTTTTGCTGAATAGAAAATGGAGACAATGACAACAGAAACAATTACCATAAAAACTCACTGAGTTTGTATGAATGTATGAATATGATAATAATTTTATCTTAAATACATCTCTTTCCAGCCTAAATGGGCAAAATACGAGTCATTAACTGACCAATCTGATGAATACTGAGGAAAACATTAGGTTATTTTCTAACAGCTAGTAACCAATAGGACTGCATTTTGGTGTGGCAGTCAGATGCTACCTATTATCAATATGTCGCCTGGTGATTTAATGAATACTTTCATATGGTACATAGCAGCTGTGGGCATTCCCTATTTTAATTTACAGATCAATCTAGACTGTTTCACCAGCGTCCCTAATTCCTGCTCTGAGTGACCTCTGTATTTTAATCAAATCCAAACTTTGCGCTTTGACTGATGCCAAAAACCGGCTTCCCGCCCATTCTGGCCTCTCAACTGCCAGCACCTCTTGATTCTGCCAATCGCACACACATAAACACACACATGCATACACACACACACATGCACTCAAACACATCTTGCTGACTGACACTTCCACTCAGCTCATAGTAGCAAGAAATCCTAGAGCAGTGTTTAAACACTTGGTCCAGCCCTGTCTGAGTGTGGTGATACAGGCTTGACAGGAATCAACTTCACTGAGGCTCTGCAGCTCAGCAGCACGCACACACATACACACACATGGACACACACACGCAGGCACACACACACAAATACACACACACACACACACACACACACACACACACACACACACACACACAAACACAAACACACACACACACACACACACACACACACACACACACACACAAACACTAGAGTTGGAAATCTTGATCTAGGCCAAGAAGACAAATCTGCGGCACAGGACTTCACCCCTATTAAATCGCAGTCTAATGATGAAAATCCCCATCGGTTCAAGTGTATTAAGAGGATGATGTGTCAGTCAGTAGCCAGAAGTCACAATAATAGAAAAGAATAATCCTTTTGGAGAAATTATAATTTTATTTGTTATAATGGAAAATGTTATAACACATACGATTGAAATGCAGATCTCATTTGGATTTACATTTTTGGAGCCATGACCTGAAATGACCTGCAAAGTGAAGCTGCATCCAACTGGCTATCAATCTCACCCGACTGATCTCTTCTGCCCAGGGCCATTCTGTGCATTCTTGTCTTTTTGTCTGCCTGTTTACGCCTTTTTTTTTTATTTTGCGGGCGTACTCACGCGCACACTTGGGTAAGTATTATGGACCAATAAATGCTTAAGTGTGTAATACATACGCACCCATACGTCAATTCTTAGGTGTGCTAGTGCAACTGCTGGAGTGAATGTAGCCATCAGTATGCCTGTTTGAGAAGCACCAGGGGACCACTGAGGAAGAAGCGCCCGGGGCACGCACACTCAAGACCCAGCCTAAAGCAGAGAGCAGCTTGGTTCGCACGACTGTCGGGTCCCAGTGCTGAGCAGGATCCACCCTTCTTAACACACACAGGTCAGACAGAAGGCATAATGAGCATGTTGATCAAAGCTTTTAACCCTGGGTGAACCCTCCTCAGTCAGTGTGATGTTTAAATACAAATGCTGGAGGAGGATCTTGTTGCATTTCCTTTTTTTTTTTCCTGAATTCATTCTCCCAAATGATTTAAATATCTTTAATATAGATACCTCTTAAAATTAATATATGGACACAACCACACAGTCCCAGCAAAGAGACAAGTAATCATGCTCCTCTTGTCATGCCTATAAAAGGTTCTTAATATTAATAGTTCGAATGAAATATGTTTACAACACATTTACAATAAACTGCATTCACATCAACCAAATAATGGAGAGGTGCCTTTCAACATTCAAGTTTTACAATTATATTTATTTCTATATTTTAGGCAACAACTTACATTTAATCTTGAAAAAAGTGAACCACAAACAGGTAATCCTTAAAACCACAAACAGGTAGTCCTTAAAATACAAACATTAGACTTATGAACATTCGTAGATACAAACAACTGCACACCGACATGTCCGACTACTGTAGTCCCCCTTTCTGCCCACCTCCCTCAAAAAAAGTGTAACACCAACACCCCCCAGATTAAGATTCCACACCTCATGTCAAAATAGGATGCACGGAGGCACAAACTATCAAGATCTATATTATATTCAAACGGTTAGAGTCGGTTCTGATTCTATAGCATGTCACACACACTGTTAATCTTTTAAAAAATGCATTAGCTCTCCTTTTGTCCATCATATACACTGTGATGGGTTTGTGAGGTTGGCCTTTACCTCAATCCTGTCCCCATGTTTTTCAGCCTTTACAAAGCTCACTGGCTCCCTTACACTGACATGCCTCCTGTAATACATCCAGGAAGACACACATGGGCCTGTGACATATTAATGACTTGTCACAGCTGACAGAAGAAGGGGGTAGTGAATGCAAAGAAGAAGATGGGGAGGGACATGAAGTTTGTGGAAATGTGGTAGAAATGGAGGGTGAAGCAGGGGTGCCTCTTTATAAAGGCAAATGTGTCCCAGTCGCTATTGTCTGCCAGGCTGACGGGAAGCCATGGGGGGCCAAATGAGAAGGGGGCCCTGTCAAGTCAGGGATCCAGCAGTATCGAGAGAGGTTGAAGAAAAATAGAAATACAGAATCAGTGTGTGTCTTGTAGAAATTTGACTGTAAGTGTGGACAGCACTGCTGCCACAAAAAGAGTATTACTAAAACTATGTCTGCAAGGGGTGTCCATGTGTTAGAGCATGTGAGGGCATGTGAGAGATTCATGTGTCCACGAGACTGTGTCACACAAATGTCAGACTGGCCTCTCCAGCTTAACAATGTGAAATAACTCCTCAGTTTCCACAGTTAGTGATGGATCATCCCAGCACCAGTCCTGTTTGAATATGAATGTTTCTACCGATATATCCATATAAATAAAAGATCAACACAAACCAGAAACTAATGGATACCAAGAGTCAGACAGAGATAGAACCTGTGCTTTTTAATATGTTTTCCCTTAAGAAAAATTGTCACACTGAGACAAGACTACATGCTAATCAAAAGTAAGATGCATTCACGGCCAGAAAAGGGTCTTATTAATCAGGTTTTTTTGTTCTATAAAACACTATGGATGACCATCCTCTCACCATGACCTCTAGTTGTTCAGGAAAACTGCTGTAATTTAGTTTTGCAGGGGGAGAATACTGATTCACACTAGTGTATTAGACATTGGGTAACCATTTCACCTCATTAAGAACGTATTTTGTGTTTTCTTACATTGCTTTTACTATGTTATTTTTGTTTACAGGTCTGAGAAAGTTTACTATGAGATATACAGGAAAACAGAAGAAGCCAGGAGTGGGTTCAATACCTATTCATAGCACTACAGCAGCAGATTTAAAAAATCAATAGATAGTTTCTGACTTCTAGGTCAAGACGAGTTTCTGGTATTTCTTCTCACAGCGATTTTGTCTTAGCCGTATATATCACCAAGTATCATGTTCATAACGTGTCCAACCTCCAGATGCACCAGTTGGAACTACAGTACAAATTAAAAATTTGCTTTTACGTATAATTTATGATTATGTTGATAGCACAGAATAATAACAAGTGATTAATCAAAATATTGGCTTTCAGATTGTTTCCTCTAAACTTCACTTTCACTATGTAGTCTTACCAATGGAACCACCTGGTGGCACAGTCCAGTTAACAATCGAGCACCATTTCTGTCTGCCTTTGTGCCTACATTATAGATTAAAGGGGTCCTATTATGAAAAACAGATTTTTTTTTTCAGGTCCCTACATATAGAGAGAGGTCTTCCAATCATGACGTCACAACGGGAGGGATTGAGAAGAGTGATAGACATAGCCCAGCCCATCTGCGTGAGAACACCCCCTTATCCCCAGATAAGGATGTGATCCTCCCCGAGGTGAACTTCATTTCCAACGTAAAGGTAGCAGTGTGTAGCAACATCCTGGCTCAGATCTCAACAGGAAAGTTGCTCAGTTGTTGTTAAGTCAGCTTGTATTTGACTAACTATTGAGCTCTATTTTGGTCCTTGTATGAGTAGCCTGTGTGTGTGTCTGTATCTTATTTACAGTTGCTTAGGAGCATGACTGAAGTCAGCTTGTATTAAGCTAACTAGTTAGCGCTGCTCGGTCCAAGTATGTGTATGCACAGTGAATAAATGACTGCATAAAAGAACATGAAGGCCTGCGTTTTTGGTAGCTGATACGTTGAAAAACATGGAAAGCAATTATTAATAATAACTGGAAACATTGCCTCCTGATATGAAATCCTAGTTCAAATATAGCAACCTTTAATGGACATATAGGACCTCATTATTTCCTATTACTCTTCAAATATAGTGCAAAGATAATACATACGTGTGTGTGTGTGTGTGTGTGTGTGTGTGTGTGTGTGTGTGTGTGTGTGTGTGTGTGTGTGTGTGTGTGTATTTATACATATATATATATTACATATATATGTATATATAAATATCCACAACAGAGAACACGCTCTAGGAAATAAGGAGCAAGTGACAAGTCTGTGTGCAAGTGATTCCGGCAATGTCGCTGAACACGATGTGCATCTGAGTGCCTAGCTGCTTGGTGGTATGAGTGTTTTGGTGAAGGTACCAATGAGTGTGGCGTCATGCAGACCCAAGCATTTGGTTAGCTCTCTCTTCTGTCCTCTGTTCACATCTGTAAAGTGTCACTGAAACCAGTGAATCATTGCAGGTAATTAGTTTCTTGTGTCATCTGCACTCACCCTTGAGGGAGGATAGACAGGGGTCTGAGGAGGAAAGGAGTCCCTTGCCACCTATTTGACTGCTAATAATGAGGCATATATGAGACCACATTGTGATGGCACAACAAAGAATGAAGACTTTCTGAATGAATCATTTTTTCAAATGGAGACAGGCTGGAGCAGGAGGAAAACGAGATATAGGTGATTCATGGAAAGTGACCGCTGAGGCTCAGTGTGACAAATGATTTTCCTGAAAGAGAAAGATCTCTCACAGACGTCATCAACACCGACGCAATAAGAAAATCTGCTTTGACTTCAAACCCTTTCTTGTATTTCCTATTTCAAGAAATTAAAAGTATACTTTTTTCAACTAAGCCCCATCCTGGAAACAGTTAATCATTACAACAAGATATGCATATGTATCCTAAGCAAGTGTGGAATCTTGTAAACATCACAACGAGTCAATCAACAATTTGGCAAACATATGTACCCTTTTTTTTTTCTTTTTTTAGAGAGGATAATCTTATTCTGACGTCTTGGTCGATGATCCACGCTCCAAGACCAGAGCAGTTTCAGAGCACCACAAAACCTAAACACAGTTAATAGGTTTCTTGCCCTACAATTGCCCCATACTGCACCCTATACACTCTCAATGTCAGTATGTCATGTCAGTGAGTCCTCTGAGGGCTCAGCACACCAGCCCTTGGCTCCTCAGCCTCTTTCGCCAGACTGACATAGGGTGGCAAGGTGACTTCAGTCAGCCCCATTGGCATGGTGACAATCTCATCACCAGTCAGATCACCTTGTCTCGCCCAAGCACCTCACTGAGCCAGTTTTGCGTGTATAGATGTGAGAGAAGAAGGTGGAGATTTGTCCTGGAAAGGTGAGGACTGAAGGTTAGCCGCAGTGAGACAGACTACATGTGTGTGAATGAGAGGGACCCAAGTGGAAGAGTGACGTTACAGGGTGAAGAGATCAAGAAGGTGGAGGATTTTAAGTACTTAGGGTCAACAGTCCAGAGCAATGGAGAGTGTGGATAAGAGGTGAAGAAGCGTGTACATGCAGGATGGAACGGGTGGAGAAAAGAGTCAGGTGTGATGTGTGATAGAAGAGTTTCAGCTAAAATGAAAGGAAAGGTGCACAAAACTGTGGTGAGACCAGCAATTTGTTTGGTCTAGAGACAATGTCACTGAGGAAGAGACAGGAGACAGAGCTGGAGGTAGCAGAGATGAAGATGCTGAGGTTCTCTCTGGGAGTGACCAGGATGAATAGGATCAGGAATGAGTACATCAGAGGGACAGCACATGTTAGAGATAAATTCAGAGAGGCCAGACTGAGATGGTTTGGACATGTCCAGAGGAGAGATAGTGAATATATTGGTAGAAGGATGCTGAGTTTTGAACTGCCAGGCAGGAGACCTAGAGGAAGACCAAAGAGGAGGTTTATGGATGTAGTGAAAGAGGACATGAAGGTAGTTGGTGTGAGAGAAGAGGATGCAGAAGACAGGGTTAGATGGAGGAAACTGATTCGCTGTGGCGGCTCCTGAAGGGAAAAGCCAAAAGCAGAAGAAGAGGAGGATGTGAGAGAAGAAGGCGATCCTCTAAGCCTCCTGGCACAGAGCCACTGCCCTCCCAACACTTGACATTCCATCTGTCCCCTTTCTCCATTTCTTTATTCCTTCTTTTTTGCAGTCATTACGAGCTCTACTTTTCAAACTTTGACTTGGCAAGTCCAGAAAAAAACTGCTCTGGAGAAAGTGTATAAAATCATAATCAGGTCAACATATGCATACATGTGAGTTTGACTGTATTAGTCTCAGAAAAATGCAGTGTTTGCATGTGGATTGGTTTTCAGTAAGGTTACATAATAGTACAAAGGGTAGCCATCTGCTTCACCCCGGCCCTTAGGTTAGCAGCAAGGCCTAATCCAATACATTGCTGATGTGTTTATGTGCACGCATGTGGGTGTGCACACGCTTGTGTGTACCTAATCTGCCTGCACTTTCATAGCACTCTTGTGGGCGAGCTGGTAATCTCGCAGGGTGAGGCCAGCATGAGATTTAATCTTTATAGATAAACTTGTCTTTTTTTATCACAGATTATAACCCCTATCGATTATTCTTCTCTATACTTCTTTTCTCTTCCTACATATGGTATATTCCTTTCTAATTACTTTCCCAAATTGAAATAAGTACATCAACCGGCACAGATTTTTATCCTTAAGATCTACATAATGGTCTGAAATCTCTTTCTATGAACACTGGACCAGACCAACATCACAAAAGGCTCTTCATAGTGCAGATAGATTGACATCAAATAGTTTACAATGGAAATCTATCAATTTTAAGGCACAGGGTCAAACATTATTATTTACACATTGATATACGGGATAATTTTCTGATTTCCTCTGCTCCTATTAATAGTTAAATGTATTCTTGTTTTGAACAGTTTGAGGAAATATATTGTATTTCCCATCAAATCGGATCAATACAAAAGTGCCTGGTTGGCTTTGAGAAACAGCAACGGATATTTTCCACCTTTTTCTGTACTAAATATGCTAATTGTCACTGAATAGAAACAGTAATAGAAACAGTAAGGATATAACAAATCATTACAGAATTCATCTGTTAGAACCATCGATTCTGTTCTCATCATTAATCTGAAAGCTGGACCGTTCTTTCAGAGTCCTATGACGACACCCTTTTCCCTTCGTACTGAGGCAACCCATCAGTAAGATGTTGCCTGAGGTTTCAAAGGTTCAGTGGATCACTGAATGAGAAGCAAAGCCAGGAGCAACAGGCTCAACCATCCCTCCTCTAGACCGCTTTAGCCTCTCTGATCTTTGCTGATGGGGGAAATGATGAACATGGTTGCCTTTATTGGAATGAAATGACAACAGCAGGAGGAGAACATCCACATCATTTAGAATGAGGCCAGCAATAAAAGTAATTTGATCAGAAAAAAATGTCCTATGCATTTATCAGCAGCGTCATCTGCATGTGCAGAAACATTGAGTGTGTAAGTTACCATAGTGACCATATGTGACTGTAATGCTATTCACCAATGAGAGCAATCAGACGCTGAAGCAAGTAGGTGCAGAAATAAAGACGCTGTGTATATAAATAATTAGCACTCACCTTCTCCCAGCAGCGTCTTCTTCTCGCACTCAGTTATAATATATACATACTATATACATACTATATTAGAGACAGAGACAGAGTATGTGTGTGTGTGTGTGTGTGTGTGTGTGTGTGTGTGTGTGTGTGTGTGTGTGTGTGTGTGTGTGTGTGTCTGCTATGCATTCTGAGTACAAAACACCATGTGTGATATAGGATAGCATTAGTGCACACACCACACACGCATAAGAAAGAGAGACCACGCATCTGTGTATTACAACATGCAAAAAAATAATAATCTGGGTCAGCCATAAAAGCCTAATATTGAATATGAGAAAAAAGAAAAGATTAAAAGGAGGCTGTGGGAGTGGGCAGGCAGGTGGAGTTAGTGCTTCTTGAGCACACGACCTTGCCTTTTCATTTCAGCATTAGGAGAGCCTGCAGAATACATCCATCCATTTTCTGTACATCCACAGGGGGGCTGAAGTCTATCCCGGCTGACACGGGGCGAGAGGCAGGGTAACCGCCCAGACAGCCTGCCAATTCACAAAGAGCGACACAAACAACGTTTCACTTTCACACCTACGGATGATTTAGACTTGTCAATTCACCTACATCACATGTTTTACATTGTGGAGGGAAGACAAAACCCCCACTGGGAACCACGTGAGCACAAGAGCAACAGGCAAACTACATGCTAAAGCTTCATGAGAACAACAACATGGGAACATGGCAATAGTGGGAACAAAAGAATGAAGTCTTTTAGAAAGAGTTTGGGATGAGGGGACAGTAATACCGTAAAAGAAGAAAGGGTCATTCTTGTGCGACATTTCATTAACTTTGCATTGATAAATGAGGCTATGGTAGAGAGCAGATAGAGAGGAAGACGTGTACAGCGGCCATCGCTTCAGGCCTTGAAAGGGAAAGCAAAGGTGGAAGAAGACAGAGATTGCAGGGTGAAACCGAAAGGCAAAGACAATGTGATGAGGGAGGTGGAGGACAGGAATGAACATGTGGACAAGATGAAAGGATGAAAATGAGGTACAGGTGCAAAGAAGACGATGTGGGGAAAAAGAAAGCAAGAGGAGCAGGAAAAAGGATGTTTAAAGTTTGCAAAGAGCATTAAAAATCTCAGCAGTTTGATGTCGCCTGGGCTGAGGTTTGGCTCATTTAGCAGTAGCGGCCTAAGGAACTTGGGGACTCTGAATTAAAGGAAGACGATCATGGATTTTATGGGGGGGGGGGTCATTTGCAATTTTGACAGGAAATATAGATAGACTCAGGCAGCTGAAAAGCCATTACACGTCCAAATAAAATAACATCTCACAGGGCTAATGTGGCCTGGCATAATTAACTTGTATTTTACTTACTGGCTGAATAAATACAAAAACAGGACATCATCTGTGTTAATATAAATGGATGAATCACTCATCCAGATGATTAACGTCTGAATATTTTGAAAGTTAAATATTGCTTTTGTCTGACGAGCAAACACAAATTTCTCCTTCCTGTTCACACATGGCTATAACCATGTGTCACTGGAGTCTATTTTTGAGGTTCAATGTTGTTTGGCCTGGCAAAATAATAAAAAAAGGTGTATTATGAGGGAAACATATAGAAACAAAGAAGGCTATTTCAAATAATGTGGTGAACTGCAAACAGAGGCTCGTACTGTATGTAGATATAAATTTGCCCTGCTGGGCACTGCTCAGCTAAATGAGGTGATCCATCACCTAATGCTTTTGCAAATTGCCACATATTTGGCAGCTTAAACACCTAGCTGTGCAAGTTTAAAAATGAATAAGTACTTTTCTTTGGTATAGAGAGCTCCTCGACTACAGAGGAGCCGTCATTTGAAGGAATTTCAAATGGGACGCGATCTCTGAAAAGGTCGCAGAGGAGTAGAGGAGGGCAGCCTGCTGAGGATTTGAACCTGATGAAGGTTAAGCACCTAAAAAAACATCTCCTTAATCATCATCATTAGCTCCACAGGCGTATTCCCCCTGAACCCATCACCTCCGGTCCTCGGAGAATAATCTCACATGCAATCACGTGCAAACATGAAGAAAATCCGCTGTGTGCCATTGATGGAGTATGATGTATGTTTGGATCATCTAAGAGGATATATGAAATTGCAGTACAGCCAAAAAAATTCCAGCCACTTGAGTGAAAATGCATTCAAAATGCATTAAAACATCAGTGAAAGTAGAAATAACTAGACACTGTTTTTTTTTGTTATCAAGCCTTTAAACTGTGAAGACGCCCACAGGGAGATCAGTAACCGCTCTCTGTCAGGCTGCTTAGACACGACAGATAGATAAAGGACCCTTCTTTCGTTCTCCACTAACCAATTTTAGCCTCTCCATAAGAAATCAGAGACCACAATGTGTTAGAGGCTACTATAAAAGCAAGGGTCGCATCAGCCGAAGGACCTCTGTGTGAACCTGAAGGGCCCGATGTAGCTCCTGTAATTCGCTTAATGAATCAATGTGTAGTCTGAACACACCCCACACCACAGGAGAGAGGCTCTATGAGCTCTCAGTTACATCTGTGCCCTCGTATATAGGACTCCTCATACGTGACATACAAGCGCCTACAGTTTATTACAGGGAAGAAGATCACTTCATTAAAAAGTCCTTCAAAGGGGACGAAGAGCCGGGTTCCTTGTCATTCAAGACAAAGGGGGTACATTAACTACCTATCCTGGATAAGTGAAAGACTTCAACACCAAAAATGAGTTGGTTATCTCAAAGTTCAGCTTTCCTTTTGTTATTTTACAGTCTGCACTATACGTTAAAGAAAAGGAGGCCACAGGTACCTTGTGTGTGTTTTTGTGCGCAAGCATTTTTGTTTGTGTCCATGGGTGGATCCTCCTCGTTAAAGTCTGTTCAGAAAAAAATGTGCCTTTTAATTAAAAGGTCTGCTTGATTTAGTGTGATCAGCGTGAGATAAACAGAGACTGAAAGAGAAAGAGCAGGAATGAAATAAAGCAAGGAGGCCAACATGAAGGCATTCACCCAGCCAACGAGTCCGTCCCAGTGGGACTCATTCCGAATCCTCGTCAGCAGGGATGATAAATTCTGGAATATCAAATAATTACGCTGACTCAAGTCGTGTCTCTCTGTAGGTGTGCATAAACATATTCCCAAGTCTGTCCATCTCTTGTTTTGCTGTATTTATCAGTGCTAAGGAAGAGATCAAAAAATGCTGATCCAAACTCAGAGGTATGCACAAATACAGCGATAGGAATGCACACATACAGACACACACTCCACCACGTAATGGTTTGAATATTTCATAAAGTCTCATTAAGGACTGAATATAAAGTATAATGACACTGTTGAAGACAAGGTAATAAATTCAAGTCTCTTGCAAGCCTGAGCAGCCGAAATCCTACAGAAACATTAGAAACAGGAGCCAAAGACACCAAATGTTTCCTATTTCAGGCTCAGAAAACGAGCATCTCCTCACTCCCACTCAGCTTTAAAAGATCTTTCCAAATTAGAAACTAGAACCAAAGCAGTCAGAGACTGCAACAACCCACGACACCCCTGAATGCAAAATTTTGGACCAACATTGACCTATTTTCAGGGTACGTCAGGGTACCTATGAGCTAGCTTTGACCATAGATCAAAGTTGCTGGGCTGGGCTTGCACTATGAGCTAGTATGACAAAGCCACTGTGGCTCATTGTAAAAGAATTGAACAAGCCACAAAAAAGCCACACTCTGTGTCCAAGACAGTTGTGCAGCGCGCGGACGACCAACGCTCATTGCGAGGGGGCGTAGGGGGGACACCTCCCCACAGGGGGGAACGGGGTTCCTCCCCTTGGAAATTATTTAGAAAATGGGGTTGTTTTCCTGCATTCTGAGGGCAAAATCTTCTGTTCAGTTTAGCTACAAAAATACACTAAAGTCAACAGTTCAAGCTTAACTATCTTAATTTCTATCCTACTTTATGCAGGTATAAATTTGAGATTCAACAATTGCAAACTTTCATTCACTATGTGAAGATACAGTCATACAAAATATTACTCAATGTTTACTTGTAAGTTTTACTTAGACTAGAACACATTTTAACTTTGACCACCACCAACACCATTGGTATGCCATAGTTTAGTTTTGTTTTTTGTTTTTAATTCGATTATATGATCTTTCATTTCAATTTAAAAAGGCATGAAAAATAGCAAGCGAGGTGAATACATATTTACATGCATCGCTGGTTATTTCTGCCGGTCACAGGGATCAAAATTCTAAGACTACAAAAAAGTATTGATAATATCTTTCATTTACCTTCTGATCGGTCTGTCACCACTCCTACCCCCTCTCAGCATTCACCATTTGTTGTTCAATTAGAATTTTAACACAAACTCTACTATATAACACTGGATTCTTAATTTCTTTCGATCGATCGTCCTCACGTTGTCGTCACCAATTCGTGGGTTTAGCTTGTAAAAATAGAATCCTTTTGTTTTTCATTGGACGAGAGGGGGTCATGACCCGAGCGCATAGTTAATGATCGGGAGCGTTCGGGTCACGTCAGCTATTTCCGTCGGCCTGCACCGATGGAAATAGCGGCGCCAGCGCGAGAATAACTTTGTTATCGCTCAGGGTTTTTCGCGAGTCCAAAAAAGTTGTAAGTTTGAGCCTTTTTTTCCTAAAAGTAAGAACGCCACTGTGGCTATACAGGCTAAAAACCTTGTAGCCAATCTGGAATTTACACGCCTATGGCGACGTGGAAAATGGCTAGTGCAAGCACAGCATAGGTAGATCAAAGCACTAGCTATGATTTATGGTCTTACTCATACTGGCCTTCTCTCTTGTCTTTCTATCTTATCCGGTTCTTGAGTATACAAAAGTTTAAATTTAACCTTGACCTACTTATGTCAAGGTCAAGTTCATCAACTCATTTAATTCCCTTTGCTGCCCGAGTAATGTGCTTTTTGTTTCATCTTTCTATCTGCAATGGTTGCGAAGACATGTGGTGGGCTAACTAACGGACGAACGAGCGGACGAATGAATACACGAACACTGACAATCACAATACATGACCGCTTTGAAGCAGGATGTGATAAAAAGTGTACAAATATACTGTATTTACTCTCTCAATAAATTTATTGCCAGTGCTTTCAACAACCCTTCAAGCCCGTGGTTTATCAAGCATAACTAACATGCTAAATGCTGTGGCTAACCAACTGAGGACCCCCCCCCCCCCCCCCGGACCCCCACCCCCTTCTTTGAAACATATCATCGCAAACTGAATGACTGCTGACCTGTTGTTCAAGAAAAGCAAGCTATTTAAAAACAACACGAGAAATTATGACGGGAAATGTTCCCTTTTTTTCTTTTTAATAGAGAAAATAGTCCGGTGATTACAAAACAAAATTTTTCCTCAATTCTCACAAACAGAACAAAAAAATCAAAGCATTCTACTACAAACTTTGTTTTCGAGACTCGAGAGGAAGAGTCATGACAGATGAGAACGCAATTGTTTAACATCATTGTCAAAGTATTATTTCCTTCATTTCACAATTTGAGGAGGCATTCTGCTCAGAGTGGTCTTTGTAATTAAACTAATAGTAACTGAATCTGGCCCATAAATCCAACTCAGATGATCCTCTTTGGGTTGCTTTTAATTAGATTTGCATATTTACATAAATACTCACAAATTGGTTATGAGTGCCATTTGCTAGATTTCATTCCACAAATCTTTATGCAGTTTTCTGTCAGTCATATTGGAAAACATGTGAGGTGGAGGAGCTGGGGGGATGGGTGTCGATTACATAATAGTCCTGCATAATAAAACACTTTAATAGCCTATCTGCATATGAATATCTACTTTTCTGTGTGTAAATGTAAATTTGTATATCCATGCAGGTATGTGCTTATGTACATGTATGGAAAAGAGTGTGAAAATAAATGTCCATACATACTGAGCATATCATGGCCTTGTCTACTGACTGGCAAGTACACGACAAGGGAGTGTATGTAAAGCCTTAATTGAATTCTTTTTGCAATGACGCAGGCACACAACACTGGCTTATCTGGCCCTGAATTGCTGCTAGTGAGATATAATCATGCTGCATGAAATAAGCCCTACCTGAGCAGAATAGTGGTACAAACCCCGAGGGCTGCAGGGGAACACTTCAATTAGTCATAAGGTGAGGAAATGAGGGAGCAGGTGGAGGGGTATAAATTAGAAATATGGACAGAGAGATACAAAAGAGGGAGTAGGTAGGCAAAAAAACACGTCAAATCTGCACATATTGGACAACACATAAGCCAATACCAATGTACAGCTGGGCTTGCGCTATCCGATCACCACTTCGCCATCGGCGAAGTAAATTCCAGAGTGGCTACAAGGTTTTTAGCCTATGTAGCCACAGTGGCATTCTTATTTTTAGGAAAAAAAGGCTAAAACTTTTTTGGACTCGCAAAAATCCCCGAGCGATAACATAAGAAAACAAACTTCTTCTCTCTCTAGGCGGCGCGCATCTTCTTCTTTTTCTTCTTCTTCGTCGGCGCGCATGCCGACGGAAATAGCCGAAGTGACCCGAACGCTCCTGATCATTAAATATGCACCTCCTACATGTCCTCCTCTCGTCCAATGAAAAAAAAGGATTCTATTTTTACAAGCTAAACCCGAGAATTGGTGACAAGGCGAGGACGATCGATTGAAAGAAAATGAGAATAAGTGTTTTATAGTAGATTTTGTGTTAAAATTCTAATTGAACAACAAATGGTGAATGCTGAGAGGGGGTAGGAGTGGTGACAGACCGATCAGAAGGTAAATGAAAGATTATCAATATTTTTTTGTAGTCTTAGACTTTTGATCTCTGTGACCTGCAGGAATAACCAGCGATGCATGTAAATGTGTATTCACCTCGCTTGCTATTTTATATGCCTTTTTAAATTGAAATGAAAAATCATGTTATCGAATTAAAATAAATAAATAAACTATGGCATACCAATGGTGTTGGTGGTGGTGGTGGTGGTCAAGGATAAAATGTCTTCTAGTCTAAGTAAAGCTTACAAGTAAAGATTGAGTAATATTTTGTATGACTGTATCTTCACATAGTGAATGCAAGTTTTCCATTGTTGAATCTCAAATTTATACCTGCATAAAGTAGGATAGAAATAAAGATAGTTAAGCTTGAACTGTTGACTTTAGTGTATTTTTGTAGGTAAACTGAACAGAAGATTTTGCCCTCAGAATGCACTAAAATGCAAGTCGGTGCGCCGCTGTCTTGGACACAGAGTGTGGCTTTTTGTGGCTTGCTCAATTCTTTTACACTGAGCCACAGTGGCTTAGTCATACTACCTCCTATAGTGCAAGCCCCGTACAGCAATACAGTATATCTTAAGTGACAGGCCAATATTGTTCGATTGAAATCAGTCAGGCTCTAAGAGGAAAGGAGTTTGTCTAATACATGAGGAATACCAGCTCATGTACTATGTTCTTCTCAGTCTTCTGGGTGCTATTATAACAATCTGCACTATTTTCCATTGACATGTTTTGTGATGTTTCCGATGGACATTACAACATATTTTCTTTGGAAGCACTCTGATGAATTTAATGAGAAAAAAAAGCACAGTAGCTGCAACTCAAGATGTTTTAACGCAGCCTTATTTTCAAGATCCACCCAAAGGGAGCTGCTGCTGTAGAGCATGTCTAAGAAGAAGAAGAAAAGAGGTTTTTAACACAAAGTAGCTGTCATAATGATCAAAACATGAGCTATGTCCGTCCTCTCCAGCGCACACAGGCGTGTGCAGGCAGAGGCAATGAAACAGAGGGATGGAAAAGGTTACTGTTGGCTCACATTCATGCTCTCATTACACAAACCATAACCCACCCTCACAACCGTGAGGACAGCAGCTAACCAACCACAATGACAACTTACTCAAGCGGAGCCACAGTCATGTCCTGAACATGCAAAATATCACATGTGAACGTGTCTCCCTGTTGCTATGGCTACTGAATCCCCACATTCCAGCAGAGAGCTCACTATTTAACCATATATCACTGTATAAAAACTCATAGGAGACAAGAAGTTCCATTGCAACTACAGCGCAAAGTGCCTGTATTGACAGGTCGTGTGCGTGTATGTGTGTGCGTGTGTGCGTGTGTGTGTGTGTGTGTGTGTGTGTGTGTGTGTGTGTGTGTGTGTGTGTGTGTGTGTGTGTGTGTGCGTGCGTGCATATAGTTCTTCCTGCTGTGACTGCATTTCCTCCAGTGATGACATCACAGCGCTTCTGCAGTCTTGGTCTTGGATTTAAATGATGGTGGATTCACTGACCCTGAGGAATGCTTTACTGCTGTGACTCCCTCAACCAGACGGTGTCTCCTTTTGTGAGTCTGGCCTGTCTCCCCTCTGTTTCTCTCATGTTCATCTTTGTCCCATGAGTTATAGCTCCCAGACACTGTTATGAATCTACTTGTAAAACAGCAGCACATGGCACACACACACACACGCTCAAACACCAGCACCCAAACAAGTGCATTCACACATACGCATTAGTACACACACTGAAACCAAAACACAGCAGCGGCAAACTCAGGAATAAGCAGCTTTTGGAGATGAGTTCAAAAAAAAAGTCAGCCGTCAATCTGGGATAAAGAGATGAAACCCTTGCTACTGTATCACTCACTCTTTCATAAGTCATTCCATCAACCGCTGAATTAGTCAGGAATTAGCAAATAAAAAGGCAGTGAAACATAAGGAAAAATACAACAAAATAGAATTTAAAAAAGGAGAATAAAAGACACAAATAAGAAAAAGCTCAGAGAGGAAGGGAAGAGATTAAATACGCTTTGGACATCTGAAAAAGATGACTTATAGCATTAAAAAAAAGCTAAAAGGTTACTGGAGAAATGTTTCTCTTTAATCCTTCTTTATGAAGACCTTCAATACAGCTCATGAATTTACAATATTATGGAAATGGGTTTTATTGACTAAAAATGACACACAAATAACAACATGTAAAATAATATGCAATACATTCTCAACAGAACATATTCAACATTTTACAGATTTTCTGACAATAATGCAGCCACATATTCAAAGAGACTACAACACAGAAAGCTGGATTCTTGTTGGTGCAAAGCCAGCCAATAAAAATTGGGACAAAATCCAAATTGGAGATTGTGCTGAAATATGTTCACAAACCAGTATAGGACTACAAAGCAACAGAGTTGTCGTAGGTGGTGCACAGAGACTTGTGGTGGGCTCATCGCCTCATCGCCCTGTTCTCTGATTTTCTCTACATATCAATCACACCACAGGATTTGAACTGGCAGCAAACTCATAGCACCAAGAAATCCTCTGACGATGTAGTAATACAGGATAAGCAAGTCTGACCAAGTAGGTATGACAAAGAAACACCAAGTGCATCTCACTGAGCCCTGTCTGCTTTACGTCACATCTCAGGTGTTTCAGGTCTGGGCGCCGTTGTGTTTCATGCCTTAAAACGCTGACAACAGAGCGAGTGGCAGCAAAAACTCTGAACGCATCACAATTCCTCTGTCCCTGCCATCTGGGATGCACCGCACACAGTAAATGAGTGCACATTTTCATTCATGCACTTGTTCTTGGAAAACAGTCCAAGGGGAGTTTCCAGCAGGTCTGCTGAAGCAAAAACACTGATTCATGTAATTTTAAGTCAGCCATTCCCTGTGTTCACACTGGAAATTCAATAATACTTCTTTAAGCAAAACTTTGTGAGCAAAGTCGTATTTTCTTAATGGTGAGGCATCCCAAGTGACATGGCTGAAGATGTAAATTTATCTGTGCTTCGACACAAAAGCACAAACAGAACACTCAATTTACATTTCAGTGCAAACAGTTTGCATTTAATAAATACATCAGTATGGCTCTGCGTGTGCTTGGAGAATCAAAACATATAAGCTAAACAATGTAATAAATACATCAATTGGAAGAAAAATAAGTGTGTAAAAAGCAAATAACCATGTAAAAAGGTTTCAAAAAGAACTCATACTGTATATGTATTGTATATGCCTCAAACACAGCAAAAAGACCATACAGCGTTTAGGTAGCCTGAGCCATTCCAACTCAATCCTCTAAGTAATACTTGCATGATTAGTTAAAGAAAATATACATGTAAATAAATACACAAACACTCCTGGATCTGTCCCTTTTTCTAGATATAAACCAAAAGTTTGCAAATATACATCCTTCTACTGTGATTCTTGGAAATCCACCCTATAGCTGTTCGTGATTTTTTTTTTTTGCTAATGTTACATGTTATAAGACATTTCTATGATAAATACTACCGTCTGAACTATATACTTCAAGTGTGCTACACTGGTTAGAAACCATGCCAAAGCCAAGGTCACTAGCCCACTCGTCTTTCTGATAATGGATAAGGTACAGCAGGGTAGAAAGCCGCCCATCTGACTTTAGTCTGCCATGGCTAGCTGAGCTGACAGGAGCTAAAGCCGAGGCTCCCCACATGTGTTAATCTCTCAGATTTAAATGGGAACACCGAATGCAGTGCAGAGCGCGGAGCACGGCAGGTCTGTTGGATCCGTGGACATATAGTTTGTCTGAGTACACGCACAAAGCCTGCACAAGTATGCGTGCACATACTGAGATACACGCAAAAACCCAATCACACATTCATTCACATTTTCATTTCCAACAGTCACATGTAGGGAAGAGGCAGATAAACACAAATAAGTCATATAAAGACAAATATGCATATATGGAAAGCAGCAGATTGCAGCCACTTAAAAGACAATATCTCTTCATTCTCCATAGCCCTAGACCGGGAAAAAAGCAAGGAGCAGAAAACCATGACAACCAACTTTTGTAACTAACACAGTCAGAGCCATACAGGTCGCTCAGCAAGGGTTAATCTGAGCTGAGTGAGAGACGGAGAAAGTTAGAGAGAAAGACACAAAGATGGAGGGAGAGAGAGAAAAAATACTGATTAAGGTTACCACTGTTTGTAGATCATTGATACACTGTAAATCATGAATAGAAAGGCCAAGTGAAAGGCAGACTTGCAGCATTAAAAGGGCACAATAATCGAGTTGGTGCAAACCACTAATTAGAATTTATATAATTGCTGTAAATGAAAACATACAAAAATGGAAAAAGATGGTTGCAATCTCCCTGGACCGCTCTAAACTAGACAAATGAAATTTGAAAAGATGTGACGAAATGACACATGAAACAGGAACCTCAGCAAAAGAGAAAGAAGTGGACGGAATGATGAGAAAATGTTGTGCTTGGATAAGCATGGATGTGTGTGTCGTCTGTGTTAAGATAGAAAATGGATGAAGGAACCATGTTCTCTTGAACCTGATTCTCAAACCTATAGGACAGGGTAGGTAGAGAAACAGTGACAGGGGATGAACAGAGTCAGGATGAAATGCACACAGAATGATTACGGTGTCTGTCCAAAGAAATGCACACACAAAATTGCACACTTCATCCATCGCCCGCAGTGACTGTTCCAGCAATCCTTCACTTATTCAATGACCTCCCATCTAGAGATTGAGCTCTTTGACCCTTTCGGGGTCAGCAATAGAGAAGATGAAAATTACGGAGGAACGGAGAGTAATGAAAAGAATAATCAATACTTCGCCTTAATTAATAACCTCCACTGCAGTGGTGAATGTTGGTGATGTTCACACTCTATAAGTTCAAGGATTTTTTTTTCCTTCCTCCTCTCCTCCTCCTTTATCCTTCAGTCTCCTCCCTCCAGTTCTCTACCTCTTTCCTCATCATTAATCTCTGAAAATCGTTGGCTACACAGATTCCTCCCAATCGATGCAATTCCACCACAGTCTTGTCTGATTTACCACATGGCTGAATCCCTGTACGAATCTCGCCTGGACAGGGGAAGAGAGATAGAGATGGAGAAAGATGCAGTGCAGTGAAAGGAGAGGAAAAGGAGCACTAAATGACATAGACCATAATCGTCATATAACCTCCATCAAAGTCACCAGCAGTTACAGTCTGGAGGCTAAGTACCGGTTCAGCTCACGTAAGGTACAGTTTGTGTTTGTGCTTTTATGATCCTTAGCCATGTAAGGAGATTACCATAACCCTGATTTAACAGTGCTCTTGTATGTGCATATATGACTGTAGGAGGGATATAAGTCTGCGTATTCATAAAAGCTCACGAATGGACCACATGTGCATCTACTGAGGGACGGTACACTCCCACCCGTTAGGATAAATGTCAGGGTCCAGGTAGCAGGACAGTCAACAAGTCAGGTTAAGCATGCTTGGATTCCTGTTTCAAAGCTCATCTCCAGCTTGCTAACATGATGCTAAACCCAGCTGGGAGCAGGACGACAGCCAGTGGGTCAGGTTTTCTCTCACTTCAGACTCTGAACAGGCTTTCATTTAATTCCCTCACTAGTCAGTTTTACATCAAAGCTGCTTGTTTTTGGGGGTTTTTGTGGACAATCTTGGGCACACAGGAGAGAAAACCACCTGTTTCTGAGCTCCACTCAAGCATCGCCATTATCTTTACAGCATAGAGGCTGCAGTAGAGTTCATGCACCAAGCGACACACATGCACATCCACAGAGATTTATTCAGTTTCTGTAGATTTGCCATGTGGTTTCTCATTGACAGCATCGACTAAACATCTCTTCCCCACTCGTCATCATCAGGGATATTATGTGCTGCGAAACAGTATGGATCTCCTACAACACGACAGGAAATCTTTGGGAGTGTCCATTGATCTGAATCAACCACACCCAGCTCTCAATCAACGTCAAATTAATGGTTTGACATTATTGTGCAATGTACCAGGCTACCCAATAGAGCTGCCACAAACAATCATTTTGACAGTCGACTATTACCGATTTTTTTTTTTTGATTTGTTGACTAATTGGATGATACGTAAATTGAACATAACACATAGATGTTACTACGCCAGCATGATGCTGCTCTTATATAACCATCATTAGTTTTTAGCTTGAAGTGTTTAAAGTACATGCTAACTGAAAATAAGATGTAAGATGTAAGATGATAGTTTATTAAACCTTTATGAAAATATGCTTGTAGCAACAAACAATTGTTTAACGGTGAAGCATAAAGTGAAAACAGCAGAGTAAAATAAGGAAAAAGCACTTTCCTAAACAACACAAAAATAATTACTTCAGGTTTTTATTTTAGGTTTTTCTTTCCTTAATTTGTCTTTGGAATCAAAAAAAGCAACAATGAGGTAGGCACCTGTAACTACGTAATTATTGTCATTATTAACATTACAGAAAACACATGAATTATGTGTGCTAGTATGCGAGTAAGCTTCTTTTTCAGATGCTCGCACAAAAACACACATAAGCGTTGACTATTAAATTAGTTGTTGACGTTTTTAATAGTTGACATAATCATGACTAGTTGACTAATGGCGGCAGCCCTAATACGGTGCAGTTAAATGTGCATGCAAAAATAAATAAGACGAGAGAAAAATGGGGGATTTTCCGCTATGCTCACCCACAAAAAAACAAAACTGCAACAAAACTCACAGTGAGAGTTGCAAACTTGCCAGCCCTCTGCCGACATGGAAACAAAACAGAACAGCTGGATGCTGGCTTAAAAGTGTTGTAAACCTGGAACAAGAGCTCACCAGCAAATAGACAGAAACACAGACCGCCGAACAGAGACAGAGAAAGCAGCTTTTTAGTCTGATGAACAGTCAATACCGAGGCCCCCTTAGCACAGATGATTTCACCCTCTAAACATCAATCAAATAATCAAAGCAGCTACAAATCAACCTGAAACTCTTAGCCTGTCAATACCAAACTGAGCTAAAAACAGGTGGTGCTGGATTAACAGGCTGTTTTCCAGACAAAGGGCCTCTATTCTAGTGATCAGCAGCTTTAAGGAACAGAAAGGCAAATCACTTTGTTTTCTAACTAGTTAGGGAACAGAGTGGTGATTCAGCCAGTCTTAAACCATTGCATAACAAAAATATAATCTAATAATAATCTTATATTTTGTCAAACAAAGCATCTAAATTATAAAAAGGTTGTTCCTCTAAACCTTCAGGGAATTCTAATATTGTGACATCGATTACAAGTTCACACAGGTTCGAGAAACAATGCAGGAACATTACGTAACACCACAGACGACAAATTGAGTTAATTCAGGATTCAATAGAAAAAGAAATTAACTGACAAATTTTGCCATGCAACGCTGTATGAGTTTTGAGAATATTGCCTGCTGATGCCCTGACACAACAACACCCTCCGCAGACTTTGATGAACCATCCCATGCACACGCCGCCCTGGCCAGGCTGCACCAGTCAAGCACATCCGTTCTGTCGTTGCCTTGAAAATGGCCTTGATGCTTCTGTGTCATCAGCCCCAATCGGTAACCGGTCATGCAGACACTCCTTACCTATACACCCCATCAGGCCAGAAACCGAAAGGCAGAATTGTACAAATAGGAGCAGAAAGCAGAAAGCAATAAAACTGAAAGGTAGAGACAAATATACCAAAAGGTGACAGAGAAGCCTGGTATAAACTGGTGACATACTTTTAAAATACTCTTCACAAGAAAAAAATATGTGCACATAACATGTAGCAGAAGTCAACAAATAAACACAGTCTGGCGCATGAACTTGAAATTCTACAGTAAAGTGGAGCTGACTGTTAAGTTCCCAAGCTAAAGTTCAGCAGCCTTTGCTACCGTTGTGCCACGTGAGTCTGTCAGCGAGAGCCGATGGGACTTTGGCTGCATAGGGGATTAGATCAGGAAGCCAAACCAGAACCACAGTTAGTGTGTGTGTGTGTGTGTGTGTGTGTGTGTGTGTGTGTGTGTGTGTGTGTGTGTGTGTGTGTGTGTGTGTGTGTGTCAGGACAAGGCCTAATCACTTAATGAACACAGAACAGCACCACTCCTCTGAGCTGGACAGCCAGATCAACCGGAGGCCTTCCACTTTCTCGTCTCCAATAATACCGACCAATCGCAGGCTGGGAAAACTCACGCAGAATTACCCTCACTGGACAATCCCACTGCCACTCATGATCGAGCCTGGCCTATTGGGCGCTCACGGTTGCCAAGCCAACCTCTTGTGTGGGGCCTGGGAAAGAGATCTGACAGATTAACAAATGGTTAATGGGTGAATGGGATATTATGCACTGTCATTAATCGAAAATAGGTTTGGCGGGGACTAGCTACACGGACGCCAGTGACCAAATGATTTTTCTAATGCAGAACTCACATAATGCAGGACCCCGCACATTTGAAACATGAAGACAGAATTGGAATAAAAGGGCCAAAACATGAAAAATTAATACAAATCATTAAATTAGAAAACTCTCTGAGTGAAACAATGCTAAAATTCTCCACATTAAAATGGATAAAGATGTCAGCGTCTGCTGTGATCTGTTATTAGACAATTGTTCCACCAGACCAACACCTGAGGTTAGAAAGAGAGTCATCCACATTTGCCTCCATGCTGACGATACCATCCTCATTTTTGGATGATCCCAGAGACACCATATGATTAAACGTCTAAACCCAGCAGACCATAGAGCCGGCATTAAAGCCCCCCAAACAGCCATTACACTTTCCTCAGATGGATTTAAAAGAGCATGATCCTCCTGCAAACACAAATGTATAAATATGTGCAGGAAAACATTTCCTATTACAGATCTAACTAGAATATAAACTACAACATTCATTTCACCTGTCAGAACACGCCACAGTCATCACACTGCAGAGCTCACCTCCTGTACTGCCTGAATAAACCAACTATGGATGCATGTTTTGGAATTTAAATCTGATGAGGGATTTGTGTTCAGAATGTGCTGTGCTGCCCGAGAGTTAAAGAGGTTTATTAGCTAGGAAGCCGCACTTAGAACAAATTTTTTAAAAAAGAGAAGGAAAATAGACATACTACCATTAACGTAGACTTGGGAGTGACCAAGAGAATATCTCTTAGCCTACACACAAACATTTACATGTACACAAGGCTGCTCAGCGTGACCAGCTGGACAGAGCAGGGGAGGCAGCAGCTACTGTAGCCGTTTTAGACAACAGATGGGAAGAAAATCTCTCAGCAAACAGGAGAGGAGAGGCAAATAGGAGGGGGGAAAAGTCTAAGACTCTCTATGTGGAGCGGAGAGCTTAGGGAGCATACTGCATCACCCCTGCCATCTCTGCCTACTGTGAGCCTGTGTCTCCTTTCACATGCCTCCACCGGCTTGCATGAAGCTGACCACAGAGGATTGTGTCTGCACAGTTACAAATGCTGACAACAGGGCTAAACTGAACCACAGTAGTCAGGGGCACACACCAAAACACAGGCATCACCTAACTAGACGTGACATATTGGAGAATGATGTCTTCCCTCTTTTACCACAAATTGTACATGTGCAACAAGCAACTTTAACAGAATGCAGAGTCATTGCTGGGTGTGTTGAGATGGTGCTATTCAGCTGCACAGATGGATAAATAAATGATGATCAATGCATAGCTCTTGTTTCCAAGCACCGGAGCAGCACACGGTGTGAGATCTGTCAAGGTGCGATCCTCTGCTCATGTTGGAGGAAAACCCGCGTATTGCAGGCAGAACCTCCAGTCGGAACGCCTGCCTGCGGACTAAGAATAGATCAATGTATCAGGCAAATCGGGATTAACAGGGTTGTGCTCCAATGACAGGACAAACAGCAACCGGATGGAATTATGCAAAAAGTTCATTTTCCGATTTCCATCACATTGGGGTCTCTGATTTTTCCACGTTGTTCTGGTCCCGCACACACACGCACACACACACACAAACCCGCACACACACACCCAGTAAAACGCCAACGCACAACCAGTAAACCATTGTAAATCAACATCACCTAAATCCCCTCGTTCCTCGTCCCGCCGTGTTAACACTAATTATGTCAGCTCATTATAAGGTTAAAACAACCCACAAAAAAAAAAAAAATGTCCCACGGGGCTTGTCAGGTGTCTGTAACCAAGAAGTTTATCACCTGCGGACAACCAGACAACTCGCCGCGGAGCGCTCCGAAAATAAATCCTGCAATTAAAAAGGGATGCAGTGAGCTGTCCCAACTAACCTGTCTGTCCTTTGCCCAGAGTCTTCTCCAAACGGTAAGGTCCCACGTAATTGGCATGTTGGGCACCGCTGTTGTCTTTACCGGACGATGACATGTCGAATCTGTGTGACACTTTACAATAAAAGCGCAGACAATTAAAACTGTCCTAGCTGGAGGTCCGAGCCGCTATCGTGTCCTCTTTTACTCCCCAGCCTCCTCTCTTCTTCTCCGGGCTCCTGTTCCCTTCCTCACTCGCTGTTTGAGGAGGTCAGGTTATCGCTTTCTCTCCTCTTTTCTCCTATTGCTGCAGACGAGGCGCAAACGCTTTGAATATCATTGTTGGTTGAAGCTGTCGTTGTGCGTCTGTGGGAGGTGTCGGAGAGCCGAAAGGGATGATTGACAGCCGCGTCAGCCAATCGGAGAGCTGGATGCTATGACGCTCTTCAAATTATTGAGCGTCTCTGAATTTTTATTTTATTTTTTTGCATGTTGTAGTTCATTAAAACCTGTTTAGAAGAAATTATAATAACAATTAGTTATTATAATTGTTATAATGTTAAAGTAGAAAGTTCTGGCAAAATATAAACATGATATTTTTTATCAATACAAAATGACTTTTGTTTACTGTTTATTTTTATCCTGACAAATGTATTTGTATGAAGGGATGCGACATTGGTGTATACATGATCCAAAGTTGATCCATAGTCATTTGTAGGTCCAGTCACTACCTGCTTCAATCCATGTCTTGCCATGACAGCATTGAGTCCCTTGTGTTTTGGAGCCAGATTGAAATCTCCACGTACTATGATGGACTTTGTGTGGTCTAAGCTGTTAATTGAATCATTGAGTCCTTGGAGAAAGGATGTGGCATTACTACCCGGCCTGTTATAGATAACATAGATCAAAGCTAGTGCTTTGATCTATGGTCTTACACTGCCTTTCTCCCTCGTCTTTCTATCTTATCCTGTTCCTGAGTGTACAAAAGTTGAAATTTGACCTTGACCTAGTTTTCTCAAGGTCAAGGTCATCATCTCATTTTCATCCCCTTTGCCGCCCGAGTAATGTGCTTTTGGTTTCATCTTTCAATCTGCAATGGTTGTGAAGATATTTGGTGGACGGACAAACAGACGGACGAACACACAAACACTGACAATAACAATACATCACCGCTTCGCGGGATGTATTAAACTTCTCTTCTTCAGAACATAAATTCAGATATGTAGGAAACTAGGTAAAGATAAATTTAAATACCCAAATCAAGAAAGAAGTTGGGGTGGAAGTTAAATTCCCTCATTCTGAGTAACTGTGTCCAGAATGTATTGCCCTAAGTAGAGCATAGCTCCATAAATAAATAATTTAAGTTAAGATAATTTTCCTGCAGCAACAATAACAAATACCTCTGTGGAGTTCGGATACTGGTGGTAGCGGCTGTGGCTGATAACTCTGCTGACACTGATGAGACTGGTGATGAATATGGGGGTATTGTTAAAAAAAAATTGGATGGCAGAAGAAATGTGAAAGACTGCACATAACAACAGCATGAGTGAATGAGTTGTAGACAGAGAATTGTGTTTAAAAAGACAAACCGCCAATCAGGTTATCATTGGATGACCTGTTCTACCATCTGGGCCACTGCCACCTCCAAAAGAGAAGGCACTGCTGGGAGTCAAACCCAAGATCTCCTGTTTACTAGACAGGCGCTTCAACCAACTAAGCCACAGCGCCTGGGACATTCAATATATGAAGTTAAAGCTCCAAAAATTGACAGCAATAAATTAGGACAGCATGTATGAGAAGTCTGCAAGACAACATTGTTTATTTGTAAAAATGTGTCATCTTAGCACATCAAGAAATGAATCAATAAAGTCAACAAATCAGTCTTTGGCACAGGGTTGTGCAAACTTAAGCACGATTGTAGAGAACTTTAGAAGCTGCTCTACCATTACAACATATGAAAGCCCAACAGCATTGACAGATTATTTTTAATGCAGTGCTTTTTTAATTATAAATAATTTTAAAGTGTGTTTCCTGCCTGTCTCATCACCTTTTTTTTCTTTGAGTTTTTCCCAACTCTTTTTCCCAAATCTTCTCTCCTCCTCCCTCATGCATTGTACACCTAAACATAACTCTCTCTTGCTCAGTGTGTGTGTGCGTGTGTGTGTGTGTGCGTGCGTGCGTGCGTGCGTGCATGTGTGTGTGCGTGTGTGTGTGTGTGTGTGTGTGTGTGTGTGTGTGTGTGTGTGTGTGTGTGTGAGTATGTGTGGGAGGGGGGGGTACAGCAGGTGGAGAAAGTATTGGCCCTCCGATTCATTTCACACCCCACTGGTCTGAGACCTGTGACTGTGCCTTGGCCTGTTGTCTGATGCTCACACCCTGTGAGAGTACAGGTGTCCGGGGATACACACACAGACATTTTTTATGCACACACGAGCACACTGTGACCTCTAATTATTCTTAAACTAAATACAAAGTTGAGAGGGCTGCAGAAATAATGAGTAGGAAGCACTCCATCTTCAACACAGCAGACTTCACAGCAGTAGGCAACTTCCGATCCATGCACATTCCAGAATGTTTTAATATTATTAATCTTATGATTATCGTTGCCTTTCACCAATTTATTACATGAGAAATTACATTGTTCAGGAGGATCATTTAATATCCTTTCATCCTAACTCCATCCTTAAAATTCAACGTTGCTGAAAGATTAACATGCTGAGTTTTTATCGGCAAGAGACACGCCTCAAATTAGGGAAAAATATTGAATGTAACATAAATAAAAGCTATAAATCCTGCAGGTAGAAGAGAAATATTCAGACTCATAACATAAGCAACTTAAGAGAGGGCATATTTTGTATTGCCACACAAGAAGACTCCCTTCTTCCTCTACTTTTACTTTTCAAGTTTACTATAAGCACACAACCCACTTTAGTGTCTTTGAGCCTTTGGTTGAGCATGTGTGTAGTTATCCCTGTTGCCCTTCAACACGCTGGGACCTGGGTGTGCATGCAGAGGTGTGACCCACACTGTCGCCCACGTGACTACATGGTGCAGGTGGACTTGGCATGTGATGTCAGGTGTCAGGTGGGCACCATCTCAATAATGCATCACGGTCCTCACCGGCGCTGTCAGACACGCCGCTTTGAAGCGTTCCAGAAACATCTGTAGCTTGAGCTGTTAATCACCTCGCCTGTATTTTCCTGCTTTCCATCATCCCCTCTCCACTTCTTCCAGACATGCATCCCTCTCATCCCTCTTTCCTGCAAAGAAATTAATGACAAGCGTTCTTAGTTAGAGTTCGAGCTTGTTTATTTTAATCAACAAGATAAACAAAATTCAAAACAGCTCCTTGTCTTCAGAATAGTCGACGGGGTAAGAATTATCAAAGAGCTGTTCAGCCGAGCAGCAATCAATTGCAACGGTAGGTTCCAGCACTTCACAGGACGTGAATATTAATAGCTCCTTTGCAAACAAGCGATCTAACTAAGCAATTCCATAACAAAAGGAAACAGGTAATATTTTGTGTACTACAAGAACTCCTAAGTAGAAGTTATTTTCGAACAAAAATCTAGCTGCTGTGGAAAGATGGGATGAACAATGAGCAATACCTGAGAGAAAACACAGAGGGAGAGATAGAGATGGAGAGATTCACTAAAACCGTATTTGATATATGGCAAAAGTCCAATAACCTCTGGACGTGAGAACAGAGCCCAGACTGCGTAACAGCTCCACCTTATTGCCATAATGAATAGCTTCATAATACAGTCTGACCAATTCAGCTAGGGCTTGTAAACACACTCCCTTACGCTAAATTTGGAAACACATTAACGGCCTGATGCACAAATGCAAATTCACAAACTGGTTGTGATACAGTGGCCAGGAAGACATACAGTATATGTAACCTCAACCCCTCCAGGTCGATCGTAGAGGGTTACTGCCAGCAGGCCGCGTGCTGGAAGCTGAAGCCGTTACTGGGTTGGACAACATCAACAACATCAACATCAACATCAACATTCATCAACATACAGAAGAGATTATTGATGTTCATTTGCAAAACATTCAGAACACTGGAGAGGACAGAAACAAAGGAAAAGACAACAAAGGTGATTTTGGGGGTTTATAAAACAAGACTAAAAATCATTTGTTAGAATTTCAGCTTTAGTGCAGCAAACCAACAAATGACAGGCAAGGGCCACTATTTTGTTGTTGTTGTTGTTGTTGTTGTTGTTATTGTTGTTGTTTTTAATGAGAAAGGAACAACAAAGGTAATGACAAATAGGAGAAAAGGAACACGTGAAGTAGTTTCTCGTGGAACAGATCCTTTACTCACCCACTGAACACACAAAGGATTCAGGGCAGTGAAGAAGGGCACACCCAAAGGCAACAATAGGAGAGGTAACTTATTCCATTGGCCAACTTGGGTCTCAGAGACTTGTAACAGTGAATTCTCACTTCAATCAATTCATTCTGAAGATTTGTACGATGTATTCTTAGTGAAAAAAGTCTGCATCTTCAATAGAGATGGCAACCAAATCCATATAATTAAAGACATAGTGTTATTCAACAAAGATCGTTCAATGCAGGAACCATGCAGGAGTGTGACTTTTAGTCGCATGTGTGATGACACCTGAGAATGACCCAGACACTGGAGGACACGTGTGAATGTCACCAGCTCTGCACCGGTACTTTGGCATGTGGGACAACCCAACAAGTCCTGCATGCAAACAAGTGGGACATACAAATGTGTGCGCACACACTCAGGTGCACATATGTTCCAACGTCTCTGCTCATGTACCGTGACCAGCGACCTGCTGCTGTTGATTTCAAATGTCACAACAGTGTGCTGGTTGTAGGCTGACATGCCCAGGAGTAAGGTTGTAAAGGGAATACTCCCCACAGGGAATAAAATTATCCCCTCAATCACACACACTCACAAACAAGCTGCAGCTCTACTGCCCTCTACTGGTCCCAGATGTGCACAACCCATCCCTTCCATAACACTATAAAGATTCTGAAGATGTGGAGACGCTCATTCCTGCTTTGCAATTATGACAATTATGACAGTTTTATCAGATCTCAGCCTAGTAACAACGACTCTCAGGTTTTCACACGGCCTCGCACATGGTTCCTCTTGAAATCACAGCTGCAGTCATCTGACCCAGTTTGCGTCTTCTCGGTGGATCATCAGTCTTCAGAGTCTCTCAAGAGCTTAACATGTTCTCAAATAAGAGTGGATTTTTTTCTGTCCTATTGTTAAGTCCAAAATTGTATCCCTGCACTGCACAGCAAAGACCCACATATTGTTGATAGCTTTGAGGGAATTCAGCAAAAGCATAGAGGCTGGGTTTTTGTTTTGTTTTTTTCATTCACCTAACACACACACACACAGGCACACAGGCATGTTCTCTTTAATCATAGGTTTTTGGTGTTGCAATAAACATAATTGCAGTATACAAAGCAAACTCTTAGTAATTGTGTAGAGGGTTGGACTGTGGTGTTGGATAATTAGATTGCTGCATGTGCCTAACTAATCAGGGACATTTAACGGCAGTGTGGGGTGAGGGATTAAAAACAAATACATTTAGTTGTGCTGCATTTAATGCTCATGTATTCTAAAGGCACAGTCGCTGTATGTCTGTATGTCTTGTATGTCTGGCTTGTTATCAGTTTGAGTCAGAGACATGAAGCATATGGAGAACAAGAATATCATCATCACTCCATGATGTCAGCTCCATTTGAGAATATCTTTTGTTGTACAGATGTGTGATGTGTTTTATAATCCACACAAGAGTTGTTACTGTACTGTAAAATGAACAGGAGTCACTTTCTTTAAACAAATATCCATGCATCCACATTTTTCTGTTTTAATCCCCAAGTATTTCCAAAAGTGACCTTTGACTTTCCTCTTTCCAATCCTTTTACAAATATTTTGTTGATACCTGATCTGACAAAAAGGAAATGCAGCTCCTTTGAAATGCACAACTGTTTGCCGATACCAATTTAATCACGATGAGCCGTCGCTCGAGGGGCTGGCCACGGGTGGCCACCTTTCTCTGCTTTACCCTTGATAGTGACTCATGCTTTAAAGTAGGCTTTTCTCTCCAGATAATTTTAAATGTGCTTCCGGCAAAGTCATTCGTTCTTACCTTTAGAACCTGGCTATGTGTGCCAGCTACATGAACTAATAGGCTTACTTTAAAGGAAAAAAGAAACATATATATGACACATCATGTATCATGTACAATGCATTGTAATGTACTGTATGAAACCTGATCCCCTCTCCCCCCCAAGCTTCACAAGCTAGACTAATATTTTATAATCTCAGTCAGTTATGTAATTTCCCCTTGGGGATTAATAAAGTATACTTCTTCATTTTCTTCTTGTTCTTCTTCTTTTTGCTGTAACATCAGATGTCGCTTAAAACTAGAATTTGGTTTTTATAAAATGACAAAAGACCTGACTAACTTTAGGAACATTTGGTGTCACAAAAATGTCCTATGCACTTTAGTTGATGATCAACTCACTTTTGCAAATTTCCTGATATAATGCACTGATTTTTAAATTGTATTTCTTTTTATTTATTGGTTTTTAGTATTTTTGAAGCACTTTCATCTAATGTAAAATTGTAAAATGTTTGAGTGTGATTAAAGTGTTTTTTCACAAATCTTCTTCTTCTTCCTCTTCTTCTTCTCTTTGACTTGTGTTTTTGCAAAAAGTCTTCTTCTTCTCCTTCTTCTTCTTGACCCACAATTGAGACTTCTATACAAACCTCCCCTCAAGAAAAAAACAGCCGACCTCCAGTGGAGAATTTTACACGGTGCCATCGGTTCCAATGCTTTTATCTCTGTTTTTAACCCTGCTGTGTCCAGCCAGTGTCCCTTCTGTCCCCTTCGTGAGACAGTCTTTCATGCTTTTAGTGAGTGTACGAGACTTGCAGTGCTCTTCACTCTTTTAACGAATATTTTTAATCTGTTCAGTGAAAATTTTAATGTCAGGAAATTTATTTATGGTGCTGGTGCTAGAATTTGTTTTTTATAAAATGACAAAAGACCTAAATAACTTTAGAAACATCTGGTGTCACAAAAATGTCCTATGCACTTTAGTTGATGATCAACTCACTTTTGCAAATTTCCTGACATAATGCACTGATTTTAAATTGAATTTCTCACTTTAGCATTTTCATCTAATGTAAAATTGTAAAATGTTTGAGTGTGATTAAAGTGTTTTTGCAAAAATCAAAAAAAAATCTCCTTCTTCTTCAGTAAACCTGATTCCTGTCTTATTTTTGATTATTTAGTAGCTCTAACAGGCCAAGGAAACAGAGCTGTGTAAGCACAATGTAACCTCGAAAATTAACCTCTTCTTTTCATTATTAGGAAGGTGTTGAGGGAGTTATGTCATCAGACATCCATTGCACTAAGTATTACTTGTAATAGCTGAAAGGAAAACAAAGATGAAACACTTTCTGGAGGTACAGAGGAGATGAAGGCTGGATGTGAGATCTCGTTCCTTTGAGCAGCACCAGCCAGTCGAGAGAGCTTTGACTCAATACTGCGTGTGACGGCACATTTATAACTGGTATGCGCTTTAAAACAAAAACAAGTCAGTAACTTCTACACTTCACAAAAAGTGCGATGAATCAGTGGACCTGCATGTTAATACCAGTATGCGACATTAATATTAATATCACTGTGACAAACTTAATGGGAAAGCCTTAGAGTGCGCTCTTGAAGGTGACACATGTAAATTAGTGTTCGCTGTATTCTGTATAACCTTACATTTCATAGCCAGGATTGCAGACCTCTTATCTGGAGTTAAAGCCTGTTACAGAATATCTTTAATAAATTTATGGCTAAAATAATAAGACACTCATAACGGAAGACAGTCTTCAGGAACCACATGAAGATGAATCTCAGAACACATTCAAGAGACAAGCAATAACTCATGCAATACTTGTGAATGAGAAAACATGGTCACCACTAAGAGTATCAAGGATGAACTGGAAATAATCATTCCTGCTTTTATTTCATGCAGCTTTAACTGCTATAACTGTGCTTTTAGCTGTCTGAATGAAGAGCTGGGCCTTGAAACGGTACAAAACTCCACAACCGAGGTTTTAAACTTGTACAAACATACATCACACCTGTCCCTACCTTGGTTACCAGTTAATTTTTATAATACATTTTTTAGATTCTAATTCTTACATTTAGAGCTTTAAACAGACAAGATCCTTCTAACATATCTGTTCCGACACAGCCTCAAACTCCCACCTGCTAACTGAGGTCATCGGGTGAGAACTCATTTCTTCATTCAGACCAAACGGCATTGCTCCTTTCAAGCAGTGGCACCCAAACCAAATGCACTGCATCTCTCTCTGATTTGTTTAAATTATTTCAATGGGTTTTAAGAGCATTTGTAGGCCATCTTTATCTTTTTGTTATGTTCTTTGCATGTCCTTTATTATTAGTGTTGTGAATTAACTACTGTCTGATCTGAATAATACAGATTTGACTGCTTAGCATCTCTTCCTTTTGCACTTCCTCTGGGGCACTTTGAGGTCAGCTGCAGGGTCATCATCAGGTCCCACCATTCACTATTGTTTCGCCCCCAAGTCAGGACACATCCTGGTGGTGGTGGGCTTGGGGGACGGGCTTTGTGTAGACATCTTCCCACACCATGATAACCTGGAGAATGTTCATCTCACAGTCTTGATGGGAAAACAGCTTCAAAGTAATACTAAAGTTCCTTTCATCATTTTTTGGCCATTGTTTTGGAGGGTGTGTGTGGAAGGAGACTGAGGCGGGTGGGGGCTGGAGGTGGGGTGTATAGAGGGAGATGGATGGAGGGCAGGAATGAGACGACAGACTCGGTGCCAGATGTATTACCAGAAACGTCTCTATCCCCACCGACACCGGATTCTGTCTCACCCATATGCATGTCAGGTGATTGAAGCCGTTTTGGCCCCACACCAGCAGCAAGGGGTAATGACTGCCACCCCACCCCCATCAGCTCCCCACATTAATCAATACACACAAATACACACTGATACATCTACACGTACACAGATGCTATTTCCTCTCCTACCTGCTCCTGTTTTCTGAAATGTCAGGCTGGCAGGGGGTTGTGTGGGGTATCTTTGGAGGGCAATAAAAGCTGATTGGAGTTAAAACAGGCGGTCAAGCCTACCTGCTTCAGCATCTGTTGGATTACAGACATCCAGCCTGTCATCTGTGAAATGATGGCTAGAGTAGGAGGAGAGGGAAAAGGGCCACAGTAGGAGAAGGAAAGACGGAACGAGAGACGGAGAGGAGATGTGGCAGGAAGGGGCATGCAGATCGATTAAGAAAACATCATTGTGTAAATTAACTTGACAGGCTGTGAAAAGAAATGCTTATTTGTTCGCAATTACCAGAGGAAACACAAGCAGACACAGATAAGGCGATCAAGGTCGAGAAAAAGCTTGACGTTGGGTGGGAGGAGGTCACATGCAGGAAAAGAGAGATACACCTGATCTTTGGTGAATCCTTTCATCACTCCATCCTCATGTATCACTGCCTCTGAGCCCTGGGGTGAGGAGCAGTCCCTTTGACCCCCACATTCCCCTTCCCTTTACCTCTCCATCTCATCCCTCTCTCCTGATTGCTCTGTCCGTCACCCACTGCTGAACTCGCCCACCGCCTCCACCTGCTATGTCCTCCCCTAAGAGTCGTTTTCACTCTAACAACTTCAATTAAATTTACCCCTTCATGCACACACACGGTGGGTGGGAGGCTAATCTGGTGCATCCCCGCACAGACTTTGGCAAGTTGGCTATATAAAGCAAATCTGGAACTGAAAGATTGGTAGCCGTCCCAGTTGCACACCAGTAAACAACTTCCAAGGTTTTCAGTGCGCTATTAAAAAAACACAAAACAACACATCTCCTGCGTGTGCGTGTCCCTGTGCGTAAGCACAAACACACACGTCTGCATGTGCGCTTGTGTTTGTGTGTTCAAAAACGGAGGGGGGGGGGGGTAAATCCACACAGCTGTTCTTGAAATCAGACTTGGCTGATGTGTGAATGCCTGCAGGCAGAAACCTCATATCTACCCTTCCACTTGCTTTCATCGTCACTTAGCTGTAACAACGCCAGGCTGCTGTTGTTGCGGCTGTGAGGTCCCAAAAAAGCAAGAAGCAACATTATAACTGATGTGTTTTGATGAGGCGTAATGATGGGAGAATGAATATCTTCAACCATAATAAACAATATTAACCTTTATTTATTCAGCTGCTTGGCTGCATTCATCCTCATTCTTTCAATTATGACTTTGTGACAGATGAGATCCAGCCTTGCTTTAGTTAACAACTGATAAGAGCCGGGGCATCAAAACTGGTTTCACATCCGATTACAATGATTTCCCTTGGAGAAAGGCCGATCAATAAACAAAGCATACCCAATTAAATATACCAGTCTAACAAACGCAAATGTATGCACAGGCACACAACCTTTAATTCTGTACTGAAACAGGTCCAGTCATTCTACAACTGCTACATCCTTTCATGCACCCTGCAGAACTCTCCCTGGGCTTATCAGTGCATAATTGCTGTTGATTGGTGTATTATTGCTCTGGTTAATCTGCCCGTGGGTGGCTAATAAAGGACCTGCATCAGGGATGTTATCAATCGTAGACAGAAGGTGTACATGGAGTGAAAACTGGAAGTGTGGAAAAATGAAGGAGAGTGAGGCCTGGGAGCAGAGAGGGAACAATACGATGGAAAAGAATGTGTGAAGTGATGATGGGATGAAAGAGAAGGAGGAATAACAGTAGTTTGATTCATGTTAAAAAGACAATGAAGGGCAAATTAGCAATGAAACAAGGAGAAATCAGCCCATAGCTCAGGATGTGTCCATTTGCAATAAAGTGAAGTACCGTTGGTGGACTGGATGTAGTTCTGACAGAATTATAAGAACATTCTCAGTCCTTGGAGAATCTTTTTATGATTGATGTAGGCTTCTTCCTCGGCATAAGTTCTATTTCAAACAGAGGCTGTGAAGGGGGGGCGTTGTTACTGGTATAAGGTGATTAGATTGCTCTCTATTATGTGGCAGGCTGAGACATGTAGGATATCGCCCACAGCAGACACACCTCAGTCCCAATGCCCTGCACAATAACAGCATGTTGGCAACTGACAGGAAGGGAAGCTAACATGACAAACTACGGTTTCGCTATTCCACTGGTAGGAGCTAGCTGTGATCAAATTGCTGCAAACTTCAGGGACCACTGAAATAAGCGGCAGAAGATGGAGACAAACATGAGTAATTCACCAGCAAGGACAGGAAGATGCTAAGAGTCAGGCAAAGTTTTAAGTTGTAAGAGCATCACTGCAGGCAAACTGAGGACGTGAAACAATGGGAGATGATGTTTGATTTCATACACAACTAATGGAGCTTCTTCTGCCTCTATCAGGGCTTTGCACCATCACATTCACACACCAAACTCAATGACTTCTTGACTTGTCATTATTTTACAAGTCACCACAAAGTGGTGGCAGCAGAGAAATACGCAATTCTGGCTGCTTTCAAATCCACCTGATTCTGCAGTTGATGCATTTGCCTTGTTCTGTTTGATGTAAAAAGACATCAATAAACTGCTTCTGTGTCTTTTATTAATATCAAAGAAATAAATAAATAGATAAAGAAAGAATGGAAGATAGAAGAGTCAGGTTGAAGTGTTACATCCATTGGAGACTATAAATTTGCTTGCAGGCTTTCTCCCGACTTGACCGTCTTTTGTTGGGTAACAACACTTCCTCACCTGTAGCAATATTTACTTAGCATCAATTTCTTGAAGATGTCTTGGCAAAGCTACGTGGAGAACCTGATGGCCGATGGCAGCTGTCAGGATAGTGCCATTGTTGGGTATACAGATGCCAAATATGTTTGGGCAGCACATGCCGGTGGGATGTTCAACAATATCACGCCTCAAGAAATCGATGTCCTTAGCGGTAAGGACAGGGTGACCTTTCACACCTGTGGTCTCACTCTGGGCTCAAACAAGTGTGCTGTCCTCAGAGACAACCTCCAGGATGACCAGGAGTGGACAATGGACATCAGGACAAAGAGCCAAGGAGGAGAGCCTACATACAACGTCTCTGTTGGGAGAGCTGGAAAAGTATTTGTTCTTGTAATGGGCAAAGAAGGGATCCACGGAGGCGGATTGAATAAGAAGGCTTTCTCCATGGCGAAATACTTAAGGGATTGTGGGTTTTAATGTTTTCAAGCTCACTTAGATTAAATCGAGGGACAAAAAGAAGAGAAAATAAATATTTCAAAAATGGCTTCTGCGACCATGTTCTCTGAATCATGGATCAGCAGATGAAAGAATACATACTCCATCCATCCTCTTGTAAGACAAGATGATCGCAAAGGTCTCGTTTTCAGATGCTTATCTGCCTTGCGGGTCATGGGTCTGCTGGAGCCTATCTCAGGTGAGGTACACCCTGCATGAAACACCAGCTCATCTCGAGGCCACAGGAAACAAGACAAACAAACAAATGTGCACAATCACACTAACATTCACACCTTTGAACAATTTAATGAGACCAATTCACCTAAGCTGCATCTTTCTGAAGGTGGAAGCCGGAGAACCCGGAGAGAAGACACGGCGACACAGGGAGAAAAAAACTCGGAACCCACCCACTGCACCGCAATGCTGCAAAATATGCACTTCATTTACATAAATGTACACTTATGCATAAATACTGCATGTCACTAATAAGTATAACTAAACTATGAACTAAACCATTTCAGCTATGCTATGGCTAGTTTAAATGAATGAGATTCATGATACGGTTCCTTTTTGTATTTTTAGCATACAATCCAGTCTGCAGAAAGACCATGACCTTCACTGTTCGGTAGCTTTTCACTGTAGTGATTATTTTTTAATCTAAATAAATAAATCATTTGACATGATCATAGTAGAGCCATCAAATGTCCTAACGCCTTTAGGATGGCTCCCTCTGCTGTCAGATAGTTGAATTTCACCAATGGTCGCTAATTTGATATACGTATGTACTGTATGTTAGCAGATTAATACAAACAAAACTATGGACAAGTTGAACTTGGTGAACCTTATTTTATTATAAGACATTTCTACAAGAACCAAAACATCTATTTTTTAAAAATTGTTTATATACATGTGTATTTGTATATATATATATACACACAGTGTATATATATATACAGTGTGTGTGTGTGTGTGTATGTGTATATATACTGTATATATATATATATATATATATATATGTATATGTTCCTCTCACCCTTGTGGTATCTGTGTGTCATCCTCAAGCTCGGGTCCTCTATCAGAGGCCTGGCAGTCTGAGGGTTCTGCGCAGTATCTTAGCTGTTCCTAGGACTGCGCTCTTCTGGACTGAGGCTTCAGATGTTGTTCCAGGAATCTGCTGGAGCCACTCTTCCAGTTTGGGGGTCACTGCCCCGAGTGCTCCTACCACGGGGACCACATTAACCTTGATCTTCCACATATGTTCCAGCTGTTCTTTCAACCCTTGATACTTCTCAATCTTTTCGTGTTCCTTCTTCCTGATGTTGGCGTCAGCTGGAATCACCACATCTATCACCACTGCTCTCTTCTGCTCTTTGTCCACCACCACTGTGTTTGTTAGCCAGCAGCTGTTTGTCAGTCTGGAAGCTGAAGTCCCACAGGATCTTAGCCTTGTCGTTCTCAACCACCTTTGGTGGTATGTCCCATTGGGATTTGGGTACTTCTAGTCCATACTGGGTACAGATGTTCCTGTACACTATCACAGCTACTTAGTTGTGCCTTTCCATGTATGCTGAGCTGGCGAGCATCTTACACCCTGCTACCACATGCTGGACTGTCTCTGGGGCTTCTTTACATAGCCTGCACCTTGTGTCAGATCTACTGTGATAGATATTGGCCTCTATTGCTCTTGTACTTAGGGCCTATTCTTGTGCTGCCATGATCAGTGCCTCTGTGCTGTCTGTCAGTCCAGCTTTATTCAGCCATTGGTAGGTCTTGATATCAGCCACTTCCTCTATCTGACGGTGGTATATGCCGTGTAGGCGCTTGTCCCTCCATGTTGTCTCCTCCTCTTCCTCCTCAGGTTTCTGCTGTCTAAGGCATTCACTGAGCAGTTCATCTGTTGGGGCCATCTTCCTGATGTACTCTTGGATTTTTGATGTTTCATCCTGGACAGTGGCCCTGATGCTCACTAGTTCTCGGCCTCCCTCTTTCCGCTTAGTGTACAGCCTCAGAGTGAAACCCTCCATGCATGGTGAGGAGCTTTCTAGTCTTAATGTCGGTGGCTTCTATCTCCTCCTTTGGCCAGCTTGTGATCCCAGCAGGGTATATGATGACTGGCAGTGCATACGTGTTGATGGCTCAGACCTTGTTCTTGCCATTCAGCTGACTTCTCAGGACTTGCCTTACTCTCGGAGGTATTTGGCTGTGGATGACTTCCTTGCGGCCTCCTCATAATTGCCATTAGCCTGTGGGAATCCAAGGTATTTGTAGCTGTCCTTGATGTCTTCTATCCTGCCCCCTGGTAGGTCAACCCCTTCAGTTCTGATCATCTTGCCTCTTCTTGATTCCATCCGGCCACATTTGTCTAATCCAAATGACATCCCTATGTTGTCGCTGTAGATCCTGGTGGTGTGGATCAGTGAGTCAATTTCTCGCTCATTCCTGGCATACAGCTTGATGTCATCCATGTAGAGGAGATGGCTGATTATTGTCCCGCTTCGGAATTGGTATCCATAGCCACTCTTTGTGATGATGTGACTGAGGGGGTTCAGGCCTATGCAGAACAGCAGTGGTGATAGTACTTCCCCTTGGTATATGCCGCACTTGATGTTGACTTGGGCAATTGGCTTGGAGTTAGTCTCCAGGGTTGTCTTCCACATTCCCATTGAGTTCTTGATGAAGGCTCTTAGTGTCCTGTTGGTCTTATACAGTTCCAGACATTCTAGGATCCACGTGTGTGGCATTGAATCATAGGCTTTCAGGTAGTCTATCCAGGCGGTGCACAAGTTGGTCTGCCTATTCTTACAGTCTCTGTGTACTGCTCTGTCCACCAGTAGCTGGTGCTTGGCTCCCCTGGTGTTACTACCAACTCCTTTCTGTGCCCCGCTCATATATTGATCCATGTGCCTACTCATCTTAGCCGCCATGATGCCTGACAGGAGCTTCCATGTTGTACAGAGACAGCTTATTGGCCGGTAGTTGGATGGGGTAGATCCCTTTTGTGGGTCTTTCATGATCAGGACTGTCCTGCCTTCAGTCAACCATTCTGGGTGCGTCCCATCCCTTAGCAGCTGGTTCATCTGTGCTGCTAGATGCTCATGGAGCGCTGTCAGCTTCTTTAGCCAGTATGCATAGATGGATCATATCGGGGCCCGATGCTGACCAACTCTTCATCTTTGACACTCTTTCTTGGATGTCTGCCATTGAGATGGTTACTGGTTCTTGTTCTGGGAGGCTGCTGTGGTCAGTCCTCAGGTCCACTAGCCACTGGGCATCGATGTTATGTGATGCTTCCCTTTCCCATATGCCCTTCCAGTATTTCTCCACCTCAGCTCTTGGTGGATCTGACCGGTTGCTATTTCCCTGCCACTGAGAGTACACCTTTGCTGGTTGAGTGGAGAAGGTCTTGTTTATTCTCCTGGCCTCTATCTCCTTGGTGTATCTCTTCAGTCGGGAAGCCAGAGCCGTTAGTCTCTGTTTGGCAGTTTCGAGTGCTTCAGGTATGGAGAGCTTGTTATATTTCCTGGGTACCCCTTTATTCACCATGTTCCCCTTCTGTAGCTCGGCTAGCTGGCTGACTTCTCTCTGTGTCGCCTTTATCTTGGCCTCTAACCGTCTCTTCCATGGAGGGTATTGTTTGTTATGCCCTGTGTTGATCTTATATCCCAGCATCTCGAGGATTACTGTTGCTGTACTGTGAATCAGCTTGTTGGTCTCAGTCAAACTGTATGTCGTGCACATATGGTACATTTGACAAAGTTGACTATGACTATGACATGAGACCTGATTAACTGAAAAACGATTTTAAATTCTTGGTGTTGCCACTACAGATTGCTGTAAAATCACAGGTTTGTATGAAAAAGAGAGTCACATAATGGTACAGCACTTCACTGAGGAAAATCAATTTCTCCGTTATGTTATTGCACCTAAAAGAGACTATGATAGTTTGATCCTCATGATATCACTCCTTGACTAAGAAAATCTGTAGCTAGAATTTGGAATCACACTGGCTTGATTCTTTGTTTAATAAGTATTCATGAAAATTACATTGCACTATTTTCCTCAGGATCTAGCAGAGCAACTTTTGAGGATGCATCAAATTTGACACTGACTTGAATCAACACAGCACAGTCTCAGCTACAATTTTCTCAATCGTATTTTTTCTTCTTCTTTTTCTTCTTCTTCTTCTTGTTATTATTATTATTATTATTATTGTTATTATTATTACTATTGTTGTTGTTGTTGTTGTTGTTTACTTTCTTTTTCATTTAACTAACAGTAATGAAAATGTGTAACCTACTGAATGGACTTAAGAACTAAGCCAGTGGTTCTTAACCTTGTTAGAGGTACCGAACCCTGCCGGTTTCATAGGCTCACTCACCGCACCCTCCTTCCATAATTTTTTTTACAGTAAGTACAGTATTTTCCGCACTATAAGGTGCACTGGATTATAAAGCGCACTGGATTATTAAACGGACCTGAGAACTCATCTTCAATGAATGGTCTATTTTAACACTTTTTTCATTTATAAAACATATTGGATTATAAGAGATTGAGAAAATTAAAGGCTTTTAGGTGTGCCTTATAGTGCCGAAAATACTGTATATGTTTTACTGGTGTATTAATGAATTGTGCATTAATGTCACCTTTTTCAAAGAACAAAACCAAGACAGTGCATAAACTCACATGAAATGACCTGCCTGCAAGTCAGTGTGACTTCTGCTGTTGTTATTGAGAAACCAGTTCAGATATGCATGGCTTCCCCTTGGCAAGTGCTACTCTTATGTCATTTTCACAGCAAAGTTTCTTTCAAAGTTTCTGTTTCTTTTGTTTTCCATGCAGCTTAAGGAAGTGTTCCTTTATTTTTGCCAGTGCGAGATTAGAGTTATTCAATTTGACATTGCAAATCATGCAGAACGTTGACTCCCATCACGTTCCGTCATACAGTACATGTAAATTCACGTTGCATATATTCATCCGACCACTTTTTTTTTGCTCAACATAGAAACTATGAATTAAAATATTAAGAAAGCAATCAGATGACGTACCATCATGACAGGCATAAATCAACTACTGAGTGCGCAAAATCCCCTGTAGCACAGGTAGGCTAATCGATGTAGCGTGATCACCTGCAGCCAATGATGGCTAAGGGGGGCGTGTCATCACCAATTGACACGATGTGTCAAACGTACACAGTGATTCGTGTACGTGACATGGCAGTGTCGGGTGTTTTTGCCGACACATCGGGTGTTTTGTCTTGACCTTCACCTTTGCCGAACCCCTGAGACCAACTCACCAAACCCCTAGGGTTCGATCGAACCCAGGTTAAGAACCACTGAACTAAGCAGATGGCAGTATGAGAGCTCATGTTTAATAACACCACTTTACTACAGGACTGAAGACAACATGCTAGTTTAAGCATGAGTTGCAAAGGGTCACATATTAGTTTACTTGAACCCTACTGTAGAATTTGGTCATAAAACTTTTTATTAATCAATGTGTCATGACCCCTGTCATTACCGAAAATCTTTTATTTGTTTTGCCCACATGTGTTTTCTGCCATTAACGTCTCCTGTCTTTTCCAGAGAATTCTTCTCACTCCTGCATGAGCTCCTTCCTGTCATCTGTGTTGCTCAACAACCTGCTGCTCCTCCTCCAACCAACCACCACCCCACATATACAGATTTCTGTTCATATATATGTACCAGTGACGTGCGGTCAATGGAAGCAGGTGAGGCCGTGCCTCACCTGCCAATATAAAAGAAAAAAAATGGAAGACACAGTTATTTTCCATTTAACATCAACAATTTTACATTATTTTTACTCAGAATCGCTGAATTTTCACATTTACCGCTGAAATACTGAGCAGAGATGGTGAGGCACCAGTCAGCCGAGCCTCACCATCGATTGATCAATGGCTCGACTAGCTGTGCTGGCATGCTATACAGTCAGACCGTAATACTATCTCTCTATACGTCACTATTAAAATGTTCAAATACGTTTGCTCTATGAACTAAATTTCCATAATTTAGCTAATGTACATAATGTACAGTGTTTTTTTTGTCAACAACTGTATGTGTGTAACGTCTTTCTTGAGTCGAGCGGTCCTGAAACCGCTGGGAAAAGGCACAAAATGAGGCCCGCAGTTCTTGTGCTGATGATCCCGGGGATTTGAGTAGAGAGTAGAGTATAACTTTATTTATCCCTTAAGGAGGTTCCATCAGGGAAATTAATTTCTCCGTCGCACACAGCACAGTGAGTACAAAAACACAGAAAAAGCACACAGAAAGCACCAGCACATAGAATGTAGTACAACACCAAATAGAAAGATTAATAAATAACCCATCAAGAATATACAAGGAGAAAATCATAAATAGGCATAGAAGTTTAAAAAAATAAACAGGCCTAGTTAAGTATGGAGGATTTGGCCAAGGATTCTTCTTCCTCGGCCGTAGCAGAAGTGACAGCAAACTACAATCTATACTCAACGAGTCAAGCTCAACCTTTTCATTTGTTTACCGCTCGCCTTGCCTTACTATAAAAATGGAGGATTACATATCTCAAGTCAAAATTTTTTCGATGCTTTTGTTCAGAAGGAACTGCGCATGGACTTCATTTATAAGTCCAGCTATGAACCTCACCGCACGTCACTGATATGTCTTCTTTTCCTTTTGGCTTTTCCCTTCAGGGGTCGCCACAGCGAATCAACCGCCTCCATCTAACCCTGTCCTTTGCATCCTCTTCTCTCACACCAACTACCTTCATGTCCTCTTTCACTACATCCATAAACCTCCTCTTTGGTCTTCCTCTAGGCCTCCTGCCTGGCAGTTCAAAACTCAGCATCCTTCTACCAATATATTCACTATCTCTCCTCTGGACATGTCCAAACCATCTCAGTCTGGCCTCTCTGACTTTATCTCCAAAACCTCTAACATGTGCTGTCCCTCTGATGTACTCATTCCTGATCCTATCCTTCCTGGTCACTCCCAGAGAGAACCTCAGCATCTTCATCTCTGCTACCTCCAGCTCTGCCTCCTGTCTTTTCCTCAGTGACACTGTCTCTAGACCAAACAACATCGCTGGTCTCACCACAGTTTTGTACACCTTTCCTTTCATTTTAGCTGAAACTCTTCTATCACACATCACACCTGACACTTTTCTCCACCCATTCCATCCTGCCTGGACACGCTTCTTCACCTCTTTTCCACACTCTCCATTGCTCTGGACTGTTGACCCCAAGTACTTAAAATCCTCCACCTTCTTGATCTCTTCTCCCTGTAACCTCACTCTTCCACTTGGGTCCCTCTCATTCACACACATGTACTCTGTCTTACTGCGGCTAACCTTCATCCCTCTCCTTTCCAGGACAAACCTCCACCTCTCTAGCTTCTCCTCCACCTCGTCCCTACTCTCACTGCAGATCACAATGTCATCTGCAAACATCATAGTCCATGGAGATTCCTGTCTAACCTCGTCTGTCAGCCTGTCCATCACCATAGCGAACAAGAAGGGGCTCAGAGCTGATCCCTGATGCAGTCCCACCTCCACCTTGAACTCCTCTGTCACACCTACAGCACACCTCACCACTGTCTTACAGTCCTCATACATGTCCTGCACCGTTCTAACATACTTCTCTGACACTCCAGACTTCCTCATACAATACCACAGTTCCTCTCTGGGCACCCTGTCATAAGCTTTCTCCAGATCTACAAAAACACAATGCAGCTCCCTCTGGCCTTCTCTGTACTTCTCTATCAACATCCTCAAAGCAAATACTGCATCTGTAGTACTCTTTTTTGGCATGAAACCATACTGCTGCTCACAAATGTTCACTTCTGCCCTTAGTCTAGCTTCCACTACTCTTTCCCATAACTTCATTGTATGGCTCATCAGCTTTATTCCTCTGTAGTTGCCACAACTCTGCACATCTCCCTTGTTCTTAAAAATGGGCACCAGCACACTTCTCCTCCACTCCTCAGGCATCTTCTCACTATCTAAGATCCTGTTGAACAACCCAGTCAGAAACTCTACTGCCACCTCTCCTAGACACTTCCAAACCTCTACAGGTATATCATCAGGACCGACTGCCTTTCCACTCTTCATCCTCTTCAGTGCTCTCCTCACTTCATCCTGGCTAATCTTTGCTACATCCTGGTCCACAACAGTCACCTCTTCTAGTCTTTGTTCTCTCTCATTTTCCACGTTCATCAACTCCTCAAAGTACTCTTTCCATCTTCCCATCACACTGCTGGCACCTGTCAATAGACTTCCATCCCTATCCTTAATCACCCTAACCTGCTGCACGTCCTTCCGATCTCTATCTCTCTGTCTTGCCAGCCTGTATAGATCAGTCTCTCCCTCCTTACTGTCCAACCTAGCATACAAGTCATCATAAGCTTCTTGTTTGGCCTTTGCTACCTCTACCTTCACCTTACGCTGTATCTCCCTGTACTCCTGTCTACTCTCCTCAGTCCTCTCAGTGTCCCACTTCTTCTTAGCTAACCTCTTTCTTTGTATACACTCCTGTACCTCCTCATTCCACCACCAAGTCTCCTTATCTACTTTCTTTCCAGATGACACACCAAATACTCTCCTACCTGTCTCCCTGATCACATTAGCTGTAGTTGTCCAGTCATCTGGAAGCACCTCCTGACCACCCAGAGCCTGTCTTAACTCCTTCCTAAAGGTCATGCAACACTCTTCCTTTTTTAGCTTCCACCATTTCGTCTTCTGCTCTGTCTTTGTCCTCTTCATCTTCCTCACCACCAGAGTCATCCTACACACCACCATTCTATGCTGTTTGGCTACACTCTCGCCTACCACTACTTTGCAGTCACTGATCTCCTTCAGGTTACATCGTCTACACAAGATGTAGTCTACCTGTGTGCTCCTACCACCACTCTTATAGGTCACCCTATGCTCCTGCCTCTTCTGGAAGAAAGTATTCACTACAGCCATTTCCATCCTTTTTGCAAAGTCAACTACCATCTGTCCTTCTGCGTTCCTCTCCTGGATACCAAACCTGCCCATCACTTCCTCATCACCTCTGTTACCTGCACCAACATGTCCATTGAAGTCTGCACCGATGACAACTCTCTCACTTCTAGGTATGCTCTGCATCACTTCATCAAAGTCCAACCAGAATTTCTCCTTCTCCTCCAGCTCACATCCTACCTGTGGAGCATACCCACTAACAACATTGAACATCACACCTTCTATTTCTAGCTTCAGACTCATCACTCTATCCGACACTCTTTTTACCTCCAGGACATTCCTAACAAACTCCTCCTTCAAGATAACTCCTACTCCATTTCTCTTCCCATCTACACCATGATAGAACAACTTGAACCCTGCTCCTAAACTTCTAGCCTTGCTACCTTTCCACCTGGTCTCCTGGACACACAGTATGTCTACCTTCCTCCTCTGCATCATGTCGACCAACTCTCTACCTTTTCCTGTCATAGTTCCAACATTCAACGTCCCTACTCTTAGTCCTATACTCTTGGCGCTCCTCTTCTCTTTCTTCGTGCGAACGCACTTTCCTCCTCTCCTTCTTCGACCAACAGTAATCCAATTTCCACCGGCGCCCTGTAGGTCAACAGCGCCGATGGCGGTCGTTGTTAACCCGGGCCTCGACCGATCCGGTATGGAAGTCATATGTTTGATTCGCATCTTTGATTTGGCAAAAGTTTTACGCCGGATGCCCTTCCTGACGCAACCCTCTGTATTTATCCGGGCTTGGGACCGGCACAATAAGACACTGGCTTGTGCCCTCTTGCGGCTACATTACGTCACTGATATGTACCTGTACATATACTTGTCCTCCTCTCCAGCGGTCCTGTTCATTTGACTACCATGTTCTGGTTTTATTTGGTTCTTGGATTCTGCCTGTTCACCTGCTCCCTGTCTAATCTGTCTGCTTGATTATTTAATTACCAGATTTTGGGCTGCTTATTATTAAAACGGTGGACTTAGACTCACTTCTCCTGTTTTGCTTTTGGGTGCTCCCTGCCTGCCCCATGATAGAATGATAAAAACATTTTGTCCTTGATTTTGTTCAAAATCTAGTGAATCCAGAGATTTAATTTCTTTTTTTTGTTTTACTATTGAATGAAAATCACATGTGGTGCAAACTACGTGAAACTGCAAAGTCTTAGAGCACAAATCACTTGTCTCCCTTTTTCTAAAGAAAAATAAAGAATACAAATGGTATGTTGTAACTAATACGCAGTTGTTACGTCTTTTGTCCGTGGATCTGACTATCAGAATAAGTAAATTTCACAGATACGTAACGCAAAGGTCATGGAACAGTTATGAACTGAGGTCTTTGTGTCGTAATAACATGAACCGGACAGCAGGAGGCGCTAATAATCTATCGACCTCTACTTCCGGATGGTGTTTCCGCTTTAACGCAAACAGCAATGGCTGTTTCTTTGTATATAATTTTGTATTTACGTATTACAAAAGCTCCGTAGACGCTAACTCTTCCTATTTATAATTTTAACAACACATTAATGTGAGCTTGAAATTTTTTCGTCAAATAACCTCCATTTATTATAAATGTTTAGCAAAAACTCAAACCTTCCACTCAGAACCAAGTTGCATCGATGACCACGGTCAATTTCCGAAGTCCAACATATTTTGGGAAATATTTTCATCCTGAGTTATACAGGTATTTGGTAACGCGTGTTCGTATTTTAAAAATTTAATGCGAAAAAAAAAAATCGAATCGTTTTAAATGCGTTGATGTAGCCTCAGTGGAAGAATTGCAGATCACCATCGGAGAAAATTATTTATGTGTGCCTGTGTGGGTAACCAAACCCGGGTCGTGAACTTCAGATATGTCAATCGCGGAATTTTATTTCAAAGAATCACCTCTGTAATTTTTCTTGACTATTAACCGGAAGCGCACAGTTCCACTGCCGCATCCGGCTTCGGACGTGACATGAAACACGCGCATCCGATCTTTTTACAAAGCGGCTACGTCACGTCTGCTGGGGGTTTGCCTATAAAAACTGAGGGTCCCTTCTCAGCAGCACTACTGCGGAAAACCAGCACAGCTGACTACCAGACACATTCCCGCCATCCTCTACAGCCTGAAGGTAAGATTACCCATCTGAAAGGAACAGTGACGTGAGTCGAAAATGTGGTTTGGCAACAGATATCACTTATTCTGAAGCGTTTGCTGTTACATGAGTGGGTGGGTGGGTGGGGGGGGCACCAACCTGATGCTCTGTTCATGGGGAGAGGAGAGGGGTGTGTTACCATCAGTAGCGATAGTGTTCATTAGGTTTTTGAATTTCCATCCTGAATTTCCTGCAACATACTGCAGTAACAGTTAAAAGAATGAATTTTAAGTACTGTCATAAATAAGTAGATTTTCATTCTAGACATCAGAAATTGCATGTCACGTGTGACAGACACCTGCTGTACACGTGGTTTGAATCTACTTTATTGTCCACGGATTCCCAACCAGACAGAACCCTTGGCCTTAACTGAACCTGAAACAGGAGATTCTGACCCAAGGGGATTCAAACCTTTTAGTGAGGGCAGTGTTCCAGTGGCAGAAATAGAATCACTGATAACCGGCGGCGTGAATCTCTCCTTTATGATCACGCCTAATTCTCCAATGATTGATCCAGTCTAACACTTTCAAAGCATTTTGTATTTTCCGATTACTTACAGGTGAGGTGTACAGTTTCATGTCTGAATCAGTTGCTGCTAGTAGTAAACACAGAAATACACAGAAACAAAACGATATCATCTAGGTACTGAAACTCATCTAGAAATGAAAATTCCAGCATTTATTTCTGACCGTTTCATCATAGTCTTCTTGGACATTCAGGAACTACTTGGCAAAATATAAAACCTGTTCTCAGTGGCCTTCAGGACAGGTCAAACCAGATCTGACTGTCAGCTGTGACATCTGACACCAGGGGTTGAGCCAAGAACACCCCCACTGAAGCCCCCCACGCTGATCAAATCATGTAAATGTCATCAACTACTGTTTTAGTTTTCCACTTGTGCGCATGTCTATTTATATCCCGATCTGAAACTGAACAGAACTAAACTTGATTATGAATGATCAATAGACACTTTTGTAATCCTCATGTTATGCTTCAACAGTGCTTTCGCTTTTACGGAAATATTCATAGAGGTCTGGTATTCTGGTCTCTGTTAAACACCCCCAGGCCCGCAAACAAACCGAGAGCCCTCTAGTTAACCGCAAACCCAGCAGACCCCGAGTAGATGTGCATTTACCGCATCCTAATATTATGTGCAAACCCGCTCTGGAGAAGTGTTCTCTCCTGTGTGATGGACGGTGTTGCGGTGCATCCTCGATGTGTATGTGCACAACAAGCCGTCGGTCTTGCAGGAGTCGGTCTGCAGCCATAGCTGTCTCACCCGGCAGCACGAGCACTGGCGTGTGACGTCACAGACGGTGGTCCGTGACTCGGCACGTAGGGGGCTGGAGCGCTTTCCTCAAGCAGTGGTTGTCATGGACACCGGGAGAGGCGCTGAGAGGCGTTGTTCTCTGTTAACCATTTATGGAAGCAAACACGGTAGAGAGGGGGGAGACATGTGGAACAGATGCTGAAAGTCAGAAGATGTTTCAATGGTCGCCGATAACACACATTATTTAGTTGGTAAATGAAATACACCAGATTGCCTTAGTCATCGTCGAGACTACACACATGTCCTTGCTTTTTCATTAGGTTCTGGTGGCACAAGAGGTGAACGCAGCTTTTTGTTCACGTTTATAAAGTCTTTAACCTATGCCGAATTATTTGCAGGTACGGCTTTTCTCTACATTAAATGATATGGTTATTGCAAATGATGAAAATAGAGGATAAACGCAGTTTCCTGTTAAAATAAGTTTATTTTAAACGCGATTCGCTTCGCTCTACACGTCCATGGGACCGTGGGTGGAGTTTCGGTAAATTTAGTTGTTTTTTCTGCGAGACCCAGTGGTGGGTGTCTAGACGACTACAGACTGTCGTTCATGTAAAACAGGGGGGTCAAATCCATTTTCTCCAAGGGTCACAACAGCATAATGGCTGTCCCTCAAAAGGCCAGCTGTAACTTATAAATGTAACTCAATGTAATGTAAAATAAATAACTGAATTTATTACTTATTCAAGTTACAAACATTACAGTTACACAGAAACACTATGTTTGTTTGTTTCTGTAATAACATAACTCATTTTAATTTGACAGGTTATGAAACCCACAGAACTCCATCAATCAAGGATCAAACTATCCAAGTGAATAAAGAAAAATAACATCAAACACAAGTCAGGGCGTTAACGTTGTTCACAACGTTTTTAAGTTAAATTGGACTTAATTACTGCATTGAGGGAAATGTAGTTTTTGATCAAGACACACTTTTGACCTATTTATTTTTAGACACTCTGAACTTTTATGCTCTCGCGGGCCACATAGAATAATGTGGTGGGCCACATTTTGCCCCCGGGCCTTGAGTTTGACACATGTGATGAAACGATAAGTTCTAACGGTGACGGTAAATGACTTGAAACTACGTCAGGGTGTTTGGGGCTTAAAAAATGGTTTTCCAATAAAATGAAATAGAAACAGGAATTAAGCAGTAATAAAATGAAAAAACAGAAATCATGGAAATTATTTAGTAATTCTAGGGCAATTGCATCACGGTATTGCGAGAATAAAAATCAAATTCTAAAAAAACATTGATTACTGTAATTATAAAAAGTTAGTCTTTGACCAGGGAGTCTTATAATTATTCTTAATTCTAACCGTTGATATTTCTTTTGCAGTTGCGTTATTCTTGTAATATATGGCTTTTCCTGGTGTTATTACATAATATCGATTTACTTTCGTGAGGTTCTCATTTTGTTTTCATGGTGCTGTGTGTTTTTCTCGGTCCATGTGGCTCCAGCATTCCGTGAATAAGGAAGTTACCTGGAAATGTTTTTGAAGCCCTGTTGCTCCAGCTCTGATGGAAACATCCACGCAATTTGAATCTCTAGAAGCGTTAAAAAGTTGTTCAGAATTATGTTTCGGACTTATGGTGCCGAGAAAAAGATATTTTAATAGCCAGCTAGTGGATGTGGGAGTGAAGCTGCTGGTTTTTCCAGTTGGATGTCAGGACAACAGTGACTGCAGTGTTGAGACTAATGGATAGATTTGTCTGTAATCAATCAATCAATCGATCCTTTTAATAATTCTTGTAGGGAGTGGGAAAATGACTTTTTTACCACTCCAAATATTTGGTCACACATATATATCTATCAATCAAGCCCATACACACACAAACACACACATGGAGCCTGTAGGCAAGCCGATATCTATTTGATATCTTTTATGTCCTTATTTAATTTAGTTAATACGAAATACTAACCACTACATTATTCTGTTGGGTTTCACCGTGACAAACCTATTTGGGATTAACAAATGCAGGTCACCATCCTTTTCAAACTGTCAGGAAGGTGTTCTTAGGTGATCTAGCTGTGAAGTACTGTACTTTCAAAGCCAGATCACCTACAAAGGTGATGAAGAGTCAACCTTTGTAGCAGAAGGAACGACTCTTCATCTGCTGCTCCACGCTGCATACTACAATACCATTCACTCCCAGTGTTCAGAGCTGCATTGGTAGGGGCGTTTATTTTTCAGTATGAACCATTCAGTGTAAAAAAAAGACAATCAAAGTAAATAAACATTACAAATACAGTATATTATATTCTGTATCTAAAAGTCCTGCATAAAGGAATAGAGCACCCATTTTTCCATTTAGCTTACTATCTAATGAGTTGTGTGAGACTGTTGCTATGCTGTCATGTTGTCATGCTGTTTGTTGCTGGTGATGGGATGTAAAAAAAACACTAATTATTATCTTCCTGTGGATTAAAATATCCAGCTACAGACAGTCAAGCAGGATTTACCTCTCAATCTACTCGAGGTCTATTTAGAAAATGTAGCTACACTTTCATTTGTACTCATTTCAGCAACTACCTTCCTTTATTAGATTTTAAAATATTCTTTATTTATACATTATATAATCTAAACTCAAACTTCATCTTTAGGATGCGATGCCATTTTGATGTGGGAGGCAAGTCCTCAACCTTTACAGGTGAACAAAAATTTCTTTTTGTGTGCAGAATATCCTGCTTCAGAGAAATCTACAAAATTCATTTATTGCTTGAAAGTGTTACCCTTTGGACCATCCAGCCAGTATGAAGCAAGAATGAGGAAGTACTACCCACTAATGGCAGTCATCAACAAAGGCTGGTCTGATAATCAGGAAGACGGTGTTCTTTCTGCTCACCTAGCTTTAAATATGAAGGACTTTTCTGCTGAAAAAGGACAGTCTTCATCAGCTCCTTCACTGCTACATAGTACAATACCAAGAAATGGTGAAGGAAATGAAAGAGATGGGGCAAGTTATATATGCTAGACTGTGAAGATATCTATTATCAGATCCTGAGGCCAGACAGATCCTACCTGGTGGAGGAAAAATTGAACTGGTAAAGGAAGAGGAGTAAGGCAGCTTTAAGGGGTACAAATGGAGGCCGTGGATTTTGATTTCCATTCACAGCTCCATGCTAAATTGCTAAATACACCCCCCCCCCCATTTCCTGTTATATATCTACTACTGTCTTATCCAAGAACAGCAGTGCCCCACTACTGTTTAGAATACATGTAGTTCATTTAGACACAGATTTCACTGCTGGATATCAAAGAGAATTTACAGCTTTCTTGTTTTCTTATGAATGACTCCTTTTTCATTTCCTATGGCAGACGATTTTCTGTACAAGTAAAATGTGTTTGTTTAAGCCTGATCATGTTCCATCATGTAGATCTAGTATACTTTAACACAAAACTGTGGTAGAAGTAGGAGGAAGCTGGGGTGAGGGGGTTGTGAGAGGAGGATAGACTTGTAATGTTTCCATAATGATGACAGAATTTGACCTGTACTTCCCCCCTTCTTCTGTGTTCATTACGATTTCCTGCCTGTTTTTCCAGAGTTTACCTTCCCCTCCCTATTTGTATTCTCTGCCTTTATCTTTCCAGAGGAATTTTTTAATTATGAATCTGATTCTGTATTTCTGACACAGATATTTGGTGTGTTTACTCTAATCACACGCTATTCTATCTGATTGAAGATACAGTATATTCCACTCTTTGTAGACACAACAGACTGACAAAAATGGCTCTGTGTTAGGAGATTTATGGTGTTAGCTGTAATGACACATGTTGCACAACAATGTAAATAAACTAAATAGACTAAAAATATAGGAAGGTTATATTGATAATGTAAGAACCTGGGCCTTATACACACAAGTTTAAGAAGACAGTTAAAATGTATTAATGACACCATTGTCAACAGACAGATTACTCAACTTTAATCCTCCTTGAAGTGTTTCAAGCTGCAACACTTCCTCTTCCCGAGAACTCCTTGCCTGGGCTCAATAAATTTCGTTAACACCGCGTCTCTTTCCTGTCCACAGATGTCTACCAAGGAGAAGCTGATCAGCCACGTGATGAAAGAGGAGCCTGTTGGCAGCAGGACCAAGGTGACGGTGGTGGGTGTCGGCATGGTCGGTATGGCCTCAGCCATGAGCTTACTGCTCAAGGTGAGTCACAGAAGTATGAGAGGTGTGTGAGTAGAGAAAGTGCCAAGTGACGTGTGTTTGTGTGTGTGTGTGTGTGTGTGTGTGTGTGTGTGTGAGTAAGGAGTGTTCAAATGATCAAAGAGGAAGTGTCATAGAATAGAGTATGGCAGAATGGCAGCTTAAAAAGTAAATTGGTCCTTGTTCAAGAATCCGTGTTAGAACTAAAACTACACGCTGCCTTAATATTTTCCTGTTCTATTCACACTCAGCTACATCTGTCCCAGCTGAGGGACAACAGGTGCTAAAGGAAACTAGGTCACATGAACTAATAATGCTGCTGGGCATTATTAAGGCATAGGCAAAGATGAACAGTGTTCATTCTTAGAATTAATTGTGTGTGTATTGGGTGTGTTTGTGTGTGTGTGTGTGTGTGTGTGTGTATACAATCAGGATTTGTGTGATGAGCTGGCTCTGGTTGATGTGATGGAGGACAAGCTGAAGGGTGAAGCCATGGACCTGCAGCATGGGTCCCTCTTCCTGAAGACACACAAGATCGTGGGTGACAAAGGTAAGAATGCACGTTCATGAAAACCACATGATGTTCTTTTCATCCTGGTATTCACTTTTCTGTCACTGAACAGCATAATATAAACTCATGTTTCCCTTCATAAATTTAGACTATAGTGTGACAGCCAACTCCAAAGTAGTGGTGGTGACTGCTGGCGCCCGTCAGCAGGAGGGCGAGAGCCGTCTTAACCTGGTCCAGCGCAATGTCAACATCTTCAAGTTCATCATCCCAAACATTGTCAAGTACAGCCCCAACTGCATCCTGATGGTGGTTTCTAACCCAGGTTAGACAGTGCTGAGGGTTACTGGGGAAAATTTGTAAACCACAATGAGTGGCATCATTTTTAAGAGTCATCGTCTCCCGTCTTAGTGGACATCCTGACCTATGTGGCGTGGAAGCTGAGCGGTTTCCCTCGTCACCGCGTCATTGGTTCTGGCACCAACCTCGATTCCGCCCGTTTCCGCCACTTGATGGGAGAGAGGCTCAACATTCACCCCTCTAGCTGCCATGGCTGGATTATCGGAGAGCACGGAGACTCCAGCGGTATGTAGCTACGACTAAAAATAAATTCTCTACCAACATCCTCCATACTCATTTGATGGTTTGGGGCCAATCTTTTGAATAGACTGTTGCAGTTTTTTTACCATGACTGGATTTTTATATCATTATATTTTGGGGTAATTCACTGCTGTAATATGACGGTTCCTCATAGTGCCTGTGTGGAGCGGTGTGAATGTTGCTGGAGTTCCTCTGCAGAGCCTCAACCCACAGATGGGGACTGAAAGCGATCCTGAGAGCTGGAAGGAGGTCCATAAAATGGTGGTTGATGGGTGAGCATGAGCTTAAATAATCCCCAAATTATTTTGCAAATTGGCTATTAACATTAAAGTTGATTGAAGCAGATTGGGTTTAAGGCCTACAACCACCTGCTGACATAAAGTGTAAAATCCAAACAAGCTCAAGTGAATCAAGATCTGACTAGCCTCGGTGTGGAATGTGAACAAGGCACAGGGCCAAAAGGCACTACTGTGTAAAGGGTTGTTGCCTGGCAGCCGGCGCAAGCGCGATAGCAGCGCTATTGTACAGGGAGGGCCCAGTACAATAAACTGTAGAGTAGTGCATCATTGCTGCATTTTCGCTTGCATTGTTAGATGTTTTCTTTATATTTATATCACAATTCCTTTGTAAGTTTTGATATAACAGTTTGTCATGTAAACTTTTATACTGTATCAATTGTTTAGTTGTCAACCGGTATCTCATACTGGCAGGGTTATAGGGAGGTCAGCCATGTGGAAGACAATGGCTGATGTATCGGAGAAGTTTGCAAAGGTTTCAGGATTGAAAAACATGTTAAAAGAGGGACAAAGACACAATAGAATCGTGCTCCATCTCCACAACCAGCAGAGGAAAGGCCTTGGTTTTGTAGATATTTATAGAGAAAGAGTGATCTTTTACTGATTTTGTACACTGAAGGCATACTTACAAACATGGAGAACATAAGATTATAAATGAGCCTGGACAGTGACAATAAGAACCCCACAGCCCACCAGATATCATTAGATACTAAACTAGCTTCCAGACGTCTGTGAATTTGGACTTCTATGAGTGAATTCTTATTATTAAAACATCTAGAAAGAAGACCTAGTTGTTGATCACTTCATTTTGTCTTCATTCCACAAGACACACTTTTTATTTCTTTTTATTTTTTTAAAACCTTTTTTAGGGCTTATGAGGTCATTAAGCTGAAGGGCTACACTTCTTGGGCCATTGGCATGTCCGTTGCTGACCTGGTGGAAAGCATCTTGAAGAATATGCACAAAGTGCATCCGGTGTCTACACTGGTCCAGGTAAGGAGTTAAGTTTATTCACACAAACAAACTATACCTCCTTCAGATATCCTAGGATGACCTGTTGACCCTGACCTCACCATGTCCTCTTCTTATAGGGCATGCATGGCGTGAAGGATGAGGTCTTCCTGAGCATCCCTTGCGTCTTGGGCAACAGCGGCCTGACAGATGTGATTCACATGATACTGAAGCCTGAAGAGGAGAAGCAGCTGATGAAGAGTGCCGAGACCCTGTGGGGTGTACAGAAGGAGCTCACTCTGTGAAGAACACTCCTCTGAATTCACTAGTCCACCTTACAACTACATTCATGTGGTTGACCCCCTGCTACCAAGACTCCTACGTCCAAATGTCTGAATATCTAAAAAGGCCATATGTTTTCAGCTAAATTAGTGGAGTCTATATTTTAGCGTCCATCATTTTTTATTGCTGCCTCTCACCTGTTCATTTAATTGGGAATGCAAATAGCTTTGGTCTTTGAGCTCAGCTGGTGCTGGAGAGGGGGTGCTGTTTGTTGTACTGTATACACAAGAAAACTAAGGCCTTTACAAATTGAGCATACACACACTGTGTAGTTCATGTTACTGTGCACTGTTGTGTCTTTGTACACTCCTTGTCTGTAGATTGTATTTATTCCTTGTATTCTGTGATTGTTGCCAGTTCTTCCCGCATGGTCATCTTTGTTGTTTGGAATATAATGGAGACATTCCATTTCCCATGAGGGCTTCCTGTCTACCTACAGTAATAACACCTCATAAAGAATCACTGGGCCAGAATCCTGTAACACCAATGTACCATGTCATTTAAAATAAACACCTACTAGGTGGCGCTGAAGCCTATGTAGACATAGACATCGTTGCACGGACAGAAAATATTTTATTACCATTTAAAGAAATAGCAAGAAGTAAAGATTTCTAGTGAGAGAATTTATAGTGTAGCCAACATGGTGACATGTTTGCTAAGCACAGCGATAACAGAGAACCAATGGGATCGAGTGAGCTACAATCATGACCTATGGTCAGGTTATGAATCATAACTAAAGGTAACAATCCTGAAGGTGTTGTTGGCACACCCTTAATACCCTTAAAGGGTTTTTTATTTACTGACCGATGGAAAAGTATACTATTTATAAATTTTAATGCTATTAAAATCTATTTATGTATTAATGTTACATTAGGTATTGTCCATCACTTGCCTCACTAAGAAATACAGCTTCCATGGCAGCTGAACATTGAGTTTCTTTGCTGTAACATCAAATAAATCTGCCAGGATACTGATAAAACTCTGTCCTTTGTCCTTTTCTATATTCTTCAACCAGTTAAGCGAAAGGCAGCTGGCAATTTATCTGATTGCAGGGAAGCAAAGTCAGCAAATTACACAGCAATGGATCAGGATAAAGATAATAAGTGGGTTTATGAAAATCTAAATGTGGTCATTTGTTTCCATGAAACAAGTATTTATTGAACCTGATGAAATAGTCTTAAAAACAGCCAAAAAGTCTCTGGAAAAAGAATTTTTGATCAATACATCATGGTTTGGGGTTGTGTAACAGGTGTGTAAACAGAGAAAACTAGTTAAATATTTGATGAATGAAATGACACAGAAATGAACCGTTAAATCAGAATTCTTTATTTTGTTGTGATTTACATAAATCTAGAGATATAAAACAACAGGTGGTCTATGGTTGGATTGGAAACAAAGAAAAATAACAGTAAATATTCAATCATACAATTGAAAGTGCATTTAGTAAAAGGCTAATTTAAAAGAAACCTGTTTGCAAACTTAATATAATTTAACTTTTATTACTACAATAGTTATTTATTTTTGCACCCTTGTACTCTGTCTTCGACATCTTCCTGGAGCAAACTAAAACCTATTTATCATGTAATAGCTTACAACAAATTATGCCAAGACTCACCTATGTTTAACAGAGACACTGTGCAGAGTATACCAACCAAATGTACACAACTGTTTAATGTAGTCAGACTGGATAGACCTGAGCAGCTGACATACAAATAAACAACCTCACTCACACAAAACAGGGAAACAAGACAGAAATGGCATGAGGACCATGTCCGTTGTGTCTCAGAGATCATTTTGGTTCCACGACACCGAACACGATCCAGGTCTAGTACAGAATTCAATCCTGAGGCTGACCCATCAGTCCTGAAAGGTTGCCTTCGGTATTAATATCAGAGCCTAACCTTTAAATCGTGAAACCCGGAGACATACGGGCACCTCTCCACTAACCCCTCGCAATTTGTGCTTACTAGCCAAACGGCTGTCTAGCAAAGGGACTCAGAGGAACCTCTGGGCTACTCCTGATGCTCAACAGAAGGAGAAGAGACTTGTTTTTAAAAAGCAGTACTTGATTGACTTTTTATTCTTACTGGTAGGCACAAAAGTAGTGCTGTAAAGTCTTGTACACAGATCATGGCTGGTAAAGCAAAAATGTTCTCAAGGAACTACATGGTCAGATCAAAATATAGACTTTGTTCTACTTTTGCAATTTGTCTGCGCTGCACAAGGTCATTCCACTTGATCTGTTTGTCGATTTTTGTGATTCCCTGTTGTTTGCATTTGATTCTCAGCGCAGCAGATGTTAGAGAGTAAAATGAGGACAACCATTTTGGACCTACAAGAAGACACACAAATACAAAAAGTGGACAAAGAAAACAAAGTAAGGGAAAAGAAGATACGAATGTTTGCAAGTAGTTGAGGCAGGTCAGTAGAGATCACTAAGGCCAGCAGTCTTGCGTGCTTTCTGCATGAGGGCACGAAGTTGGAATTGCTTCCTGGATAGAAGGCGTACATGCTGTAATTAAAGAGAGGATCAATAAATAACATTTAAAACACAGAAGACTGAAAAGTGCAGATCTGTCACTCTTAAGCTTGCCGACATAGAGGGCTTTTCATCTCGTTTCTATTTGTCTGGCTGATTCAACAGCTACACTCTAGTTTAAATCCACACGGGACTTTCAATGGCTAATGTAACCTAAAGCCAGTGCTCCAAGTATATTTGCTTTCTTTTTTATGTATGAAATTGTATATATTAAATGCAGGTTGTGTTGATGTGGTCACCTTAAGAAAAACTTCCAGGTCTATGACACCCCGACGCAGAGCCTCTCCCAGGTAGAAGATTGTGTCCTCAATTGCATTTTCTTCAGCATAGAGGTTAAGGATCTGTTTGTACAGGGGAGCTGTAGGCACGATGACATCATCAATGTCATTATTCTCTGACTGATTCTCCATCTTCTCCAGAGCCTCACTTAGCTCCTCATCCTTTCTTTTCAGCAACTCGATATTCCTGTCAACTTCAGCCTATTGGAAGGTTAAACATAATAACAATATGAACTTTAATTATCAGGGAATAACAGAAAAACATAAGACTTAGAACTGAAAGAAAAGGACTTCTCACCACTTCTTGGTCCAATCTTGAGACCATTTCCTCCAGTTTCTGATGTCCTTTCTTCAAGTCCTCCTCTGTTCGCTTCAGGGCGTCTAGCTCTGCCTGAGCTCTGTCCATCTCCTCCTTCATCCTCCAGCGCAGTTTGTCACTCACAGCTGAAATCAGGGACGCACGGATGGTGTCCTCACCAATGGTTCCATCTTTGCTTGGGCCTTGAGAGGAGGTGGTGAGACAGAAACATCAGCTTAAACGAGCTCTTAAATCTGAGGTACTGGGTTTCTGTGTTGGACTAGACTGTCAGTCACTGCTATGTGTATTTATTTGTATTTTTTGTGAGAAGATGGTACACTGAATTTCCTTTGGGATTCATAAAGTATATATCTAAATAGACTTCATTTATTTTTGTATAAACAAGATAGGTTAATTCAGACACCTATACTGTTATTCTTTGTGTGTGTGTGTGTGTGTGTGTGTGTGTGTGTTGTCATGGACATAACACACACACACACACACACTACAGCTCTTTTTTTGCATGGAAAAAACTCATAGCTACAGATCTCACAACGTTGTTATGCTTATCACACAATCACACATCTCCTGATGAGCTGCTAAAATATGACAAACTGGGGAGACTGAACTTGATAACATTGAGGCCACTGGCTCCTCTGTGAGGTGTTCAAAGTCTAAGGCTTTTATCTCGTGTCTGTATCTCAAACCATCCCTCATAGCTCTGACCAACTGTCTCCATTTTAAATCAAACTGTCCGTAGGTATTCCTTCACGAAGCCAAATCTTCATCATGCATACCTAAAGTTAACACGGTAAAAATATATGATTTAAGATAAAGAAGATTTAAGATAAAGTTCCTTCTTCACCGTAGTTGACCTGTTGAAAGAATCCCCTTCAGGCACTGAAGTGACATTTGCTGCCGTCAAAATTCAGATGAGCAGCATATATAGATGAGTAGCAACTCAGAGAAACAAAAGAGCATTCAGGAGAACACATCTCCTAAGTTACTTAGAATATTTAATACAAATTTACTTAAGCTGATGAAAATATCAATACCAAACTGGTTTTAACTTTGTTAATTAAAAACAAAAAAGAAGTACCAAGTAACAAAACAACAACAAAAAAAAGAACCTGAACCCACCACTTCATGCAGATTTGCAAAATAATTAAAGTTCCCTTCCTTCCTTGGCACATGTCCTACTTCTCTAACAAGTGTGATAAAAATTCATCAAGACACTTAAACATTATTGTCCATAATGTTCAAAAATCCAAACATGTTAAAAATAAATGTTAAATAACAAATAAGATGTTTGCAAATGAGCTACTCTATCTGATTTACCACTCTACTATTTGATGGCTTGGAGCACCTTCCCTAGTGTGTAGTTCTGTGAATTCACAGAAATAATAACACCACCTTAACAGATGAAAACAACTCTACGACGGAAATACATCCATCAGCCTCTAAAACAAATTCAAGGCTTCCTGGAAAGCCTTGAATCCAGGAAGCCTTGTGTACTGCAGAACTCTCTGGCGGTACACAAGCAGAATGATCTTCATTTCTTCAGTTTCAAGTCACACGTTTGACTGACCGACACTCAGTTTTTATATAAGTTTCACAGTTTATCAGACATACTTCATTGAAGCAGAGTTAAAGAGCGACTTCTAGTCCTGCTAAAAATAGTGGTAGTCCATATAATAATTGAGCTTTTATGATTTTATGTTTTGAGATGTTTGGTCATGCAAATGATGTTAGTTATTGATGTTAGTTAGTTTTAACAGAATTGTATTTTTTTTTCTGAGGCTAACAAAGGGTTGAACTCCACAGAACAAGGGAAAAATTAAAAGGGAAAAAAACTCATTCCAATTAAATGGTATGAAATGTTAGCCTGGAGCCTTTTTACTATTTATAGTAACAATATAGGTAGTCCTCAACCTACAGACACAATTGGTTCCGAGAGGTTGTTGTGAAATGAATTGTTCGTAGGTCAATAATTACTAAATTTCAATCTGTAATTGCCATTTGAGGCCAATTAAATGCCTACTACTAGTACTGCTCTAAATACAAAAGTTTATTCCATAAAACTTACCAGAAACGATTACAAGACATAAAAAGAACACATAGTAAAGTAAAATTCAGGTACAGGTTGTTTCGAGTTAAGTCGTTCATGATTACACATTGGTTTTCAAAAAAAAAAAAAAAACACAGAAAAATAAAATTCCAGTATTGTCATATCCTTGGTACTGGTATTAACTGCAGTGGAGAGGGAAATCTAAGAGACAGGCTTTGTCAGGCTTTATTTTTCTCATTATACAGGAACTCTGAAAAGCTTAAATGTATGGAAACATTTTAAGAAAACAAAAAAGGAAATGTGCAATGCAATATCTGCAAGACAGAACTTGCCTTCCAAGGCAGCACATCTGCAATGCACGAGCACCTGAAAAGGTAGCGCATTGTGTTTTGTGACAATGATCAAGAGGGAATGTTGTCTCCGTAAGCTAACTGGCTATTTAGATGCTAATATTAGCGTAAACAAAGAGCTAACTTACTGTACTGCTTATGCACATAGCTGTTAATATTAGCAATGAAGATTTGATTCATTAGCTGCCCTTAGCACACACATTTCATGTGTTTTCTGTAACAATAATAGGTAATTCCTTAATTACAAGTGCCTGCCACTTGTTGATATTGCATGCCTCTTGTTGTTTTTGTTTGATGCCAAAGACAAATTAAGGAGAAAAAAAACTAAACAAAAAAAACAAAACCTAAAGTAATTATTTTGTGTTGTTAAGCCAAGTAATTTTTCTTTATTTTACTCAGCTGTTTGAACTTTATGTTACACAGTTAAACAATTGTTTGTGGCTACAAGCATATTTTATAAAGGTTTAATAAACTATCATTGTATAATCATTGTATCATTGTACAGGTCCTTCTCAAAAAATTAGCATATTGTGATAAAATTCATTACTTTCTGTAATGTACTTATAAACATTAGATTTTCATATATTTTAGATACATTACACACAACTGAAGTAGTTCAAGCCTTCTATTGTTTTAATATTGATGATTTTGGCAAAAAAGTAAGGAAAAACCAAAAATCCCTCTCTCAAAAAATTAGCATATTTCATCCGGCCAATAAAAAAAAAGTCTTTTAAACACAAAAAAAGTCAACTAAGTCAAATAATTATGTTCAGTTATGCACTCAATACTTGGTCGGGAATCCTTCTGCAGAAATGACTGCTTCAATGTGGTGTGGCATGGAGGCATCAGCCTGTGGCACTGCTGAGGTATTATGGAGGCCCAGGATGCTTCGATAACGGCCTTAAGCTCATCCACAGTATTGGGTCTGGTGTCTCTCAACTTCCTATTCACAATATCCCACAGATTCTCAAAAGGGTTCAGGTCAGGAGAGCACAGTAATACCATGGTCAGTAAACCATTTACCAGTGGTCTTGGCACTGTGAGCAGGTGCCAGGTCGTGCTGAAAAATGAAATCTTCATCTCCATAAAGCTTTTCAGCAGACGTGCTCCAAAATCTCCTGATAGCTAGCTGCATTGACCCTGCCCTTGATAAAACACACTGGACCACCAGCAGCTGACATGGCCCCCCAGACTATCACTGACTGTGGGCACTTGACACTGGACTTCAGGCATTTTGACATGTCCTTCTCCCCAGTCTTCCTCCAGACTCTGGGACCTTGATTTCCGAATGACACGCAAAATTTGCTTTCATCCGAAAAAAAGTACTTTGGACCACTGAGCAATAGTCCAGTGCTGCTTCTCTGTAGCCCAGGTCAAGTGCATCTGCCGCTGTTTCTGGTTCAAAAGTGGCTTGACCCCGGGCATGCGGCACCTGTAGACTATTTCCTGCACACACCTGTGCACGGTGGCTGTGGATGTTTCTACTCTAGACTCAGTCCACTACTTCCACAGGTCCCCCAAGGTCTGGAATCAGCCCTTCTCCACAATCTTTCTCAGGGTCCGGTCACCTCTTCTGGTTGTGCAGCGTTTTCTGCCACACTTTTTCCTTCCCACAGACTTCCCACTGAGGTGACTTGATACAGCACTCTGGGAACAGCCTAATCGCTCAGGAATTTCTTTGTGTCTTACCCTCTTGCTTGAGGGTGTCAATGACGGCCTTCTGGACTGCAGTCAGGTCAGCAGTCTTACCCATGATTGCGGTTTTGAGTAATGAACCAGGCTGGGAGTTTTTAAAAGCTTCAGGAATCTTTTGCAGGTGTTAAGAGTTGATTCGTTGATTCAGATGATTAGGTTAATAGCTTGTGTAAGGTACCTTTTCATGATATGCTAATTTTTTGAGATAGGAATTTTGGGTTTTCATCAGCTGTATGCCAAAATCATCAGTATTAAATCAGTATTAATAAAAGACCTTAAATATTTCAGTTGGTGTGCAATGAATCGAAAATATATGAAAGTTTAATTTTTATCATTACATTATTGAAAATAATGAACTTTATCACAATATGCTAATTTTTTGCGAAGGACCCGTATAACAAACTATCGTCCTTATTTTTAGTTAGCATGTACCTTAAACACTTCAAGCTGAAACTAATGATGGTAAATCAGCATCATAAGGTGTATGTTTTACACTCATTTTAAGTATGATGAGTTGACTAATCAAATAAATAATCGGTGACTAGTCGAAGATCAAAATAATGGTTTGTGGCAGCCCTAAGTAACAGTCTGCATTAACACAGGTTATCACAATATCACGTTACTGTACAATCTTCTTCTTCTTTTCCTTTCGGCTTTTCCCTTCAGGGGTCGCCACAGCGAATCAATTGCCTCCATCTGACCCTGTCCTTTGCATCCTCTTCTCTCACACCAACTACCTTCATGTCCTCTTCTGTACAATAAATTAGTATAAAAACATATAATCATGTTAAAATACGTACCTATAGATCCATTATCTACCGTTAAGTGTGACTCGTGATTCATGCAGTTTGAATTGAAATTACTTTACCACAGAAAGCATCTGCTCCTAATAATTTAATCCTAGAGGAGATGCTCAGAGACAAGACAACAACAAGATGGGGGATAATTGATAGAGATGCACAAATACAGCGGTGCTGTTCGGCAGGGGTTGTGACAAGAAGAGGAACTGCAATAGTCGGATATGGCGCCGCACAGTTGTTCACATGTCTGAATATTTGTAAGTTGAACGTTCATATCTTGAGGACTACCTATACTTAAATTAGTATTAGTAGTAGGCTTCAACTTGAAATGTCCAGTATGTAGAATAAAGCTGTGGTCTCACTGGATCATTTTTTTCATCCCTGGTGACAAGTTTATACACAAAATCAATGCAAAGAGAACTGCTGATGTCAGCTGATTCAACGCTGAGATCTTAACAGTGTATGGACAACCTTGACTCTTCTTTCTTACTAAATACTGGAAATAGCTAAAAGAACTACCAGTATGTTAATCCATAAACGGCATTTGTATTATATTTATGTATGTACTAGCAGGAACCCATGGAAATTCCATGATAAAACAATAACATCAGACTTCATACCAAACATATGAAAACAAATGTATTGGTATTATAAACCAAGCGCACCCATCAAAGAGTTCTCCCACCAGCAGGCAGCACATCCCGGTCTGACCCAGAACTGGCGACGGCGTCTTTGGTGAGGAACGTGAATGAATGAATAAATATATAAACGTTATGACTCATAAATCAAAAAACAGACCAACAAATATCCAACTGTCAAGCATGTTTATCAACGCGTCTTCGACATGGAGCTGTTATATGTCAGAAAATAGCCGGTTTTAACTTCGTTCATTCTGTGTGTACAAGTAGACACGGCTCACTAACACTAACGTCACAGCGGTTTTCATCGCAAGGAGACGCCCTCCGGATATAGAAAAAGTTTCGGTTACAGCGTTCACACGACAACACAGACCTGGCGTTTACAAAAAACTTCACTTTGGCCAGCGTTTTCGTCCCGGATATCTTTGTTGTCAAGTGGATGAAAGGCGTAACCGCGACAAAAAGCCTCGCTGCTCGATGCCTTACGCCATATTGTTCACATGATTCCTTTTGGGAGATGTGCTGTGATTGGTTGGGCACCGTGACTGGTTGGGTGCTTGATTGACAGGTAGTGGGTGGAGTTTAAAATGTGACACTGAGGTTTTTAAGTGAGCTTATTCAAATATATAGGCGGGGAGGTGTGTCAGAAGATCATAGGTCTGTCATTGTGAGGAGATACTGTCCCATTCTATATATAGTGCCAAACATCTCTGAGGTACAAGATACGAAGGCTTCCATCACACCCTTTGGCCTTTGATGCGGCATATTCAAATTACACTCATGACCTTTTACTGACACTACTATGGAGGGTGAGTGAATTTGAGTCAAAAGGTCAAGTCTCATAACTAAGCACTAAATAATGGAAAGGTGGAAATGTATTGTTTTTCAGGGGTTGATAAACATTGGCTGAGAGTAGAAGTTGTGTTGAAACATTAATATCAAAAAGAGACATGCATGGAGAAGTGCAAACAATTCAAAAAAGTCTGAATGAACATGTTAATCTTGCCACTTGCTCTACTTTGCTCTGGGAGCAAAATGCCTTTCAACCCTGTGCTAATTTTAACCACTGAAATGTTCACATGGCAGACAAATAAAGTATCTCGTACGATAGATTACATACCCACTGTGGAAACTGAAGTCTGGGTTGGGTAGTGTGCAGGTCCAGCAGTCGCTGGGTAAGAGTTTCCACCTGGGTACTGGTATCCTGGGTAGCCTCTGGAAACGATTAAAGGATAACAAAAAAGATCACGCTTTACATACCATTTTTATTTTTTTTAAATCTAGATAAATTTTTATCATTTAGCAAATCATGACAGTGAACAGGTTTCACTGTGTTTCAATAATAGACATGATTCAGTCATATGCTGAAGAAACCAATAAAGCAAATAGACTGACTTGCAAGAATCTTACCCTGGATTGGGATTTGGGCCATAGGATGAAACTGCAGGCATGCCCGGCATGTAGGAAGCTGACGTACAGAGAAAAAGTTAGATCTGAGGATACAAAATTCTTTGTTTCTTTGATTCTCAAAGACACATTTACGTCTATCCATTATGATGCATTATAGTAGTATCAGAGCTCTATTGGTCATGGAAATTAATGCATCACTTACAATATAAAGTAATAGTAAGGTGTGTGGACTAAAAGCCAGAAACCAAACAGTCAACTTATTACAAAAACACAATAAACAGTCACATCAATATCTGACAGCAGAACATTTTTTATCTAATCAATATTTTAGGAGGTATCCACTCACTATTAGCACCATATAATTTCAAAACAGACTTTTATCAAACTTGGATGACACAGTTTATAACTAACAGGTATGCCACTCACGATTAGGGGGTCCAGCTGCTTGAAAGGCTTGGTATGGGGCTTGTGTGGTGGGGCGAGAAAACACAGGAGGCTCCTCTCCAAACACCACTATCATCACCTGAATCAGACCATACAGATCTGACATTGGCTGTAAGACACATACCAAAGGCAATTTTTATTTACCAAAGCCACAAACTCATAATTCTAATTCATAATGATCAGAAAAACCTTTTATGGATCAAATACCTGTAACCACTCATATTCATGATCCTACAGACTGGGTGACCCCCTAGTAGTCACCACCCTATTTATTTATTGACTCCCATTTCTCTCTAAACATTTTGAGAAACAGTTGCTACTCATTTATGTGACTTTAACAAGAGCATATTTTAGAATTTCCAGTCACATTTTTGACTGCAGTGTTCAAATTTACAAATGACCTTTTCTTGGTCTAAGATGAGGAACTTATCTCTATACTTGTCTTGATAGATCTCAGTGATGCATTTGATAATACTGACTGTCAGACTATTAAAAAAAGTGATTACTGTACTGTATATAGCTTGCATTTAAAGAACCAAATTAAAATGGTTTAAGTCATATTTATCAGTTCAATTTCAGTTTGCGCATGTTAATGATGCACAACAAAGTTACAGGTAATCACAGATTAAGGTTCTGAGCTTGGACCAATATACAGTAGTTCCCTTCGCATTTGGTCCTTCTTGGTAATATTATTAGGAAACACTCCTTTTTATGAAGAAGACAAACACACTGTATTTATCAATTAAATTAGGTGTAGTGAACTAATTAAACTTCAGGCATGTCTTAAGGATATTAAAAAAAATGGAGTATCTGGAATTTTCTGCTGTTGAATCTACACAAATTGAAGGTATTGTGCTGTGTCACAAACATTTTTAAAACACAGTAATAATACAGAAAATCTATGGAGGAAATTACCTTAGCTTCTACTGCCACCATGAGGAATCTATGAGTTCTGATCTGTCCTGACTAATATATGAAGAGCAGGTGCTCAAGAAATCAAGGTCAATTGTAGCAGACGATTCCCACCTCCTAAATTTGTAATATAAACTCTTGCCTTCCAGCCAGAGGTTACGCACCTTTGGAGCTAAGAACAAGAAGTATAAATTTAAATTTTCACCTAATTCTATTCGTATGATCAATAATAGTATCAGATTTATTTACTTATTAATAATAATTTACTTTTAACTGCTTTATTCTGGACATTGTGATTATGTTTTTGTCATGTTTATGTACATGTCTTGTATTAACTGCTGTGTTAAGAATTGCCCAGTTTGGGATATGCAAATGAATGAACTCGACCTTAACTTAAACTTCAAAAAACTGGTCAATCAGGATACATCCTTTACTTTCATCATAAACAACTTGTAGGACTTTCTGCTTTCACTCATTCAAAAAATCTAAAATATTCAAACTCAAAACAATACATTCAAAATTCAAAGTATTTCTTATTTGAAAACTTGATTATTGAAATTCCCTAGTATCAAGTCAAACTGATAAACCTCTAGACTCTCCGCCTGACCTAGAATGCAGATTCACATAAACCAAACAGAACTAATGTTGAGAGATACTGCTTTCTCTGCACTAGGTCCCTGTAAAATTTCTTAAGACAGCTAGAGAACATCTCCCTCTTCTCTATATATTTGTCTCATTAATGGTTAGTAACCTGATCTATTCCCTGGCCTATTTGTCCTTTATTTTACCACAGATTATCCAGGACTATACAACAGGCTGTTTCTGGGATCCTGGTGTCCATCCAAAAACCTTACTAACATTATTCTTATTAATAATACTGTTTTCGTTGCTGTTGTGTTACTGCTTCTCATTGCACTCTCTCACCACTTATCTGTCTCCCTGCTTCATCTCAATTCTTCGTATTTCACATACCGCATCCACTCACTGAGATTTCCTTAATAAAGCCTATAATAAAGTATATATCTATCTATCTAATCAAAAACAGTGAAATCCTCATACTTACATGCTTCCACTCATGTAGATAGGGAAGGTAGATCTTGCCATTGGCATCAATGTGCTTGCCAGTCTTGATCATCATGGCACTTGTAGGTTTGACAAAACATATGGGAGGGTTGTATGGATATGTGTCCAGCAACCACAGACAAACTGGGATGTTGTAGATATTGCCTGGAGGAAACACAAACACAACCAATTCACTGATTTATTAACTAACTCACTGGGTGCCATTGACGTCTATAGACGTTAATTACGTTTTTCAACAGGAAGGGCTGGAGGACAGGCGGAGCTTGTCAGTGAAAATCAGGCTACTAATCATGGAATCTAGCGACATGATGACTGATTCAGTTACAGAACAGAGGATGACGAATCAGGATGAAGAAATTGCGGTAGCTTTCGATGCAACAAAGTTTACTCATGTCAGAGCTCACCTGCGAGCAAACACAATGTTGCTCTAACGAAAGCATCTTCCAAACGGTCAAGACCAAAAAGAAAATACTGGTAAATGTCCAGAGCATCAGCGAAAGTCTGCTGAAGGAGATCAATTGCCAGAAGGCAAGTTAAGAACACAGGGGACCTACACATAAAATATATCAATTATGGTATTCGGTTCATCAAGGAAGTACATTTCAGTGGATAAAAATCTATCCAGCATTTTCCTGATCTTAAAAAAGGACAGTGAATTTGTTACTTTTTATTCCTCTTTTATTTCTTATGTCAAGCTGACAGTTTCATACATTACTGTTTTCTTGTGTGTATGTCTGTTATAAAGCACTAGGTAAATTTTATTTTATGGTGGCGCAGTGGGTAGCGCCTCACAACAAGACGGTTCCAGGTTCAAGTCCCCTTCTGTGCGGACTTTGTTCTCCCCGTGTCTGCGTGGGTTCTCTCCACCTTCCTCCCACCTCACAAACATGCAGCTTAGGAGAATTACAGTAATCATTTCAAATTGTTCGTAGGTGTGAGTGTGTGTGTGAGTGGTTGCTTGTCTTTCATGTGGTTCTGCAGCGCACTGGCATCGTGCTCAGAGTGTCTCCCGCCTCTCACCCGCAAGTCAGCTGGGACAGGCTCCAGCAACCCCCATGACCCGCAATAAGCGGTGCAAGCGGTAGAAAATAAATGATTTTTAAAAATGTTATTATAGTAATATACGGTATGTTATTCATTTCAAAATACATACTACACATATTATTATTATGGTATGATAGTTATTATAATTAGTAGTAGTAACAGTACTATAGCACAACAACTACTACAACTATGATTAAGAGCACAGAATATTCTGTTTGAAGACATGCTTCATTTCTTTAATGTAAGTTGAAGCACAGCATCAAAACACAAGGTCAACTGGCAAATGAAGGCCATGGACTAACAAAACACAAGATACAATTTATTTTCAGGCACGGACAGGTTACAGATAACCAGTCTTTACCTCTGTAGCTCACTGGAACGGTTCCTGTCAAGCTCATCAGGTCCCTTGTGGAGCCATCATTAAAGACTGAAACACAAGAAGTTGTCATGTCATAATGCAAGTTTGGATTGTACCATTTTAAAGCAAATCATTTGAAACCAGAGATCCACTAATACAGTATTGCTTATTTTACCATAAATATCCATAACTGGCTTCAAGTCCTTGTACTGGGAGATGACAGTCGTTATCTCACGAACAGTGAGATCTCTGTATTTATATTGCTGGTCAATGACAACAAAGGAAGACAGGAGAAAAGTAACACATATTAGAACAGTGACAGATTAATTATACTTGCTCACATACAGGTACAGTGTTTAGAAAGGTGACACAACAAAGGGTTGCAAAATTTATCATTTGAATGTTGATGTCATAATGTGCAATCATCACATTATAGGGCATGTAATGCCAAGTTAAAACCACGTATGTCCACTGATCTTCGACCATGTAGATTAACTGTAAATGTAATAAAGTCAGACATGGTTGGCTGGGTGCAAATAACACAACTGCAATGTAAATATCAATTAGTTAAAGTCTCTCCGTCATGCAAGTGTGAGGATAAGTGTGGTAGGAGCAGAAGAAAAGATTCATTTAGCAAAGACTTAGAATTTCAAAATCATAACAAACAGAACCCGCGATAACAAAAACCCATTATTTCTATGGGAACTAATTTATGATTACTGTATATATAATGATTGAGAGCAGGTCCCTAAAGGCACATTTATGCCTTAAATGTTGCACAGCCTCACCCTTAAAATAAAGTCTAGAGAGCTAGAACTTGCCACCACTCACACTAATTTAAACACACTATTTAACTTGACATTTGCATTGTTAGCAGTGGATAACTAATCTTTTAAAGATAATTTAAATTCACTCGGCATGAACAGAAACATTTTTAATGGATGGATGTGTGGCTCTGAGTTGACATCCAGTCATTTCCAGGACTGGGAAAGGCGGATCGTAAACATGTTCGCGCTTGATATCAATATGTCATTAAGGTCATTAAGACAAATAACTAGATTTTAGCTCTTAGTTGGGCGATAAATGTGTCCTACAAGTGGGACTTTTTGGGTTGCCAAACGTGTTTCATACCATCAGTGTCAGTTCTGTGTCTAATGCGATCTGCTCCGGTATGCGTAAGGTTAGCCAATTTGCTGCAGCAGGCGAGCGAGTACGAATAACAGTAGGTCAGTAGGCTTACCTTCAGCATTTTCTTCAGGGCACCATCGTTAACAACTGCCATGTTTTTGGGCGTTTGTTCCACCCGTTCTTATTAATGAATCGAATACGTGAAGAGCTGCCTTAAACGCAGCTCACACAAAAGCTAAGCTAGCTAGCAGGTTCAGCTAACGTAGGCTAAAGTTACCCCAGCGCCGGGGCCGACTCAAAGTGAGACACTAAATCAATACCTATATGTAATTCTCCGGTCAACGTTATTTTTGACACACCGGGACTGGGTTACTCAAGTATAGTTAGATGAAAAAGAAACGGCTCCTCAAAAGTTCTACAAGGGGCCGTAAACAGATAAATTAGCAACAGCTATAGAAGGAAGCTCCGTCACTCCACCTGACTACTTCCGCTCGGCGTGTGACGTCATCAACCAACGAGCCCAAGGTGTGGCTCGAGAAACACACTGTACTGAGAAATTAGACCTATGAACCGTTCGAAATGGTAATCTTTTTATTTCCTTACATAATTGTGAATTAAGATAATTAAGCTTTAACCATAAGACAATTTGTCATTTATTTTGATGAACCTTGTCACTCTATATAACGTCGGACAAACGACAACTTATTGCTTTCTAATTTAAATACCAGAAGTCTCCTATTCTTTGATACTCTGTTATTCTTTGATACTTTGTTATTCTGGCCAGGGTGGTGCAGTGGGTACCGCTGTCGCCTCACAGCAAGTCGGTTCATGTCCTGCTCTGTAAGGAGTTTTTATGTATGAAAAAGGACATTTGCTGATAGTACAGTACACGCACATAATATGGTATCATAAAACCAAATGTTTAATCAAGTACGTATACAGAACACAGAATGTTTCTTACAATAACATACAGAGACCATAGTTAAACTGTCATTTGATTAACAATATCAAAAAAGGCAGTCAGACACTGCAACGTCCCGAGACAGTCCTGAATTCAGAATTTTACCCTGACCTACTTTCACAGGTTAGGGTCATTTAATACAAGACCCATGATACAACACTGGTATTCTGTTTGTCATGAGGTTTCAGAGATGTGTACCTAAAAAGATATAAAAGTGAAAATTTGACCCTAACCTAGTTTTTCGTGGTCAAGGTTGTGATCTAATTTTCATCCCCTTGCCTCTCTAAATTTAACGTCTTTTGTTTCATCTTTCTATCTTATCCGGTTCCTGACATATCTCCAAAAAATATCTCAGGATAGAAAATATCTCAGACCATACATCAAAACTAATGCTTTGATCTAATGTTTTTGATTACTGGGCGGACCTGGTTTTGTGTGTGTTCTCCACAATGTTCTTTTTATATTTACTGGTTGTAGGTTCTCTCCAGGTTCTCCGGCTTCCTCCCACCTCCAAAACCATGCACTTCAGGTTAATTGGCAGTTCGAAATTGCCTGTAGGAGTGAGTGTGTGCGATTGTATGTATCTGTGTAGCTCCGCGGTGCAGTGGCGTCGCGCCCAGAGTTTCCCCTGCCTCACACCCTATGCCAGCTGGGATAGGCTCCAGCTCTCCGTGACCCGCACAAGCAGATGAAGCGGGTAGGGAAATGAATGAATAAATGGTATAAGTCCAAATGATTTCTAGATAAAAACACAACCTGCTTTCTCAAACACTGGTCAGGACTCTCCATAAAGCAATTAAAGGCTATACAAAGACATTCAGGTCAAAACATTGTATACATGAAAAAGAACATTTGAAATGCAAAACATTTACACCAAAGAGTCAGTACCTCTTCATTTGGTGCTGCTTGATATTTCTAGTTTAAATTAGCATAGCCACAATTAGTCAACTAATCACAATTAGGGGGAATATTAAAATCATTGACAACTGATGTAATAGTTGATGCGTCATCATTTTTTGTTTTTAATCCTTATTTTTCTCTCAAAACTGCTGCTGCACCTTCCACTGCTGCTTCTGCCTCTCTGTCCGTGAAAGGCACACAAGCGCTGTAGTGGTGATCTGATATTACAGTAATTTGCGCTGACAAGAGGCAGGATTGCTTCTCATAACATAGATTTCAGCTAGTGTCTTGGCTTTTCATGCCCTTTTGCACCTATCTTTCATCAAGCATTCAATACTTTTTTTATGCGTTCAGTTATTTTCACACGTTACTTAATTTACAGTCTTCTAAAGGTTTGATTTCTTTGCATGAGCGGGTTTCATTGTCACTGACATCTGGTGAAATTTAGAAATACATAAATGGTTATGTGTACACTGTACATACAACAAATTTTTCTATCACTATTTATTAATCTTGTAGCCGCTATGAAACAAATGAAACAAAATTATGAATGAATGCCAGCTATCTCTGCTTAAATTAATTTACATACATACATAGGATACATCTAACCAGTATTAGCATTAATTATCTTTGTTTTGCAAAAAAAACAAACATACAAATCAAAAACTAACAGTTGGTCTCATTTTCAAACTGGAATGGTTGACCATCTTCCCTGGCTAAAGGCAGATTGAAATATTCATATCTGTTCGACGGGACCTCTTTTCTTCTGTTGATCTGCAGCCAAACTGAGTTAAAAAGTACATATTACTCTTTAGAGAAGAGTGCTAAGCAGTCAAATCAAACATTTTGGCAGAGGAACCCTGCATGAATGACTTACAAGAGGCTTGTTCAGACTCAGAGCAAGACTGCATACATACAGGGGGGAAGTCTCCAAACATGGCCACCATCACCTGCAGCAGGCTAACTAGGTCACATTCACCCTGACGGGGAAAAGGAAGTCACACTAATATAACACGGCTGTAAGGCTCTAAAGTTCAGCAGTTGTTAATCCTGAAGATAAATTGGTCTCTTTTTACATTCAAAGAAAACAAGATAATATTTCGATTCTCACACTCTTCCACTCCTCCAGGTAAGGCAGCATGACTTCACCATTACTAGAGAGATATTTTCCTGTGACGACCTCCATCTCTTTAGTGTGTCTCACATAGCAGATGGGAGCAGTGTGTGGGTAGCTTTCCTCAATCCACAGGCATCGAGGGACATCGTAGGTCTTGTCTTGAAAAAGAATACATTGAAAAAGTAATTTGGATTTTATGAGCAATTACAGGCTTCAACTTTATTTTGGATTTAAACTGATCAGAATCAAACATCAGATTCTAGTTACAAGTTAGCTGTCTGATTAGGTCACGAAGTATAAAATGCAAAGTACTTTTTACCGTCACACATGACAGGAATTGTTCCAGTTAGACTCATCAAGTAATTTGTGGTTCCATCATTATAAACTGTACAAAAAAAAAAGAACCATATTTTTTAGGGCAATTTAGCTTAGCAACAGAGCAAAAGTGAAATTTCTTCCTCTTACCATATTTATCCATGACAGGTTCAAGATTTTTGAAGTAAGTCAGAGCAATGTATATGTCACTGGCCACATGTTTGCGAAGATATGTCTCAAAACAAAATGATAAAATATTTAACTCAAAGAAATCTAGGCATACAATTAGTTGTTTATGCTTGATTTAAGAATAGTTCTACAAATACCAATGATTCGTCTTACCTTAGGAAGCATTTTCTTAATCTCTTTGCAAGAGTATGACATGATGACAGCTTATTCAAAAAGGAAAATATTACTTGTGTATTTACTGATCAACAACATCTAACAATCCTCACTGTTCCGTCTCTTAGGTGTATGTTTGACAATCTTTTATGACACCTGACAGCCAATGACACTTGTGCAAATCAGCAGCAACAAGATTAAAAGGCTTGAACAAACAAGCCAGGATTATAACAGTGACTCAGTACACCAACAAGTGTATATTAATAAGGTTGATTTCTGTGTTGATTCATGTCAACTGGACATGTTGAAAAGCGGTCTTTGTTAGTTTTTTAGTATTTTTCCACAACTTAAACAAAATCTGTATCAGTATCTGTCACGATACGAGTATTATATTGATCTTTACCTAACATAATAACATGTTTGTCTTCCTGGGGCGGCAGTGGCTCAGCGGTAGAGCAGATGTCTGGAAGATGGATCGCCCAGCCATCGGTGGCTCAAATCCCGCTCTAGCCAGGACATCCCCCAGAGTGTGAGTTGACGGTGGGAGGCGTCAGCCCACCTCCCAGCCACTGCCGAGGCGCCCCTGAGCAAGGCGCCGTCCCCCCCCCCCCCCCCCCCAAGCGCGACCCCCTGTGCGCGACCCATCAATCTGCCTCCCCCTACTGTTGTGTGATGCGTTACTAATTGCATGCCTACAGGCCCCGAGTGTGTTGTGTTCAGGGGCCTGTATTCAAAAACTGTGTGTATGCATGACTAACAAAAGACTGTAACCACACGCAAAAGAATTTGTAGAATGTAAAGATTATTTGTCCACACAAGGGGAAATTAAGTAGATTTAATCTTTATCCAAATGCTGTCTTTAAAGGCACATTTACTGTATTTGAAAAATGGTGATTGCCTGTACTGCTATGCCTCATAATTAGCTCAGTGGTCAAATTTGAAATCGACACATATGTATGTTAGAAAATAAGTAATTTTTTAAACTAATGACATTATACATACGTGAAAAGAAACAGGGAGAAACAGACAGAAAACAGACTGATTTTACCTGATAGCCATAGAACTTTCTCCATATTGTGTCATCTACACGGTATCACACAGTAAGATACTGCCAAACAATCAGGAAAAAAATATTACTCTGTAGTTCTAGATGTAAAACACTGCATTTTTGTTTCATGAAAATGTCCTTCTAGGCTTATGGACGTAGTACACACAGTAGCCTGTAGGCGGCAGCAGATCTTAAATACGACATGAAATGACAGATTGTTTATTGACATCTTTATTCCTGTCCTGCAATACATGTGCCACATTTTCAGAGAGTAAATGCATCTTCAAAAGCTAAACAGTTGACATTTGTACAAATTTCTTCCACACCTCCATACCAGAGTTTGAAATGGAGAAACAAGCTTGTGTACCAAATCAATCCTCATAAAAAATTTTGTCATGCTTGCCAGGTTCAATAATGCATACTCGTGTTTTGCTGAAGTATCCCCACAACACTTTGAAGCTTATTTTCAAATACAACTACAATCTGAATACATGACTTTGTGGAAATCTGTTGATTGTGATTATTACCAAGGAGAGGACAAACATTTCAGTGCTGTCTTATTCTTCAAATGCCACACTTCTTTGTCTCCATGGAAAGATTTTTGACTGAAATGTTTCAAAAATAAATTGGGACCTAACTCCTACATTTTTAGAAATATTTTAAATTTCAAAACATAAGGCCTCTTTCAAATAGCTAAAGCCTCAAACACATTCACTTTCCTCCACGCAGATAAATGAATATTTAACTTGACCACTAACATCCACAGAGAAAATAGACTGATCTTGTTTCTTTAAATGAGTGAAAAAGAATCACTTTTTCCAGCTGTACAAAATGGATTTGGTCAGAAAATAAAATTTCAGTTTTCTTTGAAAACAGACAAAAGTAAGATTTCTTTCAAGATGTTTTCAGGTTTACCGATCTTCTGAACAGTTAAAATTTTGATCTGGACTATACTTTCAGCGCCAGAAGTTCCAGCAGAATTGGAATATAAATCCATATAAACATTTGGGAGTGAGACACTTCATAGAAGACTGTCAAAAGAATTATTTTCAACTTTTTGTCTTGTAATGGAGACTGACATTGACACCCCCGCCATCACAGAAGGAAAAATGCTTCAGATTTCTGTGTCGTGTTTTTCTGGACTTGTCTTCCTATCACTACACAATTCAGCACACATATTTTTTTAGTTGCACAAATAATCAAATATACAAAACAATGCAGCCAAGACAACATGTACACCTATTAGGTAGCGCTTGCTGCACATATGAGGTTCAAACCAGCTGCAAGATAAGGCAAAGTAAACACAGAGCACTCTTTATCATTTAAGGAGAACATTAATGCAGTCCTGGAGCGCACAAACAAACAAAGAAGCGACTCACTCCTATAACTCAGCAGACATAAACTATTACACACAATATTCTCACATATACAGTAAATCTGGTTGTGAAATAAGTAGCACCTGATGTCTTACGTCCCGTCGTAGAGTTGAGGTGGCAGAGAAAGAGGAGTATGAGGATAGTACTGGTGTGTGGACTGAGGCAGGACTTGTGCAATACACTCTTGTAAAGTGATCTGGTGACATCCTTCTGGTTTCCAGGACAATAAGGTGAGAGCATCCTAGAACACAATTCCTGAGTCTTATTACACACAAGGAGTGACTCTCAAGATCCAAAAATAGCCGTCATCACTGTCATACACTACACAGCTACTGAAACGAAATGCTAGAAACGTGAAGCGTCCATAATGTCTTAAACCATAACCTTTCCTTGTTTCACTATACAGGTGTAGGGTTTCCCTCCTATGCTACAGACAACCTCCTCCAGCGTTTAGTAAAACGAAAACTGAATTTCCATGCACGGTACCTCTCCTTCCCAAACCAAAACAGGAAAATTAGTAGCCAAAAGGGGTGGTTTAATCCCAATAGTATGTTTACAGTAACAAATCCTATTTCACAAAGAATCTATGTGCATTTGCCATTGCTATTATTATTCCACAGACAATTCTTACCAAAAAAACCACATGTAAGGAGCATAGGTAGCTGCATTTCAACAATTCTATCCCCAACAAGGACTCCAAATACAGCAGACAGTTCTTGGATAAAAAAGTAAAACCAGGCGCCATCTGCAATAAACATATTCCATCACATATTGCTGAGTGATTTTCAAATCACAAAACAAATTCCACATTAAGATCAAAATAAGACTTTCTTTTTAGAGCTAGTTGGACTGTTAAGCACAACAATTTACAGTCATTCCTCCATCAGCCTCCACCCCCTGTGTGCAGTATAATGTAGGGACGACACAGCCATTCAAAAGAAAACAAAGGCAGCTCAGGTGGGATGAGGGGAAATTTATAGATGAGATGAGATGTTTGGGTATCCAAATGTACGTTCCAGTCATTTCCATTGAACTCGGTCAGTACTTCTGGGGGGGGGATTACACTTTTGAGGTTTGAGGTCAGAGACACCCCATTTAAAACCAGTGTTGAGACTGAAGACAATAAGTTAGCAGGGAAATCTGTGGGCGCACCCAGCAAGACCACACTGGAGCTGACAGAATTGATAGTGGTGCAGCTCACAGGCCGACGTGTCGATCAAAAGAGAGGCCGGACCAGTCTAGTTCAGGTCACCGTTTGGGCAGCAGTCAGAGTCCTTCTTTCCATAAAGATTTTGTGTTCAGTCAGCTCTGGTGGTTTCTCAGAGAGCTTCTTTTTCAATCATCCTCTTTTTGAAAAAAAGTCTACATTTCATCATTGACTTGTTTAATCTTTCTATCTTGAAGTCTTTTTTACTGCGTACTGTAGCGTATCTCCTCCATGTGCGACAGGCTGCTGTGGAATGAGATGACACAAGTATGATCAGTGTCATCATATTGCTCTTAAAAAATAAACATATAGATAGTAAAATGTCAGAGGGACATGTGGTTTAATAACTCATTACAATGACAGTTACATTCAAAGTTGTACACTTTCCAGAACCACAGATCAAATTGGTGACTTTTCTACTATGTTGATGGTTATGCTTGCTCTGCTTGCTTCAGTTGGGTTTCTCTGTCTGTTAAAGCGCTTTGAAATGACTGTTGCCGTAATTAAGCGCTATATAAATAAAACTTGATTGATTGATGCTGATGAAAACTTTTTGGGGGAACTTTCTCACCTGCATCAAGATACCACGCAGCGACAGCTCATACAGTCCTGGCCGCTTTCGTCGGGTGGATTCAGCTTCCTCAGTTTATGCTGTCTGATCTCCCGAACCAGTGTGTAGAAAGCATCCTCTACTCCCTAAAAACACAGATGCATCATGGTTATGGAACAGCTAATCAATGAAGAGTTCACTATCACGCCATGCCGCTCAGGTTTAATCTGAACTGAAAGGTTAGACAACATCACCCAAAACGTGATCACTTCCATCACATTAATGAAGGAATCATGATGACAGGGAAGAAATCACAGATTCATTCTTTGTATATTATTCTGTTCTTCCCGGGGGTTCAGTGACGAACATGAGAATCTGTGTGTGGCTTCATAACGTGCAACAGTGAATCAGAGACTATGGAGACTGTGCTGTGAATGTCTCTATAAAAATTGAAAGAATATTCATTCAATCCTGTCTGTTAGTTTTTCAGATGTTGCTAAACCACACCCTAAATACATATGGAATTTAAAGTCAGTTCAAAATAAGAAATTGCGTGTTAGTATGTTGATGTGTGTGCTTTTTATTCTCCATCTACCTGCCGTGTCTTGGCAGAGGTCTCGATGTATGGGATCCCGTAAGACCGAGCGAGGTCCTGAGCTTGCCTTGTGTCCACTGTGCGTGCTGGGAGGTCACATTTGTTTCCCACAAGCACCATGGGAACATCGTCCGAGTCCTTTACACGTTTGATCTGTTCTCTGTTAATTGAAAAACATCAGACTTGTAATGAATGGCATTTGATTTTTGAACGATCTAGTTTCCTTCCTATCAACCCAGCAAAGTATTTAGCTACTGTGACAATAGCTTGTGTAGGATCCCCCCTTGCCTCCTAAACAACAGGAGCGCCACCAGCCAAGAGGCAACCGCCCAGGGAACTCTAGGACCCTGAGGAACAACCAGAACGTTAGTGCTAGGCTGCGCTGCACTGCTGAAGGACTGCAATGGAGAGGGAGGCAGGGAGTGGGGAGAGATGGACAACTGGCTGGCACTGGGCAGCATGACATCATCACTACAGCAACCTTCAGCACACGCCAGACAGCCAGGGGGAATGGAGGGAGAGCAGGCGGTCAGATCAATTTATCAGCTTCGCCCCCCATCCCCACCTCCACATACACACGGATCTCAGTACAGTAGGATGTATCTACACTGAGCCCCGTCCATCTGAAGCTAACAATGCTAATGAACTGATTTAATGAAGTGGTTCCTGATCATCATAGCAGACGGATTCAGTGTCACCCACAACCACAACAATAACTGTAACAGCTAGAATGGCTCGCTGTAGACTGCATACCTCAGCCAAAGCCCAAACAATCCCACGTCTGTTTAACTGGTCCCATCCACGCCCCACCCCTCTACAATGATTTGTGGTATTTGACTCTGTACTTTCGTGCAATTAAGGAAAAAAACAAAAAAATTTAACTGGCCAGTGTTAAAGAAGGCAAAAAAATTAAATCTCTTGTGACAAGTGAAAACCTATCCAGTTTCTAATGCAAATGAAAACATAACCTCCTTGTTTTAGTGAATAATGATTGTTATTGTTTCAAAACTTGTTTTCGCTCAACCACAACTTTTAGGAAAATATCAACAGCAAATATAATTGGGATCGTTCAAAATGATCAAAATCTAACCATGACATGCACTCAAAACCCATGTAATGTTTAAAATGAGTCTTTCTCAGAGTTAAATTTACCTCAAGAAAGAAGTGCAACCCTGGGATGCACTTCAACAAAGATTTGTGCATCCCAACATGACGTTTATGCATCCCAAAAGTAATAACAGAATATACAGTAGAAGCAAACGCAAGCACATGTGTAATGAATCCAAATCTGTCCATGTGTAACATACTTTGCTTCCCAACAGCAAGACAGGCAATGGTATGTGTGAAGTAATGAGTAAGACAAAATATGGGAATATGAGAATATGAGAGAACATCATCATCATGATCTAAACAGTCAGCCTTGCTTCCTTCCCTGACCTTGGAAGTGCTGCCTCTCTGGGTTCCTCTAATTGAGTCAGGATCGTTTTCATTGGCGACATACTGCAATCCTCAATTTGAGGTCTAAGCTTTCTTTAGCCGTGTTAAACACTACAGCATGACATCACCAAAATACTGCAGAGAGCTTACGAGAATACATGGACACAGCCAGAACCCACGGGAGGCCTCGTAACACACACTACACTTGCAAACAGACTCACACAGAAAACAAAAGGGCAGGAGGGACTTTATGTCAGCGCTCCAACCTGATTGATGTGGCCAATGAATATACATGTTCACCTATGAAACAAAAGATCCCCTCATGTTAATAATAGAAACAGGATTCATGGCACCGCTGCATCCTTTAACCACAACCCCCCACCTCCCACAATCGCACACCTGTACTGGTGAATGTCCTCAAATGACTTTGTGTTGTTGATGGCGAAGACACAGAGGAAACCCTCCCCTGTCCTCATATACTGATCCCTCATTGCGCTGTACTCCTCTTGACCTGCAGTATCCAGGATATCCAGCAGGCAGGTCTCCCCATCGATCACAACCTGCTTCCTGTACGAGTCCTACATACAAAAAGACAAACTTCAACGTTTAGAGGAGACATCATTAAAACGTGCAAGGGAGCAACACATCACACAAATCACGCAAACACTTTGAGAAGATGACAAATTCCTCGATCTGACCAGGTCACAGAAGTCTAAGCACAACGCATAACGTCATAAGCTAAAAACAAAGGCAACGTAACAAGGTACGTGTCAAAAGTCCTCAAAATTTAATCAGACAATTATTTCAAACTATAGTTATTTCAAAAATAGTAGAAATGATCAGAGCAGCATCAGCAAACTGTTCATCACCCGGGCCCACAGAATGCTGTAAACACGGAGCACAATTTGCAACTGCTTTACAATTGTGAGATAATATATAAAATAAACTTTGTTTAAACATTCCCTCTCAAGATGATTGTTTCGTTTTATTTCTAAATATGGGTTGCTACATGTTGAATCCTTTTTCACTTGCAGGTCAAATGGCCACTAGGAGCAGGGTAATGGAGTCAATGTTTGGCCTTCCAATATGCAGCCGCAAAAACATGGAGTGCCGTCCCTTTGTTTGTTAGAGCATAGGGTCCAGGAATGCAAAAACACAAAAAGGACATTGTCCAGCCAGGGACAGGCGTGGTGAGAAACAGAGGGAGACAGAGAGAGAGAGAAATAAAGAAAAGGAGTGGAGAAAACATTCTCTTTGGTTTCTCTCTCCCCTTCGCATTTTACACATAATTCAGTGTCTGGTTTTCATGAAATCATACGTGTGACAGCAGGCCAGAGTAAAAATAACTTTCTTCAAAAGGCTGACTCTTGGGATATTTGTCTCAAAGTTTGAATTATTCCAGAAACATAAGTCAGAGAAGAGATTCATACCTCTATGGTGGGGTCATATTCATCCACAAAGTGGTTCTGGATGAGCTGGATGGTGAGTGCGCTCTTGCCCACACCTCCAGCACCCACCACCACCAGTTTATACTCCGTCATGGTTGCAGCTGCAGCTCACTCACTGCTGGACAGAAGATGGGCAGCAGGTTAGCACTCTTTCCAGACATACACAGAGCTTTGATTTGCTATTGTGTAACACTGGACTGACCACAACCAGTGGCACAAAGAATGCTGTTAGGAAAAACATAGACAGTTTGCGCGCGCGTGTGTGTGTGTGTGTGTGTGTGTGTGTGTGTGTGTGTGTGTGTGTGTGTGTGTGTGTGTGTGTGTGTGTGTGTGTGTGTGTGTGTGTATGTGCATAATGGTGTTTGAGGTTGAGACCCTCAAAGGGGAATGTGAAAAATGCACTGAAGGTACTCAGTTCCAATCCCCTCCTACTCAGTGTGTGTAAAAGGGAGAGCTAAGGAGGCCATGTCACACTGACCCTCATCAGTCAGGTCTCACTTTACCGATTCCTACCTTTGAACTCCACCATTTCACCACTGACACCATTTCAAAATTATCACATGAAGTAGGTCCAAAAGAGAGCTAAACATATTGAACAAAAAGATTTTTAAAAGTTACATATATACCAATTGGATTTGCACCATTTTTCTGAGTAAGTTAGCTAAATTACTACTGTTAACAAAGCTATGCCATTGCCATGAATTGTTCTTGTTAGTTCACCTTATTTCTCCCACAGGGATCAATCCATAGCAACATAATGAGAGGTTTAAAAGGGGCTTTTATGACTTCAGGTGTGCCTGCAGTTGCCCCCTGTGGACCCACTGAACCCTTTTAATAGAGCTATTCAACGCAACAGGTCTTCCCTGGGTATAAATCATCCCTTTTTTTCTGTTGGTGAAAAGTTACACAACGCGGATAAAGGTAACATAACATGTAAGATAAAGTGATTCATCCCACAGTGGGAAATTCCTGTGTTCCAGCAGTTAAAAATAAAACAAAAATAGAACACAGCAACAATACCAGTATGGGCAGGTAAGAGTGTACACTGTGAATAGTCAAAGACTTAAACTATTTATTACAACACTGGGTCACTTAGGCTCTAAGTGACCCAGTGTTGTAATAAATATTTTACAGAAATATATGGCTCTGGAAGTAATGAGGAAAATATCATAGGAAAAGTACTAGGGGTGTAGCACTGCAACATTCTGCTCAACTATCAAAACAAAAGCATTTTCAATTCAATTTAATTTCAAATTAAATGAAATGCTCTGCATTTAACTTCTAAAAAAATATTCTTAAAAAACTTTTTTCTTTGTTGAATAAAGTCAACTGGAAAATGCTTGGCTTGCCATCCATGAGGCTTCTTCAGAACTGAGGCAACAGTTGATGGGAGGAGCAGTCTGAGGTGGATACTAAGAACAAAAGTGGACACCAGCAGAAACTAAAAGTGCTCAAAAATGTGGAACATTTTACAAATATGCCAATTATGTTAACACACAGTACAAACAATTAACCCATCTAGAAACATAAATGCGCAACATAGAAACAGCATGAGCACAGCACAGTACACAGAAACACACAGATCCCCTGATGTCCCCACAACACCACACTGGCCAGTGACATTCCAAGTCCCTTAAGTCGATGAGTCGTTATATTGGGTGATTCTGCAGTGACAAAGTATTACTCAGCTAATTTAAAAATGACCACAAATCTATGACCTAATATGAACAGTAGACATGGACGATGCAAGATGACTCAGCACAACAAAGAATAGAAACTTTTAGAGACCAAATCAAACACAAGCTATGGCTCCGGCTAACCGTATGATAAATCTGTTGGCAGTTGATAAGAATCTACCACCAAAGGTTATGACTGCAGATTGACATCATACATTATTGAGTAGTCAGGTGATGCCATTATAATGATGTCATCTCTGAAGTCAGAGCCCAGAGAAAAATTACTGACTTTTTGTGCCTCCTAGGATGCAATAGCCCTTGAACAGTCTTTAACCCAACCCAGAAAATGAGGAAGACATGCATTATCAAGATACAGATAACACTGTTTTACTTTGTCACTGAATGTGATTGTGATGTAAATTAAGACCAGAATCAGATAAAATGAAAACACAGTTCGACGTGTGTGCACCATCATCACCAACAGCTAAGGAAATTTTGACTCTCTTCCTCAAATGGTTTGGGTAATGTCCTGCTGGGTGGGTGAAGGATCAGTTAAATAAAATCACCCTTTGGTGATGTACCCTAAGAAGTTCATCTAGTGTCTGATTTTGCTGATTGTTTCTGTTTAAGTGAATAAGAAACTCATAAACTCGCCTCACCTGCTGGTGCAAGTGATCAATCAGTCATGATTTCATGAGCTCCACTACAGTTCTCTAATTCTGCTGGTGTTGATTCTAATGCATCAGGTCATGGAAATCCTGGAAGGGTGAATCAGAAGCAACTGGACATTTTTTCCCAGATTTGAAGATGTTTCACCTCAAATCTAAGAGACTTTCTCTATTCTAAGTAGCTGCTTCAGATTTAGCCTTCAAGGACTTACTTCCACTGTTTTTACACAAGTTAGCCTGTTTCGCAAACCTATAGCTCCTGGCAGAAGTGAATGTGAGTACAGTACTTGAGATTGCATGAGCAATCTATGTTTGTCCTTTATCACCCAAAAAGAGAACACACAAACACGTTACAGTCTCTAAACAGCAGATCTCTACAGACAAGCCTCCCCCCCAAAAAAAATTACTGAAATACTGTATGTCTCTGGTTTAAGTGCTGCATTAATAGAACCTCCATTCGCCTGTGTGGGTGGTGTCTGAATTGTGTGCAACTGAAATGATGTGTTTACAGACTGAAACCAGCCAAGACCAAGAGTAGTTCACTGATGTTAATAATTAACAAAAAAGTATACAAGCTAACTGACGATGCAGACATGTAGCGAGTATCCATTGCTCATTTGGGTAGCCCTAAACACCATCACCAATGTCAACTATTGTTTCTTCCTAATGAAAATAAAATCCCTCTGTAATTCCCAGAAAAAAAAAATCCAGACCTTTCACTGATGTGGACACACATTTGTTGACTGTATTTAAATCAACCTGGTACCCAATGGAGAAGTAGCAGAGACACTAAACAGCCTCCTGTAACTATACAAACAGCAGCTGGTAAAAAAGAAGAGATTTGTACAAGGCAGAGAGCCTCTGGATGGCTTTTAATCACTGTGGTAAATAAGATCAGGACAAGTCAAAGATTGATGGAACACAAACATCAGGGTTCCTTGGAAAACATGTAGTTCACCAATGAATACGGCTTGAATGAAACTAAAGTAGACGAGTCATTAGTATTAGGGGAGGACCAATTTTACCATCATAATTTAGAGATAAAGCGGCTCTGTGTTTTTGATGTTGTGATTAATTCAGTGAAGGCCTTAACGACAGCATGGATTACAGAAGTTCTGAAAGACAAATCTCTACCAAATCATTGTCACTCCTCTGTGGTAGATATAAATGGGACAGGAAGATGACAAAAAGCAGGACAAGGAAAACTAGTCATCAAATGTACTGGAGGGATATTTGTATCATTCCTTCAAACATAATGCTATAACTGCTGCCTTCTTTGCTGACTCGTCCTACGAATAACCTACTTCACATAGACCCTAAACCAGTTCAACCTCTAAAACTGATTTCCCCACAGATTCAATCTTGCTTAAAAATAGCTTGAGTATTATAATTCTAATATTTAGGACTAATCCTTCCACATGCAGCAACAGGTGGTCATGAGTAGCGTATGCAGAGTCAAAAGACATGATGCAGGTCATGTGTTAGAACAAGGTATTTTTCGTATGATCGTTGTGTTTATGATCATTGTGTTTATTAGTCTTCAATTAAGTAATTAAGCTTGTATTGAATGAATGGGACAAAGTAAAATGTTTTTTTCTATGCTTTTGGAGGATGGGATGTGTTTAAATTGGTTTCGGTCTTTACAGACAGAGCTGCAGTCAACAGTTGAGTTTACTACAGGGTCATTTCCAAATTACATTAGATTGTTGGGATCGGAAAATTCCCTTATGAATATTGAGTGAACTGCCCACAGAATTGAAAAATGCACCAAGCAATCTGATTGCACTGCGCCATACTGCAAGACATTTTATGACTACATTGTCAAATTACTCAGCTTTTATTTATAAAAAAGGCGGAGCCAAAAGACCAGAACAATTAAAGACATGCGGTGGGAACAGCAATAGCAACAAATATACAGAGATAACAGATGTAGAAACTACCCATTCAAATTCAAGTGGCTGCAAGTGATGACAGCGACCTAAAACATGTCTGCCTAATGCATCCTCAGGTACTCTTTAGAGAACCAAACCAAAACTGTTATGAGCACCCCTGCTCATAATGACATTTATGAACATTAACGCATACACAAAAAGCCTAACTGAAACAGATCAAACTGTATCGAATCCTAACCCTCAGAAGAAGCTAAAAAAAACAGCAAAGATGGAAAATGTAGGGCACACACAGAAACAAAAGCGAGAAAGACTAAAACGTGCATCCTTTCACCCAACCACAGCTCTGCCAACTCTGAGATGGTTGCTTGGCCCATTTGTCCAGCATAACCAGATCTCAAGTGTAATTCTGACTAACAGTTCAGATTTACAGCCTAAAATGCAAATTAAACACAACCCTGCTACTGTGAGACTCTTTTCTCAAATTAGGCCATGACAGCGACTGATTAATAATCCCCTCATACATAGGGAATGAATAGCAAAATCAATCATTGATTGAGATGCTGTCTCTTCCTCTGATCCACTTGTTGTCAGTGGGGTTCATGCGGAGATTGGTTTTGTGTCGACAGAGAGGAGGAATGAGGACATGGCCTCTGCGCATCACAATCATCAGTGCATCATCTTTTCACATATTTCCTACAAACACATTTCTGTTATGCAGACATAGTTATCCTGACCACATAGCAGTGTCATCCCCTTCACTGCAGTTCTTTTAATATTGTACATCAAGTGCTGGTGGTTGTTTCATCTGTCCTCATTTGCATCTGCAGAACAGTTGGCATCATTTATATTAGGTCTGAAATAGTCACAAGCACATCTCGTACTAACTGGTTTTCATAAAACTAAGAGAATCTCACATGCTTGTCCTGTAGCTCTCAACTATCTCCCAAACACTCAGAGAGGAAAGAGACGGTATCACTGATATCCAGCAAAATCAATAGCATGGAGCTACTTTAGACATCTGAAAAACAACGAGCATTTATTCCTTTCACACCTGCAAAACCAGGTGCTAAAGTAGTGACCACGCCCAGGACATCCTCCAATGCAGATCCAAGAATGTGTCCCATTCATGACTTTTATTCCAAAAAGTGACCATTCAAGAAATATGCTAACGAGTTAGAAAAAGAACTGAAATTGGTCGGATCATTTTCTTACAAAACTACAGAGAAACAGTACATTATTATTGATGCAAACAGACACAGCAGTTTCTGTGTAGTATCCTAAAAACCTCACACCATTCTCACCCTAATTTCTACAAGGACAATCACACCTGCAAAAACTATGCATTCAACAATGATGAGGTCAAGCATTGTGTCTGTCATCAAGTGAATTTTACTACTCTATTAACTCACTTCACAAAGGCAAACTGTGTGAGCTTCCAGTGTTCACATATATATGACTCTGACACTCTAGAGTTGCAGCATCTATAAGATGGGTGGTATTATTCTACAAAGCCCAAAATCTTTTTGTAGCTGTGCACCTCCTGATCAAAAAGTGCTATACAGTAGGTCTGTGCTCAGGACTCAGGAGTATTTGTGGCGAGTCACCTCAGCCTGGGAAGTTAACAGTTCGTTTTGAAACCCTAGAACCCTGCCTGGACTGAGAGGATAATTTTACATGACAGTTTACGGAGGGTGCAAATAACAGGGGGTGATAGGAGGAGTATGGTTGGGGGATGGTGGGGGTGGGGGTTACTTTTGCTTTGACCTAAGAGATGGGAATATGAAAATATGGAGAGAAAAAAAAGAAGAAAAACAAAAATGGAATGCGCAATCCCACCCCCACCCACTAATACATAAATCTTGGAAATCAACAGTCAATAACCATCATATTTAATATTACTCGTCCTAACGCAAGAAATAATTCCATCTCTTCAAAATGTGATGGAAGGGGGACGGCAAATGAACAACCATCTTCCTCGACACACATTTTGCTCTCCATTTAAGTGCTTAATTGGTTAAAGAATCCATACTGGCAGAGCCACAACCCCAGAGATAATAGATTTTTAATGGAGAGTTGATGGTAAGACTGCCCTCTCAAGGGAGGTATCACAGTTCAGTACCGAGACTCTGGGACCAGCCATTGCACCCTTCTACTCTCAAAATGACATCATTGCCCTGAACAGCATCCAAACATAGGTCCTGACAGGTAGCTGAGGAATCACTTTTCTACTCTCGGAAGTCAGTGAAGCTCAAGTAAGGACTTAAAGCAATCTTTATAAAGAATACTCATTCAGAGATAATCTAGCTGTTGGATGACAATCCTTTAAAAAAGGAATACTCATTTAGTCCTAGTGCTAGAATTTAGACCTTACAAAGGCAAGAACTAAACCATTATTTTTCCAATTTAATTCTCTTTGATAAAATATTACTTCTTGCAAAATTTTCTCTCTTGCATGCATTGGTGTGCAGCTCTTAAAAGCACCATGGTACTGATGACCTTTTACCCATGATGTCATCCTTTCAGCTCGTTGGGCAGGGTGAGATGGTGACGGCAGCATCATAGATGAAAAGGCATGCTGACCTCCACACAAAGGCCTGCCAGCAGGAGTCATGATGCTTATCATCAGATACCAAACACCCCAAAACTCATCAGAGGAATGAGTGAGTCCAGTTGATTGTCTGTGGATCAAAAAAGCCTTCAGAGGCTGGTATAAAAAACAAAAAGAAAAGGTAACCGAAAAATGATGTCACCAACTAATATTTTTTTTCCAAAGCTAAAACTTTCAAAACCAACCAACACTATTCTGTCATGTAAAAACACTCATAAAATCTTCTCCTACACATATATATACAGTGCCTTGGGAAAGTATTGGCCCCCCACAACAACTTTTTGACATTTTGCCACATTTCAGGCTTCAAACTTTAAGATAACAAACTGAAAGTATTTTTCATGAATCAATAACATGAGAGACATAATCATGAAGTGGAACCAACTTTATTCAACATTTTATATTGTGTTTACAAATAAAAAACTGAAAAGTAGGATGTGCAAAAATATTGGCCCCGTTCTCTCAGCTCAGCCAAACAACTCCAGAAGTTCACGGATGACTTCTGAATTATCCAATGTTGACCTAAATGACAACAATGACAAACAGAGTGCACCTATGTGTGATTTGGTCTCACATTTGCACATCCTACTTTTCAGTTTTTTATTTGTAAACACAATATAAAACGTTGAATAAATTTTGTTCCACTTCAAGATTGTATCTCACATGTTGTTGATTCTTGAAAAATATTTTCAGTTTGTTAGCTTTAAGTTTGAAGCCTGAAATGTGGCAAAATATCAACAAGTTTTTGGGGGGCCAATACTTTCGCAAGGCACTGTAAATATATATCTAGAGATTAATTAAACGTATTATATTTTACTGTTTTTAATTAATTTTACTCAGTCTCCCTGTGACGAAAACCGCTGTGATGTCATGCATGTGACCCGTGTCTACATGTAAACAGAGAATGTATGTAGGTAAAACCTGCTATTTTCTGACAGATAACAGGTCCACGTCGAAGACGCGCTGATAAACGTGCTTTACAGTTCAATATTTGTTCGTCTGTTTCTTTCGTTATGAGTCATAAAGTTTATATATTTTCATTCATACATTCATTCACGTTCCTCGCCAAAGACGCCAACGCGTTGCGTTTTGTGAGTCTCGGAACGCAGCGCACTTCCGGATGCTGTCAGCCAATAGAATGCACGTACAGTATCACATGACTACCTACTAAAAATCCGCAATGAGGTGAAGCCGGGAATCAATTAGGTATGTATCAATATAGCACTTTACTCATACTCATAAGCTACTGTAAATAACATAAAAATATTGTGTGTGTGTGTGTGTGTGTGTGTGTGTGTGTGTTCGCTATGACACTGAGGATACACAAACATGGACTAAAGCAGAGCTAACTCGTCAGCCAAATACAAGCCGACTTTACTCATGATAATAAGCAACTGTAATAAGATAAAAACGTACCGTGTGTGTGTCTCTATGACACCGAGGATACACTGTACACACAGGCAGGCTACAAATACACACACCAAATACACACACCAAATACACACTAGTTAGCCAAATACTTGCTGACTTCAACATCTTGTGAGGAACTTTCAGTCTGTAGCTGAGCCAGGACGTTGCTACACACTGCTACCATAGTCTGAACACAAACTCCACCTCATTCTTGTTTACAGTGTGTTTGCATGACAGTATATGTCAATGGACATTAAACAGAAAATAGAGTACTTTTTGTGGTGACAGCTGTTTATTTAATTCCATGCTCTCAGGAGCTCTTGTTCACGTGATTCCTTCTTGCAGATGCGTCGTGATAGGTTGGGCGCTTTAGTGGGTGGAGTTAAAGCGTGACACCGTGAGGTTTTCAAGTGAGCTTATTCAAATATGTAGGTGGGGAGATAACATTGATGTATATGAACTAGCATATTTCCATTTCTAACTACATTAAACTTCAATTTTGGCATGACTATTCTTATTCATTTATTCCTTTATCTACTTGAAGACGAGACAATCACAACGGTCTCATCCCACACAGACACAAGAAGAACATGCAAACTCCTGACAGAAATGTCCCAGATGGAATCAAACCAAGGACCTTCTTGCTGTGAGGCAACAACACTACCCATTGCACCACTCCACAACATTAATTTGAGAATATCAATAATAAAACAAATGCTGACTATTGGATCCGATAGCCATCCAGGCCATCGTTTAAGCCTCCCACCAGAACAGGTAAGCCCAAAATATGACAGCAGGATGAAGCAATATGTGTCTTGTTAAATTAAGGCATTAAGAGGAGTCAAATGTATTTTGGAATGCAGCGGGGAACCACACAAATTATGGCTGCTCAGAGAAAAGGACAAGAGATTAACAATCCACCTCTATAAATTGCTGGAATATATCCAGCTGTTCCACCTGTCTCACCTTGACACTGAATGCTATGGTTATTGATGTCAACCAAGCCTAGACTTTGTTAATGGAAAAACATAAAGTACAATGTACTTGTAACTATATATGATCTTGGAAAATGTAAGTGTGGTTGTATACTGGTTTTTCTTTGCAGGGTGGATTCTAACACTGGGTGACAGGCAGGGTACACCTCAACATACAAATAACCAATCACCTCTGTGAAATAACAACTGCATTTCCAGTCATAAATCTATCTATGCTGCTTTTTCTACGTATTGCAGGATGGTATGGAAAGAAACTCACACAAACACAAGGAGAATATAATCACCATGTAGCCTATCATACTCTAAAACAACCCCAACAATACACACAAAACAAACAAATTTTTCCTACAAGAGGATTTAAATGTCTCATGTCATTTTTCGCTGCTATTTTGATGAATGTGTTAATTCTGACAGGGATGTTGTCATTTGGGATGAATAGATTGTTTCCATGACCATCACATGCTTCACTAAGGATCTAGTCTTTTTTTTTCTTTTTTTTTTTAAAGGAATTACGAAGAAATTCAAACAGACAGTTTTCAGAGAAGAAATAATCTCAAATCAGCTTTCTAAATGTCTTGTAATGGAATCTAACTTCCGCAGTGACACATCCAGGCTGTACTCTCTGTGGCGGGGCGTCACCCTGCTTGTCTGTGTGGACACTAAAGCAGCAGCAGCCCCATACCCAACAAAACAGCACAATGAACACCAGCTACACAAAACTTGATCACCGCTAGCTTTATTTAAACACTTTCATTTTTGCTTTCACGACGAGGAGAGGCGGCAATCCAATGCGATCTAATATTATTCCTCCACAAGTTACACCCAAACTCATGGGAGACTGTTAATAAAATGGATCATTATTGTGAATTTAAAGCCATAACATTTTAAATCGCACGTACAGTCACATTAGCATTAGAGTCAGAATCACTATGAAAACATAAGGGCCAGTCGGCTAAATTAAAATGTTAACGGTAGCTAGCGAACATGTTTTAACTGTGGTCCGCAATCTCCAGCAATGCCAAAAGCACTGAAAGCATTTCAAACTACCATTAGACAAAACAGTCACTGATGAAATATTTGGGAAACGGGAATTCGAACTGCATACCGGTACTTACAAGCAGAGGTCTAATTAGCGACAAGAACGACGTTTCTTCTAACGAAGATGAAAAAAAAAAAAAATCAACTCTGCTGCCACCGTGTAGAAACCACTGGGAAACAAAATGGTCTGGCCTGATTCCCGCCGTCTTCAGATGTCTACCTCTTCTTCCTCAGGAGAAAGTGTTTAATTTTCAGTGGCTAAAAAAATGCACCCATGCATTCATTGACCGGGTAAAACGAGCCCGCGTTGAACAATGTGCTTCCACACGGAGAAGAGGGGACGAGTGTGGAGCCCACGCCCAGCTCGGAGCGACATAGCACCGCCCCGGTTACCATGCATGTTACTGCTGCGTTCAGGTGCTGTGGGAAATATATGGATTCCTGAGTGAAGGCCAGTAGTCACACCAAGCATTCTCTTCAGGGAGCGTGTGGTAGAAAGAGCCAGATACAGCCAAGGGGCCCGTTTCACGAAGCAAGTTCAGTGGAAACCCAGGGTAAGTTAACCCTGAAATCAAGGAACACTAGGGTTTGCGGTTTCACAAGGGGAGGTAACTTAACCCAGGGTTAGAGCTGTAACCCTGACCTGTTTCACATAGCGAGGTAAACTGAACCTCTGAGTTTGTTACCACAGTAACAGACTCTCTGAACATAACCTGGTCGGTAGCAGGTTTTATTCCACAAACCCAGGGTTTCTTTTGACTCCGCCCCCTTTCACCGTCGCTCACTGGTTCTGTCGGACGGAGAGTTTTACCGACGTAAGGTATAATAAGTAACTCCTTACTTTAGAGGTATTTCAGAGGCGAACTTGGTATGTTCGTTTGACATGGAGCCCATTGATGGAGTTTTTGCATTAATTCACAGAGAATTATATATTTTTGTATTCATAAATTAAAATCTGTACACTGACAGCGCTGCGGTGCGCGTCTCGTCCATCGTCATGGTGAATCGTTGAATCGAGGCTCCATTGATGATGGCTTTTTGTCGAGTTGTCGCATCTGTTAAACTGCGGGTCAGCTTAATCTGGTTTAGAAAAACTAACCCTGAACAGCCTTTGTGAAACCGAAATCCCTGGGTTTTCCAAGTTCAGGGTAAAGCAACCTAGAACCACAGGTTTACCTCAGGGTATGTTAACCCTGCCTTTGTGATACGGGCCCAAGGAGATAAGGTTTATTATAGTGTTGTCTGTGAGCAAGACTCAGTAGATTACCATATCTTGACATTCTTATAGTTTTACAATTTACACGGTTTTCATATGTTTATTATCCCATTGCACGTACATATATTGTTTATATTGTACGTATCTGTTCATGTTAGTGTTAGTGTTGGCTTTCTGTGTATTAAAATTTGCTGCTGTATGTGCCTTCAATTGCCCTTGGGGACAAATTAAGTTTTTTAAATTGAATTGAATTGAATTGAATTGAATATAGATAGGGAGGTGTGACTTGCGACAGGGAAGAACACATTAAATTTTTTCAGTGGATCCAAATGAAGCGGCAGACTCCAGAATCCATTTCAAAAGGGCAGTAATGCACTGAGACAGGATCTTTCTATGGTTCCACGGTTTCCTGGTCACACCAGTTGTTGCAGCAACAACAAAAAAATCCTGCCAACCTTCTGACCTGCTACCAGAGGACACTTCAACCCAGCAAACCATGCTAACCTTCTAACTCTGCCACTATGGCATGTTTTGTGAAGGCTTTGGCTAAACATGGTTAAAGCACACCAGGTTGGACAAACATTAAATGCTTTGGCTAAATTTTTTTTCTAACGTGGTTAAGCAGCACATACTATTTATAATTGTTAAATGAACGTTTAGTTATGTATTTACATGTATATATGTTACATATACTTATGTGACAAATAATAGACAAACTCATTCCACAGGCTGGAATTTTTTGTTTAAATTAATCAATCAACCTGCTGTTGTGTGTATGCTATGGTAATGTTATAAGGGCCACCAGCATGCTGGGTGCAACTGTAGCGTACAGTGTAAACTAATCCACAGGAGGATGCTTGCAGAACGTTTTTATGTTCCAAATTAAGTGTGCTGCTATTTTTAGTTTCTGAACCAGTAAGGTGTCAGATCTGATATGTTTTTAGTTTTCTTTTGACAATTCTGAATGTGTACATTGTAGATCATAGTATTTTTTTAGTGTTCTGTCTGGCTTGCTGTCCTGTCATAATAAGCTTTTTGGAATGTTTAATTTTGTACATAAGAGCATTTACGAAACTTGCTGGCTTATTTTTTGGACGCATTTGTTTTATTAGAGCTTGATTTTGTCACAATTTCCTTTTATTGCATTTAACAATCAGATTTTCATTAAACATAGAGTTGGTGTTCCAGGGTTCAGCAATTTTTCTGGTTTTTGCAATTGTAAGATAATTTCTTGACTACAACATACAAACTACTTGATGGATGGCCTTGCAATTCAGTAGAAGAGTGTCACACGTGTCTTGGAAATGCAGTAATTATCAAATTCAGGAGTGAATGCAATTTAGTAAAGATGCCACATGATTCCAAATGTTAGAGGTGGGTTTTCATAGTAAAAGTCATAATATGTTGGGCAGCCTTACATGGATATATTGCTTTCAGTTGCAGTGATGACACAATGGAGATTGCTGTCTCAGTGCCTTTTGGTCAGGGTATAAAAATACAAGTCAGGATTAACCAAAATTACTTGAGTCCAATTCCTCCTGCACAACCTCACAGATTGATTATGTTTTTAAATTGAAATTAAACCATGCACTGTAATTATTGCCTGATTGATTTATACATATCCCCTCTTCCAGTATGTCTTAAGTGGTTCAAGACATTAAGTTAATAAAAATAAAGCACATATAAGATAAGAAGGGAAAATTATACAGTTAGTTGTGTATTTTTCTTCACTACATAACTGCATTAAAAGAAAACAGTGATTATGACTACGTGGCTTCTCTTCATTATCAGAAGAAAAGCGGGGTAAATACTCACTGGATTTTGAAATACAGTATAGTGTAGTGGGTTCAGCTCTGCGTTGTGTAATTTTATAGTTTGTTGGAAATGAAGACACCTTCTCCTTTCGGCAACGACAGTGTACATGACAAGCGGGGCTTGTTCCACGCAAGAAACATCCACCTGTTGCCTGTCCAAAGCACAGTCATTCATTTGCTCTTCTATCCACTGCACCTTCGTGACTCTCGCACCCCCGGAGAACGTGTGACCCCCGTCCATCTCCCTAATGTGTATGCGGAAGTGCGAATTTCCGCATTTCAAAATGAAAGTACAAACTTCCCTCACTGAAAACTTCAAAATATAGGCTGTCCCTTTTTCCATCATATAGCGCAATAACACACTACAGCTACAATAGCACTGTCCTTACTTAATTTTTTAAGGTGTTGTGTGAAAATAACTATGTATTTTTGTTCTTTATTAACATTGTAATTAGTAACAAAACCAAACAAACATAAACAAAAACAACACCAAAAACGTGACTAAAACAATTTGACAGTCCTGGAGCATACAAATCTACACAATCAGTATTTATTGTGTCTGATATCAGCAAGGATTGAATCAGCATTTCTCCTCATGGAGTATCAGAATGTTACTCTGTGGTGTGGTGGTACACAATTTGGACTGTCCAGGACTGCTGTACTGCTATATTGTCTATTAGCCCAAAACTGCATACGTGCTGTTTCATATACACTACATATCCCATGAAGCCACGGGCTTCTCCCTGCCGTGTCCAGGAAGTCATCTGTGGTTGTCAAGCAAACTTTTGGTTCGGAGCGAGGCTTCCAGCCTGAGAAATGTAGAGATCTATTTCACCTGCAGTTTCCTGCAACAGGTAAATACAGTCTGTACCAAAACCTCCTGCATAACATTCAGTTATAAAGGACAGACGTTTGTATTGGATCAGAGTGGAATATTAATTAGTTTGCATCACGCATTATGCCATATTATTATACCTAAGAAGTAAACGCTAGCTTTTTTTTTTTTTTTTTTAGCTGAACGGTAGTTAGAAAAGTTTTTTAAAAAAGATTGCTTCTTAGGATTTTCTACTTGTTGGAAAGCCACTCAGCCTTAATGACTGGTCCTTTCAGGTTGGGCAGCAATGAACTCCTGTTACACGGCTGTTCCTCCTGAGGTCCGTCCGGGGACAGCGAGGGTCTCCGTGACCGAGCTGAGCGCATCCAGACACATCAACCCAACTCCCGCCTCCAATCCATCTGACGACCCCCAAACAGCAGTGGACCTTTCCTACCTCTCTCCAGACAGGCTGGTAGGTTGGTAGGGGGTCCAAAAACACAGACAGCCTTCACGATAATGATACTCTCTCTTTTCCATTGTTTGATTCATGCGGTTAGCCTACAATATGTGCGTTAAAGCATCGTTTGGGATATCTGTTAATTTCCTTAGGAATTTGGTTAGATTGATTGTAATTCTCACACCTTAATTGTAATCATTAAAACCTTAAATGATTCTGGTATTTCATTCCCTATATGTCCAATAAAGTGCTCTGTGAACAACAATTATATTAGAAAACAGGCTAACAGACGGTATTAAAGTTTGTTATTTTCCCATAACTACTTATGTCAAATTCATATTTTTTGTGGGTCTGGTAAAAGTTGAAAAAGCCATTCTAAGGCAAGTCCAACTCATCATTATAGTATAAGGTCAGTTGATGTTCTATTAAATTTTTGTCCTGCTCAGAAATTGCTGTGTGGAACTAGGGAGCTCTCTCATGTGACGTCACTGGAGATCCAAGTAGACACAGAAGAAAACACATTGGGTAACTTTGGTGAGAAATAGACATTTATGAAATTTTTAAAAAAACATATTGAAAAGGTACAGTTAAAGCCATAAAGACTCACAAAGCTTTTCACATGTAAAATGATTACTCTAAGTATCATCATCAGCTTTGATAACGATATAGGAAACATCCTCTTCAATGTTTGTCTTTGCTTTCTTAAATTCCTATATATGGCAATACCAGGAAGCATTACAGAGAATTGTGTGTGACTCCTACTAAAGACTACCACTGTAGGTGTTCTTCACTTTAAGCTAATTGAAGTTGATGATGAATTAAGAGTTGTTCAAGTGTGCTAGCTTAAACCCAATAGCTAACCTCCCTGCTGTTATGTGACATAACTTTGCCTACCTGATCATCATGCAGGTAACTACTTGCCTCGGCTGGTGCAGCTAAGAATGAACAACAGCGTGATTGTATCAGTAAGGTAAGTGTGAAATTACATATCTAAAAATAAATACCATTTCTTGTTTTCCACTTGTTTTGCAGTATCTTCAGAGGAAACCAAACTCAACCCTTTTTTTGTTGATATGATCTCATAGTTTGCTGGAGGCTCTCAAAGGATTACAGTACTGTCATGCTTCACAGTGTTTGCATGGGTGTCGTTCGACACTTTGGGGAACATTTCTGGTAGATCTAAAACAAAACGCAATGCTTTGAGGCAAAATGACAAGTTGGAGGTCACAGGAATGTGTATCCAATAAGCAAAAAAATTTGTGTGGTTGTAGCAAAGGTGCAAGCTCTGCCAAAGCTTTCCAGCACAGAGCAGGAATATATAAAGAATTGCTGTGTTGAACGATGCATATCACTGCTTGTAACCTAGACATAAACAGATGGGTCATTTGGTATCGTTTTAGGGGTCAATAACTTGGAGAACGGGTTCACCCACCTGTGTCATAATAGAATACCAAGGGGTTTGTGACTTATTGTCTTTCAGATTTGTCACATTGGATAGGTGTAAGCCTTACACCTATCCAATGGTGTAAGGATTACACCATTGGATAGGATATGAATTATGTGCAGTTTTGTATTGAATTCTCCTACCAGTTTGTTTTGGTCACATCTATTTCATCAAAATTTGATAAAATCAAGCGTTGTGAATTGTCCCCATATGGGGAAAGGTGTTGTCCCCTCTGAGACACAAGAGAGGACAAACAAAAGGACAGGGAGCTGTGTGCTCCACCCTGAGAGCAGCAGAGACTGCCGGAAGTACTGTACACTGCCACTGATAATTTCTTGTTCCGGGCTGTGGGAACTGTTGGAGCAGTGAGCATGTAGACACTCAGACTCTTCTGGGTTGGTCACACTTGGGGTTTATTGAAGAAGCAAATGGGCAGCATATTGGTGAAGAGCCCAAGAAACTGAAGACATTTCCACATTTCACGGTGTTGTGAAACTGCCTCTAAATGATGTTGGTTCTATTTTGTCTCCTTAGAGATCTGGGGACTACCCTCTCCCACCTGCAGGTCCTGTGGATGCCCCGCTGCTCCCTGCAAGATTTAGATGGCATCGCTACTTTCTTTTCCCTAAAGGTAGATTTGTAAACATACAGGTTGTTCTCAGTGCTGACTACCTAGAAAGTCACTTGGGGGGTTAAAACAGTTACACATACGCCTTCCTGAATTTACTTAAATTTTAAAAACATACACAGTATGTAGATCAAAAGAAAAAGGTCTTTCTTGCACACATATTTTGAAAGTTTTAACCGGAAGAATTAATCCTGCCTTAAACATTACCACACATAAGGCTATATGATAAACACTGATCATTTCAGGTTGACAGTGTAATATTTGTCCACCCTCCTTGTGTTTCAGGAGTTGTATGTGGCCTATAACAGCGTGTCAGACCTGAGCCAGGTTGGCATGCTGGAGAACCTGCAGCTGCTAGATCTGGAAGGAAACAATGTGGATGACCTGGTCCAGGTTCAGTATCTGGGTTTATGTGGCAAACTTCAGACGCTGACCTTGGAGGGAAACCCTGTGTGTGTGTGCCCAAATCCAACAGTCACCCAGGTAAGGCTCCGCTAATATTTCTGCAGTTAAATTAGCTAAAAGTTTTAAAGTTATCAATTCCTAGAAACAGAGATGACGCTTAAATGAGCTTACTTAAGTCAGGCTGAAGTACACGTGCTAACATTTGTTTACCAGATCCACAAACTTCTTGAGTGTGAAAAAATTTGAGGACATCATGGAAAGCCAGTATTTAACCACAAATGTGACTTGTCAAATGTAAGAAGATGAGATGGAGGTGTCTGTGTTTACATGCTGATGCAGATCAGTGTACTGCTAGCAGAATGCATTTAAATCCCTGGATCATTGTAAACTGAGTTAAAGTGGTTAAGGCACCAAGCAGTACAAATTTATAATTCTCAAAAAGCCAGCAAAAGGTCTAAAAAATAAATATTTTTTAAATGTTAAATGTTTGAGAGAGGAGCCAGGTGGTTCTATTCAGTTTGTAAATGTGGCTTGTGGTTCTGATGCAGGTATCATACAATTTGTTGCCTCTCCTGTCCTTGTGGGCTTGTGGTCCTTGTTGGATAATGATGGAAAATGTAATTAGCATGTGCTGAGACATGAAAGTATCTGTGTGATCTCACCACTCTACATCTGGGTCTCCAGCACATCAGATATGGACGCAGGGAGAGCAGGAGGCATCAAAATAATCCAAACTAACATCCAGATAACTGACACACCCTTCAGTGGAAACGTGACAGACATAAGGATTTTTTATATTACGGTGACATATGATCCTGACATATGAAAACTGAGCAATTCTTTTTTTTTTTTTTATGAGTAACCAACCATGACTTAAGGTAGCCTATCATGAATATATTCACAAGGGAGTGGAGCTGAAAATTCAGAAGAGGAGCAGCATTTCCACCCTTTTCTGATTCTAGACACAGCGCGCTGGGAGTTTTTGGGCGGCAGTGAATGTGTTTATTTACACTCACCAGCAGAGCATTAATTAGGAAACTAGGGCAATGAGGAGAGATGCTGAGCTGAATATGCATTAGGCTTGCACTTTTAAGTAACTGAGGGGTTGTTGGGTTTGTTCTATTGCCAAACTATCACTCTTCATGCTCCTGCTTTTCCCACCACACACGCGCGCACATACGCATGCACAGACACACGCACACACACACACACACACACACACACACACACACACACACACACACACACACACACACACACACACACACACACATCCACTCACTTCCTCTCAACCAGCCCTTATTCTCCACCTCTTTTCTCTTTCATTTCCTCCCCTGCCAGCCTTTCAGTGTCTTTCATTCATTGCATCTGTGTGGTTTGGTGAATGCCAGGAGCACTGAAATCTAATTTGATTGCTCAGTAGCTCGGTGCTCACTGTCCGATTGTCTTTCTGTTTGGCTCTCTGTGTGCTAATGAAAGTCCCAGTTTTAGACTTTCTATCCCCCTACAGTATGTAGGGGGATACTGTGTACAGTATGTAATGGATCAGCTATTTTGTTGTGCTTGTTACATTAATTTAAGGGATGTACAATAGAACAAAACAGCATCTCTCTTTTTAAACAAATCAGGGACAGCATTATATTCAATATTTTACCACACATTGTTCATGACATACACAGTCACAATATATGAGGCAGAACATTTCACCTGCCCATGTTGAGTATAAGGGCGAAAGTATAATATTCACTACTACTTTTTCACTAATATCATGCCCCATCCATACATTCATGTCCTTCCTCCTTTCTACCCAGGTTGCAGACTATAATTATCGAGCAGCAGTGAGGGAGTTGGTACCTCAACTGTGTTACTTAGACAACTTAAGGGTGGACGAGGATGGATTTAGCTTCAGCAGTGCCATGAGGGAAGACTTGGATATTCTCTGCAACTCCATCAGGGACTGCAGTTCTGGTCAGGCAGCTCCCGAATACGGTGTCTACATGTATATGTGGTTTTTATCATTTAGTGCAGACCAATTAATTACAGATCTGTATTTTGGGCCACTTCTTTTGTCTTTTTAGTGGAAACAGCAGACGGTGCATGTCTTTTTGGCAGACCCGCTTCAGCTGGGCACCCTGCTTTCGGCCGCTCCTGCATCCGGCCCCTGTCATCAGCAGGCTCCAGACCCAAAACTGATTTCAGACCCATGTCAGCCGCTGTGCTTGGAGGTCTCTCCCGGCCTGGATCCAGGCCTGGTTCCGCAGAGTCAGGTCTAGCAATGGTGGAAACAGAAACCAGCATCCTCACACATGGTTAGATACTTTAGTGACTGATTTTCGTACTGACCTCGCAGCCATGTTATCTTAACCTTCTTTGTTTTATAAACTTCTCTATATTGCTGCCTTAGTACCGTAATGAACCATATCATTGTCTGAAAGACAAACTGCAGACACATTAGATCCATCAGTACATTTAATTTAGTTTTAATGCAATTTTCCACTGAGGCTCAGATTAACTCTGTGACCGGCAATCCTTACTCTCCAGTGCCACCAAATGGGCTTGTTTGTCCCATAAAACTTTTTCTGTCTCATCTGTTTATTTATGAAGGGGCTGGCAAGATCCTGTTCTGTGGAAACCCAGTCAAGGGTGTTCGGGCAAGGCGAGAAAAGTTGAGGGTAGGTAATGGTTTCTGGGAAAACAAAAAAGCCAATATCTGATTGCTATTAATCCCATATCAAATGGATCGCATCATTCTGTCATTTTTTGCGCGCTGCAAAACATTTAATGGTGACTGAAGGGAGAAACAAGCTTAATGGGCTTTGAGAGGTTATTATGGCTGTCTGACATCACTGCTTCATCTCATCATGTTAGGATACTGTAAACACAAGGAGCTAATTAGTCACAGGAGTCGGTATAACAGCGTCACGGGGACTTGATAGATGGGGCGCTTACTGCCAGTGTCATGGGGTCTGTCATACTGACATATACACACCACTGATGTCACTTTACACCATCCTCTTACCTTTTTCTGTTCCGTCTACCTGCTCTGACGGTTATCCTGCTGTCCATTCGTAACTAATATACTCAGTTCTTAGGCCTTTATTCCGTTGTGTTTCCTTGTTTCCCATCCTGCCGCCCACAACATTTTCCTTCTCGTCTCGTAGACAGCACCACCCAGGTCAACATTCACCCCCCGTGATTTTCCCATCCATGTACCAGAACACATGTACGACCTTGAGGAGCCTGATGGTAGAGAACGTGCCGATGTGTTCGCTGAGCTTAGAGCTTGGAGGGAGCAGCACAGCAAGTACAAACTTTCTGCACTGGCATCACAATTATCTAGTTTATTTTTTAAATACAATGTGTTCAGTGAGTGTAAGTTTCTGATTTCCTCCTCACGTCAGTCGTGTAATTTTTAGTCAGGTAAAACAAAATCTGTCTGCGTTGTTTTCTCAGCCGTCTCCAGGCAATAGAAACAGATAGATCATCGCAACTCCTTGCTATTAAGTACAGTGATGAAGAAGAAGAAGTTGGAAATGATAATGATGATGATGATGATGATGAGGAAGAAGGCATTGTTTGTGCTGAGACTGACAGTAGTGCTGAAGATTCTGGAGAGGAGAAGCATGTCGACTGCCTGGATACATTATCTCTAGATTCTTCTTTCCAGTCCATTTCCCCAGGTGAGCTGGACCACTGAATAAAAATATTTGCTGCTGATTTGAAAAAAACATAATTCAAAATGTTCTTCCATCAACAATAACAATAAACAACAAGCACAGCTAATTATATGCTATATTATTTCAGGCTGTAATGCCAGTTTCTAAATCCTGATTTTTGTTTTGTGCTCAGACCTGCATCATGGTGACGTCTCACCCCCTGATGTAACTCGACTCACTCTGTCTCCAGGCACCATGCTATCCCCTTCTCCACCTCCCAGCGTCACAGCAGCTCCAGAGAATCGAAAGTCACTAGGGATGTTACGAGCGCGACGGTTTCGGCTCAGCCAGACCTTTTCTGAGTGTTTACCAGACATAAACAGAGAAGCACGCTCATCTGTAAGAGACACCAACCTGACACCCCAGGAGGTCCAGTTCTTAACTAGAACTGATGCCCCTCGGTTACCCCTTACTCCACACATGCCCTGCCCATCTACAACAAATGCCCTGGGTGAAGGACTAGTGGAATCATGGTATTACTAATGGTTATTTTAATATCCTGATTTGTATCCATGTATGCAGTTTTTATATGAGACATTCAGTTAAACTTTATATCAAAATGAATGTAATAATCTGCTGAATCATTTAAAACATGGTTATGGGGTTTTCTAAATGAGTGATGCAGTCAGTTTATTATTAAAAGCAACTGATTGTGACAAGCTGCTAAAAGGCACTGTATATCAGTCTGTGTTAATGTAATTTCATGTATATCAGTACTAAAATATGTTGGGTTTTTTTTCAGTGTAAAAATGGGTTTGTCTGGTGTTCATCCTGGCGATAAAGATCTTCAAACTCCTCAGATGTCGAGAGTCCTGGCAAGACCAGCGATTACTCGCCCTCACACAGCCAGGGCCGCTTTGCAGAAGCATCACTCACATCAACTACCCCGACCCTGTGGCAGGAGATCACACCCACTCTAACACCAGTGTGGGCAAATGTTTTGCTGCCCGGCCAGTTCACCAGATTAATGTGACTGTTCTATTTTAACTTGGGTCACATTGAGACACTGACTGGGATCATGATTTACAGATTGTTTTGATTTGTGATGGGATTGATTGCTTTCAAAGGTGACTGAAATCATTTCCACGGCAACGTCCATGAACTTCAGTTGAGTTATTGGTAAAAAACTGATGGCTGCTTTATCTGACACAAGTTTGTGAAACATACATTACATTTACACTTCTCAGGTTGAAATGTTGTCATTACAATTCAAACAATGCTATAGATTTTTTAAACCACTTTCAAAGCTGTGATCTAGAAATAAAAAACCCATAACGGCAGAAATTGCACACCTGTTTATTTACTCTATAAAACCGCTGCTCTTCTTTTTTCTAACTCTCTTTAACTCTCCTTGTCATCAAGTCTCCTCGCGTTTCAATAAATAGGTTGGTATTCATAGTGTAATAGTACATTACTGCCACTTGATGGCGCTGTCTGTAAACGTTAAACGATAAACTGGATCATCGCTTCAGTCACCTTGATAAATAATCACTCACATTTACCACTAACACAAGTCATTCCTTTTTTGACAACATTTTGACTCATAGAGCCATGTTTATATCCAAGTAAGAGTGATTCAAAACATACATAAACAAGCTACAGACTAGAACTAATAACTGTTTAGAGTTAATATTTTATCTGTTTCTCTGTGGGAAATTACTTTGCTCTGAAAAACAATATCAGACATGTTGTCCTGAGGTCAAAGCAGTCATATCTGATGTCTTAGTGGTCCTAAGAGGCACCAATGTTTACTGTAGCGGTGTTTTGTGGGATGCCAGTATTAACATGAAATACAATATTAAGGAAACCACTGCAGCTGGTATGCTGACATTTCTAAACTAGCTGTTATACCTAGAGCTGGCATGAGCACTCTTATAAACACAGTTCTGTCATCCACACTTCAGTTTTGTCCACAGAAACAGGATGTAAATAATGTCTCCTGGTAACAAAGCAGGCAGTCATTAAACCCTGAAAACGCTGCCAGCACTCCTCACCACAGTGTTGAATTAAGAGATTTCCACATGTCAGAGACAGGAATGTATGATGTGTGTGTACATGTATGGGTTCATATCCACTCATCCATAAGATAACTTCTTTGTGTAGTTACAGCTACATATGTAACACACATTTCTTACTTTTGAGCAACTGTTTCCACCATAGTTTCACCTTTGATAAGCTCTTGCTCCCTGTCAAGTGCTTTCAGCCACATTCTCATCATTCTGCTGCTCGTTTGCCTCAAGACACAGATAAGGACAAAAAAATAGAATGAAAGGCCTTTTTGGGTGGGAAAGTGCGATAATATTCACCTGCTCTCTGACAGCCATCATTTTCACAGATTTTCTGACTGGGGACCTGTTCTGGCCGCTGGGCAGTGTTTTCCCACTCCCCAGTTATTACCAAACACTATCACTATCACTATCTGCCCTACATCATTGGCTGCAAATTGTAATGAAAGCATGGAAACATTATTGAGAAAAGTAATTTTCTCTGATGGTTTGTCTGACATGTAGAGAAGCAAGAGAACATTAATGAATACTCTTTGCTACATTTTGAGTCAACATTTTTTGGGGAAAAAGCTTATTTATGATACCAATCATATGTGTCTTTTCAGAAAAAGCAGGTTCCATGGAGATTAAATTAAGCTAAATGACAAGTACAGCACTTCAGTGTGACATACTGTAGCTTTGCTTTGCTCCCCAGAGGTGAATAAAAAGCAGAGGTGGGATACAGCTATTCACGCAAATATAATAGCTAATAAAATAAACAAATGTGAAAGAGGCTCCTCTCTATTGTAAACACACACTTAATGATAGACAAAATCTTACATTTCAACACTGAAGTGGACAAAGCTGTCAACATGTGTTGTTAATAATATAAAAACCAGATGAGGTGGACCTGATTGACTAAAATATACAGTATGTTCCATAAAAATCCATATCCTTAATCCATTTGACAGTCCCCAAAATACTCCAACAGAATGAGACAGGTTTCCGCTAATGATCTGTCTGCACCAGACAATGACCATACATTCATGTTGGAACCAGAACCAACAAAAGTGGTGATGGACAATTACAGGTAAACGCTTTGTTTAAACAGAACACACAATGTAACTTTGTGCCTAAAAGGTAACACACATTTCATTTATTCCGTGCCGGGAACTTCCTTCTTTTTTTGACATGACAGGTCATGTTTCATTATCAGGTGCTTTGACTGTAAATACCAGCAGTATGAGTTCAGGCAGGCCCGTGACTAACTGTTTGCACAGTGCATGTGAGGCTACAAAGGATCCTGCACAGACAAACATCCCTGTCACTGCATTGATATTGGGCTGCATAATTCATTTTTTGTTGACATATTTACAACCAAAAGCAGACAAAGAGTCTTTAATGATATAAAAAGACAGAGTCAATCATCGGTATGTCTGTGCACCAGGTAAAGCCATCATCATTGAGGTATTACAGAATACCTGTGTTCAAATGTCAATATTGGTTAATTTTTAACAAGTTGAGCCCCAGAGCATTTCTCATTATATAATATTTTATTCCATCATGTTTATTCAAGCAGTAAAACTAAATGGACTTCTGATGTTTGACTCTGTTTTAAAACAAAACTATAGAAAGAGAATGAAGAGGTTATATCTGCAATAAAATTGCAAGGTAGTCATCTGACTCATCGTCTTGCAGAATTAATAACCGCAGCTAATTCTGCATTTTCCAGTGGTGCTGTTTCAAGGTCATGTGTTTAGTATCTGAGCAGTGAGAGGCACTGGATTACCTGTTGATCAAAAGGAAGAGAAGATATTCTGTGTGTGTGTGTGTGTGTGTGTGTACATGTTTGAATACGTACTTGGAAATATTGCATACATATGTTTTCAACATAGTATGTTGTCATGCTTTTAGAGAGAAAGAGCTCATAATGTGTTCTTTCCACTTTCTTTCAGTCTGGAATGTTGACAAAAGCACATATCAAGCAACAAACACAATTCAATGGTTTTTGGGATTCTTGGCTCACACAGAAAATAGGACCCCTTTAATCTTTTAGGCAGGGTCAAGAGATTTCCTAGGTTTGATGGAATGATTTCATTATTGCATTTGCCTCTAAATCTCTTAACACCCTGTTTTAAGAAAGTTTTGTTTGGTACTCTTGGATTTGCTGTCACAAAATCTGTCAGTTTAAGGCTTCTAAATGCATTCTAGTACATATCAAACCAAACTAAAATATGTAATAATCTTTTGAGAATGAAGTGGATGGTTTCTCTTCTGTTACCTTAGGTAACAATGTATTTCATTTAACGTTTTATATGATTTTCATACACTTCCTCTTCATTGCAGTTTCAACAATTACCTTTATATGTTGTATATTTTAAGAACATTCGTGTCGGTGGGTCTCTTAAGCCTCTGTGAATGATGTCAAGCACCCCCAACCTCAAATTACATGTTTAGTCTTAAAAAATTTAAGGTACATTTCCAAGAGTAATTTCTTGAAGTTATTGTGATTTGGAATTAGATTAAGTATACAGTTGAGCTTCCAATACACCACCTTGGTAAACTATGTTTACGAAGGTAAACACAAACATTCACCAAAAAAAATCACTAATTCCATTATGTTGCAAATGACACGCATCGATTATGTGTTGTGTTGTTTGTTTATGTGCAGAAATTTCAAAGCCAAATTTCATCTTTTAAATTCACGGAGAATTTCCCCGCTCGTCAACTCTTCATTTTATTGCATCATATTTGTTTTAAGGCTTTTAATGTGAAATAAGACCAGTTTTACTTCCGGTATTGCACGAGCGCAGCTTTCCCATCACGACGAGGAGGTCTGGAAGGATGATTTGCTCTGTACTATGTCATATACAACTCGATAACTAAACTCTTGTAAGTTTTTCCACTTCACTTCGTGTTATATTTTCTTCGTGAACACCATAATATTTAAATATTTTTAAACATTGCTAAATGATTAAATAAATGCGGCACTTGCTGTATTATGAACGACTAGCGACCAACTGGGATACAAAAGTTTTTTTTTCTCGCTCACTCTCTATATTAAATTAAAATTACGCTTCAGGTAGTTGATCAGATGGTTGTTAGCGAGTTTAACTGTGTTGCCGTTCATCATGTGTTTGTTGTTAAGCGGATGAGTACCGGTAATTTATCTGAGTCACTTGAACGGTTGCCTTTCTTGACACTCAGCCAAATTCAGCTAACGTGTCGTGAAGTTGGCAAATGTCTTTTTAAAAAGTTACCATCAGTGTTTTACCAATTTTCGAGAGAATGTCACCTGATTTTTGTCATCGTTTATTATTAAACTCTTACTTGATTTCCCGGCATGTTGACAGCTAAAAGAAGTAGTAGTACCGAATATGTTGGTCTCCCATTGTTTTGGGAGGCTTTTTTTCTTAGTAAACTTACTAGTTTTAATGAACAGAAAGAAATTTAACTTCCCCTGACAGTAAAGTCATGCTGTGGAGCATAAATTAATTGGTTGTTTGTGTATTTTTGCTTGAAAATTTATTGAAATTTGTGGATGTGGATTCAATCAATTACATAAGTATTAGATTGTTTTAGTGATACTTTTTAGTGTTTAATTCCCTGAACAAATTCTTAACAACTTAAAGATCATCGCTGTGCTGTTATTCTAAAAAAATAAAATAAAAAATAAATCCTTAAGGGCTTTTCCTTGAAGTGAAGTGTGTTTATTACACATCTTTTGGACTATGTAAATGAAGAATATACATACTTTACCAGTGAAATGCTTTGACACAGTTTATGGGACAATGTGACTCTATGCTTGTTTACATCTTCCTGTTCTTGATTGTTGTCACGGGTTTGTTGTCAGTTGTGTGTCGACTGGACTTCAACCACTTCTCTGTTGTCTGTATTACCTCGCTCTTACTTCCTCGCCGTGTTTCATGCTGTTTTCTTCTCCTTGTTATATCATACCACTTCATTTTTAACAGTAAGTGAAAAATGGCAGCTTTGGCTTCTTCATGTCTTATCTGCAATAATTTTATACATATTTTATGTTTTTCTTTGGGAGCAGTCCATTAACATGTGGGCTCGGCTGTTTGATAGTTTGTGGAATAATTTCTGAAGGATTCATCAACATGTTCTTATACAGTATTTTTGTCTGGATCACTTTCAAAAAAACTATTTTTATTCCAAAACTGATGGAATTGAGGTTGACAGCAAGGGACACACTCTTTAAATTGACTTCGTTCTGGGAAAGAATTCTGGAATTTATTTGGTATAGTTTAGGTCCAGTACTGTATACTGTATGTAGATCAGACAAACATAAATGGAATACTTGGTCATTTATTACTTAGACATTTTGAATTACCCTCATACCTTCATACTCTAGTGAAGACGATCCTGATCAGATTGAATGAACATACAGTTTTGTGAGTAAGACAGTGCAGCCTCCATACTCTAAGTTATTGTTCTTAAACCTGTGAAGCTGACTGCTTTTCGTGTTATTTTTCCTAATCTCAAGGTGGGATGTTCCATCTGCAAGAATATCTGATAAGCCTGGATGTGACAATGTGCCTCTTATCTCTTGACAAGCTAATGTGTGATTGTGAATCCTCTCATTTACTTTTAAAAGAAATCAATGTTTGAGGCTTAAACATGTCATTGCTGTCTATGTGTTGCATACTGTCTGCTTTGCCACCTTCTCTTGCAGTGTCTCATCAGTGGCCTGTCACACTCATGCTGCTGAGAGGTAATTGGGCCTCTTCCCACTTGGTAAACGCTGTTCTGAGCATAAAACCTGCCTGCCACAGCTGAAGTAGGCTAATGTGCTGGTGCTGAGGCGCAATGATACTAGGCAGATGATTGTGTTGAAATGTGCAACACAAGAAGGTAATAGTTGTGTAATTTCAGTATGAGTACTGGACCCACTGCCTAAACTAATAAAATTTTTTGTCTATCTGTTCTCTTTGAAAAGAATGCTGGAAAGCTTCATAATTCAGTTTCCAAACACAGACAAATACCAGAGAGCATTGTGGAAAAAAACTAAAAATATTAATTAAGATGAAAAATAAAATATCAGGGTATTCCAATAGAATATATTTTTAATGAGCAACGGTCAGTAAAGATTTGAATAACACAAAGTACAGATTAAAATATAATTCTCAGTTCAGAATCAGAAACAAATGCTACGTTGCAAATACTTTTTTCAGCTGTTTGCCATTATTGAATCAAATTAATCAGCCAGTAAACCTGAAAAGGGACTTTTTTTTAAAATGATTTTTTATAAAGTGCATTGTTCATCAAAAAAAAATTTTTGTTTTCAACACATCCTCCTCACTTGTAGATAGTTGAATTTTCTTGTACATGGAGACAATGGATCAGTGATAATTATGAAATTACAAATTGATTTTTTTTTTTTATTGAAACAAGCTCTGAGAAATGAAAGATTGCCACATCAGACCTTTGTGAGACCAGCATACAATCAGTTAAAGTTAACTTTAATCAAGCCTGGAGAAATGAACTCTACCCTCCCTATTTGGGAATTAGTAAAATCCTGGAAGCTGTGGGCGTGTGATGTAGAGCTGTGAAGCCTGGCAATACTTGAATACTGATCTCCCACCTCAGCAGTGAAAATTGTGGAATCCTAAGGGCCGTAGTTAGAATATATGGACATTTTTACATCTTCCACCTGATAAAACTTTCAAATTAAAAAAAAAAAAAAAAGTTACCACTGTCCATCTGTTGCTCACATCCTGTATAGCAACAGATTTATGCTATCACATATTATACTGTATTTGCAATTGCAAACTGTGACCCACAAAAGCAGAAGAAGTTGCTTGGAAAATGAATGAATGAATGAGTAAATGAGGTACCATATGACAGTGATGATCTTAAATAATACAATACTTGTATAAATCTGTTCAATGAATATCTGCTAGTTCTTCAAAATAAAGTCCTTTTGTAGCATTTTCTCCCCAGTTAGCATCCCCAGATGTGATAAATATGAAAATTTAATTTCTTGCATAACGTAACCATCACAGGGTCATAATGCCGTTTCATTGTAGACTTTAGTGATGAATACAGACAGTGCCAAGTACACCATAGTCAAACAACCAATTTTTGAAATTCATTTTCGACTTAATGATTTTCTTGATCCAAAAAGCAAAACAGTAGAGTACGTCAAACCTGCTTTACAATCCTTACAATCTCCTTGTGATCAAATGATATTGTCACCTTTGCCTGTTAACAATGACCTTGAAATTTCTCAGTTGACATAAGCAAGCATTTCCAGAGCTAATCACTAATGTCCTGTCACTGGCCAGTTTTTACAGGCATATTTGAACCGTCATTACATTATTTTCACCCAAAAGACATGAAAAATTAATTGAATATTAACTCAGCTAATTACAAAACAAATTGTACAACAGCCAGCATGGAATACATAATCTGCTGATTACCTACACTGACAATACCTAGATGTGAAATAGTTAGTCCATATTGATTTTTTTCAAATAGGTTATTTATTGTATTTACATACAAATGATAAGACAATTTTAAAGATTGACATATGTTTTTTGACGGTTAAAAACTATATGGGTCAGTTTTAGAAGAAAGGAATATATAATACTGTAAATAGCTGAAAAAAAGAATCAGGCTATGTTTTACTGTGGCAGCTGGAAATAAAGTATACCTTTAGCGTCACACGACTACTCAGCATTGAAACTGAAATAGGCTTCAGCCAACCTGTATGTCCCATCTGAATCATCCTCCACCCACCAACTTTTTTTTTCTTTTCTTCCTGTCACTCGGTGCACAGGGAATAGTGGTTTGGCAGTCATGTGACTTTTTATCTCAACACAATTGCTGGTGTTTTTCATTGGCCCGTCTTTCTTTGGAAGAGCGTTGGTTTCCTGGGTGATGGAGAATGGCGGCACCACTTCACTTGAGTCTACAGCTGCCCCCCTCCCCTCTGCATTGCTCTTAGACAGCCTCTCGCTGTCTCTCCCACAGGCAGTGGTAGATCAGGTAGCCTGTAAGCACGACACACAGTCACAAGGCTTTGCACTTCCTCGCTCTCCTGTCCCTCATCTCCTGTTTCATCATTAGACAGTGTCAGAGACCAGCAGACTGCAGAAGGTGAGTAAAATAAATGTTCTTGTTTGAGATGTGTTTGCATCTGCAGACTCTACTGTCTCAATTTATTGCTGTGCTCCATTTGTTAGTTGGGACACAAAGTGGAACTTTCTTTCAGTGCCTGAACTACCAGTATGTCACAAAATAAACACAAAGTCCAGGTCAGGGTTAGTCATTATTGAAACAGTTGAGTAGTCTTTGTTTTATTATTTTAGGTAATACACTCGTGACATGCAGACCATTGTGACAATATATCGGTTGAAGCCATAGTAACTAATCCGGTGTCACTCAGAAATCTTTCATGACAAAACGTAGGCCTGGTCTATTACATCTATTGGATGCTTTTGATATTGATCTTTTTTACTTCCTGTTGTTGGACTGAGCTCATTGATCAACGTGTGGAACCAGTTCTCAGTTTAGTCTCGAGGGAACTTATTTGATGGTGTTCACAATCTTTGCGCTTTACAACATTCAACTTTGTTACAAATGCTCTATCAACCTGACCATGCACTTGTCAATTAGCCATCACACCATTGTTGTTTTTTTTGTATTGTATTTGAGCTTATCTCTAGAATTATTCTTGGTAATTGGTAAACTATCCCTAAGCATTTTTTATTGCAAAATATTATAAAGTTGTGTTGCCAATAGTGGCACATGAGGGTCTCATGTAATGTTGTGTAAACCACCACCAAAGATTTTGATTTGGGATGCATGATATATATTTTTTTCAATATGGATAACTAGTTATTTCTGTTTATCACTTCTCTATTTTTCAATTGCTCATAGTCAATATATTATGCACAATATTTCAATATCTTAACATTTGCTGAGCAACCTGGCAAACAGAAAAATGTTTTTTATAATTTACTTTTTACTTTATATTCAAACATTACTGAAATGTCCAACAGGATAGACTATAACTATATTGGTCATTTGTCTGCTGTAGTTCCTTTTCATGCTCCACTAAAGATGCAACACCTGTGAAGCAGGGAATCAGGCCACTCTAGGAAGGTTTCTGACATTGGCCCTTTCTACATGTTGGATTCCATCAACTATGTGTTTGTGTCTGTATGTGGTCACCATGGTAATGCTGAATACAAGCTCCCTGCCCCTCCCTCAGGTGCTCTTTATCCTATGACCTGAAGGATCTTTTGCAGTCAGTCACACTCCCATAGACAAACACACAAGAGCATCTGTTTGTTGACACTTGATTCCTCTAATAGACAAGAGACACATGACGAAACAGTTTTCTAGCAGCAGAAGTGACTGATTTGAAGAATGTAGTGATACATGTTGATTTAATTAGGTTTTCTCATTCTGTTGTATATATAACTGTAGAATATTTTATTAAGTCCCCTGCTTAAATTCACCCCAGGGTAACATCTTGAAAAAGAGAATGAAAAAGAAAAATATCCCCCAAAAAACAAATTCTTTACTTTACTGCTGGGTTCTTGCCTTGTCTGGAAACAATTTATTTCTGAATTAATGGATTGTTCTGCTAATTATGAAGTACTAACTACATGCAATGCTAATTTTAGGATAAAAACCAAGAATAATTACGATGAATAAAGCATAGAACTATTAATGGACAACCACATAACACAAAATGAAGAGAATAAATATCAAATGACAAGGTGAAATATATTGCGGTATCCTTTTAGATGAGTACCACAGACTTCAATGGTCCCCGTGAGTGCAGTTAGCTTCCCCTGAGGCTATACTCTTGTCTCTTTGTAAACTGGAAAGTAATTTATGTCTGGCTATTGACCTGAGACCAGGCGAAGAGTCTGAAGTCTTATTGAATTTGGTGGTTTGTTTAATGTTATTCATTGGGGTAGCTTGTCACAATTGAACATGTTTGACTCCACAAAGGATGTCAAACATTTTTGTCACAAATATGGTGCTCTAGTCTAATTAGTTGCTTTTCTCATGTGAATGACTCATTTAGCAGGCAGGATAAGAGTGATTGCCATTGATCAGCTGACTAGCATCATGTCGCTGATGCAACCAGGAAGAAACTGGTGCTGAGGCCTTGTTGCCACATCTGACATTCTGCCATGATGTCACCGCTGACCCCGCAATCCTAGCATTCCTGCTGATTGGATTTTACGCCAACATGGAGAGGAGTGTGTGGGAGAGGTGCACAGACTTGCACACATATAGCCTTTGTCAAAGAGCTGATTAGTAATCTGGCACATACACAGACACACACATGCACGTACATCATTAATTCGGTCTCATGCACCTGCCCACTTCAGCCCACACTCAGATGCTCTACCTCTCAGATCACAATGTTGATGACAATTTCACTGGTCTTGTTAAAATTCAACACATCTTTAAGTGTCTGCACTTAAAGCTCTGAGAAAACTATTTTGCTTAAATCCTCTGCTTTATAATACAATGTTATTATATTTTTATGATGAGTGAAATCTAAATCCATTACAAACTGGTGTCATCATGTATTTATGTGTGTGTGTATCATGCATGATTAGCAACAAATGAGTTTCTTACTCTTAACACATATATAGTCTTCCTTTGATGCTGTAAAACCACCGATAGAGCTGGCAATCCCAGTGCGGTGAAAGCTTTTAAGTACTATTTGTACTGTTTGAGCTGTAGCCATTTGGCCTTTCCCAAGATGTTAAGTACACCAGCATTGTCAACAATGTTTAGAGTAAATGGAGAGATAAGTGCTGTTGATGTCTTTGTATTGAGAGTAAGTTGAAAAACATTTAAGTTTGAATGGAAGAAAACACTGTGAAACACAAAGTGTGAAGCGGCAAGTAAAGCCAGACAGACTTGCCTTCGCCAGGTGTTTCTGGGGCCTCTTTCCGGCACTTTGTGAGGCATATGAAGCTTTTGTTCACCTCTGACCCCTGACCTGATCTCACCTGTAGCACCCCTATCGCTAACTGACATTTTCTGTGTGCTCAATGCCTTCTTCCACTTTCTTTTGTTATTGCTTGAAGCAGCATTGAATAGCAGGGTACCCCACATAAAGGCTGGTATTTCATCTCACTATGTGTGTCATTAATTCATTGCTCTCTCTGTGTACATGATTTATGATTACAAGCAGTACTCAACAGTCCTTGTGGTGGACAGATGTGAGGTTGAGTGAAATTGACTTAAATTTGATTACTATTTTTCCGTGTAGTTTTCTTTGAAAACTGACTTATGATCAAGAAAGACTTAACTTCATACAATCTGTATCTGTACTTTCTTTCATTATGTGTTGTTTCTATGTCATGTTATTGTTTCTGGTAAGTCTTACGGAATACTACTTTTTGTATTTAGAGTGGTAATGGCATTTAAATGACCTCAAATGGTGATTACAGATTGAAATTTCATTAATAATGACCCATGAACAATTCAACTTACAAACAACATCTCACAACCAATTGTGTTGGTATGTTATGGACTACATGTATTTTTTAAATTGTTTTGTTGACCGCATTGTTGCAATGAAAAGTTAAGGATCCTACAACAGAACTATGGCCTTCTTCCAGTACAGTGTTTTTACAACACTTTGCGGCATGGTGAGACATAATGGTGGATATTTATCTCAAGAGACAGTGAATGAGTATCTACAAATGGGATGATAATAAAACCGACCTATCTGGAAGGAAAAGAAGAAGAGAGACCTTTCTAGAACCACTTAGTCTGACAAAACCACTCAAAAACATTAAAGGACAATATATGAAACATTTCAAATTCATTTCACCTAAAAGAAAAGTTTTCTTTTGCTTCGCTTCACAAAGCCACCATACAATGTGTCGTATAGCACGGTATTTTGAGTTGTGAATTTGGTCCTGAGCTAGTCTGGACTGGTTCTGAATAACTAGGAACAAAAGTGAATGATAGGGGAAGGGTGCCAGAGTGTAGCCAAAGGTCAGACAATTTAGAGCTGCTATAAGCCAACCATGTACGTTGCAAGACATCTCAAATCTTCAGAATGGAGTAAAAACATGGTTTATTGTCCCTTCTTGTTCAACTTTTGTTTTTGACTATAACTTTTGTTTTTGACTATAAGCACTATAAATGTTGCTTACTATCATCATAACCTGTATGTCAATATAATGAACCCTCTGTCATTTTTAAATTTTACTCTTTATCTTTGGGTTCACCTTTCACCTTTGCAGTTAAATTTTTGTACAACTGTTGAGATTGTTTGTGACATGTATTGCTTCCTAAGAATGAGTCATCTACTGAACCTGGTTTCTTGGAAGAAAACAAAAGTCTTTGTTGGTGGTGTGCTATGTGCTATATTTATGTCTCAACAGTGCAATTACCTTCACTGGGTAAAGTCATCTTGCTCGTCTTGATGATACTCTAGACAGTGCTCCTTAAGAAACAACATTTGTTTGACCATAATGAGACAGTAATGCTATATTTAGGCGTGCTTCTCATAAACAGAAAATTATACAGTTTCGTGTTGCTTGCCGTGAGTGGGAAAACCAAACACCTGATCAAAAGATCAAGATTAAGTTACTTCTTGAGTCTTCTACAGCGCTCATGTAGTTGAATTTTTTTTAAACCATTTTTGAAGTTTAAGTCTTGACTGCTTTCCACCCTCTGAACACTGTTTCAAGTGAAAGGCTGAATAAATATAGAAGAAGGGGGTTTCATCAGGGGAGACAGGATAGGCGTGAGCCATACCAGCAACTTAATGCTATTCATGGTTGGTGAATAATGGCCAACAAAGACACTATCAGCATGTATTCCCCTCACTCTTCTCCCCTCCACAGAATCCATTGAAGTACTGACAGGCCTTACCAGTCACTTCTCAGACTGAGAGCAATCTTCCTGTCTCTTTTGTTGAGTTATGGCTGTCATCATAGTTTATTTTTTAGAGTGCACTGACAAATTTATTTTTTTACTTGTGAAATATGCAAAAAACTTATCTTGATAATTCTTTTCTTTGAATAAGGTATTTTGGGCATCATTATGAATGTTTTTTATATAGGTAGCTTTTCACTGTTGGACAGATTTATACCGCTACCATTCACTGAGGTATGAACTGCATGGAGTGATTTAAAGCTGTCATATAGTTTGGAAATAAGTGTGATGTCGGATTTGGCACAATGAGGGTGAATATTTAAGTACATAGAGGTGATAGATTTGTTCTCAAAATGTGAGTTTTAAAGATTTGTAGACCTCATCTTTGTTTTCCTTAGCATCTTTGCTGAGTGCAGATGGAGGTTGGGAGGAGGAGGAGCAGGAAAGGGGGTTGCGAAAATTCTTTAGTCTCACAGAAAAAGAGGGATGATATGTGAGGTTTGACAGGGGAGGGTAGGGTTAGGGAGGCACAGCAGTGGGAGGTGCCCTGAGGAATTCCTGGAGGACTGATAATCCTCAACATCAAATTACAATACCCTCACTCACCACTCTGATTTCAGACTTTGGTTTTTCTCTGATTCTCAAAACTGCAAGAAAGCCTTCAACACCTGTTAAACGTTGTTGAGCTATTGTTTTCATAACAGAATCACTGAAAGGAGCTTAGTGTAAGTCTAAAGAATGGTCAAGCAAAGGAATCATGGATGGGGTAAAAACTTGTACAAACTGGGCTTAACTTCTCTGCTTATTTTAAAAAAAACCTATCCTCCGTGGAACCTCAGCCTCTTCTCACTGTGGCCTTTAGTAGCTAAGCAGGGCCTCTGGAGGCAGTCCTACGCTCCTTTTTTTTAGTGGTTTAAACGATTTGTTAGACATCACAGCACTTACATGTGCCAAAAGCTTTTTGTTATATACAGAGATCAGGGAAATGGCTGCATTAACTGATTGTCAACCAACACTCTCCTGGGTTCTTTGATTCAGCCTGGTTAAAAGCTAAAACATTCTTGATAGTGGTGGGTTTTTTTTTACTTGATCTTATCAATTAATTGAATGCAATTTGTTTAAGGCATTTATGTTTTAAATATCTGCAGTTCATGTATAAGTGAGCTGTGTGCTGCCGTTTGTCTGTTCAAACAAGTCACTTACAGTGAAGTTGGTATTGTTGATGACCTATTGCTCTTGAAATATACTGGCTCAGTTTCATAAGTACAGTTTGTTCAGCTGTAAAGTGTTGTATTTTACTGTTTTGTGATACTACAATTAAAAAGTAGTATTTTAAAATGGTATATTTGTAAACACAAATTTTTGAGTTTTACAATAAAAATTTAATGGGAAAAGGTCTGGCGTAGAGATAACTAATAGCTAATATTACTTCACATTGATGGATAGACATTAACATTTAGGTGGTCTGTCTACATTTAGAGTCTTTAATATTAAAATGAAAGGGGGAGGGGATTATTCGAAAAAAGAAAAATGTTCTGATTAGTCAAAATTGAATTTTCAGATTTTGAAATATTTGCTGGGTTTGTGCTAGCCATTTGCCACATTGCCATAGGCGAAGTAAATTCCATATGGCTACAAGATTTTTAGCTTGTGTAGCCACAGTGGAGTTCTTACTTTTAGGAAAAAAAGGCTAAAACGTACAACTGTTTTGGACTCGCGAAAATCCCCGAGCGATAACAAACTTTTTCTCTCGCTAGCGCCGCTATGGCGTCGGCGCATGCCGACGGAAATTGCTGAAGTTACCCGAACGCTCCCGATCATTAAATATGCACTCAGGTCATGACCTCCTTTCGTCCAATGAAAAACAAAAAGATTATATTTTTACAAGCTAAACCCGCGAATTGGTGTAAAACAAGGTAAGGACGATCGATCGAAGGAAATTAAGAATCCAGTGTTTTATAGTAGAGTTTGTGTTAAAATCCTAATTAAACAACAAAAGGTGAATGCTGAGAGGGGGTAGGAGTGGTGACAGACCGATCAGAAGGTAAATGAAAGATATTATCAATACTTTTTTGTAGTCTTAGACTTTTAATCCTTATGAACGACAGGAATAACCAGCGATGCATGTAAATGTGTATTCACCTCGCTTGCTATTTTTCATATCTTTTTAAATTGAAATGAAAAATCATATCGAATTAAAAACAAAACTAAACTAAACTATGGCATACTAATGGTGTTGGTTGTGGTCAAAGTTAAAATGTCTCCTAGTCCAAGTGAAACTCACAAGTAAACATTGAGTAATACCAAGAATCAATTGTTTTAAAATCAAAGTGTCTAAGTCAAAGATAAAATGTCTTCTAGTCTCAGTAAAACTTACAAGTAAACATTGAGTAATATTTTGTATGACTGTATCTTCAAGTAGTGAAAGCAAGTTTTCAATTGTTGAATCTCACATTTATACCTGCATAAAGTAGGATAGAAATAAAGATAGTTTAGCTTGAACTGTTGACTTAAGTGTATTTTTGTAGGTAAACTGAACAGAAGATTTTGCCCTCAGAATGCACCAGAATGCAGGAAAACAACCCCATTTTCTAAAAATTTCCCGGGGTAGGTCCCCCGTACCCCCCCTGTGGGGTGGTATCCCCCCTACAACCCCCGCGACAAGCGTTGGTCGTCAGCGTGCTGCGCCGCTATCTTGGACGCAGGATGTGGCTTTTTGTGGCTTACTCAATTCTTTTACACTGAGCCACAGTGGCTTGGTCATACTACCTCCTAGTGTAAGCCCAGATTTGATGTGAGAGAGAAAGTATGTTTGAGTGGAGGAATGATCTGGTCATGATTATGGTCTACCACACATTCAGACTTGATTCTGTCTTACATTTCTTGATATCATTTATATATGTGAACATATATAAAGCCAGGATTGGGGTTTGTGATTTTGGCATTGTTCAATAAATGTGTTGCGTTGTGTCTATAGTCCATTAGGCATTTAGTTTGCATGTGTTGCTCTCTGAGTGGTCAGAGTTAGGTTGACTCATTCACTTACGTTTCTACTGGGCGTTGTCCAACTCAAACATGTGCATACACACACACACAAATACAAGCACACACACACACACACACACACACACACACACACACACACACACACACACACACACACACACACACACACACACACACACACACACACGCAGTCTCAATGATTACACCTGGTTTGTCGGACTATGACCTCATTCCCGGAAACGAAAGAAGAAATATAATCACCTGACAGATTCATTTGTGTAATCAGCTGTTGTCGTGACTGGAGGCTAGAAGGAGGATGTCTGATCACCAGAGGTTGTAGAAAACAGTACAGATACATATGAAAAGACTTTTGTATAAAGTGTGCTCTGATATCTGAATGGTCTTACAGGCAGTATTCAGAGTCACTGGGAAATGTTGAATATGAAGACAACTAAACACAAAAATAAAAAATAAAAGTGAATGACTGACCTGAAAAAGGGGAGGTACCTGATCTGTCAGTACAGCGGGAAGGAGGAGTGACCGGGAGGGTGTGTTTCTGTGTGGGTGAGAGACACAGAGCGAAGGAGGAGGGGTGTAGCTAGGGAGAGAGAGAGAAACAGAGAACCCAAGCAGTCAGACTGTGGCTTGAGAGAGGACATCCCGGAGAATTGTATTCCTGATGCAGCAAGCAAAGAGAAAGAAGACAGTCACTGGATCTTTCTGAACCTGTCCTTCCCAAAGTCTGACTGTCTCTGACCTCTGCTGGACCGGCACAGGCCTCATACAAACATACCTACACACAAACTCGCCACATACACCAGCGGCTCAACCGGCTCAGCTGCTCTCTCTGAAGGAAAGGATTTCACTGAGTTGTTGTAGGAGACGGGGAGACTAAAAACACAAGGAGGAAATTAAGACCCTCCAGTGAAGATCCTCCTAGTTGGTGAGTATGAGCGCTCCTTTTAGATTGACATGGTAGGAAAGTGTCTTTGACTGTTGAATGTCAGAGTCATGAAGTTTCTCTGGAGTCAGCTGTTCTGTATGTGCTGTGTGATAAGACAGGTGTGATTGTCCATAAATATAAACTTGTGTGTATTCTGTGTGAGCAGCACAAAATGTGTTATAACTTTTGGTGTGTGAACTGTGTCTCTGTATATACCTGTTGACCTTAAACCTACCACCTAGGTGTCTGAACAAAAGCACAAACCTGTTTTGAGTGAAACTTCACTCCTCTTTTTTTCTGCGTGTGTGTGTGTGTGTGTGTGTGTGTGTGTGTGTGTGTGTGTGTGTGTGTGTGTGTGTGTGTGTGTGTGTGTGTGTGTGTGTGAAGAACTCTTCTGTCACACAGGCTGCTGCTCCTTTTCCCACTGTAGGATTAAAGATGAATTTTGCAGTCCATGGCCAGAGTTCATCTCTCTCACTTCAACCATATTTAACTGTTAATGTTCTACACCGCTCAAATGCCAGTGATGTTCAAGTCTGATGCACCGAACAACTCCATGCCTGTTCAAACAATGACTCATCATTGTGCAGGGCTTACATTTTAATGTTTGCAAGCATGTTATGTGTCTAAAAATGAAGTTTGGAGCCCACTCCCCTCTGCCAAACCTTATGAGAGTAAAATATTTTTTTACTTACTGACTGTAGTTACACAGTTATAATCCATGGGCTGTCTTTGTTGGTGTGCTTCATAGAGTGAATTTTTGAAGTGATAGTTTCATCATAATTGGTGCATGATATGAGAAAGGAATCATATTGGAAACTCTGACTTAACTTCATGTCATTTAGATAACTTTATTTTTTTAGTTTTAATTCTGGTCTTCAGTAAGTGCATTGCAAAGTAGCACCAGATAACTATTGCTTCTGTTTACTTCTGTGAATTTGATTTTGCCAGTTACTAACATTGACACATCCAGGCTTCTGGTAAATCCTATTTAGTGTAATATGTTTTTTGTTTTTTGTTTTTTTTATAAAAAAGTAACATGTAACATTGACCAAGTTTATACCAGATCATGTGTTGGACAGATCAGAGAACTGATGGTATAACAGATGACTAAAATACCAATCCAACAGAAGGAAAATTATTTGGTTACCCAGCAGTCTAAATGTATAATGAAGCTTCCCACTTTCTTCCAAGCCTGGTTTAGTTAATGCCATCTTCTCTATCTTCTTCATCCATCTCCCTCCCTGCCTAGGTATTTCTTATTTCCTATCACAGGAATGAGTCTGTTAAGTACGAAGGGGGCAGAGTGTCCTCTGAGAATCACTGTGCTTTTTTTCTCTGCAGTGTTATTTTTGTTGCTTTTTTACTGCTAGAATTAAATGATGGACTCCTGTCTTCTCCTGGAATAGTCTGTGCGTTGTCTGTCTGTATTTCTTGCCAATATGTCTCTGCTGCACGTCAGGGAAAACCCATGCTGACAGATATCTCTGTCTCTCAGGATTCTTTATGGAAAGTTTTAGAGGCCTTCATGTTGTGAGGTGACTTAATTTCCCCCCTCCTTATCAGTAGTGTGTTTCAACTCCTGCAGATGCTCTCAGTACCAGCAGCAATTAGAAATTCAAAGCTATGACAAAGTGTCAGTGAGATGATATGTTTGCATGTTGCAGATTGTGATTATTTTTGCAGTGAGGGTTTTAAAACCTGTCTCTCCTGCTTCCTCCTATCCTTTTCTTTCCGTGTGTCCTTTTTCTGCCCGTGCAATGTGACGGAAGGTAGTGAGTGCTGTGCTCTGCTCATGTCGGATCCATTAGGGATGAAAGCACGCTGCAGTGATAAAAGATTGATCCAGTCCTCCTTGCAACACATTCGCGTGCCTCACACCCTACTCCCTCATCCCCCCTCACATCCCTACTTCCAATTTGAAGTAAAGCTGGCTAGTTTTTAATTCTCAAATCCATAAGCCTCTGAAACATTATCCACACCCAAGTTTACTACTACTACTACTTTTCCCACAGGATTTCATCAATGGGAACATTCTGTTTTGTTCATGGAAGAGCCTGTACCCTTCCTGTTGCACACAATAACAAGTTATCAAGGGATACAAAGGAAATTTTTCTCTCATATGAAATGTTATAGTCAGTAGATTTAAAAACCAAGTAACACTGTTCTTCCTGTACTCCAGGTGTTTTTGTTCTATGAGGAAGGGTCATTATGTTCTTGGCTTGCAGAACTTGCCTCCAACCCAGCACACACAAGCTGTACTTCACCTGTTGTATGAAAGGAGGCAAACACAAACATAACATACCTGTAGTTTGTAAGCTGGAAGGCTATAATTGCGAAGACGATTTGGAGAAAGAATTTTACTGCAGTTCTGGTTTTATAATTTAAGACATGAGTCAGTCTAGAGCACCTGAAAACACAAGTTTGAATTGTAAAACTGCAGACCTGTTTAAATGTTCAGAAGTAAGTGTGCAAGTCGTTTCATCCTGGCTGGTGGTTTGAAGCTCTTTCCCCTCAGAGAATGGTTTGTCAGCCAACTGCAACCTATTTTACTTTGTGTTGCTTCAGTCAGTCTGTTTTAAGAATTGTTTTTCCATTTTGGACATTGAGCGATAGAAGTATATTTAATCTAATCTCTGTCCATTCTACCAACCAATGTGCAAATCAGAGGCTATCTTAATTCCCAGATAAGTTGTTAAGTTCAACCAAGTAGCGTGTCATGTTCTGTAATGTTAACATTTCGTTAGTCTTCATGGGTTTTTACACTGTCAGACCACTGATGGGTTATAGGTGTCAGGGTCATGGAGGTCTGTGACTGTTTGTCTTCCCATCCATAGAATTCTACTGGATGTGATGATTGTAGCTTGATTAACATCATCTAACCCCCTGAGATGATCGTGTGTGTGTGTGTGTGTGTGTGTATGTGTGTATGTGTATCTGGAAGTGGAAATGTGTTGGCTCTTTTGCAGTCAATACCATGTTTCCTCAGCCAAGAGCTCTGGACTGGGGGGGAGGGGAAGGTCACGATGCCAGCAAGCAAATGTCTGCTTTAGGCTCTGGAGATACTGAAACAAAATATGGAAGATACTAAATCAAAATATACGAGAGGCAGGTAGATCTGACAGAGCATCCCTCCTGCTGACAGGCTTTATTTATATTTATTTAGCGCTTAATCATGGCAGAAGACATTTCAAAGCGCATTAACAGACAGAGAAACCCAACGGAACCCTCCAGAGCAAGCATAAGCGACAGTGGCGGGGAAAAACTCCCTCGATGAGGAAGAAACTCCGGGCAGGACCCAGACTCTTTTGGGCGGCCATCCGCCTTGACTGGTTGGGTGGAAAAGAAATCAAAGGAAGATAAGAACAGCGTCAGAGAGAGAGAGACAGAGAGAGTGACAGATAGGCCAGACAGAGACAGTGTCAATATGGTTAAGGTTATGTTTCCCATTGCTAAAGTCAAGGCACGATTACAGCTGCGTGGATGACTGCATGGAGGCACGGAGGAAGAAAGGAAGCAGGACCCCAGTCAATGGATAGGTGAGGGGTGGTACTGGTGGGCTTGGAGGAGAAGGTCCACAGCACATGGAGAGATGGGGGTGATACTGGTGGGCTTGGAGATGCAGGTCCACAGAGGAAGGTCCACAGCGGATGGGCGGATGAGGGGTGGAACAGTATGATGACACGAAGGAAGAGAGGCAGCAGGACCCCAGCTGATTGACCCTTGCCTAATATTTTTAATTTTTGATTTATTTATTTTTAATTTTATATACAGTACTTATTATGATCCCCGAAGGGAAATTAAGACAGGGAAGGAAAGGGTTTTTTTTTTTTTTGCTGGGTTGATTCATCCTAGTCGACAGTATGTTACACTTCATGGTAGATACCAACATTGATGGCACAGGTGATCACATCTGTTTTATTTGTCTCACTGTTGAAAATCAAACATCAAAACGTAGCTTTTCTACCATTTCTTCTGTGGATAACCAAACAGAAGCAGTCATAGAGAGGTGATAATGTTGTGTTGCTGTGGGGTGGTCTCTGTAAAAAGGCTATATTTACACCATAATCAGATTCCACCCATTTTTAATGGGTAACATTTTGGCTGAGTAGAAACCACGAGTACCTTCATGGTACTAATAAAGCACTGCTTATTAAAAACTGTCAAGCTATTGAAGCTTAAAATGAGGGCCTAAGTAGAAAAACACAATGTATTTCATAGTAAAAAGGTGTGATAATTTTGTTATGTCTTGTTACACATTAGTCCCTCCCATTATATTATTTTTATTGGTCTTTCCAACATATTAAACACGCCACATTACCTCAAAATTCAGTTGTTGTCCTTCACACTCATCCTGTAATTACTTTCTTTTGGTGAATCTGGAACTTTAAACTTACATTAAACAAATTAGTGAAAAAATGTCTCCTTCACATCTGTGGATACCGTCTGCCTTACCACTTCATTTGTCCCTTAGTTTATATTTTACCATCATACTTTTTTGCTCTTTGTCTTCCTTCCATCTGATATGTATCATTGTTCACAATGCAAATGCTCAGTTATTCACCAAAGTCAAAATTATTTATAGTTTGATGATGTATTGCTTATTGCTTAATTCTTTTGTTTTTTATTTGCTGACCCTTTTGCTTCTTTGAAGTGTTTGCCTGTACCCCTCTCTCCAAGGGCCAAGTATGTTGGAACTCCCTGGGTAAACACTGGGAGTGTCTTGGAAAAAATGTTTTGCATAGCAAATGTTAGCTACAAAGTTATTATTTTAATTGATGCAGCCTGTGGTTTTTGACTAGTTGTTCAAAGACGGTCACAGTCAGGAACTTTGGTTCTCAGTTTCAAAGTTGAATTTAATCAAAACCAGCAGAGTGGACTGCTTCAGACACAGTAGTGTCTGTGACCCATAATAATGTCTTGGGAGGAAACTGGCTGGATTTTTTTAACTTTCATCTCTGAACATTTATGGAGTAAACAGGAATTTGTTTTCTTTACATTACAGTTGCATGCTATTGTAATGTTATTGTTCCAGCCCAGACAAACCCTCACCTGGCCTGTCCTGGACTGATAACTGCCTTATGTAAAACTCAGCGGAAGACCTGAATGTGATTGCATCACGTGATATGACAAATGGAGCTGGGAGTTTACCTGGGTCTTTGAGTCTGAACTCTCTCCTCTAGTTTTTTTTGGTAGCAGCACATTAATGTTTGTTTCCTTTCTTGTGCTATTGGCAATGTTCCTTTGTTTTGGGACTGACAACTGTAAATTTTACCATTGTATTCATAGAAATACACTATGGTGTGAGACCAACACACAGCAGACTTTGTTCAGTGTCTGCAGTTTACAGTTTAAATTACATTAATAAAGTAGTTGATTTGACTGAAAAAGCTGATTGAATAATTTATTTTGGCAGACATGCAAGCAATCTTTAAATTATTTATGAGTCTATCTCCTATCATGTGACACCAGAGGTCATGACATTGGTGACCCCTCAGTGATACTGTGTCTGTACCTTTAAATGCTAATGAGCATTTAAAGGTTGCATGCCCCTCTGACAGAGAAGATGTGGTTAACGCAATGTAGCCAGCACTTTGTCATTAGTAAATGTAGTCACCCTCACGACGCCCCGTGTGTCACCACAGATACATGGGGATTCAGTGCAATATGGTGCTTCTTCAAGTGCAATATATGGAGCACCTACACACTTGAGCTGCTGCGTTGTTGTTGTTGTTGTGAACTACATTCTGCTGTCCAAACACTTTAAACTTCAACTATATATCTTACATCTTTTCTTTGTTCTCTTTTCTTATTTATCTTACATTTTTAACTTTTTGTTTTTCTCTAGGTTTTCTTAACTTATTTATCTTGCATTTTTTAAAACTTTTTTAACTAGTTTCTCTTAACTTATTTATCTTATTTATCGACCGGGCTTACTGGGACCTCCAGAGACATATTTCGTGCTGTCAGCTGTGGAAACGTGTGGCAGTATGACAAATAAAGACTGATTCTCTCTGATGCTCTGATGTTGTTACGTCACAACGGCAGCTGAGTCTGAGCAGCACGTTTGAGCACCTTTCACTAGGGGGTGGGCTGCAGTGTTGATGCAGGACCCCATTGTTTTCCTCATTCTAGGAGTTGATAGGCTCAGGAAGGACCACTGTACATTTGTAGAAACCACAAAAAAAATTGTTTTTCTGAATATGAGCCCTTGAATTACACACACACACACACACACACACACACACACACACACACACACACACACACACACACACACACACACACACACACACACACACACTCGCAACTGACAATTAGCTGTTGTTGGTCAATTTTAGGCTGCGTTTCATTCACGTCTTTTTGAACTGCATTCATTGTTTGAGTTTCAAATGAAGGTTGTTTATTTGAGTCATCCTGTCAGCCATTTATTTTCAGCATTATAATGGTTCCTCAGGTATGTCATAACGAAATCTGTACTGTTCTGTGCTTGCGTATGTGTACATGTAATCAACTGTGTGTTGTGTTTTGCTTAATATTCCTTGTTTCACTCTCTCTACTTGTGTAAATCCTGTGTATTGAAAACCTTTACCTGTTTTGGAAATCTCATGAACTCGGTCTGAATAGTGAGATGATGTTTGTGAGAATAGAGACACGTTACACTCATATTTTTCACAAACTAACCGGTCCGTGAGGACTAATCCTTTTTTGTTTTTCAGATATTCAAAGTTGTACTTTATCTGAGGGGAATGGAGATCAGTGATAATCTGTGTCATTTGGTGCTGCCATTTCTGTTACACTGTGACTGTCGGTGGTTCTCATTTCATTGTCTGACAGGCAGTTGAGAAATAACAAAGATTCTCCATTTGTCTTTTTTCTTACACAACTGGTAATAAACAAATGTTAATGTTATGATAAACATCGTATTTTATAGCGTGGTATACTGTGAAACTGGTTGCCACTGCAACCCAAGATGTTTATGAGTTTGACAGAACGTTTGTCCTTCCCTGGCAAATATTGCTGAGTCAGGTCGACAGTATATAATTACAGATAGAAACTCATCAACAGTCAGACAGCCTTCTTCCTTGGCTCAGCTAACAATACCAGCTCCTGTGCACACAGGGCTCAGCATGCAGGCTGCCTAACCACTCATCTTAAGCTGAGCTCTGAGCTGAGGGCAGATCTGCCGGCCTTCCACATGCTATGTGCAATCCTGCATTATCATAATCACCGTTAAGGGCCAGCTCTGAGTGGATTCAGGAGTCAGAGAAAACAAATTCCTGCCATCCAATTTACTCGCCTTTGCTCAGTTTCTGAGGTTGAAGAGAACAAGTGAATGCCCACTGGTAAACCAGATTTTATCTGGTTTCAAAGAGTGTCAAAGAGAGATGAATTTGTCAAACAGAGATGAATAATGTTGTAATGTTTTATTGTGGCCAGGGTTGTGTAAAATATTATCATTGTGTTCTTCAGGCGTTGCAATTTATTACCCTTCAATGACGTTTCTAAAGTGTCGCCATTCGTAACGAGATAACGGCATGTACAGACACAGTTACCCTCTGACTCTAGTAAAGCTGTAAACCACATCTGTAAACATCTTAGATACTGAGCATTTACTCATTTTATAGTCTCTTGATGTGCTATGCTGCACTGTTTCTGGTCTGAAACGTTATTTTGTTCTTCTCTATACTGTTTGATTGAAAAATTAAAGTTGAGTTATATTTCTCAAGTCAAATAAAAAAACAACAAAACCTAAATCTCAAAGGACATTCCAGAAAGACTTAATCCCTCATGACTTCTTTGTTTGCTTCACTCTTGTTGTTCACGCTGGGTCACCATCTGTCTGTGTCACTGGTGATTCATGATGATTGGGATTTCACACTAAGTGATGTTTTACACTGTGTGACCACAGTGGTAGTGATGGCCACAGGTGACGGCCAGACTGAATGTCCATTACAAGGTCTTAGATCAACATGAGTTATTGACATCCTCATTTAAACGCTCTTCAGTCATCAGTCACAGACACTCTGCTGTGTATTCAGTGACTGTGCATGAGATGTAACAGCTCATAATTGTAGAACTGCATTTGTCCAGCTGATCATATACTTACCCTTAATTTTGAGGCAAAGGTGTCCTCTATTTTAATGAACTACAGATCTTTTGTCTCTGGTATTTCATACTTCAGCTACACAGTCATTATAAACAAGATTGCTGAAGGTCACAGCGATGGATCTGTGTAAGCGAGTATGACAACTAAAGCTTATTAGTGATGTGTTTTTTTTCTTTGCACTGCATCATTAGCATGTCATTATAGAAGACACAGGCAGACGGAGGACATTTTCAAACAATTATTTGGTTATCAACATTTGAATTTTGTTCTGAGAAATATTTGCTAAATTTATGTGCCGTGAAAAAATGCATTATTCATCAATCAGGTTTAAGCATCAGGGAAGCTCCATTAGCAGGAAACCAGGCAACCGTTCATTCTAATTAACAAGCCACGCGTCTGGAGAGCACCGGCCTTCAACTGTGAGGTAGTAGAAGCAATATAGTCATTATTTTTATAATAATGTTAACCATTCTAGCATCAGTGACACTGATACTTATACAGATACTGCTCGATTATAAAAATAGTTGTCAACAATGCTATGGATACTTCTCCATTTTTTGGTCCAAAAAAACAGACATAATCAAAGATGTGACATAATTTTAGCTGTAGTTTTATCAATGTTTTATTATTTGTAGAATTAACAAATACCGGTACTGTATTGCTAGGGTTTATTTCTATCTATTACACAATTGTTGCAAATGTCGCATTGTGGCGATATGCCTTAATGCTGCTTCAGTACAAATAGCAAAGCAAACGATATTATAAAATACTGTACTAATAGTCTTTGAGCTTCTCAGAGGATCTGACATCTGTGTAATATTTATCCCACCTAAAACCTTTATTTGTTTATGAAAATAAAAACATTTAAAAATAGCAATGAATTAGCATTACTTAGCACTGATCCCAACACTGTTTGTTCAGGAGCTTGCTGAAATTGTCTTAACTTAAAACTTGCAAGGACTTCATATATTACCAGTTCTCATAATGCATCTCAAGTGCCTTCGTCCATTTTTCATCTTGATACTGCAATCAAAAACACACACACACACACAAAACACTTCTTTCTAAAGGCAGAATAACAGAAGTAGGGCACAGATCAACTGAATAAGCTGTTTCATGTTTTGTTTACACCCTAAAAAAATCAACAGCCCAGCCTTCACTCGACATTACTATTGCGTCACATACTCTAAAATCCATTTATCTGCTATGTGAGCTTTGTGTTTTATTTGTACTTATTGTAGTTAACATAATTCACCCGAGAAAAGCCCTCAGGTCTTGGATCTTGGTTCCTGATAAATTCACTGGATCACACCCTGCTCTCTGATCTTAGACAAACCTCGCTGATCATTGCCCCCTTGAAAGAGGTAACAGTATTCTCGTACTCAGGCATAGGTTCAAGCATAGGCAGATATATTCAGCTATGAAAATCATTCCACAGGTATTATTTAATCTAATGTAAAGTGCCTCATTGCTGTGTCCCTGGAGATAGTGCAGTTGTTCACTTGTCAGAAGATTGTGGTTCACTCCTCACCCCTTGCAGTTTTCTTGAGCAAGACATTGAACCGCACTTGGATCAATGTTGTAAACAGATTCGATTTGCACCATTTCTCTGCATTGCAGTAATATTAGTATGTGGAAAGAAATTGTGGAAATCTAAAAGTAAGCTGTAAAGTGACTATTCAGAAAAGTCCTGTTTATTAAATTGTTGTTAAGAAGGACTTTAAATTAGTGTGTGTCTATATGGGCGTGTGTTTGAACTACATGTGCGTACCATGTTGTTGACTTTTCGGCTTGTTTTTGGTGGCATCTGTCTTTAGACATTTAATTAACTTGGTGGATGAGCAGCAGTCCTTCTTTACTCATTCTGTTCTCTCATTTTTGAGAGAAGGAGTAAAGAATCCAAGACATGGGAAGATATGTTCTCAATTTTATTAGATTTATCAATAGTAACATGTAGACACAGGAGAATGACACTGAAAGCTAGCGAGACAAAGCAGATAACCCGGTGATACCAGGGGCAACAAAAGAGGCGACACTGATTTCAGAACCAGAATAAAACAACATGTCTCTGGAGTACAGATCGGATCGGGCCACTCTGTGCCAGTGTGTTACTGGCTCTTTGAGTGTTTTTGTGTCTCTGCCAACCTGAACTAGAGTGGGATGGAGGGCACAGCTTCTCCCAGCACTGCTCTTTGTCCTTCAATAGCACTGTCGAACCTATTATGTTCTCTTTAACCAGCAACCAGCCTGGGACAGGCTCTTTTTTCCCCACTGTTGATACAGATAAGGTTTTCTGTTTTCATACAGTTGTGTTTCTTGCATGTCTGTCTGTGGTTTAAATGTGAAGTACTGATGTATCCTTATAGCCCTACACTCTGGCATTGTTCCTTTTTTTTCTGTAGCCTCAGAGATAGCATGGTTATCAGTCTGAACAAGAGGGACTTCTCATAAAGATAGGCCTAAATGACATATCTGTTTCAAACATTTGTACCCAATCGTATTTTGAAGCACACAATGGAGTCTTTGACCATTTCATGAGCGTGCCACAGTGGTCTGTGCTTCCCCCACACAAGCACAAACATATTTATGCATTACACACTCAGTAGAATTACTTTTCATGTAGCCTAAGGGCTCAGGAATCAAGAAGCAGTGATAGATAAAACATGCTTGGAATTTTTCTGGGAAGCTTTTCTTTTTGTTTTTCTTATTTCCCACTACTGCTTGTGACTGACAGAGACTTCATTTAAAAATTTGCAAAGGAAATTTCAGGTTGAGGGTGTGTCTGTCTAGCTGAATAAATTGTGCATTTCTTGTATGAGTATTTTCATGTATTATTCATTCTGGATACATTTCATGCATTTTTAGATTCTTGTATGTAAGACAGAACGCTAAGCACATTGGTGAATGGATATCTCCCAGAAGATTATGATCAGAAACAGATGGCGGGTATTTACTTTTAGATTGTGAAAAAATGAAGTCCACAAAGTGTGAATCCAAAAAGACAGTTCTTGATTTAAAGCCTGCAACACTCCTCTATACCAATCTTGTCCAATCAGGCCCATCGATTCACAGCCCAACACTGCTGCTCATGCAGAGACGAGCTGAATCATGTCCTGTGGGTTGGCAGGGTTGTGATATGCTGGCCGCTTCTGCCCTTGGTTCATTTAGAGAGCTGGGAGGCTGTTATTTAAGTGGGACAGACAGGCACAGAAAGTCTTGGAAAAACATCATGAAAGACATAAACCAGGCTTGATAGAAGGGTGAGTGATGATAAGACGGAATTGAAGGAAAAGCACATGGGTACACTCTCCTTTCTTCACTCTTTTCTCTACCACTCTTTGGCTGCCTGTCTAACTTTTTATTTACAGTACTCCATCTTCCTCAGTGTCATAATTTCATTCTTGTCCATTATTCAGTTAAACTATGGTGTTCTTCATTCAGATTAAGACATAGTTTTATAGATGAAATGTCTGGGTCTATAGTTGGAAATCTTGAGTTCTGGTGAATTACTTGACTGGCCAGAGTTCAGAGTTTCAAGTGAAACTCCCTGAGATGTGGGTGGATGGTTGGGTGTGGTTGGGGTGAAAGTAAGGTGGGAATTGGGACGAGTTTCTATATTGGGGGATGGGGTGGGGGGTTAAATGGCGAAGTTAAGTGGTGGGATTTGGGAGATTTGTGTGGTTGTCATACACACACTTTGTGTGTGTGTGTGTGTGTGTGTGTGTGTGTGTGTGTGTGTGCGCGCGCTTGTGTGCGTGATAATAGTCTTCATTACTCAGAAGCTGCATTACACAACAGCACAAAGGATTCTCTCCAAGATCTATGTGTATATTGAAAAGTAACACAGGACTGTGAAAAGGACCAGGGTGAGGCGGACGTCTGTTTTTCAATGTTGTTGTGCCTGTGACAAAGGGAATAGATAGTAACCTGAGACTCGCAGGTCCTTTTGTTCACACAGGTCTGTGCTACGAAACATAGATCATATGAGCAGTTTAGATGCACAGCTGAGGCATTGTGTCGGGGATGAAACGTGCAAACTCTGCAGAAGACACACAGGTATACCTTTTACCTCTCTGAACATACTCTCTGACTCCCACCTGGCTTGAAACCCCCTGCTCTTAGCGTCCACCTTCCTTTTGGCCAGTTTTGAGAACGGGAGTGGCTAAATCCAACCTCTGCTCTGACTGCTGATAAACATCCATCCCTCCATTGTCATGACCGCTTTATCCGCTGTCGCGGGTCACGGGAAGCTGGATCCTATCCCAGCTGGCTTAGGGCGTGAGGCAGGGGAAACTCTGGGCCAGATCTCGCCCACGGGCCTTGTCTTTGACATATGTGTTTAGTGCACATTATCAGATTCCACCAACCAGGGGGGACAAGAATCAAGCATCATGGGACAGTGGCATGATTAGCTGAGTGATGTTTGCATTCACATTTAATGAGATTTTTATGGTAAATACAAATCCTGGGCAGATATATAATCCTTTTGTTACATAAGTTTGTTTGCATGCAAATTGCATCAACTCCCAGTAGGAGTTATTTTCCCATGCAGACTTGAAAAAACAAAACAAAACAAAACAAAACAGTTCAACCTTGTGATTTTAAATACTTTTTCTTAGAGGTTACTCTATGATCTGCAATTGGTGGCGCAGTGGGTAGCACTGTCGCCTCACAACACGGCGGGTCCGGGTTCAAGTCCCGCTCTGTGCAGAGTTTGCATTGCCCATAGGAGTGAGTGTGTGTGTGTGCATGGTTGTCCGTCTTTGTGTGTGGCTCCGCGGTGCACTGGCGTCGTGCCCAGAGTGTTCCCCACCTCACGCCCTATGCCAGCTGAGTTAGGCTCCTGCTCCCCGTGACCCGCTACGGCGGATGAAGCGGCAGAAGATGAATGAATGAATGATAAAGTGTGTCTTCTGATGTTTTATTCTGCAATCAAAACCTGGAGATTTTAAGTTGAACTAAATGTTTCTCTATACTCACCCTAAGCTTTGGCCAGTTAAGCTAATCTATGTATAGCATTAGTCAAAAACCTGGACACAAAGTGTGTAAAAGCCTTGGACTGTTACAGTATTGTAACACAGCACTCTCTGTGCCCTCACAAAGAAGAATGTAGACATTCCCTCTCCACTCTGAGATGATTTGTGGTGCTTAACAGTACCCCCTTTGATATCAAGTTTCTTTCTGGATGAAATAAACTCCCTTATATGGTTCAAAAGAATTTCTACCACATGTAGTCATCCATCTGTATCTTCAGCTTGTTTCCTCTGACGTCTTTCTGCAGGATTTGTTCTCTGAGCCGTGCTGTCATAGCCTCTGTCATAGGCATCATTTTGAGCTGTTCGGTGTAATGTTGCCATATCAAATAGGCTGTTTATCCCTAGCAGAGCTTGTGTTTGGTGTTAATACAGTAGAGACGTAATGGTTTTTCTGAATAGCCAGGGCAATAGCATAGAAGGAGAAGGAAGGTGGAGGGTGGAGTGAAAGCTTTGTTAAGAAAAGCAGGAATCCTTCCGGCTGGCGGATGAAGTCAGTGCATTCCTCCAAACCAGCTCTCTATAGGCAGCCAATGGAGCAGAGCCAGGCTCTCACTTTGGGACAAAGTAATGGGAATGATCAGTATTGAACACTTCCCATAGATAACTGGGGAGACAGACCTACTTTTGTGGAAAGGTTTCATTCACAGTGTCAGAGACGAGATGCTCGCAGTCGCGTCATCTCCAGCCACTTCTCCACCAAGCACAGGGGTGTCAAACTCATTTCATAATGGTTGTCCTCAAAGGGTCAGAAGTATGTACTGTAACTAAATGTAGCTGTGCTACAGTTACAGCTAATGTAGCACAGAAAAACTGTTTGCTTGTTGCTCAAGTGAATAAAGGGATTATTAAACTATCTATCTATCTATCTATCTATCTATCTATCTATCTATCTATCTATCTATCTATCTATCTATCTATCTATCTATCTATCTATCTATCTATCTATCTATCTATCTATCTATCTATCTATCTATCTATCTATCTATCTATCTATCTATCTATCTATCTATCTATATATCGAAAAATAACATGAAGTTAGGACATTAACTTTGTTCAAAATGGTTTTGTCACAGTTAAAATGAGTTTAATTACTGCTTTGTGTGAAATATAATTTTGGTCAAAGCACACTTTTGATCTATTTACTTTTACAAACTCTGATCATTTAATGTCTGCTGGAGCCTATTCCAGCTTGATACAGACGAGTGGCGCGGTACACCCCAGGCAGGATGCCAGCTCATTGCAGGGCAATAATCCTTTCATTTATTTATTCATCTATTTATTTTAGATGAACAACGATATCTCATTCCCTTGTTTTGAAGGTGAAGAGTGAAAACTACCATACCGAGGTTAATTTGGGTTAAACCTGCTGCCCAGATGCATGTTGGGCTTCCTGCTGATCTGCTCTCTGAAGTCTGATGAGACCTAGTTTTCATCCTGCTGAGGGGATCAAACACAGACTGAAGCTCATGCTTGTTCTACCTCACCTGCTATGTGTCTGTGTGTTTCTGCCAGCACAAACAACCTCTCTCAAATGTAGACACACTTGAGTTGCTCCATTTTCCCTGTCCATTCCCCTTGGCAGAAAGCTATCATAGCAGCTTTGAAGGAGGGTGGAAGAGGGTTTATAATCGGGTTACAGATTGGCATTTATGTTCCCAGGTCAGCACGATAACGTCGGGCTCTTGACTAACCACAACCTACTTTACTCAAAGTCTTAGTGCTTGGTCTTGATACTTGCATTTCAATCGTCGATCCTGACAGAGAAGAAAGGTCTTTAATAAGAAAATAAACTGATTCTCTCTGAGAAAGATAAAAATAAAATTGTGTACTCAGTCACCATAGCACATTTTTATGTCAGTACTATTTAATTTACAAGCCGGTATAAATTTATGTAAATATAAAACACGTGTTGCTGTTAAATAATAGTTTTATTGTCCTTTTTTTATGAGAAGAACAAGCTGTATGGTATGATGAGGCAAAGATTACATCATAATCCACATTTTTTTTTGTTGCCTCACAGGACTTGTCATTATTCCTACATTCACCATTGTCTGTACATACAACAGGAAAATTGGATTTCTGAAATGTATATGAAATCAACATACCTCTGACATACCGCTCTGTTCTTGTCTTTCAGAATAAGTGCAATGCAGTGTTGAGCTGAGCCAGCCCAAGCTAAAGCGATCTGTTCTTAAAACGGTATCACCATTCTTCCTGTCCCGTCTGGTTCCAGATGGAGCTCAAAGTGTGGGTGGATGGAGTGGTGCGAGTTGTTTGTGGCCTGTCCGAGGAAACGTCATGCCAGGACGTGGTCATTGCCCTGGCCCAAGCCATTGGTGAGTATTTTGATCTTTCCTGTTGTGAAATTGTTGCCATTGATCTCAGTCATGCTCCCAGTTTGTGTTATTTGGCATTTTGTTATTCTCCTGAAAATGGTTATTTAATGGCATTAAGTGAATAACTATCCTGCAGAGAGAAATTGATCCACACAAAATGAGAGTACTTTACAGGTATCTGGTTCAGCATTTACTGTTATAAATATCTAACAAACTAAGTACTCTACTGGATAGTCAGGGGGTGAGTTTGCATTTGAGCTGGATCTCTGTCCCTGTATTATCAGACTTCATTCAAGCCATTTGCCAGAACAGCGATGAACAACATGGCTCCAGATTTAGCACTCTCTTCATGAGTGAGCTGGTTGTCAAGTCATTGGGGAGGGTTTGTCCTAATTTCAAGGTCCTTGTGGAAACTTGAGTTTATTTGAACATTTTTTACTTGTTGTGCAAGGCTTACAGCGGCCTTTTATTCTAATCCTCAGTAGCGGAGATTTGGAAGTATCAGTATCATCTCCATGCTATTGATGTCATTTGTTCTCTTTGCAATACTTGCATATGCAAGTATTGCAAAGAGAACAGTGGGAAGGCAGTAGGAAGAGTTAAACTAACTGCTTTACATTTCCTTAAGGAGAAGAAAGGTCTGTCACAAGAAAATAAACTGATTCTCTACTAATTCATACAGAATGTGTTGCTATAAAAACTTGACACAGTGTCTTAAATTTGTTATGGTAGCAATTCACTTAAGGTAGATGGTGCAGTCTTCTATTCTGTAGATATACTACTCTCTTTCTCTGTTCCCAGGTCAAACAGGCCGTTATGTTCTGATCCAGCGTCTGAGGGACACAGAGAGGCAGCTGTTGGCCACAGAGAAGCCTCTGGAGTCCTTGGCTAAGTTAGGCCAACAGGGTGGTGAAGTTCAGTTCTTCCTTCGTCGCACTGGCCCAAGTAGCAGTGATGGACCCAACTCAAAACAAGACAGACCAGTTCCCTATCCACTACCCAAGCATCCTGAGCCAGTGCTGTCAAAACGTAGCCAACCTAAGAAAGCGCTCACCTTTAACCTTGGCCCATCCACCTCTCCTAGAACTAAACAATTAAAGAGGTCTCCTCGTGATTCTCCAGAGCAAAGAGCCTCTCCATCCCCTTCTTCCAGCCCTGTTCCCCTACATGTGCCATCCCCTTCTCCTTCACCACCTATAGGCCCATCCAAAGAAGAGATCTTTAGGAAGGTTCTTCAACAACAAGAGAGACTGAGGGCTTTTCAGTCCCAGCTGGAAGTGCTAGACAGAGAAGCACAAACCTGGGAGCATCTCTATCCATCTCCATGTCCTTCACCGGTCTCAGATGGTCACTTGCAAGAAGAGATGGATGCTTTAGACCAAGCCGTGCGGAGGAACCAGGCCGAGCTTGCTCAAGAGCAATACTGGGAACAGATGTTTCAAGCTGAGGTAGAGAAGGAGCGTGGAATGAGAAGAAAGCTAGGGGAGCTCCACGCCAGCCTAGATGACTGTGGTCGGCGGCTCCACGAGTTTTCTATTCGTTCTGCTCAACTGGAGCAAGAGATCCAGAGGGAAAGTCAGGCAAAGGGGAAATATAAAAGACCCGAGGAGTCCCTTGACGCTGTGAAAGCAGAACTCAAAAACCAGGAGAATCATGGGACAGACCTGGAGGAGCAACTATCTGAGTCTGACAAGGCTCTAGGGAAGGCAGAGTCCTTGCTGCAGGTAAGGAGAGAGGTATTGGTTCTTGAGAGAAGGCTTTAAATCCACATCAACACCTGGACATTGTAGGGGTGTAGTGTACTATCTAATCTGCAATATACTGTATATCCCTCTCCTACCTGCATACTGCAGCTGACAATGCGCCAGTGCAAAGACAGAATAAAAAGAGAGATATACACTTATTACAAAGAAAAACTTGATTTGTGGGAGACTTCAGATATTGTATATAAATTCTTCATAAGAAATTGAAATGACATGAATTCTGTGAAGTCATATCCTACTTTCTATGAAAATGTGCTGTCCTATTTATAGTCCAGATTAACTTGTTTGGCAGGTATGAACCTCTGTGAAGGTTTTGAACATGTGGTTTCTGAAGTTATCTGTATCACATTGCTGGTATCTACATATTCCCATTTTTGTACTTTGTGCTTGGAAAAAGAGATTAAAGATAAGTGGTTTGTAGTACAAAAGCCCCTTTATTGAATCTAGTGAACCTCAGTTTTTGAAGTGTGTGCTGTCACTGTTTAATTTAGGTGGTTGTTATAGATACAGCTATAAAAATAAAAGGCCTAACCCTTTCGAAACTGTTGTGAAACTCAGGTTTTTTTAATATTTGACAGAAAAGTCTTGCTTGGGTGTTGGCTTTATAGTACAGTAGTACCTCTACTTACTAAATTAATTGGTTCCGGAAGAAATTACGTAAGTAGAAAATTACGCCAGTAGAGACGCGTTTTCCATGCAAATGCCCGTAAGTAGAGGTACCACTGTACTTATTTGGACATGCCCCAGGCAGTGAGATTAAGAAAATAAATTTCCTCTTTTAATTGAGAGTTCTAAGTGGTATTTTTGAAAATTTTGTCTGGTGGATATAGAGCATACATCAAATATGTGTACTCTGCTATTTTCTTGATTTTGCAGAGATAATATAGACTGAATGACTGTCCTATTCCCAATCCACTGGGCTGCATGTCATAGATAACAACAAACAAGTTGCAAAATTGATTAGAACATCATGATAAGCTATTACATTCCTTGCCCGTCTGAAAGAATGCATCCTGTTGCAAAACAGGGATACTGAGCTGCCGTATTTTTTCTACATAGTAATAAATAACTTTCACCACCATGTCCCAATATGTATGGTGACAAGTTATAATCTCAAAATGACCACTGAGGTATTTCAGGAAGTAACTACTTGGAATAATAAAATGTTAGAACTAAAACTGTTATAAATAACATGTTAACATCTTGTAACGTGATGCACTATAAGCAATTTGAACCCAGAGGAAAGGTGTGTTTATTTATTTGTCAGCTCGATACTGCCAGATAGGTTTTTGTTGGTTCTGTTGAGCACAGTGTTCCTGTCAATGGACCTGCAGGTGTGAACCACCCCAGCAGGCCTCCTTTGTTCTGCATTCATTACACACATACAGACATGTCCTGGGACTGGACCTTACAGCATGTTGCCGCCACTTCTTCTGCTGCTTGCACCTACACTGATAGAGTGAAAAATAATTGTCGTTTGAGACAAATTGATTGGCCTGTCTGTGCACATTACAAATTAATGTGTGGATGTGAAGGTGACGCCAGTGAGGAACTATAAATTCCCAAATTTTTAAGTTATTAAACAAGAAAACAAGTTTATGTCTGTCCAGTAAACCAGACTGCTTGATTTGGTGGACTCAGATAAAGGACTGGTTTGGCTCATTAATTGTAGCAGAATGATGTGATATGAGTTGACGTTATTCTTCAGTGACTTGAGGCGAGCTGTGTGGGCTCCACTGCTCCCTTGTGGCCAAAATATGATGGGTGAAAAGTAGTGGTGTGACGTGAAGGCGAGTTGTGCAGTCATGCCTCATACTGTAAAAACATAAAAAAAGGATTGCTGTTGGTGTATTATTGTGGTTGAATTTACAAACGTCAGGAGAGGCACTTTTAACTTGTAACTTGTTATTTCCTTATCCTTTTCTCACTTTGATTAACAAGCAGTCAGTTCACTTTTCAGTGAGTCAAGTCTGAACTCTCCTTCGCCTTTTTAATTTTGATCTCTGATCCATGTTCTTTTCCATCTCAGGTCAAACAGGAGGAGCTGGAAGAGCTGAATAAAGAACTGAGGCAGTGTAACCTGCAGCAGTTTATTCAACAGACAGGTGTCCTGCCAGCGCAAACACAGTCACGTATAGATCTTCAGGATCAACTGGAGCAGTTAGAAATGGCACAATTTCTGCAAGATGGATACAGTAATAGCGGTATGGAGATGGACATGAGTATTGCATACTTCTTTGTTAAAGTCAAATAACTAAAATATGTCATTCTCTGTCAGGCCAAAATGTCGCTCCAGTGGAATCACCGCCTCGCCCTACTGCTAAGCAGTTCCTGGGACATCCACGCAACCTGCAAAACCCTCTAGTGTCCAGTCTCAATCCTGAGGGTGTGTATGTGTGAGACCCCGCTGCTTCCCAAGTCCATCCTGCTCTGCTTCTCTACTGCCCTGCCCTTCCTCTGGTTGCAGAGCCTCTTGCCCTGAAACTTTCTACCCCAATTTGGTTGGGTTTAAGGTTACAGCAGCTCTTTTTGGTGTTGGGTATTGAGAGCATCTGTTTGGTGGGGGTCTGTACTATTTCTCAGCAGTTCTTGTCTACACTCTACATTTTAAAGTCCTGCACCTAATATTCAATCTGATGCTGAGCACCATTTTTTCTTTTCTTGTTTTTTTGTTTTTGTTTTTTGTTTTGCACTTTGCCCATTTGGTCCAAAATCCATTGAGACAGAAACTGGATCCTTTGGTTTTTGGTTCACCAATAACGCAGCAAAACCTGCAACCTTTCAGCTATGATTCCATAGGACGCTTCAACCCAGCAAACTCTGTTAACTTTCTAACACTGCCATCAGAAGACAGAAATGAGCAGCTATTTATACTTCATGAACCGGTAAGGCCTCAGATGTAACACATTTTTCTGGCTTGACTTCACTCAATCTTACAAGCCATGCTGTGTAAACTTAACTGTGGAGTTTTTTGCCTTCCAGCCTGGTATGGCTTCATCGTGTCTGAATTGAATGCTCATGCAGGAGAAAACCTGTATCAGGATAAAAAGTGTCTGTATTTCATTGTGATATACAGTAATCCCTTGCACATTCGCGCTTCAAGATGCGCTTCACCTCATCACTGATTTTTAGTAGGTAGTCATGTGATACCGTATGCACATTCTATTGGCTGACAGCATCCGGAAGTGCGCTGTGTTCCGAGGCTCACGGAATGCAACGCACTTCCGTGTATTAAAGAAACACTTACAAGCGCTTTAAACAGGCTATAAAATTGTGGGAAAAGGTATTACAGATAGAAGGTGCTTTAATATATGCATGGGAGGGTTCAAAAAGTTTGTATTAATTAAATGATAAAGTAAATAGTTTATCGCTGTATCGCGGAATTTCATTATTTGCTGGTGGTCCTGGTACGCGTTAACTGCGAATAACGAGGGATCACTGTACCTCCAAACTTTTACAAACACATGCCTAACAACAAATGTCCATCACATTCTTGGGTCCTCATTGTATACAAGTGAATGTCTTGTTCTTATCTGTGAACATATATAACCTCTGTCAATGTCTAAGGATTGTTCCATTAAGTAAGCTCATCAAGTAAACCAGGTTGATTCTGGAAATTCTGATTTCTGTCCACAACATTTGGTTCCACAAACCACCAAAGTTTGAGGATTTTTTTTTTTATGAAAAGAGGATTGTCCCTCAATAATGTGCTGTCAGATCATTAGACTTGATTAACCACAATCAGTTAAAAAAAACAAAACAGTGAGTCTGATACCAGTGGCTCTCAAGGATCCCACCCTGTGGGCCGACATGAGAGTACTCCTTTGTGTCAACCATTGCCAGTATCCTTCATTTTAATATTTCCAGATAAAATCTGTTTCTTTGTATAAAATGAAGACCTGATCTCATTGATCCTTGGAGTCATCTTGGTATGACCTATAATTATCTAACAAATACCGTAAAAGAGGATTCTGTGACCATCCGATGTGATTGCAGTTCATATGACGCATCCCGTTCTGAATGTTTGTGGCATGATAGATCTCGGTGTGCCTCATCCCAGTCTGAACAAGCCTGGTCTGGTTTACCACTGTGTGAATGGTGGTCTGGTTGAAATCTGTGAACAGGATTCCGGTGCAACCGCATCTTGTTTGAGCGATCCTTGTCTGAACGTTTGTGGTGTGTCAGATCTTGGTGGGCCTTATCCTAGGCTGAATTTTCCTGGCATAATATTGTCTTGTGTGATCGATTCTGGTGTGACTGTGTCTGGTATGACTCATCCTGGATTGACCCATTCTGGTGGGGAAAACTCTTGTGTGATAGATTGTCCAGCGAGTCATCCCAATTGGACCAATGCTTGTTTGGCCAATTCTGGTGAACGAGGTTCGGGTGTAACCTCATCTTATATGACTCATCCCATTCTGAACGTTTGTTGTTTATTCACTCCAGTTTGAAAGATCCTGCTGTGACTCGTGCCTGTGTGAATGATGTTTATACGGCTGGAACCTGTGAACAATTTTCCGGTGTGATTGCATCTTTTTTGAGCGATCCCCTTCTGAATGATCCTGGTGTGATAGCTCTTGGAGTGACTCATCCAATTTTGAGCGATGTTGCAGTGGTGGATGCAGCTGTGACTGGTGATCGTGTTCACTCTGGCTGTCCCACGTATAGCCGTGTTGAGGATGACACATTTTCCTAGACTTTTGACTGTAAGCAGTACATCGGGTGGAGCCAGGACTGTGTTCCACATCACTGACAAATTACCCAATTAATAAATCAAATTAAATAAGTAAAAATTGACAGTAACAAAATAATTTATAATTTTTGGAACACGTTCAAGGAGCAAACTGTACTAGTTAAACAAAATTAACCACATCAACTCAATCAAGTGCTTATGTTACCTAGTTTTGCTTTCTTTACAATCTTGTACACTGGTAGTAACAATAGTCACAACAGACAAAGCCCAAGTATCACTGTGTGAGTCCTTCTTTGGTTGTAATATATTTACAGTGTTTCTTGTAGGTTTTGTATTGACAATCAAATATGTTAATGCATATGTCATTCTATTTTTAAGAAAATAAAAAACTCACCTGAGCAGTGTATTGTTCATGGTGACATTAACCAATGTGGTTTTTTGAGTATGTATTTCATACTTCCTTAGTAATTACATAGAGAAAATTAGTGTTGAGTAATTTTTCTACTGGTATTTATGCTTCCTCCATGACAGAAGCTCCTCATCAAGCTTTGATGTTTGATACAGCTTTCGACCGCTTGTGTGTCCTTCTTTTCCCAAACCCAGTCTTTAGGATGTCCTTCTTCCCCTCCTCGTTTTTTATCCCCTGTATTTCTCCCACTGTGTTCCCGACATTGTCAGCAAAGTATGGATTAAGTGGCTGTTTTGGTTTTGTGTTAAATTTATCTTGTTCGTGTGACTGACAGACGCTCTGGAAATGTTAGACTTAAGTCAGAGACCCAGTTTTCGATGAATCTAAGTTGCTTTATTAAGGCTATGAATATTTTATTTTCAAGATCGATTCATTCATTTGCTTGAAGTGAATCCTGTTTTGATTTCCTTTGATGATTTCCACAGTCCTATTAAAACATAAGTGACAGTTATTCCCTGAATCCAAAATGTGTGCTCAGTGGTCTTTTTTAACGTGGTTCTAAAACTCAGATTTTCTCTGCAGGTATCATTTATTCATCAGTGACAATTTTTTTTTATTACAAGAGACACACGCGACTCAAGTAATGTGAGAATAAAACAAATCTGAAATCAAAAGCACCCATAAATGTTCAACAAATGTGACACAAGCAATTTTTATGATTTAGTATTTACATAAATAAAATATTCATAATCAGCAACATGAGTTCAATTTTTTTTCATGCAATGTGTGATACGTTTTCGACCTGACAGAAATTGCACTGGTGTCGCAGCCGAAGTTTCCCCCGCCTCACGCCCTCAGTCAGCTCCCCATGAACCGCCACAGCGGATGAAGCAGTAGACAATGAAGTAATGAATGAATGACTGAAAGAAAATCCAGTCTATTTCGATCCCAAAAGTCATCTGGAATTCAGTCTTGGCTGTTGATGTCTTCAAGTCATCATTAATGGATTTTTAGTGTCCAACAGAATTTAAGTCCAGATGCTCATTGAACGATTGACACATCCAACAATGCCACAGGATGGTACAGTACTCTATAATTTATTAATGTCTGTCATTAGTTTGCTGGTAACATGGTTCATAATTCAATATGAGACACCTTTCACTCCTCCAGTATGGTATCAAAAAAGTAAAATAAAATAAAAAACAGGAAAGCTAATGAAAGAAACCAATCATGAGAAAGGTACACATTACGGAACCAAATTTCATGACGTATTATGTACAGATAAACTGACATGGGAAACTATATTCGGGACACACAAAATAAGAGTGCAAAATACCCTGATAACCCCTTGTATGAGGTCGAGCTACTGCAATTCCCATAATGTAGCTGGACAGTGTGGTTAAAAGCCTTGCTCCCTCCCTCTTAATGTAAGGCAACAGCACACCGTAAGTGATCAGTAAAGTTCGTTGTTTCACATATTGATAGTCTCTAAGCTGTAGCTATGGTGACGTTGGCAATGTCATGCCTGCCATTTTCTTGAAGCCAGTGACAGCCACACGATTACACAAACGACAAGTAAAGTTTTCATTTTCAGTAGGACTAATCATGTAACACTTACTATATAATGAAATAAATATGATACAGATATATTATAATTCTGCTTGTCCCATGTCCCGTATTACCATTTGCATGACTCTGTGATACTGAGTAAACTTCACTGTGAAGGTTTTTGACCATCTAGCCTGGTATTGCTTTCATTGTGTCTGAGCTGAATCCGCATGCAGGAGAAAACATGAATCAGTATAACAGGTGTCTTTTTGTCATTGTGATATACTTACAGACTTTTACAAAGACGTGCCTAACAGCAAATGTCTGTCACTGGGAGAAGATGGGCAAATATTCAAGGGTTCTTTGTCTTTGTCTGATCCAGATGAAGGAACACTCACCTTCTCCTGCTCAGCTGTCACAGAGCAGTAAGGAGCCTTGTCAGACATCTGAATGGAAACACAGGTTTGGATTAGTTAGAGATACAGGGATGTTTAGGGACACAAATGGATTTGAGTATTAGATTGATAGATAGATTTGAAGGTGGAGGGCTTATAACCTCACACCAAAAACACGACTGAATCTGGGTTCATGCAGGTAGGTACTGTACTAGAGTTGGATGTTGAGAAGCACAGAGCCTCTCATAAAAGTCGTTATCCTCTTCAATGCAGTGTTTGTTCGTTCATGTGGTCATGTGGGCCATATGTTGCACTGGAGTTATTATGCTACAGAGGAGCAAGAGCAGAGTGTGTGTGTGTGTGTGTGTGTTTGGGGGGGGGGGGGGTTGCACTGTATAGTACAATGGGTAACTCAACAGACTTGAATGCAGGAGGCCATAGGTCCGAATCTCGGTCAGGGCAAACACAAGAACAGTCATACCTGCTCAGACGTCGCCCGGATCAACAAGGTTAGCATCAGTTGCTAGGAACCAGGACAATCTGATGAGAAATATAATATTGCAACAATACACACATGGACATGGTCTGAGATTACAGATTTATTGGAATGCTACTGTGCAAGCAATCCATGAGAGAGGGGGTATATATGGGGCGGATGTGGGACCAATGAATGCTTTGAAACCCACAGCCATGGCTGACAAAGAAACAGCTTTTAGTCTAGTGTTCCATCATCTGTCACCAAAAACAAATAAAGATCGATGAGATACTACAGCAATGCTACACCAAGGGGGAGCCAGGACGACAGGTCAGTGGGGGGATTTCACAATTACCCTCACAATCTGAGATTGGGTACCAAGCCCCGATAGATATAAACACCCAAGAGCTGCTAACCTGAGAAGGAAGATTGTGACCCAACTGGAACAACAAGCTGATCCACAGTATAGCAACAGTAATCCTTGAAATACTGGGATATAAGATTATATAGCAAGCAATTCCCTCCATGGATGAGACTAGAGCTCAAGATAAAGGCAACACCGAGAGAAGTCAGCCAGCAAGCTGAGGTGCAGAAATGGAACATGGTGAATAAAGGGGTACCCAGGAAATACAAGAAGCTCTCCATACCTGAAGCACTCGAAACTGCCAAAGATTAACAGCTCTGGCCACCAGGCTGCAGAGATACAATAAGGAGGTGGAGGCCAGGAGAATAAACAAGATGTTCTCCACTCAAACAGCCAAGGTGTATTCTCAGTGGCAGGGAATGAACAGCAGCCAGTCAGACTTACCAAAAACTAAGGTGGAGAATGTAACAAGGCAGTCACAGACTGCAACATCCCTTGACACCCCTGAATTCAAAATTTTACCCTGACATACTTGCATAGGTCAAAGATCAAAGCTAGTGCTCTGACCTACTTTCAAAGATCAAAGCATCCTCAGGAGAACCATGGGGCTTCACATGATTAACGATCTCCTGAACAAAGGGCAAGGCCACAGGTTCAAATGTGTCAAACACTGTAGTGCAGGAGACTGAGATTGAAGGGTCACTGGACAGAGATTAAACAAGTGCTCTGGCAGACGACACTATCAATGAAAAAGCTAAGAAATTGTTCACATATTGCAGGAGAGACATCAGTTGGGGCAGGGTGGCAGTGGGGCGGCAGTGGCTCAGCGATAGAGCAATCGTCTTGAAGACAGGATTGCCCGAATCCCGCTCCCGCCAGAACATCCATCGGAGTGTGAGCTGACGGTGGGAGGTGTCGGCTCACCTCCCGGCCATTGCCGAGGTGCCCTTGAGCAAGGCGCCGTCCCCCCTACAAGATGCCCTTTGGTGCGCGACCCTCGTGTGCGACCCGTCAGTCCGCCTCCTTTGTACCTCTGTATGTCCTCTCTATCCTAATTGCATGCCTACAGGCCCCCTAGTGTGTGCTGTGTTCAGGGGCCTGTAACCTGTAACCCCTGTGTGTGTAATTAACACATATATGTGAAGTGTGAAGTGTAAAAAGAATTTCCCCAAGAGGGACAATTAAAGTACTTGTTATTATTATTATTATTTCCAACAGCTGGTGGTGGTCAGAGCAGGGTTGATAACTTTAAATAACACACGAGGTGTATGTAAATTTAAAACAAGGTGAGACGGAGTCTACAACCTACATAAGTGTCTCAGATCACGCAGGCCATACAGGATGTCACATCAGTTTGACCTGTGGCAAGAAGGTTTGCTGTATCTACCAGCGTAGTGTCCAGAGAATGGAGGCACGATCAGGAAACAGACCGGTACACCAGGAGGTGTAGAGTAGGCCATAGGAGGGCAACAACCCAGCAGCAAGACTGCTACCGTCGCCTTTGTGCAAGGAGGAACAGGAACTTATCGAATCTTGTTGAATCGTAAGATTCCGCAGTGGTACAGGTAGGCCAGGTATACTGCAGCACAGGTGGTCATGGAGGATCTCCTCAATCCTTCTACCATGTCTCCAGGGGAAATTCTATTCAAGGGTACTGGAGAGGTGGATTACACCCATAGTTGAACCTTGGATTCAGGAGGAACAATGTGGTTTTCATCCAGTTCGCGGAACACTGGACCAGCTCTAAACTCTCGATGGAGTGCTCGAGGGTCCATGGGAGTTTGCCCAAGCAGTCCATATGTGCTTTGTCGAACTGGAGAGGGCATTCGACTGCTTCCCTCATGGTACCTTGTGGGGAGTACTTCAGGAGTATGGGGTTCGGGGCCCTTTGTAAAGGTCTGTCCAATCCCCAATGACCGAAGCTGGAGCTTGGTTTGCATTGTTGGCAGTAAATCAGGAGTATTCCAGGCACATGTTGGACTTTGTCAGGATGGCCTTTATCATGGTTTATGTTCACAATATTTATGGGCAGAATTTCTAGGTGCAGCTGGGGGCCGGAGTGAGTCCGGTTTGGGGACCAAAAGATTCCATCTGTTTTGCAGATGATGTTGTCCTGTTAGCCTCATCAAACCTGGACGTTTAGTGTGCACTGGGTCGATCTGCATCTGAGAACCAGCAAACATTTCTAACCTTCTAACATTGTGCAGCTATTTATACTTTATGAACCAGTGAGGCCTCAGATATAACACATTCTTCTATTTTGAATTCACTTATTCTCAGAGAGCAGTGCATTGTAAACTACTGTGTAATTTTTGGCCTCCCAGCCTGGTATTGCTTCCATCACATCCATCCATCCATCCATCCATCCATCCATCCATCCATCCATCCATCCATCCATCCATCCATCCATCATCAACCATCAATTGCTTATCCGGGGCCGGGTCGCGGGGACAACAGTCTCAGCAGGGATGCCCATACTTTCCTCTCCCCAGACACCTCCTCCAGCTCCTCCGGGGGGAGCCCGAGGCGTTCCCAGGCCAGCCGAGAGACATAATCCCTCCAGCGTATCCTAGGTCTTCCTAGAGGTCTCCTCCCGGTAGGACATGCCCAGAACACCTCCCCAGGGAAGCGTCCAGGAGGCATCCGGAACAGACATACACTACACTAACAGACACGTAGCATTAACAGGATATATACTAAACTATAACTAAAATATAAACAGTATAAAACTAGAATATAAACAGTATAAAAGTAAAATATAAACAGTATAAAGTTAAATAAAATCCATCCAGCCACGTGCTGACCTCGTCACCTCCCCCCCGCTCCTCCTGAGAGAGTCATTGTACCCCCTGATGGCACAGGGCACGAAGGAGGACCTCAGCCTCTCTGTGGAGGCGCTGTGTGACAGCAGTCTGCCGCTGAAGTTGCTTCTTTGCTGGGAGGTGGTGGTGTGCAGGGGGTGGCTGATGTTGTTCATGATAGCCCTTACTTTGGACATGGTTCTGCTCTCCAGAAGCTTCTCCACAGAGTCCAGGTTCAGCCCGAACACTGAGCCCGCTCGGCAGATGAGTCTGTTAAGACGGTCCATATCTCTTCTCCTGGCCCCGCCACCCCAACACACAATAGCATATGACAGCACAGTGGAGACTACGGACTGATAGAACATGAGAAGGAGCTCAGGACAGATGTTGAAGGAGGCCAGCCTCCTCAGGAAGTACATCCTGCTCTGCCCCTTCTTGTTCACACAGTCCGAGTCCAGTCTGCTGTCTAGCTGCAGTCCCAGGTACTTATAGATACCTGCCACCTCCACCTCACTGCCCTCAATGATCACTGACTGTGGAGAGGGAAGTGTCCGCCGGAAATCCAGCACCATCTCCTTCGTCTTGGAGACGTTGAGCTGGAGCTGGTTCTGCTGGCACCACTCCACGAAGTCAGCCACCAATGCCCTGTACTCCCCCTCATCACCCTCCCAGATACATGCCACAATCGCAGTGTCATCGGAGTACTTCTGTATGTGGCACTTCTGTATGTGGCATATTAACTCTGTCAATGCCTAAGGCTTCCATTAAATAAGCTCTTCAAGTAAACTAGGTTGATTTTGGTAATTCTGATTTCTGTCTGCAATTATTCCCATGAAGCACCAAATTTTGAGGATTTTTTTTTGGTAAAAAAGGATTTTACCTCAATAATATGTTGTCAGATTATTAGACTTTATTAACCATAATCAGTGAAAAAAACAGAAAACATTAAGTCTGATACCAATGGCTCTACAGCATTACAAGGGCCCCACCCTGTGGGCCGACATGAGAATATTGCTTTGTGTCAACCATTGCCACTATCCTTCATATTAAAGATCCAGAGAAAAGCTGAAGTCATCTTGGTGTGACTGATGCCTTCACAAATACTGTAGAAGGGGATTTTGATGTGACCATCCTTGTGTGATTCACCACTGTGTGCACGATGATTGCATTATGACTGCAGTTTGTGTGATTCACTGTGCTGACCCACTGTGGTGTGAAAGACTCCTGTGTGACATATCGTGGTGTGAGTCATCGCTGCTTTACTTCTACTTGTCCGGCCAATACCGGTGAAGGGGATTCTCATGTGACTGCAGTTCGTATGACTAATCCCGTTTTGAAAGTTTGTGGTATGACAGATCCCGGTGTGTCTCATCCCAGTCTGAACGAGCCTGGTCTGGCTTACCACTGTGTAAATGTTGGTATGGTTGAAACCTGTGAACACGATTCCGGTGCAACCTCATCTTGTTTGAGCAATTCCAGTCTGAGCGGTTGTGTTGTGTCAGATCTTGGTGGGCCTTATCCTGGGCTGAATTTTCCTGGTGTGACACTGCCCTGGGTGACTGATGTTTGTATGGCCTGTCAACAGCGATTCTGGTGTGACTGCGTCTGGTATGACTTATACTGGTGTGACAGATTCTGCCGGTGTACTTCATCCTGGTCTGAACGAGCCTGGTATGACTTTCCACTGTGTGAACGGTGGTCTGGTTTAAAACTGTGAACAGGATTCTGGTGCATCTGCAACTTGTTTGGGCGATCATGGTCTGAATGTTTGTGGTGTGTCAGATCTTGGTGGGCCTTATTCTGGGCCAAATTTTCCTGGCGTGACACTGCCCTGGGTGACCAATGTTGATATGGCCTGTAAACACGATTCTGGTGTGACTGTGTCTGGTATGACTCATCCTGGTTTGACCCATTCTGGTGGGGAAAACTCTTGTGTGATAGATTGTCCCGCGAGTCATCCCAATTGGACCAATGCTTGTTTGGCCAATTCTGGTGAACGAGGTTCGGGTGTAACCTCATCTTATATAACTCATCCCATTCTGAACGTTTGTTGTTTGATTCACTCCAGTTTGAAAGATCCTGCTGTGACTTGTGCCTGTGTGAATGATGTTTATACGGCTGGAACCTGTGAACAATTTTCCGGTGTGATTGCATCTTTTTTGAGCGATCCCCTTCTGAATGATCCTGGTGTGATAGCTCTTGGAGTGACTCATCCAATTTTGAGCGATCTTGCAATGGTGGATGCAGCTGTGACTGGTGATCGTGTTCACTCTGGCTGTCCCACGTATAGCCATGTTGAGGATGATACACTTTCCTAGACTCTTGACTGTAAGCAGTACATCGGCTGCAGTCAGTACTGTGTTCCATATCGCTGAAAAACAAATTATCTAATAAATAAATTTAATTAAATAACTAAAAACAGAGGAAGGAATTAAATTATAATTTGTGGAACATGTCAAAGGTGTAAACCCTACAAGTTAAACAAAATTAACCACATTTATTCAAGTAAGTGCTTATCTTACCTAGTTTTGCTTTCTTCACAATCTTGTAGACTGGTCACACCAGACAAAGACACTGTATCACTGTGTGAGTCCTGTGAGGCAAAACAGGACACAATTTTTATAGTCAATGTGCTATGTCTTATCAAAATGCATCCCAGGACACACCTTGGGTATCTGTACATATCCAAATACATTCAAAGTATATTTGAGTCTCAAGTACCTCAGTCATTTGTGGTGACAGCGAAAGGTTTACTGCATATGTGCAGTGGTGAATAGTGGCATTGTCTTGTGGCATCACGTTTGGTTCTGTGGATGCCTGGTCAGGGATGACAGTATTCAGTCTCATCTGACCACCACCCTTTGTCGTCTCCTCTTCATTGGACCTGGTGTTTCGGCAACATATGAGAACAGTGTCATTTCTTCAAATTGTCCATTTCAGTTATTCAAGATGTTTCTTTGAGGAATGATTGTGTCGATTTAGCTGATGTAGTTGAGATGTGATTTTTTAAATTTATTAAAAAACTGCACAATTTACTCACTTGGCATAGAACAGAATATAGGCATGTTGCCTGAGAACAGTCTTGATGTCACTTTCTGTCACTAAGCAGTCATCCATGAAGTACCACCGCCCATCACTTGACTGAGAGACAAAGCAGAACCATTGACAGAATCATTACTGTTTCACAGTCAATATAGAAGTCACTGTTCCTGGCTTCTGCAACAAACGTCAACATGCACACACCCACAAAAGTCTTTTCTCTATTTTTTCTAAGTGACGACTTCATTTTGTTAAGAAGAGTTAGAGCCTTGAATGCATTGGTCTGACAATATTGATCTTGCTATCATTGAGTTCTTGCTATTGTTGGAGAGCCAAACACATGTGACACTAGTTATAATTCTGCTGGACTTCAACAGTGGCACTTGTACCAGTACCTTAATATAGCAGTAGTAATGTCCAGCGTACACATTATCCCCAGAGTGGATCAGCACCGCGTATAAAGAGTAACGTTGGGGCCCAATGTTGTTGTCCGACATGTAAGGCTCCATATCCAGGTACTCAGGATATTCCACATACTAAGGACCAAGGAACAAATGATTAACATCAAACTTGAGGTGAACTATTCTTTAACAAAAGCACTGAATTGCGTGTGCCATCCATAACAGAGTTGTGATTATTATTGATCTTCACACATTGTGATACCTTTCCAATCTTTTGTCCAAAAATGGCTGAAAAGCGTTTTAGCATGATCGTAAGGATGTTGGAACTCCTGTAGATGTTACATTCCTTGGTTGCCGTTACCATCTGTTGACACCTGAAGGAAGCAAATGTTTCAAACAATAGTGATCAGATACAGTACTTAGACAAACAAAAAACACTAGCACTTTGTTGTCATCCTTTACAACTTGCTTATTTGAAATTTCCCAGTTTGGGATCAATAGAGTATATCTTATCTTATTTGTCTGAAAACAACTTACTTGCTGCAACAATAAGCACTTTCGCCATGAAGTTGTTCTGGGGCCACAAAGTCTACCAAAGCATTGTTGATATTGTCTGTTCTCTGTATTAAAAGAACTGCTATTAAGATCTTTGAGTATAGTTCAAGTTGTTGATTTGTTGTACATTTATAAAGTAAAACAGAATATGCAAAGGATAATGAACACTAATGATTACTTCAACATCCACAGGAATGTCCGTAAAAGGCTCAAATGTGTCTGAAACTCTGTTGCAGTTCAAACATGTGACTGAAAAAGAAAGAAATGGTTCAGTTATTAGTCCACAAAAATTTGAAGACTGATTGTTACTTCGCCTCATGTAAAAGACAAAAAGCAAATGAAGACCGATAACTCACTTCTGGACCTAAAGAGTCCTCCAAACACCTGATGGATGAAGGTTTTTGTTTCAGTGGCACTATCTAGTCTGTAAAAACGATAAATATGGGAATATAATTACAAACCAGAAGAGCAATAATGTATTTGATTGGTTGATTAGCTAATCCAATCTGAAACTTGAATTCCTCAACTGCCATTGTAAAAGTCCTCTCAGAAACACAATGGTTATCATCGCATTTATATCTGATGAACAAAATTTTATGTCTGCAACTTTCTTGGCAATAGCTTCACATTCTGTGTACTGTATAGTAGCCATTACAGTTTCCGTCAGAGGATCTTTGCAGACAGTTTTGAACTCCAAATAATCAACACAATCCACCATATATTGGACACCCGAACCATTCAGTGACTGATTGATACTTACTCCATTCCATTCAAACAGGAGTCCTGCAAGGCATTTATTGTGGCCTGCAAAAACTCATGAGCATCTTCCTGGTGTCCAAACCCAAAATGACCACCAATATCTGTTAAAAAATGAGAAACAACCACAAAATGGTAAGATACTTAAGGAGTGTGAGAGCATTCTTGCAAAAGCAGACCACAAACACTCATCATAGTTATCCTCAACAACCATAAATCCTCTTCCTGTATTTGTTTCAATCATTGTGTAAAAAAGAACATCATCAGTGGTTTTGAGTAAAATATACTTACATGGTAGCTTCCAGAGCACATCTATGGATAAATGGCCTTCCCAGAATTAGAAATGTCTTAACAATGTGCTTTTCCAATGTGCACATCATACAGAATTTATCTTTAGGACCTGTGGCGATAGAACGGCAAAATATTAACAAGGCAGTCAGGGACTGCAACATACTGCGACTTACCCTGAACTACTTCCAGGGTAGGTCAGGGTACCCTGAAAGTAGTACCTGACAAGTGGACTAACGGACGAATGGAAAAATGAGCGAACAGACAAACACTCTGACAATTACAATACATCACCGCTTTGAAGCGGGGATGTAAGAAATAAGACATGAATCTGACAGGAAAGCAATTCATAGATGTTACCAAAGACAGCAAGACTGACATCATCGTGTTGCATGACAGTAACATAGCTCAGGAACTTGTTGATGTGAAGTAAAACAACATCAAATTTGAACATACTGTTACATTCACTGGAGTGCTCCCTCGTCATCAAGAAGTTTGTTAACGGTGGGGTATACGTGAGACACTGCAGGGTGGAGTTCATGTAACAAGTGTTGGCGATGTTTTGTAAACCTGCACCAACTGAATGAACACGGGTCCACTTCATTGAGAGCCTCTCTGATGGGAATAAGGCCATCAAAGGCATGTCAATATCATCTTTGTTTGTCACTGCAAAGACAGCAAGCCTCATTACTACCAACTTTGCTTCAATGCATTTGTCAGAACAGTAAATCAGTTAGTTATCTGGGCATATGATAATACATTGTCAATTGAATGACGTACCTAGATCATTTGTGCTGTCCCATGGTTCTGATTTGCCCACACATTTTCATTGGTCAAATGGTGGTGTAACTGCTCAAACGTGTGGAGTTGGTCAAATGTGTGGAACTGGTTGAGGATGCAGAACAATAAATGTTATATTTCTCAACTTTTTACATTTGTGTGGTTGCTGTGTGTGTGTGTGTGGTGTGTGTGTGTGGTGTGTGTGTGTGTGTGTGTGTGTGTGTGTGTGCGTGTTGCATATAAGAGTTACAAACATTTTTATATTAACTTAGATTAGTAAATAACTTGTGTATTCATTGGTTGTAATATTTTATGTTATTTTTAGTACGTTTTATATTGACAAAGGAATATGTTAATGCGTTTGTCATTCTATTTTTAAGAAAATGAAAAACTCACCTAATCAGCGTCTTGTTCATGTTGACGCTAACCACTGTGGTTTTATAGCACGTACTCCATGTTAGCTTTCCAGTTCCATAGCGAAAATCACTGTTGAGCAATTTTCCTACTGGTATTTATTTTAACTCCGTGATGAAAGCCTCTTTTCTTTGCTTTGTTTAGCTTTGAATGCTTTGATGTTAATAAACAGCTTGAACTGATTTCATGACGACTACGTCACCCTATACTGGAGTGTTTGACCTAAACCGAATCTAGGTTGCCTTTTCTTCCCCTATAAAACAGATCAAGAGTTCTTCTATTACGATAGTCACGCGTCACGTGATTCCGCATTAAACGTAATATCGCCGTGTCTAATCAACAAACTACACCACAAGCAATTCTAATGATCATATGTAACTACATTCAAAAAGGAATAAAACAAACTCTCTTAAGAAAAAAAGATTTAATTCTGAGAAACAACGTAGTTATTACTTACATCACGTAATCTTCCAGCAGTCACCGGAGATTGACTCGCATAAATTATTCTGCTCAGACAGAGACTGAGAAACGTTAACCTTAATAAATATATAACCCCTCTCCCCCCCTTGTAATAATTATTACAACATGATATAGTAATTGATTGGAGTGCCCTGAAAACATTTATTTCACAAATTATTTCCTGCAGTATTCATCACACTAACTTGTGTATCAAATTTTACACTAAACTCAATCATCGGTTTTTCACTGAAATTTATTCTTAGTCCAATCAGAAAAATTATGTTACTTCACTGTACTATTTTTTAAACATATTACATCACCAGATCTAAATCTGGGTGGGTATACAATTTAAACCAATTAGTTTAGTATCATTGTCACCCCATATGACATAATCCAGAACTTGTTAAATGGTTATTGAGAAGTAAGGAAGAACTGAAGGCTCAAGGGGACATTATCTTAGGACAACAGGACTATAGCAGCCAGTGTTTCTTTGAGCACTTTGTGCGGCATTAAGCACAAACAAAACAAATCACAACATCAGCTTCGAAGTTCATGGAACTTTGCTTAATTCCAAATAATATGCAATTATTTAATAATATGTATTATTAACAAAGCAAGTTGGAACTGAGCTGCATTGATGGATAACTGAATATTGTTTGGCTTCACTCATTCTCAGAAATCTGGTTACCTTCACTGTGGAGTTTTTGACCTTCCAGCCAGTTATTGCTTTCATCATTTCATAACATGCAGGAGAAAACCTGAATCAGGATAAAAAGTGTCAGTTACATCCTGCTTCAATGCGGTGATGTATTGTAATTGTCGGTGTTTGTGTGCTCGTCTGTCCGTTCATCTGTTCATTCGTTAGTTTGACCATCAACTATCTTCTCAACTACTGCAGATTGAAAGATGACACAAAAAGCACATTACTCCGGTGGCAAAGGAGATGAAAAGGAGATGATGACACTGACCTTGAGAAAACTAGGTCAAGGTCAAATTTAAACTTTTGTACACTCAGCTTTGATCTGTGACCTATGGAAGTAAGTCGGGGTAAAATTTTGAATTCAGGGATGTCGTGAGATGTTGCAGTTTGTGACTGCTTTGGTTCTTGTTTTTCATTGTGTACTTCCAGACTTTTACAAACACATGCCTAACAACACATATCTATCACACATTTTTATGGAGATGTTTTTCAGTCAAATTTTTGGGTCTTCTATATATTCACATGAATGTCCTCTTTTTATATGTGAACATATAAAACATCTTTTAATACCTAATGCTGTTCCTTAAAGTGAGCTAATCAAGTAAACCAGGTTGATTTCTGGTAATTCCGATTTCTGTCCACATTTGTTACTGCAAAACACCAAGTTTTGTTTCTGCTGAACCAGTTTCTGAAACAGAGACCTGAAGCAAAAGAGAGGATAGGATTGTACCACAGATTCGGATTTTATTGATCACAGTAAGTAAAAGAAAAAAAGAAAACATGTAGTAAACCTCAAAGAAAGTCTCTTTATCATATCAATGGCCCCACCCTGTGGACCGACATGAAAATACAGCTCTGTGTCAACCATTCATTTCAGCTCTTCTCACCAGATATCACTGTATATAGAACATCAGGGGTTTTATGCAATTGTGGAAGGATACCACCCCTTCTCAGGACATCAACTTGATTCTGTTTATCCCTGTGAAGGATATCACTGTTTCCTGGCCAGTGCAATTTGTAATCCAGTGTGTACATGCTGCACTTGTAGATCTTGATCATTCCCACATCACCCCTCAATGGAGACTGGTTGCAGATGGGGCCTAGCGGTCTGGAAGTCCACAATCATGGGGGAGTTCAGCAGAATATGACTTAATAAAACTTGCGCAAACATTTCATTTTATTTCATTTAACTTCAAATATTTCCCCATACTGTTTTACTCTGACTGGAGTCTACCAAGCAGACTCCAGTTGATGTCATTGGTAAATTTCAGGGGTTGGCAAACATCAATGCTCATTGAGCTATTTGGACCCATTTCCCACTAAAAAGCACACACTGGGAACCAAAAAACGTTTTTGCCATATATGTCAACACTACATAAATCAATGTTACCTCAATCCTGTGTATAAAAGAAAACTATTGTGTTTGCAATTATGAAAAAGTGCTACAGAGAAAACAAAGTTTTATTAATGCATCAAAAAACATTTTGAACTCTGGAAATAAAAAAGCTAAACTTTCCTTACAAATGAAATATGTATTATCAATTTGAATCCTCCTCATATTCACAAAATAAAAAGCAAAGCAATAAAAGCAAACCAATAACTTGAATGATCCATCTGCAACAAACCAAAATTTCTGTGTAAATTATCATTTGTACCAAAAGTACTGAATTACGTGTGCTGTCCCATTACTCTATCAGCGTTGTGGATATATTGCCTGTTGGAATCTTGCGATTTAGTTGCCTTATTTAGAGGCATATTATACTATTCATTTTGAATTGCTGTATTGAGTCAGCTTTAGTATTCATTTGATTGAGAGTCTGCTTATGTGCCTATTTGAGACTCAGTCTTATTTTATTTCTGAATTTTATTTATTTTATTTAACTGTATTTGTATTGCATTTTTGATGCAATACAATACAATGCACCTGGCCTAATGGTTCCTGATGTGCTTGGCCTTTTTTCTTTTGAATTTCATTTATAAAGCAACTTAACCAATAAAAATGTGGGATTTCAAATCTTCTTGGTGCATTCTACGATTAGTCATGCACTACAATTTTGTAATGTCCTAGAATTCAAATTCCTTATTAGGGGGCCTTTAGCAGGTATGAGATTAAAATGCGATTAATTAGATTAATTGATTACAAATCCTGTAATTAATTAGATTTAATGTTTTTAATCGCCTGACAGCACTAGTTTAAATGTTTTAAAAATATGTAGGTTGCGTCCTCCATTACCACAATGTACAATACCGCCACAACCTAAACCCGGGAATAAATTCCTGCATTGTTTTATCACACTTTAATTTAGGCTTACTTAACCTGTGAGGACTCCAGCTCCTTGCAGCAAAGCCACAATGACACTTCCAGTGCCAATGAAGTACCAACTTGTAAAGTTGACTTTCCCTCATTTCACAACAAAGAGATAGGAGTTAGATGAACTGTTGTCCCTTGTATTGCACCCCAATTTAAAAACAGAAGTATTACCAAGTCACCAAAATTGTTTGTCAACACCTGGCTTGCTTTGTTATGCTAACTAATATTATTCCCTCAAATGTCAATAATTGATCTTTTCAAGGAGGAATGACTGTTGCAGACATTCTGATTGTACCACAGATTTTTTTACAGTGATAAGGAAAGCTAGAAGATCATGATCATTGCCTTTTATGTATGACTGCTATTCATTTGTGGGGTGTTAATGCCTGGTGCTTTGGCACCTGACTTTCAAGAGCAATTACATTTCACCGATGACTTAGCAAAAGCCATGGCCCTTGTTAGCCTCCACAGCATTGTTATCTTTCTGTTCACTTTCTGCTCTACATGAAATCAGAGCAACTTATTTTTGGAACTTCTAGTTGTTGCCTGACTATTTTTGTCAAGCTCCATGAGAAGGAATATGTTTTTGAAATTGGTTGCCACAGGCCATGTTTAAAGTTTTTCTACTGTCTGGTTCTTTTGCTGTTTTCACATACAGTGTTTGACATGCCATAACTTGTAAAGCGCCCAGTATACAGTAGATTTAAATTGAGCTTTTTTAAGCCCTAGGAACAAACGTCTTCCTGTTCCAGTAATGTGGCTATTTACATTACTGTACTATATTCTTAAGCTAGACAAACACCATCAACAAGTACTTGGCCATTACAAGACTTTCTACGTATTGTGATATAACTTTGACAGTTGTTTTTAGTGTACACACTTTTCTTCCTACAGTGTGGCTTTTCCTTTATGGGATTACACAAGTGCTTATTGCTTTGAAAACTACAGAAATCTCAGTGCTTGTTATTGAACATATTTCTTCCAAAATGATTTCAGTTGTAATTCCCAACCTGTATGGGAAATACAACTGTATGGGTGAATACCTTGTTTGACAGGTGGTCTCCCTTCTGTATCTTAGCTAAAAATGTTGTCCAACAAACATATTTTTGTGTCTTGCAGTCCTGGCATCCAGAGATTCATCGTGGAGATAAAACTTGGACCAAAGGGCCAATGGAAACTTATTCACTGTTGTGTCACCATCATTTCTTATTTTAACCCTTTTCTTTGTTGCTAATGTCCTTATTTAATCAGCCATTCTATACATACTGTACATATTTAGGCACTTATATTTGCACAATTTTCCTACTGTAGACATTGCAAGTATCTATATGAAATGTAATGTAGAAACGTTTGACTGGAAAAATTATGACTGTATTTAAATTAAAATGTGCATTACCATTAAATAACATTTCCAGTTGATTGTTTTTCTGATGCCCTGTTTCATCCTCATAATTACAGTAACTAGAAGTGGAGGTGCAGCACTTGTGGTATACGGTACTGTAAATAATTTACTTGCAAATGCACACTTTCTAAAAGTTGCCATGCTGTAAAGCTCCTTTGTGAAATGCATTATGAATATGTTATAGATGCTGTAATACGCATGCCCTCCATTGCTGCGTGTCAGTGAGAGTACTATGATCCACAGTAATTGTTTGACATTTTTCAAAGCCTGCATTCAGAGGTGGCTGACTGGAAGTTTATGAAGTGCATCATTGGTATCAGAGAAATGTGCCAAACATCCTGGCATCACAGCGGCACTTGTATGGATGATTTAACACAATATTTCCAAGACGTGACCATAAAGGCACAAGGACATAGAACTGTAAATTGTACACTGTTGAATGTTAAGTTCCTTTTGTGCTCACACTATCAGCAAAACTGAATTCTTACCACCAGAGTGTTTGATTGCGTTGAGATGTGGACTTAGGCTAGCAAGTCTTTCTGTGTAGTTTTATTGTCATTTGTGATAAAACCAGCCCTAACATGATGAGATAAACATAGTGTCACGTCTTTGGCTTTCTGAATGTTGTCTTCCTCTACCTTTCTAGCTAGTTTACTCCTCAGAGTAAAAAAATGTAGCCATCACAGTGATATGAGTTTCCTTAGTCATTGTTAAAACCCTTTGCATGTATAAAATTCCTCCCTTTTGCTGACACTTGCTGGCTACCACCCCAAGTGTGTCCATATATTATTTCCGTGCATCGATAAATAAATAGAGATAGATAGATATTAGTTAATCAGAACAGGATTTTATTGAGAGAATTTAGAGCTTTCAGGCATGGCAGGGGTTAGATAAGTCCCAAATCCTGGTTCCTACAATGTGGATACAAAGGATACTGCAGACACTAACAGCCGCACTTTGCCCTACACACTTCCCTCCTACCACATTGAAATTGAAAATAAAAGAATACTGAATACCAGGTCATGTGATCAGTCATGCTGAGGTATAGAAGTTCATGGTATACAGTTACTGTACTTGAAATCCTTCTGAGCTAATGTTTTATTTCCAGATGACTTCAGACCATCATACCATAGCTATAATTTCTCTGTTATTCTACATACAAAGTGCAATCTCACCCACTTGGTATCAAACCCCAAAGGACTCCAATCTCATAAACAGGATATCAACAGACTATGATGATGCTTCAGGACAGCAAGGGAGTTATTTTTGGTCATACAATGGGCTCATTTAGACTATCTTCAAATCCACTTTGGATGATTTCAGAATAAATTAAAAGATGAACATGTGACAATTATGTGGAAACTAATCGATAAACATGCATAACAGCTTGGGAAAGAGCCTCTTTGACATCGATGACAATAAGAATCCGCATGTCTACATTATGATGATGAATGGGGCCACAATGAGTCTGACATACAGCACTTAATAAGTCCTTTGTGTCACACTGAGCAATTATGAACCATTCACAATAAAACACTTTCACTCATACAAACACTTTTATTTCATGGCAAACAGTAAGCATAGTACATAATGCCACAATTAATTTGAGATAAAACTTCTCAACTGTTGGATAGTTCTATAGACAAAAACGACACAATACATAATGTTAAGATTTGGAATTTCTAATTTGGATCTCAGATTTGCTGCTTAAATTAGTAATTAACTTTAGAACTCCAAATGATGTGTGTTTTATTTTATTTTGCATCTTAAAGTGATGTGTTAATTAAACTATAGCTAATTTTTGACTGAGCCTTCCAATGTGTTCTGGAGAAGCCCTGACCTCAAATTTAGAAGAAGTGAGCAAGATGATTATGATTATAAAAGCACATTAATGAAGCAGAAACACAACATTCATCAGTGATCTTAACAATGGGTGGCATTCTAGAAGTCTAGAAATCCAAAAGTGACTGCTCCTAAATCAAGGAACAGTATGTGAACATAGAAGGAAGTAGGTTACAGTACACATAGAGACCACTGGGAGAGCAGTCATGCTGAACAGGCCTGGCCCAGGAGTGAGCACGGGACATGATCAAGGAGGTAGGCTGGTGTCTGTCTGGTCTGGCTGTGGCTGGTCTTGAGCCCAAATATGAGACGTGTTCCCAAAACCAGGTTAGCCGCTGTCACACGCACAGTGGAACAGGCAACTGGCACAATGTGCGTTAGTCAGTGGCTTACCTGCTTTTAGATCTCAGATATTAAAAAGTCTGTGGGGTATCACAGACAAAGACTGAGTAATAAAACACACATAAGCAACATTAAGTATGGAGAGCAAAAGGCCATATATTCTATTTATCTTATCTATTAAAAAAAATATCAATAAAACACATTAAATTCAGTGGACAAATATCTTAGACCTCAAGAGAAACTGTTCCACTGAATAAAAATTATGGATGGATTCCAGTCCACCATGTATGTACATTATGTACCAACCCACATACAGTATATGAAATGCTTTACGTTTAAATTGCGATGAAAAAGTTCTAAAGTAATTAACAGATATGACAGCTGCAAAGAAATGTATGTGGAAATACAAGTTATGATATACCGGATGCATCTCGTTGGTACATAGCATTAAAACAGAATAAAAATATAGACAGATAAAGAGAGCTACTTACCAAGTTTTCTTTTGGATGCATTTTAAAAGAAACAATGTGCCATTTTCGCTGATAAAACCACGGCTACCGTCTATCCAAATCATCAGTTATTTTAAAATTTACTTTAAAAACACATCGTGCTTTATTGAAGTTGGGTATATTTTAAGACTACAGTAGAGCGCACACCGACATAGAAGTTCAGTACACTTACACTTACCCCTACCCTGCCCACTCTGTATCTGCAACCTGACCTGGTTATTCAAATTACAAAGAAACCGACGTCAAGCATCGCCAATAGCATCCCGCGATAGAATTAACAGGTCCGCCCATCCCAGATTATAAACCAATAAAGGTTTTAAGGAGGTGGGTCTCTTTAGGCCAGCAGTTCAGCAGATATGGAGAGTTATAGTTGGGGTGCGGTGCGTTCAGTTCTGCACGTCGTACATTAGGAATAAACCATTAACGTTTTATACATTTCTGCTCTGATTGATTATGTATGTCAAAATTCAGCATGAATCACTTATTTTTCGTCCTAAAATAGACGTTATAATATGGTGTAGCTGCTAGTGGAGCTGGAAGACACGTACTTTAAATGAGCTGACATGTTACACCCCTACGCATACAGTGTGAAGTGGTCGAACTCTGCTCGCTTGTGTACAGTGTTGCCATGAGCTGAGTGTGGCTGTGCACGTACGAAGGATGCAAGTACGACAGTCTGATCTGATGATGACTTCCAGGAGGAGGACGATAAAGACTAGAGATATTTAATAATTCACGTAGTGGGAGTGTAAAATTGTCTGACATCACTAACAAATTAATATACGTAAATATAATTTGCATTTTATTATCTGTCATTTAAATTTCTTAAAAAAAAAAGCGTTACGTGAAAGAGAGAAGAGTCAAAGCGCTCATCTGCAACTTTCACGCACTATAATAACATTCGGCCGCAACAATTTTTGATTAATTAATTTGATTAATTTTAATTTCCCATCGGGGATTGCTTAAATATAGTAAAAATTAAATTAAATCTTATTGATTTTACTTTTGAATATGCGTGGTTTTATTATTTTTTACCTGCCCACCTGATTGCCGACTGGAACATGATGTTCTATTTTTTTTTAACCTCGTAAGAGGAACCATTTGTGCCATAGTAATGGGTATCTGTATGGGTAAACATATAGTTTGTGTTTTCCTTTTCACCACTTTTTGACTCCTAATCCCTTCACGGATTATTGACAGCCAGTATCAGTATACACATAACCCCTATGAGATAAAGTCCTAAATCAGATTGACACTCCATTACGTAACAACTGAAGTGACAAGCTGCAGCTGCCAAGAGGCACGATGCACTTGACTTGTGATTGTCTTACAATCAAGAAAATATTACAGAATTGGAATATTTTTTTGTTGATAAAACGTATTAGATTTTTGTCGATTGATTGGCTTGTCACCAAAATAACAGAAAAAACTATGGAAAAGAGTTCCATCGAACATGGCCAAAAAAGACAAGTGAATTTTGGCGCGGACCTGGAAAAATAAGCAGATCCAGGATTTGTTTTCCTGCTTTATTTAACACTACAGATTTTTCAACATTTTACACTGGAATTTCTATGGAAGTAATACTTCACTATTAATAAATTTAAGACTTTGATAGGACTGTGTTAACATTTGGTCGGGTCTAACGAAAATCTAGATCCACTAGATATAAAAATGTTCAAATGGGGTAGTTTGTCTTGTAAATTATTAAAGAGTGATGCATGTGATGATTTTTGAGGTTGATTTTAATGGCACTGCCGTGCCGCAAGTATGGGCCACTAAAATTAGTATTTATTTTAAATCCCGTTATAGCGTTTGTAACTACGTATTTGTTCGATCACGTTAATTAAGACTGGGTAGAGTAATATTCGCACTGTCAGAACTACTGTAAACACGATGAATTTCATCCGATGACCGATCGCCTAAAGAGGGTACTGTCACTTTAAGAGTCATAGTCACCTGAACGCACGCGGCCATTACCGTCCTCCGCCAGCCGGTGGTGTCCATCAACAACCGTGGAGATTTCAAACCACTCTGTCGAGACTGCCACTACTTAAAAGAGTAGGTTTGTAATTGCTCTTTACTTCATCCAAAATGGCATTATGGTAATACGAGTTACATTGCATAAATTCCTCTGCACACTTGTTTTACAGCAGCCGGAAAGAGCTTTGAGGTTGACATTTACTAAATTGAACTGTTCTGCTGTGAGCTAGCTAGACTGAAGCTAATGTTAAGAGCTACCGTCATTATATCAGTAGCAGCAGCATAACAGGCTAGTTCTATATTCATGTCAGTGCGTGTATCGATTATGTGTGTATGTGCTTATGTATTCCATTTGTGAGGAATTTTAGACGGACTGTCTTTTGTGCCTATTTCATCCTTTGTTTACAGATGTAGCGTTAGCATATTCTGTGAGCTGCTGCTGGTTAGCTCATTTACTTTTGATATAAATGTATTTATATAATTCCTCTTTACATAACATATTTACATAAATGTACAACGTCTTTACAAGATGCACGTTCTTTCTTGCTGTTCACATGATAAAACACGCTTTGAAGTTTTGATCCTTGAAACCTTTTACCTTAAAACGAGCGCATGTTTGACAGTCATTTCTCTTTCTTAAGGACGGAGTCTAGTTTGACCTTTCATAGACTTCGTAGAAACATTGCACCTGTCCTCTGATAATTCCTGGAGAGCACTCCGATCTGAGAAATTATTCAACAACTCTTCTATTGATCAGTCATGGAGGACGATGACAGTCAAGATGAGATGATCAACCACAATGCATCTCACAGCACAGGGAGAAGAGCTGCGTTGTGGGCTATCTCAGGTAAACACTTGACCATGTTTGTTGTATATTATGAGGTGATGAATGAATAAATGATATAAACATAATTTACTTATTACTAGAGAGTTCAGACAAACATTCTAACGGATCTTTCAACTTGTGCGTATTGTTTATTTCTTTTAGACGACTCTGATGATGATGAGTCAGAAGAGGAAGAATCTGACAATAGTGAAGAACAAGAGCAGGGTCAAGATGGAGAGGAGGATGAGGATGAGGACGAAGAAGGGAGTGGTGAGTAGAAGGTGATGGTAGGAGAGTTTTTAAACTCATTATTGTCAACAAAGTTGGTCGTCTGGGTTTTTTTTTGTTAAGTAGATCATCAGAAATACTTAAGCATCTTTTTAGGGTTCATTTAAACACCTAATCTCTAATTTTAGCTGCTGTTATCGAGCCTATGCAATGTTACAGTCCTTACTAAAACTCAGACTTTTGTTTTACTGTGGAGCTTAAGGCATAAAAACAGGGTTCTATGATTCACTACTCAGTTACAATTTGAGTTTCTAAATAACTTTACACTGATCAACCGTAGCATTATAACCAAATGCTGAATAATGTGTCAGTCCCCTTTGCCACAAAATATGTCTGAGCAATTGATGCATGCACACCTTAAGAACTCTGAAGGGTGCTGTTGCATCTGAAACCAAGACCTTAGCATGTGTGGTGGGGCCCCCATAGATTTGAATGCCCAAAGCATCTGCAGTTTTGCTCTCATCTGGCCATCACAATTTTGATTCTTCCAGAGCGTCAACTTAAAATTGCCATCTAATAACTCACACCCACTGCTGGCAGATACATTTTTAATTACATTTTTTGAATTAAATTAAGTTAAAAATATACCTGAAACAATGTACAGTAGTCAATATATTCACTTCACCTGTCAGATAGATAGATAAATACATACATACATACATACATACATACATTTATTTATTTATTTATTTATTTATTTATTTATTTATTTAACTAACTAACTAACTAACTAACTAACTAACTAACCCGGAGGAAATTGTACATATCCACTGCTCAGTGGAGACGGACACTACACTAACAGACACATGCAACATGAACAGGACAAATGCTAAACTATAACTAATATAGTATAAAATTATACTATATATACTATATATAAAATACAGTATAAAATTAAAAAATAAACAGTATAAAATTAAAAAATAAACTGTATAAAATGGGCGGCACGGTGGCGCAGTGGGTAGCGCTGTCGCCTCACAACACGGCGGACCCGGGTTCGAGTCCCGCTCTGTGCGGAGTTCGCATGCTCTCCCCGTGTCTGCGTGGGTTCTCTCCGGGTTCTCCGGCTTCCTTCCACCTCCAAAAGCATGCGCTTTAGGTTGATTGGCCAGTCCCAAATTGACCGTAGGAGTGAATGTGTGTGTGAGTGGTTGTTTGTCTCTGTGTGGCTCCGCGGTACACTGTCGTCCCCCGCCTCACGCCCTGAGACTGCCAGGATAGGCACCGGCTCCCCCGCGACCCGCGTCAGCGGATTAAGCGGGTTAAGATAATGACTGACTGTATTAAATTAAATCCATTTAACCGCGTGCTGACCTCGCCACCCCCCCGCTCCTCCTGAGAGAGTCATTGTACCCCCTGATGGCACAGGGTTATGGTTAAAAGGTGCTTTCTCTTAGTATTCTCTGCAAATATAGTTTGCATGTTGAATACACAACTAACTTCTACAATCTTTCTCAGATGAGGAAGAGGGAGAAGATAATAAGGCAGAGGATGGAACTTTTGTGGAATTGTCTACTGACATTGCATGGTTGAGCTCAGATGAAGAGACAGAGAAGTGTCCAATCTGTCTAAACTCATTCAGAAGTCAACCTGTTGCAACACCCGAGAACTGTTTGCACAATTTCTGTCTTGACTGCATCCTTGAATGGACCAAGGTGGGTGTAACGTTTTGTTGTATTACCCAAAGACAGAGATTTGTTAGTAAAACTTGTAACAATATAACAGGATATCAGCATGATCTGGCTTCAAAAAAGCGTTATCAGGAGTGGAGGCTGAAAAGTTCATTTCTGTTCTGTGTTCTCCACCATTCAGAACGCCAACTCCTGTCCTGTAGACCGCATTTCTTTTGATAACATTCACCTAAGAAAATGTTTTGGAGGCAAAGTAAAAAAAGTGGTGAGTGAGCTTAGCTATACTAATGGATTATTTGTGAGTTTATACAGTTATTTTTGAATTAATTTCTGATGTGAAATTTTAATAACAATTGCGTCATTTAGATAACAGTACAAAAGCCTGTAAAAGAAGGTCAAGAGGATGGAGGAGATCTGAACCTGGACCAGACAAACTGTGAGGTGTGTGGGGGCAGTGATCGTGAGGACCGTCTGTTGCTCTGTGATGGCTGTGATGCTGGGTGAGAAAGGTGTTTTTGTACCGCTCAAAATTTTTACCCTTACCCAGTCTTGAAGCTTGGCTATCATTGCTGCTTGTTTTTGTTTCATAGGTATCATATGGAGTGTCTCAGGCCACCTCTTGATTCAGTTCCTGTAGAGGAATGGTTCTGCCCTGAATGTGATGCCAACAACCATCACTCCAGTGAGCCTTTCATCTGTTCCCTTTAAATGCTTTTGTGCTCAGACAGTATTTTGGAGTTGGCAGCTATCCACAGACAAAAAGAAAATGAAACCCGTAAATAAAATCTTGAAAAATAATTATTTTTTTGCTTCAAGTATTTCAGGAACTTGATGTTCTTTGCATATTTAGCAATCTATTCTATCTATTGGACAAAGACTTTATTTGAAATAACCTGTTTGTACAGTAGGGTTAATCACGTCCAACAAACAACTGCAACAATAAAATCCAAACTCATCTGACTTTGTCAGTACATATACTTCAACTTTATTATTAAATTTTAGGTGGAAACTCAGAAGCATTGGAATTCATTTGCATGTTATCACAAGTTAAGTATGTAAAATTTTTTGACTCAGGAACTTCAGATGAAAGACATAGGGATGTAGAGAACCGACCCTCCACTGCCGATCCTGCTGCCAGTCACTCCCAGGCCCATGTTTCTGGTTCCACCAGAGCTATTGCCCGGACTCAGCAGAGTGAGAGAGTTCGAGCTAATGTCAATCGACATCGCATCACTCAGGCACGCACATCACAGGTTTGGCATGAGGCTTTTGTCTTGGCTTATTTTTTAACTTACACAGCATATACAAAAGGCTGGATCAACAAAGTTTGTTGTTGGGCAGATGAGTTTTACTATTTCGGTAAAGTAGTTTCATGCTACTGACAACAGCAGTGATGGCTTGTGTTTCTGACCTTATCTGGCTTATATTAACATTTTTTTAAAGCACAAAAGTCCCAAATTGCATTTTGGATTGTGCTTTAATCAAGCTGCCCTTGATTAATGTATTATAGAATGGCTGTATTCCCTCCAGTCAATGACCATTTAGCCTTAATGGTCATTGACTGTTTGTTTGTGTGGCTTTAAATGCAAACGAATGGTTTTGTGAGTGTGGGCAGAACAGTGTCTCCACCTGCAGTGTCTCCTTCCTGGAGGAGGTGCAAAGTCTGCTATGATGTCATAGTATAGAATATTTTCTGATAGGTGGAGGAAGTAAAAGAAATAAAGAATTTATTTTGTTATGTTTGGAAATTCTGTTCAAACCACAGTTTTATGTGAGCAGTTCAAACTTTGTGTTACCAGTTGGCTCCCACATATCTAATTCAGTCTACTTGGCTTGATGACACGATCAATGCTGTGGTAGCTGGGCTCAACACCTCTGTGTATATCCGGGACTTCACACCTCGTGTCCCGTCACGCCGCAGGCGCACGACCAGTAAGTAAGCTACTGCATACAAATAAGATTTGGGATAGACTTTGCATTGTCACTGGCGCAGAAAGGAAATCAAACAATTATTGTGAAGTAGTGATGTACATTTAATGAGAGATAACTTCTATGTTTGAACAGCAAAGCACAGAAAGACTGCTTCTAGTAGGAGTAAAAAAGGTAAAGTAGCAAGTACAGGAGTCAAAAAGAGGAGACGAAAAGTAAGGAGGACAAAATCCAGAAAAAGGCTGGTGAGTGTGTTGTCAGCAACAGCTTTGAAATTCAGACTTAGTTTTAAACTTCTCAGTGTATGTATCCAGCAAAGATTATAGACAAAGATGAATTTGATTTCTCTTGTAGTCAAAAGATGATTTTCTTTTGATAATACTTTAACGAAATTCTCCCACCAGGCTCTGAAAAAGACAGCCACTTCTCGAAACCGTATTGCTAATAATCTTGGAATTGTGAAGGATAAGAAGAATTCCTCAGTTCCTACGGTATACCGACCACCGGAGCGCTCACTAAGTGAAATGCGTGCTGAAATCGGCGCTGTGCCCCTGTCTATCTTTGGAAATCCATTTTACCTGGACCCATTTGTGGATGAGTAAGAAAAATCTTTACACTGTAGAGCTGACCCTGAAATATTTGATAGTTTTTTTTTTTTATACGTGTTATAGACTCTGCATTATACAAGAAATGTAGCACCTACTTATGATTTATTGATTTTATCAGTGAAGAGGAGGAGCAACAGGCTCAAGTTTCATCTCTGTTGGAGACCAAGAGACGAGGGATTGCTCACTCTGTGCTTCACTCCCACCAGTCGGTAGCACAACCTGTCACTGCAAGCCTTTCAAGGTAACACCTTCTTTTTGGTAGTTTGGTGTTTGTGTGTCTGTGTGTGCATGCGTGCCCGCAACTAACCACTTGACACATTTTATACAGGCAACATGTGCATGGCAAGACAGATATTTAATTTTATGGCAAATGGTTTTCAAGTTTAAATCTGCTAATAAATGAATGTATTTCTTTGGATGCTGTACAATATTTTTTCCTTGTTCAAATACAGTGTAAATATCTGAATTCAATAATCAGAGTGACCCTCTATACTGCATTCATTGAAATACTTTAAAATATGAAAATCCAACCTTAAGGATTTATTGGAGTACATAGAAAACTAAATTTCTGTTGTAAAATTTTTCAAAAATTTTCATTGTTGCATAGAAAATCAAATTACCAAAGATTGTCACTTGCCCTGTAAAGGGTTACAAATCCAAAATGATTAAACACCAATTCAACAGATTAAGGTACATCAGGTCACACATCCTCTTTAAAACACCTCTGTGTATATCCAGGACTCGTACATTAATTGAGAACAGTCAGATGTATGCTAATCATGAAGATGCTATAAAACTTTATAAATAAGTGTGGATTAAATTATTAAAGGTTTGCTTTGCTATGCCAGGAGGAGCTTGGATGCCCCCCAATCGGAAGGTGTTGTGGAGGCATCTCCTGTGCCTGATCTGCTTGGTAGGATCTTATCTGAACAGAGCATGCTCTTGATGGACAGTTCTAATGTCGTTATTAATCGGGATGGGTCTCTTAGAGCTACAAAGCCAGGTGAGTTTGTCAGCAATTTCTTAAATATATACTGTACAGTGACCATTAACGTATTGGTATAGGGTTTCAGCCTCCTGTATTTTGAAAAATATTTTGAGTCCCCAGCCATGTTCTCCATCTCCATTGTCGGAGCAGCTGCTTGAAGCTGTAGCAGCAAGGTCTCCGATGCCTGTTGCACTGGCAATCCCAGAACCTGGTGGTGGATGCTGCACTCGCACTCATCAGTCTCCTGGGGGAATGTCTGTTTGGGGGTACTGGAAAAGAGGATTAGATTGACAGTCGAACCTTGGATTCAGGAGGAACAATGTGGTTTTCATCCTGGTCATGAACCACTGGGTTCTCAAGGGTTTGTTGGACTTCACCCAACCATTACACGTGTGTTTTGTAGATATAGAGAGCGTATTCAACCACATCCCCCTTGGTATCTTATGAGGATTTCATCGGGAGTAGGGGACCCTTTCCTAAGGGCTCTCTGGTCCCCGAATGACCCAAGTGGGAGCTTGGTTTACATTGCCAGTGGTATTTGAGACTTGCTGCAGGTGCATGTCGGACTTTGGCAGGGCTGCTGTTTATCACCAGTTCTGTACATTATTTTATGGACAGAATTTCTACACACACTAAGGGTTCAGAGATTGCCCGGTTTGGGGACCACAGGATTTTATCTCTTCTTTTTCCGGATGTTGTTTTTTTGGCTTCATCGATTTTCAGCATGCACTGGGGTGGTTGGCAATGGAGTGCGAAGCGAGTGGGATGGGGATCATCATCAAGTTCAAGTCCTGCTGGGAAGACACCTACAACATGCTGAACAAACTATGTCAGCTATTTACATCAAATCCAGCTGAGGAATTTCAAACTACTATTCTTTTATTATAATTTTCCATGTCTACGGTTTTTTCCTACACTGTCAAACTTAGAATAATTACTGTGCACATGAGTACTGTGCTGTGTTTAATTTTTGCAAACTGCTAAGTAAGGCAGAAAAATTATTGTAAATGTTTACATTTAATAATCACACATTTTTTGTGTTTCAGTGATGGTATCTGAGTTAAAGCCAGGTTTGAGCAAAACTAGTCCTTCAGGAGATTCCAGCACTCAGATCAATCCAGTGACATCCCCGAATCAAGGAGATGATTACCTGTCTCCCCTTGATTATATGGACATACCAGGATACATTCAAAGCTCCGTGAACAGATCTTTCTCCCAGAGCGCTCCAAGATTACCATCCCACATGCCCTCCTCAGCTAGTCACATTCAACCATTGTCTAATTCAGATCATCTGAGGTTACAGCCATCTCCTCCAATCAGATCTGTTCAGCCTCCTCCTCAAAGAGATACTAATGGAGTCAGAGCCCCATGCCCCAATTTATCTGTCAGACCCACACACGACACTAGCTCTAAGAGAAAGGAAATGTCCACATCAAACAAAATACCTACAAAGCCAATGTGGGTAGATGTGTCAGTGCTTCCCAGGATACCAAAAATAAAAAGAGAGGTTGGTGGTACCAAAATTGGATACAGTAATATTAGTAGAAATGTAAGTGATTCTGTCACTGGCAGTAATACCTGTGGCATGTCAGAAATTGGCATGAACTGCCTTGCTGGGGATAAGGAGAGGAAACAAAGTCTAGACCAGCAAAAGGGCAGGCCTGATGGTCAGGCACAGAAGTCAAGGCCTGGAGCAGGAAGCTCATCGTCAGCTTTCTCCAACTCATTCTCTTCCTCTTCCTCTGGCACGCCTGCAAGCCATCCACGTTATTCATCCTCTTCGTCAACTTCTTCAGGAGTAAGCTTCCGCATTAACTCCAGTGGGAACTCCTGGCATTCAAGGAGATTGAATGTCGCTTCAGCTTCTACTAGTGGAGAGAGCTTGCAGAAATCCTTGAAACAAAAAGAAGACGAAGCAAAAAAGAGACGGCTGCACAGAGACAAACAGATGCTCCTGGCATCACGTATGTTTGTCAGTAAGGAAATGGACAATATTATTTATGATCCCTTTAATCCCACAATATCAGACTCAAGCAACTCAGAAGATGAATCTGAGTGCAAAAGCCACGATAGCAGCTCCCAAAACACAACACAGGATGAAGAGGCTCCTATTTTTGGAGACAAGTGGGGCTCGGTACAAAATAAGAAGGACCTGGTTTCTGTTAAAACTGAGACACAAGAGAGTGATATATCAGAGGATCAACCAAAGACAGCTAGTGCTCAGGAAGCTATATCTGAGGAGGTCAGATGTTCAGAGGAAACGGTAATGGTTAAAAAAGAATCACAATTAGTTGAGATTGTCAATGCTAAAATTAAAAAAGAGCCCAGGCTAGAAGATCAAGAGGAATGTACAAGGATTGGTGACTGTCTTAAAATTTCGATGTCTAAGAGCCCTGACACCAAACCCACTTTTCACCGTTGCCTTGTAAAGTTAGAGAAAGAGACTTCAAATGAGGACAATGTTAGAACTCTCAGTAGCGCTTGCTCTAACTGGAAGGACAATTCCTCCACATCCAGTTCTGCTTCCAACAATGATAAACAAAAGGAAGAAACTAAATCAGACTTGAAATCATGTTCCAGATCCCAATCAAAAGATTTGGATCGTAAGAAGAAAGCTTCTCAAGCTTCAAAAGAATGTCACTCCAGCAGTCCAGAGGCAGATAGAGGTAAGAGGGGGGACCATCACTCTTCAGGCCATGGAAACCGAAACAAAGAAAAGGAGAACCAAGAAAGGAGCATCAGGCAGTCCAGGTCGAGAGAGAGGAGGAGGGCCCGTTCAACCTCAGAAAGCTCACAGTCCGGTTCCCCTGACAAAGCTCTCAGAAAGAGAAGGCATTCCAGGTCAAGATCCAAAGATAGGAGGCGATCAAGGTAAATTTAATATGAATGCACTGTTGGCACTGTAGTATGTCAAAATTTGGTTGATAAAAATAACTGCTCACCACTTCTCTGAATGTAAAATATATACTGATATATGATCCTAGCATGGAAGCACGAACCACTCTGTTTTATACACTACCAGTTTACACTAAGTTGAATAACTACATTAACACTAAGGCAGCAACAGGTCAAAATAATGACACACTAGTAATTTTCAAGCCTCTCGTTCACTCTAGCAAAATACCAGAATGTGTTCAGTCTGTCCTATTGGTTGAGCTCGGTTCTTTAGATTGCAGGTTCTGATTTAACACTCAGATAGCGGCTGATCATCAGCTGGATATCATGGAAAGCAGTGCAGCTGACTGGATCTCACAGTTGCAGTAGAAAAAAAAAATTTTTATTTAAAAAAAAAAAAAAAAAAAAAAAAGGCCATCTTCCGCTTCTGTGTGGAGGGCTTAATTGCACAGCAGTCCTCCCATTAAGCCAACGGGATGCTCAATTGAATGTGGGGAATCTCTTCTTGTCCAGTGAGGTAGAGATGTCTTTGGCAATGATGTGGTAGGTGAGACACCTCCATTATACTGTATGCACTAGTCACAGCTGGGAAAGAATGATAACAGAATTATTCTGGTACAGCAACTGCTGCTGGAAGCAAGGCTGTGGGACAGCTCTATTTTCGTTAATGCCATTGGTTTCAGGGCCCTTTCTAATTAGTTGAGACTCAATGGAAGCCGAGAGTTTAAGTTTGTGGAATCATTTACACCCAGGTGCAAATAAAGCATGGCAAACTGGGAGATCTAGTTTTAAATACTTTTTTTTTTTTTAATTTTCGTGCTCTTTCTGGTCTTTTCTCTGTAGGTGTTGTCAGGCAGGTTGGCTTGGCTTAACTTAGTGTGGGGTGCCTTTGTTCAGGTCATTTGTCATTTTGGGATAGTATGTCCTATGGTAAGTGGCGGCCACTTTGAAACTGCCATGGTGTAGTCTTCAGTGTGAAACACCACTTGTCTGCCTATCATGAGCTTCTTATCTATCAAACACAGAACATCTGAACAACCTCAATCTACTGTAGAGGTCACAATTTAAAATTAGTTAAGGTCACTCAAGTAACTTGACTGTTTGAATATAGTGGCTACTGATTTGCTTGGCACTGACCATATTATTGGTCAGCAATGTTTCAGATGACCTTTTTTGTACTGGCTCCATAATGGAGGTGCTATGAAAAAATAGTGTCATGATTTTTTCTTCATGGAAAACAAGAACCAGTACTGCACAGTAGATATAGGGTTTGTGTGAGGCATACAGGCCTGCGATGTTTAAGGTTCTGACCCATTCACCCCCAACAGTGCTGTTATACCATATTTCTGAAATCAACTGTTTGGTAACTATTTGTTAGGCTTTATTCAGGACCCAATTCTTACTTAAGTTTTTCCATTACTGATTTCAGGTCTGTTTCCAGCTCTAGCAGCAGAGAGTGTTCACGGAAGAAGAGACATAAACAGAGTAGCAATGACCAACGTGATGAAAAAGAGAGAAACTCTGACAGAAAATGGGTAACCAAGAGCACGAGATATGGCAAGTCTCGATCAAAGTCACGCTCCAAGTCCAGATCCACATCTAGATCAAGAGACTGTAAACGTGGTCGGTCTGTTTCAAAGTCTAAGTCAAGATCCAGATCCAGATCGGGGGAAAGGAGAAAAGACCAAACACGACTGCAACAATCACCCGTCGCCTCTCGATACAGAGGGGAGTCGAGCTCAAAAGACAGGAGGAGAAAGAGGTCTAGATCCATTTCAAGAGAAAAAAGAAAAGAAGGTTCATCATCCAAGATGTCACAGAAAACTTCAGTCTCATGCGTTTCATCCTTGAAAGACACAAATCAGTTACAGACCAAGAAAAAAGAGAAAGATGGCAATCGAAAGTCTCTCAGAGAGGAAGAGGCTGCTTCTTGTGTTGTTTCTAAAGGTAAAAGCAAAGGCAAAGATGCCAGAACTGACAGTCAGGCCACAATAACGGCAACAGAAATGGCAAAAGAGACATTTATTAAAAAGGAATTTAAGAAAGAAAAACAAGCATCAATTGATATGTTTGCTGATTCTCCTACGACTAAACCAATTAAAAAAGAAGAAACTGACACCCATGTTTTGAAAGTAGAAGAGATTGAAGTAAAAAGTGAAGCCTTCATCAAGACTGAAACATGTGAAATTCCCATAGTCAAACCTGATCCCAGTTCCTCAGAATCATGCCCCATGGCCTCTGTTTCCTCACATTCTATTCATACCAGTTTCATTAAAGTGGAGAGTCTCCAAGATACAATCTCTCAAAGCCCACTATTGGCTGAACAACCAACCATTGCTGAACTGACTGTTCCCATAAAGCAGGAAGTTCAACAGCCCTCTGACTCTGATGATGACCTCAATGTTGATGTGATGCTGGATAACTTGGACTGTGCAAAGTCTCAGACTGCTGAGAGTGCATCTGTCAAAAAGGAAGCAGTTGAGCAGAAAAATGAAGGAGGGCAGGTTTTGAGTGTACTGGGAGCAAAATCCAAGACTCAAGTAAAAAGGGTCACCTGGAATATACAGGAGCCTGAAGGGCCTCAGTTGGAGAAATCTGCAAGCAGTAAGTTGTGTTAGATAATGCCACTTATGTGATTTAATGTGTTTTTACTAAAAGTAGTCATAACAGTCTTTATCTAGATATTGAGCCTTGCTGGCAAAATGTTTGTATATAGCAGTCTGGTAAAGTTTTCTGAATTCTCTCCCACAGAACTGGCTCTGTATAAGTTGAGACTGAAGCAGGAAGGAGGCCCCCGCAGACTGTCTTCCATAGGCCAGTTATCCAGTCAGGTAGGGCAGTCTTGTCAGTGCTTAGTGGACTGAATATTTCTGTCACCTAGTAAGCATCACAGGTGTATGTGATTCAATGTGACTGAATGACCAAAGGGTGGCAGTGTTGATCTCATTTAGCAAATGCTGTATAAATCCCAGTTTAAATCATAGGATAGAAACTGATACTGAAGCCCTTCCAGGATAAACGAAAGTGAAACATTCAGCCTGGTGACTGCTTTGTACATTCAAAGCAGTCACACCACATCAGAGCAGTCACACCACATCAGAACGTACTATACATCAGACACGTACTATACATCAGACACATAAATAATAGTTTTGCCTCTTCAACACTGCAATTTTTCCTTCAATTTTTTTTCCTGTCCCTTGACTTTTATCAGGACAGCACTGGAGTTGTCAGTGACTCCTCTAAGGACAGTGTTACTGTGTTCAGCGGCCTACCTCAATCTGATGGCACACATCCTGAGGGATCTAGCAGGGGAAAGGCAGAGGTAGAGGAAGGGGATTTGTCAAGGAAAGACAAAGTGAGTATAGCTTATTACAATTTTTTACATTTTGAAAAGTGAATTTAAGTCTTTTTTTGGTTTGTTTTGTTGTGAATAAACATACATTTAAGAATAACTCTGCCATAACAGTTGTTTTGCTTCTATCAGCAGTACTTGAAAAAGCTACACATGCAGGAGAGAGCTATAGAGGAAGTGAAGCTAGCTATCAAGCCTTTCTACCAGAGGAGAGACATCAATAAAGACGAATACAAAGAAATTCTACGTAAAGCAGTCCAAAAGGTAGGTTGAAAAACTTGCGAAGATATGTTGAAAATGGCAGAATTTAATTCTAATTATATTTGGATCCTGGTCACCAGGTGTGCCACAGCAAGAGTGGGGAAATCAACCCAGTGAAGGTCGGCAATCTGGTCAAGGCATACGTGGAGAAATATAAACATGCTAGGAAACACAAGAAAGGAGCGCACTCAGGGAAAGAGCGAGATGTTCAAACTGAGGCCATGACAACCTCTGACAGCCCATGAGGAGATGTGAAGTACAGGCAATGACAGCCTTTACCGCCATGGACACTCATTCCTATGTTAGGTTACAAGTTATTTTATTCTGTGTCCAACACCTGGGTGTGATTTCTCATTCTATCATGACTGACTAAAATTTGCTCTCAGGTTCAAGGTGGGACAGTTCTCATTTGGAAGTATCTAACTTAACTGAAATCTGAAGACAAACTTTTAATGGATGTCTTGTGCTTTTGCTGTCACTAAAAGAACAAGTCCTTTTCTAGCTCAAAAATTTGTGATTTGCAGTTGTGCATTGAAGAGGTAAATCTCAGAAACACTTCCATCAAATAGGTTTCCTATAGGCACATCTTTGGGAGGAGGCAATGTGGGCTTTGATTTCTGGAATTAATTTTTCTTTTTGGAAAGAGGGGTATTTATCATTGGAAAAACACATTTTGTCAGCCAAGATATGATATAAAGTACACAGAATATGCATATCTAGGGTGTTTGCCAAGAGAAGACACTGTTATGCAATTTTTGTAGATGTATTGTTAAAGTAATTCAGCAATTTTAGATTTGGTTGTAAATAATATAGATTTGATACATTCATTTATATTGTTTCCTCTGTGCTGCCTGTTGTGAATGACTGAAATAAATGTTGCTTGTTGATAGAGTTGTTAAAGATTTGTGTTCGAAAGTTGTGTCTTCCTCAGCTCTGATGTCCGTGTCATAATGTAATTCAGGGTGTAAAATATGGGGATTCTCAGTCGTTCCACATTAGTCACCCCTCTCAAATAAAAGCCTCTTCTCTTTGGGCATTCATGTTTATTTTTTTCAACATAAAATTGGAATCAATCATGTCTGTAATATCAAAAACTATGATTTGGAGAGCCAGGGAATATTTTGCTTTTTTCCAAATAGTTAAGAATTACTGTATTGTATAATGCTTTCACCATTTCAGAGTAAATCGCATTTAAGTTATTTATTAGGCATTCACTTTTTAGATAATGGGGATATTGGTGCCACAATTTAGTAACATATTATTTTAAATGGAAAACACTGATTTCATGTCACTGGATGAGTTCCAGCTGTTCTTTTGTTGATAAATGGACTGTGTTAACTTGGTATTGTGATGTTCACTTTTTTTTTGTCATACGCAAATATATAATTTGCAATGTTTCATTGTTTGAGATGAATTTATTGTCCACATAGAATATTACTAGAATCCTTTTAGTGTTAACTTTAAAACCCTTGAAAACCGATTAAAATGACTATACACATTACCTAATGGGGTCCAAAAAGAGCCGTCTCATAAACGTGTAAAAAAAAAAAAAGTAATACAGAAATATTTTTTTTCTTTCAATGCATCAGATCTTTTCCATTACTTCATCCCTATCCATAAATAAAGTTTATTATATTTATTATTATATATGTCTATATGGAATTTGACATTAGAACCCTGTTTTTCTTCCAATGGGAAAAACACAAAATATGGAATATTTCCAAGTTGGTGCACAGTTTAATACTTCTGATAAAGATATTACAACTATTGGATGAATACTTTTGCAGGTGTGTGAACACAGACAGTGGGTCTGTTTCTGGGTTGTGGGGTGATTTTGGGGTCATTGTCTTGCTGCAGACAATGAAGATCTAGTTTCATAAAAACATGTCAGCATTATTGTATATAGTTATATATATATAATAGTATATGAAAAATATGTGGTTATAATGGGAGTCAATGGAAGCATTTTGGCCCAATCAGGTAATGTGTATACACAGTGAAAATCTGCTATTCTATACACTTCCACTGACAGGCATTAAGGAATTTAGAACATAAAGTTGAAAGAAAATTACTGGAAAAATTTCATATATTTAGCCTTTCAATCGACTGATTTATTGGGAGAGAAACACATAAAAACAACAAAAATGTCCTTTTTTGGACAAAACAGTTCTCGAGGGTTAAGCTCAGTGGTAGAGCGCATACTTCACATGCATGCTGTTCCAGGTTCAATCCCCAGCATCTGCAGCCCTATGGGGCACAAGTCAGTGTCAGCTGCAGGCCTGTCCCAAGCATAGATAAATGCAGAGAGTTGTAGCAGGAAGGGCATCCTGCATAAAAAACAGCATTCGCAAGTCAAAAGGAGGTTTTTAGATATAACATTAAGACTACAGGGACTTTTAGATATAACATTATTAAGACTACAGGGACATTGCACATTTCATATTAAGCCCAAACACTACCTTTGGCACTACTCTGCACTGTTTTCATTAAGACAAATATAACTAAACTAAATCAGCTTAGTTACTCGCATCAATCTCTAGTATAGACTGATGCTCCAGTCTATACTAACAGTTCTCTCTACTATTTAAGACATAATTTGTATACCAACAATACCAACATAATTTGTTGGTATTGCCTTATACTTCAGCTTCAATTAGGTTTAACGAGAAGATAAATCCGAAAAACAGGTGCAATTGTAACCTGGAAAAATAAATATAATTTTTTTTTTCTTTTAATTGCTCATACAAAGCAACATTTTATATAATAACTGATTAATGATAAGCTGAAAATAATCAGCGAATGAATGATGAAAAGTATCATCAAGCCCAGCCCTATTTACAGTATAGTTTAATGTAAGATAAGGTCACTGGCCTTCAAGTAACAGTCCAGTTGTTGAGGAATCAATTTCTATTGATAGTGAACAGCATAGCAGGAGGGTGGAGTTAGAGTTCATCAGTAATGACACAATACCAAATCACATCAAACATGACATTTTTTTCAGGAAAGCTTTGGCTAAAGGAATCAAAGTGGTGCACTGTGAGGTCCAAAGGTCAGTTGAACTGTTCCTTATTGTGGGCGAGTGCAAAGTGTGAATTTCAGATCTTTGGTAGGAAATGTGTGGGGGTCTGCGCTGGCTCCAGATCAACTGTTGGCAAGCCAAGGACAGAGTTAATCAGATCATAGAGGCTGTTGTGTGAGATCTGTAGGCTGACATTGGCACTGTGAAGAGAAGAGGCTCCCTCCATGTGGGCTATCTCATGAAAGTAGCGACAGATGAGAGGCACCACCTGCAGCCGCAAAAGGGAGGAAAACCATTTACATCATGCAAAACTGCGTAACTGAACAAAAATACTATGTTTGTGAGGTGAAACTTGAAAATAGGGAAAGAGCATTACCTTGACTACAATAAGCTTCTTTTCCAAAGCTTTTCCATCAGGAAACTTCTCTCCGAAGCACATGTTGATTATATATTCTGGAGATCCTCCACTGTCCTCTTTAAACTGTTTCAGCTCTGAATTCAGATAAAGGGAACCGTTTATTTCACTGTTCAAACCAGCTTCCAATTAGAGGTTAGATTGGGCCTAAAAAATCCAGCCCATCCTGGCCCGAGCCCGAGGGTATTAAAGTCCGACCCGACCCAAATGTAATTATTGGCATTTTGAGCCCGACCCGGCCTGAATTTTGGGTTTGGATTCAGGCTTAAGATCTTACCTCTACTTCCAATACAGCAGTCATACTAGATGCTAGACATACAACAGCACCAGTAATATGGCAATTACACTAGTATATAACAGCGACACTGGAAAAGTAATAATACTTTTAATACAAGCGGTAATACAACTAATTCTGTAGTAACACGACTACACAAATGTTGTTCACAGACAGACACAACAAGACACCTACCATTCACATACTTCTCAAAGCTGAGGAGCTCCACCATGGTGTTCTGGGGCAGTTTTCTTGGGTCTGGGTGAGCGACACTGGGGTCGCTGGTACTGGTAAACACGTGGCATCTGTCCAGCCTGCAGGCATAGATACCAGTGTCCCGTACCTCAAGGAGGAGACCTTTCTGGATGCTGTTAAGGATGCGGTTGGTGTAATCAATCTGGTACAAAGAAGGTTGTGATTAGTAGGATCTTTACTCAGTTATGTTCAGAACGTACTGGACTATACTGTATAAACTTACAGGAAATCTCAAGTTGGGAATGAATTTAGTTTGCATTCTTTCAAATACAATCAGATCAACTTTACAGGCCAGTGGGAGACGTTATCTACTCATGGTTCTTCTAGAAGTCACAAATGTTCACCTGACAGTAAAAAGCACCTGTTTGTGGTCCAGCAGCCCGTCAGTGGAGGGGAAGCAGATCGGGTGAGCTTGGAGGTCAGGAGCCTCATGGTAGTGGAACTGGAGACGAGGGCCACTCACCCTGGTCTTCAGCATTTCTCTCTTTCTGTAATGGATGCTGATTTCCAAATCATTTATACTTGGCGGCACAGAAGAACTGAGGACTTGTGGAGGTTGTGCTGAAAAATGGACAAAAATAACACAGTAACATTTAAATTCACAACTTTAATAATAATAATAATCTTTTATTGTCCCACAGTGGGGAAATTTGTATATTTACATATATTCAGTTGGAAACTTTTTATAGCATTTCATTCATGAAATTTCACGAGCATACTCTGGTGGTACGACGGCCGCTCTGGTTGCAGCTGTGGAACGATTTCTGCTGCTACAGCACAGCTCCTGTGGACTCCTGGATTGTGCTGAATATAATGCTCTTCCCACTGTTGCTCCTCTGTTATAGATATAAAAGCAGATTAAATTACATTTAGCCCTAATGTTGGCCAGATAAAATCATGAACCTGAGTAAGGTACATTTCTATTAGTCATAGCTATAGTCATAGTAAACTTTATTGTCAAATGTACCATATATGCACGACATACAGCACAGATAAAATTACAGTCCTCTCAGACCCACAGGCAGTAAAAAAACACACGAAAGAACCGCTCTAGTGGGAGAGAGAGGAGCCGCTGCGTGTGCATGTACCGCATCTTATCCTATCCCAATGACTTGTGCTTATGTTTGCATATAAAACTCTTGTACCTGATGGATGGTTTCCAAGATCCAGTGCCATGAAATTGTGCAGCAGATTGTGCTGTTCAAAAAAAAAATTAAGTTAAGTTACATTATATGTAAAATTGTGAAATTCTCTAATAATGGGTAATAATGGCCTCTGGGCCAATCTGCACCTCAGTTCCTGAGGGGAAGCACTCAATGGGTGAGCTGTAGGTGTCCGGAGTCATTTCAGAATCCTCCTGGCAGTCTCGTTGTTGTGTTGGCAGATTTTCATAGTTAACTGCAGGTAAAGAATTAAGTTCCACTTTGACTTAAATTCAAACTTTAAACCTTTTTCCCAGAGGGAGTTCCACTTACACTCAGTGTTGATTATCTCATAGATTTTATGAGGATCCTCTGAATTCTTGGAATTATCCTGCATCATCTTGAAGCGAAGGGAGAGGTTGTTCAGAGCACAGCGGAAGTTGGTTTTCCACCTGGCCTTGTCGTAGGGAAACTCATTGATTTTACCACTTGCCACTGCCCATGCCTGCCAACCAAACAAAGACAGGTTATATGCATTGACAGCTACTGTATTCATCAGAGGTGGCTCGTGAATGTATGCCTTTATTTTACTGCATTTAATAACAGCTGAGGTCACCTTAGATAGGATTTTACATGGTGAAGACATGAATTGTAATCGATGACAAGCCCATTGTGATGTTGCAAAGTAAATGTATAAATCACCTGCAGTTCCTAATTTACTTTTTGTATTTTCACAGTCAATTATTGTGTAGCTAACTATTACTACCTGAACAGGAATGATTTTCTTGCTTTTACTTTCATCGCTTTATTTGGAAAAGTCTGATTTCAGGAATAATCTAAATGTTGAAGAACAGGCCGGAAAACCTGGTCCTGGAGGACGGCTGACCTCGTGGCCTTTCGGCGTGTTCGTTGATCTTGAACTAGGACAATTTCTTTTCGAAGTTAAATAAACAGGACAAAACCAAGTAAAGTTGCATAAACAAAAAGTACTTTATTTGCAGAAATTTCTGGGCACAGCGACTAACAGGAAAGAAAATTCAAGCTGTGTGCAAAGAGCCATAATACACATACAATATTTATACCCTTTCTAGTAGGTGTTCACATGGGATGACCTAACTCTCATCCTATCAGAAGGTGCCAACACAAGATGTTCTCCATATTCTCACTTTGTGGCAATTATTTCATGTTCCGGGGAGGCTCACTCTACTATCTCGCAGCTGCAGGATCCATTCAAGGACATGCAGAATCACATAATTCTTCAGTCAGAGGTCACATTTGGAACGTTGTGAGTTATTGTGTTATCTGCAAGGTAAAGATGGTTTAACAGGCACACTAATTAAAAAGTGGTGATTTACAATAGTGAATTATAAGATGTGATTCAAAGTGTTAAAAATGGTGCAGTTGTAATTCAAAGTGTCAAAAATGGTGTGTTAACATACATGTACAGCATCAATGTGCTTAACATTGTGTAGGTCCTACTTCTGCAGCCACAACAGCCCTGACCTACTGAGTCATGGACTCCACTAGATCTCTTAAGAGTTGGGAGGTAAGGCTTCCATGGATCGAACTTATTCCTCCAGCACAGTCCAGAAATGATTGACTGGATTGAGATTTGGGGAATATGGAGACCATATTGAACCATTTCACTCTTGAACCATTTCTGCTTTGTGGCAGGGAGTAAAATGCAGGTGAAAGAATCCATCGCTATCAGGATGCACAACAATGCCTGGGCAGGTGGTACATGTCAAAGCAGTATCCACCTGGATGTTAGGACCTAAGGTTTCTTCGAAGAACATCCTCTGTAGTCTAGTTTTGGTGTGATGCACCGCGTTTTTCTAAGCCCTTTCTACCAGAACCAGCATTCTTTTGTTCAGCAGTCTGAATTATAGCAGCTCCTCTGTTGGATTGGACCACACGGTTCAGCTTTTGCTCTTCACCTGCATCATTGAATCCTAGCCACCCATGGTCCTGTTGCCGGTTTCTACACTTTCAGTTGTTGCCTAAAATACATAATATAATATATGACTCCCCCATGATGAAGAGAGTCAGTGGTCATAATGATATGGCTGATCACAGTATAGTTTAGTCACTTCTCCCCATTGAGAATGTCGTTAACTCAGTGAATGGATAAAAGTGTCAACGCTTATATTGGCAACCTGTCAACACACTCACCAGCAATCTGACAAAGAAATGAGGAAATTGTGGAGGAACACTCACTGCCAACTTGTACAGAAGAGTTTGTTCCAGTTTAATCCAATAATTTGTCAGATCAAATCCGTCAACCTTTCGCCAAAAGACCCATCGCAGAAAAATCGAGAGAGCTGAACATACCCGAAATATTTTACTATCCTCGTCGTTGCAGTCCTTCCTGGAGTTGTGCTTCCACGGGACTCTGAACTTGTTCTGGTCCACGTAGCGGAGCCCCGCGTACTGGCCCGTCTCCACTTGCTCCAGGAGCCAGCTGGCGAACTGAGGTTTGGGAGGGCTGACAGGAAAACAGATCGGCGTGAAACGAGGCAATAGCAGACCAGAACGAACATACTGTAACATGCTGATTCCCGAAAGTCAAGACAACACTAATGTTTCGGAGAGGGAGCGACAAAGACAGTGTTTCTCCCTACCTTTGCATTTCTTTATCAGATCTTCCGCTTTTACGCGAGACGCTCCACGGAACAGCTCGGTCGTATTTATGGGGAAATAAACCCGTGACTGTAAGTAAGGCTGGTTTTACGTCTCCACCCCCCGGTGAGAGGGTCGTCTGGTCGGTTCTGACGAGGGGGTGAGTTCGATACAGATGGAGGCGAGGAGACGTCCGCCTTTTAACGCTTCTCTCTCTCCTCCTGCTTCATCGCGTCATCCTGATGTCGTCATCCACGTGTTTCCAGTATTAAACCTCGATGACGGACGTTTGGCTCCTTCGCTGAATCTGACAGCAGGATTAATTTATTCTACCGAGTTTTATAACATTTCATTTTTGTAACAGTTCCCTTTTCATTTTCAGTAAAAACAAGTTTCAAATGGCTTTTCTTTTTTATTTGATGTAAAGTTGGATTAAGTAGATGAACACATGAACACTAAATTCTTGCATGCAATATACAGTTCTGTGAAAAAAGTATTTTCTTCCTTCCTTATTTCTTCCATATTTTGTGTGTAAACTGTTGGATCTTCAAACTCATTTTAAGAGCCCTGTCAGACATTCTTTAAATTTTTAGAGTTACAGATTTTTAGCGGTTATAATGAGTCTTTTTGGCCCAGAGAGCAGCAAAGAATCCTGAAAAGCGTTTCAACTGGATAGTTTGTAACGTTCACACTGATTTTTCACCATGTTGTTAGATCTATTTTGGAAGATAATGTTTACAAAAGTAGATGATGTTTCTCACGGTCACAAATAACTTTGTAAGCATTCACATTTTGCTGTTCTTTAGCCACTTACCGCATTAAATCTGGATTTTTTTGTAAACATAGTGTACTGCTGATGAGACATATTATCCAACTTCATGTGTCTGTTTAAGTATTTATTTGGTTGATAATAATCGGTCTTGGTGTGTCTTAGTCAAGCAGCGCAATTAATTCATGCATTGCTGCAGCTTTTCCAAAGGGTCACACAGGTCCTGTTCATATTGGTTAACATCTTTTGGTCAATATATATAATATAACCATTTAAATTTCTCATTTTGTTTTTATTCAGGTTACCATTTTTTATATCATGCTATTCTTCAGTGTATGTAACATGCAAAGACAAATTAGACTCTCCTTATTCCTTCCGTTTGGTAAATCAAACCAGGATATCTCAATCTAGACAGTGTACACATCATGTGACCAATCACAAACACGGACAGGTCCAGCAGCAGCAGTAGAGTGGCCTATTTCCCCTATGAGGTGGTAAGAAGAACTGAAAGATAGAATTGATACAAAAAAGTAACAAGAGGACACAAGAACAATAAAGAAAATACGTACTAAAACTTATTTAAAGTGGTTTGTTGAAGACCGAACCTCAATGCTACCTCGCTAAGCCCCAAGTCTTGCTTTGTGGTTGAAACTACCCTCCAGATCCATCATTAGATGTTGAGGCACATAGACTAATAGCCATAAACCAATGGAATGTGTTACAATAATGTACATAAGTTATCCCATATTTACTTCTTTACATTCTTTTATTCTTTGTAAAGCTTAGCATGACCATATAAATGTTTATATGTGTGTGTCAGTGTCTTGCTACGCATTGAGTTATTTTTCAGGGACTTGACATTAACGATAGGAATATCAAGAGTGATAGCAGAAGGTCACTTGAGCAGGACGTGACCTTTGAACTGCTGAGGGATGTAGGAACGTGTCTGGTTCTTGCTTTTACAGGAGAAAATTCCTTAACAAGAAGAAATTATTACTCTTTTATGACATCATGCCACATGTGTTGTATTACCGTAGTTTTCTATCCCCCATCCTTTAACAAATAATGTAAACGGGGCACGCCCCAAGAAAATAAAAGAGGATTCGGCAGAGCCATGCCTCAGAGCGGGTTGGAGATCTGTAACTGAGCACATCTCTGTACGTTCTCCTCGCGAGTAAAAACTACAACTGTTGTCTTCTCTTGTTTGTGTCTGTGTTTTCAATGTTCCAGGTTGTTTGAACCTGACAGAATGCTTCTGCAACTACTGCACAACTTGACCAAGAAGCAGCTGGTAGCCAAATTAAGACACTAAAACTCCTCACAAAGCATGGAGGGTTCCACCCAAAGTCCAGAAAACTGTGGACAGACAAGAGATTGTAACGGAGACACAGATCTCTGCCAAGGCCACAGAAAATCTTGGAATCAGTGCGTTGATCCAGATTTTCTTCCAAACCTCATTACCTGTTTTCAATCTGAATGACATTTTTTTCAAAATTAAACTGAAATCTGTGTTGCGTGTTTAGACACATGCTGCTAACTAGCAAATAAAAAGTAAAACAAGCATAACCTTATGGCTGAACTAATTAATGTGCTGTCATAGGGGACTTTCAGAATACTGCAGGTGGGTGTTTGTGTCATGTGGCTGAGACAGAGTATTTATAATGAGTAGGGATCCTCTTATTTCCGTGGCGTCCATGTTTGTCGATATTTTAATCTTATTCAGTGTTTTTAACAGCTGGGAACACTCTTCGTTGCCTTATTTTAAATGATGAGTATCACAGAACCTACCTCTGCTTGTTAGATTAGAACTGCTGCCTACAGACTGACGGTGTCCTGACCACAGACTGCGTTACAGAAACATCAAAACACATGAGTAATTTGCTGTATGAAGAGGATTCAGATGTCATGAATGGAGAAGTAATACACTTTCTAATGGAGCGTTTCCCTTTTCCTGCTCGCTTGAGTTGTCATAGATAACCCCTGCAGAAAACACACTCTTCAGTACAGCTCCTGGGGAAGGATGTGGCCTGAACACTGAAAGATCAGGCAGAAGGTTCACATCCTATTTCGTACTTTCATTCACAATTTCAACATTTAATATCGGTTGCGTCATCTAATCTGTAAAGCTAAATGTTAAAACAGATGTTTTTGTATCGGGGGAGGAAGCAGGTCATCCCCATATAAGGGCCCAGAAAAGCTGTTCTGAATAAATTTTCTCATTTCCTAGTTTGGCCTGTAAATAAATAAAACTAATAATACATAGATGTATCAAATTTATCTGCTAACACACAATTATAAATCTGCATATTTGTCTCAAAATGCAGTAATACATCTAAAATTTCTTTTTAAATGGGAATTTACTAGTGATTCAAATTAGATGCAAGTCTCCTTCCTCATTTATTCATTCCTCAATCTCTTTGCCTACTACTTAATATCTGTCAGCGTAAATATTTATAATTCTTATATCCTTATGATAATAACTAGCAGGAACCTGTGGAAATTCCACGATAAAACAATAATATCAGACTTTGTTTGTTTTCTTTTTTCTTCGCCTTCTCAAAAAAACAAACCGCCGTGTCCGACGAAGCCGTAACGGCTCCGTGTGTGTGGGACGGACGAATGTGAAGACGAAGGCCGCTTTGGCGTTACGGTCATAGACGCCGGCTTCTTGAGTTTGGTCCTGGTGAATAAAGCATCGGTGTTCCCCACATGACAACGTGAGGTCCATCCCAATCAAAGAATATAAACCGCTATGTTTGACGAAGCCAAAACGGCTCCGTAAGTGAGAGACACTGACAAATGTGAAGACCAGAGCTAACTTGGCCAGCGGCCCGAACTTCCGGGTAAACGCCGGAAGCATGACAGTGTGAGGTTTTCAAGTGAGCTTATTGAAATATATAGGTGGGGATAATAATAATTATAGCGCTTTTCTTGACATTCAAAGTTGCTTTTACATTGGATCCATTATTCATTCAGTCCTCATTCATACTTGGTGATGGTAGAATACGTGTGTAGCCACTAGGGGTGGGCGGATCGATCCAAATATCAAAATTATCGATACCAACCTTGGACAAACTGCTGGACATCATGGACAATGTCAGCCACCCTCTGCACACCGTTACCAACAACCAGAGGAGCCTGAGAAGCCTGACCAGCCAGAGGCTGCACCTCCCAACATGCAGGACAAACAGACTGAAGAACTCCTTCATCCCCCGAGCCATTAAACTACTCAACTCGTCTCTGGGGGAGTTGAAGAAGAAGAAAGTCCACACGAGAGCTGAGGGATGACACAGACAATACAGTACACTACACTAACAATACAAACATTAGAGACATTTCACTATACCCATACTTAACCAGGCCTGTTTTTTTTTTATTTCTATGCCTATTTATGAGTTTCTATTTGTATATTCTTGATGGGTTATTTATTACTCTTTCTATTTTGGTGTTGTACTACTTTCTATGTGCTGGTGCTTTCTGTGTGCTTGTTCTGTGTTTTGTGTACTTACTGTACTGTGTGCGACGGAGAAATTAATTTCCCTGACAGAACCTCCTGAAGGGATAAATAAAGTTATACTCTACTCTATACTCAAAGCAAGTACTTGGATCGGATCTATTGTCCTGGGATCGATACTTCGCTCCTCTACCTATTTCCTCAAAGCGCCGTTTCTCTGTGCAAATAGCGCACCCCCCCCCCCCCCCCCTCTCTCGCCCAGCGCCCCCTGCTACTCTCTGCCTGAGTGAGTGACTCAGGCCACGTCCACACGATGCAGGAACCTTTTGAAAACGCAACTTTTTTTTTACCCGCCACACGACAGCGTTTTCAAAAAAAAAAAAAACATCTCCGTCCACACATAAACGCATCAGTGCGTTGATCAACACGTGTATAAGCAGAACAATTCGGAGAACGACAGGAGAGAGGACCGGGACTTGTTGGAAATTCATGCTGGTCCTCCTGAAGTTGCGTTTTCGTTCCGGATATCTGCGTTGTCACGTGGACGGAAGGCGTAAACGCAACAAAAAAGTTGCGTTTTCAAAAAGTTCCGTCATCAACTTTTTGAAAACGCTGGCCATGTTGCGGTGTACCGCAACTTTGTTTTACCCGGGGGGCGTGTCCCTGGGACCAAAACCGCTGTGACGTCACGCATGTGACCCGAATCTACATGTACAAACGGAGCTAAAACCGGCTATTTTCTGATGTATAACGGCTCCACGTCGAAGATGCATTGATAAACATGCTTTGCATTTAAACATTTGTTCGTCTGTTTCTTTATTTATGTGTCATAAAGTTTATATATGTATTTATTCATTCATTCACGTTCCTCGCCAAAGACGCCGACGCCAGTTCTGTGTCAGACCGGGATGTGCTGTCTGCTGGTGGAGAACTCAGTGATGGAGGTCATCCTCCAGGAGGAACACTGTGAATTTCCGCCCGAGGCTTTTCAGTCAAAAAAATCAACAATACCCAGGTACACAATGTAATTGGGTATCAATTTTAGGAGATTGGTTCAATGGTTATATGTTCACCCAGTTGAAAAAAATCTTTTACTGTTTTACTAAGGGCTGCAGCTATCCATTACCCAAGTAATCAATTCATCTATTGATTAATTCTATTACTAAAGTAATCACATAAAAATACAAGGTTCACAATATGTTATTGATATTGTTCTTTATGTGACTACTTTCCTATTTGGTCTGAATTGTAATGATATAAATAAAAGTTATATAGTGAATGAGAAGAAACACCATTTTCATTAGTGTAATATTTATAACCCCAAAATTTAGTCTCGCATAATCTCTAACTTATTGTGAACCATGTACATTAAAGTGTTAAACAAACATTAATGCCTGAAATAACATAAAGTTCCATTGCTGCTTTTTTTGGTTTGACTCTCTTGACTTTTTGTTATGAAACAGTTATTGTAGTAGAAGTATTTAATTTTTTTTATACTATTAAAGTTTGCGTTGTAGTTATTTAATAAAAAATAAAACATTTTTATTGCCGAACATCTTTTTGTGCAGTGTTTATCACAATTATAATAAACTAACTCAAAGGGGGGGCGGTCAATTATTCAATGATCACGACATTTCCAAGCAAAAAGTATCGGTATCGTTCGATACTACCCTGTATTTACTTGGTATCGGATCGATACCACAATTCCCAGTATCGCTACAGGTGCCCTGGGGCAGACTGACGGAGGCGTGGCTGCCAATTTGCGCCAACTGCCCCTCCGACCACCACCGCAACAATCACACACATACACACACCAGCGAGTGCCTCACTGGAGGCAAGGAGGGTAAAGTGTCTTGCCGAAGGACACAACAACAAATGACTCGGTGGGAGCGGGAATCGAACTGCCGATCTTAAATATTGGACGACCTGCTCTACAACTGAGCCACTACCGCCCCTCACATCGACCCTTGTGTATAGTACCACATATTGAAAAGTTAATAAAATGTGAAAATGGATTCTACTTATTTGTTGTTCAACATAAAATAACATCATCTACTCATATAGTAGTAGTAGATGATGTGCATTGGATTCACGTACATTTCAACAAATATGCATTTGTGTTATGACTCTAATCCAATACATTTTCTATGTCTGCATGATGTACGTATCTTGTCTTGAATGACACATCATATTCATAAACTGTGCTGGAAACAAAGAGAGATGCACAAATTCTGAATGCTCGATCCAGAAAACCAAGGTTTGATACCTCTCTGTTGTCAGATTTATTTAACAAAATATTTAACTGAAAGTTAAAAATTAGTATTTTGTAAGAATGTACATGAATCCAAATCCAATCTATTCTACTGCACTGATACCATGCTTAAAAAACCTTCTACAAACACGCCCAAACAGGTTTCACCTTTCTTTGTTATTCTTGTGGGCTTGACTTGATTTCTTTGTGTGGGCGAGACTGAGAGAAACTCACAAAAACTCATCCTGTTCCAGATGGTTTTGCTCAGTCACATACTTCACCTCTCACTGTGAATTTAGACTGCCCAAAAGTTATCATTAATGGCAAATATTACCTTGTGAACCATCACTGTTGGGTGGGCATTTTGGTTGTTCTTAAGTGAAACAAAAGTTCTTTAATGCTGAAACAAAAATTCTCACGTGACTATGGATCAGATTTGGTCAACAAAAAACAAACAAACATGCACCATAAAATTCTCTAAGCATTTCGGATGTCAGATACTGGTATGGGTGCAACATCAAAGAAAGTACTATTTGGGAGGATTTATAGCGGGGAATTTTTAAAAAAATTTCCCCACTGTGGGCTGAACATCTTCTCTTAGAGGGTTTTCACTTCTCTTTACTTCTGCGCCCTCTACTGTTGACAGGGGAAGGCCAGACAGCAGTGGAGAGACGGGGAACCCCCGGTTCAGAGTAGGGGTCGCCACACAAATCGCATCTGTTCAGCAACAAATATGAGACAATTCTGTCATCAATTCTGTCAAATACAACCGTGGATCAGGTCGACTTAGAAGGTTGATCTGTGCTATCTCAGGCAAGTGGGAAGTCCCCCTTTTCTTCTGCTTAATATTATCAATTAGTTTGGTCAGTTTTACATTAAAAAGATGAACAAAAAATATGTATTACTTTTAAAAAAGATACCTAAAAAGAAGTAACGGTGGCGAATTGACGCAATGTCCATTTTTTAACATGAGCCTGTGTCTCAGGAAGGTGCCCACCCTCTGGAAGACGTCGTGCATCGTTCCAGTTCCTAAAATGAACCGGTCCAGCGAGATGAACGACTTCCGACCGGTGGCGCTTACATCGCATCTAATGAAGACTCTGGAGCGGCTCTTCCTCAGTCTCCTCAGGCCTCAGGTACAACATGCCAGGGTCTCCTTACAGTTTGCCTACCGGGAAAAGGTCGGTGTGGAGGATGCGGCACTGTGAGCATCCTTTTTCTGGACTTTTCAAGTGCCTTCAACACCATCCAAGCCCTGTATCCTACAGGACAAACTCTTAAAAATTCGACTGGACCCCGGCCTGGTTGCTTGGATCCATGACGACCTCACCAACAGACCACAGTTCGTCAGGCTAAAGAACGCCACGTCTGATACTGTGGTCACCTGCATCGGTGCTCCACAGGGGACTGTCTTGTCTCTTCATCTCCTCTCTCTGGGGGAGATGAAGAAAAAGGGGGTTCACACGAGAGCAGAGGGATGACGGAAACAATGCACCAAACATTGTAAACAATATGCACACTATTATAATATAATATTCAGTCCATGCCTATCCAGGTTTATTCATGCCCTTTATTCCTAAACCCATTTAAGCCCATTTAAGTCTTTGTATTTGCATATTCCTTTATTTAGTGAGTTATTTATTATTTTCTCTGTCTGGTGGGTTATTATTTATTACTCTTTCTATTTGGTGTTGGCATTACTTTGTGTGTGTCTTTTCTTTCTGTGCACGTACTGTGTGGTGTGTAATGTGACGGAGAAATTAATTTCCCTGATGGACCCTCCTGAAGGGATGAATAAAGCCCGACTCTACTCTCTACTCTCTCTACTGTATGTCGGTCGGACACCTCTGAGGTGTTTTACCATATTCGGCCGCCAGAGGGAAAAAGTGTCCGCGTTTTATTGCACCACGGTCTTCACGTCTCAACTTAGTCTAATTGCCCAAAGTTAGTAATCACAACGTTCAAAAAATAAAAGCCCGCTTCGACTGCCGTGCGTCAAAATTGAATGAACTATCATGTGGATAACAGAGAAAATTATGCAAAGTGGGGAAATGCGCAGTTTTAGTTTTATGATGCCGCATTTCTTCTAAACTGTCCAGTCAGACGTGGTGCTGAATCGCTGCATCCGCACGTCTGTTGTAACTTGTTTGCATGTATTTGTTCCTCCACCAATCCGCGACGCACACAATAGAGAAGAACTAATACAATCAACCGTCTCCAACCATCTCGGACGCCTGGATGTCATAAATATGATGTTTACCTTTAAATTTAACGGCGCAAGTGTGGTGTGCTGTAATTGTTGTGGTCAGAGACACGCTTGCAATTAAATTTACTCTGTAAAGCAGTAGCCTGGAAACAGGACAGCACGTCCTTGGAATTTGTGATCGTAAAGATCCAGAGGAGAAAGATGGCCAAGGGGTGGAGAAAGATAATTTGAAGACTTGCCAGGGGTACATAGTCCAACTCAAAAGGCATTTCAAAGAACCAAAACATTCACTTTTTTCATTCTCTCTTCTTCTTCTTTTTTTTTTTTTTTTCCTCTTTCGCTGTCCTTTTCTCATTTCTTTTCGTACGGAGCAGGCCGTTTGAATCCACCAATGGGCCTTCAAGTTAGAGACATTGGAATGTAAATGAGCCCAGCGCGTGCTCCCGGCGCAGTGAAAGCTCGGGATTGTTTATTGAGCTCCGGGAGCCACGCGCCTGGCCCGGGGGAGGCGACGCGCAGAAGAATCACACAGCGGGGGCGGGGCCTCACGACGAAGCGTGCGTCTCCAAAAAAAAAAAAAAAACAGAAAAAAGAGGGGGGGGTAGGTGGGTGGGGTGTGTGTTGGGGCGCGTGTTGAAAAAGAAGAGTGCTGCCAAAGTTTGGGCCAGATCGGCTCGTGGAGTAAAGCAGTCAAGAGGACTAGTGTTGGCCACACGGTCCCCACGCGAAGGACACGAGAGCTGTGCACTGATAACCCTTTTCTTTGCTCTTTTTCCACTTCGCTCGCATCCATCTCTCCACGCGAACTGTCAGCGGGATGGAAACCACAACCATCACCACCACGCAGACCGCGTTCACCTTTGGACTTACAGAAAGACGCGCCAGCCTCAGCCTGCACGCTCCGGCGCATGACTGCGCGCTTCCTGCCGCGCACCCCGATACCGCCATCGCCGCCGGGTTGCAAAGTAAAGCCAAGGTGCTGAAGAGACAGCGCTCCAGCTCCCCCGAACTCCTGCGTTGCAAGCGGCGCCTGAGCTTCAACGGCCTCGGCTACTCCATCCCTCAGCAGCAGCCGGTGGCCGTGGCCCGGCGGAACGAAAGAGAGAGGAACCGGGTCAAACAAGTCAACATGGGTTTCCAGACGCTGCGTCAGCATGTGCCCAACGGCGCTGCCAACAAGAAGATGAGCAAAGTAGAGACGCTGAGGTCTGCGGTGGAGTACATCAGGGCGTTACAACAACTTCTGGACGAACACGACGCCGTGTCAGCAGCGTTCCAGTGCGGGTTACCATCCCCAACAATTTCCAACAGCTACTCCGCCGACCCCGAGTCTCCTCATTCTACCTACTCGTCAGATGAAGGCAGTTATGAGCCTCTGAGCTCAGAGGAACAGGAGCTGTTGGACTTTACAACCTGGTTCGACAGGTACTGAGGCGGAGCTTGAAAACCGCACACCAGAGTCTGTGCGTAAATGGTAACAAAGACAAGACAGAGGCATCAGATCGATGTTGGAAGAGATCTACCTTACTTCTTTAACCCGTGCAGCTTCTGCAGCAAAAAAAGCAATCGTAAGAGAGAGAGAGAGAGAGAGAGAGAGAGAGAGAGAGAGAGAGAGAGGGAGCCTCATGATGCACAGGGCTTCCTGAGGTCCCCACCAGGAGGAGGGAGCTAGACTCCGTGTCACGTTGACGCGTGGAAGTCAGGAACTGTTGATGTGATGTTTGAATAAGTGCAATTAATTCGTGACTCAGCAGACTCTTCAAAGACAGTCCAGCAGTTCGAGACTTTGACGAGTTGTTTCCTCAGAACAGGGTTACCATCCTCAGCTGCACCACAAAAGATGATGCGCAAACGGACGTTTTGGTGACCTACACATCCCTCCTTTCGTAAATGCATCATAGAACAAAATCTTGTAACGTGAAGACATATTTTTATACGAGTAAAAAAAGCAGTGTTCTTGAACAACGGTCTGCCGCTCCTAATGGGGATGCAGCTGTCAGTGAAGCAGTGAGGTGACATGTAGGAGTTGTGCGGCTGGACGCACCAGCACCACTCGCTACCTGTGACAGATTGTAGTTGTTTGGTTTTTGAATAGGCTAGGTGGTCAGCAGACCTTTATTGATGTATGCACTTGTTATCCTGAAGTGTAAATATTCAATTTTAACATATATATTTTGTGTAAAACAAGTTTTATAAATAAAAATGAATCTATTTATATTATATATGTTTTACTGGTTTGGTTCTTCAGACTTATGTTCAACATGTTTATGCTTTGATGTGTGTGTGTGTGTGTGTGTGTGTGTGTGTGTGTGTGTGTGTGTGTGTGTGTGTGTGTGTGTGTGTGTGTGTGTGTGTGTGTGTGTGTCGGAGGTGGGTATTGGTGGAGATAATTGAGCAAACTAGGGAGCTTCTATTCAAAGCCCATGTGTGACCTTTTCCCGACTTGGTTGGGCATACGGGGAAAATTGCGCAGCTGGGTGAACACTCAATAACCATTATGGACGATCTCCCTCTACAGCGCTTTGTGTGCATTCGGGAAGGGGGGGAGATTAATATTACGTTTCATGCATTTCATTGTTTCTTTTGCATACTCTGCTTTTACCCTATAGCCCAGAGGTCCCGTGGCAGAGGGCGAGAGGAGGAGGGCTGCAATTCACTCTTCTCAAAGGGTATAGAGACGTTGAATTATGGCTTGAAGAAAGTCAGCAAGACAATGAGACGGGTCAAAATTGTTATTGCCCGATTGAGATCAATCTAAATAAAACCCAGGGTTGTCGACCAGTTGTATCTCCAACTGTGTTTTTCATGGCGCACACAGCCCAATCAAAAAGCCGCTCTCCTGCGAAACGGGGAGCGCAAAAGCACAATGTGGGCACTATTGTGTGCGCCTTTGCGCCTCATTATGCCAATTATGGAAAATCTTCTATTGTAACTAAACACTGATGCCAAATTCAATGAATCAGAATTAGAAATAAAGAGTTTAATTTCAACTGGTGCTCTGCGTGGGAGTGGAAAATTGGGAACAAGAGTGTCTGATTAAATTAAATTACAAAAGACTTAAACAAATAAACAGAAGACATCGAATTGATGTCAGTCAAATAAAAATAAAACAGTTCTTGACTTGTTCTTTGACAACATGAACTATCTTACCACAAAGTAACGGACTACGGAATAAGAATCTTCTCCTCTTACAAATACACGTCACACCTCTCTCAAACACACACACACACACACACACACACACACACACACACACACACACACACACACACACACACACACACACACACACACACACACACACACACACACACACACACACACACACACACACACACACACACACACACACACACAGCCTACAGGTGTAAGCCACGTGCCTGTGCTCGGTGACCAACGCTCTGACGCTCTCATTGGTTAGTGGCTCGCGCATGTCAGGGAGTGACAATATCAGACAAGTGATAAATGACATAATTTACGATCTACTTTATCACCTACCACGTCAATGCAGCTCAAAAAGACAAATCAATGTTAAACGAAAAATACCCTGCTGCTCCATTATTACAGGGTTGAAATGGCGCTTGTGTCCCTCTGCGTTCCGCAAAGGCCAGGGCGCAGAGTGAAAACAAGTCCCTGCTTCTTGTCCTCTGTAAGATGGATATGCATTTCCCCCCTCGGCACATAGGGAGAAAATAGATGCATTCATGTCATTTTGTCCCAGTGTCTTTTTCACTTTGACAACACATAAAGGCGATGCATATTTGATCTAATCCGACGGTGGATGAAGAACCGTGCGCAAAATCATGTTAAATGCATAAACTATTGAAATGTCAAATGTGCCCTAATCTAGATTACAATGTTGTGCTAAATTTCCCCAGAATGTGGTGGCAAAGGGTCATCTGTTGTTTTCAGTGCGGTCAGCCACTGACTTTAAGCCCACTGGCTTGAACGGCAGGTAATCAATTTTTCAGTACATGCATAAACTGTTCATTACTGATTGATGGTTTTGATTTGTGAATAACTTCCATTTCTTTATATTTTGTGCCCATCAAAATAGAAGAAAACAAACAAAAAACAGCCATTAGTGTACGTATAATGTATGCTGTAATGTATACTTTCTAACATTTTTAAAGTAAACTGACTAATCTGGTTTATGTGAATGAAAAGAGACTTAGCTTTCCTACATAGGTTTATGTATAAAAGCTGACAATGCATCTCGAATGAAGCCTTAAATGAAATTGTGTTGACACATTTCAAACCTTAAAGTTTTAAGTCTTGAATAAAAAAAAACCTCTGAAAGTTTTTTAGAATAAAAATTAGAAGCTAAGAAGTTGTTGTTGGTTGTGCATGATGTGATTATGACTGTTACTTCACAGTAAAGAGGTTCTGACAGTGTAAACGGCATAACCTGAAATGGTCTGAAATAGCTGAAATGTATTTCAGCTATTTCAGACCATAATCTCACCTGTTTGTCATCTGATCTGTTTAACAAATCACAACCCTCAAATGTAACAAACATTTAATCTCATTTAATTATTTCCTTAGAGTTACAGCGATGAAGATACAAACAGGATGTCAGACAGCAGAGCGGAGACCTGAGACAGATGAAGTGTGTAACCTTGAGCAATGTTTAACAGGTGTGTTAATGGTTAAGCAGACAATCTTTTGACCTGTTCAGCATTGATTGAATCCAGAGCAGAAATAAAAATAATATGGATGTACCAACGCCGATAACATTGGTTCTTGTTCAGGATAATAAAGACCTTCAAAATTCAAAACTCACTCCTCTCCTTAATATACAGTATTTGGGCAGTTTTTGGTGCTGTGGATGCTGCTGAAGCCCCACCCCCCTTCTTTTTTGTTAGAGAATAATTTTCACAGTTGACATTAAGTTTTTCTTTTAAGTTGAAAGGAGCCAAATCTCACACCTGTATAGATGCAATTACTTACTGTAATGAGGTTGGCCTTTAAACAGCATTCTCAATTGGGTGATTTCTTGGATTCAAATCCAGACTTAATCATTGACATTTTTTATTTCCTGGAAAAGGGAGATGTATGTAGTGAGTGATTCATTGTACCTAAATTCTGATAAAAGAGAATAATCATGTAGGTTTTGCAGTCTCACATTGTAAATTAACTGGTCATCACTGTGCTGAAGGAAAATATGTGGATTGTTTGTCTCTTTGCTAAACCCTGTCCTTCACATTTCATTTTATCATTTGTCCAAGGGCAAGAAAACATAGAAGGGCCACTCCAGTGTGCTGGAAATCTTCTCCCCCAAATGAAAAGTCTTGCTGAATAGGGGTTCTGCTCACAGCTGCCTATTCACTATCACTTTCTGACAAAAAAGTCAGTCATTCGACTCATGTTTTTCGTCTTTTTCCAAAAAGAAATTGTTCTCTTTTGAATGCAGCAGTGCAGCACTTTTAACTGACACCTCTGTATGAGTCTGAATAGGCCCTAAACTTCAGACAACCCAGTAGAGGAGGAACCCAGCTCAGGCCTGAGTAGTGGATGGATGGAAGAGGTGGGGATGTGTGTTAGGGTGGAGGTGGCAGGGGCTGTGATTTGCATGGGCCATTGTGCTGCACAAGTTTGGGTGCTTTTTTCTGGCTGAGGCCTTTTTGGCCATTTACTTCCACTCTGGCTGGCTGTGGCAGGCTGTGAATAGTCTCTGCTCGGAGGAGACACAAAGGCGCTTTTGTGCTATGGCCGCACCATATTCATCATGTAATGCCTGTAAGACAAATCTGATTGGACGTCTCTGTCACTTTGATGTGGGTCCAGAGCGCGAGTGGCCCTGAGATTGCTAACTTCACTCTCTGTTGCCTATTCTGCAGTATTGATATGGGGGCGGAGGCAAAGGGGAGAGGAGAGGTGGCTCTGGGGGAGAGGGAGGAGGGACAAGGGAGAGCAGACAGGGGGCAGTCCTCATTATTTGCAGGAGCAAATTCATAATAAATTTCCCCATTCTACAAAACCGGGTCGAGATGATTGACACTACTTTACGCCAGGCTGAACAAAAGCCTTGATTTGAGCAGAATACCAAATGAATGGGCCGAGTGTGGACTCAATTCAAACTATTTTAATCTCTCTCTGTCCTCCCTTATTTCTCCTCTCCCCCTCTCTCCCCCCTTTCCCTCACACGTATCCTTTTCCCCCCCCCCAACCAACTCTCCTGCATCTTTTGTCTGAAGCATTCTTGTTTTACAGGGTAATTCTACAGCAACGGATGTGCTAATTGTGCTAGGTTAAACTGGATGCTGGTGGACTCCTGTGATACAGAGCTCATTCTAGCCTAATGACTGTAATGATGGTTCAGAGAGTCTGCAGCCTGGAGTGGACTGCTTGTCCAGTTCAAAAAGGATTAAAAAAAAAAACCCCTGTGTGGCCTGGCTGCAAACAGAGAAGTGGGGAGCTGAAGGAGGGACTCTGTTTTTTGAAAAAAATACAGGAAAGCGATGAGACGATGAAAAACTGTCTCACTATGTGACGGCAGGTTGTTTATGTCAGCAAACATGAGGCAGAAGAAATACGAATGAACCACCAAGACTAAATAGTACTTTGTCTTTTTTATTTTTTTTATTTCTATTTATTTATTTTTTGAGAAAGGCACATCGGAGATAAAAAATGATAAAATTCTATCAAAGAAACTCCCATATAATCTAAGTTAAATACTGTGCAGGAACTATTTTTGTATGCAGGTTTAAGTCATTCAAAAGGTGATACTCATCTTTTTACGATTCACATTCACATATGTACCCGATTACACCTGAACATGAATAATTATGAGCTGCACAGACACACATAAAAATATTGTTATGCATGAGGGAACAATATGTTTTTTTGAATAAAATAATAATGAATACATAATAATAAATGAAATAAATAAATAATAATAGCAAATATTTTATAGTTCAGCTGGAATCATTCATTCATTCATTTTCCTACCCGTTTCATCTGCTTGTGTGGGTCACGGGAAGCTGGAGTCTATCCCAGCTTGTCTTAGGGCGTGAGGCGGGCAAAACTCTGGGCGCGACGCCAGTGCACCGCAGAGCTACACAGAGACATACACACACACACACACACACACACACACACACACACACACACACTCACACACACACACACACACACACACACACACACACACACACACACACACACACACACACACACACACACACACACACCTGCCCCTCCTGTTAGCTCGTCGTTGAAATGACTTTACTCTTTCTTTCTCATTTGCCTCCACAGACCTGCTGTCATTGTGAACTCACCCTCATTGTCCTGTCCTGCCTTCACTTTTTTTTTTGTGTGTGTGTGTGATGACACAAGATGTTAAGTCAAGACAGAAACAGAAAGGTAAACCCCTTTAACTGTCTTTCTTTAACATGTTGTGTCTGGGCTTGCTGTGTGTTTGTATGTGTTTGTCTTTTTGTTTGTGTGGTTAAATAGCATTCATCCACAGCTCTGCTGTGATCAGGTGCATTCCTTCACTCAACAATCCGTTGTGTGCACGTCTCACAATTTGTGCACGCATGGGTTGGTGTGCATTTCTAATGATTATCTGCATGTCAGAGGTCACACCTAAAGGGCGCGCACACACACACACACACACACACACACACACACACACACACACACACACACACACACACACACACACACACACACACACACACACACACACACACACACACACACACACACACACACACACACACAGTAATGTCCTGGGGTCCTCAGCAGGTTGGAGCCTGCCCATGGAGAACCTGTTCACAGTGACACACCTACAACATGGCCTCATCAGCTCCTGACACGCATCGCCCTCAGGTTCACATCACATGCTTAACTCCTCCATTGTTCGAGTTAGACAGACAATAATTATATATGCGTGTAATACTGAATTCGAGTGAACCTTTATTAGCGTTAAACCACAGATTCGTTTAAACTCTGTGTTCTATAAATGCATCGAAAAGTCATGACCAGCTTTGGAACAGTTATGACTCCTGCACAACCACCTTGAGGGTATATTTTTCTGGTCTACTTTTATGTAATAGAGGTTGGGGTTTCTTTGCATATTCAGTTTCTACATACAAATCATATGAAAGATGCATTTTATCCTCTGATTAACCAACTCTAAAACAGTTCACCTAGAAAATTTTGTTGTACTTTTTCAGGTAACTTTTTAATTCAGATGTTAATTAAAAAAAAATCATTTTTAGAAAGCCTTTTCAGCATCTTGCTCTTTTCTTCATCTTGTGCTCTGACACATGATTACACGGAGCTAATTTGCATCAGTGCAACTGAAAAGATGTCACCTTCCTTCCAAAGGCTTTACGTTAAAACAAGTTTTTGTCTATCAAACGTAACACATGATTATTACTGTGGATGTTCTCTGACTGTCTTTCTGCCTTTCTCAACTAAAAATAGATAGATAGATAGATAGATAGATAGATAGATAGATAGATAGATAGATAGATAGATAGATAGATAGATAGATAGATAGATAGATAGATAGATAGATAGATAGATAGATAGATAGATAGATAGATAGATAGATAGATAGATAGATAGATAGATAAAACTGGATAAACACCAGGAGAAAAAGAAACACTGACACCACAGGACTTACCACAAGACATACACTACACTAACAGACACATGCAGCGTGAACAGGACATATACTAAACTATAACTAAAATATAAACAGTATAAAATTAAAATATAAACAGTAAAAAATTAAATTAAAATATAAACAGTATAAAAGTGCCTACCCCCCCCACCACACACACACACACACACACACACACACACACACACACACACACACAGTCACACACACACACACACACACACACACACACACACACACACACAGTCACACTTAAGATATATACATACATACAAATCCACAGCTCCAGGCCCCCCCTGCACCCCACAACCTATTATCAGCAGAGGTGCCCTGGCTTACACAACCCCCCCCCCCCGAAACAAGGTAAAGAGAGGATTAGTCAGGACCATTTAGGAGCTCCTTTCAGGCCCCCATTTCATTTCATTAGCTTGTGACCTCTCCAGTTAATTATTTTGATCTGGCCAAAGGCTTGGTCTGCTTTTAATGATCCTGACTGACTCACTGCCCCCACCAGAAAGCACAATACTTAACACACCCATTGGGGCAAGGAAAAGGAGGAGTGAAAAGGAAGGAGGAGAGAAAAGAGAAAGATTGAAAGTGGCATTTACCAGTCACTGGCTGAGGCCGCATTAAAGGAACCTGGTGACGGAAGGGTGGCGTAACGCCCTCAGACTTTTTTTCAGAATATACTATTGTCCCTAATTGATGGAGTGGCTCTCCCTCCTAAGGGTGAAATCGTTTTAATCTGATGTCAGTGGAGAAAAAAATTCACTGCACCTCATTCTTAAAAATACCCCAAATGGGAAAAAAGGTGGTTTCCACGAACCGTTTATCTGAGTGCTACAGATTTGAGACAGTTTTTACACTTAATATCAAGTCATTCAGACACAGTTTAGTGGTGATGGTTGTAGTCACACCTTTTTAAAATATCTAATGTAGAGAGCGCGCGTGCGCTCGCAAGCACACACACACACACACACACACACACACACACACACACACACACACACACACACACACACACACACACACACACACACACACACACACACACACACAGACATATTTAACAAGTTTTATGGCATCCTCTCCTCCCCTCCCCTCCCCTCCTCTCCTCTCCTCTCCCCTCCCCTCCCCTCCTCTCCTCTCCCCTCCTCTCCTCTCCCCTCCCCTCCTCTCCTCTCCTCTCCTCTCCTCTCCTCTCCTCTCCTCTCCTCTCCTCTCCTCTCCTCTCCTCTCCTCTCCTCTCCTCTCCTCTCCTCTCCTCTCCTCTCCTCTCCTCTCCTCTCCTCTCCTCTCCTCTCCTCTCCTCTCCTCTCCTCTCCTCTCCTCTCCTCTCCTCTCCTGTCGATCCACCTGTCTTACTGTTTTGCTGTATTAATTCCCTGTATTTGTTCATCCTGTTGGCTTTCATCACCACACAGCACCATATTGAATGTAAACACAATAAAGTCTAAGCAACTTTGCCCTTTACAGCCATATGAGCATGTTATCAACACATTTTCTTCTCACCAAATGAGAAAAGTTTCATGTGAAAAGTTTCATCGGTGGGGCAAACCGGTCTGATGCTCATACAGTACAATTTTCTCCTTTTTTTCTTTCTTTCAAAGTCTGTGTTTTTGTGCCTTGTATTTTGTGGCGGGGCTACCGGACAGTTTACTCTGTCTGGCTATGCATGTAAAGAGTGTCCCCTCTTTGTTCCAGCCTTGGGCCCACAGCCAAGCTCCCCCTTCAAAACTTAAGCCACACTCACATGCACACACACACACACACACACACACACACACACACACACACACACACACACACACACACACACACACACACACACACACACACACACACACACACACACACACACTCACCGAGTACCCGGCTCACCCCTTTTTACTCTCTCAAATAACTCCCCGTCTCCCCCCATGCTGCCCTCAAATTGCATCTAACAAAAAAGAAGGATAGGGCTACAGAGACAAACATCACTTTAAAAAGCAGGTGTCCAGAACTTTTCTGTGTGCGTCGATTTCAAATGGAGACCCCTTAACCTCCATGCTTTTTTAGTGGGTGGCTGAGGTAGCCAGTTGCAGGCCTAATCAGTTTCATCGGACAATACAGGGAGGTTGAGGGCTGTCAGTCCTCCTTTCAGACACGAGCTCCAATGAAGCCGTGGCAGGGGAACCCCTGATTGATTAGTGCCTCTTTATTGAAGTGTGTGTGTGTGTTCATATGTGTGCATGTGTGTATGTGTGGCATAAGAGTGTGTCTATAGGAGTCCAGCCAGATAAAGTACTATAATTATGACTTTTTCTTTCTGTTGGCTGGTTAAAGCTGACAGAGAGGGTTCTTAGGGCTCACTTCACCCTCTCAGCCTCCTAAAGAGAGATTATTACTGGCTCTAAGAGATTGGGCTAGCTAGGCTCATCAGCGTGGCTTTATAGACGTGAGGGAAGGGTCGGGTCCAGGGTAGGACTCAGAAAAGACAAAAAAAGGACAGGGAGGAAGACAAGTCACTGTGTAATCCAATTTAACCTTATTCAGTGATGCCAAGGGACTGAACAAACAATGCATGTGCCCAGTTAGACAAATAAATGGAATCAGGCAAACGTTTTAGAGGGAGCAGTGTGATAGGTCACAGTTATCACTGGCACTTAAATGCATTATCCCCCAATAAACAAACAAACAAATACAAACCAGCTGGGGTTCAGACACATAAGTAAAAGTTGACTATGTGGCCGTGTCCTTAGGAGGTCTTATTTCTCTCTCTCTCTGGCTTTATCAGGTCATTGGCTATCAGTGTGTCTGCATCTCCATGTAGCACTGCTATTGTTCAATGACAGCTCCTATCTGCTGGACAGTTTGATGTGTGCATATGTGCACACGCATGTGTGTGTGTGTGTGTGTGTGTGTGTGTGTGTGTGTGTGTGTGTGTGTGTGTGTGTGTGTGTGTGTGTGTGTGCGCTCACCTGCAACATAAATGAAGTTTGTAATTGTTAGGACAATTTAATTTGCTTTCATCTGTAGATTTGCAATAATTATTAAAACCTTTAGGTCAACAAATAAACATATTCTGAAAATGTTATTGAGGCACAGGAGACACATAAAATCATAAAAGTGCTGGAAAGACCACGAAGAAGAGTGTTTTGTGAACTGGGATCCTGCAGCGATGCTAACTCCACCAGGCTGCAAAACCTTTAACTTTTCTAATTACTTTTAACTGAGAAACTGACATTTTATCAAAGCCAGTGACGTACAGTTATAAAATTAATTTTAGAATAATAATAATAAGATCCAACATGACATTAACATCTATTAACGTAAATTAGATTAAAACATGACACTGACCACTGATCAGAATCGGGTTATTTTAATTTCATCAGAGAACCAGTGAAGGACTGGGATGAATGAAATGACTGCATGAAATATCATCACTTCCTGCATTTTCCCAGATTAGATATTTATCTGGAATGTATAGAATTGTGTGCTATAATGTTCCACATGAGATCACAGTGAGCTGTAATCGCCAACATCTAGCTAGTTCATCCTTGAGTCCATATGGATGCTTGTGTTTTATTTGAAAAAATTCCTTCAGGGTGAAGTGTCCACAAGAATGAACTGGACAGAAGGACATGTTTGGGTCGACAGGTTTCACCTGCTAGGAGTCATAAAAATAACCTCAATTCAAAAATACTCCCGCGGATGTATGTATTCCAAATCTTTTCAGGAAATGTTTCCTTCTGAAATTGTTGAAAGAAAGAATGCTATGTCAACATACTTAATATGTTAATACTTAATACTTAAAATAATATGCATTTTACTCCAGGCATTTCCAATTTCATTGATTTGAGCATTAAATGAGCATCATCCGTTTGTAAGTGAAGGCTTCATTCACAAGTAACTTCCCTCAAACAAATGTAACTGAGTACAGTCCAAATACAGTCCAAGTCCAAAGTACACAGAAGCCAAAAGTAGTACTATTTTGCTTCTAAGTAAAAGAACTGATGTTCAGTAATGACCACACTCACCCTACATGCAAATATAAAATACACAATTAACGTGTCTGTGTGTTCAGATCTTATTTCTGTTCCACATTGTCCTCAGAAGTAAACGAGAATGCTTCTGTTTCACCCAGACACCCAGAAGAGGTAAAATTATGTAACAGACAGTGCTGCTCAAAAAGCCCATTCATGTGAAGGAGGACAAATTGATACAACAAAAAGTACTGCTAACAAGTCTCAACTAGTTGTGCTCTGTCAATAAGAAGTAAGATGACATTTTCCAGGCTGCGTTTCGTACGTGTGTCCAAAAACACAAAGTGTTGGATTGAGGGACTCAACCTGTCTGTGTTAGTGTGTTCAGATCAGCATCAGATCCCAATCTCACAGGGAATAAATGGAGCCAGAGATGAACAAACATCATCACAACATCATCATCATCACCACACACACACACGCACGCACGCACGCACGCACGCACGCACACACGCACACACACGCATTGTGATGCAAGATTGTGTATCACTGTCCCTTGTTTCACTTTAAAGGGACAGTAAAGTTAATTTTAAGTGACATACCTGTATATGTTATTCATCATAATGAAAAATAGAAGAAAAATTTTTTCTATGTGTGTAGCATCATCCTTTTGGTCAAAAAAGCTTAAAATCTGCCCCGCATTATTTATATATCACTTAAAATTAACTTTACTGTCCCTTTAATTAGTTCAAATAAAAGAGAAACTATAAAAAAAAGATTATTTTTTGACCAGGTATGTGTGCAAATGTGTGTGTGTGTGTGTGTGTGTGTGTGTGTGTGTGTGTGTGTGTGTGTGTGTGTGTGTGTGTGTGTGTGTGTGTGTGTGTGTGTGTGTAATCGTGTTCACTTTGCATTTTGATCATTTTATCATACACCTCTGGGTGTGATGAGACTTAAGCTCTACTGACAATGTAGCTTTTTACATTTGCAGACTTATGACACTCCGACAACACACACACGCACGCACGCACGCACGCACGCGCGCACACACACACACACACACACACACACACATTCTAAACCCTCTGGTTATCCTGGAGACCTTGAACCACGTTGTGTTGCGATGCCCCCACTGACATAACAAGTCATGAATACTTCCCTCCTCAAACTTGAACAGTGTATGGTCTGTACCTGTACTTGGAGGTGCAGCTCCTTCAGGGACTCTAGGTGATGTCTAGGTGAAGTCTCTGGGTGATGTCTGTTTCTCCTAACATTCTCCTTTAGATGCTGATCGTGCACCCGTCAGATAACATGAGCTTCAGCTTTAGCAGCATTCATAGATTCAGCAGAATTTGGTTTGCGCGTTTGGGACCATTTGCATTGTTCTTACTTCAATAGCCATCAAGACTCAGAGGCTGACCTGAAAGTCAATATTTAGATCATGTTGGGAGTGCTTTGGGTTTTCCCCCTTGTGATTTTGTTTTCCTTATTTGGCCCATGCCATGCAAACATAACAGGTTATTGGACTCCTGGTATTAACTGAAGCAAACAGTGTAATCCTGACACTTTGAAGTGTGTGAACTCTTAGTACCCCACAACACAAAGAACACTGAAAAGACTTATCATTGTCATTGAGCTAAAGAAATCGCCAGCCTGCTTTCAGCTATGAGGATTACTCCATTTTATTTTCTGCTTTTTAACCATTGAGAAGAATTTAAGAAGGGTGTATGAAAGAGACAGAAAGCAGTGAGTCATCACAGGCATCCAGCGTAATTATCTAACCCATAATAAGCATGAACATCTTGGATTTTGAATAGATGAGTGGTTTGGTTAATTTTGCTGGTGTGTGGCATCGGGCCAGCTCTATTTACCAACCCTATCCTCTCTTTATGTCCCGCAGGTTCATGGTCTCCTCACATATAGAGGAACTACAGACAAACACAGGTGTCAATGCATACGCTAGACCTGGTTAAGCATTAACAATGTCAACCGTAAGTGAATAAATGCACAAATGCTCACATGTCCTCTCTCTCTCTCTCTCTCTCTCTCTCTCTCTCTCTCTCACACACACACACACACACACACACACACACACACACACACACACACACACACACACACACACACACACACACACACACACACACACACACACACACACACACACACACCTGCATTTAGCATGTCTCTGAGTTAGAGGGAAACATTCCTTCATGAGCCCATTTATCAGAGGGAGAAGGTGAGCCATTAGATATTGGTGATAAAGATTTTGAGTCAATACCACTGCAGGTGTCGAGCACTTTTTACTGCATCCAAGCCACTCCACTCCTGGGTCTTTATGGGCAATAAAGTATAAAATGCGTCCATCGTTCATCCTTCCATCCACCCCTCCTCTGTGGACAGAGTCCATGTAGGGAGCAGAGCAGTCTGTGGTTGTTACACTGAAACTCATCCAAATCAGCCTCTACAATGGCAGGGTAAAAATCCTGCCCTTGCATGATTCTCTGTGATTCATTTTACCCATTTGGCTGCTTATGGAAGTAGTTTGTGAATGCAATTCATTTTAAAAGCCACGACACAACAAATGCCAGGTGAAAGGGCTATTGTCATTGCACAGCGGGCTGAAGCAACTCAAAAGAAAATATTCACAATAAATCATTAATGTATATCTGAAGAGAAATCTGAGCACTGACCTGCTGCATTAATGTGATATGCTGTAAACTGCAGGAAATCTGTAATCTGGGAGGAACGAAATGTGGCCACGACTCAACAACCTGCTCAGCCTTTTCAGGCAAACGTCCAAAGCTGTATTCATTAAGAAGAAGCCATTAGAGTCAGAGATGGGTTGGAGCATATCCCAGGAGTCATTGGGCAGGGGGTGGGGTACAACCTGAATAAGTTGCCAGTTTCTCACAGGAACACACAGGAAAACAGACAAACAAACAAACAAACAAACAAACAACTGAGAGCCACAAGTAAATGGTTTGTGTGGTGTGAAGAAGCTGAAGAATCCAAGAAGAACCCACACAAATATGAGGAGAACATGCAAACTTCACAAAGAAAAGCCTCAAGTCCTCATGTGGATTTGAACCCATGACCCAGTGCTACCCAGAACCACCCACTGCCCTGTTTGGTTGCCCACTGATCCATATTGTCATATCTGATAACATTTTGCCCCCTCTATGACTTGCCTGCTACATCTTCACCTAAACACACTGCAGCTGATGTGACCTATAGGGTCATTAATATGCAGCCTGCTGGGTAATTTCATGATTTATTTTACATCCATTGAATTACTACTACAATCTTTTTACCTTCTAAGTTACTCTGTTTGACCCAGGGACGTCCGGTGTCACAGCAGTGATAAGTAATCTCCCTGAAGATGCAGGAATGTCAGATTTGCTTTCTCCTCTACTGGGAGGTCCACATTCACGTGCATAAGAGACCGCAGGGAAGACCTACAGCAGCAGCAGTAGCTTGTATGCATGAACTCCAGTCATTATGAGTCACCTACTGAAAACAGCTACTCAATCAGACAACAACAGAATGAAGTCACAGGCTGTGGAAATTAACTAAGTTAACCATTCAGATGCAGGTTTGGAAGCAGGGTGGATCTGGCTCATTTGTTCTCTGATCAATCAAAGTCCATTCTTGGCCTTCTTTTTGTTTTGGGATCAGAGAAATAGGTTGGATTGTCGTCCTAGTCATCCATTCCTGTGATAGTTTCATGACAATAGAGAACAGAAGAATGCAAGTTGGTTTTCCTGCATGTATTGGACAAATACAGATGGATGGACAGCATGGACCAAGTGCTATTGTTTCATGTTAGGAAGGTTGTCCGGCATCTGCTGCCCACTGGGACCAGTCACTCAACTGATATCCTATAAAAAGTCCAACAATTTGACTTTTGTGCATTTTTCTTTCTCGGTAATAAATTAAAGAGACAGTTTCTGTTCTCTTAATTCAGAAATTGATTGAAAAATTTATGTTTAATTGAAGCAAAATCTCATATTTTCAACCATGAAATAAATTTTGTGCAAACTGAGCTTTCATTTTTCACTTGCGACAACCCTCTCATCTTCATTTCTGCAGGACACACTCAACATAATAAGAGAAAATTCTCTTCATTATTGACTTTTATTTTCTCCTACCGTTCAAACCTCCTGACCTTATTCAAGTAAAAGTATCCAAGCATGCTTGGACTCACACAGACGACCACACACACGCTCTGTCTCTCTCTCTCTCTCTCTCTCTCTCTCTCACACACACACACACGCACGCACGCATGCACGCACGCACACACACACACACACACACACACACTGTCTTGGTTTGCTTGTAAATAAGAGAGATGCATCTTTAATAGCTCCCTTCAAGATAGCAGGACGAAAGTAGAGTAAATAGGTTGATAAAGCAAAGAGGAACCAATTGCTGGTGGTCTGGTGTGCTGCCACAGTTTGCTTAATGTTAAACCAATAAGATAATACAAGGGACTGTTCAGTCTTGACTCGCTCCATTAGGAGATAGAGCTCAGCCTGGGCACTGTGTGGCGTGTGGTTGTCTGTGTCTATATCAGTGGCTCTGATTTTCAGTTAGATAGTGTGTGCATGTGTGTATGCACTATGTTAAAGATAGTGTTTACAACAGCCGCTCATTGGCAGGTGTAAGTTTAAAGCAGAGTTTGCAGTCCTGTGAACTTTGCTCTTCAGATTGTTTGTCAAAACGACTTTTTGGTGTTTCTTATTCAGGACAGGTGAGACCCAGTTTGGACCAAGAAAGGCAAGATAAGCAAAGATAAGATGCCTGCTAAACGAAGAAGATATTTAAAACCATACAATAATCCACCAACCATAAATCCAGAGGTGATCTTCTGCCCACCACCTTGTCACGGAGACAGAGACGGTCCGTTTCCTCTACACATTTGTTTTCTCCAGGGATTCCCCTGTTCAACTGACTGATTTAAGACTTGTTCATTTTTGACCCATGGGCTTGTGGCAGAGAAATGAGAGAATTTGGAGGGAAATCTGTCTGAGGTTGAAGGAGGAAGGAAGTTGCTCAAGCAGTCAAGCTTCACAAATGTTCATACACCCTTTGGCTCTGAACTCAGGGGGGAAAATAAAAAAGCTATCATCCAAAAAAAAATCTGAATTCTAAAGCTGCTTTTATAGAGCAATACTCAGTGTGGCTCTTCTTGTTCTTGTTTTCCTTGGCATAGCTCAGACTTATTCAGTAAATGTTCATGATAAACAAAAAAGCTTATTCAAACTGTGTGTTATATACTGAACAGGAGTTCAGGTACACAGTGAGCAGACTAGCATGAAATCAACTGTCTTTCTGTAATCACACACACACACACACACACACACACACACACACACACACACACACACACACACACACACACACACACACACACACACACACACACACACACACACACACACCTACACACACACACACACACACACACACACACACACACACACACACACACACACATACCCACACACACACACACACACACAGACCTTAGATGCTGTGCTGGCAAATCAAGATTTCGAATTCCAAAGTACCAAAACAATTTCCCATTTGGGAAACAGAGCTCAGGTCTTTGTTTGTTCCCACCTCATTCAATTAGCCCCTCTTTGGTTTGTTTAACAATTCAGACTCATGATCTAATTTTTTTGTTTGGTTACTCTTCTGATCTGTAAACTAATGCCTCAGCTGAGTGCAGAAGCTGCATGTGGCTTAGAATCTATTAAACCTCCTTGTCCCCTGCTTGTGTGTGTGTGTGTGTGTGTGTGTGTGTGTGTGTTTGTGTGCACGTCACAAAATGACGGCATCCACAGGAAACTGATTGTACGTACGTATGTGTGTGTAAGTGTGTGTGTGTGTGTGTGTGTGCGTGTGTGTGTGTGTGTGTGTGTGTGTGTGTGTGTGTGTGTGTGTGTGCCAGTGATGCTTTGGTGAAAGACACCATCTGTTCCATGTGACGGTAATGAAGTGAGGGGCATTGTGGTACAAAGCCTCAGACCCATAAATCACAGCTGTAGGCAGGCCGAGCATATTCCTCCTGTCTTATAGGGATACCGCGACACAGCGGCCTCACATATAGTTGCACGCTTCATTGCTACCGCTGCCCAACTGGTTTCTGTGTGGAAACACTTCTACAAATGGATACGAGTGTTAATGCAGCAGTGACTATCAGCAAAAATCTAAGCTTGGTCTTCATTTGCATGTTATCTGTTTCATCTGACATGCCATTCTGCCTCATTTACCTGACTGGAGCAGGAACTGTACAACCTGTCAATGTGAGGTCGTTTTTTTTTAAATTAGCAGTTACAACCTTGGAGAGAAAAGTAACTGTTGGAATATGTTGGAAATTCCCTTTGATAAGCAAGAAGACCTGTTTTTGTAGGATTTTATGGCACTTTTTTTGTTACCTATGTTGTGTCAATATCACATTTACTTATGATTTCTTAAAAATTCTTTATTCACTGAACTTATGTATTAGACTTACCAGAGTCGAGCCCTCGTGTCACAGTCTTTGATTGACACCTTGTGTCTGCTGAATTGGTAAAAAAAATATAATCATTTATTATGGATGATTTATGCATGTTTGACTTCCCTAATCATAAAATGATCATTCTTTTTTGCTACAGTAAGACTGCCAACATCGATCGGTTCCTCAAGCTACTCATCTTTGTTAACAAAGTTTTGTTAGCGAAATCTTTGGGTAACACATTATGTATAGTGTCCCAATAAAAAATATAGATAGAAAGATAGATATAGGTAGGCAGGCAGGCAGGCAGATAGATAGATAGATAGATAGATAGATAGATAGATAGATAGATAGATAGATAGATAGATAGATAGATAGATAGATAGATAGATAGATAGATAGATAGATAGATAGATAGATAGATAGATAGATAGATAGATAGATAGATAGATAGATAGATAGATAGAAAGAAAGAATCTAGACAGTAAGGAAGTGAGCAACCATCAACCATCTTTACCAGATCAGAAAACCACAGATTCTTTGCTTGGTAGAATTTAAACTGCCCTGTAGTATTTTTGCAGACACCATCATCTGGAAGTGTTCCTGACCTCAAACAGTGATGCCCTCTAACCATCCATCTGTCCGCCTGCACGTCCGTCCATCTTACGTATTATGTTTTCTGCACCCCAGTATAAAATCCAAGACACAATGTGATTGAACAAGGTTGATTGTGTATCTAACTATGTGTGTCTTTTATCAAACCAATACAAAACAAGGAAAAAAGATGTTTAGATTCCTTTTCCTCAGTGAGAAAATGTACAAGGCTGTTGGACATATAGTTGGCCCCTCTGTGTGAAGCGTGCTCCCTTTGTGGCCCCTGAGTGACAAAGATGCCAGATCCGCCCCTGGTGTGGATTTGTTCAGTTGAGCAGTTACAGTAGGGATGACTGATTTTAGATGGTTATTTGTTGCTCCTTCTCAGCTTTGTTAGGCCTCTGCATGTGGGTTTTGTGTTAATCTATTTCCTTGGTGACTCACAGTAAAGTTTTGGTTGAGATGGATTTGTGAGGGAGAACTATGTGTTATTGTTGCCATAAGGAATTTGAGACTGAAGAGTACCTTGATTTACAAATTGATTCAATTCTGATTTAATGAAGAGCTGTCAAATTATTTACTGCATTTGAAATATTCCTTGTTTCCTGTTTTTCTGTAACTTCTAAACTGAGTGACTATTTCTCAACAGATCTGCTTTCATTACTTAGTAGAGGTAAAAACATTTAAAACCAGTCTGCGGCACAAAATCATAAATGCTTCAGAGAGAGACTGAACATGTGCATCATTATTCCCATTTCTACAACTAATTATTTCGAGGATTTGTAACGGAGGACCAGGTAGTTCCAAAAGTGTTAACACATATTTATATATTGGAGTGACTGAATGATTAGTTCCTCTTGCTGATATTTGCAAAGATCATACTTAAGGTTTTTTTTGTGAATCCACTAAAAATTTCACATCTTAATGCATATTCCTTCTAATGAACAGCAGTTTATATAAACAATTATTTTTTTTCTACACTTCTTACACATACTGTCACATTCTGTCGCCTTACTCTGCAGGTCCTTCTATCAGTTCCTGCTGATCCATGAGATAAACGGTGGCAGACCTCAACTCTGTGCAAATGATGAGAATCATTGTTCAAACATTGACATCAGCTGGATACGCATTATTCTCAGCTATGTCTAACTAAAGAGGCTTTCCCAGCGCCACCAACACTAATATTGACTCTTACAGGCTAATCCTTCAACGTCTTGCCTTGTCTCATAACTGTGAATGCTGACATTAAACAGCCCATTTATCATACGTTCAGGACCTCATTGGAGGTGTCTCCTCTGTGAGACTCATCCCCCACCCTCTTTCCGCTGCCTTTAGATTGTTCTGTTGCACAGTTCAATGCCAGTATGCACTTTTGGTTTTGTGGTTTGGTGTGTGTCTTCCCCCCCCATCCCACAACCAAAATCACCACCGTCACTCCTCCACACTCAGCATCTCCATGTCGGACAAACAATAAGGTTAATTCTCCGCACTTGTTTCCTTCTCCCTGCATGAGTTGCTTATGTGTCCACCATCTTTAGGTCGACTATACACTTTTGGTGCAATTTAGACACATCATCCGTGATCGAATAGTTTCAGCTAAAATGAAAGGAAAGGTAAGGTGTACAAAACTGTGGTGAGACCAGCGATGTTGTTTGGTCTAGTGACAGTGTCACTGAGGAAAAGACAGGAGACAGAGCTGGAGGTAGCAGAGATGAAGATGCTGAGGTTCTCTTTGGGAGTGACCAGGAAGGATAAGATCAGGAATGAGTACGTCAGAGGGATAGCACATGTTAGAGGTTTTGGAGATAAAGTCACAGAGGCCAGACTGAGATGGTTTGGACATGTCCAGAGGAGAGGTAGTGAATATATTGGTAGAAGGATGCTGAGTTTTGAACTGCCAGGCAGGAGGCCTAGAGGAAGACCAAAGAGGAGGTTTATGGATGTAGTGAAAGAGGACATGAAGGTAGTTGGTATGAGAGAAGAGGATGCAGAAGACGGTTAAATGGAGGCAACTGATTCGCTGTGGCGACCCCTGAAGGGAAAAGCCGAAAGGAAAAGAAGAAGATCAGTGATGTACCTTGGGTTCACTGGGTGTTTCAGGTCTTTCAACATCAGACACCCTCGCCCAGGCGACCCAGCTAGGGTGGGCATGTCCCGGCTTGTGTCAAAGTAGCTTGTGTGGTCCACGAATCTCCCCACTTGATCCACAACCATCTTGACGCTTTCTCCGCTGCGTCAATGATGTTTTAAATGGCTTTTCTTTTTTGCAGTCCCTTTCCAACATTTTGATTGCCCTTATGAGTGACTGGCCAACAAATCCTCTGCATCCAACCTTGATTGGGTTGAATCAGGTCCTCCAACCCCTGCTTCGGCATTCCTCTACCAGTTTCTCATACTTGGCCCTCTTCCTCTTGAATGCCTCCTCCATCCGGTGTTCCCAGGGGACAGTCAATTCCAGCAGGACCACTTGCCTTGTTAGACTTTAAGAAAGTTCTTGAAGACGTTTCGTCTCTCATCCAAGAGACTTCTTCAGTTGTTCAGTTAACCATGACCTGGATAACTGAGAACCTACACATGCCACTTGCCTTGTTATTTCTCACACCAGGACCATGTCTGGCCTGAGTGTGGTCACTGCGTTGTTCTCCGGGAATTTGAGCTGTCTCCCTAGGTCGACCTTCAGCTGCCAGTCTCGAGCTGTTGCCAGCAGCCCCTCTGGTTGATTCTGGTGCTGCTATGGTTTCTCCCCGGCCCTAACAAAGACGATGGACTGCCTTGTTGGTTGGGGGTGTTTGCTGGTGGAGATCCCTGTGCTGATGACCTCTGCAATGATCGCAACACTTGGTCATGGCGCCAGCGGTGGCGCCCATCTCCCAGTGCCTTTGGGCAGCAGCTCAGGATGTGCTCAAGAGGTCCGGCTTTCTGGCAAAGAGGGCACAATGGAGTCTCAGCCAAGCCCCAGTGGAAGAGGTTAGACAGGCTTGTGAGGACATTGTACACTGACCGGAAGAGGGACTTGAGCCGATGTAGCTCAGATCTCCAAACTTCTGTCCATGATATCTTCTGGTCAGCTACCTCTTCCCATCGGGTCCATGTCCCTTGCTGCTGCATTCCTACTGCCCAACTGCAACGGGCTTCTTCCACCCCTTCTCAAACCTCCTCTTGGATCAGCTGACACTTTTCCTTTCCCTGGGCCTTTTTGTAGTGCGGTCTTGGGTTGCTTCTGGTCTTGGGTTGCATGTCAAGATGCCACTGTTCCCACCAGCTCACTGTGACGCAAGTGGGACTCAGCCTGGTCAACTGCCTCATGAGCCTTCCACTTCCTGCCGGTTCTCACTTCTATGCCGGCCGAGGAGACTTTGCTGTCGCTGGAGTCTCTATACAGCAGCACCTCTCTTGCTCGGATAACCATGAACTCCTCCGTCAGACTACTGAAGGGCAGTTTTAGCTTTTTGTTCTTTCTGTACAAGGTAATGCTGCTAAGACTTTACGGTAGGCCCAACCACTTCCGCAGGAAACAGCTGACCTTCCTTTCGAGGTGCTCAACCGTGGTCATTGGCACATTGTAGACCAGCAGTGGCCAGAGGAGTTTTGGCAAGATGCTGTGCTGGTAGATCAAGGCTTTAAACTTGCCTGGTTGCCCTGACTCATCCACTGCTGTCAGCCAGGTTCCCAACTCCTCTGATGTTGCTTGGAGTGCTGCGGTGTCCTTCAAGGTACAGTCAAAGATCTTGCCCAGGTTCTTAACTGGGTTCTCTCCAACAGATGGAAACTGGATGCCTCCTAGTGAGAAGCGGAACTGGTTTGTCACCTTCCCCTTCTTCACCACCAGCGACCTGGACGTAGCTGGCTTGAAATTCATCCGCGCCCAATTAATGAGCCGCTCAAGACCTTGCAGGATCCATCTGCAGCCCGGGACTGATGTTGTAGTCACTGTCAGATTATCCATAAATGCCCTGACAGGGGGCTGCTGCCTACCTGAGTTTGTTAGAGGGCCTCTGCACTCCACCTCTGCTGACTTCACAAGCATATTCATAGCCAAGGCACACAGTATCACAGACAGTGTATCCAGTGATAATGCCCTTCTCATGCCAATGCCAGATGTTTTTGTTTCGGAAGTGACTCTCAAACTGAAACAGCTGTAGTAGTCCAGTATGAGGTCCTTGATGTTTCCTGGAAAGTGGCATCGGTCAACTGAGGTCTCCACCAGCTTGTGTGGAATTGACCCGTAGGCATTGGCAAGATCAAGCCAAAGCACTGCCAGGTCTCCTTTGCCTTCACAGGCCTCACGGAGCAGCTGGGTGACGGCTCCTGTATGCTCCATGCATCCTAGAACCTTTGGGATTCCGCCCTTCTGCACAGAGGTATCGATGTAAGTTTTCCTTAGGAGGAACTCCGTCATGCGCCGGGCAATGACGCTAAAGAATATCTTGCCCTTGACACCGAAGAGTGAGATGGCCCTGAACTGCTTGATGGTATTTGAGTTCTCCTACTTTGGAATCTAGACACCCTCTGCATGTCTCCATTGCTGCGCCACCTTCCCCCTTCTTCTGATGACTTTGAGGATCGTCCAAAGTCTTTTCAAGAGTCTGGGGCACCTCTTGTAGACAACATATGGCACTCTGCCGGGGCCTGGTGCTGAGCTGGATCTAGAAGCTTTGACAACCCCTTCAACATCTTTCAAAGTTGGCTCATTGGTGTTAAATGCCGAGGTGGGTTCTGGCGGAGTTAACAAGGTCCTGCATGGCCCAAGTTCTTCATCTCTTGCGCTGTCACTGTAGGTGGTACTGAGGTACTTGTTAACCTCATCTTCAGTGCAGGCGAGGTGACCGCTTCTTTTTTGTCTGAGGATCTTCTCGGTGAAGCCAAAGGGATTTCAATTGAAGGCTGCTCTCTCCTTACGCTTCCTCCTATGCCACTCGGCTCGGCGGAGGGTGGTGAGTTTCTTCCTCACAATGTTACAGAGCTCTGCCAGCCCAGCCTTCTCCTCCTCCCTTGCCTGCTTAATCTTTCGCCCCAGCAGTCTGAGCTACTTACAGAGCTGGCTGATCTTCACCTCTCATCTGTTTGGCTCCCCAATGCCTCTGGCTGGCTGTTTTTCCTTTATGCCAAACCTTTCAGGACAAATGCTGACGATCATTGCAGACATCATCAGCAACTTCTGATCTGCATCTCTCCTTGCAGTAGCTTCAAGAACTTGGTCCAGATCTTCATCAAACTGGATCCACTCTCTTTCCTTGTTGGCTGCAGGCCACATGACCCGGTACTGTTGGGAATGCCTGACATAGGGAGGGGCTTGTGGAGCATGGAGGGTCTGGGCACTGTGGGTTGACTCCCGGCCGGGCTCTTCCTGCATCTCACCAGGTGCTAGACCTGTGCGTTGCACCACCTGCTTCCCTGTCAAAAATTTCATTTTGGCCTGGTGGATCTTCAGGCCATGCTGGATTTTGCAGACTGCTAACATTGTCAGCTTTTCCATTAGCATGGTTTGTTGCCTGTTTTTCCATCCTGATAGGGGTGCCCACACCCCCTCCCCTCCGGCACTCCTGGGGGTATACTTCAATAAGGTTTTTCGTAGCTTTTTTGTGGATGTACACTCATGGGAGCAGCAGTTTGGATTGCTGGTCCTTTCTGCCCGGTTACTTACTTTCCAGTTGTCAGCTGTCCCTCCACCAGTCAGCATCCGGCCTATTCCCAGAGGTCACTGGCTTAGCCAGAGCAACTAGTTCTACAATACACTTTTGGTGCAACTTAGACACATCGTCAGTGATGTACCCTGGGTCCGGTCCACTGGGTGTTTTGTTTACACTATATCAACACATGCTTTGTACATAACTGCTCTCTGTGACCCCTGCCCTGATTGAAGATCCTCTCTTCATCTGCCTCCCCACACCCACGCACACACATCATTATTGTCCTTGCATTTTGCCTTTGGATGTACACTGGTTGCTTGTTTGTGTCGGTCTTGTTGTTATCGTGTTTCCTGTGCATGCCCTTTCTCTTGGAACTTGGCATGGTAAACTTGCTCTAGGCAGGTTATCTCCTTCCATTCTTTTAAACCTTCTTCTGTCGTCTGCTGAAGAGTTGGTCCCTGCTTCCTGTCAACACTTAATGAAAAAGAAGAGTTAGAAGTTGTTACAGTCATTCACCATCAAAAACTATGTTCTCATTATACTTTCTATTACACAAAGTTCTACGATTCTGTCCTGTGAATATAATTCACTTGTCTGCTCATCATTACTTCCTGCAGCATGAAGTGGTGCATCTGCAGCTTTCATAGAGGGACTGTTATAATACAAAAAGAAGATATAAACTCCTTTCTTCATGCTCGCAAAACATCATTGTCGCTTGCAGTTTTACAAATTGCTCCTTCATCCTTTAATGGTTCTCCTCTTCTTGGTCTGTTGTGAGCAAGTTTAATTCTCCTCTCTCTTCATCACCCTCCTTCAGTCCCCAACCCGCCCTCGCTCCTCCTCGCCTCCTCCTTCTTCTTATTTACTGGGTCGCTGATGTGCCTCATGTTCTGTATAGGGCCCCACTTTGCATTTCCCTGCCTATCAGAGAGCTTGTGTGTGTGTGTGTGTGTGTTTGTGCGTGCGTGCGTGCGTGTGTGTGTGTGTGTTTATGTATAGGACCCCCCTTATCTTGCTAGCTGAAAGCATAGAGACAGCGTCCCTCTCCTTCAGCCTTGAGGCTAAGTCTACTATCATGCTAATGTCCATGTCCTGAGACTAATAGGTCCTTTTACACTGGAGGTTTTCATTCCTCTTGCCTCACTAAAGGGTTTAGTGCCAAGTCGCTTTCTCTCTTTGCTAAACTTTTAAACAGGATAAATATTTCTGTGATTCCCGGTCCTGGATGATGGGTTTGGAGGCCGTTATTTGTATAATTGGCTCCGCTGGCCTTGTTACACATTCTGTAAAAACACCAAGCACGATGCAGGAATACACAATTAAAGGTCTGATAAAAGGATACAGATAGACATTGTAAATGTACTGTGCATTTCTTTAATTTGACAATGTGTGTTTGTGTGTGTGTGTGTGTGTGTGTGTGTGTGTGTGTGTGTGTGTGTGTGTGTGCATATATGTTTTAAAATGATTGTACATGAATAGGTCGGTGATGGGTCACCAAAGTAATTTAAAGTAGTTATTTTATCAAATGACATGACGATACAATAGAAATACCATAGTTTCATGATGTTTACATCATTTTAGATTTGTGCTTGACTAACATGGCAATGATTAAGTAAATAAATAAATAGTGGCCTTGTGATGAGCTGGAATCTTATTCAGGGTGTACCCCACCTCTCACCCAGGGCCAGCTATAAGAGGGTGCAGCAGACCTGTGACTTGCAAGGCTGTAGACAACTGTGAACATCTCGTCTACAAGAAAATGGATAGTCAGGTGGAATAGAATGTTAAATAAATTGTATTCTAAATATCAGAGAACAAGTTTACCCTGATCACACCCCTCCAGTCCTGGTTGTGCCACAAAGTGGCATTAAAAAATGAAGGAAGTTTAGGAAATTTATTCAGGATGATTGCACCGATGACTTAAGTCTCACAAAACTGTCTGCAAACCTTAATGTTTGGTGAAGCACTTAATACTTAAACACAGGATGCTGAGGGTCAGCTGTCAACGTTAAAACTTAAATACACGTTAAATACACTCTGGCGATAATTTTTAAATTCAAGTTTAGAGTAGATGCAAAAAGTTGTGCTGATGCTGGAAATTTTGAGTCCTTCAGAGTGTTCAACCTCTCTGGACTGATCAGATCAAATATCACATAAACGTTCTTTTACTGTGAACCATACCCAGCTTCTATTTGATGCATTAGATCATCCAGTTGAAAGCTGTACATCAGTGAGACATCAGTGACATCACTCTGACAAAATATATAGCGTGCCCTCGTGCATTCGCACATCAACAATCGCGACTTCACCTCATCGTGGATTTTTGGTACGCGCATTCTATTGACTGAGGGCATCCGGAAGTGCACTATGTTCCTAGTCTCGGACTTCTGTGAGACACAAAAGTGCTTTAAACAGTTAAGGAGAGTGTTGGAAAAGGTAATACAGATAGAAGGTGGTTTAGTATCAGTATGGGGAGGTTTCATTAACATTTAAATTACCAAAAATAAATATAAATAGTCTGTCGCTATATCGCGGAATTCTTTATTTGTGTGTGGTTCCTGGAACGCATTAACCACGAGTAGTGAGGGCGCACTATACATGAGAAAACTTCATTCATTCATCTTATTGAAGTGAGACGATTGGAATCATCTGCCCTTGAGCTGCTTATCCCAATCCAGATCACAGGTTACACTGGAACCGATCCCAGTTGAATAGGGGCGAAAAGCGGGGTACATCCTGGGTAAGTTGCAAATTCATCTCAGGGCCACACTACCTGCAGACAATTTGTCGTTTCACAGGACAATTTGTTGTCACAAGTTTCATGTTTTTAGTGGTGTGAGGAAGCCAAAGAACCCAAGCAGACATGGGGAGAATATGGAAAGTCAAATGAAACAACAGCATTTCTTAAAAAAAAATTAATGACACCCCACCCCCCACCCCGAAATAGATGCCTTCAGACAGGCTGAATGGTATTCCAGTGAAAGGGTGAGTGTTGGAGCACGCTGAGCTTTTACTGTGTTTTGGTTTTTGCTTATCACACTGTACAGTAAACAACCAGACAAGGCGTTGGCAGCAGACAGTCAAAGTGTAGGCCAACCGCTCCATCCCTTTGTATGTTAAGCTTCAAAACACACAACACTGGAGCTGGGACGGCGGCTCCTGCCTGTGTTTATGTTGACACTAAGCAATGAAGGAGTTAGATGCTGGTGTGTTGTTGTGACACGCCACAGAAGACGTTTTCAGCCTGGTGCCTAAACACAGTTTCAGCAACGAATTAAAATTTCTAGTTTATTATTCTGACACTTTCTAACTGAGGGCAGGGAAAACTCCAATTTTCTGTTTTCTTAAACCAACCCATTTTTTCACAGGACAGGTGCTTCTTCTCAAAATCGTTCAATCAGCATTTAATGAAACATATTCAATCGAAGAGCGTTGAGATTTTATGCCATGTTAATCATGATAAGACAGTTATAGAAAATGATTGGATGTCGGAGAGTGTGTTATGATAGTTGTGAGGTGTGATTTATGAACTTGACCCTTGCCAATAGGTTCACTGACACTTATATAACGTACCCGTAAGAGCGAAAGTTGTAAAATGCTGTTGCTATTGCCTGACTTGGTGGTTGAGGATATTTTCTTGCAAAAGTTTGATTTGTGAGACGACAGGCAGGTTTTCTCATGTCTGAGCACATGACAGAGAGGCGAAGTAGCCTGGAGGCAGGCTGAATCCGACTCTCTGAGCTTGTATTTCAATGTCAGCATAAAGTTGATAGGAGAACACAAAGCATGAAGTAAATTTCAACGTCAATGTCAATTTTTGAAGGGGATGTTTTTTGTTCCCAATTGATTCCACAACTTGTTCCAGCTTCATTCTGATTGAATGTCTAAAAACTTTGTTCTGTTCCACAGGGACCTGACCATGACTGACATGAGGGGCTGCTGACAGGGTCCTTAGACTGTGTCCTGATCAGCTGACTTGGACTGTCAGGTTCTGTATGTTTACAACTTTACTGTACCTTTATTTGTGCAGAGCTATCTGTCTTTCTGGATGAAGACACCTCCCAGGTCTGATCCCTCTGTTTTTTGATGGAAGTATACATGCCCTGGGATCCTGAAATAGATGGGATGAACTGATGCATTCTGACAGCTCCATCAAGCACAAGAACTGGCTGCTGGCTTTCTCTGATGCTGCTGGGTGTACCCCCCCCCCCCAGTTCACACACTTGAAAGAATGTAGATATACATGCATGTATGTACTATTTTAATAAAAATAAATATATCTTCGCAAAAATAATAACCTATTTCCTCAGCTATCAATAACTTTTAATTACCTTCTTTCCAGTAGTTTGTATTTCTTCCCTAACACTCATGAAAACAAGTCAGTGGGAGACTGACTGATGGACAGTTTCACATTGAGCATAAAAAAGATTTATTATGAATTTTATGTTTCAATTTGATTTAAAGCTCATGAGAAGAACCCTAACACACACACACACACACACACACACACACACACACACACACACACACACACACACACACACACACACGCACACGCACACGCACGCACACACACACACACACACACACACACACACGCAAACACACACGCACGCACACACACACACACACAGCGCTAAGACTGGGTTACATTATTCATTCATTCATTCATTCATTCATTCATTCATTTTCAGTATTCGCTTCCTCTGCTGTTGTGGGTCGTAGGGTTCCTGGAGCCTATCCTAGCAGACTTTGGGTGTGATTTATTTATTACTGTAGCATACTGAATTGCTGATAATGCAGTGACATTTAAGATAAAATGATACTTTCTATTTATTTGTTTTTTTTACTTTGAAGTCACATGTGTCAGTGTTTAGAACATGACTCAGTTTTATCATGATTTCTCATAAACAAAAACAATCAAGTCCAAAGATCAAAATAAATTACTCTGAGTTCTGCTACTAGTAATTCCAGAGATTTTTTTACTGATTTTATTACTTATAAAGGAAAATATAATCAGGAGGTCTCTGCTGTGTCACATGTATGTTCATGGTTTTATGGTGAAATGTGCCTGTTTTAAGTTCCCCTGAGTTTATTTGACTGATTTGAAGTCAGTTCTCGGTGGGAACACAAAAGGAGAGAGGAACGATGAGAAGACGGTTAGAGAAGTTAAGTTGCCCTCCAGGCAGTTGCTCCTTTACCTTCTGTCAGGGAATTCTTCCTGCTAAATGAGAGTTGCTAATTCTCAGAAGAATTATAAGTTACGAACACGGTGTGATCAGTCATTCCTCTTTAATACATACCGGTATGGGGAGCAGAGCACTCGAGAGTGATGCTCCCACAGTTGTTACAGCAAATTGTTCTTTTATACCTGTTTCAAGCTCAGCCCAACAACAGATTTACATTTTACAACACACAAATGTTCATTTTCTAGTTTCCCTGACCTCCTCGCTTCTTGGCCCCCCCTGCAATCCAGGAAGGGTCATCACCTGTTAGGGTCAGTGACATGCCCCTTACTGTATATACTCATATACCCAAATGGCACAATGACTCTGAGAACTTTAATGCAAACATTTCTCACACTTTCCCACCAAACATATTTCAAGGTGAATTTTTGCATCAGTGCAGAAATTTGACAGGCAACAGTGACATCTTCTTTATCTCTCAGACCTTTTCTGTAGCTTTGGGCCATGTATGAACTCTAACTGAAAATGCAAAACTGATGGTAGAAACAAACTGCATAACAGACCATAGCCAAAGATTACTCATCTGCAATTGCAGATAATCTCCAAGGTGATGAAATCACAATAAAAAACTGCAAGGAATAAAAAACCTACCACATAAAATAGCTTCACTGAAAGGAATTCATTGAGATGCAATCATCCCACTTCATCTTCATACGTGACGTGTAATTTTGCCATGTGTCATATTTGTGAAATTATGACGTAATAAATAATGACAAGACAAACCATTTTTTTTGGTTGGACGCTTTCTAAATCTAGTTGCACTCCATTGTTTTTTAAGTTGTATAAAAGATATGTATTGCAAAACAATCTTTTAATGCAAAACTAATTGTTTCTACAACTATTTATTGTACTTAGTTACATCCTAAGTGATTGAGAATATTACTGCTGTGAGCACTAATCCCTCGTCTGGTTTGTGAGCTGTGACATGCAGTGATTGACAGTTAAGCTGCAGGGTAGAGGTCAAGGTATGAACGCAGCCCCTTTCGTCTCCACACGTGTGAACACCTGATAGCCCATGACAGGCCACCACACCGCCTGAACTCAGTTGTCTGAGGGTTTTTTTTTGTGTTTGTTTGAAGAACAACAAGCACTGCAGCAGCAAAAAAAAATATTTTTTGGTCACCTCTGCTTTTATTTACACAATATCATGAACAGTTGGAGCAACTGAAAAACCACCTCCTTGTGGTTAAGTTAATGATTTTTCATTATGGTTAGAAAAGGTGTGGTGCTGCTATTCCACACACCCGGATACATTACCTTTCGCATGCCAATATGCAACTACCTACACACAACCAGATCTTAATAATGTAGTTATGCCCACATAAATTAGAACAGAAACACGCTAATAGTGAAGCTGCTGTAAAGTACACACACACAAAACCATGTAACAGAGGCGTGAAAGGACGACAACGCCAACTTCTGTCAGACAACATCTGGCTTAGTAGTAGGAATATTGGAAAAGTTATCTGAAATGCTAATACAAACATTAAACATGAAGAGTTTAACATAAGAATACTTTCTCACTGAGGACATTAGAAATTCATTATGTCGTGTATTAATTTTAGTCCATATTCTTTAATGATCTTCTGGTACAGATCTGTAAGGAGCAGCTATTCAGGATTCGTGGTTCTTCCATTGACCTCAACCTCAGGATGACAGACGGCATTAAAAACAAACACGTCTGTTGTTAGGTCACAAAGATGCACTGGCACACACTCACGTGCGCGCTAACACACACACACACACACGCACGCATGCACACACACACACACACACACACACACACACACACACACACACACACACACACACACACACACACACACACACACACACACAATACCATTTTACAGAAGCTACATCATCAAAGGTGATCTTTTCTCTTTGTCGTCCTGTGTCGATAGGCTGTTTGCGTTAACGGACGGATGTCTCTAGGTGTGTTTATATTAAACACATGTGCATGTACACACAGGAACCACATTACTGCTACTAACGGCTTCAAGAGTGCCATTAGTGGTACTGGGTGAATGAGAGATAGACAAAGAGGAGCAAGATGAGAGAAGCCATCACCATCTAATGATGCCATAAGTTAACTAGCTTGCTTTTATAATGCAAATATTTCATTCTTCACCTTCGCTCCATGTGCTGTTCTTTCCACTGCTTTAATCTCTGGATTTCATTGTGTGAGTTATGTATTGTTATCAGATCATAGTTGACCCGGAGGCTAAAACTATTTTACTAGCGTATTATGAAGTCACACGCTACCCAAACCAACCTCTGTTGACGCTGATGATTTCTTTTGACATGTTGTGGACCATAGTTCAAGAGACTTTGATGCCCAGCTAACTGCAGTCAGTTGGAAGAATGTGAGAAGGAACAGCCACGCCTTGCAACCACAGTTTGTTTTGTAGGAAGTTGTGGGTTTGGTTCACCGTCACATTATTTACTGTTGATGCTCATAGATATTTGACCATTCAATCCATTGAACTATTTGGATCTAGTTTCTAAGGAGGGAGAAGACGGTTGTTACAGATAATTATACATAATCTTGTTGAACCCAGACATGACCTGAGGAGATTAGAGTGACTGTTATACAGGGATTATCTTATCCAGAAATTCTGTCATATGTCAGCTGATCCCTTGTGAGCTTCTCTCATTCAGTGGTCGACTATTATTATGACATATCTTGGCACATTGTCAACACAAGGCATTTTAAGGCATCCATTTTCTTCCTCTCCATCACTCTCATTTTCTTTCACGCCCTGTGGTTGATGGAAGTGATGTGAAAGTAGACAGATGGGGCTGGCAGTCAGACAACAGGCTGTTGTCCTCTGCGTCTGTCACTGGGCGTTCTGTCCTCTCTTGTATGTATCCCATGTGTCTCCTCTCCCAAACATCCTCATATTTAAAGTCCCGTTGTTTCTACACTTTCAGCCTTTCCTCATGAAAATCATTCTCCCTATCTAATTTTCATCACTTTCAACACCAACTTTCATGATCAACACGTTTCTGTCATCATCCTACCATTGGCCTTTTTTCACCCCATTCCCCCCTCTCCTTTCTTTTATGCAGTGCCATTATGGCCCCACGCTAGCAGAGGCCTTCATTAAATGTCAATTATACACCAGAGACCACACAGTGGAAGGACAGGGCACAATGATTTCTGACCCCTAAAGGTCAACATGCTTATAGGCATTCAGTTCTTGTTGGAGAACAGTCTGTCAGCTCTGAGGTCTTTGCAGATTTGAGTTGGAGTTTGTATTCACGTGGCCAAGAAGTGGAAAAAATACAATTCCAACAGTGTTTTGTTCCATGTGTATCTCACACAAACATAAATACTGATAAAAATAAAAACATCATGACAGCAGAAATGGAAAGGAATAGGTTTAGAAGTGCAAGATTCAACCAAACATACCAAACCAAACACGTCTCCATATGCGCGCTAGCATGGGAATATTTTGATTGCACATCTGTGCACTGTGTACTCCCTAGAGTGATGGTGTGTGTGGGTCTCATTCCGCAGAGAGGACCAGGCCAGATGGTGAGTGTTGGTAAGGGGGGTGCCACATGTTGTAACTCTCTATTCAGACAAGCTGTGCAATGTGGACATGCCGCCAGCTCTAAATAAACCTGTAGCAGCACCCAGGCTTGAGATCGTAGCACGAGGAGGTCTAGGTCGGTTTGTTTCGGTTGCACACTGTGCGCTGTCACATATTTTGTCCTTAGCTCCATCTTGGTCTTTATATAGTTTCTACATCATTGTACAGCTCTACATTAATGAACTTCTTTACAACCAACTCCAACCTCTGTGTGAAAAAAGATCCCTTTGTAAATGATGCATCCACAACAGAGAATAAGTTTGTAATTTTTAAGTTGCTGCTATACTGTACATATAAAAGCACTTCTATGACAAGAAAGATGTTCCATTGGGAGGCTCATAGAAAACCTTCCTGGGGCACATGCAAACCCACCGGAACAGCAGTTTTATCTTCTCGCCGTCTTTCCAGGGAAGTATACTCCCAGATTACTAATGCATCTCCCTGTCAGTAGGGGCTGAAAATAGGACAGCATTGACCCATTTAATCAGGCTCGTACTGACCCCTAACTAAGGTGAGAGAAAATTTGGTCAGGAGCGAGAGGAACTGTTCAGATCATGTGTGCCCTGCAGTCTTTCATCTGAAATTAAAGTGAAGTGCAAATTACAGGTAACATCTGAATGGGGCTGGTTAACTTTGGGATAATCTAATATTTCAACACAGAGGTCATGGCATCCCTGGAGCAGCACTTTCCCACCCTCCCTGTTCTTTTAAAGGTAGGATTCCTGGCTCAAGATCACAGATTGTTTGTCCAGCTAACTGGTTTAGTGCTTTCTCAAAGGTGGAAGAAAGTGACAGAGGGTAGATTCTCGTGGGAGACTGACTGATGGTGAAGTTCAGCCAATTTGTTGACCCACGTCCACCCTCTCTATCTTTCTCACTGGCCTTCGAGATGCCCCCCTGTGGCCCTTGGTCACCACCTCTGGCCCTCTGGCCACACATGTCCTCCCCCTAGTATGCTCCTGTCCACCCACTGCATCCCCTCAAAGAGCCACTGGGTCAAACCAGCAGCCCTGAAGTTGCATCTCTTCCCTGGCTTGTTTGTTCAAGGCTTCCATTATGCTGGGTGTGATCAAGCGACCAAGTTCAGCTCCAAAATACCCCCCACCCCCAACCAACCCACTCCCACCACACCACCCCTCACTGTGCATCCCTAGGGAGATGCACCCTCCCAGAGTAGTGTCTTCTTTCTTTCATTGCACTCTGTCTCTGGCAGAGGACCTGCTCCCTGTTTGTTCTCTTTTTAATACCACATCTTTTCTTTTCTCCTTCTTTTTGCTCTAACCCCATCCCGCCTCTTTACTCGTTCTCATAACCCTTACCCATTTTTGGGTCTTCATCCTCCACTTTCTCACCTGTTTTTCTCTCCTTCTATTCTGGCAAGCCCTTTTCCTCCAATCTCATTTTATGTCCCCTCTCTTTTATCTTTAATCTCCAGTCTCTCTAGCTTCTCTCTCTCTCTGATCTTCCATCCTCTATCTATCTCTCTAGTGGCCCAGAGACCTTGTAGTCTGGAAATTGGCCCATCCCGTCCCTGCCCCTGAGGCCCTCTGCACGGCCCCGTGGGTAATGGGCATTGTGCGTTCCCACTGATCCCTGACGGGGCCATATTGTGCCTCGGCGGGATGTCAGGAGCACAAAGCCAACTGGCCTGCCACATTGTCTCACACTCCAAATGAAGAAGTTCCTCCTCTGGCTCCCAACACAGGCTTGAAATGTCAGCGGAGGAGGAGGAGGAGTAGGGTGCTAGTGGTGGTGATGGTGTGTGTGTGTGTGTGTGAGGATTGGGGTGTTTTTTTAAGAGGATAGTTGTATGTATGGGGGGCTATTGTTGGAGATGAGGATTGTGTGTTACTCATTAATGCACCAACACTGCACTCATTTGGATCTAAATCCCACAGGCAACACCAGGGGACACACACACGCACGCACGCACGCACGCACACACACACACGTACGCACACACGCACACACACACACACACACACACATACACGCGTACGCATACACGCACACACACACACACACACACACTCACACACACACACATACACACACACGCGCGCGCGCACACACACACACACACACACACTGGGAAATTGTTTTATGAATGAGAGCACTTTTGTAAAAATATTCCCATTTCCACCAATTATCACAACAAGAACTTCAGCGGTAACAGTCACACAAAACAGGCAATAACACCATTCTTTCATCTTTAGATTTTTTTTTCTCTGAACATGGAGACAAGGTCATTGGCAATCTGCCAGCTCAATCATGCTGTCACACTTAAACACCTCGACTATCAAAGGTACAACTGAGAAGCTGCTGATATGCAACTAGATAAATAGAGATAAGGAGCTTCACAGGCTGGTTTTCACCTTCACAGCTATCACAAAGCAGGAGTGATTGGGAAGAGACGTGCCGATCAGACCTCTCTGTCTGCAGAACTGAAGTCAATATTAACTGTCTGGAGATAAACCGCTGCCTCAACATGGCCCTAGCACCTAATTTCCTCCATTTCTTTTAATATATTTGGTCATTTGGTTTATTTTACCTTGAAATAACTAATCGCTTTACCTCTATGACTCTGTGTGGTCGAAAAACTATTTCACTTTGATACACAGACTTTGGAATCAATAATCTTTTTAATCCTAAAAGGGATGTGAACAAATATAGCCATCCTGTGCCTGTATTTTATTCATGAACAAAATCTCAATATCTTTCAAGTTATTTAGTACCTAAATCATGAAGTGAATGATATTTGAAGTGAACTGAGCAGATTGTCAGCATTTAATTCTGACGACCTGTGAGGGCTTAATTACTCAGGGGGGGGGAATCTATGTTCTTGACATGATACTGCCAGAGGTAAGTGGCACGTTTTGTAATTTAAATGATATGACGCAACCGTTAGAGATAGATTTCCCAACAACACACATATATATACAAGATGTTGTGGATGTCTAATGCCAAGTGATTATATTCACTGCTCTCTAAAATTAGGGGACAAAGGAAACAATTCTGTGAGTCCAGGAAATTAAACATCAATAACACTCAGGGTGTCTGGTCCAGGGACCTCCAGCACCTTTAATCTCCTTTAAAGAATAATCTCTGCTATATAGAATTTGACATTGTGGATAATTTTACTTTGACCTATATGGATTATAGCATTAGTGGTCAGATAAAGAGGTACTTTCAGGTGTTCTTCAGAATAATTGGTTTGAAAAGATTCCTCTCCCATTTCACAGCAGGACAATTACATGTAACTCTGAGATTCATAGAAAAAATGTAATTTTTTACTATTTTTATTGTTGTAGTTTTGTTTCCTGTCTCTGTTTGCATTTCCTCCATGGTTGGAAGGAGAGACCGCTGAATGGAGCTTTATTGGTTTACTTGTTTAAGTGCAAAAACAGCAAAGCAGCCAATTAATGAAATTATCCCTGCCTGTTGACATTGCACTTTGCTCTGCACAGGAATGTTGATCTCACTCAAACATACTTTAAAATACTTACCCCTTTCCCATTTCAATAGCTAAATTAATCACTTGATGAGGATGTTTTTTTTGTGTAACACTTGTGTTGATCTTACATTCCTTGTGTATGTTGACTCAAGCTTTACAGAAATCCCAGTAGTGGTAGAATGGAGCACCAGGACATGTGTGCTTTGATTTGTGTTGCTCTTCTCAAACAAATCTTTTCCACTGCAGTGTTTCAAGACGCTTAAAGTAGCAGTGATTGTGGGTAAGAGTGTAAATGCGTGTGTTTGTGCTGCCAGCTAGAGCACCCAGGTCAACGGGACGTCTGAGGATTCATCCTGCAGGTTGAGTAAACTTCCCCCTGTGAATTCAGTGTGTGAGCTGTTGACACTGAGTGCCGTTAGATTGTCTGCGGCTATAATTCAGACATGGCCCGGCTCAAGGGGCACGACTTCTGGTCAAACCTTGACACCCTGCAGAGCAGCTTGTCTGCGTGTTTGAACTGAGGATCACTAATCCTTGTAGCAATGGCCAAGCAGGGGTCAACTCTTAAAACATTAAAATGATCTCTATTCTCTTACCTGTTGGTTTTTATTCTCACTTCTTGTTCTTGAATCTCATCAGCTTCTTCTATCCTCAGTATCTGAAAAGATGAAGAGTACCTTCAAAGTCAAATCAAATGATTGTCACTGAGAAGAAATCAGGTTATATTGAAGGAAAATGAAAGATCTCAAGATTTCATCCATTATTTTGAACACGTTTCTATTTGATATAATAACACTGCACCTGCAGAGACTTGGAGATTATAAAATATGTTCAACGTGAAACAGAAAGTGAAATGACCTGATCACAAACAGTTCACCATTAACTATGACCACATTCTCCAATAAATTCATTTTATAGACCCATTGAGTGCTGCATATACAGTTTGGAAGTAAAAATCTACAGCTTAATCTGAGTCAAAATGTTGATGATCATATCAGAAAGATGTTCCATGACACAGTTCATTTGTTTCCCAGCAACCTTTTGTCCTTCAATAAAATCTGTTTATAGGTTTAGAGCCAAAAAAAACATGATAAAATCCTTTTGTTATGATCACAATAATGAATTCAGAACACTTGATTATTGTTGGCAAAGTTAATATTTGTTATCACTTGACACATGAGACATCATCGTTATGATCCGGCCCAGGGAAACCAAAGTGTAACATGAAATAAGTGAAAATTATCTTCTTCCAATCTCCCAATAACCATCAGCTGCTGAAATCCTAAATAAAGATGTTAATTAATCCTACGACAGAATTCTAATGGGACTCTTGCTTACAGTCAAACTGGGAGAGGAGAGAGGAAGGCGAGTGACCACACTAGAAGTGGACTCCACCACCCAGAGTGCAACATGTTCACATTGAGTCAACTTCTACAAAACAACATTTCCGCCTCATGATTATAGAACTACCCACAGAACTAATGAATTGAAGTTCATACACACACACACACACACACACACACACACACACACACACACACACACACACTCACACACACACACACACACACACACACACACACACACACACACACACACACACACACACACACACACACACACACACACACACACACACACACACAGGGGACCTATAGGCATGCAAATACAGACAAGATGCTGGTGGAGTGATGAGCAGCTACGTCTTTGTTGCGCCCAAAGCACAACTTGTGAGGGACAATGCCTTGCTCAAAGGAACCTCAGCAGTGCTCAGGAGGTGAACTGGTACCTCTCAAACTCCAGTTTGCACTCCATAAACTTTTGGTCCACATGTGTCTTGAACCAGTTGCCCTCTGGTCTCCAAGCCAAGACCCAGTGGACTGAGCTGCTGCCGAAGGTCCTCTGTTCAAAGGCACCCAAAGACGTTGGAGTTTTCTACATGACGTTTGCAATATAGGTAAATTAAGGACTCCCACACCATTGGCATGAAGGTGAATTCCACTGGTTCTTTATATTTTTATCTCTCTGAAGATTGTCAGACATCTGACTCAGGGTATATCTTTGTATTGAATGAAGTCAACTGGACATCCCACTAGCTGTTCAGAACAGGAGAAGCTTCTTGGATAAGAAGCAAAACAGCTTCAGACTTTTCCTACCAGCCTAAACACATAAAATTTCTCTCTAGTGACCCTCTGATTAACTGGAAACTAGTCTCCCTTCTCCAGTCTGCTATGACCCTTCACAGGATCAGCAATTGCAGAAGATTAATGAAAGAATTAAAATCTTTATGAATAGCACTTTCAACCTGCCTTTAGGGAAATTAATCAAGCACAAGTAAACAAGCAGCATCAACCACAACTGATCATAAATCTAAATAAAGGCCACAGTATGTACACAAACACATATTCCTCCTAGATGATCTGACAACAACCAGGGTGTAATATAGCACAAAATTATGATTCCCTCTTTTTCCAAATCCCAACGATATCCAGTGGCACAGCAGAATTAATTTTTTAATTTATTCATGGATTTTTTTTTTTTTGGCCTCAAGGCCCATGACAAACAAAAAAAATATTTAACACTAGAAACTAATTTGCATAGTATTAGGATTAGGGTACAGGAAACAAATCAAGATTCCTAAATCAAAAACAGAAGAAAAAAAGAGGACAATTACAAAGTGTATTCCACCCTACAGCTACCTGAACTACTGCTCGAGAAGTTTTGCAATATATACACAAATCTTCAAATATTACTGATCTAAAGATGGTCACCTCATTCACTATTTACAATACATACAGAAGTAGACAAACTTTACCACGGCAGTCTTCACTGATCAGCACAAAGAGATAAAAAACACAATGGCAAAGTCAGGCAGCACCAGCAGCTGGTGGCAGGTGTTATTTTAAATGAGGCACCATCAGCCTCCCATCCAATCAGCTTCTTCCTCTTCACTTCCTCCACTTATAACAGAAAAAAAAAGCATGTAACAGGGTAATAGCTTCATCCACAGTAAGGGAGTACAGTACACAAAAATTACAACACCCTTTGTTTTGGGTCATTTTCCTTGTTTTTTTTTATTTACAGTTGTGGAGCAGACAGAAAACAAGAGAAGAAAAAGCTGTTCCATGCAGCAGACATCCCTGGAGAGGTAGTTGATGTAATATCTGGTATAAATCTAACAGAGTTAATTATTGGAGCGTTCAGCAATTGGGAGAAAAACCACATTCCTGACTTTAACATTTGGAGAGAGGACAAAAACTCTGCATGTTCATAAAAACAAAGTCCTGCATGTTCCACCTCAATCACTACTTTTAAAAGTTCAGAATATGGTCATTGTTTGGTAATCATTCCCAACTAAATACACCCACTGACTTGCAGGCTGGTCAGCCAATTTCACACCATCTCTGCTTTAAATTTCAAATATTCCTCCATGCAACGTCTGCCTCTCTCCTTTCTCTGACTTCTTCCATTCTGCAGTAATGACTGTGCTATGGCTGCGGGCCTGTCTATGCTATGTGTTAATCCTTCCTTTCAGCTGTAGGGCCATTTGAAGCACAAGCACCCAGAGCCCGTTCCAGAATTTAATTAAACATTCTTGGTGTCGCTGTGCTACCTTGCACTCTGTCTTTTTCTCTCTCAGACATGCACAAGCATGCATACGCATAAATACTACTAGACTTTCTTTCAAAAACTTTTTTGAAAACTTTTTTTTTTTTTGAAGATGATCCACGTTCGACAACTTCTTCGTACGTGCAAAGGTGCCAGGTCTCTGCCATACAAGTGTGTACTCTTTACCCCAACACCAAAGATTTGGAATGCATGCATGATATGCTTGTCTTCTAATCCAACATGACTGTTCCTCATATCTCATACTTTGGTTGATATGAGTTTTTATGCATCTATCATGCTCAAATCAACTAATACCATTTTGATAACTCTGGCAGCTGGTACAAATCAGCAATACAGATCAATTAATCAGAATTAATTGATCTGCATCAGCTGCTCAGATGTTAGTGATACCTTACAGTTGCAGTTGCAAGACATTTGCTCATGACTCAGTTCAGACAATATATTGCAAACTGGACTTGTTATTATTCCACTTAGTGATTAAAGGTGGGCTTGTTACAATTAATCTGACTGAAGAATTTGCTCCAAGGGACCCTGAAACATCATATGACAGATTGAAACTGAAGTCCATAAATCAATTCAGCATGCTTCACCGCACCTTAACCCAAGGGCTCATGTACTGAGCACAACAAAACACCATGCATGGCCACATTTTTTTGTGCATATGAAATTTGTTTCCAGATAGTTTGAACTTTGATGATTTGCTACTCTGTATGAGTTATTTATGTGGGAGCTTGGATTTGATGCCTAGCAGTTCCTGAGAGGAAATGGACAACATCCTCAACATCAAGTCCTCATCAGGAGGCAGCAGAAGACTTTCCTTTCTCATATACATACACATAGACATACACATGTACAGCATATATTCTATTCCAGCCCAGTGTCAATGTAAATACACTTTGTAAGTGCACAGCACAGATATAAAATGTGTTTGGTGTGATCTCAGTCGGTCAGGTAAGATAAATCCCTTCTCACCAATGAGGTGTGAGGATTGCTGGAAAACACATCATTTGTTCCCCCACACTGTAAGTACGTCTGTGTGTGTGTGTTATCTTCCCTTGACTACAGAGGCCCTCATTCATACTCAGGTCTTTATAACTGGCCAAAGAAAGACTAATTTGGGTGGAGGTTTTTTTGGTGGAGGGGGCAGCATGGGGGAGCTGTATTGTTTGCCTAATCCGCAGTGACTGGGAAGTTGTACGCTGTGCAAATAGCACATATTTGGGCAGCTCTTTTCCAAGGTAAAGCCCCTTCTGCCCCAAACGTTGAGATAAGCATTGGGCTTGGTTTTATTCAAAGAACGACGTCTTAACGGTCAAATTTGTTGGCACTCTCCCGCATGCCATTTTGTTCTCCATCAGTGCTGCAGAACACTGGGTATAATGGCATCACAGTGGATTTGAATGCAGAGACATTGTGCAATTCTTATCTTGCTGTAATTTGTCTTATCATTGGTTGCATCTGCAGAAAGATTTGGGTCAGGAGGGTTGAACCTTTTCATTGCATTATCTTTTAAAAAAGCAGACAAAAGGAATTAAAAGAAAGAACATAGGACAACTGCCTACTTTTGTTCTGTTGTTTTTATCCCACTTCTCATACCACTGTTTTCACCTTCCTCACTGATTTTTTTGCATTTGCAAGTACACATAAATGCTCCTCTCATTAATTTATTTGAGGGGTACTGGCATTCAAAAAGAAATTAACAAAATAGAAGACCTTCTGGAAACAGAGTCATGAGTTATTCACACATTTTCAGTCTGTATTAAATCTAAAATATAGACACACCAGTTTCTCATAGTTGGATAAACCACAGCTGAGTCAGTGAAACACCTCATCGTGTTTGACGTGGAGGTGGTGCGCTCATGCCGTAACCCCAGGCTTGATGTGGAGTGTACATCAGTGTAAATCCAAGTGCTCTGTCATTCCACCTCCTCAACTTCAAGTTTTCTCTCACGTGGCCCAAGGCTACTTTTTTTTGGCCAGCATTTTACTTTCAGATAAGTCAATCTATTACAGTATCACAGGATTGGTTTTCAAACAGTACAGACATTCTGGCTTGGAGCGTGTGAGTCAAACAAAGTGCATTGAAAGGTTTGATAAGGGGTTTGAGACCAGCAGCTAACCCTCTGTTTATTCCACAGTGCTTTAAGGCTCAATAAATTCAGACAGTTAGTCACAGGCTCTGCCATTGTTACCTTTTGAATTATTGTGATAGATCTCTGCATCAGAACTTTAAAGATCTTGTGCTGCCTGGGTCCTTCCTAATCTCTTGTCATTTGCATGGAAATGCATAAATCTATTGCTCACAATGGACGTGCAGATCAACACCAACAGGCAAACTTGTCCAACAAAGTGCTGCTTTATTATAATCACCCTTTAAAACACACAAACTATAATCTATGGGGGGAGTGTTTGGATTTGAGGTCTGAATCTTTCAAAAGCAGTGTTCCCCTTTCTTTCCTTTTTGCTGTATTGAGGAATTCCCTTATCTTACCCCACCAGTAGCTCAACACAGAAAAGAGCAGGCCGCTCTATTGTCAGCCCCTTAGAGTTCCAGCCTTGTTTGATAGTGTTTTCTGTGGGTCACTTGACACCCCCTCCCTTTTTCTCCAACACCCCCACATGCCCCCTCATCTATTATTCCCTTCTATTATCCTTCTAACCAGATTCAGGGTGGAGATTGGGGGGATATTGAGAGGTGGATGAACGGAGGATAGGGACGTTTGTCATCAGTTTGAAATTGTGAAAGGCCTCAGTTTGCTAGCGGCCAGTCAGAGTGAACGAAAAAGCCACAGAACCATATGGAGCCTTCAGACAATCAAATTACTTTTTTCTCTCCCTTTCTTCTTTCTCTCTTTCATTTTCCTTAAAGAAATTATCGCAGACCTTTGCTTTTGACACCCCAAGGCAAGAAAGGCAAGAGTAGAAGACGTGGCCAAATTCCACCACTCCTAATTAGTTAATGAAGTAATAAGATCAGCCTCTGTCTATCACGCTCTGACAGGGAAAGCCTTGCTCAAAGGGTGAAGGGGTGAACTATTCCAGCCCTCTAAAGAAATACCTGTCATTTCAAGAAAAACACTGTGCAGCATAAGTAGTGGGGGTATTCATGTTACATAACATCTTGATGAACAAATGCATGAATTTGAAATGTAAGTAGGAATCAATGAGGTAACACTTCTTGCATTTTTAATTTAAATTAAGCACTTATTAATTTAGAATTATTTCAGTTAAAGTCAATAATCTGAATCATGACTGTTGTTTCACCTGCTTTTTCACCATTTCCTTTTAAGAGTTGTTTCTATTCGCTATGGCAACAAGCTTCCCCCTGTCATTCAAACGGCAAGGTGAGAGGAGAATACGACCGTTTCATAGGACCGAGCGACATGCACGTGTTCCACAGTGGAAATCACGCCAGAGTCAATGCCTGGGTGGCCAATTAGCAAAAAGGAAATAAAGGACCCTGTGCCATCAGCCAATGACAGCTGGGGGAGCAGAGAGGGGGGAAGATTTTTTTTGTCTGTCGTCCTCGCCTTTTTTTTCTCCTCCCTTCCTCTGTTCCTCTTTTACTCCCTAACTTTGTCTGTCAACTTGGTGTCCACAGCAAAACTCTGTTGGAATAACAAATGAGGATTTCTTGACTGGAAGCAGTGGGATTTCTCTGGCTGTGTGTGTCTGTGTGCATTAATGTATGTATATGTGGCCTTGTGTGTGTGTGTCACTTGTTTGTAGAACAAAAATGTCCTAGTGTGTCCCCAGACAGACATTTGGCTGTGTCCCATTGGCTATAGAGGATTACAAACCCTCTCTTTGCCTCTTCACACTGGCCCACAGTGCTCCACTCCCCCTGCGTAATGACCCAGTGAGACACATTCATTCAGATTAGAAACTCATCCTGAATATTTCCTCTATGGGTAGCATTTGAACATTGGGTCAGTGAAATTTAAAAATCACACCTTTAATTTTTGCATTCTATTTGCCGTGTAACGTATTTGTATGATCTGTACTTGCAGGTAGAGGTCGCTAATTATTTATTTTTTTGCTTAACTTAAGATAGCTTAACCTTGACCTTAACCAAGCTTATAATATAGTTATCTTATATATTAACTTCCACAGCTCCTTCTCCTTGTTCTGAGGTTAATATTCAGGCCAAGGTTTGCTGCTGGAGGAAGGTGGTAGTTCAAAAACTGATCACATTTCCTTCTCTCCTTAATGCTAGTGATGCTTGAGTAGATGGAGAAGAAGAGTGACCTGTGGGAGCCTGAGTTCTTCTCTCCTTTGCATTAATTTTTTTTCTTTTGCACTCTCTTGCCCCTCAGGATCTTGTAGTGGACTGATCCTCCCTGATTGTAGGCCAAGCCCTGAGTATAACACTTTCCTATTCGCAATCAGGGTAACAGAGAATGGAATGCTGTCAATGGTGGATGAAGTGTTGCTACACAAATTTCCCCACTGTGGGACAATAAAGGTTTTATTATTATTATTATTAAAATTAGTTTTCACAATGCGGGCTTAATTTAATATTGACTGTAAAATGTTTATAGTTTGCGTAAAGAACTATTTTCTGAAATAACCAAGAGATATTTCATAAACTTGTATGATGTATGTTCTGTAGATTATTGCCTGATATTTCTCTGTTTCACATCTTGTTTCCACTTTGCTGCAGGGACGTGTTGCCTTGTGGCCTAAGAGAAGCGTTAGCTGGCTTGCAATATCCCAATTAACCTTTCCTTCAAAACGACTGGGAATACATTATAATGTACTTCTGTTTGTTGTTCCCTATAAGTACAGCATGTGTGTGAATGAAAATGAGCGGGTTTGTGCATCGGTACAAGCAGCCCGTTTTAATGACTCCAGGCTTCGCTGTTGAATTCGAAAATAACGAATGAGTGTGCCAGTGGGTGTGTGTTCATTTTTTTGTGCAAGCATGCATTTTTGTGTGTGTCTGCATGTATGGGTACGTGTTGAGGAGCTCAGGCCTGGAGTGGGGTGCTGCTACTGCATTTGGTTCTTTGTGGTTCTCTGTGAAGCGGGGTCGACCTTGTGAGGCTCTCCTCTGGGGCCCGAACAATACCAGTGCAGGATTATCCTCCCTGGGACAAAGTGTGTGATTACCATGAGAAAACAGCCAGCTCTGGCCTCATAGCCAAGGACTGCCAGGCCTGCTGGAGAGGTGGGCCGCCACTCATTAGCTGCAGGGAGATGCTAAGCGCAGACGTGCACACACACACACACACACACACACACACACACACACACACACACACACACACACACACACACACACACACACACACACACACACACACACAAATGACATAAATATGCTGACGTGCATGCTCATGCTGACATGCAGTACACGCGTGTTCTAAGAAATGCAGCTCATGTGTGTCCGTGCACGCACACACGCAGGCGTGCACGCAAGCAAGTGCGAGTGGTGTTGACAAAAATTGTTTTTTCAATAATTTATAATTTGTATAAGAGTGTGTCTGATCTAGTTTTGTTATTTGTTTAATTAACACATAAATTGGAGCACATGATGGCCAAACAGCAAATATAATCTTAATCTCTAATAATAATTTATGACTCATGCATGTTTTAAATGGGAATAGATCATTTTCAGGTCATGAAAGCTGAAGCTGTGACATGTAATTATTATTCAGTGTGGCATATAGAGGCTTAGGTTTCATGATTATACAGATATTATAGATATATCATGAAGAACTTTGTAACTTTATGAACAATATGTTGATAATGTGTGCTTTGGGTACAAAATATCCAACATATTGCTTTCCAAAATGGCAAAGTGTTGGTTCGATTATATGCTGATAAAACCATATTGTGTTCATATGTTCTATTTGGTTTGTTCACTAATGTCACTTTAGTTCTAGGTGTCTGTTAATAGTAACATAACACTGTTGCTTTAACACAGTGATTGCATAAGGAGCATTGTCACTTCAAACACATATGCTGTGCTCCACAATGCAGAGACAGATTGGTGTCCCATCCTGCTGCGATGACCCCAGTGACAACCACAGGTCTATTGTGGCTGTCATGGTTTCATCTTAAGCTCCTGATCTGTGGATTTCCCACCTCTTCACTGAAGACTCTCTGTCTACCCTGAATTAAAGGGATGAGCTGATACTCCTCTATCTCCTCATCCATCCAGCCGTCTCCTCTGAGGAAGATTTCTTTTGTTGGAGGGAGGCAACCCACTTGAGTTGAGTTGAAGAGAGTCTGTGATGGAGGAGGTTTTTTGGAAGGCAAGGAGCAGACGGAAGCCGATTATTGATGAAGAAGACATTTTTTTAAAAACACCCCTACCAGGAGATGCCTGAATTCACAGGCAAAAGAAAGTTCAACGTTCACACACTGACACAGGGAGAGATTATGAACGCCTTGCTTTAACTGAGTTGCAGATCTTGGTCACAGAGGAGGTCAAGAGTTCGGTCCTTTTGCCACTTTGACCCCTCTCAATTATTGCATCTTTTTGTGCGAAGCCCCTCTTTTTTTATTTCTTTGTCTTTTATAACTTTGTGCTATTTTATGACCTCTTTGTTTTCTCTTTGTTGGGAGGGGTAGAAGTAGCAGTGGGCAGGCCAGTCGAGCTGGTGGGGAAAATGTATTGCCACAGACATATGTTCCAGAAAATGACTCCACTTGCTATGTTATTGTACTATTTACAGATCCTCCTCTCTTCTTTTTTCTTGTGCACTTTAATTTTTTCTGTCTTGGCAGTTTCCCGTCACACTACTTTACTTCTTTCCACCCATCTCTTCCCTCTTCCTGTTCTCATTTCCCTATCAAGGGTGGGAGACAGGTCACAGCTGTAGGGGGACGGCAGGCCTGTCACGTGTTGCTTTGTCTTGGCCTTCACCAAAACATACCTCCACAAGTTACCCTGGTAACCCCTGTTCCTTTTAACCACCGTACTGTAGTTTGGAGGAACTGGCAGTCTTTCTCCTCTGGCCAGTACTCTCCAGTGACTCCCCAAAAGGTCACTTTGACTTTTAATTTCTCTCCTCTGGGTTTGATTCATGATTTGCCATCTTACATGGGCAGGTTGATGTTTATATTTGAATTTTAAAAGAGCTAAAATAAATTCATATCAGATTGGACACTCAGCTATTTATCTACCTGGAAATGGCTGCCAAAACGCTATTTGCTGAAGCAGGGGTTAGTGAATGTCACAAGAGAGAAATGAATCCTGGTGTGTAGCTCTATAAATATTTGACTCTCCTTCCTCAAGCCCTCACCATGCAGAGAGGCGCTGCCTATTCCTGCTCTCCTTACCAGAGGGAACAGGGTGGCAAGCCGCCTGATTAATTGACTTAAAGCGAACATAGATCATGTTTTTTGGGAGACCTAGAAAAAGTTTGGGCCCATCCTCTGCCTCCTACAGAACATCTTATTCAGCAGTAAATTTGAACCTACTATCAGAGAAACAGTATGCTGCTTCTGTCTGCCCTGCTTATTTCTCCATTTCCTTGCAGTCTTTTCATTGTGTTGCAACATGTACAACCCCAATTCCATATAAATAGGGACGCTCTGTAAAGCATTTATGAAACAGTGTGACATTCAGCTGAAAACGGCACAAAACTAAACACAACATTAACTTATTTGATTCTTTCAAATACAGGTATGTTGGTTGGTTGGTTGGTGTGCTCTGGTTCAGGTCAGGTGTGCTGATCGTGGGAGAGACTGTCCTTGAGTTTGTCACATTGGAGATACTCATGCTGGAAAGAATCTATTGTGTTTGAACTGATGAAAGATTTCTAATGGGGCAGAATGCTCTTTAATGAGCTTGAAAATGCAGCTGAAAAGTTTGTGTTGATTAACTTTACAGTAATTGTTTATGTGAAAACTAAGACTGTTACCAACTGTCTTCTGTTCATTCCTGAGGGAACCCACATTGGGAGCAGAGAGAACTGTTACATCATTAATATTGTGAATCTTGTGTCAGCAAAATAAGAGTGAAACATACCACAGTTAAGAGGTTATGGCATCATGATTGCATGTCAGAGGGACATTCTGGAATGGCACAATCATTCACAAGCAAAGGTGGAGTGAGGTTCACTACTTTGTGATAATTTGTGTGGGTCAATAGTCCAATAGTTCAGGAACAATGTTTATGTTTCATAATCTCATCAGTTAATTCAGACATTGTGAAAATATCTCTGCAGTAAGGGGTGAGGATGAAATCTAAACAATCTTAGATCCTTAAGCAAAACTATTACAATTGACTTGATTCTGTGAAGCATATATTAGTATATAGGCTGTGAAACACAAGGAGAGACATCCACATTTGTGCATTCATGCATCCACAAATGTAGACACTTTGATTTCAAATAGTTTCTAGAAATCATCTTCATCAATAAAAGGAAGAAAATGGATGGATTGATGGCTAAGTCGCCCAAAAGTAGAAGTACTTTATGTCAGTGTGTTCATGCCCATGTCACAGGTAACGTGCACATCTGCTAATATTGAAAGGTAAATGCATATTTTAGAACTGGTTTCTGGACAATGATGTTTTTGGAACAATGTTAAAATGAATGCACAGTACGCTCATCTCTGTGTCTTGTTTCTGTTTCTAGACATTGGTTACGTATCATAATGCTTTATTTCTGGGTCTATCTATCTTTTCACTCACCTCGTCTGTTGGAGGATTTCAGGGAAATACTCATTTGTGTTTGTGCGGTACTTCCAAAGATTCAGGAAACACTACCCAGCCAAGACATGGGATCAAGGGAAATAACTCAAGTCTCCATTAGCTTTCTAATAAATGTGACCATTACAAACTGCTTCCTCTGACTCTAGCTTCAAATAAACACAGAATGCTTTTGGCCCGTCTGTCACAGACATTTGAGAAATTTGTGTATGCATTGCTCTTCTTTGCAACATGCTTCCCAGGAGGATAGCTTGAATGAAAGTGCGTGTATACGTGTGTGAGTGTGTGTGTGTGTTCATGTGCTTGCACACTATGAGATCATCTGTGAGTATCACAGATGGCCTGGGGTCCCTTTGCTGACACGGCTCTCATTTATAACCATCAGGGGTGGATGCTGCACTCGTTACCCGTTACCAAGTCATTCTCTCTGTCTCTCTCTCTCTGTGTGAGACACACATATACAGAAACTATGGACTAGTGCACTCTACCTAGCAACGCTCTGCACTGAATGGCATCACACTGCTCTGTGGTCCAAGTCTATAGTCAGTGGAATCAATGGACAAATGATGTTTGAGGATCTGGCCGCTGTCCACCAGGGAGACTGTTTATCTTTGCATTATGTCATCTTCCATTCATCGCTATGTTTGCATCCAGCTGACCATAAAGAAATTGCATAAACTCTAAAAATAAATGCATATGTTGCTTTGGAAAAACACCCCCTGCCATTCAACAGTGCCTGTGAAATATTGAATTCCTCAAGTCAGGGAAATCAACAAGCTGTTACACATGACCCCCCCCCCCCACCCCCACAACCCTATCTTTCCACACAGCTACCAGTGCATATTGAAGAAAAGGATCAAATCCTTCTGGTGCGTTCCCTCGGCCCGTTTAACATAGGTCCCCACCCTGGGGCCTGTGGGTATGGCTCTGTGCCCTGACACCAGAGTCTGGGGGAATGCACACCCAGCTGAAAGCTTTCTAATGGGGCAGAATGGGCTTTAATGAGCTTGAAGATGCAGCGCTCCGTATGGCATTGTTCACCTGGGAAAATCACAATCTGTGCACCTCAAGAACTGGACAAAGGTCCACAAATAGACACAAACACACACACACACACACAATATATATATATATATATATATATAGAAAGAGAGCAACTGCATACACGCACACACACAAATGCACACACAACTTCAGCAGACTATTGTCCTTTTGCTGAATAGAACTGGAACGTGGTCCGTCACGGCTCCTTTACAATGTTGTGTGTTTGGGGACATGCACACTTAATCATGTGTGTGTGTGTTACTATGTCTCTGAGTTTATACCTTTTTACTTCCTGTCTGTTATATGTCTTCACATGTTGCAATCATTTCCAGTATTTATAGATAATACAGAGTATAAGATGCACTGGCCTCCACCTCTCGTCACACTGATGCTAGGTGCTAATTAACAATAGCGGAGCTCCACACATAACCCCATTCGTTCCCTCTCTCTAGCCCTCCAGCCCCTTCTCATTCCACCAGTCTACTATCAGCCTCATGGGTCTCCAGGGTCTCATAAACTAACACACTGAAGTTGGACAACCCAACATGTGCTTTGTTTCCCCGACCAGGACTTCCTTCTCATTAATAATTTCCCCCATCTTGTGACCTTTTCTCCATGAACCTTTTCCTCAGTAGTTTTCCAGGATTGCCTCCCTTGTACTTACCTTCCTAAGCTTCCTGTTTTTTAACCCAACTGTTTTCTTAAATTCCTCTGTATGAGGGAGATCTCTACTGTATACCTACAGTATTTTCATGAGTGATGTGCAAAGTACAGAAGTTGACTGATTTTTATTGTCCTATGTTTTTTTGCATCACTATGCAAAAAATATGCTAAAATGTTATCTGTCGGTACCGACCTGCAAAGCCACTGTGTGAAAATAGCAGAAGACAAACAAACAAACCCACATTTGATCCACTTGTCCCTTTCAGGTCCTCTGGGATGGGTTTACTTTGTACAAGCAAGCTGATGCAGCTTGTATTTGCTCCTTAGGTGCGGAAAAAGCTCCAGAAGTACTGGAGGTCTACTTAGACTCTAACTTCATTTCAGATTAAAACACTCTCATACAGTATATTCACAATTCTCCTTGCCTTTTTCATTTGTCGTTCTTACTTTAACCTGTACATATGCTCATCATAATATTTTGTTTCTTCTGTCTTTCATGTAGGTTTGCTGTATTCTGACTTATCCATGTCTCTGTGAAAGCCCAGTGAATTGTATTTGCATGATTACTTCTCCATGCAACAGCAGTGCCATGAGGAAACTGCTCTAAGATGCATTCATGCCAATGTTATACGAGAAAAGCAGATGTTAGACTACGCATTCATCCACACTTGAAATGAAATAAGGCAACAAAAAAACAAAAACAAACCAAGGCTGTTCCCGTTTCATTGTGGTTCATCTAGTTTTCTTTTAATATTGGAAATTTTGTCCTTACGTGTTTATTGTTGTTGTCCTCCTTAATTGATTCTATCATTTGATTACACTACTCCCACTACTACTAGTGTAGAACACAACTTATACTTCTGTTAATACTAATACTGGTGATAAATTGGAAAGAGCTGGTATCGACCAGACTTCTTCTACATCTGCTTTTACATTTTCTTCTTAAGTCTGTCCATTGGATATAACTGACTGCACTTGTGCCATCTCTCTGTTCCACTCATGTCACAGTCATTTGTGTTCACACAGCTGCAGGACTTTCTAACACCCATGACCAGCAGCGAGAAGTGCTCTATCAGCAGAGGGTGTGAACGTTACCAAGATGGGACTTCCCTCTATTTCTTCAGCCACAAAGACACTACGGCCTGCAACAAAACATCAGCACCAGCAAAAAGACTCCACTTTTGTCTGGACTTTATGCTTACTGCCAGTTCAATCAATCTTAGCTCTTTTTATTTCTGGTTTTTGTTTCCACTTCTTTTAGCACATGCCTTCAGCATATTATCTTTCTTTCATCTCCTTTTCTTTCTGTGCTATCTGAAATAAAATCAGTTGACTGCGCATATCACACAAAGGTGTCTTTTGAAGTCAACCTTTGTAAATTTCCTGCTTCGTCCTTCTTTCTGTTAAAGTTCACTGTAGATGTGCCCCCCCTGCCCCCCACCTCACCTGAGTCTTAGTGTTCCACTTTACAGCGCATCAATGGTAAGGTCAGCAGACCATGATAGTTTCAATTTGTGGCCCCCTGTGTCTGAGTATGGGGGCCCTCACTGCCCCCAAGAGGGAGTGCCCGCGGACGCAAGGGGAGGGCCAGCACAGCCCTCTCTGACAGCTCAACACACAGGGTCTGCTGGTGACCAGGGGGCCATTGAGGGGGCCAAACCCTACTGCTTTAGATCATACCACTTCGTGGCTTCCATCCCCCCCAGTCTTTCGCCTGTTGTTCCCCTGGAGAAGAGGGTGTGGTTGCAGGAGAGACCAGGCGAGGAGAGGCAGGGCCCAGGACAATAGCCAATATTCCGACCAGCGCTGTCGCGGGCACGATAGTGGCTGTATTCTTCTTGATTCTTTCTGCCTTTTCTTTTCTTTTGGTGAGCTGCCTTTGTGGGGATGTGATGGAGGCCGCGGGGCAGATATGATGGATGGAGCTCAGGGGCATCGACGATTTGGGGGGACATGTGGTTGACAGGGATGGAGGGGCCCAATGTCGTGCTCCCTCTCTGAGTGGAACGTGCGAGGCATGGGGTGGCCCTGGGTGGTAGGCGGACTCAGGCCGGGGGGGTAGAGTTTCTATGTTTGTTGTATGTGGATCATTTTGAATGAGTGTAGATGGAAATGGGGGTGGATGCAGCCCTCAGTGAGGGAGTCTGTGAGGGATGAGAGGATTCATGCAGCATCTCAGGATGAAGACCATTGAGAAAAAAATAACTGAATGTCACATTAGATGGACTTAATTGTCTTCATGTCTAAGTGATAAACATTTTAATATTGATGCAACAGACAATAAAGTTCAATATTGAGTTAATTTTTTGATATTTATGAAAGAACAACAGTCTAGACTATTTTACACTGCCTACGTGCTTCATGGTTTCTCTCTCTCTCTCTTTGTGTGAGTGTGACTGTGTGTGTGTGTGTAGCCTGGGTGCTGCTGTATGTGGAACTCAGTTCTCTGGGGGTGAAAGACAGATGAGGGTACAGAGTTGTACAAGACCACAATATTTCATCATAGACAATGTGAACCTGAACTGGATGAATTGTTTAATATAATAATCATACATCTATCCTTTGTCCAGCAACATAAAATACCACACATGTGGTACATGGTGTTGTCATCAATTTTGAAGCTTCACCCAGCTCTTTTGCACTCATGTTCCTATGTAGATCTAAATATCTTCATCTTTAAATTGCCACATCACTGGGATTAGGAATACTAGTATTCCCAAGGGATTACGCTTCTCCTCTGGTACCCTTACTGCACATTGCACTATGGAATGTCCTCACAGCCTGCTTCTTGACTCACTTCCCTCTCCCGCTGTCCACCTTGCATTGTGGAATGTCAGAGTCCATACAGATTACATACATAAGGGTTCTAAGCCCTGGGAGCACCTGTCAGCAATCTGCATCAAAATAAATAAAATAAAACATCCATTTATTGACATCTGATGAATAATTTTGGAAATAAATTTGATTCCAAGTGATCTGTTTTTGTCAGTGCCACAGGATCAGTGTGCTGTAGTAATCTGTAGTATGTCAGATTAACTGGAGGTCTTTGTTGACACATTCAGACAACCTGCTGCTTGACAACTATGCACCACTTTCACTTTCCTCCCACAGAGACAGATAGCAAGCCTCCTCCTCCTCACAGGGAAGTAAAATAAAACCACAAACAAAAAGTAAAGCCAGACATACGCCAACCTTCCACCTGTCAAATACCAATCAACGCCTGGTGACCTGCTGGCGATTCTCTGAAGAACTGAGATCAGTATCTGACGACATGCTGGTTGTCCAGTGGCCAGGAACCTGGTGGCTGTCACCCAGGGCCCAGAGAGAGACATCCTCCTAGAGTTGGGACAAAGGTAGCTGGTCCTCAGGGATTACCCATTAGCATGCTAGTCTGTGTGTTTAACACTGGCCTGAATGGAAAGGACAAGAGCCAGCACCCTGGTCTATTCTTCAGCAGGAAAGTGTTACTGTTTCAGCTGCTAATGCTGCTCTGACTTATGCATATATACGCATACATGCATATATATGAGGATTTTTTTTTCCTGTCGGTATGCACTGACTTAATGATGGAGCTAATGCTGTATTATAACCTAAATATTTATTCATTGTTTTCTAGTTCCCTTTTTTTAATACCCCATGAGGCTTTTAAGATGTAGTTTCAAGCGCCATTCCTTGATGTCTTCCATACACTGCTGCTCTTTGGCCTTTTTGTACTTGTGTTGGTCAATAGGTGGTATAACTTTGATGAAAAGGCAAGTTGAATTTGATTGGCCCTTTTCCGAGCTTCATGTAAAGTTTGAACACAGTAAATATTAGAATAATTAAACCAGATTCTTGCACTACTGTGAAACTACCCATTTCTCGATGGGATTTGGGATCTTAGGCCTTCCTTTCTTCTGTTCATCGCATGTGTGTGTTAGCCTAATGATGTGTAAAGAAGTCTGTATGGAAATGTGTGTTTGTGAACCTTTGGTCCTTGGTGATTGTGCCTTCGTTTGTGTGTGCGTGATTGTATGAAATACTTTTTCTGTTGGTGTGTGTGTGAGTCTCAGGCTTGCTGGCTGGTGGCTGATAATAACACAAGAGGCCGTGTGTTTGTGGATCTCTTAGCTTAGGAGATTCCCACCGTGCTCAGCGTGTCTGGGCTCTGTGTGTTTTTGAGGTTGCACGCGTGACTCCGCCAGCTGTTCTATTCTCCTGTTGGCCCCCTCAACCCTACCCGAGCCTCGTCCCTCGCCAACCCCTCCTTCCCTCAGAGGTCTGCTCTTCATCTGATAAGGGCTGCACTGGCCAAATCCTCTGCAGCGCTCCTCATAGCCCCTCCACGCTAACAATATGCACTTCTTTCCCCTCCATGCTGCACACTATTTACATCTGAAAGCACCGGGTCTTATCACCAGTCCACTGGAGCCAAGCGAGCATTCGTGTATGTCAGCAAAAGTGATGCATGAGTGAAAGCGAGCAAATTGTGAACACATGTGGCTAAATCTTTATTTCTATCATGACTTGAGCTTTGTGAATCCACCTTTTAACAGTAGAGAAACATAATCAGAAACTACATGAGTAATAACCTTACAAGTCTCATTCTGCACTAGTTGAGAGAATAAAGGCCTTAATCGTCTCTGGGACATCAGCCAGGCTATCGCACCGTATCCAGTAGCCGAAGGCTATGGTAACGTCAAATCAAAGACTCCCTTGAGAGGAAGAGTAGTCACTCTACCCCATTTCCTTGGAATACTGCCTTGGTGTCCGTTAACACCAAACTACACAACTTCCATCACTTTCCCATAACATCTGACCCAGCTTTCATACTTGCTCTCTTCCTTATGATCCTTATTTGCATCATCTTAGCCCCTTTGGTTTAAAGTTACGGTCTCATCTCTTGTGTGGCAATATCTTACCAATACTACTATTTTGCAGCACATGCAGAAATTCCCCATCTCCAAATTCACCAGCTGCCATACAGACAGAGAACAGAAAAGAGAAAAAAAGACATGAGCAGGCTTTTAATTAAAGTCTGTGTGGTTAAGGGCTCAGCCTCAGCAAACACTGGCCTCCAGCATCAGAGTTTAAGATGGAGAGCAGGGTGATGAAAGGAGAGCATCTAATATTGGATGATGTAGAAGGGATGAGGGTAATGAACATGAGATCAATGAGTGTTAGAATATGATGATGAGCAAAGCAATGATGAGAGACTATCAAGAAGCAGGTACAAATATAAGGATGTGAAGGACAGAAGCAGGGGCAGACAGAGCATGGGAAGGACCGAAGCAGCATATGGGGTTGTGAATTGTCCAAATCGATGTTGTCACAGTCTATGTGATGTATCGTAATGTGATGTGGACATCAGGGTTGGACAAGCAAAATGACAGATCAGGGTTTGAAAGACAATATGATAATTGTCTTTCAATGAAATAGATGTTAAATATACATACAAATTTATATTTGAAGTAAACTACAGTGCCACCAGTAACCCTAAAATAATCGGTGCGCTCAGGGAAGGAAACTAAATAAAGATGGAAAAAATTATGACCATCAATAGCATTCATATATCAATATCTACTTGACACTAACACTAAGGGACAGAAACAAGTAACTTCATTTTTGCTTTTTATTGCTCAGCCTCAGCTTTGTCCATTTTGGTGACATGCTGCCATCTACTGGTGGAAAAGTAGAACCCCGGAGACTTTTTATATTTCACTGTAGTAAGATGGATAAAGTTTATGAAGCTGCTGAGAAAATGTTTGATGTCCAGATAAAATCATTTACACACACTCCAACTCAAAATTTTATATTACATTCAATGTACAGAATACAAGAGATAAGATCAAGGGAGGCAAATATGTCAAAAACTAACCGCATGAGATCAAATCAGGAAAAGATGAATTTAGATTTTAAATTATTCCATGCGTAAAATCAAGATATAAGAACAGAACCGACAGAGTGATACAAATTTAGTCCTGAGAAGTGTCTTCCAGTTTTACAGCAAATAGCATGAATTCTATTTTCACATTAGAACACATTTCAGTAATGTCAAAAACCATTTCTTTGGAGGTTGTGTAAAGGTCATTAATGATTATCTTTGGTCCGATTGTTTCCCTTGTGTTGCCATCATCACTGGTGGCAATGGAAAAATAAATGGTAAATCACAACTACAACTTTTTTTTCTATAAATGCTACTTTTAAATATAATTCTTTTTCTTTGTCGTATGTACAGCGTGAACCAAACCACATTGAAACGAACACACAAAGACAACAGTACATCTATGAACACACATCCTTCAGGTATTGATTTCATCAGTCATTATTTGACACTGAATTTCCAGAATGATTCACAATCAGAATCAGATTAAAAACCTTCAGCAAAATTTTCAGCGATCTGTTCTGACACAAGATGTTCTTCAAAGCATCTCTTGTGGGTTTTGTGTAAAATAACAGACCAGGCTGCCTGTGCCTAAAAATCAACTTATAGAAAGGAGGACAGCACTGTTGACCAACCTAGCATAGAATAAGATCTCAACAAAATCACTTGCATTAATTTTTGGATTTAACACAAGAACATTGTTGGTTTTCAGACATAACTGGGATATTACATTTATGAACTGATGCTACTTTTGGTTAGAGGAATGGTTGATGAAAATCATTTGGTAGGGATATATACTTATATATACTTTTAGAATTTATGCCCTGCAGTATTTCAATGGTCCTTTTCACAATTTCACTTGAATTTATTCATTCACCAACAGGTGATTGTAAAAAACATTGATTCATTTTGAGTGTGACACCCCACTATAGAAGTTATAAAATGTAAATGTCTACAATAAACACTAGTCTGTAATGATATAATTAAGTCACTGCTCACATTAACGTTGAAAAAAAATTAAGATTTTTCAGTACCTCTGATTGAGCTGCTCTCACAGCTGTACATGTTGCTGCTAAACTACAGCATCAAAAAAATCTATAAGTCAACTTCAAAAAGAATATGGCAACACGTTTTTGGCTAAACTTATGTCAGTATAGTGAGTGATCAAATGTAACTGTGCTTCTCAACAGTACAAATTTTTATCTAGCATTCAGGAATTTTACTATTTTAACAAGATACAAATCATACACAGTATAGTTATAAACGCTATGATGGAAACTACTTTATGATTATAAAACTTAATGCAGCACATCAGAAATGGTGCACGACGACTTCGACTCAGCTATCCAAAAGGGTTGTACAAAGAAGACTAACAAAAACGTTTCATGTTTTTATACACAACGGTCACTTCTTGTGCTGTCATCACGTATGACGTGTTTACAAGTAGTAGGTCAAACCTTACTTCTTTGGAGATGCACGCTGTGGTCACTGTTAAGTACGATACACTATTTCTTCAAGGGAAGCACAGTCAAACTGAAGAGAGCTGAATTACAACATTAATGAATATGTGAGTGAGGTGCAGTGCAGCCTGCCCTGTCTCCACCAGGGAGAGCCAGCACACAAACTCAATCTAGTTTAATTAGCTATTCTCAGTCCACAGATTGTCTAAACTGATATGCAGGCAGTCAGTTTGGGGCACTTTTTAGCCTACAATCTCTTACCTTCTGTTAACTCTCTGCAGCAGGTCTCTGCTGTGGACTTACTGGCCTCATGTGGCCTTGCAGCCTGGTCCTTCAGTCCTGCAGTCTAAATTCAGACTCTAAACTCTATAAGAGTGACTACAAATCATCTGACTCCTCTCTGAAGCTCAAACTCTGTTGCTCGTCCGAGGTCACAGTTCTGGATGTTGAAGGTATGGAAGGATGTATTCTGTGGTGGCTCAATGGGTCTTGTGGACCCTCATATTGGGGCAACTCGCATTCTGATGGAAGCTCCACGTCCGAGAGGTACGGAGGAGGAGGGAGATCAAACCAGGGAGGCCGACTAGGGAGGAAAACATGTTAGGGACAAGAGCTGTTAGATCAAAATTGTAAAATTAATATACTTTGATAAGGACCAACAACTAGCAAAATAATGATTGATTAAGGAATCCTGCATCCTATTGAACAGGTTTTTATGTTTATGAACAACTACATGAGAAAAATTGTAAATGAAACTACATTTCTGATTAAAACATGTTAAATGGAACTCATCGTGAAACATTATAAAACCTTTGCAATAGTTATAAGTACGTTTCTTTTTACCTGACATCCAGAACAGCTTGTGAATATGATGGAGGTGAGTCCATTGAGAGTCCAGAGGGATACAAGGTACCGGAAAGCAGCTGCAATGCCTGAGGAGATGCAGGGTGCTGCCCCATTTCGATAGGGGATCCAAGGGTGGCCCCTGGACCTCCAGGGTGCACGTGGCCCCGGTCCAAGATGACCAGACGCGACAGCAGCAGCGGCTGGTGGTGGTGGTGACTGGAGCTTCCTCTTATGCCTCTGGGCAGCAAGACACTCCTCTTTCTCTGGTGGTGGAGCACCAAGGCTAGCAACGCCACCACCAGGACGAAGATGACAGCGCTGCCGATGACGGCGTAGGTGATGCTGGGGTAGTAGCGCAGGCGATAATCAAGCGTCACAAAATCCTGCCCTGGAGCTTCTGTGGGTTAGAGGAGGGAAATGAGGACAAGGAAGACAACAAACGGAGGTAAGAAGGACAAAAATGGGGAGCAAGAGAAAGACAGTTTTAAAGGTCCCATATTACACTCTTTAATTCATTTCAACTGTGGGTTGTACAGTTGATACAGGACCCATTTGTTTTCTGGATATATATATCTCCCCACCTATATATTTGAATATCTCTTCTTTTCCTTTCGGCTTTTCCCTTCAGGGGTCGCCACAGCGAATCAGTGTCCTCCATCTAACCCTGTCTTCTGCATCCTCTTCTCTCACACCAACTACCTTCATGTCCTCTTTCATTACATTCATAAACCTCCTCTTTGGTCTTCCTCTAGGCCTCCTGCCTGGTAGTTCAAAACTCAGCATCCTTCTACCAATATATTCACTATCTCTCCTCTGGACATGTCCAAACCATTTCAGTCTGGCCTCTCTGACTTTATCTCCAAAACCTCTAACATGTGCTGTCCCTCTGATGTACTCATTCCTGATCCTATCCTTCCTGGTCACTCCCAGAGAGAACCTCAGCATCTTCATCTCTGCTACCTCCAGCTCTGCCTCCTGCCTTTTCCTCAGTGACACTGTCTCTAGACCGAACAACATCGCTGGTCTCACCACAGTTTTGTACACCTACCTATACACCTACCTACCTACCTATATATTTGAATATATAGGTGTCAAAACACCATGAGGTTTTCAAAACACATCCTGAGGATGTGAGGAAGCAGATTCAAGGGAGAGGAGAAAGGCATTGAGCAATTAATTGTTTTCAGATTCATTCTAAAACGTCCTTCGTGTGATTCAATAGAATCAGCCTCTAGTGGAGATGAGAGAGCTACATAATAACAGCAACATCAGCCAGACTCTCCCCAAAAGCTCTTCTAGACAACCAGAACAAATGAACAAATGGAGGAGGGTGTATGGTGTGAAGGCTAGTCTGAGCCTCTGATTCAAAAGTAGGAACATCACTCTTTATCACAAAGAAAAATTAAAACAGAGACGAAACAAATCACTGTAAGGAAGAAAACAGCTTAAAGCAGTTTTAGATAAAAGCAAATCTGACTTCCTCTATGTGATGAGAGCATGCAGAAGAATACCAGGGGCAGTAACAGATTAACATGTTTGTCCCTGGGAATGGTGTGTTTGTAGACTACTTAGTAGCTCAGCGACTGAAGTTCATGATGAGAGCTGCGGTTGTCAGAAATGCAGAGCAGCTGACTCGCTGGCTGAAATGAGGAAAGGGACTGCTGTGGTGCCAGAGAGCGATCGAGATGGGATGAGGGGAACAGCACTTAAACTTTTCCGCAGACTGATATTAGAGTGTGAGAATTTCAATCAGGCACTCGGGGGTGAGGTTCATGCAAATGATGTTTCTGCTGCTTACCAGAAGATAGTGCTGCTTTATTGAGGAAAGTGGGAGAAAGAGTGGAAGGAATCCTGTTCAAATTACAGCCTCGTGGGGCTGTAAACATCAAACTTCTGTGTGACTCTTAAAAAGTTCAAAACACTTAGTGGAGTATTTTCAACACTCTGCATTCAAAAGGTGTTGCTGCTTAACAGATTGTGTTCGTCTTAAAAGGACTCCCGTCGCCCTCCACTTGCTATCATGCAGGCAGTGGGGGATATTGTCATGAAAATTTGATGGTTAGGAACTACTTCTAAGTTGAGTCAGTGGTCTGAGAAACTCTTCCATCAGTGAGGATTAGATTCACCAAAACTACACGACAAGCAAGACCTTCTGAAGCTTTTTGAATGATCCCAGGCTTACATGAACTTACATACACACTGAAGAGATTGTGTTTGCCACAGTTAGGAGGACCTTCCCCACGCCCCCCAAAAAACCCCAAAACAAACAAAAAACAAAAAAACAACATAAAAACATGATAGAGTGCCTCAAAGAATTACACTTAATGTTCCGAGCCCCACAAAAAGTGAACTAGTACGACCCTGTTTTAAGGTCAGATTATCAAAGCCACATTACAACGCCAATGAAACTGTACTGCGCTCCATTTTAGTTTCAAAAACAATAAATAACATACTGTTTATATGTATTGGAATTTAACTTAACTGAGGTCAAAAGTACACACAGAAGAATAGTTACGATATTTTAGAAAATATATAATGCTTGTTTGTATGAGGATCAAGAGGATCAATAAATATCACACTGAACAACAGTCACTGGTCTCTCAGATTAGAATAAATTTCTTATAAAGGATGGGAAAACAGAATTTAAACATCTGTTTATTTGAAATAAGAATAGTACAAAATATTGAAGAAATAGAGCTTCATCAGCTGGGTGAACTGCTTTCTTGGAGTACAGCTTAGTCCAGTGACTTCGTCTTTCCAAGACATAGTCTGGCACATGTCCTTTGAAGCTTTAGACAGTCATGAAATGTTTTGTATTTTGTTTTCTGAACAGAATAAACTCATTGAAAATAATGAAGTGTTGTGCAAAGAAGTTTGCCTGTATTCCCTTTCTCTTATATATTCCACGCTACATGTTTCCTTTGTCTACCTGACCTTGAAGGTTATTTGGTAGTTGTCAACAATGTGTGTGTGTGCGTGTGTTGGCATATGCTTTTGAATTCCCTGCGACAACCATCTTTGCATGCACTTATGTAGCAGTGTGTAGTCAGGGGCCCCATGCCTTAATTAAATCTAATCTGATTCAGATGCTCCACCCGCCAACCACCCAAACCAGACACCAGCCAATAAAACAAGCTCCCTCAAACCCTCCCATATGATTTCAAATTGGCTACTCCTTCACGCTACCAATTAACTATGAACTCTCAGCAAAGAAATACCAAAACAAAGAAGAATTATTTCCATAATTACCCTTAAAAAAAAAAGCACAAATAAAGAGATCCCACCACTGCCACCGGCTGCCTATCAGGTTTCAATGCCGTCCTCTGGGAGCACAGAGAAACATACAAAAGGAACTCATAATGCTGTAACATTAACAATGGGAGCCTATTCAGTACATTAGCGACAGAAGCCTGAAAGGCTGTTTCAAATCACACAGGAGATGAAAAGAATGGGAGATGAAGAAAAACAGACTGAGGCAAGCTCTTTTTCCGCCTAAGGAGGGAGGTCTTTTTAAATTCTACGGGTCAACATTTCTGCACATATTGCCTCTTTTAATATAAATCCTGACTGACATATGCCATGTATGAAACTAATTCAAAGCAGTGAACTTCATTTTGCTACAAACTTTACTATCAGCTATGTAGTATTTGACTGCAGCACCGATATCAGCATGCTCCCCATTTTCTCCACTTCCAGTGGGATGTGGAATGCAGTGCAGCCAACAGTCATTAGATTAACAGTGCCTCTAACAGTGCCTCTATACTGCAATCACACACCTATCAACCTTCCGGATGTCGGACACTTGGGGGGGGGGGGTTAGCCTTTCAACTCAGCTTCTTTAACTACATCAGTGTGCTTCTCCCTACATGACTCCCTCCTACCTCCTGTCCTCCCCTCTTGTCTCTCTGTTACCACTGCTGGGCTTCTGGTTTCCCCCTCTTGTCTTTTTGTGGAATACCTCCCTGCTCCCCCTGCTTTATGCTTTCCATAGCTCCCTCTGCTCATCTCCACACACCATTATACTCCTCACCCCTCTCTAAGGTAATTTGTCATGATGATGGCATGTGTTTCGCCTTTATGATGAAGAGCAACTCCAATCAGCCTGGATTATATCTACAATGTAATCCTTATCAAAAGGAAAAATCTATCAACTGTCATTCAACCCTTCACAGTTTGTTCTTGCTTTCATTTCCACTCTCACCTTGCCTTTTCTCTCTCCAACAGTCTCTCTTTGCATTTCATCATGTGCTGCCTACATCCATCTTATTACCCTTGCTTGATTGGTGAGAATTACAGGGATAAAAGTGACAGATAACGCATCAGTGTACAGAGAGGTGCTAGCAGAGGACAGAAGTAGAGACAAAGACAGAGACACAAAGGGATGTATATATGTATATATGTATATACTACATATACTTATGTAGTATAAGTCTTGAAGTATCACGCAGACACAAATCTGATCATCTCTACCACAGAGAAATAAAGCTGAACTTCATACTGTTCCAGACTAGCTTTAAACCGGGAATTTATTCTTTTTGCTTGGGCCCTATTTATGCTTTTGCTCTCCTCTACATTCTTTCAAAAGCTGAAAAACAATACAGTTTTCTTTTTCTTGTCTGCTTCAAGCTGTTTGTGTTTGAGGTAAATTTAAAACTGGGTGAATTCCACACTGTTGGCGTGGAGGAAACACATTGTTTTTTCAACTATGAAATGTCTTCTGATGTAAACACATTCATTTTAAGGATACAGTGAAATGGAGCGTCTTGATATGTGGTATTGTGTGTGTACTACAGTGTCTGAAGCAAACGCAAATTATTTTTGAATGACTCGAGAGGAAGTCTACGATTCTGTTTTTACCCAAACTCCACAAAACCGGACTAAACCTCCACTGATATTGATAATATAAAAAAAAATAGCATAAGCAACTATAAATATATTAACAACAAAGGAAACCTTGTTACTTTTCCTCCTGAATCATGCTTTAGTATCCCAAAGCAGAAATGATTACCTATAATGTGACTTTAGTGACAATCACTGATGTTTTGTCAGAGCAGTTGCTTCGACATTTAGACCTTTCTCGTCCGACTGTAGTTTGAAGTCAAGAACTAAAGCTTAAACCTTAGGCCTCCGCTAAATCGAAAGAATCAGGTTAGCATAGGTGCTGCTGAAGCTCTAGTTTAATCAGAGCTGGAGGATATTTCTTCATTGGAGTGTCTATAAACGGATACATTAAATGCTTTGTTACAGAATGAATACAGATTGTGTATCATTATCAGTATGTTTAGCAGCAAACAATTCTATTCACAATGTAAGAATAGATGCACAGAAAAATATGCAAGAATGTCACACATACAATTAGAAACTACTCAACTTGAACCAAAGCTTGGGCTGATGTTACAATAAAAAAGGCTACTGTGCATGCAGTTAACTATGCTGTAGATCAGAAATGGACATGCTTCCATGTTGATGTGCTCTTCTTTAATAGCCATGTCATTACTGGCTACCTTTCACTGAATATTCTTTCAAGTGTCAGGATACGCTCGTCTGAGATCAACGAGTGCAATAAAAGAAATGAGGCTAATAAGAGATTTCACATATCTTAATTGCCACACTTTAAATGTCTCTGAATCAAGGAGATTAAGGTATTTCCCCCCCTCTGGCTCATTCCGGAGGGAAACGACATGGCATGCACAGATGTGCTGCACTTTTCCTATGCAATGAAGACTCATTTTACATTCACAAAGTGCCATCTTTAAAAAGAACCCAGAGTGTGGGAGGGAAATAATCATCTTCTGGCTTCAGCCCTCCAGGCTTTGCTGTTGTGTGTGGAGCAAGGCTGTCTTCAGCTGATAGGGGTTTGTCCACAGCAGTGCTTTTTCTGGCTGTACGCTCACTTTGTCCAATGCTAATTACAGGTGTGAGGCTGACGGCTCATTTGACAGCTCTATTGTTCTAGTGATGCCTACAACTACATATTGATGAGGTACAGAAACAGTGAGGGGCTTGGTCAGCTCAGAGCTTAGTGCAGTCCAGTGAATTAATGGACAAAGAGATGAGATGAGACAGAGACCACTAGGGGGCAGACAGTTCTCATGTTTTCTTGGAAACACTGGAATACAATCACACTTCATCCTTTGTACTGGGTGGGCATGTAGGGCAGAGGGAGCATGGGCTTTGGGTTGAGGTGTGGGTTGGAGGGGAAAATCAACTGGCTTTAGAAACCTGCACATGGACATTAGAGTAAACTGCTAAAAACTATTATAAACCAGAAACAGTACACTTTACCATCTTTCTGACCCACTTTACACCCTCTGATAAACTTGCATGTGTATCTGGAAGAGAACAGAATCACTCCACTGCATTCACCAACAGCCATTTGTCATTCTGGCCTGCATTTTGTTTGCATTGTGATTTGGTCACAAATCTATGTAAATGATGCTGAACAGGTGAATACTTGGAATAACAAAAGGTTGATATATTCCAAAAACACACAGGTGATTTCAGGTTACTATACAGACTCATAATAGGTTGATTAATAGGAAAATTTGTCAACTATCACAAATATGAACCTCTACTTGTCATCCAAGTAAAGACATGAGTCCAAATGACAGATTTACTGCTAATATAGACTGTTAGTAATTAATACTAACTGAGATTGAAGATTAGTTTAACAGTTTAACCAATAAAGTTTGTTCATTTCCAACTCTGCTGATCTTTTACTTCTCACATGCTGAGAGGTTGTATGAGTAATCTTCCACTAACATCTAATCTTTTTATTGTTGTAACACATCTAGAGATCAAACTTTAATTTCCATGCATGAATGGGTCCATACCTCATCTTCATCTCAGCACACAGGTTTTCACTACTGCACTTGAGACAAATGGTGTTTTGTTTGGGCTCTGTACCTTTCAGATACCAATTCAGGCAATTCTGATAAATGGCTTTTGATACCAGCATCCTTGCTAAGAAACTACGAGACACTAGGATATATTTTATCTAGCAGAGTCCTGGAAACAGAGGTCCAGTGTCTCCAATTAAAGAACACTGGATTTTCCAGTAGGTTGCTTTGTGGCAGTGCATCTGAGGGACACTAAATTCTTAACCACTCTGACTTGCCAAAGGCATTAAGCAATCACTTTCATTAAATTAAGAGAGTGAGAGCCATCAACATGTTCAACACCTTAATTTTAGAAAGGGTTGCTGATCCCCCAGGACTATTTACTCTCATATTTTAAACCCATATTCTATCATGATCCTCCAGTGTCACCATATTCTTTAGTGCGCGATCACCCTTGTTGTCGTCTGGTATGTGTTGTTATTTTTAATAAACCTCGTTGTCAACAAACTTCCCCTCCTGGTGGGACATGAAAAATTCATTGATTGAAAGCTGCTCTGCCAAGTCACACAGGCAAGCAAAGCATGTCAAGTGTTCTATGACAGGATTTATCCAGATCCCTTTGGCATCCCAGTATTAATATTCATGTCCCATTCTGCCACCCTGTTGCTGTTGCTGTGTCCCGTCATTTAGTATGTGTCTCCAACCTTTAGCATGCAGAGGCAATGAAGGAATTATAGCAGAGCTTGCTGTGTGTGCCCACTCTACTGCATAAACTGTCTGTATTTTCTGTGTATTACGAACATCTGTATAGCTTTATGTTTTTATGGGAACAATAAAAGTCACTATGTTGCATGCGCTTGCCCTTGTTCTTGTCTATGTTTAATTATGACCAAAAGTCTGTCTTTATATCGTTGTGTGTGTGTGTGTGTGTGTGTGTGTGTGTGTGTTTGTGTGTGTGTGTGTGTGTACGTGTGTGTGTGTGTGTGTGTGACTGTGTTAAAGTATGCACTTTAGGGAAGGGAGGTTTTCAATGCTTCATTGGGCCTCTATTTTCAAGTCCTGTAATAACTTGTCCGCTCCATTGCTTGCCACTATCAGACCCCCCATAATACTCAGTCACTGCTTACTGTGGGCTACCAACAAGAGTGGAGGTTAATGCATGACTTCAGCATCCAGAGAGCATCCATAGAGAAGGGGGAGGAGGGAGAGAAGGAGGGGGGAGGGAAGTTAGTAGAGGATGGAATGAGGATATTGAAGGGGCAGGTGAAAGGAAATCTACTGAAACATTTACGCGGCAGCTATTGTACTAAAGTTATATTTGATTAATTGAGAGCACGAACAGTGCTAAAAAATGATTTAATAATAAAAGTGATTTAATAACACATTACTGCTGTGGCTTTACTTTAAGAATTATTTAGTGAGTTTGCGAGAGACATAAACCTAACGTCTGATGTTCGCTACATTTAATTCTGTCTTTTATAAATAAAACGTTTGACAAACTGTAGTTTATGCTTATTAGACCATGTGTCTGTGAACATGTATGCACATATACAGTGTTTGTGTTTACAGATATATATATCTACGCAATCTACTTGGACCGTGTTGTAAATGGCGATGTAAAAAAGTACGAAAAAAATCTTTATGAATATTTCAGGAATATGCTTGTTTTCAAATTCTTGGCCCACATAAGATGATAGGATTGATACCATACTCATGTCAATATGACACGCTACAGTTTTAAAAGAAGTTACATTCTGTATTATGTCTTGGTGGGAGCAGCATCTTATCATCAGATGTGAGACAACCAGCTGACAATCTGAGCTGAAGTCACTGAACTTGACCCAGAAACAGACCAAATGCAAACACGCTCACACAGCTATGAATATACGCTTTTGTTTGAGTATCATAGAGAATCGTGCTACAAAATCAAAAAAGCATCCTGCCTCTGCAGCACAGAAGCAGGAGTTTGGGCTGTTTTTTTTTTTATTTTTTAGAAACACACGTTGTGAGGGTAAGGATATTTTTCCCTCAAGGACGAGGAAGAAAGGGGAGGATGAAAGGTTGCTGCGGATCACTGGGAGGCTTCAACTATGAGCCCATCCCGCCAAATCTGATGGGCATAGTCACCATGGAAACTGTTCTTTGGGAGCAAAAGGTGAGCTGCAAAAGGGTGGAGGCTAGCCTGAGAGTGGACACAAACTGAAATCATATATGCCTGAAAAAACACAAAAAAATACAGAAGATGACGCCCAAAGATGGGATGGGCACACTGGATTAAAGCGTAGATTAACAGTGCTATCCATGCCTGCATGCATTCACAAGGATGAGAGCGACAGGCTTTTCTTAGCCTCTTCAAGGGGAACAGAAGGCTACTATGGACAAAACAGCAGGCAGAATGAAGTGCAGGTGGAGAAGCAGACACATCTGACAGCCTCTTGACAGGAGGATGATATGGGATGTTTGAATATTGAGAACAAATTTTTTTCGTGACTGAGACAACGTTCAGAAAATAACAGCAGCAGAAAGTGGAGCTGACGTTCTCACAGAATTGGGATGTTTATTAAGCTCAAATGTGAAAGCACATATCGTGAATATGAATGAAAAATAAATTTAAAATTTTTTTGAAATGCATTCATGTCATGAAAATAATTTAATGAGCGAACAGTGAGTGACAATCATAAGCAAAGAAGTGAACGTCAAAAGCCTTTTGCATTTGTCTGCTGAGGATCCCAGGAGGACAGAAGAGAGCTACACAAATATGACTACAGATGATAACCAAAAATGCAGAAAACTACTAATGCTACATTTTCGTTTTCTTCATTATGTAGCTATCACTTATGTAAAGACGTATTTATTAAAGGTCAGTTACAAGGTTGATGAGAAGGTCAATTGTACCTGAACAAACCAAATTAAAACATATGATGATAAAAGAGTGTTTGATGCGGATGAAGATAAGGCTAAGCCAATAAACAATGTCGCACAGATATTTTAACAGTACAATATTGTGAGAAACTATTTAAGACAACGCCCCATTACTGAAAGTCTGAAAGCAGTAGGGTGTAAAGGACCAGCCTTTTATTAACTGAGTATTACAGAAAAGGGCTGTGCTGTGCTGCCAGCTCTCCAGAGTGCCAGCTTTATATTTTTTTTAGCTTTCGTCACCAGTAATTTAAGTTCCACTCCAAACTAACACCTTTGTTTCATAGCTCTCCAAAGCACTCAGATTAGGTGTGTCATTAAGAGCCTAAACTGAAAAGATTTTTCATTTTGAAAAATGTACTCATGCCCTAACCAACAACTGGGTCTGCACCTCTTTTCCAAATTGTGACAAGCATTTCTAAACATTGAGAATTTAAAGCACCTTGCTAATGATATTGAATGTTTTATGGTATTAATGACAAAAAGGCTCAGATGCCTTAAAGCTTTTCAAAATATGTACAGCTTTAGAACACATTCCTTTTTCATTTATGAGGTTTCATTCCAATGCTGAATTAGAATCAACTTGTGGAGAAGCTCTTTTATTTCTTTCCTGTGTCTACCTGTTAAACATTCGTCAATGAAGGTGAATTTGCGATCTTGCAATACTGATGACATAACATTACATAAATGTGAAACACACAGGAATTTAAGCGCTACATAAACACTTGTCAGTCAATTGAGTGAGAACTGAATTAACATTTTTGTTCAATTAACACTTCATGTTTTCTCCTCTTTACTTTTAAAACTCTGACCATAAACAAAATACAAAAATACTGTATAGCCTTTCTTCTTAGTCTCATCTAAAAGACTTGAGCCACAGGAGTGTATTAAGATATGTGCGCTTTAGCAGTGACATTTTAGCAGATATCTGCATTTTAGCAGATCTCTAATTTGGAAGGAAGCATCAATTTCTAATGGGAAATTAATCTAAAACCTATTATACTTACAAAACATGAAACGACTTTTGAATTGGTAGCAGTGGTATAATCTTTTAATAAAACCCGCTGTTAGTGTAAATTGTAGCCGTCACTGTTGTCACAACAGCCTTGTGTAAATGCATGGAGTTGTCAGAGTCCATGAACAGCTACTCCACATCCACATAGAGTACAGGAAAAATTAGATTCAATACTGCTTATTTCTGCTTGTTTAAAGCTGAGCGTACAAGCTGTCTCTGTAGATGTCAGTTAAGCTGAACACATAGTGACAGTTGAGCCATCAGTCGTTCTCAGGCTGCCACTCACCGGTTCGCTGGGTGAATTTGTCCCAAAGTGTTCCAGTGACTGACTGCTAGATGTCCAGATCAGTTAAAAGCTGGTTAAATCGTCACTGCGATGCATATTATCGTAAAAGTGCCGACATGACACATTAAGAGGCAGTCTTCTTTTAGCCCTTATCTACACAGTGCTGGATTATGTGGAAAAATTAATCCATTCAATTTGAGCATTATGCAACATCCTTTTTCTGCTTGTGTAAAAAGTTGTAATAAATTGAAGTAGCAGTTAAAATCCAATTATTTCTGTATTGTTCAAAGTAAATTAACCTAGCCTCATTTCAGCAAATGTCAAAAGGAGAACACTTATTGTAAAACATGCTAAGATGAAGTGTTATGCTAAAATTACATTAAACTAAAACACATGTTACAGAAAAAAATTATCTTGTCCCAGGGATTTTTTTATGTCATATTTACAATGGTGTACAAGCTGAAGCTGCAGCACTCTCTGGTTTAACTAACACAAATTGTGCACTCAAGAACGCTCCACTCATGTCCGACCATGTATAAACTGCATGCATGAACACACAAGCAAGACATTCCTCCTGGTAAGTTTATCTTCTGTGAAGTATGGCGGGAGACCATGTTTCAGCTGAAAGCATTTAATGTAGTTCCCTGAGCAGAGATCATAGTTAGGCAGACAGGATTCATTAGCGTTTGCAGAGACAACTTCTTTATAACGATATAGAAAATGAACAGCTGGATAACCATTAAAAAGCTTTTTCATGTATCATATCTGTATACATTTCAGCTTATACATTTCATTCAGCATTCATTTTTAACTATTCAGGAGGAGCAGTCAATGATGTTTAGGCTGCCAAAGGCCACCAGGGACAGTGTGTTCAAGGTTTATCTCTTAAAGGTGCAGCAAAAGACGGCACACTTCATCCTGGCAGGCTACACTACAATAATTCTGAGCTCAGACAGGCAAGAGGTGCAGCAAAATCAGGCAAGGATTTGGCTTCAAGACAAGTGGGGTGATCCCTGACAAAGCCATACACACATGCAGACACATTCACACTCTACATACAGACAGTAATGACAAGATAGACAAGCACATATATTTTTTTTAATTAAAAAAAGAAAAAAAAATATGGACAATGGCAGCCCTGCCTATTCCACTATCTAATCCCCTCTCCTTCGAAAACAAGCCTGATCAGGGTGGAGGAAGCATGAAAAGCCCTTTCTATCAAAGCTAAACAACAAAACCTATTGTTGAAGGTGTATGGCTCCTGCTTATATCTCAACGTTCAGGAAGAGTAGAATTCATGGACGTTGTCTGACCGATAAGAAGCGGAGCGTGATGGTCCTTTGTGCTGCTTGTACATATTTGGCCCGATTGTGGAGGTGGTGTTGCAGAAGCATGTAAAGGCTCGTGATCAGTGCCTAAAGGGACGGTGGTACATAGTGGTGAGAGATAAGGCTGATCCCACAGCATTCTCTAAGAGAAGTGTCTTCCGTTAACTTATGAGGTAAGGTGAAGCCAATTAGTGATGAATGTTGGTCATCTATGCTATGCTGTCTGAGAAGAAGAGCTGTGTAATGATGAGCAGTTCATATGAAAATAATGAGGCGGGGGGAGAAAAAGATCCCAGCAGTGTACCTTCTGTTGAGGCAAGGCAGGGATCTTGCCTTGCCTCAACAGAAGGTACATTAAGTATGTCACCATCTCTGTGTGGTCTTTTGCATAATCTCTGATTTTATTGCATCTATATCTTTCTCTTGTGTCTGCTCCACTTATTCTCTCCTTACACATCAGTTTACATCTTGCAAACCATGTGAAGCACATAGCTGCAAATACATGACAGGTCTTCTATGGAATCAAGTAATGTTTGATAAAATATGAAATTGTGATGAAGACACTTTGGCACCTCCTTCATTGAAGGATCTACTGTATATCATAACAGCTTCAGAAAACAGAAACAAATTAAAGAAAATCTAAAAAGTAAGATTTAATGCAATTGAATAAACTAAAATCAGTGCTTCTATAATTGTACATGTGCTTTATTGTAGATGTACTATATGTGCACTGTGTTTTGGCTGAATAACAGAAGAGGCATATTTTTCCCTCTAACTTTGTCATACTCCATACCCTCATTATTTTCCCATCTTGCCTCCTAGTTTATTTTCTGTTCACTATTATTGGCAGCATTCTATCCTTCATTTGATCACAAAATGTCTCACTGTTTTGTTTTTCCTTCCCAAAAATCTTTGTTCCTCAGCTTGTTTCAAAGAATTCCGTTCCTTAATAGCCTGTTGATCTATTATATGCCATTTTCTCAGCAGGAGCCTACTTTAATGGTTAAAACATTGCATTAATGGGTGCCACAAAATCAGTTAAGAAAGCTACAGCATATGCAGACTTAAACACGCTCTCCCTGCTGCATCATTACCAATGTGACTGATCTCCATACTTGGAACCATGGACTCACAGACACAAGTTTTTCATCTCTGAAATCAATGCTTTTGAATATATTCACATTCATTCATTATCCCATCCATCAGCACCAAGCTCATAAATGCATGCACATATTTTTTTTTTTTTACACAAAAACACAATCTTTTGCCAGAGCTGAGAAAGACTAAACATCGAGCTATAACACACATTTATGCCCATGAATTTAACAATGCAGCCTCAAGCTATGCATCATCTGTAGCCTGAAGGAGTCATATGATAGTGTGTTATATTGTGTGATCATGCACCAAACTGTGGAGGGTTATTGTGTACAAGCATTTCTCACAGATTCTATCACAGGCGCAGGTTGGTGTCCCAATTTCATACAACATGCCTCTATAGTAGGGTAATGTTAACATGCTCTCATAATATGTGTTCTTGCAGTTGTTGTACTTTTAACTTAAAAGCACAGTATTCTGTGGAATCAGTGGGATTCCACTGTCCGACAGTGGTCTTTGCAGATGAAAGTTTACCCTTTATGACTCAGACATAAACAATTACAGACAAGTAAAAGTTTAATTCACATTTGCCATTCCCCACTCTTTTTTATTGCTGAAAAAAATATGTAACCTATGAGAAAACGAAACTCATCCCCACTGTAGAAGGCGGTGCAGGATTTGGATTTAAAGCAGCAGATTTTTTGGAACCATCACTGCACACTTCTTTTAATCATCTTTTAGTTATTCAGCCAGACTGCGAGAGGTGAGAGACATTAGGCAACCTTTCCGTCCAACCCTCTCCATCAACTTATCCCTGCACTGTCACTCACTACATTAATGTTGGTGCAGTTCTGGGATTATACAACACAATGCATGAGAAAGTAATACAGAATGTCTTACAATTGCAAACAAATATCACAGGACTTTAGCATGGCGTCATTGATATTAACCAATGTATGTATGTGAAGAGTTGCATAACAATATGTCACTCAGTTTGTAATTAAGTTTGTATGTGGAATTAATTTTTAACCAAACTAAATGAACAAACCATATTTTACAAAGATACTATGATTCTCTAACAAATAAAGTTTGCATTACAAAAATACAAAAGATCACAAACAGATTATTTTGTTTGATAAAACTCAATGTAACTGATACACCCTGATTCAGCAACGAATACAGATAGTCTCTTCAAAAAAACACAAAAAATTACATCTTTTTTCACAATCTTTATGTCATCTTTAAAGTACAGTGTGCCCTTACGCGATCGCACATCAACGATTGCGACTCCGCCTCATCGCGGATTTTTGGTCGCCAGTCACGTGATGGTGTACGTGCGTTCTATTGGCTGACGGCATCCGGAAGAGCGCTTGTTCCGTCAGTCGTGAGACATAAAAGTGCTTTAAACAGTGGTCAAGAGTGTGCAAAAGGTAATACATATAGAAGGTGGTTCAATATCAGAATGGGGAGGGTTCATAAACGTTTACATTACCGTAAGTAATAAGATAAAGAGATCGCGATTTCAATTTCCTTAATCGTGTGTGGTTCCTGGAACGTATTAACTGCAAAGACCGAGGGCGCACGGTATTTCACAAAGATAATGAAGACTTTGCCCTCCACAACAGCAGGTGGCGATAGTAATGAATTTAAAAGGCCATTTTTTAATTTAGCAAATCACTTCACAGTATTAAAAGTGGGAGGTACACCAATGATTTTGCAGCAACGGCAACACCAACCCGAAAGCCACTCTAATTTGCAGTGTACAAATGATATACAGTCAAAAAAAATTTATTGAGGGTTTAGGTGAGAAATTACAATTTAGAATCCAAATTCAGTCCAAGATGTTGCTTTAGTAAAATGCTGTCCATTAATCAAAAGAAATGCATTGACTCAGTCATTATACCTTTTAATATGAGACATATTTGTGAAGCATGAAGGTGAATACTAACTTAATCTTAGATATGCAACCTTGTGTTGAACAAGAACAAATAAAATATCTTGATCCTTGACCTCAACCATTCAACTAGCAGAGCATACAAGAAGAAAAGACACATAAAGCGTTTTCACTATCACCAGAGTGAGTAAATACACATTTGAGTCAGTGTGGTACTTAAGCAGGCAGATAATCCTGACAAAGGAACACTAAAACATGGAGCTACACATTGTATGTGATTTTATTTCTTATATAAACATTAATTATTCCAAATGCAACAATACCACAGTTTGGAAAATGAGTCCTCCTCTTTTAAATTCTCATCTGAGGCTCCACCACACTGGTTAAGCATCTCACACATTTGGTTGACAGTAATATACAAGTTTCTCATTGTGGGTAGAAATTTCACTCTGGGTTGGTGTACTCCAGAATAAATACAGTACTGTAGTGTGACTCAATCTATAGAGAATTAACAAAGTCAACAATGTATGCTGTGGCTCTAAAGTCGATTCATAGTCATATAACTGGTAATGTCAATCAGATCATCTGTCATTAACAAAAACTTTCCTATGGCAGACCAAAACCTTTCTTGTATCACAAAAATCGTTTTCAAGCTATTATACAAAACAATAGTGACAGTATGCTCAAAGCAAGTATATATACTGTACAGGAATGGTACACACATGAGCCATGATAAGTAGTGTTTAAAGTATTATTATGTAAAATATAGATAGTACAAGAAGAGACATAAAAAGAAGGTTTAGAACAAAGAGTGTAGAATGAAATTTTTTGTACTCTGATTTTCATGTTGTCTCTATTCCACCACATACTTGAGAAAGACGAAAGTACATCTTTATATCGAAGAATATCTTTAATCAAACCCTGACCTTAGTCAATAAAACGTATAAGTGATTCAGATTTCCTTATGTAGTTTAATTGATATATGCTTAAGGAGTTTAGTTTATCTGATGCTCACAAAAGCTTGAGATGTACTCCTAAGATAAGAAGTAAGAATAATTATAAAAATGACACACCAAAAAAAACTGTTATGCCATCCAGTAATGACTGTTCATTACATAGTCAGTGTATCAAATTCAATATTATTTTGTCACTATTATACAGTTGCGCATTCATTGACTATAATACTGTCAATAAAACATATTTTGAATTCACTTCATCATAGGCACTGTAGACAACTATCACTACAATAGTCACTTTAACAGGTCACATTGCTTTCAAGAAAAATATCTTATAAAGAACAATGAGGTACGGAAGACTACCTTTTTAAATAACTATCAAGGCTTTTCCCTTACATTTTCAAATATATTTTTGTCACCACATCTCTGTTGCAATTATATAATGGAACAGGAGCTGCTCAGCAGAAAACACATTAGCCCTGCAGGAGCACTAGTTCTTGCCTTTTTGCACATTCTCTTCATTGAACAAAGCTGCTTCAGACAAGTGTCAAAGGTGAAAAACACCACAAAAGCCTCTTTTATGTTGTATTTCTTGCTTACTCTTACTTTTCCCCCCTCCCTATCTACTGGCCCGCTCAATTGCAGTATGCTATTAACGTGTCTCTACCATGTGGGTGTCCATATGACACCATCAAACAATGATGACTACATTAATACATAAAGAGAAAGAATTGCTGAGGCAGAGACAGAGACAAAAAAGGGGTTGAGGAGGGGGAGTGGATGATAAAAACACAATAAAAAAAAACCCACCACCGCAGGAACAGAGGGGTCTTATCATCTCAAGCGTTGTGTAAAAGCTTTTCCCATCTGAACAAAGAGACTGCAGAGTGCCAGAGGAAGTAAAAGAACAGAAGACAGGCTGTAGAGAAGAAGGACCACGACGAGAGTAGACAGGACAAGGAGGAATGGTGAGAAGTGTTAGGAAAGGGGTCGGTTTGAGAAACAAATGCCAAAACTAAAAAAAAAAAAAGAAGGTAGAGAGTTACTGAGGCGATATGAGTCAGAGAGGCAGAGAGCGCAAGACAAGGACAAGGACAAGACAGCAGTTGAAAAAGCTTATCTGGAATCTAATAATTACCACAAATTACCCATTGTTTCAACCCCCCCCCCCACATCCTCTCTCTTCTCTTCTTACCTTTGCTTAAAACACCTGTCTTTCCATTCTCTGCCTGTTTATTTCTTTTTGCAGAGTATTTCTATTTACTTAGTTTCTCATCTTTCCTTCCACCAATTTTTCTGCCAGCTAACATGATAACATGACCACTTCACCACCATTTCCTACTCCCTGCTTCCCACAGCTTCTTTGTCCGCCTTCTTGATTACCTTTCTTTATATATGTAAGAATTATGAGTTTTACATTTTTTCTTCAACGTCTTTGCCACTCTCAAATCCCTCATCTCTATCACCTTCACCCTTGTTTACTTTCACTCTCCTTTGTGCATTCCTTCCTATTCCTGCTAATCTAAATGTTCACATTTTGCTCATTTTTCTTCCCATATTACATCTCCTTATCCCATCATCCTTGCATTTCCAAGTCTTATACTCTCTGTCACGCAATCTATCTTTTCTCTCTCAAAGGCACACATGTTTTCCTTTGATGGATGCACAAACTCTCAGCACATACATATATGGATGATCAAACTACCAAATTACACTCACACAGCCTTAGACCTGCTGTGTGGCTCTTGTCTGCTGAGCAACGTTTTCATCTCCACCATAAACCCAGTGAGACTGGACTGACACCTAAAGCATTACTCAGGTATTGGTTTGTTTAAGCCCTGCAGGTGCACACTATGTTACTTGATCAAAACATGCATGTATATCATGAGGTAGTTATACATATAAAGTTATTGCTAGAGAAGAAGAAGAAGAAGAAGAAGAAGAAGAAGAAGAAGAAGAAGAAGAAGAAGAAGAAGAAGAAGAAGAAGAAGAAGAAGAAGAAGAAGAAGAAGAAGAAGAAGAAGAAGATTTTTTTTTTTTAACTTTTTCAAAAACACTTTAATCACATTCAAAACATTTTACAATTTTACATTAGATGAAAACACTAAAGAGCTTCAGAAACACTAAAAACCAATAAGTAAGAGGAAATACAATCTAAAATCAGTGCATTATATCAGGAAGTTTGCAAAATTGAGTTGATCATCAATTAAGGTGCATAGGACATTATTGTGACACCAGATGTTCCTAAAGTTATTTAGGTCTTTTGTCATTTTATAGAAACCAAATTCTAGTTTTAAGCGACATCTGATGTTACAGCAAAAAACAGTAGCTGCGTCTTGAACAGTATTGTTTTCAATTCTTCTCTTCCTGGTCACGTAAATTGCGAGTTTTGCTTCTCCAGAGATAAAATTTAAAAGTTGCCACTTTCTCTGATTCGATGTATTGTACCCAGCACCGGAGACAAATTTCCACACACTAAAATTTTCACTGAACAGATTAAAAACATTCGTTAGAAGAGTGAAGAGCAATGAAAGTCTCCCACACTCACTAAAAGCATGAAAGACTGTCCCACGAAGGGGACAGAAGGGACACTGGCTGGACACAGCAGGGTTAAAAACAGAGATAAAAGCATTGGAACTGATGGCACCGTGTAAAATTCTCCAGTGGAAGTCGGCTGTTTTTTTCTTGAGGGGAGGTTTGTATAGAAGTCTCCACTGTATGTCAGGTCCATTTCCCGTCATTCTGCTGGCCCAGGCAGTGGGCGCTCTGTCACATATGTTTCGCTTGTTGATTACTTTGACACAGTATTTGTACAGTATTTTTTTGTTGGCCGTGTGCAGGCTGATTTGTCGTTCATCTCTGAGGAGGGGACCCTCCAGCTCCCCAAACAGGGGACTGATGTGGACCTCAGGGAAAGGATCTTTGCTGTCCAGCACAGCCCCTGTACTATAGTCCAGGAGGAGGCTTCTCTCCTTCCCGGAGAGTCTTTGCCTCCACAGTTGTAGCACCCTCTGAGCCACCCTGGTGGACCGGATGTTCAGCAGGGAGCTCACAGCCTGGGCATCCGCCAACGCTGGCCCGGTGTTGTCCACCAGCTGCTGGAGGGTCAGGGTCCTGGTTCTGCAAAGCGCTGCAGACAGCCCAGGTGTGAGCCAGGCTGCAGACATCCAGCCTGGCTCCATGTACTAGTGGTTCCTTCAGTAACCAGAACAGAGAGTCAGAGCGTTTCCCTGGGCTTCTTTTAAAAAGGGCCCATGACTTAAAAACACCATGATAGAAAGGAGGCAAACCATTTAACTTTAGAAGCTTAGAATCCATTAAAAACAGTGCAGCATCCAGTCCCAAGTTACTCACACGTTTGAATATGCAGCTGGCTACCTCTCTCCACGCCAGATCCGCTGGTCCGGTAAGAAACCGCTGGATGAACTGTAATCTGAACGTGGCTGTTCTACTAGCCAGGTGGATGAGGCCTTGTCCTCCCTCCTCTCTTGATAAAAACAACACTCCTTGAGGCACCCAATGCAGCCCATCCCAGAAAAAGTTTGGTCTGGATTTGGGCTAGAAACCCTGATGGAGGGTCCATACAGGCCAAGCGGTGCCACAGCTGTGAGGCTACCAGGTTGTTTATCACTAAAACTCGACCTCTGTACGACATTCTGGGGAGCAACCATTTCCATTTTTTTAAGTTTTCTTTCTATTTTTTCAATGACGCCTTCCCAATTCTTCCTGGTTGTTGTCTCATTTCCCAGGTACACACCGAGATATTTGAGACCGTCAGTCTTCCAACACAGGTTTTGAGGAAGAACCGGGAGGTTGCCATTCCACTCACCAACAGCAAGGGCTTCACTTTTGCTCCAGTTTACTTTTGCAGCAGTTAAAACATTGAATGAGTTTGTTAGACCCACCAAAACATCAACATCTCTTTGGTCTTTGATAAGAACAACAACATCATCAGCATAGGCAGATAAAATAATGCTCTCTCTAACACCAGGTAAAATTAAACAGAGGAGGAGATTTTACAGAGGAGGGGTTCCAGGGAGAGTGCATAGAGCATCCCAGACAGAGCACAGCCCTGCCAGATGCCCCGGTGCACTCTGAAGGGGGCACACAAACTGCCGTTAAACTTCAGTATACTCTCAACGTCACTGTACAACACCTGGATCATGGCAATAAAACCGGTGCTGAACCCAAACCCCTCCATAGTTTTCCAGAGGAAGCTGTGCTCAACACGGTCAAATGCCCTTTCTTGATCTAATGAAACAAGACCAGCATTTATACCCAATGATCTGGAAACCTCCAAAACATCTCGAATTAGGTAGACATTGTCTACCATGGACCTGCCGGGCACACAGTAGGTCTGATCCCGGTGGATGACCTGCTCCATAGCTTCCCTCAGCCTGGTAGCCAAAGCCTTGGACAGAATCTTGTAATCCGTGCAGAGCAGTGACACAGGGCGCCAGTTCTTGATGTCCTGCAGATTGCCTTTTTTAGGCAGGAGGGCAACGACAGCCCTTCGGCAGGACAGTGGCAACGAGCCCGAGGCCAGACTTTTATTGAACACTTCTAGCATATCACGTGCTATAATATCCCAGAAGGCTTTATAAAATTCGACCGTCAGACCCTCAATCCCCGGAGATCGTCGTGCCTGCATGTTCTGCAGGGCAGTGTGGAGCTCCTCCAACTCCAGTGGCCGGTCGAGTTGTGAATTTGTCTCCGTGGAGACCTGAGGTAGCTCTGCACAGAACTCCTCTAACAGTGGCTGGTTTTCTCGGTATTCACTGTCATACAAAGATGAATAAAAACTCACAGCTCGCCTTCTAATCTGTCCGGGCTCTGTCAGCTCCTGTCCTGTGTCAGACAGCAGGGAGTGGATCACGTTGGTCTGTCCATGCTTCTTCTCCAGGCCGAAGAAGAAGCTAGAGGGAGCATCCATCTCTGTGATGTTTTGCACCCTGGATCGGACCAGTGCACCCTGTACTTTAGTATCTAACAGGTCGGCTAAAGCCATTCTTTTGGACTTGAGGATTTCAGTACACCTCTGATTTCCTGTGGAAGCGATTGTCTCTAACTCCACGATCTCAGCTCCAAGAAGAAGAAGAAGAAGAAGAGTTTCTCAAAAACACTTTAATCCGACTCAAACATTTTACAATTTTACATTAGATGAACGTGCTAAAATGAGAAATACAATTTAAAAGCCAGTGCATTATGTCAGGAAATTTGCAAAAGTGAGTTGATCATCAACTAAAGTGCATAGGACATTGTTGTGACACCAGATGTTCCTAAAGTTATTTAGGTCTTTTGTCATTTTATAAAAAACAAATTCCAGTTTTAAGCGAAATCTGATGTTACAGCAAAAAACAATAGCTGCTTCTTGAACTGTATTGTTTTCAATTCTCTACTTCCTGGTCACGTAAATTGCGAGTTTCGCCTCTCCAGAGATAAAATTTAAAAGCTGCCACTTTCTTTGATTCGATTTCTTGTACCCAGCACCATTTCCTGGTATTAAAATTTTCACTGAACAGATCAAAAATATTCGTTAAAAGAGTGAAGAGCAAGAAGAAGAAGAAAAAAAAAAAAAAAGAAGAAGAAGAAGACAGCTCCTATGAGGTGCGCCCCATGAGCAACTTGTAGGGAGATGGTGCCTTGCTCAAAGGCACCTCGGCAGTGCTTTGTGGGTGAACCGGCAGCTCTCTACTGCCAGTTTACACCATACTTTTTGGTCCACACAGGCCACCCTCCGGTCCCCAGTCCAAGACCTAATGGAGAGAGCTAATGCCACCCTTGATGAATTGATGCATCTGACCATCTTATATTTACTGTATATTTGAGACATTTCCTTTAACACACCAGTTGTTCCACCCTGCAAATCGGCACCACAAAATCTATATATCACTCATCACACTTTGATTTACAGGAGCAGATAACAGTTGTAATGTAAAAAGTTATTCTGCTATTTACAGTGGGGTTCCTGAGACATGGTGAAAGCTATAATTTATCACTAAAAAAAAAATACACGTGTGGGGAAATTAAACTGAGGTTTGGGAACAAAACCATCTCTTGACAGCAAGGTATTGTAATTTCTCTAACATTCATTCAAGTGACCCAAGAGCATGAAATCATACTTTCTGAGAGTCTTTGCTCTGTAGTCATAATTTTCTCAATTTTTACCTCATTGAAAGTTAATATGCAATAAAAAGGTCTTTGTTCATATCTCTTGGGCCACCAGGGGTCTCCAGATATGAATGCACATGTCTAAACAAAACCAGAAACAAATTAATAAAAATTTCCTTGAACGTTTCTTTTTACGTAAACTGGACTGATAAATTTTCAAATCTCTAAAGTTTGACATAGTCAAAGTGTCTCCCACCATATATTAGCTACAAGGACGAGAACAGTAAATATCTTTTTCTGGGTCAGTCTCTACACCTCATGGTCTTTAATGCGATTATGTTGAAGAAGGAGGAAGGAAGTGGGGGTCACATTTCAGTAGGGAGGCACGTTTTTTTTTTTTATTACAATAGCTAGCGTGTGGTCAAAACAAAAAAGTACTGTAGATGACCAGAGAGGGAGAGTGAGCGAGAGAGAGAGAGCGAGTGAGAGAGAGAGAGAGGTTGAGGGAGAGATTCAAAGACATTTTACATGTTAAAGTGTTCATTTCTGTATTCAGCCAACAAGTAATTGGTGAGGGCTCAGAGAGGAGCATGTCTTTCAGGCCAAGTGTTGATGGAGTTTGGAAATGCTGCAGTTGAAGCCAAGCTTCACACACTCTAATGCAAATGTGATGCTTGTAGGAGCACAAATTAGTGAGCTAATGAGCTTGTTTTCTTCCCTTTTGTGGTTCAAAGTGTTACTTAAGGAATCTAATGGTTAAAATAAGGTCATTCACCTTGACTGAATGTTTTTGGCTGGTGCAAGGCTTTCATAGATTAAGCCAGGTCAAATACAAACTGAGTTCTAGTTTCTCTCTATGCCTGCTTGAACTTTCCTGTGACTTATTCATCCAAAAATCTATTACATTAGTTGTTACAAGAAGAAACTAAAAGAGAATGGCAGCAAATACTTACAGGAAACAATTGCCCACGCACATGCACCAACTTTCACGAAAAGACAAGAAAACAAAACCACTTACTGTAAAACTCAGCCAAAAAACAGTTTAGGTCGTGTTTGAAGGTAGCAGAGATGAAGATGCTGAGGTTCTCTTTGGGAGTGACGAGGAAGAATAGGATCAGGAATGAGTACATCAGAGGGACAGCACATGTTTGAGGTTTTGGAGATAAAGTCAGAGAGGCCATGCTGAAATGGTTTGGACATGTCCAGAGGAGAGATAGTGAATATATTGGTAGAAAGATGCTGAGTTTTGAATTGCCAGGCAGGAGGCCTAGAGGAAGACCAAAGAGGAGGTTTATGGATGTAGTGAAAGAGGACATGAAGGTAGTTGGTGTGAGAGAAGTGGATGCAGAAGACAGGGTTAGATGGAGGCAACTGATTCGCTGTGGCGACCCCTGAAGGGAAAAGCCGAAAGGAAAAGAAGTCTGTGGGTGTGGGTCGTCACATGACCAGCATCACCATGGTGACTTAATGAGGACATGCTTGGGAGGGAAAGGTTGCTCATTCATAGGTGCTTGAATAGCAATGGTTGACGGAAAATAAATTCAAGGATGGGGACAATTCATGCAGAGTCAGGTCAGTGGAGTAGAACCCTGTGTGGCCACAGCTAACAGCAAACATTGTCCCTGAAAAGATTTACACTTTTACCCTCGGTGAGGGGGAATGAGTGAATAAGAAACAAGTAAAAATACATTTTCATATTTTACTGCAGCAGGATATGGACCATGATTAACATAGGTATAATATTCATTTTCAATGAGGATAAGAGTAAAGATGCTTAATGCTATGGTCAGAATAATTGTAAAATGCACCTTTTTTGTGCTGGAAGTTTATTTAATACAAAATTGTATGACATAAATACATTTCGTACTCTCATTTCAACTTTTGCCAGGAGAAGAAAAGTTCATCTTGGTAGCTGCTCTAGCTTCATCTCTTCAACAACAGCCAAAACCCCACAACAGTGTTGAGAAAAGGCTTCAAGCAACAAAACAAAATCAAAATTTTACCAAAGTTCACATCCTTGGGCAACTTTCCCTATTTGTTCCTGTAAGTGTGCATTGGCTCTGATGAACTGGCATTAATGCGTTCTACTCCCACAAGTCAGTCTACAGACATCATTACCCCTTACAGCGCTTCACGCTCCCACCCACACCTTCATCTTCTCTCTCTACTCTTTATCAGTGCTACTGGCGAGGGGAAGGTAGAGAATAACACCTCATCATCACACGTGTCTTGACTACAAAAATTACACATAGATTAACTTGGGTCCAAAATCTGGCAGCAATCAGTGCGGGAGGGCGCGTTAGTGGTTATTAGCAAGGTAAAGGATACCAACAGTGATGAAAAAATTAGGGACTTTTAAACACTCTGACATTCTTTGTTCTTTATATATCACACTGACAGTATTAATTAATGTCTAGCTCACAAGAGATTCCAATGGAGACAGGAGTTACTACTGGATGTCAGCACACAGTCATCAGCATCCATCCTCATCTGAATACCTAGTGTTTATCGGCCATGTAAATGGCAGGGATTTTGAAGAAATGTTGTTTGTATGCTGTGTTTATGCAAAGTAGAAGATGTAGTGGATATATGGAGTAGTTCTTATACAACATTAGGAGGACATAACAAATAAAAATCCACAGATTACTCTCTATGGGAGGGGATAATTCCTGGAGTTTATAATAAAGAATTTCACTTTTCACAAAACAGCACTCGATGTACAAACCAGGATGATAAAATATAATTTTTGCTGTGGGTGGGTTTGTGCATATGAGGTTGTGGGCCATATTAATTATTTAGCTGGGCAGATGTGTCTTCTTGCCGAATGTCCTTGAAAAGCCCTGTGGAAGTGATTCTCACTTCTCATCAAAAAAGAGAAAAAAAAAAGGCCAATTTAATTACACACATGTTCTCTCCTGCTGCCACTTTATTTTTTTTCATATTCAGGGCTACATGTATAGTCCAACCAACCAGGGTGAAGAGTGATGCCAGCTGCCAGTATTTTGACAATGCACACAAAGGAAACTAATGTTAATTGTCATCTTGCAGCAGTCTGACAGTCGGTCTTATTAGGATCTGTCAGTCAGTGACGACTCTGATAGGCTCACTGTTAAAAACCACAACAGAGCAAAATGTTCTACTGCAGTCATATTTCCTGGCCTCTGCAGTATGAATGAACATTCTTAGTCTGCTGAGGGACTTACCATCTGCCTCTATAGGAGTCTATACTTTATTAAAGACATACTGTACAGTACACTGAGGCAGCATGTAAACCAAGATCCACCCTTGGGTCTTGGGCGACTATAAATAATTTTGTTTACAATGTACTGTACTTTTTCTCCACAAGTAAATGGATTTATTCGGGATACAATATAAAAGTATCCAAGTTACAAATTAAATGATGTAGATCAAATGCAGGTGATTCTGAAGTATTTGAGTTTGCTAAATTAATGTCGTACCTTTTGTTTACATAAACCTAACACATTTATTGATGCTTAAGATTACACTTCCGTTAATTTAATTTTTTCCAATCATTTCAATTACATCAAAATAAATAGCTGAGAGGAGAAGCTGCTAAAAGCAGAATGTTCCTCATGCGATGTTAAAAAGCTGCATTACAGTATGACACTTAATACAGGACTGTAAGCTTTACTACCACTGCTTCATTTAGTTTTTTCTAAAGTACATACAGTATTTTTGTGTGTTTCATCCACTGGAAGATTAAGTGCACTTTGGAACCCAAGGACATGTACAACAAATGAAAACTCTTTCAATCCCTGTGACCACACAAAGAATAACTTACCTTTAAAAACAGAAAAAGCTTTAAAGAACCTTTGAAGCCCTCATGCCTTGTTACTACCTTCACATCACTTCACCGTGCTTCTATTTCTGTAACGTAACAAGTTCAGTTAAGAAAAAAAGGTTGAGATTAAGCTTCTTTGAGATGGAGAGATGTGAAAATTAATCACTGAAACACTTCCACAGTCACCATGCCATCTGATACTCTTCTTCCAATTCTTTTAATTAATGCATAACGTGGGACGCTGATGTATGCATTTTAAATCAATTACTTTTCTTTAATGTCTCCAAGGGGATCCTCAGAGTTTTGTAGATGCTGTTTAATTCTGCACTCATTTATTGACTCCTTTAACTTGTCAGTGTTATGACCTTCAGAAAGTCTATTCAGAAGGCTGAAGTTATGTTTTCCAATTAAACATGCAGAACAATCACTGTCAGATGCAATGTGGCTCTCTGTGAGTGAGTGCATGATTGTGCATGAGTATGGTCAGGGAATCATAATCATGCTTACCTAGAAATGCGCATTTGCTTTCAGCGAGCACTCCCCCAGCATATGACCACGTCCTGTGAGCCCCACAGCACTGTTTCAACAGCAATTTGTTTCAAGGGAGAACATGTCCTCCATCATTGAACACTCTTTGCTTTGCTATAAGCGGCCAGAAAGACCAGAGAGAGCAAAGAGAAGCTCAGCTTTGCACACTGTTATGCCATTTATGTTTCCAGAGTTAGACTGCTTAGGCCTCAGGGCTCGACTTGAAATGGATCCGGTTTATCGCTACCCCTTACTCAGTTCTATTTAAATCCTTTTCTCCATACAAAATCACCTGTGTCTCTTTGTTTTACTCCAGTCTTCCTGCCATTACTATTCATTGCTGCTCACAACTCTTCTACTGGTTCACTATATTATGTTTAAGTGTTGCTTGTATCACTAATTGATCTGTGTAGTCTATTCCAGCCTCACTTTCCCTGCTACTTTTGATTGTGTGGTGATTGCATTGTCAGATTACCAGTACTGTTCACCTCTTTACCACCATTTCACTATTTTAAAAAATCTATTACCCATTATATAATAAGATGACACAATAAAGTTCTGCGCTGTTCTGCTCATATTGAATTGTTCCAAATTGTTTAAAATCACTCTGAAGGGAAGCAGAAATGATGGAGGCAGAAAAAGAGCTTACAGCATAGTACTTCGTCTGTGGATCTAATTATCAAACACCTCTGGGGCAGGATAAGCAAACACTATAAATACAGCGATATGTCTGACTGGCTGCATGATGATCTCTCGCTAGACTATTTAAATCAAAGAGCCAAATGAGAAGACACTGAAACAAGCAATTATGGATAAGGAGAAAGTAGGGTTGAACTGAGGAGGAACTAGCAAGGAGAAGAAGGAGATGCTGTACTCAGGTGTGTTGAGTGAGGATATTGTGGCCCTTATCTGTCACCTGCAGGTCTGTGCTTATTATAGAAAAAGGCTTGCACGGGTGTGTAGGAGAGAAATGCAGAAAGTCAAGCCACAGCGGCACCTTCACTCTGCAGAGGGTGCAGATAAAACGATGAATAACCAAAAGAAAAACATCTGAGTTGCTCTTCATCAGTAGGGTCACAGCAACATGGAGCTCAAAGCTCCTTGACAGTTGTTTATTCAGCGCTACAAGTTTTCATCAGGAAAATAAGAGGGAGAACATTTAGGAGTATTTGTACTGCATGCATAGAAATAAAGCTATAAAATCAGTGCTGACGGGGGTTGGAAGTGGGAACACTGGTGCATTTCTGTGAGAGCTGAATTGAAGACATGAAAACTACTCATCTGGATCGCTGAAAACTCAGGCCTCAGTAAACCATAACCGGCCTCTATAAATTGCAGTAAGGCAGAATTCAGAGTGCAGCATTCATAATATCTATCTCGGCTCATGAGGTGCAAAAGGGTGTTATGATAAAACATGATAAATGGCAACATAGTCATGTAATTACCATTACCTCACAATGTATTAAACATAAGCACACAAATATTTTTGGTCAACAGCGACCATTTGGTCCATTTCAGCCCTTCAAACAGTGGCCAATGTTTGTTCTGAAGGCTAACATCTAAGCTGTAACGTCTCTGATACCGTAACAAGACACGGCTACATTCTGCAGTCGGCTATGGAGATGGTATTGTTCATTTGTCAACAAGGAAATGGAGAGCAGCCAGACATAGATCAATATTTCTGCATCGGTATACAATTCTTTCTTTCTGTGGCTCAACATCGAGCTGTGGAGTCTACAAATGGTGAGCTTGTGATGATGGATGGACCTTCCATCTCTCCCGCTTTCAAATCATACACACAGATGAAAAGAATATAAATATTACAATGTCAGCTTCACTAATTATACAGAATAAAAAAAATAAGAGTACGTTGGCTTATTAAATTTAGATAGTAGACTACCTCATAATACATAGAATAATTATCTCCCACAAGAATTTGGAGAATGTATTTTCTTTCACAACAAAGAAACAATGCAGAAGTCAGATTTTATTTTATATTGAAAAGTGCACCAGACTCTATTATGTTCATATTCTAGAGCCTGTTAATCAGAATTATTTAGCTTCTTGGAACTGAATCAAGATTCTGTTGGCTTTGCTTAACCCACTACTGGTAACAGCATAACTATTTTGTGGGATTGAGATGCTGTCAGAGTATAATTGTCTTTTTTTGCAAGACACACTTTTCTATTACACACTTATTTTGTTTTGTTATCACTGACATATTTTTTTTTAGACTAAATCAATGATCTGGACAGGAGGGCAGGGTTACACTTGTTTTTTTTTCAGCAGTACACATTTGATTGCCTTGGATTATATGGACACCAGGGTTAGGATGCTGGCAGAAATCATGTTGGTCTGCCAGTGGAAGTACAGCTGAAGTGTTGACAGAAGCCAAGTGCTGTGCCACAGTGGAAGCAGCTGTGAGAAGTGAGGCTGCCAGTGGAATACATCATTCTGTACCAGAAGACATCAGAGTCACTATCAGGTCAGATAGTGCTGTGATACAATACAAAGTTAACAAAATGTTAAAAAATTACAAAAAAAAGAAAACTTATTACAATCCCAACAGCTCATTTAATATACCATTTAGCGCATGTGCTTCCTGTCATTTGACAATGACACTGAAATAAATTCCCTTTTCCGTGACCCTTTCGATTTTTTCATATTGGACCAACCGAAAGAGTCATAACACCTCATTACTGTACTTGCATTCACAACACATGCCAGCATTCCACAATAAGACATAGTACACAACACATGATATATAGTATCTCTTCAGCTAGTGCTAAACCTCAGTTGGTATTCAAATAACTGACTTCTTGCACATTTAAAAATTCTTACACACTGCTATAACATCACAACTGTTCTGTCACAACGACGTATTCGTTCATGCAGACGTCTCTTGTGGCGCTGTTATTTCTTGCAGAGGTCGAACAAACTGACATCGCAATAGGCCTTGAATGAATACGCTCTCTGAATGTGGCTATGAATCACAGAACTCAATATGAAATATCATAAGATGTGACATAATAAGAGAAGAGAGTCTTCCGCAAGAGGACACATGCCAGTGTCTTATTGTGCTGGTCCCAAGCCCGGATAAATACAGAGGGTTGCGTCAGGAAGGGCATCCGGCGTAAAACTTTTGCCAAATCAAATATGCGAATCAAACCTATGACTTCCATACTGGATCGGTCGAGGCCCGGGTTAACAACGACTGCCATCGGTGCTGTTGACCTATAGGGTGCTGGTGGAAATTGGACTACTGTTGGTCGAAGAAGGAGAGGAGGAAAGTGTGTTCGTAGGAAGAGAGAGAAGAGGAACGCCAAGAGTATAGGACTGAGTGTAGGGATGTTGAATGTTGGAACTATGACAGGAAACGGTATCATGTTGGTTGACATGATGCAGAGGAGGAAGGTAGATATACTGTGTGTCCAGGAGACCAGGTGGAAAGGTAGCAATGTTAGAAGTTTAGGAGCAGGGTTCAAGTTGTTCTATCCTGGTGTAGATAGGAAGAGAAATGGAGTAGGAGTTATCTTGAAGGAGGAATTTGTTAGGAATGTCCTGGAGGTAAAAAGAGTGTCAGATAGAGTGATGAGTCTGAAGCTAGAAATCGAAGGTGTGATGTTCAATGTTAGTGGGTATGCTCCACAGGTAGGATGTGAGCTGGCGGAGAAGGAGAAATTCTGGTTGAACTTTGATGAGGGGATGCAGAGCGTACCTAGAAGTGAGAGAATTATCATTGGTGCAGACTTCAATGGACATGTTGGTGCAGGAAACAGAGGTGATGAGGAGGTGATGGGCAGCTTTGGTATCCAGGAGAGGAACACAGAAGGATAGATGGTAGTTGACTTTGCAAAAAGGATGGGAATGGCTATAGTGAATACTTTCTTCCAGAAGAGGCAGGAACATAGGGTGACCTATAAGAGTGGAGGTAGGAGCATACAGGTAGACTACATCTTGTGTAGACGGTGTAATCTGAAGGCGATCAGTGACTGCAAAGTAGTGGTAGGCGAGAGTGTGGCCAAACAGCATAGGATGGTGGTGTGTATGATGACTCTGGTAGTGAGGAAGATGAAGAAGGCAAAGGCAGAGCAGAAGACGAAATGGTGGAAGCTAAAAAGGGAAGAGTGTTGCATGACTTTTAGGAAGGAGTTAAGACAGGCTCTGGGTGGTCAGGAGGTGCTTCCAGATGAATGGAAAACACAGTTAATGTGATCAGTGAGACAGGTAGGAGAGTACTTGGTGTGTATTCTGGGAGGAAAGTAGATAAGGAAACTTGGTGGTGGAGTGAGGAGGTACAGGAGTGTATACAGAGAAAGAGGTTAGCTAAGAAGAAGTGGGTCACTGAGAGGACTGAGGAGAGTAGACAGGAGTACAGGGAGATGCAGCGTAAGGCAAAGGTAGAGGTAGCAAAGGCCAAACAAGGGGATTATGATGACATGTATGCTAGGTTGGACAGTAAAGAGGGACAGACTGATCTATACAGGTTGTCAAGACAGAGAGACAGAGATGGGAAGGACTTGCAGCAGGTTAGGGTGATTAAGGAAAGGGATGGAAGTCTATTGACAGGTGCCAGTAGTATGATGGGAAGATGGAAAGACTACTTTGAAGAGTTGATGAACGTGGAAAATGAGAGAGAACAAAGACTAGAAGAGGTGATTGTTGTGGACCAAGAAGTAGCAAAGATAAGCCAGGATGAAGTGAGGAGGGCATTGAAGAGGATGAAGACTGGAAAGGCAGTCGGTCCTGATGATATACCTGTAGAGGTTTGGAAGTGTCTAGGAAAGGTGGCAGTAGAGTTCCTGACTAGGTTGTTCAACAGGATATTAGATAGTGAGAAGATGCCTGAGGAATGGAGGAGAAGTGTGGTATTGTATGAGGAAGTCTGGAGTGGCAGAGAAGTATGTGAGAGCGGTGCAGGACATGTATGAGGACTGTAAGACAGTGTTGAGGGGTTCAAGGTGGAGGTGGGACTACATCATGGATCAGCTCTGAGCCCCTTCTTGTTCGCTATGGTGATGGACAGGCTGACAGATGAGGTTAGACAGGAATCTCCAAGGACTATGATGTCAGCAGATGACATTGTGATCTGATGTGAGAGCAGGGAACAGGTAGAGGAGAAGCTAGAGAGGTGGAGGTTTGTCCTGGAAAGAAGAGGAATGAAGGTTAGCCACAGTAAGAGTACATGTGTGTGAATGAGAGGGACTCTAGTGGAAGAGTGAGGTTACAGGGAGAAGAGATAAAGAAGATGGAGGATTTTAAGTACTTAGGGTCAACAGTCCAGAGCAATGGAGAGTGTGGAAAAGAGGTGAAGAAGCGTGTACAGGCAGGATGGGACGGGTGGAGGAAAGTGTCAGGTGTGATGTGTGATAGAAGAGTTTCAACTAAAATGAAAGGAAAAATGTACAAAACTGTGGTGAGACCAGCAACGTTGTTTGTTCTAGAGACAGTGTCACTGAGAAAAAGACAGGAGACAGAGCTGGATGTAGCAGAGATGAAGATGCTGAGGTTCTCTTTGGGAGTGACCAGGAAGGATAGGATCAGGAATAATTACATCACAGGGACAGCACGTGTTAGAGGTCTTGAAGATAAAGTCAGAGAGGCCAGATTGAGATGGTTTGGACATGTCCAGAGGAGAGATAGTGAATATATTGGTAGATGGATGCTGAGTTTTGAACTGCCAGGCAGGAGGCCTAGAGGAAGACCAAAGAGGAGATTTATGGATGAAGTGAAAGAGGACATGAAGGTAGTTGATGTGAGAGAAGAGGATGCAGAAGACAGGGTTAGATGGAGGCAACTGATTTGCTGTGGCGACCCCTGAAGGGAAAAGCCGAAAGGAAGAGAGAGAGTCTTCCAAATTCTCAACTATTTCAAGTGGTTTAATAGAAAAGCTTAATACAGTAACAAGAAGATTCAACCTGTTCCGAATCAGTTCAATTGGCCCGCATCCAATATTCCCAGCAATTAGGGTTGAACAGCTGAAAACGTGAGGTATGGGTAATACCTCTAATCTCTATAATTCAGTACTTTGCTACAAAATCATTCTCATTCTCATGGCTGAATGTCCCCTTACTAATGCCAGCATGGATGTTTCATTTATAGCTTGAAAACTAGTTAATCTTTTCTTTAATCACTCACATTTCCTCATATACTTAACTAAATGACTTACCTGCTGTCGTTAGGCAGTGCTCCTCATCACTGTTGTCCTGACAGTTGTCCTGGCCATTGCACAAGAAGCTGCGATCTATGCAGTGGCCATTTTGACACTTGAAGCGAGCCTCTGAGCATACCAGTGGGTTGCCTGTTAAAGAGTCAGTTCATAGGTCAGATTTAAAATTGTAACACAGTGCCATAGTAGGAAAAATAACTTCATCAATGACAAGGAAAAATAAGATGACATGGTAGCAATTTAAATATTTTTAGTTATTTTTGTTCGCTAGTTAATCACATCCCTTCTAAAATGACTTTAATATGTTTAAATATGGAAGAATAATGGCATAGGTCATAAGCTTTAATGTGAATTTTCAGAAAAGAAACTAAAGATTAAAAACAGTATGAGACAATATGGCAACTGATCTAGGGACTCTGACAGAATTCAAATTAAATTCATATAAAACAACAACAATAGCAAAAAGAAAAACACAATCCTGTCTGGCGCATCCACTTAATTTCCTGACACTTTCTGGTGTTGTGTTTGATCTAGCTTCTGAGAAATGAGACAGAATTATCTTGTGAGAAGATCCAGACAATTAAACAGTGGTGACACAGTATGTGCAAAGACTGTTGAGCCAAGCTCCATTTAAATGGCTAGATTAGATTGGGCCTGCAGGGTAAGAACATAGCCTGACAATGGTGACTGATTAGTTTAATGCAAAATTCAAATGGGAAAGTTGGGAAAGGGTCGTGTAAGGACAAAATGTGTCTAGTAATGCATATTACAAGAATGCTTTACAGTGCATTGTCCTTGAATCCCGTAAAACAATGGATTACTATTCTGAGCGGCTAAATTAATTAATGTGTTGTTCAGCTGTAGCAGAACAGTAGTCTTCTTAACAGAAGTTTGGTGTTTCAATGCTCAGTCTCTGCAGTCTACACGTAAAAGTATCCTGAACTGCATGTGCTCCCAGTGGTTGTCCCATTTATGTGTGAGTGATTGAGGAAATGCAATTGTGTGAATACCATCACTGCATGACTGTTTGTGTGAATGCTGACTAGTCAGGGTGCTCTTCTTTGCCTTCAACACCATCCAGCCCCGGCTCCTGCAGGACAAAGTAACCTCCATGGCTGTGGACCCCTACCTTGTGAGCTGGATCATGGACTACCTAACGGACAGACCCCAGTACGTCCGTATGGGGAACTGTTTGTCTTCTATGGTGACCAGCAGCACGGGGGCGCCACAGGGGACCGTGCTCTCCCCCATTCTCTTCACCCTCTACACATCGGACTTCAAGCACAACTCGGATACATGCCAAATACAGAAGTACTCCGATGACACTGCGATAGTGGTATGTATTCGGGAGGGTGATGAGGGGGAGTACAGGGCATTGGTGGCTGACTTTGTGGAGGGGTGCCAACAGAACCAGCTCCAGCTCAACGTCTCCAAGACGAAGGAGATGGTGCTGGATTTCGGGTGGGCACCTCCCTCTCCACAGCCAGTGATCATTGAGGGCAGTGAGGTGAAGGTGGTAGGAAACTATAAGTACCTGGGACTGCAGCTAGACAGCAGACTGGACTGGTCACTCAACTCGGACTGTGTGTACAAGAAGGGGCAGAGCAGGATGTACTTCCTGAGGAGGCTGGCCTCCTTCAACATCTGTCCTGAGCTCCTTCTCATGTTCTATCAGTCCATAGTTTCCAGTGTGCTGTCATACGCCATTGTGGGTTTGGGTGGCGGGGACAGGAAAAGAGATATGGACCGTCTTAACAGACTCATCCGCAGAGCGGGCTCAGTGGTCGGGCTGAGCCTGGACTCTGTGGAGACAGTTCTGGAGAGCAGGACCATGTTTAAAGTTAAGGCTATCATGAACAACACCAGCCACCCCCTGCACACCACCTTCTCCCAGCAGAGAAGCACCTTCAGCGGCAGGCTGCGGTCACACAGTGCCTCCACAGAGAGGCTGAGGTCCTCCTTCGTGCCCTGTGCCATCAGGGGGTACAATTACTCGCTCAGGAGGAGCGGGGGGGAAGTGGCGAGGTCAGCACGTGGTTAAATGGATTTAATTTAATTTTATACTGTTTATATTTTAGTTATAGTTTAGTATATGTCCTGTTCATGCTGCATGTGTCTGTTAGTTTAGTGTATGTCTTGTGGTATGTCCTGTGATGTAAGTGTTTCTTTTTCTCCTGGTGTTTATCCAGTATTTATTCATTATGTAATGCCTGAGCAGTGGATATGTACAATTTCCTCTGGGATAAATAAAGTTTCTTTCTTCCTTTTTCTTTTTCTTTCTTTCTTGACAGTCTTTCATGCTTTTAGTGAGTGTGGGAGACTTGCAGTGCTCTTCACTCTTCTAACGAATGTTTTTAATCTGTTCAGTGAAAATTTTAGTGAAATTCGTCTACGGTGCTGGGTACAATACATCGAATCAGAGAAAGTGGCAACTTTTAAATTTTATCTCTGGAGAAGCAAAACTTGCAATTTACATGACCAGGAAGAGAAGAATTGAAAACAATACTGTTCAAGACGCAGCTACTGTTTTTTGCTGTAACATCAGATGTCGCTTAAAACTAGAATTTGGTTTCTATAAAATGACAAAAGATCTAAATAACTTTAGGAACATCTGGTGTCACAAAAATGTCCTATGCACCTTAATTGATGATCAACTCAATTTTGCAAACTTCCTGATATAATGCACTGATTTTAGATTGTATTTCCTCTTACTTATTGGTTTTTAGTGTTTCTGAAGCTCTGAAGCTAGTGTTTTCATCTAATGTAAAATTGTAAAATGTTTTGAATGTGATTAAAGTGTTTTTGAAAAAGTAAAAAAAAAAGTCTTTCTTTCTATCTATCTATCTATCTATCTATCTATCTATCTATCTATCTATCTATCTATCTATCTATCTATCTATCTATCTATCTATCTATCTATCTATCTATCTATCTATCTATCTATCACTGTAAAGCACTTTGAGTGGTCAGTCAGTCTAGAAAGGTACCACTGTATTTAAGTACAGTTCTTTGCAAGGTACAGAGTCAGGAGATTGAATAATAAAAAAATACCTGCATGAAAGAAAACGGTGCAGAAAACGCGGACTTTATAGAAACTGCGGTTTCTTTGACTTTGGAAAATCACTGCACAGTGTATAGATTTGTAAGCAACATCTTCTTAATTTGTTTTTCACAGTGTAACACAAACGAGGGGGGAGGGAAAAAGCTATGCACACACTACAACAGTTTTAAAAATATGAGGTACACTCACACAGTAATGATGATTTCCACTGATATTCAAATGACAACATGCACAAGCTACTAGGTAAAAAAAAAAGATGTATCAACTAAAAATACTGTGTCTCGTGTCCGAGGAAGCGATGAATTCACCATCTCCCATGATTGTTGGAGAAGCACCTGTGTAATGATTAACGTTAGCAAAATGATGGAATAAAATGCTGTTCCAATCGGTATTCTTTACAGTGAGAAAACAAGAAAACAGGAAATTAGTGTGGATGAAAAAATAGCCAAGAAGACATGGTCACCACTGTCCATCTGTCAGCAACAACCGGAAGAGAAATTTTAAGTGCTGATTTAATTATTTACTGTTATTTGGCTGAGAATTGTCTCTCATCAGCTACAGTTATTTCAACTGGAAACCTTCATGTGAAACCATGGTATAACTGTCCCCATTTTAACATCTTTGAAAATGATCAAGACAAAAATGATAACCCATGAATGGATCATGAGGTGTAAGAGTGGATCCGTCTTTGCACACTATAGACTAATCTGGACCAAACATCGGGTGATGATTCTCTCGTCTATAAGCTGCTTAACTTTCAGTGAAATGATTTCAAACACTTTGTAGTTGTTGTTGCTTTGTTTTGGTATGATTCACGCAGAGTAATTTTGTACTTGATGGTGTAGAATTCTGTCATACAGATACAGTATAGTTTAGTACTTGATGTGTCACGACTGAACAACAGAAACTGTTATTCTAACAGATCTCTGGTTTAGATTACAAACCAACTTTTTCTTATTCTCTGACAGATGCATATTCCGTGAACAGCTGAGTTGTAATTGATGATTAGACTCAAATCTAAAATTGAAAGACTGGGCTGTCTCTTTAATTGCCTTTAAGTGCATATTCATATTACTAAACCTACAGCACACTAAATGACAAACAGTAAAACTACAGCATGAACTGTTATGACAGGAAACAGTGCATCATTAAACAGACTGTAACTTCTGGTGGCCATGGTATGAGACAAATTGTTGTAGTTTTTATAGCACGAGACTCACTGCAATTCTCCTCGTCACTTCCATCAGGACAGTCGCTGAAGCCATTACAACGGAAGCGTCCTATGATACAGTGGACACCATTAGCGCAGGCATAGAATGTGGGGGCACATTTGGACCTGACCTTGGCTGAGGAAAAATGAAGGGTCAGGGGAAGTGGTGGACACAGGAACAGTGGATTAATATAAGGGTAACAGGGAAGTCAGCAAAAATGTTGCATTAAATCATTTTTAATGATAGAATAACCCTGACTATGATGCATACTAAAAGTGAGGCACAAACAAGTAAAGTTAAAGTCTCTTAAATCGATAATTATAATAAGGTAACAAGGAAACCTGTATGTTATAAATTAAAGCAGTCACACATCCAACCATTACAATTTTCAAAAGAATGAAAGAGCTACAAAGCTCAATCCATTTTAAAAACTATATCTGTATATAACTGCTATCTGGAAGAGCAGGGTAAGAATAAAAACAAAATTGACAGGAGAGGAAAAAAAGTTAATGACAAAGACAAAGTGGCAAATTGTGTAGGGGAGTGTTTGGATCCTGCTATTGATCAGCCTAAGAAGGCCAATGGTCTTTTCTCCCACGAAAGGTCTGAGACTGAATGAATGCCCTGCAGATCATCAATGCACAGCTTCCTACGTTTAGCAGAAACCCAAGTTTCAAGTCAAACACATTGATCTTCCCTGGCATGATGAGAAAAACAGATAGTAGGTAGATGCAAGAAAAGACAGAAAATAATGGACCCTACTTTATCAATCACTGTGAAGCTGATGGCATTGAAAAAAACAACTGAACAGACCTTGCAGTATAGCCATTGCCCTTTGAAGTGTATTATAATGAGCCACTTTGTCTATAATGTGGTATACAGTGTGCCCTCGCGCATTCACACATCAACACTTGCTATTTCACCTCATCGTGGATTTTTAGTAGAAAGTCATGTAATACCATACGCTCATTCTATTGGCTGACGGCACCCGGAAGTGCGCTATGTTCTGTGAGCCTCGGACTTATGTGAGACATAAAAGTGCTTTAAACGGTCGATAAGAGTGTGGGAAAAAGTAATACAGATAGAAGGTGGTTTAATATCAGTATAGGGAGGGCTCATTAAATATCTGTTGGTCTACTCTGGCCTCTCTTAAGATACTCATGCATTATTCCTTCTGGAATTTTGAAATGAGATACAAATGCATAAATTTGTAAATCTTGCTACTCCTTTTGTAAGCACGGTTATTGGAGACAAAGGAAAGCAAAGCTGTCAATCTACAACTTGCCAAACACTATTATTAATACATACAAAAAAAGAGGAAGGGCCATGGTGAGAGGGCACACTGATATACACATTTCACAGTAAGCCACCAAACAGTTTCTTTGTTTTCTCTTTTCTGAATGCAATGTGTGGAACTGGCCTGTGCATAGGTTGGCACTGTGCCGTCTCAAATGCCAGGGGTACACATTTTTCCCTCTACATATATTGTAGTAGGCTGATTTATGAGCTCTTTCAAGCTGCAGCGATTATGTGCAGCAAGGGGGAGGGCTAGGCATAGCAACCACAAGGGTTTGGAGCACTCGTCTCCTGGATGAAATGTAATCCGCTGAATGCATGGGGAAGCTAGGGTATATTTCAGTATCTATAGTCTGGGAAGCCTTTGTTTACCTGGACAGAAGAGGCCTTAACCACCCAAAGCTCATTTTGTATGGTATATCACATTCATAATAGACTAGGCAGACAAACAGACATGGCTTCAAGCTGTCACATAAAAAAGATATAAATACAAACTCTGGAGGGGGGATTGAAATTCATCTGACTTAACACAAAGGCAACGGCATCCATTATTCTCCATTTGTATTTATTTAACTTGTCCAGCAATTCTGCTCTATTTATGGATCCATTTGTTTTGTACCCAATTCTTTTGGAGACCCCTAATTCACTTCCTCCCTCACCTGAATTCTCATCATCACTTTGCCTGCTGGCAGCATCCGTTTAACCCAGGGCTGTGTTCCAAGTTAGATCAAAAGTCACATGAAGGGCAAGCTCCAAAAGGGCCATTTGTTGTGAGAAAGAGATAGTGCTTGTTGGAGGTAAATGGTTAATGTGCTCAGCTATATTTTTTTGGGTACATCAGCCTCCCCAGAAATTTACAGAGAAAATAAATGAAAAATGAATTAGAAGGAGCAAAGCGAAGGAGGAAGCGATGGTAGTAACACAAGCTCAAACGGGACACATTAATGATCTATGAATGTGTCCCGTTTCCTAGCAAATCTTCAAATACCAATGTTGATCCCTGTGTGCTGAATCATTTCATCACCTCTTCCTCACTGTGCAGCCTGTAACCATCCACTTTATCCAGTCTTCATTCCTTCTGTCATTACTCTGTTTCTCAGTTTGCATGTTTTGAGTTTTGTGTCAAATTTTTTTCTCTCTTCCCTGCGTCTTTGTAGAAGTTGTTGACGATAAGCAAGCAGGGTGTTGGCCACCTTCCAAACATGGTTTCAGTGTTCAGCTGAGCAGCACAAATGAAAATGAATGAGGTTAGCTGTCGAGTGGATTCCTTGAGGTAAGACTATCACTAGAGGAAAAAAATGGGCCTGGATCCTAGTAAAACAAAGAGTTGGAGGACACGCACACAAACAAAAGCTAAAGCACACATTTATGTTTATGCATTTATGTTTCCTACAGAATGACAAAAACACATACCATTAACACCGTTTGCCTCTTTTGACATTTGTTAATGTGGGTTTTTTCGACAGAGACTACTGATAAAAGATATTTCACTGTTAACGCAAAAAAATCTTGTTTTATTGCTTATATTTTCTGGATTTTATAACAAAACTCAAATTTCAATCTCAAATATAACTTTCTAAAAAAAGGGTTAAAGCAGACGATGGAGTCTAACACCATGGTATATTTTTAGTTAAAGAGTAAATAATTTGTTTCTCTTCGAGGAAGCTGAAAGCAAATAATGATGTTTGTCTCTTCGTTACATCATTTGACTCTCTTTTCATCTCACTTTTGATGAAACACTGGATGAATTTGGCATTTATGTTGGGTGGGCTATTTTCACCAGCAGAACTCCTGCTGCAGAATAGCATGTATTGTTCTTCCCCTAACATGCACCTCTAAGCTCCTTGCTACATTTTTTTCCTCTCCTTGGCTCCCCAGAGAACGGAATAACTTATTTGGCAAGGGTCATGATGGGCTCGTATGATTGAGAGTGAAAGTGTGCGGAAACAGTAGAGGAAGAAACTAATAAGAAAGAAAACAGCAGGCAGTAAGCACTGTAGAACAGAGGCTCAGAAAGAGTGGATCCTGCTGAAGACTTCAAAGGTCTCTCTGACCTTGCTGAGCATTTCTGAGAGAAGAAAATCAATAGGTAATGCAGTCGGGATGTAAGCAAGAAGGGCAAGGGTATTTTCAGTGCACAGGGCTTGGGGTTCAAAATAATCATTGCTTAGATTTCATTGTCTAACCCTGGCATGTTTGTTGTACAGTATAACAACATTCTGTGTACATGAAGAGAAACTGCAACCTTACAGAACTGCCTTCAACTCTACGCCATTTAGGGGCAATTGGCATTCTGCGAATGCATCAAACTTCATCTTAGATGCTTATCTATCATATGCTCAAAAAGCAGCCAGTGTTCTGTCTGATAATAATCCTGCTGTAATATTCATCATAGAAACTAGTGTGCTACTAAAATCGAATTGTTTGAAGTAGTGCAGCTTACAATTATACTTACTTACTGAGAAAACTACAAAAAAAAAAAGAAATCCCTTGCAATTAATTACACCAACTCATGGGTCAGTCAATCATTGAACACATGACATGATCAAGTATAAATCCCATTAAACCAACTTGTGTTGAGCTTACCTTTCCTTCTATTATTGTTACATATCCTCTTCATTTTTATTGAATCTTTTTTTCCTCAATTCACAGTTTGTTTCTTCTCTGAACAAGACAAAAATAACCCAAACAAACCCTGACATGCTCCAGTGTTAGTCCCCATAAGTCCTCCATATCCTAATGTTTGTACTTATTGTACATCATGTTCTACTAAACATGCCCCTGGCAACACAAAGACAGGCAACACAGAGACTCAACAACAAATACTGTTTCAAGGAAAATGAACAACAGAATTAAAGCAGGTCTGTCAGCAGTACATGGCTCTGTCTCAGAGTCAGAGCAATGGTCAATGTCTTTATGTAAACATTCTCGGTAACCAGTTCCCACCCACACTCTGGGGTTTGGTAGAACTGGTGGTAGAACACTTATATAATATATACACTGCTCTCAAGTAAAAATTAATTGTTGATTAGTACTTCATGGATTGGGAAATGAAATATCTTTTCTGAAGGTGAGTAAACAATAAAAACAAACTATACTGTAGATCTTCCTCTGGGCTATCCATTCAGTGTAGAAAGCAATAATGTGATAATATCTGGGTAATCCAATTAACTGACTTAATTTTGTTTTATTTACTTCATATGGAACTGACAAGATCAATAAACACTGATTTAAGTAATGAAATCCCTATATTGTTATGTCCTTTCTAGTTAAGAAGTATAAACAGACTTCAGTCTGTGTGGGCTTCTCATTTCCTGCCCTTCCGGTGAGTCTCACAGTAATTGCATAAAGCAGGCACAGAAGTTAATACAAATACAGGTTGACAGTCTGTATTTCACATTAAAAAAACATCTGCAAGATTTTGAATCAAAATACAGTATATATTAGAAAATAAGTGTGCTTGATGGGTGGGATCATACAGTATGTTTAATAATTCTGCAATTGTCGAGAAGCTCAAAAGCAGTCATTTTCCATTCAGTGGTGCTAAATACTAGCATCTGAGAAACTCATAATGTTGTCAATGTCAAATAAACATCATGCCCTTTATTGAGTTACCATCTCTAGACCCATCAGATTCAACTTTCACAACCTTTAGGAGGTCTTTAAGAGGTCCCTATTTAGTATCCCCAGAATTATTTTTTGAAAAAAAGGGGTTACAAAAGACATCCCCTCTGAAATCAAGATTTTCTTTATGTACTTACACAGAAAATGTGGTCTTCTAGAAACCAACATAAGACAGGCAAGGTCATTTAGAGGCCATTTACATAACAACTATTTCACCCCAAAATGATTTAAGTACAGTACTTGTGGCCATTCATATACACAAGAACACTCATGTCAAAGACTGAAAATAAAACACAAAAGTAATGTCACAGGTAAAATGCACCTTATCTGAAAATGATGTCACAACCCAACATCATACATACTTATTACATTTCCAGTCATATGTACTTGTAAATGGACAGAAAAACACTGTCCGACCACCTAGATTTTTATTAGAGTTTATTAGACTTCGGTTTATTTATGCTCCTCTAATGTTGATTTGCTTTGCTGTCCTTTGTCTTTCACCAAAATGGTTTTCTGTCCACTCAGTCTTTGATAAATTTTGCTTCATGCAACGTGTCCACTCACCCTTTTTGCCCCACAATGAATCTCTCTTCTGCTCATACTCTATCCAGACAAGGGCAAAGAGGCTAATCCTGGCTCTGAGGCCCAGTACGCTCAGTCAGCTCTCCTCCCTCTGTCAGAATCCATTTGGTCTAACACCCTCCCAGGCTGTCATTATGGACACCAGAAAGTAGGGTGGTAGTTTTGACCTCTTTGTGTGAATAATTAGTCAGCAGCCTGTCTCTAAAGATCCCTCAGACTTGCCAGCATATACAAGAATTTCCTCATCTAAAATTCAGCAAGTTTCCCAAGAAGCAGTGTAGAGGTTATAATCCATAAAAAATTTGGACTTCATATAAGTGATCCTGGCCTTGTTCAGCAGGACATTAATTCAATAAAATGCATTTTTAATCCACTCCACAAATTTGAACCAGACATACTGACTCTTCTTTCAGTGCAGACCATTATTTTAGAGCCAGTGAAAAAGTATTTACATGACTTGAACTGACCCTTGTGGTAGAGGGGACCGGGAGGACAAACAAACAACAGAGAAGCAGCAGGGCTTAAGAGCAAAAGGAGAATACTGTCTGTTCTAGATGATATAAACATACACTTGCTATTTGAGAGACATTTTTTGGCCTGTGAGGTGCAGCAGGTTGGAACACATCTACATTAAATAAATGAGTAAAGAACAGATGCAAGCAAATGCAGACATCATGTCATTCTCCTCTGAACTTCCTCACCCAACCATAGAACTAGGTCGACACAGTGCCAAAAAATGTGGAAATAACTATTTCTGAGGCAAAGCAAGAAAAAACATAGTTTAAAAAACAAAGGTAAGTGCACGCATCAGTGGTTCTGTCCGATCTTTTCAATCTGAATGGAATGATGCACCCCAGTAGGCACAAGTGAGCGGTTGTTTATATTTTTGCAAAATATGTTTTATTGGTTTTTTGTATAGATAATCATTTGATTTCCATTCGTTCTAACATTTTATTTAGAGGTTAAACATAATTTGTTCTCCTCTTTGTCTTCGAGTTAGCAACATGGTTCCCTAACAGAAAATACTTTTTAATTACACCAGGGTCATTTCTTCACACATGACCTGTAGCTCATGCCCTGCATTGAGATATTCCTTGGATCAGAGACACCCACATTTTGTGCTGACCAAACAAATGATTGTAGAAATGTGTGTTGCATGAAAAAGAGGGAAGATAGAGGGGCTGATTGAAACCGACAAACGATCAGAATCAGCAAGAATCAAGAACAGGATTGATTTGCATAGCCCAACCCCATCTGTGTGAGAACACTCCCCTCTTCCCGGATAAGGGAGTGTTTATCCCCAAGATGTAATTTGGTAAGTCCAGTGGTACGGTAGCAGTTTGTTACAATGTCATGGCTAAGAGCTAGACATGCACATTTCTCAGACGTTGGTTGTACAAATTAATAAGTGCTTATATTCTGCCCCAGTCAAAAAGAGAACTGAAGAGACTGTGGTTGCATTTCATTTACCAATGACAACGTGCCAGCTACGTTGCCGTTAGCCACATCCTCACCATGGGGGTGTGTGTGTAACAGGTGTTGATAGATGGAGCTCATTAGCATTTAAAGGTGCAAGCACAGAAACAGCCTGTTCTCAGTATAGCTCATTTGAGTAACTTTTAGACAGCTGAAATTCAGGACCACAGATCAGTTTCGAAGACAGTTTAGCTGGACATCTCACAGCTGTATGAAATTGATTAAAAAGAGTATGATATAGGACCTTTAAAAATAGAAATGGAAATTTAGTTTATAAGAATAAAAGCGTAAATTCAAAGTTAAAGAACGAATAACTGAACTACCTTTATAATTATAAAGTATGGCTCAAGAAAATTTATTTGAATAGAATTCTTGAAAAAGTGAAGTTTTCAATGCATTTTGAAGTCATCATTCAGGAGCTGGAATGAACAGCACTAGGTCATTGCATGCCATAGGAACCTCGGGCTTAAAGAGTCTTGACTATGACCTATTGTTAATGAGGGATAACAGAGACCAACCCTTAAATTTTAGAGGGCAAATTGGTCGAGATGAGGAACAGAGTTGAAAACAGTATTTTATTTTTTTTTATTTTTTTTTATTTTACTGTAGTAATCCCTGTAGGGAAATTATTAAACCATTCTAGCACTCTACCACTCTATCTAATATGGCTCATGCTGTGCACTCATTCATTTATGACAAGTTCTGATGAATCAAAACCAGTTTACCCATGGATCACTGAAAGGAGAGTTCCAGTGCTGTTACAGAGAATCACAGTGTGCTTGTATTTCAATTTAATGATTACTCTATAAATAGTTATGACATTAAAATACAGTTCCAAGGTTAACAATGTAAAAAAAATATGAAATCAAAGTCACCTTCACCTGATGCAACTAGGTTGCTACCTATATTTAGAAATTCAATACAATGATTGAACAAAATTTTTAAGGCTAAACAATTTCAAGAAAATATGCAGAGTACAACGACAAACAAAATTTGACAATCAACATTTCAAGTCAGAGGCAGATGGACGTGTCTCTCAAGACAACCTTTTGATTCTCTACTATGCTCCATTTCACTTCGTGGAAACAGCTCTACTCTACTCAATTTTTTGTTTTCATTACGGAAACTACAATGGTACTATGCTTTTAGTACTACCGCCATTTCAGTTCCTATCAAGTTGAGCAGGTGCTAAAAGATTGGTGAAACATTATAGACCACTGATGGGTCAATGCCTGGCATGCATGAAAAGTCCTACACATCACAAATCAATGGCTATTACACTCAAACAGTCAGCTACGTTAATGGCTGTGACTGGCAGACATTCCTCTTTTGAATAGTTGATGAAAGGACAACAAAAGGTGAATGAGAAGTTTTGTGATGAAGACTACACTCCAGCAGTTTTGTGCGGCATCCAGCTCCCTTGAGTCAGAGTACTCTCCTGTAATGGAAAACGACCTGCAGAAAAGAACCAAACATCAAGCTGAGTCAAGTTGAGAGCCATTAGTAATGGCAACGTGGCTTTAGTTGACTGTGTGATATTATGTTTGTTTGTGTGTAAAGGACATGTCGAAGTATAGTATGATTTGCTTCGTAAAGTTTTTATTGCCGTTGTCTTAGAGTTTCCAGGAATTGTGTCCTCCTTCATCATCTCCCCCTCTAACTATTTTGTTTACCTCTCCTGTCTGTCTCTGTCAGTCCCAGCAGAACCTCTAATGGAGCCAGAGGTTGTCTGGAGATTTCTGTGAGTAGTCGCCCGAGATATCAACTGACATCTACCTATCTACTTGAGGATAATAAGGCCCACTTATGCCAGTGCAAATAATGTAGACACTGACATACACAAATAGATGTCTGACAACCAGAGAGGAATGGTGAGAGTGATTCTTTATAACTTACTTTCATCTTTAGCAGTAAAGCATGTAGTTTCAAAATGAAACTACATGAACTCAGTTTGATTGAGGAAGTAACAATGATGAAACTGCAAGGCTTTTTAAAGTTCCTATTTCTGACACAATTATTTAAAATTAATCAGAATTTAATTTTCATATTGCTTAATTTCATAGAGTGATGACAACCTGAGGTACAGAAGCCACCCATATAATACTTTACAGCACAACTTTCCAAATTTCCTACGCATATGTGACTTAAAATGACATAATAATTAAATAAGGCAAGAAGAGAGAAGACTACAAATCCGTTTCTGTATGTGTGGCACAGGAGGACAGAACTAAATAGAAAAAGTAGTTTGCCTGTTCCCCCAACTGCCAGCATGAGACAGAGATGCAAGTGATTTCTGGAGGGGGAAAAAAAAGAGAGGTGACAGAGTGGAAGACAAAATACAAGTACTCTTTTTGGCAAGAAATTATCTGAGTAAAAATCTCTTCAAGGAGAGGGTTATGATTTTTCTAATTGAAAACAAGCGTCTGTGAAGCAAATGAAAAGCCAAAAGTGAAGAATAATCAGATGAGATACAAAAGGAGAGCAGAGAGGAGTAAGAATGTCAGTGTAAGACAGAGAAGATATATATATATATATATATTTTTTTACATTTGTTGTTGTACAGTGTCAAAGTCAGACTCGTCTTTATATCCATCCCATCTGGCTGAGATGGGAAGGGAGGGAGGAGTAGTTGAGCAAAAAGATCAAAGTCCACTAGAAGTAAGGGTAAAAACAATTACTGTGGCCTTACAGTAGAATTATGAACACAGTGCTATTCCTGGATGCAGTAGAAATCCTCCGTTTCTTTGATGGTATTGAGTTTTGCACCGACGCTAAACTGGGCCTGAGGTTCTAGCAGAGGAGGGTTACACAGTGTAGGGGGTTGGAGGTCAATTGAGGGGGTGAGTTCATTGAAGTTCACAGAAAATAAGATTAAAGTTGACCTTCTGGCTCTATGGATAGAGACAAGAAACAAAGTACAACAACTCTGGATGGTGAGAGGATTTTGGCATTTCAGCAGTTCCATCTCTCAACACGTTATCTAACTTTGTTGTATTAATTTGTGCCAATGAACCGAAACAAAGTGAAGTGCACTTACGACAGCCTTTCTCGTCACTCTTGTCAAAGCAGTCAGGCAGTCCATCACACTGCCATCCACCTGGGACACACTTTCCATCGCCGCACATGAAATTTCCAGGAATGTTGCACTCTGTGGTGAAGTTATTCCCTGGGAGCAGCTGGCTCTCTGATTGAAAGACAGATAAAATGGTGGCGGGAGGGAGGAAAGGAAAACAAGAAAGAGAATTGACTATTAAAATCACACTCCATAAAAAACATTAAACAGGCAGAGAGAATCAGTCAAGATTGCTGCTGTCTCTATTCCATAGATACTAATGTCTTGGATTCAGATGCACAGATACACAGACAGAGACCACAAATAAACACACTCAGCAGGAAGTGTGAGGCCTGAGCTAGTGAAGGGTATTTCAAGTTTATGCAGAGCAGCCGTGGTATAATGGACTGGAATGTGAAACGTGGCCCTTTGGCTGGGGTTTGACACTATGCAGTGAGAGGTTTTGCTCGTAAACAAAAGCATAGGGCAATAATGAGGAGTTTCAGATAGTCAGAGGGATCCCTTTTCATGCTGCAGAGATAAAGTTGGGAGTGTAGGAGTTCTGGACTTTTAAGCCTTACAAGACAAGTGATTAACCAGTAAAATGACCAAATGGATCACATTACAGATCCCTATTTCTTACAACGAGTTTTAAAAACGAATTAAAATTGTGAGACATTAATTAAAGTCCATTCATTACAGTAATTAATTCATCCATTTTCCAAACCGCTTATTCCATTTTAGTGGGTCACGGGGGTTGTTGTAGCCTATCCCAGTGGACTTACGCGCATGTTGCAGAGAGACGCTTTCAGACACATTTCCAGTGCACTGCATAATTACACAAAAGATCACTCATACCTACGGACAATTTGGAACCAAGTGCATTCAGCAAAAACAATACAAACACTATAGAATTTCACTATACCCATACTTAACTAGGTGGGATGAAACCTGAGAACCTGGAGAGAACCCACGCAGACATGAGAACATACAAACTCTGCACAGAAAGGAATTGTTGGGAATTTCTATTTTACCATGGAAATAACCACAAAATGCATCTGCTTACACAAACATAGATAGCACAAAACTTAGTCCTTGTCTACCACATAATTTTTCTCAACATAGAAGTAAAGAGCACGCACAACACATAGATAACTGATAAATAAGAGTCAGGAAGCTGGTGAGCTCTTAAGTTCTCAAGGAGAACTTATGGCAGACACCATCCAGATCATGGTCAATGAATACTCTGATGATGAGCTCACCCTTCAACGAGAATCTAACCCAAACACTATAAAGATCACGTTCAAAGAACATTCGGGGCTCTTCTCCAGAGGTTTGTTGCTGCATCTGTTGGAGAGCCCAGGGATGTATCCTCACCGACTTGTAACTTGCTGAACCTCTCAGTAAACCTTGTTTGGAATAGAAGGAGACCTGGCCCCATCACAAGCAGGTGGGAGTGGTGACTTGAGATAAAACTAGACTGGGATCTTTTCCAAACTCTCACGTTGACATCAACAAAAGGAAAAGTGGAAGGAAGAAAAGACAAGAGTAATGATGCAGAAGGAGATGATAGAGGTAATGGTTCGAACAGGAATCATGTACCAAGTTTAAAACAACCAAGCTCATCAAGTTCTTTGACTCTGTAGGCAACCACATGCTTCCAAGAGATTTGTTGAGTAAGCTCAATGTGAGGAAAACTTCAATATGATTTTAAGTGTTGTAATAGAAGTCCTTGGAGAAGGACCATACAGATGAAATCGTCATCCAAGGGAACCTGTCAAGCATCACCTTTACCAAAGCCAGGCCATAAACTCTTGTGAGAAAAGCGGAAATACAGACCATGAGAGGCAACAAAATTCCGTAAAACACATTTCAGCCACCGTTGTAAAACCAGCTGTGCTTCAGCCAAAGAGCAAGATGCATGTAAATAGAGGTTATAATATCTCAATAAAATGCTGTCCTAATGTGCATATACAATCACAAGCATAGAGCATACTGTATTTCATTTTGTTCAGAAGATATGGGGTTTCTTTTCTAAAAAGGTTCATTGCTGAGAAGAAGGGTGTACACCAACACAAACAGAAAGAGCTGACTTTTGAATACTTTTAATTCCTAACAGAAGTTTGCAAGCTACGCATTTAGTTGATATTCACATTGTATATATAGAGAGTTCCCAGAGTACAGCTTAGCAGATACATAGATATAATCTTTTCTTACTTTATTCTTCTCTTGTTCCCATCATTGCAGGAGGCAGTGGAAACCATGTACAGATCCACTCTTAAATAAGACAGCATCACCTTTCTAATACACGATAGGGATGATGCAACCACCTTTTAGTGTATTGCAACACGGGGGGTTGCAATACACCCTATGTTGGGCAAATGACGAAATCTGCAAAATGACGAAACCAAAAGGAAAATCAGAGGATACTAAAGACCAGATGGTCTCTATGAAAGAATTAAAGAGTAAGTTAAAGAGCAACTTTGATAAGTTAGGGAGTGACTTTGATAAAAAGTTGGAAGAAAAGCTAAAACCAGTGCTAGACGCCTTGGAAGAAATGAAGGACAAAATGAAGAAAATGCAGAAAGACACGGATGAAAAAGACAGAAGAATTGTTGTCTTGGAACAGGGACAACAAAGAATGGATGATTTGGAACAAAGCATTTGTATAAATTATGTGATCATCACTGGAATCAAAATCAAGCTGAGGAATTACAGAAATGTTATGGCTAGCGCTGACATCAAATCTCTGGAGCAACAAGTGAGTTCTTAACTGAGGGATCTGGAGATAACTACAGATCCGGACCAGATTGAGACATGTTACCTATTATCATCTGGAGGGAGGAGACCACCTGCAGTGCAAATAAAATTCAACAATCGTAAACACAAGATTGCTCTTCTGAAACAAGGCTTCAAACTGAATGGAAAAAATGTCTCCATTAATGAGAATCTCACTAATAAGGATGCTGATATCGCTAAAAAAGTTCGACCACTGAAGGAGAATGGACTGATCGACAACACCTGGACGAACAACTGCAGGATCTTCATCAAAACAAAGGGGCTTTCTCCGGACCAGATGAAAACAATGATGATCAGGAGTGCAGAGGAGTTGGTGAAATATGAGCAATAAAGACAGACAAGAATTGTTATTACACCAAAGATCAGTACAACAAAGTCACTTCAATATTGGGAGCTCTACAATTTTGGACACATCAAGTATTTCATAGAACAGTCGAAAAAAATCAACATCATTGATGTCAGAAACATGGACTAATGAACAAAAAAACCCATGTATTTATGATAACACGGGATAACATTAACTTTGAGACTTTAAAGAACATGTTGATATCTTTTGACAATATAATACCATGTATAACTGTTAAAGTGTCTGCAACAAACTGGTTAATTCTTGTATAAACATTGTCTGCTGAAAGAGGTTAATATGATCATTATATTCTTGTGGAGAACACTGGCAAGGTCAACGTCTAGTTTTGACTATCTATAATGTTAACAAACCTTGTGTTCCTAGGAAGAATGTAAACATGGTTATGCTCTAGGGTAAAAGGCTAATATCTGGAAGTGGATAAGGGTATGAACGTCTGTCAAAATTCAATGTATGAGCTGGTTGAAGACTTTTAATGCCTGAGTTTGTTGATTACATATTCTAATGAGAGAGATGTTTTGCTGATGATTTAGGGGACGGGAATCTTACAAGCCAATGGCTTCTACCTGTTAACCCTTTTTTTTTTTCTTTTCGGATGTTGTTGATGATGTTTCAACACTGATGAAAGTTAAATATGTTGTAATAACATGTCTGGAAAGACGAAAAATAAACTGAATAAATAAATAAATAAAAAATGAGGGCGATTCAATTAATAAATAAGTTATTTTCTCTCTATAACTGGTAGAAGGCAACAGTTACTGAAGACATGCAATGAATTCAGTAACTGTTGCTTTATGTTTACCTTATGACTTTATTAATCACATTTGAGTGATTAATAAAGTCATAAGACAAACATTTTTTGGTGCCTGACTTTGTTCATTTTGAGCCTGTGAGTTATAATATTAAACTAAATACAGTCATCCCTAATTACTCGTGGTTAATGCGCTCCAGGACCACCCACAAAAAAATAAAAAATTCCACAACTCGGCGAAAAACTATTTATTTTGTTTTTTACGGTTTATGAACCCTGCCCATACTGCTATTAAACCACCTTGTATCTGTATTACCTTTTGCCACACTAGAAAGGCAAGTGTATGAAAGAAAAGTTTCTTTAATACACGGAAGTGTGCTGCATTCCATGAGCCTCGGATAGCAGGGCACTCACAGATGCTTTCAGTCAGTAGCATATGGTATCACATGGCTACGTACTAAAAATCTGCGATGCAGTGAAGCCGTGTATTTTGAAGCGCAAATAAGCGAGGGATTACTGTAACACCAATTTAAGTGGTGTAGCAGAGAACATTTGCTGCAAAAAAAACACTTTACCATGGTGAGATTCCCGTAACTGTCCTCATCAGTGTTTAGGACAACAAACAAATTAACTTTTTAAATGATCTGAGAAATCAGCAGTTGTCTTCATTTCAACTACAGTAGCTCTTCCTCTACCACTGCTGTTTGACTCTTTAAGGTGTACACACATCGGAGAGAGGTTTTACAAGACTAAAAGACTATAGATGGGAAACAGAAATTTTACTCTCACTTTTTGCAACATTTAGAAATAGTTGACATTTATGACAACTATTTCTTGCTTTCCAACTCCATTTGACCTTTTCTTCATCATTGTCATATTGCGTATACTTCTACATTTACTATGATGTGATACTATGCCTTAGCAGACAGAATCCATATGAGGAAATATAAATGAAGCATAACTGGAATGCACTAAATGAAGACAATACAAATGATCAAAGAACAACATAAATGACCATTACAATTACATGAAAAAGATTCATAAAATTACTTCAAACAGCTGGTAGGTCAGGAGACACCACCTTGTCTGAGACACAGTGAAAAAGAATGGCAAAAGAAACTTATTGTTTCCATGTGTCCCTATTATCAATGACAAACACGTATGTAGTATCTTGCAACCAAGTTCTAAGGTCCTCTTTTGCAGGCTCAACAAATCTCATCCCTTCAGCCTTGTCATTGTGTCGATAGAGTATTGTGTCAGCTGAGTACCTGCCGAGATTTACATTCAAGGTAAAAAAAAACAAGCTCACTGCAGCTATCATTTTGTGGAAAGCCCTGCGACAATATGTAAAGCTGCATTACGGTTGTGGTCAGACAATGGATATGTGAGAAAGAACTGGGGGAGATAAGGCAGGCATGAAGCTGGACACTTTTCTTGTTGGGGAAAGTGCAGACCAATTACAAAGGGTAAACATGGGGCTTCCACCCTTTTTCACTGTCCACTATGACTGTGTTGCCAAAAGCCCTACTTTTAAACTGGATAACTGCAGGTGGTTTGAATCCTCCACGCATAAAATGAAGACCTTTCATATTGGCCTTCATATTTTCTGTATACAGGTAGTCCTCACCATACGAACATTCAACTTACGAACAATCTGAGATAGCATAGTCGCCATATCTGACTTCTGCCACAACCCTGTGGTAGCAGCACTGTTCCATTCACGCAGTTCCAAGAAATGTCTCCCCCTCTTGCTGTTCGTTGTCTCTGTTAGCATCTCAGAGCATCAGGCTTCATACCTTTGACACCTTTTTGAACACAACTCTGCCTCTGACCAAGAATAACTCCCCTCAAATCCTCGTCCCCTTCCTTCGCTCTGAAGGTAAGTCATATGCTACATGCTACAGTACTGTACAGTGGATCTTCAACATCAACAGCTGACTCTGGCTGTTCTTGGATGTGCTTACAAAACTGGTTCAGAAGTTTACTATGCACAAACTAATCTGAATTCAAAACATAATCAGAAGTGATGCTTAATGGCAGATATTGGAACTGTACGTATGCATTTTATTATGATATTGTATGTGTTTATTCCTATTTGTTGTAGAAGAAAGAGAGGAGGAAAGTGTGATCGTAGGAAGAGAGAGAAGAGGAATGCCAAGAGTATAGGGCTGAGAGTAGGGACGTTGAATGTTGGAACTATGACAGGAAAACGTAGAGAGTTGGTTGACATGATGCAGAGAAGGAAGGTAGACATACTGTGTGTCCAGCAGACCAGTTGGAAAGGTAGCAAGGCTAGAAGTTTAGGAGCAGGGTTCAAGTTGTTCTATCATCGTGTAGATAGGAAGAGAAATGGAGTAGGAGTTATCTTGAAGGAGGAGTTTGTTAGGAATGTCCTGGAGGTAAAAAGAGTGTCAGATAGAGTGATGAGTCTGAAGCTAGAAATCGAAGGTGTGATGTTCAATGTTGTTAGTGGGTATACTCCACAGGTAGGATGTGAGCTGGCGGAGAAGGAGAAATTCTGGTTGGACTTTGATGAAGTAATGCAGAGCATACCGAGAAGTGAGGGAGTTGTCATTGGAGCAGACTTCAATGGACATGTTGGTGCAGGAAACAGAGGTGATGATGAGGTGATGGGCAGGTTTGGTATCCAGGAGAGGAACGCAGGACACATGTTAGATGACTTTGCAAAAAGGATGGAAATGGCTATAGTGAATACTTTCTTCCAGAAGAGGCAGGACCATAGGGTGACCTATAAGAGTGGAGGTAGGAGCACACAGATAGACTACATCTTGTGTAGACAGTGTAATCTGAAGGAGATCAGTGACTGCAAAGTAGTGGTAGGCGAGAGTGTGGCCAAACAGCATAGGATGGTGGTGTGCAGGATGACTCTGGTGGTGAGGAAGATGAAGAGGACAGAGCAGAAGATGAAATGGTGGAAGCTGAAAAAGGAAGAGTGTTGCATGACTTTTAGGAAGGAGTTAAGACAGGCTCTGGGTGGTCATGAGGTGCTTCCAGATGACTGTACAACTACAGCTAATGTGATCAGGGAGACAGGTAGGAGAGTACTTGGTGTGTCATCTGGAAGGAAAGTAGATAAGGAGACTTGGTGGTGGAATGAGGAGGTACAGGAGTGTATACAGAGAAAGAGGTTGGCTCAGAAGAAGTGGGACACTGAGAGAACTGAGGAGAGTAGACAGGAGTACAGGGAGATGAAGAGTAAGTTGAAGGTAGAGGTAGCAAAGGCCAAACAAGGGGCTTATGATGACTTGTATGCTAGGTTGGACAGTAAGGAGGGACAGACTGATCTATACAGGTTGTCAAGACAGAGAGATAGAGATGGGAAAGATGTGCAGCAGGTTAAGGTGATTAAGGATAGGGATGGAAGTCTGTTGACAGGTGCCAGCAGTGTGATGGGAAGACGGAAAGAGTACTTTGAAGAATTGATGAACGTGGAAAATGAGAAAGAACAAAGACTAGAAGAGGTGACTGCTGTGGACCAGGAAGTAGCAAAGATTAGTCAGGATGAAGTGAGGAGGGCACTGAAGAGGATGAAGAGTGGAAAGGCAGTCGGTCCTGATGATATACCTGTAGAGGTTTGGAAGTGTCTAGAGTTTCTGACTGGGTTGTTCAACGGGATCTTAGATAGTGAGAAGATGCCTGAGGAATGGAGGAGAAGTGTGCTGGTGCCCATTTTTAAGAACAAGGGAGATGTGCAGAGTTGTGGCAACTACAGAGGAATAAAGCTGATGAGCCATACAATGAAGTTATGGGAAAGAGTAGTGGAAGCTAGACTAAGGGCAGAAATGAGCATTTGTGAGCAGCAGTATGGTTTCATGCCAAAAAAGAGTACTACAGATGCAGTATTTGCTTTGAGGATGTTGATAGAGAAGTACAGAGAAGGCAAAATGGAGCTGCATTGTGTTTTTGTAGATCTGGATAAAGCTTATGACAGGGTGCCCAGAGAGGAACTGTGGTATTGTATGAGGAAGTCTGGAGTGCCAGAGAAGTATGTTAGAACGGTGCAGGACATGTATGAGGACTGTAAGACAATGGTGAGGTGTGCTGTAGGTGTGACAGAGGAGTTCAAGGTGGAGGTGGGACTGCATCAGGGATCAGCTCTGAGCCCCTTCTTGTTCGCTATTGTGATGGACAGGCTGACAGAAGAGGTTAGACAGGAATCTCCATGGACTATGATGTTTGCAGATGATATTGTGATCTGCAGTGAGAGCAGGGAACAGGTGGAGGAGAAGCTAGAGAGGTGGAGGTAAGTCCTAGAAAGGAAAGGAATGAAGGTTAGCCACAGTAAGACAGAGTACATGTGTGTGAATGAGAGGGACCCAAGTGGAAGAGTGAGGTTACAGGGAGAAGAGATCAAGAAGGTGGAGGATTTTAAGTACTTAGGGTCAACAGTCCAGAGCAATGGAGAGTGTGGAAAAGAGGTGAAGAAGCGTGTACAGGCAGGATGGGACGGGTGGAGGAAAGTGTCAGGTTTGATGTGTGATAAAAGAGTTTCAGCTAAAATGAAAGGAAAGGAGACAGTGTCACTGAGGAAAAGACAGGAGGCAGAGCTGGAGGTAGCAAAGATGAAGATGCTGAGGTTCTCTTTGGGAGTGACCAGGAAGGATAGGATCAGGAATGAGTACATCAGAGGGACAGCACATGTTAGAGATTTTGGAGATAAAGTCAGAGAAGCCAGACTGAGATGGTTTGGACATGTCCAGAGGAGAGATAGTGAATATATTGGTAGACGGATGCTGAGTTTTGAACTGCCAGGCAGGAGGCCAAGGGGAAGACCAAAGAGGAGATTTATGGATGTAGTGAAAGAGGACATGAAGGTAGTTGGTGTGAGAGAAGTGGATGCAGAAGACACGGTTAGATGGAGGCAATTGATTCGTTGTGGCGACCCCTGAAGGGAAAAGCCGAAAGGAAAAGAAGAAGAATTCCTATTTGTTGTAGAGCAACATGATGTGTTTTAAGTAATTTTGTAATTATTTTAAGAGTTCAATATTTGTTGCGAACAGACGTAAAGTCTCGTATGTTTTTATGTCTTGTAGGTCTTCTCTGATAAGTCTTAGGCAATAACACTTTCATATTTAGAGTAGTAATGGTATTTAAATGACCTCAAATGGCGATAATACATTGAAATTTAATAAATCACGACCTACGAACAATTCATCTTGCATACAACCCAATTGTAACCAATTGTGTTCGTATAATAAGGACTACCTACATTTAGCAGAATGCAATGGAAAAACGTATGCCAAAAACTGTCCTTTATGTAATATTGTGTTTTTAATGGTAGCATTACTGTTACATTTTCTGGCCAAATTGCCCATGCAATGTACTCTACTCAGGTTTAAGATGAGCACAGACCTGCATTCCTCCTTTGGTAGCGTAAACTGCCTTGTAGCAGGGGGTGGGCAGACATTGTGCTTCACCTGGGGACCATTTCAATTCAATTTTCTATATACCTAATTTTGTTGTGTTATATAGCACTGACAACAAGCTATTGATTAATGTCTGTTTATTTGTGCCAATGCTTTAAGCTTGTAAGTGCACCTGGCAGGTGTATTGATATTTGGTGCCCATTTAATTTCGATTTTGACCGGCACATCAATTCCAAAAAGCCACTTATGTCTCTACTGCAGTTGTAAACAAGAGCCGTTAAGTTGGCATATCCTTACAACGTCTCCAAAGACGGTGTAGAACAAATGTGTCAGTGTATGACACATAGCTTATCCTTTGACAAGCCTGCAGAAGTTAATATTATGTTTAAAAAGCAACCTTAACACCTTGCTTTGACATAAATGAAAACAACATTTGCATAAAAATTACAATGTTAAAAGATGCAGCATAACTCTATGGTCAATACATGCTTAAAATTTGGTGAGGCTAGAATGCAGTTTTTGCACTATCCTCTGAATAAAATTAACACTATTGAGGCTCATCTTAAAAATAACATTTCTAGGAAAATGACTGCTTCAAAAAATGATTAGGGTCAGACATGGCAACAACTATTTTTCCATCATCAGTTTTATCAGGAGGATAATTGTGGAAAGCTCTTGGTCTCCTGCATGAATGATTGTATTTTATTTTATAAAGGTTATCATTTTCGGCCATTGGACTTGTTTAATCAATCAATCAATCAATTTTTCAATTTATCTGACCACAGTCACCCATTTGACAAGCAAAATTCAAGTCTATGTACAGTACATACATTAAGCTCTAAGCTTTTTCGTTCCACACGTCCGACATAATTATTGCTGAATTCACTGCCAGGAGTCTTCGGTTCATATAAGCAATCCTCCTAAAATGCAAATTCATGTAAGGCTGTTAAGTCTAATGAATATTTTCAAACCAAAGCTCAGCATACCATCCTGGCATTGGAAAAATTAGTCTGGTAATCAAATCTACATTAATCTCTACAAAACAGATATAATAAGCATCAAAGGATAGATGGTGTCCACTTCCAAGGTATTTCTGGCTTTTGGACCGGTTAACTGGAGCTACAGTTCTTAACATGGAGAAAGACAATATGGTAATATTGTGTGGCTACTAGGGAACCCAAACATAATATATGTAATAAAAAAAAAAAAGAAAAGAGCAAATGTAGCAAATGGGATAAAAATAGAGCAACAAGACATGGAACAGCTACGGAGGAAAAACACGGGAAAAAAGTAAGAGGTGAAATACGGATGAGTACTTGGATGAAAGGAGAATCCAGTACAAACAAATTACGTTTTAAAAGGATAAGTATAGTGTGAGTGAGTTATTTGTATCCAATTCAATACTTGTGAAGACCACAAATCCTCATTCAGTAACTGCAGTCAGAACCATTGACCAAAAGCTCAATCCTGAGGATATTCTCTAAACGCTCACTTTAAGTCTTATATAAAAAATTTAAGGGGAATTTCAGCCCTGATTCTGATTAATCTAATCGATTTCTGGCTTACCTCCAGGAGGTAAGAATACAGATACTTCACTTTTTTGAACAGATGCATTTAAATAAATGGTGTACAAACAGCCATTTTATTGAAGTCAAATCACTTATAAAGAACTTCTTACGCCTTGAGCATAATAGGTCAGTGCTGTAAAACAGCTTGGATATTACTGCTTTAACCCCATATTTTTCTGCAGCCTCGAAAGTCTGACCTGCTTCGATCAACATTCTAGGTTTGAACTCGGGTTGAAAAAGAAGCAGAAAATATTGAGCTGCATTTCTTTTTAATCAATAAGGTATAATATAAAGAAGTATGACGATACAGTATAATGTTTATTGAAGGAGGTTGCTGAAGTCTCCTTAGGTGAAAAAGCACCCACACCTAACATAGGCTTTCTGTCCTCAGTAAGACACCAGACTGCATAAAACAGTCTCAGATGAATTATGTAAGTCACGAGGGAATCGCAATACAGCCTGATACCGTCGATACACACATCAGCAGGAAGGTTCTTGTATTGAAGGAGAAGGGAAGAATAAAGTGTTTTCAGAGTCAAGGATGGAAACAAATTTTTCAATTACGCACAAATCTTATTGGGTTGCCTTTACAAACAGGCGGGGAGGTGCAGCAGGATAAGTATGGGGGTGATTGGATAGCATTCTGTATTCGTGTGCATGTACATGTGTGTGTGTTGGAAACAGAGAGCTTCCTCATTAGCTCCACTCTAATACATTTAATACAAATAAGCACTGATATAAAGAACCTGGCCTGCACCGATTAAAAAGCCATCACAATGCAAACAGACACACATCATGAGCATAGCAGAGAAACAGATTAAATAATGCTGTACTGGGAGGAATAGAGAAACAGATAGTCACACACCAAAAGAGAAGTGAAGCGTGAATATTGTGATACTGGCTACATTTAGCACTGTGACTGCGATTCTGAGTCACAGCTCAAAAGACACAAGCACCTCGCACCTGCTAGGTACTTGTGGCGTCAATGGTGGAGTTATGTCCATGGCAACAATGCTGAATGGGAAACAGAGACAAAGTCAAAACCATTGTAATTCCAAATATATTACTAAAGTGAGATCATTATCACTCTCTGGGTAAATAACCAAACCAAAACTCTGTAGAATACACAAGTGAATAGTGGTGAAGAAAGCACTAAACAAAAGAAAATTATGAATGCAGTGAGGACATTTACAAAAATAACATGATTTACAAGTCAAATAATTAGATTAATACTACATTAACATATTTAACAACAAAGGAAAATGGCTTAACTAGATGTATGTTGACATTAAAATTTACTTTTTATCACATAGGCAGAACAATGAACAAAAATAGTAAGAGTCCAGACAATATTACAAACTGTATGAGTGTTTCTTTATTAGTGAGTCTGAAATCACTTTTCAACAGTGGAAGACAGCCATTCCCTTATTAACCACCGATATTTATCAATACTAACCTAGTGGTTAAGCAGTGGAAAATAATGGACTATTTGTCACTAACCCAACTTCAATGAAACATAAATAAAACAATGGGTTTTCTATATTTGGTTTGCAACGCATCAAAAAATAGTATGCAAGCACATACCAAGCAACACACACACGCACGCACACACACTCACACGGGTAAAATTCACCTGCAGTGCCACTCTTTGTAAAAGTAAGGTGTCTTCTTCTTCTTTCTTTCAAGTGTAATGAGGTTCATTAAACATGAGAATATTAATGACAAACATCAACACTGCCCATGCTTGTCACCATCAGATTAAGTGCTAATTTAACAGTCACTATATCACAGGACATCTGTATTAAGATTTTTGTTTTCAGAAGCTCGACTGACGGCCAAAACTTTGATGGAAAGCATTACCATGGTGAAACTAAAAGTAATGAGACAATATTATATTAGCCTCTGCTACACTAAATGTCTTTATTGCAGTGAGGGCTGTGATGATACAATTTGATACGCAATCCCACTTTTCATTATGCCAAAAGGACAAAAATAAGAACGGGTGCTCCAATTCAGGTTGGTTTGACATTGTAATACCCATCAAATGCTGCTGGCTTTTTAAGAGATTGGTATTATAACAGAGATGTGCAGGTCATTTGTTGTATTTGTTGGAGGTCAAGAGATGATGCTGTACAAAACTGCGCTGTTAAAGTGTAATGCACTTTTCTCCTGTTGAATTTGTTTTTGATTGATGTTGTGATTTAATGCATAGCCCACACAACATAGACAAACACAACCCCCACCACAATATAGCTGGTCCCACCTTGAAAAGATTGTGTACATGCGGCTATTGTGAAGCAAATGCACATCATAACTTCCAATGAATGAAGGGCATGTTAAAGTGTCTGTTTCTATGGAGGGCTACTTACTTTGCCTGAAGAGAGTTAGATCAGAGAATAGGAGTGATCATGTGTCATGAGTCTGAATATTTCAACTATTTCTGCATAATGAAAATGTCTGCTGAATTCATTCATTTTACTTCTATCAGAATAATGTGCACAGATGTACAGTATATAGAGAAACAAGTATAGGCACAGTGGGAAAGGCATTCTGAGCAAGAATGTTAAACAAAAGCTGTATGGTAGCTGCTGAAGACAGCAAAATAAAGTGGAAATTCCACGATAAAACAAAGACAAAGGCCGCTTTGGCGTCACAGTCTGGCCATCCGGGTAGACGCCAGCTTAGTGAGTTCGGTCCTGCTGAACAAAGCATTGGGATTCCCCACACAACAATGTGAGGTCCATAAAAAAATGGCTTCAAGACATGGACAAATGTGAAGACCGGAGCTAACTCGGCTAGCAGCCCAAACTTCCAGGTAGATGCCAGAAACGTGACAGCGTGAGGTTTTCAAGTGAGCTTATTCAAATGTAGGTGGACAGATAATTATCCTGTCACTGAAGGCAGTAGTGTAGCAACACTGCTTTCTCCACATCACATGACACACTATTCTAATAACTAAATGCATAGATGTTTCAGCACATGTACCGACATCTTGAGGGAATGACATGGGAAAAAGAACCTGTTATTGCACCGCATGAATCAACACCTGTGCGACAGACATGGTTAAAATGAATCATGACAATGTTATGTGTGAAGTTTGGCTGTCTGTGTTTGCTGGTTACTGTCTATTGATCAGATCAGTGGCTCTACAGCTGGGGGAGGAACACAACGCCAAAATCCACTTGAAGGCATCTCCATATTTGCAAATTTGGGACTTCTGATGATTAATCAATCAATCAATCGACTTTTATTTATATAGTGTGTAATCACATCTGAAGATATTTCAAAGCGCTTAACAGATAGAAAGCCAACAATGCTCTCCAGAGCAAGCATAAGCAACATTGTCAGGGAAAAACTCCCTCATTGAGCGAGAAACTTAGGGCAGGACCCAGGCTCAGGAGGGTGCTCATCTGCCTTGATCTGTTGGTTGGGAATAAGAAATGCACTGGGGACAGATGGGTCAATTGAGAGAGAGAGTGAGAGTGAGAGTGAGAGTGAGAGTGAGAGTGAGAGAGAGAGAGAGAGAGAGAGAGAGAGAGAGAGAGAGAGAGAGAGAGAGAGAGCTGTGGGCGGGATTTCCAGGTTTTTGGATTTCCTGTCTTCCAGGAAATGATGAGGATGAAACAGCAGATTTACTTGTAATCTGCTTCAATAATTTATTGAAGATGTTTTATAAGAGATATGGAATGTTATAATCATTCATTTTCTTGAAGTTGAGGCAATCAGTAATCTTCTCATTTACAGGCGCTTATTTGGATACAGAGCATGGGTTTACCTTTGAGCCTATCCTAGCTCACTAGGGATACACCCAGGATAAGTCACCAATTTATCACAGGGCCACACAGAAACAAAAAAAACCCATTCACGCTCTACAGTCAATTTAGAGTAACCTGTTCACCTACGTTGCATGCTTGTGGTGGTAGAAGGAAACCAGAGAACCTGGAGAGAACTCAGGCAGACACGGAGAATATGAAGACTGCACAGAAAGAACCATGTGCAATTGAACCAAGGCCCTTCTTGCCTTGGTTCAAGGCAAGAAGGGCCTTGAACCTTGAACACCACACAGTGCACCGCAGTGTGGTGCAGCAAGAAGGTCTGCCACTCTGAATGAGATCCTCACCAAGCAGTTACATACTTTGTGTTTGAAATTGTGGAAATAGAAAACTTAGACTAAGACAATTAAAAAAAGGGGGGGGAGGGGGGGCAGTGGCTCAGTGGCAGAGTGGGTGGTAGAGCGGATCATCCTATGATCCAAGATCGGCAGTTCGATTCTCGGTCCCGCCCAAAAACACCTGGAGTGTGAGCTGACAGTGGGAGGTGTACTGCCGATGCGCCATTGAGCAAGGCACCATCCCCTTTAAAAGTTGCTCATTTGGGGCACACCATATTGGGGCTGCCCGTCACTCCATTGCATGCCTACAGGCCCCCTTGTGTTTGTGAGTGTGTGCTACAGGGGCCTGTACTCACTAATATGTATGCATGCATTTGAACTACTGACACTCCAGTTATTAAAATAGCTAAAGGAAGAAAGCATTAAAAATCGCATCACCAAAATGAAACCCACATGATCACGAAGATGACCTGTTTGCTTGCTGAAAGCACATATCACCACCTCGGCATAAGGAATCCAAGATCCTACCATAAATCACACACTGGGAATAATGCTTCAACAACAGCCAGACAGAAGTTCATTCTCAACCAGATCACAGCACTGGTCAGTACTCCCAGGTGGGGAAGTCAGTCCAATCACCCTGCATGCATTTGGAGAGGAACAAACAGCGGATCAGAAGCTTGTCCTCTCTGTAACCTGAGGCTGGATTAGCCACCATTCCGACAAGTGAAAACAAGGCAATTGTTTGGATTTGGGACTAAGCATTTGCTGTTAAATAGAATAAGGACACAGACTTTCAAGACAGAAAGTCAGAGTAAATTCCTCAAGATGTAACACAGGTTCTGTACAGTTGGATCTATGTATGGACTCTCAGAATTGACACCAGTAAATGAAACACATTTTAAAATTTGTAGAATTTACTTTCATTCTTCTTTTATGGAATGGCTGACAGAATACGAGGAAAATGTGGTGAAATATTCTGACAGATTTGTTATCTCAAAGCATTCATTATACAGCACTCATTTTCCTTCTGCTGCTTTTGGACCTGCTCTCTTGAGCTCATCTCAAACACAGAGCTGTTTTCATTCACTGTGCTCGAGTAAAGAAGTGCTTCCCAACCTTGTTTAGCTTGTGGCATTATTAGTCATTGAGGGGAAACTGTAATTTCTCAAATCTCCCTCGGAAAATTCTAAATACACACAGACGTGCACATACACACACAATCCACACAAAATTAAGCAGGCTGCACCACACGTATTTGCCTGAAAGGATTGATGAGGCTTTATGGGATTTGCAGTGTCTGCCAAGGTTTATGATGCCATATAACATGTATTGAAGCACAATGCACTTTACAGAATGATGAAGTGTCTGTGCTTTGCCGTCGTTTTAGCCACCATCATATTGTTATCCTACTGCAATGAGTTAAGTGCTCAGTTTTTCACTTCCCTGATGAAACAGTGCTCTCTTGCACTTGCATTAAGCATTTTCAGCATTTGCTAAGGTCAGAAGGAGGCACTGTAATGCCATATGAATAAAGTGTAAAATGTCTTTAGAGTCAAACATTTTTTCAAACAGTATTGGTGACTGGAAAGCATGTAGAAGGGAGGGCACAGACAAACTCTTTTAAAAGACAGCCTCGTGTGAGAGGTTGCATTATTGATGGTGCATCTATGGGCTGAAACAATACAAAGGTGGTAGAGTGAGATGGAGAGAAAGAGGGAATGAGAGAAAGAGAGCAACAGTGAAAGGGAATAGCAGTTGGCAAAGTGACACTAATGCCAGACAGCCAAGTTGTTATTTTTTCAACAACACCAGCTGTTCACTGCTATAGATGTGAATATTTTATACACATAGGAAGACATAAGAGATACTGCAAAGAAAATCAGTGCATGTAGTCTTAGAAAGAAGAAGAAGTTCACCTGTAATATGTGTATATTACATCCACACGTTTAGAGTGAAATTTGTGTCGGTCCAATGACAATGGTTGCAAAGACATACAAACATATGTAACTTAAAGGCAAAAAAAATTGTAAACAAGTGGAAAAAATGAATAAATATTTCTCTCCTATGAATGGAGCTGCAGAAAGCTGTTGCTATACATTTCTATCAAGTTTTTAAGCTCTCTGTTAATTACTAGCTATAGTATTTCTGTTCTCTTATGGAGTCAGAAAGGATGCACAAAGATGCATACTTTTCATGAAAGCACAAACACAAACACACACACACACACACACACACACACACACACACACACACACACACACACACACACACACACACACACACACACTGCATAGGCAAAATTCTGATTGCTTCATTAGCCTCTGTCTTTTTGTTCTGTATTAATTTTGCAGCCTCCCCTTTATCAAACAGCTCTTGCAAAGACTTCTTTTGGATCTTTGTAACGATGGCTGCACAAATTAGTCTGGTTTGGCTACACAAAACCATATTAATCACACCCTGGTCTCCCAGTGATCTGGGATCACAGATTGCATTTTGCCTATAAGACTGCGGCACCACATTATTTTGGTTGCTGATGAGTGCATCGGTGATTAAATTATAATACAGAGCAAAACATAAATGCATGACAATGTGAGCTCAATGGTGACAGAGTAAAGCCAGCCACTGATGTTTTCTTTCAGCCACTTGGCTTGGATATTAGAGAAGCAACTGTCAATCAAGTCCGAAAAGAAGGGGTTTATTAACTTCACTTTGGGATTACTTTCACAAAAGGGAGACGAAGGAGAGTGAAAGACGCAAGGAAAGTGACTAAAACTGACATTTAGAAGTTTGGGCTGTGGGGGAATGGCTCAACACTCAAATAAAAACAACTTCTCAGAAAAATCTACAAGAAGGATCAACAACCACAGAGATGTACACACATATCGGAACAATTCTGGGCAGATAGGAACAATTCTAGGCAGGCAGATATCGTCTATGGGCTAAAATTACTTGGAAGATTCTTCTCAATCAAACACATCTCAAAAAAGTTCATCCCATTCATTCTGAATTCCTTAATTGGACCATTACCTGCGGAAAAACTAAATGTCATCACTCCCCTGCATCTCTTTCATCATACAGGCGACTACTGCAGAACAAACCAGAAATCAACAAACAGCGTCATCCTCCACTGTGCAGCAGGACCCCTTGCTGGGCAAATTGTCATTTCCACAGAGCCAGCCAGATAATGAAAAATGGTGCAGAAAACTACATAAAATGAAGCTGCTTGTGCTGACCTAATGCTATACCTGTGAGCCTTGTGTTTTTCAGTACGTTTTTAGCTCACACTGGGCTGGGTGTGTCGAGTGGAAAACAAATAATTCATTTATTTTGTTTCATTTTTTTTGAAGAAGCAAAGCTTATATAAATTGGGGAAAAGGCAGCTGAGCTTTGTCAAAGCTGAAAATGGCACACAGAAACTCAAATGTCATAAGAGGTATGAGAGTTGATATTACATTTAAATTCCTAAAGCAAAGTACAAGTGAAAAAAATTAAAATTTGCTCGTGCAAGATATTAAGTATATTGCAGAAGATGTGCAGTAGCATAGAGTAGGACTGGGATAGTTGAATACAAGAGGAAGTAACTCCTATTCAAAAAATGCCGTAGGGGAGACAAAGAAAATATTATGGGGGCAGCGTTGAACAAAGCAGGTACAGGCTGGCTTTGTCAAGCTTTGTCTTTAGTATTGTGCGTTACCAAGTAATGAGCTTCTAATTGTGTAGCCAGGCCATGGAGTCCCGGCAGGGGTTGAAAAGCAGTGTGGATGAACTGCAGTGCACCCTACCGCATTAGTGCGCTCATTTTCGTGAGACTCGGACTTACATGAGATGCAAACGTGCTTTAAACAGTCGATAAGAGTGTGGGAAGAGGTAATACAGGTAGAAGGTGGTTTAATATCAGTATGGGAAGGGTTCATAAACGTTTAAATTACTGTAAATGATAAGAAATAGTTTGTCGCTCTATCGCAAAAATCGTTAATTGCGTGTGATTCCTGGAACGCATTGACCGCGAGGAACAAGGGCACACTGTATACCAGCCAAAAGACCGGGGCAACTAGAGCGATAGAGGAAAATAAAGTGAGCACAAGGTGAGCACAAAAAGACAAAGGCGAATGAGATAGAGATGCTACATAAAAGAGAAAGGGTAATGAGGAGGGAGATGACAGGGCATTACAATAGGAATGTTTATTTCAACAGAATGTAGATGAGCAATAGAGTGCCAGTGGCCCTTGTGTGTACTGAATTCGCTTTCTTTCTTTCTCTGTAAATACCTGCCACACCAAATGGTAATAAGCCAAATTGATGCTTTTAGCCTATTAGATAGAAGCTGTATGAAGAGCTCCTATCATGACAACTGCTGCTGTAATTAAAGGTCATTCCAATAAAGCATCAGTCTGATGTGCTATCTGTAAAGGCCAGTGTAGACACAAAGGCAATTTGACAGGATGTGACATGAACAGCGATAAGAAAGGTCACAGGTGCAAGGTTATCAATTTCCAACCAACTATTAAAGTACAGTCAGACTGATGAGTATATCTCATTCTACTGTCTATTAAGCTTTTCTATTTGCTGGTGTGCGCTGCAAAATGGAATGCCTGGGAGATTTGCTCATTAGTTGTGTGCTTTTCTGTGTATTTTGTGTGTTTTCAGGTGACTGTACAGTGTTTGTTCATGTAGATGTTGACAGAATCACATCAGTGACGGCCCCTCTTGTGTCTCCTGGTTGCTGCCTGATTTGTCTTCACTAGTCTGGCTTCACCTGTCCTCTGAGAGACAAGCTGCTGCACTCAGACCCATAACTCTTTTTTACTCACACACAACCATGAAAATCTTTGCTGTCATGGTAATAGCTAACAAGTAGTCTAAGCTCTGCAATGGGGGTAAGATGCTTCACATACTCTCAGGTTTCATGTTATGACAGCCAGCCATGCTCCTCTCACTGTACTACACATGAGTGCCCTAGCTGTTACAAATGAAATGTAGACTCAAGCTCAGAGAAGCAGATCTTTGGCACCTCAAAAACATGTCTTTGTCAAAATCGCCAATCACTGTCAAACTTTCAGATGCAATGAGTGTGCACTGTAACTGATCCGCTGACTGCACATACACCAATATGCATCAGTAATTAGTGCTTTTCACTTCTGTTTAGTTCACTTCAGATCCTTTGTTGCATTTGTGAAAACCCTCAACTGCTCTAAATTTCCTGGTTTAAACAAAGTTTTGAATAAATGAACGAATGCTTAACTTTCTGTGTAAGTGTGTGTGTGTGTGTGTGTGTGTGTGTGTGTTTGTGTGTGTGTGCGCGATGCATTTATGTGTATGTATAAATGCAGTAAAGAAAGTGTAGGTGGTTGCAGAGGTCAGTCAAGGAGGATTCTATCGCCATCCATCATGATCATCCTTCAAGAGATGAGCTCATGACCCGTGGCGGATGAGGTAGAAATGAGAATAATGAGAGCGAAACGTGTGCCTCTAAAATCCTGTATTAGAAGGATCACCTATGGTGTATTAATATGGTGTGTTACTGATGAGTGAGCATTATGACTCAGCAAACACTGTAAGGGGGTTTACATGCACTGAATTTATAGTCTATTTCTTATTGATTGGCACCCATACATGACAAATGACATCACCTACTATCATCATTTAGTTGAAGCAAGTCATTTTTGCTCCTAATGGTAGTTTGTCTTCATTCCGAGTAAGATTGCAATGTTTTTGAGCTGCTGTGTTAAAATAAGCTTAGAACGTGACAATGTTTACCATACCACCTTCAACAAGCGGATGTGAGTTTTACTGAATTCTTCTTGTTGTTTGATTAGAACACCTGATGTCTCTAAAGTGAAAAATGTATTGAAGTACACTAAGCTGAAGCTCTATCTAAGCGTTCAAAATTCTCACACCCCTTTAATATCTGAAGCATTAGGCAAGGGATTGCCAAACTGACATATCGTCCCGAACATAAATGAACTCAGTCAAATCTTGGGCCTGAAGATTCTCATTAAAGCCAGCTGCACTAAGATGGACTCAATTACCACTCTGGACCGTGGTAAGACTAATGCATCTGGCCCAATAATGACCTGAACTTCCTGGCCCTTCCACAACTTCACAAATCAACTCCACATTCATTTACACTCCCATAGCTCTTTTCTTGCTCTCCTTAGTTCCAAATATCAGATGCTGGGCTTGCACTAGGAGGTAGTATGACTAAGCCACTGTGGCTCAGTGTAAAAGAAATGAGTAAGCCACAAAAAGCCAAGACAGCTTGTCCAAGACAGTGGCTCAGCGCGCCGATGACCCACTCTCGTCATGGGGGGCCGTGGGGGGGGGGTCCTCCCTCGGAAAATTTTTTAGAAAATGGGGTTGTTTTTCTGCATTCTGGTGGATTCTGAGGGCAAAGTCTTCTGCTCAGTTTACCTACAAAAATACACTAAAGCAGTGGTTCTTAACCTGGGTTCTAAGGGGTTCGGCAGAGATGGAGGTCAAGACAAAACACCCAACACATCGTGTCAGGTGTTTTTGTCGAACATACACGAATCACTGTGTACGTTTGACACATCGTGTCAATTCGTGATGACACGCCCCCCTTAGCCATCATTGGCTGCACGTGATCACGCTACATCGATTAGCCTACCTGTGCTACATGGATTTTGCGCACTCAGTAGTTGATTTATGCCTGTCACGATGGTACGTCATCTGATTGCTTTCTTAATATTTTAATTCATAGTAACCAAGCTGAGCAAAAAAAGAAAGTGGTACGACAAATATGCGCAACGTGAATTTACATGTACTGTATAACGGAACAAGATGAGAGTCAGCATTCTGCATGATTTGCAATGTCAAGTTGAGCAACTCTAGTCTCGCACTAGTGAATGCAAGTTTTCAATTGTTGAATCTCACATTTATACCTGCATAAAGTAGGATAGAACTAAAGATAGTTAAGCTTGAACTGTTGACTTTAGCGCAGTGGTTCTTAACCTTGTTGGAGGTACTGAACCCTGCCGGTTTCATGCTCACTCACTGAACCCTTCTTTAGTAAAAAAATAAATAAATATTTTTTTTAAAATTTAAAACATAAGTATATGTTTTACTGGTGTGTTTTAATGAATTGTGCATTAAGGTCACCTTTTTCAAAGAACAAAACCAGGACAGTGCATAAACTCACATGAAATTACCTACCTGCAAATCAGTGTGACTTCTGCTGTTGTTATTGAGAGACTAGCTCAGATATGCGTGGCTTCACCTTGGCAAGTGCTACTCTTGTCATTTTCACAGCAAAGTCTGTTTCTTTTGTTTTCCATGCAGTTTAAGGAAGTGGTCCTTTATTTTTGCCATTGGTATGCCATAGTTTATTTTTTTTTAATTTTGATATGATTGTTCATTTCAATTTAAAAAGGCATGAAAAATAGCAAGCGAGGTGAATACACATTAACATGCATCGCTGGTTATTCCTGCTGGTCATAGGGATCAAAAGTTCAAGACTACAAAAAAGTATTGATAATATCTTTCATTTGCCTTCTGATCTGTCTGTCACCACTCCTAACCCAACTCAGCATTCAGCACTTGTTGTTCAATTAGAATTTTAACACAAAATCTATTATAAAACACTCTATTCTCATTTTCTTTCGATCGATCGTCCTCGACTTGTCGTACACCAATTCGCGGGTTTAGCTTGTAAAAATAGAATCCTTTTTTTTTCATTGGACGAGAGGAGGTCATGACCCGAGTGCATACTTAATGATTGGGAACGTTCGGGTCACTTCAGCTATTTCCGTCGGCATGCGCACTGACGAAGAAGAAGATGCACAGCACCTAGCGAGAGAAAAAGTTCGTTTTCTTATGTTATTGCTCGGGGATTTTCACGAGTCCAAAAAAGTTGTGAGTTTCAGCCTTTTTTCAGAAAATAAGAACGCCACTGTGGCTACATAGGCTGAAACCCTTGTAGCCACTCTGGAATTTACTTCGCCTATGGCGTAGTGGCGAATGGCTAGCGCAACCCAGAGATGAGTTTGTGCTTTTCAATCCTGAGGAACAGGAGACCCTCATTCATCTTTAGTATTCGTTGATGAAGCAAAAAGATTTCATTTTGTGGACTAGTGCTGGCTGCTGCCAAGCCACCGCTGCCGGGGAAGCAGCATTAAGGCAATTAACATGGGCTTTACATTTGATTTTGGCTGGTGAGACTGCCTCAGTAAACAGCAGGCAGCATCAGTTGATTAGTTTCTGTGAAGATGAGCGCCTCGTCTCCCCTGGTCCCAGTCCAAGAGAGGATTACCCTTTCTACAAATTGTGAAAGTATATGCTGCATCTTAAGCATGCACAGATACACAAACATAAAATGACTAAAATATGAGTCCTCTGTTGGAAAAGAACACAACCTGGCCAATCAAAGAGTGTGACCATTGAAGTGGGATATGACAGAGATGAGGTCATGTCTCCTCCACATTAACCTCCAGCCTCTGCACCACTTCACCTCTCCTCCCTCTAACAGGCAAATTATCCCTGAATCCATTTAATTAGGAGAATTGCAGGTATTCAATAATCGGAAATTCAATGTTAATATGAAGGGGTCTCAAGTCAAAGCTCTGAGATTAATTGTGACAAATAGGCAGTTATTTCAAGTCAACTGAATTGGGATTGATCTTATTTGTTCATTATTCCCTCCCCAGGGGGGAGGGCCTCAAGTGTGCAAAGGATCTTAAGTCCAAAGACTGGAATTTCAGTGTGTGAGCCTGTAATTATTCTCGAGAAGTTCTCCACTGGTTTCTTAAATGTCAATCTGGTGTAAAGGAAGGATGAGGAATGATGAGACCTTGCCACTCTTAAAATGACATAATAAGACACTACATGCTAAAGTATCATTGGTATGAATACAACATGCAATCTTAACAACTGAAAAAGACTCAGATTGCTGTCAATAAGATGGAGAGTTACAACATGTTCAGATGAGGAGAGAAAATGCAGCGTGGTCTGTGAATCACTGACATTTCACACTCTGTGGCACATCAATTACAGCCATGACTTTCACTGCAGTAAATGGATTGTTTCGCGAGCCAGCATTTCTTCTGTGGAATTCTTAGACTTAAAAGTTTACCCCACAACTATTAAGCAATCCGGAATTCCACCAATCTTCCTCTAAAGTCCTCTGTAAAATATGTTAGTAGCAAGTGTCGCATCCAGTGGTATTAAAAAAATTTGCATATTTATCACAGGAGACACTGAGTGTGCATGCAATCACACTTGGCAGGCTAAAGAGGAAAAGAAGAAAAACAAATGCCTGCGTGATTGCAATAAAAAAAACACGTCTCGTCAAAATAACTTTTACTTTTGATTAGATGTTTGGTAAGTTGCATCTAATTACAGTGTTTGTAGCTGGTGGATGGAGTTGAGCCACTCACTGGAATGATGAAAATGCAAGACTGGAATTGCAATTAGAAAAATACTCTGCATGAGACTAAAGATATTTCTGCATGAAGGTTCAGTGCAGCGTAATCATCACCACAGGCACTTTGGCAACTGAACATACATCCTATCAAAGAAGGCAATAAAGCATTTTTCTGTGATAAAAATAAAAATATAATTAAAAGTGCAAATAAACTTTCCATTATGTAAAAGAAATACCAGGATCACGTTCTCGGGAAAGCATCTCTTCCTAGATCTTCATCAAAGTGTAAAGACGCTTTTAGCTCGTTTACTGTAAACAACACTGTTGTGACTGATATGGATTGAAAACAGTGAATCATTGAGAAATCAATGATCTTAAAGAACAAATCAAAGTCACGTGAAGATCCACACATAAAATCAGATGTGTGCCTCATGTCCGAAGACATACACAGGATTATGTTGTTGAACCATAAGGTAGAGTTGGTTTGATTTGACAGACGGACAAAAATAGCCTTTCAGTGTCCACACTGGAGACCACAGCGGCAGCGGGATGCAGCACAGCAAACGACTGCTGATCACAGGGGACAGGCAACAAGCCAGCTGTCGCTCTGCCTGGGTCTATCCTCTAACTGAGTAGAGGCGAAGAAACAAAAGGGAGGTTGCTTTGAGAGGGGGAACAGTCGCTGAAGATCACACTCCGGAAACCAAGGTGACAAGCCAAGGAAAAAATTATCCCAAAAGATATGTGAACTTTAGATAAATTATATGTCACTCACTATAGCTGTGTCCTAATGCAAAAATGTAGGTCCTTTAAAGGTTGACCGCAGCATGGCATATACAAAACTTCAAGGTGGAACATTTCTAAAGAGTCAGACTGCCAGCTCTGTACCACTGAGATAAACACTGCTTTTCATTAAAAATATTCCACATAAATTTGACATTATCAAATGCCAATACTGTGATCACAGTCAGCTGTGGGAGCTCAGCACTATAAGACCTCATTACAACTTTGAATACGTCTCCAATTATAACACAACACCATAACAAGCAATTAAGTGTTAAATTGCCTCGACATTTTACAGGCAGGATATAAAATGTCTAACTGCTTTCATGGTACACTAATAAAATCTTTGTCCATTCATTATAGCAGACATATAGAGCAGAACCTCTTATGCCCTTGGGTCAAGACTGTTTTAAACCCGAATTCCCTCTATTCAAGAGGTTGCCAGACAAGTTTGTTTGTTAGCAGGAATACAAACTGCAAAATCTCATAAATATTTTCCACTCTATTTTTTTTAAGCTATTTCTGTTAACTTCACGCCAGAGCAAACACCATACTTTAAACCATCCAATGTCAACCTGGCGAATTTGCGGCCCTCGGCCAAACATGGATGGAAAGTGTATGTGCACATCTGCCGGTTTTGCAGACTACAGCAGTGTTAAGTAAGGTCCAAACACACACACACACACACACACACACTTCTCTGACTTCACAAAAAACAACTCAGCACATCTCAAGTTACGCTCTACAAATGGTTAAAATCAACATCAAGCACCAAGTGTCCTTATGGTTAATTCCGCAAGGAATAACCATTGATACTCAGGGTAATGGGTAATGAGTGATAATTATGTGAGGAAAATCTCTGATCCTATTCATTCTGGTCACTTCCGAAGAGAACCTCAGCATCTTCATCTTTGCTACCTCCAGCTCTGTCTCCTGTCTTTTTCTCAGTGACACTGTCTCTAGACCAAAAAACATTGCTGGTTTTGTACACCCTTTTTTTCATTTTAGCTGAAAGTCTTCTATCACACCTGACACTTTTCTCCACCCATTCCATCCTGCCTGTACACGCTTCTTCACCTCTTTTCCACACTCTCCATTGCTCTGGCCTGTTGACCCGGTGTACTTCAAATGATCCAACTTCTTGATCTCCTCTCCCTGTAACTTCACTCTTCCACTCTCTCCCCTCTCATTCACACACTTGTACTCTGTCTTACTGCGGCTAACCTTCATTCCTCTCCTTTCCAGGACAAACCTCCACCTCTCTAATCTTTTCTCCACCTGCTCCCTGCTCTCACTACAGATTACAATCACGAATTCCGTAATATAGTTCTTCGCTATATTGCGGAATTCGTGATTTGCGTGTGGTTCCTGGAACGCATCAACCGGGAGTAATGAGGGTGCACTGTATTCTCAGAACATATTCTCTTAAATGAGAAGATCTTGGCATTCAAATGTATTAATAAAGTTTCTGCAGCCCTGCACTAGAAAGTCATAACAATAAATCTCACACTAAAATATGAGTTGTCTTAACTTTTTCTGCGGCATTTTGACCATCTTTGCTCTTCCATCCATATATTTCAGGTGTTCATAACACATGACACACATCACAACTTAAAATTCTAAAAGAGAACTGAAGCCAATTATGCAGTTATACATCCCTCACAGAGAAAAAATAAAGTGCTGTTCACCTGATGGTCATGGGTCTCCACAATTTGAACATAAACAGTTCACTAGCATTAAAACGCTAGCAATGCATAGTTATGTGAGGCTTGGTAAATGATGAAACGCAAGCCACACAATGAGAGCTACAGTGATTAAGGTTCCACTGTTACTAAGGCCTGCAATGTGACACCAGTCATGTAGCTATGTTTAAAAACTCGGGAAGAGAAGCTGCACTGGCCCTAATCTCTGGCCTCTTTGGGACTACGGCGGGAAGCACATCACCCTTGTCTTCTCACCCCCCCACCTCTCTCTTCTCTGTTCCAAAGATAAGCGCAGGCCCAGGGCGATTTATTGGGACAACTGGCCTGTCTCTAGAATGCCACAGTGCAGACACTCAAAGCACAACAAGCAGGAGACAATGTGATTTTGTGTCTCTTTCCAGTGGGAAAACTGACCAGAATTGTTATCCTGTAGCTGTGGAAAGAAATGTCTGACAACCTGATCTGTTTTTGTGGCTTGATTACACAATGAAACATTAAAGAGGGATGAATGTGAACGATACGGTCTTTGATAGCTGTTTTCCAGATTGTACCAGATGTGTTGGATGAGTGGGAGAACAAACCTCTGAACTGCGTCTTTCTGTGTTCGTAACAACCTTAATGTTTCTTTAGATACTCCTCATTCAAGCGAGATTTCATCTGAATAAATAGTTGAATTAAGGTACATTTCTTGTTCATGTATAGTGAAATGCATACAAGCATTCTCATTTTATTGTATCTAAGCTTAGTGTTAATGAATAGACAGATTTATGGATTTTAAAATGAAGTGATATATTGCAGGATGTTTGATGCAGAAGGCCCTAGGTGCTTCAGCAGTGTAATCAGATATTCATACAGTTGGCATGTGTATCATACTTCGTAACAAGCTATAATGTTACTTGGGTGTATAGCAGCTGATACAAAGCTAATTCATCTTTCCGACATTAACTCATATCAATATTCTCCAGGAACAATGCAGAACAGTCTGACCGAAGAGCTTCTGTATATTTTTAGGCTGCATGCCATGACACCATCAGCTTTCCTTGTTTGTAACTGCAATGCAGTATTGCTCTGTTTGTGACTCGTGTGCCTAAAACCTAATATTACATTTTATCTCAGTTTCTCTTATAGGCTGAGATGCTACAAGTTGAAGAGTCCACTGCAATAACTCTGAATAAGACAATGGTTTATCTTTCACTAAACACAGATGTTGGTTGGAAATATAATCCTCAAAGTCAAAGTCAGCTTTATTGTCAAATGTACCATATATGCACGACATACCGCACAGATGAAATTGCAGTCCTCTCTGACCCACAGCAGACAGTACAACAGGCAGTACAACACAGACAGTACAACAGGCAGTACAACACAGGACAACACAGACAGTACAACACAGGCAGGACAATACAGGCAGTACAACACAGGCAGGACAACACAGGCCGGACAACACAGGCAGTACAACACAGGCAGTGCAACAAGCAGTACAACACAGGCAGTACAACACAGGCAGGACAACACAGTACAACACAGGCAGGACAACACAGGCAGTACAACACAGGCAGTACAAAACAGGCAGTGCAACAAGCAGTACAACACAGGCAGTACAACACAGACAGTGCAACAAGCAGTACAACACATACAGTACATCAGACAGTACAGCACGAAGTATAAGATGAAACACAAGGGATGGTAAACATCTCTATACACTCTAATCCCATAGGGGAAGTGACGTGTGCGCAGTCCCTGAGTTGACCGGGGGAGGGAGAGATAGGTAGTCAGGTGCTGGGGAGGGGATAGAGCAGGGTGTGGGTAGAGTTCAGAGCTGCGGCAGGGGGCAGAGCAGGGAGGGGGTTGAGCCTCCTGACCGCCTGGTGAAAGAAGCTGTCCTTGAGCCTGCTGGTTCTGGCCCGCAGACTCTGCAGTCTCCTACCTGACGGCAGCAGGATGAAAAGGCTGTGAGAGTGGTGGGTGGGATCACCTGCAATGCTGATGGCTTTGCGGGTGAGGCGGGTGTTATGAATATCTGTAAGGGAAGGGAGAGAGACACCAGTGATCATTTCAGCTGCTCTCACGATGCGCTGCAGGGTCTTGCAGCAGGAAATGGTGCAGGCGCTGTACCACACTGTGATGCAGCTGGTCAGGATGCTCTCGATGGTGCCTCTGTAGAAGGTCAGCATGATGGGGGGTGGGGCTCTTGCTCTCCTCAGTTTGCGGAGGAAATAGAGGTGTTTTGGGGCTTTTTTGGCCAGCGATGCGGTGTTGCGGTCCCACGACAGGTCCTTGGAGATGTGCACACCCAGAAACTTGGTGCTGCTGACCCTTTCCCCTGCAGCACCTTTGATGGTTAGTGGAGCATGCTGGGTGCGTGCTCTCCTGAAGTTCACAACAATCTCCTTCGTCTTCTCCACATTCAGATGGAGATTGTCCTTGCACCACATAGCCAGGAGGCCCACCTCATTTCTGTAGGCTCATTGTTGTTGTTAATGCAAACTTGATGAAAAGGTTGGAGCTGAAAGTTGGTGTGCAGTCGTGGGTCAACAGAGTGAAGAGGAGGGGGCTCAGAACACATCCTTGGGGGGCTACCGTGTTCAGCGTGATGGTGCTGGAGGTGTTGTTACCAACTCCAACTGCCTGTGGTCTCCCTGTCAGAAAGTTCAGCAGCCAGTTGCATATGGAAGTGTTGAGTCCAAGCTGGTCCAGTTTATAGATGAGCTGCTGGGGGATGATTGTGTTGAATGCTTAGCTGAAGTCGATGAACAGCATTCTGGTGTATGAGTCTTTGGTCTCCGGGTGGGTGAGGGTTGAATGTAGCGCAGTGGAGATGGCTTAATCAGTCGAGCAGTTCGACTGGTAAGCAAACTGAAAAGGGTCCAGGGTTGTAGGGAGGGCAGACTTGATATGCCGCATTACTAGCTGCTCGAAGCACTTCATGAGGATGGGAGTGAGTGCAACTGGGCGGTAGGGGTTGAAGCCGGATGGGGGTGACTTCTTTGGGACTGGGATGATGGTGGTGGCTTTGAGACAGGTAGGGACAACAACCTGGCTCAGGGAGATGTTGAAGATGTCTGTGAAGACATCTGTGAGCTCATCAGCACAGTCTCTCACGACCAGGAATGTTGTCAGGACTTGGGGTTTTCCATGCGTTGGTCCTTCTGAGGACTTGCCTCACGCCGTCTGGAGAAAGCGTCAATGCTTGGTCGCCAGGAGGGGGTGGAGCCTTCCGTGTCGGGATGCCGTTGTCTGCCTCAAAGCGTGCAAAGAAGTCATTCAGCTGATTCAGCAGATTGGTGAAGCTGTCGCAGGACTGCGGAAGGGGCTTGTAGTCCATAATGGACTGAATCCCCTGCCACAGGTTCCTGGTGTCTCTGCTGTTGCTGAAGTGGGTGACGATCCTCCTGTAGTACTGTCTCTTGGCCACTCTGATTCCTCGTGACAGGTTGGCCCTAGCTTTCCTTAGGCCTACCTCGTCCCCAGCTCTGAAGGTCGTGTTCCGTGCCTTCAGGAGCCTGTGGACTTCCCCTGTCAGCCAAGGCTTCTGGTTGGCTCAAACGGAAATTGTTCTGGTGACTGTGACATCATCCATGCATTTCCTCATGTATACAGTGACGGTCTCCGTGTACTCCTGGAGGTCTGTGGTGTTGTTGTGGGTGGCTGCATCTTTGAATAAGCTCCAGTCTGTGGTTGAAAAGCAGTCCTGGAGTGCCTCTGATGACCCATCAGGCCACACCCATATCTGCCTTTTCACAGGTTTAACGACTCTAATGAGCGGTCTGTATGCAGGCATTAGCATAACAGTGGTGTGGTCTAACGCCCCAAGGTGGGGGAGGGCACGGACCTTGTAGGCATCTTTATGTGTCGTGTAGACATTGTCCAGGATGTTAGCTCCTCTGGTGGCAAAGTTGATATGTCTATGTAATTTTGGAAACACACTCTTGGGGTTTGCATGGTTAAAGTCCCCCGCCAGAATGAGGAAGGCATCTGGGTGGACTGTCTGCTGCTCACTGATGTGATGGTAGAGTTCATTCAGTGCCTCACTCCTGTTGTTGCTGGAGGTGGGAGGGATGTATACTGCCACCAGCAATATGGCATAAAACTCCCTGGGCAGGTAGAATGGCCAGCATCTGATGATCATAAGCTCCACCAGAGGAGAGCAGTGTGTACAAACCACAGCAGCGTCGCGGCACATAGCCTCCCTGATGTAAACACAGAGACCCGAGTCCCCCCCCCCTGCCCCCAGGCAAGTGCTCTGTCAGCCCTGTAGCAGCTGAATGGCACATGGACGCTGTCGGTGAGCCATGTTTCCCAAAGACATAACACTCATCCACAGACTTAGTTGATGATCGGAGCAGGCGGATGTAGTCCAGTTTATTGTAGTCCAGTTTATTGTGATCTTACGTTGGCGAGTGTGATGGTCGGGATAGCCGGCCAGTGAGAGCTAGCCACTAGCCTAGCCCGGACGCCTCCGCGCTTGCCCCGCTTCTGCTTTCGCATGTTCCGCTTGTGGCGCTTCCACTGCAGGCGTGGAGCAGGAGTGGGGGTCGGTGGTTGAGTAGGCCTCCAGAGCAGACCGCACTTGCACAGCACTTCAGCATCTTCTGGGTCTAAGTCCAAAAAAGTTGTTCTGCGCATGTCGCGCAGAAACTCACGGGAGTATGAGCGCCTTGGGCAAGTAGACATGACAAAGATGGACGTGACAAAGACGGACAAACATACGGAGAGGCAAGACTCAAAAAACAGGAAAAAACGCTCTATGGGGAAAGAGAGGAGCCGCTGCATGTGCATGCAGGATTCAACCTGATCTAGACTTCATCCTTGACTTCATGTTAGCATTTGATACTGCAGACCACATGGTATTGACAGGTTTTGTGAAATGTATGCTTGAGTAGATTCTCACTCGTCCAGCTAATCCTCCAAAGAAGAATCAGAGGCAACTAGACCTCTGTTTAAGGTTTGAAGATGTTTCGCCTCTCATCAGAGAAACAGTATTCACCTGAATAGTTATTTATCAGGATTCAGCTCCTGCTTTTTAATGATGACATGCTTACGTTGCCTTGTGCTCTAGGGAGCTGAAATAGGGCTTCACTCTTCTCAATATCTATCACTGACATGCATTATACTCTGGATAAGTGCAGTGCTTCTCCGTTTGCAGATAATATAAACACACATTTTGCATCAAGTGACATAGCTGTATTGAATCTGTTCAGTCTGCACTACATCAGCCACTTTACTGAAAATGTGAGAGCAGCCCAGCAAACCCCAAGTTTTCTTGGCCACTTGATGGACAGCTATCATGGAAAATCAAGGAATATCATGCATTTATAGTGTTCCATTTTTCTCACCCCTGCCTCCAGGGTTTTAGTGACACAAGCATTAGTTGTGTATCACCTGGTACTAATTAGCAGTTGAAGACCAGAAAAGCTTAGGACAAATGTACAAGACTAGCACCGACCTGCCTGCAAGGTGTAAGTTGGAGTACAGAGGAAATGCAAGCCATTATCTTATGACTCATAGTGGAGCACAGGTGACATCATGCAAAACAATGTTTAAAGGAACTTTTGTAATATTTGTGGACAAATCCCTACATGAGGTACTGTGTGGTGAACTCCAGGAGATTCACCGCATTCATATATTACAGATCTGCATAAATATATAGTTGCATTACCTGCAAACAAAAAACAAAATGTCATTCTTTAGTGCACATTCGGAAAAATCCAGAAGGTTGTGCAGCTTGTCCAACACACTTAGAGAGCCCATTCATATACCTTTACTTTCCCTCTAATTAATCCCTTGAAATTTTTCAGCATTTTAAAATCTTCTGCTACTGATCAGTGTTCTCGTTTGCGTGCGTCCTTGTGTCTTTGACGGACAACTTTTGACGGAGACACACAATCGTCGGACAGCGTGCGTCCCAGGGACGCAAGATTTAAATGCTTACAATAAAAAAAAAATCGATGCAACCTTTTTCCGCGATATGATATTGGGAAAAATGCACTTCTATTAAAAAAAAAATATTCACAATTTATACTTTTCTCCACTTTAATTTCGAACCAGGAAATTGCCATTATGTCTCGCACGAGACTCACCTGCGGGATTAAGCCCCATTAAAATCGACTTGCATCGAGAGTAACGGCAACAAGACGTCTGCTCATTTTACACGCAGCAGTGAGAGGGCGACGAATTAATCTTACATTATCACCATGCCTCCGAAAATAAACAAATGACAATCAGCGCTTTTTTGGACAAATATCAATCATAAATTTATGAAGACAAAGAGACAGATATTTCTGTGGACAGTAATAATGAAGAGGCAGCAGACAATTAAAACCAGCAAAATCCTAGCATTTATACACCAATGGACGCAATTGATTCTATGGGTGAGGCATGTTGATAGCGATAGAGAAACTACATGTATTGCGAGGTATGCACACAACACAATTCAGTCAATGGTATGCACAAATCTGCAAAAAAATCTAAATTTCATGAGGTCCACCTTAACGTCCCATGCTGAACTGAACTCACACATGTTGGCCATGGATATCCCCTCACTGCAAGAAGACTGAAAGAGATGCATTGCAAAACCCAATGCCAAGAAGGATAAAGCAATCTTAGTTCTTTCAAAGGTTGTGAAATGGATGGCTGCTGAAGATATACCCTTCAACAAGTTTAAAAGTATCAATGAACTTATGCATGTCATTGGGGTACCTGATGTGGATCTCATTAAACAACAAAACGTGCATTATGACTCGTATGTCACAGGAAGCCAACTTTTGGATAGTTTGGCCAAATTCGCAGAGAAAGAGTTAATAGAAAAAATTCAGGCATGTCCGGTATTATGCATCCTTGCAGACGAATCAACAGACGTAACGAATGTAAAAAGGTTAGTTCTCTATGCTCAAATAATTTGCTCTGATACAATATTTCTAAAACTGTTTTTTTTTTAAAGACTAACTACCAGGCTTTAACGTTTTGATAAAAAAACAATATTTAATTTATTCTTTTTTCTTTTTACTTAATAAACATTTATGCCATTATTAATAATATCATTAAAATTAACAGTTTGTTTAGTTTTCATATTGTGGTATTGGCTAAACTCAATCCTTGCATACGGCTTTTACTGTACATTCTGGTATTACTTTTGGGATGCATAAATGTCATGCTGGGATGCACAAATTTTTGTTGCAGCGCATCTCAGGGATGCGATACTTTCTTGAGGTAAAATGAACTCTGAATGATCATTACTTTACTGCCCATCCAAGGTAAAAACAGATTTCTAAACATACTACATTTCTTCATGTCTTGATTAAATGTAAAATTAAGTAAAATGACAAGAAACCCATTTTAGTCCTTAAAATAATGGTCCATTCGAAAGCTTCTTCTTCTTTCGGCTTTTCCCTTCAGGGATCACCACAGCGCATCAGTTGCCTCCATCTATCCCTTCTTCAGCATCCTCTTCTTTCACACCAACTACCTTCATGTCCTCTTTCACTACATCCATAAACCTCCTCTTTGGTCTTCCTCTAGGCCTCTTGCCTGGCAGTTCAAAATTCAACATCCTTGTACTCCTATATTCACTTCCTCTGGACATGTCCAAACCACCTCAGTCTGGCCTCTCTGACTTTATCTCCAAAACATCTAACATGTGCTGTTCCTCTGATGTACTTATTCCTGTTCCTATCCATCCTGGTCACTCCCAAAGAGAACCATAGCATCTTCATTTCTGCTACCTTTCTTTTTTGTGTACTCATTGTGCTGTGTGTAGTGCGACGAAGAAATTAATTTCCCTGACGGAACCTCCTGAAGGGATCAATAAAAATCTCTACTCTACTCTCCAGCTGTCTCCTGTCTTTTCCTTAGTGACACTGTCTCTATACCAAACAACATCGCTGGTCTCACCACAGTTTTGTATACCTTTCCTTTCATTTTAGCTGAAACTCTTCTATCACACATCACACCTGACACTTTTCTACCCCGTTCCATCCTGCCTGTATATGCTTCGTCACCTCTTTTCTACACTCTCCATTGCTCTGGATTGCTGACCCTAAGTACTTAAAATCCTCCACCTTTTTGATCTCATCTCCCTGTAACCTCACTCCTCCACTTTGGTTCCTCTCATTCACACACTGGTACTCTGTCTTACTGCGGCTAACCTTTATTCCTCTCCTTTCCAGGACAAACTTCCACCTCTCTATTTCTCCTTCACCTGTTCCCTGATCTCACTGCAGATAACAATATCATCTGCAAACATCATAGTCTATGGAGATTCCTGTCTAACCTCGTCTGTCAGCCTGTCCATCACCATAGCAAACAAGAAGGGGCTCGGAGCTGATTCCTGATGTAGTCCCACCTCCACCTTGAACTCCTCTGTCACACCTACAGTACACCTCACCATTGTCTTACAGTCCTCATACATGTCTCGCAAAGCTCTGACATACTTCTCTGCCACTCCAGACTTCCTCATATAATACCACAGTTCCTCTCTTGCACCCCGTCATAAGCTTTTTCCAGATCTACAAAAACACAATGCAGCTCCATTTGGCCTTCTCTGTACTTCTCTATCAACATCCTCAAAGCAAATACTGCATCTGTAGTACTCTTTTTTTGGCATGAAACTAAACTATACTGCTGCTCACAAAACTCAATTCAAAGGTAAAAAAACAAACAAAAAAAAACAACAGAAAAACAAAACCTCCATTCAAAAGCTAAACTTGTAAAAAAGTTGACGTTCTGTGCTCTATTTTTACTTACATGTTGGCACGGCACCTTTTAAATAGACAGACACACAGTGTCTTAGACATTTTTAATGCTCTGGTTAGATGGCAAGCTAAGAAAAGGCTGAAACGCAACATGCTTGTTCAAAGTCGACAACACAATAATACTAAAGAAAACAAACTACAGTAATGTTCCAGGCAAAAATGTCTCTGCCATCAATCATGTGTCAAGTTCCTTTGTTCTAATAAAGCTAACTGGAATGGGGTTTGGCAGGAAACACTAAATCTTTGTTCCAAACCAAATGTTATTTGCACTTCAGTCTTACAGCCATTGAAAGAATCTGATTTGTAGGTGTGGATTTCCTGCTTTCAATAGCAAGTGTCAAATTTAAAATAACACATAAATAACCCACATTTAGAGGTTGTGTTGATTTACAGAGTTCAAACACCTTTTGAAGTATACACCAATCCTGCAGCGAAAGTGTACAGACTAGCCGCAATAGGGAAAGTACAGCTTTTATTAATGTTAATTCAATGTTGTCGCAGTTAGTCATGACAAGTGAGCTAAAATGGACAGCACCAGGATCCTTAAATGTACTAAATGAAATTCAGGTCATAATTGGGAATATTTACTCCTGAGTTTTTATTACTGTGTCTTGAGATGGATGTATTTAATTGCTACACCAAAAAGTACAATCGGATACATTCAAAGTACACTGAAAAAAACCAAAACCTGAAATTCAATACGGCAATTAAATTCTGAAGAATATGTCACTAAAGACAGCAAAATATCCTCTGTGTGATTAATGAAGAACATTAGGCACTTCAAAAGCCGATATTCCAATGATAGTTTGATGCTCATGATAACACTTGGTAACTATGAAAACTCACCATTAAATTCTGGATCATATTGGTATCATTATAATCTGACAGTTATTGAAGACAAACCGTACCTTTCTTCAGGTTCTAGAACAGAAACGCTTGAACAATTGACACCAATCTGAATCAGCAAAATTTCAGCTATAATTACATCGTAATTGCACATAAGTAGCACTAATATTTTTCATATTACAGTGAGTCCTGCAAATTTAAGCCTTCTGAATCACTAGATCTAGAATACAACTACGATCCACATTAGACTTTGATGTGTGGTAGAGCTTGTGGGGATGCAATCATATTATCATTGATCAAGTTTTGTAGCTATAATCAATGAAATTATAAAAAAAAATCAAATTGCCAATGACAATAATCTGGATCACTACCAGAATTTAGTGGATTGTTCTTTGAACAATGTCTTAAGTCTCTACAAAATGTCTGCATCAATCCATTCATAAGATTTTGAACAATCATGCTGGTTGACGAACAATCAAACTGATCATTCATTCTTCAGCTGTCAAGGGTCGCGGGGTGCTGGAGCCTATCCCAACCAACTGGGGGAGTGAGGTAGAGTATACTTTGGGCGTGACGCCAGTGCACCGAATACAACCAAACCAAAGCTGGCAAAAATATTGCGTCATTGACAGACTTGATTAGCATATTCATGTCAATAATTACATGCTAATTTGAGTACATGGATGTATTCAGAGGGCAAACATTGACATCTTCAGGATGGAGCTGACCTTCAAACTTGCTGAGCCTTAATTCCACTGTTTGATCGAGAAAATGCAGAAATGTATTCCATGGGGGAGGTGAACAAATCTGCTTCTCTCGGTTACACAAATACACTTTATTTCAACTCTGTTGATTAAAAGAAACAACTCTCACATTAATGACAACAAGTAGGAGCCATAAGCTGTGAATGGATGTCACTGATTGGAAAACCAAATAAGTTCCCAAAAAAGTTCTAACCATCTGTCCTACATAGAGATGGAACCACAATTATTCAAAGATCAATGTAGATTTTGCTCTAAAGTACTGCATCCATAAACTTTTTTAAATCACAAAAGAAGTCATGAACAGTTTAAATAGCACTGAGAAATGTGAGCTTCTTTCTTCTCTCCTTCTTTTCCTTTCGGCTTTTCCCTTCAGGGGTCGCCACAGCGAATTAGTTACTTCCATCTAACCCTGTCTTCTGCATCCTCTTCTCCCACACCAACTACCTTCATGTCCTCTTTCACTACAGTGAGCTTCTTCCTTCACATTCAGCAAAAAAAGCAACATTCCTCATAAGAGCACACATTTGTATCAAATTTTTTTAAAACACTGCCAACTTTTATAGACTTTAGATTTCTGAAGTTTTTTTTTTCCTGTTAAGACCTAAATTTACATAAGCATGAACCCCAAGACATTCACCACTGCAAGCCCAAAAGAACTATCCAGGTAAGATAGTTTTGTGAAGTTGTTTTGTGAAGTGATGCAACAGAAGTGTAACTTTTCTGACCTTGGCATCAGTGGAATGTCTAAGGAATACGAATGAAAACAGAATATCATCTACCTGCAGTGAAACATGGTGACTCGTTATGTTCCCGGGCTGCTTCATTCATTTGGCACTGGATACAAATTTTGTTGAGGGAAAAATGTATCCCATCAAGCATCAGGATATCCAGAAGAAAACGTCTCAGCATCTATGAGGAGACTTAGGTATCGTGATGCATTTAAAAAGGACAATGTTCCCAAGGATACCTCAATCAATTAGGGCTGGTTTCAGGGAAAGTCTTTAATTCAGTATGATACAAAATCTCTGTTGGATTGCAGTACAAAAGCAAGGAATGTTACATAAGTGGAGAAATAGGCCAAGATTCCTTGGGAATTCTGCCAGATGCTGGGGTCTCCCTATGCATCCCAACTGTATAGGTAATAACAGATTTTAGCTGGGGATTCCAGGTATTGAATAATTCAATACAGTCTTCAGTAAAAGTAACATTTGTGTCATATTTGAGGAAAATATGTCACATTTGTGTTATCAAGTAAAAAAAATCTATTCTTGGTTGAGGCAATTATTGCAAACAGCAGTTAAATAGTTGAGTTTGCCAATGCCATTATAAACAACAACGATGGAATACTTCGGCTTCCAGCTAACTACTGCATAAGAACCCTCCCCCAGGTGCTAGAGCAGATTGACTTGTCAACCGTCCTGCCAACAAGCCCTAGGTCATAACTTCATCTAGGAGATGATAACCTCATCTCAGTAAAACACACAGTAAATGGATCCGACCTGGTGTGTCTGTAGTAAATGCATCCCCACTGAGCAGTGAGGGGTACATGCGGCCAGCTCAGTCAATGCGACGTACACCAAAAAAATCAACTAACTGCTGCTGCAACTTCCACTTTTCTGCAAAAAATACCTGTTCAATCGAGGAGATTAAAAGTCTGATGCTTTTTTTTTCTCACATATGTTTCTCTAATGAGTTCCGGGGGGTGGGGGGCTCCCTGAACTCTAGAGCTACACCAACACCGCAAACACATCAAAAGAGATCTTTTCGCGACCCCTCCTTTGCTTTCCTATAACCCACCCGTACACTGGAGCGAGTCGGCGCCCTGACAACGGTACTTTCAGTTAAAAAAAACTTACCAACAGTTCCTGAGCCTGAACCCGAACCAAGTAGGAGATACCAGATCCACATCATACGCTCTCCGTTTCCCCCGAGCCTGCCCTTGCTGTCTTGCCCCGCCGCGGGGCCAAAAACTGCGTGAAATGAAGAAAACTTCCCCCGATACAGCCACCCTAGTCCGGACGACCACACTTATGAAGTCGTTTTTTTTTCTTCCGGAAAAAAAGAAGAATTCGCGCGAGAGGAGTAAGCTCGCGCCGGGAGTTCGGTTCGAGCGGAGCAGGTTGGCACAGGAAGGGGCTTCGGGGTGGCGACAGGAAGGCTGGGGGAGTCGCTCGATTCGTGTGTCGGTACTGAGAGGCGGAGTCGGAGGCTCTCGGAGCCGGAGAGCAGAGGTCGGCCTGTCCGGGACGGCGGTGCCCAAAAGGTGGGCCAGGGACCGCTAACGGTCCCCCGCTGAGGAAACCAGGAACTGTGTTCGATCGCACCGTTATTCCAATCAGGTGAGGGTAGCTAACAGATTTTACGGAACTTAATGACCAGAGGGAAGAGCAAAGGATGACGCAGATTGGTAATTAGGGTTAAACCTTCACCATCCAGGTGATTGTTGAAGTTAAGGCCTTTGGGTTTCCTCATTTTGCATGAGATAAATGTGTGAAATGCTAAATCATAGCAAAGAGACAGACCTAGAGACATAATTACCCGAAAACACACATCTGCCAAGACCAACGTCAGCATGACTGAAATAATTGGGAAATAGTTTCATGGCTGTCAAAACACAATCCTCTAGTAATTGTTTAGCCGAGCTATATCACCAATAAAAAACAGAACATATAGTTAGTGATCAAGGTATACTGTACATAAGAACATGGATTTACATGAAAAACACGTGAATACGTAAAAAATATGAGAAATTAGTCCCCCAGATTTTAAAATTCCGAATGTACTGTATTTACATTTCAGCAGTGATAATGTTCAGATTTCCATCACCTCAAATTAAGGAAGTCAACCTAATTCTGTGAACTACCTATTTGCAGCAATTTTAATCACATGTATAAGATGAGTATTTATTAACTAAAACAGATCCTCAGATAATTATGATGCATCTGTAAACTAGATATAATGTCTGTCGTTTATCAGATAAATTATATCCATCAGAATGACTAAATCTTCAATGTCTTGGAAAAATGTACACTTTGGAAGCAGTGTGTTTCTTACCTCCCTTCATTGCTGCACTGTGACTCATTACCCACCTCCCACATTTGGTTTGTGATCCGTATCTGGAACCAATTGCCCAAAGTAGTGGAATACTATTAATAATGGACCTAAATTACCATATTAAAGAAAGTCAAAAAGATCCCCATCCATGCTTGAGTAGGTATAGTCCTCAACTTCTTCAAATGTTGGGGTTTCGAACCCTGGCCCTATTGTTTCTTTCAAGATACTGAACCTCAATTTTTACCTAGTAGCTGTAAAAGGTGGAAGTCAGTAAACATGGAGGTGTTAAGTGACGGACAAGACATAAGTTGATATATCTACACAAGTAGAAATTCAAAGATCCAGGCACTATTTACTGTACATCCATTACAACAATTAGTTCAGCTTCCCAGGAAGTTCTTGTTGTTCCTCCATCATCAGCATAAATCTTTTCCTTTTATGGTCCTATGTACCAATTATAAAAAGATGATTCACTGAATCCAATTAAACAAATCCTATTTAAAATAAATTATTTCAAAGTCTGATATTTTGTTGTAAAGAAAACCATCCAATGCAGCATTTATTGAAGATAGCACTACCAGCAGCAAACATCTAGAATTTCAGCCCTTTTTTGAGAAAATCATTTACCCTGATTGAGCATTGTACTAATTTTTGTTTGTGTTTAATATCACTTATTTCATCATCATTACATCCTAATTAGATAACCCATTTTATATTTTAGCCCTTTGATGAGCCATAATGGGTCTCACCAGCTGTGTCAGATGCTACCTGCAGGCAGTTCACTTTCTCACTTACCAAGGTGTTTTCAATAGGAATGTAAATAATTCAAAAATGGCGGTATAAATATGTAGATAACAGATGGCACAAGGGAAAAGCTAAAAAAATATTCGGATCAGTTTTGAAGCAACAGATGGTTTGCATTTTGAAAGTTAAAACACCTGTCAAAAATAGAAGTTGTAAAATATGCTTTTTTGTGGGAACAGAAAGTAAGTGACAAATACTTTTTTCAGTTCTATTTGTGATGTTTGTGTACTCAACTCTAGTAACTTTCACTCAGGACTTTAATATTTCACAAGGCACACAGTGCACCATCCAGGCACTGATGCTCAGACTGTATGCATACGGAGATACAAGGCAGAAAGTAAGGAAGGAAGTAACTTTATGCTTTATATTGATGTTTCCATTTCAATTTAAGTTGAATTGAATTATAGAGAGACAGAGAGGGATGAAAGGACAGGAAACTTTGCCTATCAAACCTCTCTCCTCTTTATCATAGAGCTGCAGCTGTCTGCAGACAGACAACCTCCCTTCAAACGAACCCCTCCTTTTGAAAGCATGCTAACCTGGAGGCATACGATTGGGATGAGTCCCAATATCTCCTCTAGCTCACTTTATATTCATCTACACTCTCCCTTATCAAGCTAAAGCTTTATGAACTCAGATGCAAACTCCAGAGAAGGGTCTTGGTATGTCAGTCAAATCTGATAAAAATGTGATTCTGTCTTGATAGCTTCTGCTTGGGCCTGCTGTCCTCATATCCCCCCCATTTTTTCCATGTGTAATTAATTTTGGTTTAAAAGGTCCTAAGGTTAATGCATGTGTGCACTGCATCTCCACTCTCAGTAAGTCTATATTTGATAGTCATGAATATTTTAAAAATTGACATAGCCAAACAAAAACAGAGATTTTTCCCAAAAAGCAACCCCACATACAATGAACACTAATTAAACCCCTTACCCCCTCAAATGCCTTTTGAGGGGTAATAGATTTGTGATTCAATGCATAATGGATTTTATTCTGCTCCGATGGAGTTATCATTAACATTAATGCTTGCTGTTTCACAAATTATAGAGCCTGATCCATGAACCAGAACAGCATAATCTGTTTGGGGGTGGGAGTTCTGCACTTGAAGGCTGCAAGCTAAAAGCAGAAATGGGCTCAACCACATTACTGATTGATACACAGTGTTTCCGCCATGCTCATCAATTAGTTTAGGCTATCTATAAACAGCTTAGAACTAATTAGCTTCTGGCCAACAAATGGGCTCATTAGGGGACATTAAACTCTAATATGAAGGTTGTTATTGACTTAATCTCAGGAGAAACCCAATTAGCAGCCAAATTTGGAAAATGACTCGGAGGTAGAGAGACAATCTGATTGGTGAAGATGCGGGAGCTTGGCAACCTGGGATGACTTTGCCTGTGGGTGAGTGGTGGCATGGAAAGAAACAGAGAGATCCAGCCAGAGATGAGGAGAGAGTTAAGGGAATATATAACTGGAACGACACAAAGGAAGTCTACGTGAGTGTGTGTTTGCGTGGGTGTGGAGAAAGAGAACAACACATGGAGGTTGGGAAGGAGAAGGACTAAGGAAGCCGGCAGCAAGAGAAGCATCAGGGGTTGGATGAGGCAAGTGAGAGAAGAGGAAGAAGGTGAGAAGTATGAGATTCAAAAACAGAGGAGCAATTGGGCCGATGATTTATTAGAAAGATGTATTTGAAGTATTTGTACAAAAATTTTCATCTCTATTTATAACCATCATTATTTTCAGCTTGAAGTGTTTAAGGTATAGGCTAACTAAAACTAAACAAAAAATGAAGATGATTGTTTATTAAAATCTTTATTGAAATATGCAACAAACAATTGTTTAACTGTGTAGCATAAAGTGCAAACAGTTGAGTAAAATAACGAAAAGGCACTTGCCTAAACAACACAAAAATAAACACTTCAGGCTTATTTCAAAGATTTCACAGCAGCCCTACTGTATTCAAGTTATTATCATATATCACAGAGTATAACATACAATCTGTACTCTGTTAGTAACAGTACAGTAAGTGTTAGGGTTTCAATATTTTTTGTAGCTCCCTGTTTTAGTTTGAAGGTTTATTTTTCAATGTTTTCATTCAACTCATATCTTTTGACACTTGCTCACCTGTTTCTCACTGTTTCTTCCTTCTGGGTATATTATCAGTACATTTGTGCTTTTTCTTGACAGTACTGGTTTTCCTTCTGGGGTACTTTTGATGTCAGTTTTTGCTATCTTCCTTGTGTCCTCAGCAACTTCTCATTTTCCATCTTCACCTGAAATTTCCTGTTTCTTGAATTGGATTTCTTTATTTGTTTTTTTGACTCATTAAAACCTCACACCGCCAGACTCTTGAACACTTTCTTTCCCAGAGCCATTCAGACTCTCAATCAGCAAACAAAATACAAGTCTTAGTATAACTTTACTTTTATTCTTCATACTACAATAAGTCCTTAGCACTGTGCGATCCCTCCTGGAAACATGAGAGGTGAAGACATATCACATTATCAATTTTTCAATCAAGTGTGCTTACAGAATGTGCAAACATTCATATTGTGTTTGGAGTGTTGAGTTCATATTTTGTCTTTTATACTAGCAGGAATATGAATCTTGATTTTTTTGTATTTTGCATATACAGTGAAAATAAAGGTCGACTGTTCTATTGATTCGATTTTTTAAATGCTGGGTCTGCTTTTGCTTGTATTTTTGACTCCATGCCTTTTGTGTGTCTGCAAGTTTTTCTGTTTTTGAAATAAATAAAAAAAAACACGCAACAGAAACTTTGCAGGGAGTAGCTGAGTCCTCTGTCAGTGAAAGCTGTGCCAATAAATCACTTCTTCTAACGTCAGCACCAAACCAGGGCCAGAAAGACAGAACAAAACCCATGAGAGCTTCGGGGTGACATGTCCTTGTCATGTACAGTAATACTGCTTTCAAGGTAGCTGTGAAATGCCCCCAAAGGTTGGTGATGACAATTTCATTCTCTAGTGTGAGTCTGACTTTCATCTTACACTTAATAACTGTTGCACTAATATTGAGGACAGATTTTTAAGCAAGTGTTAGAGTTAGAAAGCAACAGCGAGAAAAAACACATAAGAGTACTTTAGATTTCAGTAAACAAAATCAGCACATTAAAAGACTTTAGAGAAACACAACTTTCCCCAATCAATTGTACGTTTACTGAAGGAGCATACAGCAAACATGCGAATCAAACCCCCCACACACACACACACACTTACCCCCCACACACATACACACACTCACATTTATACGTCTTCGTTTAATATGACAGTAACAGAAAAGAACTAAATTTCCCTCCCATTTTCTGTTACCACTTATCCTTACAGGGTACAAGCTACCGAAGATAATTTTGGGTGACAGGCTAGACACCTCTGACAGGTTGTCAGCATGTTCACATTCACCCACCCAATTTATAGAAACCAATTTTTCCATATCACATGTTTTGGTGCACCCAGACGGACCCCACACAGACACGGGAGACCTTAAAGCCCTTAAGTTGGTATTTAAACTTTGGGTTATGTCTTCTAGTTGTAGCACAGCCATGCCAACCACCACATGGAAAAGAAAACACAAAAATTCAGGCATGTGGCTTGATATGGAAAATGCCTTGATAAAACAATTTGAAGACAACAAATTGATTGTTAATGCATTTAATGTAAAGACTTCATCTTAAAACATACACAAAAAACATGATTGCATACTTAACTGAAAGCAAACCAGCAGCGACATTAATGAAGAGTGAGCTCCTACATAGAAGCGGAGGAGGATGATTCATCATTTCTGGTCTCTGGAGAACAGGCTGAGATATGTTTAACTAGAAACCGAAGAAACAAGGTTGTATCCACCTCAAAAATAAGCAATCTCACACATGACGAGTACTCAACATGGTTACCCTTTGGGGAAAATATGTATTAAACTGTTTGTATAGTCTCAGATGCCATCATAAATGACTAATTGAGTAGAAACTACAGATAAAGGAGCAGATCCACTGAGGGCAAGCTGTCTGCTTTAGACTGTCCTCTGAGAATCATCTGTGTAAAGTGTCAGTGCAACCCTAACCCTAACTGTTCGACCATGAAAAGTCAGGGGAGCATCAAAGGCCCTGTGTGTCAATACATGGAGTAGATGACTCAGAGCAGGGGTGTCAAAATCAAATACACGGAGGTCAAGAAAAAATTTGCTACAAGCCGAGGGCTTGTAGCAAATGGTTCAATGCTTGGTTCAATGCTTATTAATACATATTGAAACTACAACCAAGGCAGTCAGACTGCAACATCCCGCGACACCCCTGAATTCAAAATTTTACAGTGATCTACTTTCAGGGTAGGTCAGGGTAAGTCACGGGATGTTACAGTCTCTGAATTCAAAATTTTACCCCAATCTACTTTCATAGGTCAGGGTAAATCAAAGCTATGGTCATACTCACACTGGCCTTCTCCCTCCTCTTTCTATGTTATCCGGTTCCTGAGTGTACAAAAGTTGAAATTTGACCTTGACCTAGCTTTCTCAAGGTCATCACTCATTTTTATCCCCTTTGTCGCCCGAGTAATGTGCTTTTTGTGTCATCTTTCTATCTGCAACTGTTGTGAACATATTTGGCGGACTAACGGATGGACGAAAACACAAACACTGACAATTATAATACATCTTTTTGTGTTTCTGTGAGGGTGTGGAACAGTTGGGTGTGGAGCTCAAGCAATGTCCAAGCATGATCCAGTTTAAAAAGCGCTACAAGCGCATGGTTTTCACTGGGTACAGGGAAGGGGAAGGGGTCTAACAATTGTGGGGAATGTAGTTATGTTGCGTGCAAAACACCAGCGGCTGCTGTGGCCTGCGGGCCTTGACTTTAACATACTGTATGTGACTCAGAGAACTACAGTCCTTTGATTGTGTCTCTGTATATGCAGCAGTCCATCCAATATTCATCAAGCAATTTCAGTCTGGATCATAGTGGTGGATCAGCAGTATCTAACACTATCAACTTTATATCCCCACAGCTAGCATAAATATGATTAATAGTATTTTGAGATCTAACAAATCAGTTAAATATTTCTAAGTGCCTCTCATGATTTTGTAAATTAGGATTTTTTTTACCTAGAAAGAAAGTTTGGACTCTTCTGTATGTGTGTTGTGTATTTGTGTGTGCATGTGTATTAGGCTCTCTAACTTTGACATGAGGGAAAAACAACAACAACAACAACGGTATATCACTTCCCAAAAGCGAATATTTATTCCTTCTAACATCAACAAGGTAGTTTTGGTTGTACGCATCCCATCTTAACCATGAATCAGAAATACCCATTTGGACCGATCATTGTTGTTGTTGTTTTAGACAGGAAGAAAAATCTATTCATTTGTTGCGTCATATGACAATATTTTGGTCAGAATACCCTCTGGTAAGTTGGTGACATTAGAAATAAATCCCTGAGCATTAAAAATTAATTATGTTGCTGGTGTTGTGCTTCTTTGCTACATAACATACACAAGTTGAATTCTGCCTCTCCTCCTTAGTCTCCACATTGTCTTCTCATGTCACTGATTTGACAAGGTGTTCTCATCAAAGGTGACATTACATTGTACGAGAGGATTTAAAGAAAACTGAGCCCATTTAATTGTGGATAATTCTGGACACAAATGAACAATTGCATAGATAAAATGTGATAGAAGCATAAAGAACAGAAACGTTGTGTAAGGAAAGCAATAGGACCTGCATGTATTGAGGCCAGAAGGTGATATTATAGAGAAACCAGGACAAAAAGAGGCACCATTGGTCCCAGCAGGACTGACCTGCTTCATGACAATCATTTGTACTTGGTCCACTGCACACAGCAGCAGTTTGCCTTCATTTAGACGACTGTCACAAGTGTATATCAAAATGAGACATTCATTCTCTGCCTTCCCACCGTGTCCCTATTCAGTATCTTTAATAAGGCTGATCAGTGCTCCAGGCTATGTATATGTTTGAAAAAGACCCAGATTTGTGGGAAGCTGACACTAAGTGAAACACTGAGAATATCACAGCAGCGTTGTACATCTGCAAAATGCTGGCGTGAACAAATATGCATAGCACCAGTGACTGACTGACATATTTGAGCTATTGAAACGTGAATTAAAACGGAAGGAGAAGCGGACAGCCATTGAGAACAAAAGAAAGCTGGAGCAAGCAGGGAAGAAAGAATTGGTTCATACAAAGCATTCAGCAGTGAAATACATGAATATATATGGGTATGTAAAAGTAGGTTTGAAGGAAGGGGAGCATGAAATCTAAACTAAACTGAGCACTATGCCTATAAAGAGGTTTGATCATATCGTGTTGAGTTCAAAACTGTTCAACAGACCAAACACAAAACCATAGGAAGGGTTAGCAGCACTCGAGCTGCCAAAACCTGGTAGGAACTAACAGAAATAAAATGTGGGTGCAATTACAGCACAGACAGTGATCATGAAAACAACATTCCGCGACACCCCTGAATTCAAAATTTTACCCTGACCTACCTGCATAAGTCAAAGATCAAAGCTAGAGCTCTGACCTACTTTCATAGATCAAAGAACTAGCTTTGATCTACAGTCTTACTAACACTGGCCTTCTCCCTCGTCTTTCTTATCCGGTTCATGAGTGTACAAAAGTTGAAATTTGACCTTGACCTACTTTTCTCAAGGGCAAGGTCATCATCTCATTTTCATCTCCTTTGTCGCCTGAGAAATGTGCTTTTTGTTTCATCTTTCTAACAGTTGTGAAGATATTTGGTGGACCAACAGACGGACAGACGGATGGATGAACACACAAACACTGACAATTACAATACATCACCGCTTCGTGGGATGTAATTATAGACATATGGTATGAGAGACATTTTTATGTGTATTGAAAAGGTGCATTGCAATGAGTATGATCTCATTTCACTGATAGTTTTTAGACTACAATTTCATTTTATTGGCAACCCCACACGCTAATTTCCAAAGATAATGGGACTGAATTGTGCAGTTGTGATGAATACATAGAGTGGTGCGTGCAAGTATTTAATCCAATCCAATCCAATCTTTATTTGTTAAGCACTTTACAACAACCACAGTCGACCAAAGTGCTGTACAGATGAATGAATAAAAACAAACATTATAGATAAAAGATAAAATCAAGACTTATGATTCACATTTATTTTACAAAATTTGGATTTAGAAATCCAGAGATTTAAATTTAAGAGCAAACCCATTTAACACCCACTACTAACTGGGACTCATTGAGTTCTATGTTACACTGTACAACCTCAATTCCTTGTCACATGAGAAATAGTGCTTTTTGTTTCATCTTTCTATGTGCAACTGTTGCGAAGATATTTGGTGGACAAACTAACAGACAAACGGACGGACGAACGCTGATAATTACAATAAATCATTGCTTTGAAGCGGGATGTAATAAAGCAACAATCTACACATGAGATCCAGTCCCACATATCATTTACTGTCCATTCGGGGTTAAGGTTTGCTGAAAATGAATTACTGCCCCAAACGTGCCTTTCAAGTAAGTTTCAAGTAAACCAAGAGTAACAATGTATAATCCTATCCCTAGGATGTTTGTCCCTCCACTTATTCCATATACCTTAGCCTGTCCTTGACCCTAAAACATTCTGTATACACTCCCAAGCTCACCCCCCCCCACTCCACGTATATCTTTTGGCTTATTTCCATTCCTCCCAGTAGACTTAGATGAAGAATATGCAGCTGGTTTTGTGAGCCCTAAATAAGATTCAGATGAACTGACATACTTTGACTAAAAACAGGACAGGAGAAGCACCTCTATCCTCTATAGTAGTAGCGGGAAAGTGGAGTGGAGTATAAACATGTCTCAGACTAGCTGTTGTAGAAGTATCCATTTCAATTTAAAATATTGAGCATATGCTGTCATCAATGAGATTCACCTATAAAACCTCCCATATGGCCATAAAATACAATGAAATATTGCCAAGAATTAATCCACATTAATAGAAAGTTTCTAAGCAGTATATCTTCCTGCCTACTCAAACATGCCTGAAGCTTATCCTGTTGGCTGATACAGATATGTATGTGTGTGCCAGTGGGGGTTTCCTGCCTACTGGTAGGAGGGAGGAACTATGAGCATGGAATGAGCACAGCTTTGATCGTTTCTAATCCTCAAAGGAGGAGAACCGCAGTCCATGAGCAGGGTCTGTGCATGTTTGTGTGTTGCGCAGGGCAGAGCTCAGTTATGCACAGTTAAAGTGATTATTTATGTGTGCAATGCACAGTCCATCTTCCATAACATCTGGTGGTGTGACAAACTGACTTCCACTACTAAAGTACTTTTAACATATCCTATAAATGTCAGTTGGCAGCATGAAGAACTCGCCTGTCTTTGTTTCCCTGTGGATAATTTCGTTCAAATAGTTGCATTAAATATAATTGTTGGTGAAGCTTTGGTCAGACATGCTGAACCTTACTACTGCCACAAGAACAATTGACTTTGATGTCTCACATATTACAGTATGGTTGCATCCTGTTCGCACAGGATTAATCAAGCTTTTTCTGTGGCTACAATAAGGGAAGCATTTTATGCATTATCACAAAGCAACAACAGAAGGCTGGAAACAAATTTTAAATACAGACTGGGGAAATTATTTTTATTGTAACCGCTCATTGCTCCCCTCAGTCCTACACAAAGCTTTTATGAAGAAAGGACTCTGTTTACACCAGAACTATGACTCAGGTACAGAGTGAATAAACAGATACTGGCCATCAGAGACAAGGTGGATATTAATTTTCCACAGAATTCAATGCATTTGCTATATTTCTATCCATTATTGTCATGGTTTACTGTAGGACCCAAATGCAAAACATGTCAGGTAAGGGAAAAAAGGAAATTTATTTAACAAGGGAATATTGCAAGATGGTGGACCAAATGACCAGGATGAACAGGTGAGTCGGCAGGAGGTAAATACTTGAGGTAGGCAGGCGGGCTGGAATGGTAACAGGCAACAGGCAGCAGTCCGGAACTGGTAACATGGAGAAAACAGAGTTAGCAAAAGTCAAGGGTTGAGTAACGAGAGCCACAGTACTGATACTGACCAGCAGTACAAACGAACTGGTGACGAATGGTGGGAGGCTGATCCTCATGAAGATCTGGAGATGGATAAAGGGAGACAGGTGTGCTGCTCTGCTGCCAGGAGTGGCCATGCCCAAGTAAGTGGGGCTTGGGTGTGACACAGAAGAGGAGAGAGAGAGAAGGAGCAACTGCAAATCCTGACAATTATCCTCCATGCAGGACCATTCTAATGGACACACATTGAAGGGAATCCATATATTTTAGATAAAGTCCACTAATGCTTGATGCTCTTCAGGGGAATCAATATGTGTGTTCATGATGAAGAAAATATAAAAATAGAGAGAGAGTTGTGTGTGTGAAAAATGTACAGGAATTTGTGAATCTGTGTTCGGCATTCCATCAACACGTGGAAACCACAAGACCAAACAGACCACGATATCTTAGGACAATTCTCTCTTCACAATTTCTCTTTATACAGCTGAGACCCCACAGGGCACTCAGAGAGGTGCTTAAAATTGGAACACATCCATCTCAATCCCCTGGCTACCAGCACTGATGGATGTTAGCCTCTTCTGGAGAGACAATGAAATTGAAGAAAGACAGGATCTGAGGCTCCTATGGCACACGTTTGCATAATAAAGAGATGGACAGGTTAAATCCCTTTGTGCTACCGTGTGTGTTAAACATGCTTTTGAATTCAGCAATAGCTTCATTTTAGCCTTGACCTGGATAACTGAGAACCTACACAGACATATCCTTAATTGTTTCTCAGCATCCCTAATGGGTTTAGTTTGCTGCCACCATTGAGAAGAATTTATTTTCCGTTCAGTTTCATCTCCACTTCATCCATACCTATATCACTGAAAAACTCCCATGTCCCATTTTGTCATCTAAATATATCATTAATAAAGCTAAAGGATTGAATAGAGTCCTGGGTGACTGACAGAAGCTGCACAGTTGGGAAGGCATGTAAAAAAAAAAACTAAAGCACCTTAAATGTAATTCATTCAATGCATTCACTCCTTGAACTCTATCTACACTTTACATATTTTATATCTGATAGAACAATGAAACAGAATCTGTCATGCCTTGTTGACAAATTTTATCTCCCTACATTTTTGCTTTTCAAACTGCACCTTAGTTCAGACACTATTCTGGTTTTCTCTGCCTGTAACAGTTTTTATTTTTCTTGCAGAATACATCAACCTTTGAGATCACTATTTTACTTACTGTTTAAAAACCAAAGCACGATAACATACAACAGAGTGATCTATTCTGCCAACTTTCCACTCAATCTACTGAAAACTCCATCAAAAAACTCCCTGTCATTTCTGCTGATTTCTGCTCCTCTTCTGACTTTTATTTAAGCTTAAAATGTAGTGAACAGAAATCTATTGGGTCACAGTAATAGTCATCCAGAAAACATTGCAGTGTATTTATTGAAGCATCTTAGCTACAGTATCATGAACAATGTCTGTCAAAGGAAGTGTTTGTGGTATTGCAGAGATCAAAAGTTCAGTTTTTCCACCCACTGTAAAGTCATTTGTGCATCTATCATACCTGCAAGTATTGGCTCTATAGTGGTGTGGTATAACAGCACCAAAGAGATGAAAGACACTTCAACAGAAACGTCAGCAATTTTGTGAGAATGTAGTTAAAAAAAAAAACAGCAGAATAAACAGTTTCAAATAAACTTCTAGAAAGGAGGTTGTAATTCAGAGCCTTTTGGTGAAAGATGTTAAAGACAGCATTTAATTTCTGTGGCTTTTGGAAAACAGGAAGTGTGTTATGTAATACAGTAGTTACAATTATTACAACTAATAACTAGGCAGTCAGAGCAACATCCTGCGACACCCATGAATTCAAAATTTTACCCTGACCTACTTTTATAGGTCAGGGTTATTTAATTAAAGACACATGATCCAAAATGTAATTGGTGCATTTGAGTAAGACCATAGATCAAAGCTGGTGCTTTGATCTATAGTCTTACTCACACTGGCTTCCCTCGTCTTTCTATCTTATCCGGTTCCTGAGAGTACAAAAGTTGAAATTTGGCCTTGACCTAGTTTTCTCAAGATCTAGGTTATTTCATTTTCATCTCCTTTGCCGCCTGAGTAACATGTTTTTTGTTTCATCTTTCTATCTGCAATGGTTGCGAAGATATTTGGTGGATGAATGGACGTGTCACGGTTCGGTGTGGGAGTGCTGGTTTGTGGCAGGGAGATGGGCCAGGCTTGTGGGTGGAGCCACGGCTCCACACCTGATACTCATCCACTCCAGTAACTGAGTTTCACACCTGAACATCGTTGGTGTTGTCATGATGAGGCTTTTTAAGCCAGGTGGGAGGAGAGCTAGGTGCTGGTTAGTTTCTGAAGTTTGGTTCCCGTAAGTCTGTTCTGTTTTTCTGCCTTGGTCTGATTGAGTTTTTGTTTGCATCTTGCCTGTGTAGTTTAAGTTTTTGATTAAAGTTATGGACAAAAGCAGTGTCTTTGGTGTTCTGCATTTGGGTCCAAACCCCGACCTACGTGACAGGACGGACAGACGGACAGATGAACACACAAACACTGACAATTACAACACCGGTATATCACCGCTTCGCGGGATGTAATTATAGACATGCAGATTGTGAGACATTTTCATGTATATTGAAAAGATGCATTGCAATGAGTATGATCTCATTTCACTGAGTTTTTAGACTACGTCTCATTTTATTGGCAACCACACATGCTAATTTCCAAAGATAAAGGGACTGATTTGTGCAATTGTGGTGAATACATAGAGTGGTGCATGCAAGTATTTAAGAGCAAACCCATTTAACTTCCACTACAAATTGGGACTCATTGAGTTCTATGTTACAATTTACAATTTACAATTCCCTATCACATGAGAAATACAGAAATTCTGCACATAGGGCAAATAGTGCATGAATCACTTATAATTTTAAGTACAATTTCCTTCCCTCCTCCATTCACTTTTCCATTGCCTCAGAATCCCAATCCCAGTTTATGCATCTATGTGACCAGGTAATGCTAAACCATTTTTAAAAATAAACTATGAAATTGACTACACAGGTCTTTATTTTCATGATGCTTTTGACTTACGTAAGATAATGGTAGAATCCCCAACTCAAACAAAGGAGGTTATTGTTACTAAGCTATTGAGAAATAGGTTGGTGCAGATTCTCACCTAATAATGTAATCTCTGAAGGTTGAAACTGAAGCAATGAGAATTTTGTTTGGGTTTGAAAATATTCAACAACCGAGAGGCTTCTTCAGCTCTAACTGACTGGTGGGGAGTCCAGATTTCTGAACAATTCTGAAGCCGCTAATACAGGTTCAACTTACCTAGTGATGCATTGTGAGAGTCATAAACATAATTGCAGCATCATTTTCATTCAGTGTGTGAATTATAGTGAAACTTTCTGGGGAAAGATGCTAAGACTGTGATGTGTAACTGTTGCACATGACATAGAGGCGAAATTTCTTCAGTCCCCCAGAAGAATAGTTTCTTCAGAGAGCCTCATGTTTTAAGTCTGTAATTTTTGTGTGTTTGAGTCAACCTATTATGCTGCGTGATGCTATTTTAGCCGCCTATCAGAGGGAGGAGAAGTGTAAAGGGACACATGTCTCCCTGTGACTCCTGTTAACACTTAAACTATTTTTAAAATTCTATTCATTTTGAGTGTTTTCCTGCATTAACCTCTGTTGTCATTTCAGAGCCTTCTCCACTTCAGTTCATCCCCATCGTGTTGTCTGTTACCTACAACTCGTCTCTCAATCCTCCACCCAAAAATATACTGTGCTCAGCCCTCAGTTACCTGCCAGATTTTAAGTGTTTGTCCTACTTTCCAGCATTTCTGTTTTCCGTCTCAATATCAAGTAGTGATTCTGCCTGATCCCTGTACCCTTCCTGTTGTCTGGTCCTTGTCGGATTTCAGTAAAATAATGGACACCACATTCATCTACAAACTGTTTTCAAGGTGCAAATAAACTATAAAACAAACAATAAAACCATGACATACAATGTCTGCAACAGTGTCTGGGAAATCCAGTGAGGACCAGTAGGCAGTGCAGTTCTCTCCCTGGTAAAACTCCTGCTGCATCTCATCAAACTTTGAAGCATGTAATGAATCTTGTTGCCATGAGGCCAACCTTGCGGGCCAATTGTGAAGGCCTTCTTCTTTTCAGGCCAGACAAGAGCAATTACAATTGCTGCATTGCATGCAGACCTTTGTCAGCAACATAATTAACAAGCTCTGAAGGAGCCTAGGCAACCTGAATGAGACAAGGTGTGTACACAGCATGAATGATGAGAAGAGTAATGAAAGGTGAGGAGTGAGAAAGTGTTACATGAGTGGATTAAGCCAATTTTTTGTTGTTTTTGTTTTGTGAATGATTTTACTGTAGGTGCATGTCAAACTGAAATGAGACACAAGGATTCCCATTTCAGAGACTGCAATGCAACAGTTTTTAGATTCGCAGACTCATACTTGTCAACCAAGACACATGGATTTGATGTGCTGTATTGTAATAAAAGATATTATTTTTCTTTTCTTTGGAAAGCAATCTCAAAAAAGCGCTGCTTTGTCTCACACTTCTCTGCATTCTGTGTTCATCTTTGTTGTGAGGATGATTCGTCACAGCACTATAACGTGTTACAGCGGCCAGAAGTAATAGCTGTAGGTGTTATCTTAGCGGGATGCTCGTTTTGCTCAGAGACACATTCCATTATCAGCTGGAGAAAACCAAGCCTCTATGCTCCTCTCCACTGCATCCATGTCACCACGATCCTCATCTCTATTAACTTGCATGTGACCAGTTTTATGTCTCCCCACTGAAAGAGTAATTCTCAACCCTAATCCTCATTGTAAACCCTATGAGCCGACTCATCGATTGCTTTTGATCCCAATATCCCCTCAGTCAGCTTCTCTTCCCCCACTGCAATTCCCCCACTTGCCCAAGTACAGATGCTCAGGCAGGAAGCAATTGCATGGAGGTTACAGACAGAAGCCTGAAGGTGTCCTTACTGACTCAATGATGAAAGAGTGATGGAGGCTGTCTAGAGAAGAGATGGATCCTCTCAGCCTTCTTGTCTCTATCCATTCATTGTTCATGAGCCAGGGCTGCCAGGCAGCTGTCTGCACCTGTCACCCCTGACAGATGGCTGCTGTCCATCAGTCTGGGAGGGTCCACAATCTGTATTACCTTCTGGCTGGATCAAATATGAGGCAAAATCGACAACTGGGAGAGATTCATTTATTCCCTGTTGGTGTTGAGCACATGATATTAATGGACACAACTGAAGGTGTTGGATGTGACAATGAATCAAAACAAAAAAACACTAGAAAAATAATATTTAACTGATGATGGTTTAGCTCATCATCACAAGTGCGAAGGTGATCAATGATATCCGATTCTCTGACTCCCGATGACCCGATCCTAGAATTTAGAATCATCTGTATTTACTGTCAATAGTTTGAGTTATCATCAAAAACATAACTATCCAATAAAGTAGAGCTGGTTTCCATTTGTTTGGATATAATTTCACCTTTTTCACAGGTAATTGAAGTCCATTTGAACCTGGTTTATCATTAAAATTTCTGGTTTCTCTTCCTGCTCTTGGATTCAAATAAAAAGAAGTAAGTCATGGCTGGTTGGAGGGGCTGTTTCACACTGTCTTTTGAAAGATGAAGGAGAGAAATAGCTTCCATTAAAAGGCTGTAATCAAAGCGGTATCATTACTAGCAAACATGTCACGCAGCTAATTCAATCTCACAATCCATGAAGCAATTAATTCAAGTCAATACAAAAACCCAACTAGTCTTTTTCTGCCCATCAGCAGAGCAGAGGTCTTTGGTTGCTGATGGTTTATTTGTGTCTCTGTGTGAACATGCTCACTGGAGTGAACGAGGAAGTGCAGGTGTAATTAGGTGTGAAAAAAAGGAACATTGCGGTCTCCCTGGCAATATTAGATCAGACAATCTTCTTCTATCCATTTCCTCCAGAGACAACAGGCACATTATCCAACGTCAGGTTTGTTATTATTTCATTGATCAGGTTCAAAGTTGAGATAGAGGAGTTCCAGATGACATGATAATGACTATTCACTGAAACCAGCCTCCATTTGACAACAAGATAGCCTGCAGCTGGCACGGCATCCTGCTGGCTAACTTAAATCAATTTATCCACAGCCACGTTAAAATATTTACAAAAAAATCAAATCTCTAAAAGTATTTGCGTACTGTGGTGCAGTCACTTTGCAGTGGCTTAGGATCAGTGTCCCATGCTGTAATAATAAGGATCAGTAATCCTTATTATTTCTGTAAAGAGAAAATTGCAACAGAATGCAAAATACAGATGTGTTATGAGCCAGACAGCAATGACCATTGTGCTGAGAAAAGAAAATGAGCATGGTAAGAAAAAGACCTTCTGATTAGTGATATGATCTGATGATATTAAATTTGGCTTGTCTGGTAAGTTGTTTGGTAGGCATTCTATCACCCTTGAAACACCCTTTGTTTCAAAACCTCCAAATTCGAGTTCTTTCTTGAAAGCTTGCTGGTTTGAATCTTGATGAAGGAAAATCAAAGTCTTCCTCCATCCTCATCTCCATCCAACATCGCATATCTAAAAGACTTTATGATAGGGATGTCTTGGATGACTGGTGTTGCTTGGAAGGTGTTTGGTGAAGTGTTTTTCATGAAACAGAACCAATGTACTGTTTGAATATTAAACAAGTAAAAAACCATCATGTCCTCACCTACCATACATCTTATATATTCTACAGAAAGTTTGGTTTTAAGACTTGGATATGAATTACATAAACTGTCCTTCAGTCCCAAGTAGCAGTCTCAATTTGGGTTATTAATTTTTTTCTGTCAAAAAGTGTGGGAAACTGCAATGATTATCAATCACATAAATTGCTGTGGTGTGGACTCATGCAGAGCGAGTTGTGAGCTCATGCAGAATGCATGGGGATTATTTGAATTCCTGCCAATTTCTATTATTGAGACATCCTAAAGGAGCTGGTTAATCACAATTGTTGTAATTAACATGTTTTCTGAATTTTTGTCATTTAAATATAAAGAAAATGCTTAACATTACAAAAAGGTCAAAAGGCCACAACCTCAATACATAGGAAGAGCATAGATCAAATTTTGTGAAAAAGGATTTGGTTTGTAGGCGAGGCCCCAGAATCCCCTCAAACGACACAAAACCCACTCAGAATGAAGCTAAATTTAGCTTGTAACAATGGAAATGAATTAAAAACAAACAATAAAATTTTCTGAACATCAAAAGGCACCATTTCAGTTCCTTGTTAGTAAATTGTGTTTGAAAATGAATTTTGCTCTAATAAAAAAATCAGAATTACCTTAAATACAGCATTTAATAATGCAAATGAAAACAAAACCTGTCAAAGATCAACTAATAGGCTGGGCTTGCACTAGGAGCTAGTATGACAAAGCCACTGTGGCTCATTATAAAAGAATTGAGCAAGCCACAAAAAGCCACACTCTGTGTCCAAGACAGTGGCGCAGCATGCAGACGTCCAATGCTCGTTGCGAGGGGGTGTGGGTCCTCCCCCGAGAAATTTTTTAGAAAATGAGGTTGTTTTCCTGCATTTTGGTGCATTCTGAGGGCAAAATCTTTTGTTCAGTTTACCTACGAAAATACACTAAAGTCAACAGTTAAAGCTTAACTATCTTTATTTATATCCTACTTTATGCAGGTATAAATTTGAGATTCAACAATTAAAAACTTACATTCACTATATGAAGATATAGTCATACAAAATATTACTCAATGTTTACTTGTAAGTTTTACTTGGACTAGAAGACATTTCAACTTTGACCATCACCACTAACACCATTGGTATGCCATAGTTTAGTTTTGTTTTCGTTTTTAATTCGATAACATGATTTTTCATTTCAATTTAAAAAGGCATGAAAAATAGCAAGCGAGGTGAATACACATTTACATGCATCGCTGGTTATTCCTGCCCATCACAGGGTTCAAAAGTCTAAGACTACAAAAAAGTATTGATAATATCTTTCATTTACCTTCTGATCGGTCTGTCACCACTCCTACCCCCTCTCAGCATTCACCATTTGTTGTTCAATTAGAATTTTAACACAAACTCTACTATATAACACTGGATTCTTAATTTCTTTCGATCGATTGTCCTCGCCTTGTCGTACACCAATTCGCGGGTTTAACTTGTAAAAATAGAAACTTTGTTTTTCATTGGACGAGAGGAGGTCATGAGAGGAGTGCATATTTAATGATCGGTAGCGTTCGGGTCACTTCGGCTATTTCCGTCGGCTATTTCTGTCGGCATGCGGCGCTAGTGAGAGAGAAAGTTTGTTATCTCTCGGGGATTTTTGCGAGTCCAAAAAACCTGTCAGTTTTAGCCTTTTTTTCCTAAAAATACGAACGCCACTGTGGCTACACAGGTTAAAAACCTTGCAGCCAGTCTGGGATTTACTTCGCCTATGGCGACGTGGCGAATGGCTAGCGCAAGCCCAGATAGGCAAATGTGTGTCTTAATATTACAATTGGTGAAGCTGTATGTGAAAATGAAATGTAAAAACCCCCCCACAAAAACCCCATAATGTTACTGCTTGGAAACAACAGATGGAACTGTTCCCAAATCCTTTGCAGTATGGTATGAATATAGATGCCATCCTCAGTATCTACTGCAAGAAACTGAATGTGTATTTATAGATTTCTGACTAAAATAGTCTGATAAAAATAAAATGGAACCATGAGACAGATACCCCTACTTGATCTACCATTAAAAAAAAAAAAAACAGCACACATTTAAAGTTAATTCAATAAGATGTTGACATACCAACAGTTCCCTTCAGTGGGTATACAACTCAGTGCATATCACAGCAGTGTGACAGTGGAGTCACGCCATTGTCAACCACAACATGGTTGACACCACTTTCAATTTACAATTTAAGTCAACACAATCATTCAAACTGTGCTGCTGAGTGTAGCAGCAGTGCCTTGTAACAGAGACCCAATGCTAAGTAGGTCAAGGTAGAAACAGCACACACTTGTTTGAACTCAAATCCATCATACACTATACATTGGTCACTAAAAAGACCTTTTACTTTTCAGTACACAGAAAGCTGATACTGTGGAACTGTTATTTTCCTCTGTCACATTAAAGATTGATTTTCACCTAACAAATCACCAGCAGTCGGTGTCAAAATGTCCCCTGTTCCTGACAATAGATCAAACAAGCAGAGAAAGAAGTAAGCACAAAAGTATGAGTGTAAGAAAATAGCAGGTAGGGCAAAGGCTGGAGGGAAGAGGTAAGGGGCAAGAGAATTATGTAAAATACAAGAAAGAACAATACCCAGAACACCTATGCAATATATTTTTTCTTGACTGACATACAACGCGGTAGCATTTGACAAATATTCTCTTTCTGTGTCTGAGAGTGTCCAGTATGCCTTTCAAAACATCAAGAGCAAAATAACATTGTGATAAATCAAGTGTGAGGCGCGCTTTTGCCATTCTTGAAATGTTCGGCTTCATAGATTCTTGGTTCCTCCTCTGCGAGTCAGCCACGCTCACCAGCAGTCCAAGGATGTGACTGGCTGCTGAAATTGAGCCAGATGGTAATTGACTGCATGTAACTTGTTTGCTCCAGTTCAAGAAAGTTAGCAGCCAGTGAAGAATTAAAAACAACTTTGAGGTGGAAAAAAACGTGGCCATCCATATTTGTGAGAGCAGCCTTCTTCAAGGTCAGTTTGCTGCCAGCAGGCTCCAGATAGGGAGGGGAGGAAGGTAAAGGGGAGATGGCTAATAGAGTACCAGCTGGCTGAAACAGACTTCGAAGGGCAGGTGGGTGTATGGAATCTGGTCTGATGGTATCAGGGGGCATGGTCCATGGACGGCTCAGAATCACTGTCTTCAAAGTCCTGTGGGTCCACAGGATTTGCCCTTGGCTCTGGTAGCCTGCAAAAAAGGAATAGAAACAAATTCCATGACAAGTCCTCCGTATCCTCTATCTCTCACAAACACATACTTGCAGCCACACAAATGCAAACACATTGAGGAAATATAATAAACATTCGTAAAATGTTATTCATTCATTTTCATGTACCGCCGCTGTATCCGCCGTAGCGGGTCACGGGGAGCTGGAGCCTATCCCAGATGACATAGGGCGTGAGGCGGGGGACACTCCAGGCACGATGCCAGTGCACCGCGGAGCCACATACAAAGACATACTAGCACGCAAACACACACTCACTCCTACGGGCAATTTGGGACCGGCCAATCAACCTGAAGCGCATGCTTTTTGGAGGTGGGAGGAAGCCGGAGAGCCCGGAGAGAGCCCACGCGGACACGGGGAGAGCATGCGAACTCCACATAGAGCGGGACTCGAACCTGGACCCGCTGTGTTGTGAGGCGACAGCGCTAACCACTGCGCCACCGTGCCGCCCTAAAATGTTATCATCTTTAATAAAGCCACGCTTTAAGTAGAAATCCTCCATTCTGTTGGGTTTTTTTTGGAGTTCTGTGGTGACAAATACAAAGTCATTGCTAAGTTGCAGCTACCTGCAGCAAGCCAAACCTGGCAGATAGATTCAATATCGCTGGAGACCGTCTACACCATCACAAGGTCTAATTGGACTAAGTAGTAAATGTGATAGAGCACAGCTCCTCCGTGAGAGGGAAACTCTCTCCTGAAACTTGTCACGCTCTTCCCTCATATTCTTAATATAATTTCTTTCAATTTCAAAGGACTATACCTCAACCTGTTTTTCTAAACAGGCACTTGCTATATAGAGATTGTGCTTAATTCAGTAATATTCAACTCACCTTAAAATTATAACTTCTAATTTCACTGATTAGTGATTTATGGTGAAACAATCACTTCTTTGACCTTGGACTGTTACACTATCTGTGAATGTGCGGTCATCTATTGGAGCAGGAATTAACAGAGAGATCTCTGATGTCATAATGATGTACAACCCGGAAGAGTACTGATGTTGAATATGGCTGTCTTTCCTAGAAGTCGGGGGAACTGCTTTATTTCAGAGAGACAGCTATACTACCCCTAATATAAGATGTAGGAATAAAAATTATGTAAAAGAAAATGTCTTGTTATGGATATGTATAACAACTAAATTGAAGGATACTAAAAGATTGCCTGTCAAAATAAAAGCAACGGGCAAACTGCTCATTGAAAGTGAAAAATTGCTGAACTTGATCAGAACACATCAGGAAAACTATGGGGCCAAATCTGAATATTCATAGGTGCAAACTTTACTAAATCTTACCATGCAGTCTTTGACCTCTTCCACCATTCCTTACTATTTGTTATTTATGTAAAGAAAATACTTAAGCAAGCAGCTAATTAATGCATTCTATTTACTGTACATTTATTGACTTTGTGCTTGGGGATTCTAATTTTCCTATCCCTCTCAATAACACATTCTCAACCATCTCTGCTTTGCTCCTTCACTTCTTTCAAATGCTGTTCAATCTCCTCTGTCTCCTTTCTCCTGGTTTTGCTGCTTGCGTTATCATTAATCTAAGAAAAAAACAAAAAACGTTCCAGTTAATAGGCAGTGATATCTTTCTGAGTGCTGCTCCCAGAGCATTCCTGTCTGACATAGTTCTGTTGGCAGAGACAAAGAGTTTCTTCCTTTCCCTTGGTGCACCTCCTCCAGTAGCACATCCTCACAATGTAAACTCACAACAGGGCACCTCATCAAAGAAGAGCCTCAACCATGTGCACAGAGGAATGCATGCTAGCACTTGGGCATCCCTGTAAGTAAAAGAATTTTGAAGGCCTGTCAGCCATAAAAATTTTAATGTAACTCCAAAATGCTAAGTGGTCAGGTTATACCCAATGACTATGGATTCAGGAATTAAAACAGCAAGAACAGAATGAATTCAGTCTCATCATCTGTCCTGAGATCAACTGCCAATTTACTGACTGAGATTTTAATTATTCAAAAGCGCCATTCCAACTCAGTTCCGACTCAATAAAGTTACCGCATTTACTTTCAACCAAAACAATTTCACCCAGTTTGCAAATTGTCAACCACATCACAGGCTGTTCACTCTTCACTGACAGCACAACACACAGATTTCTGAGCCTAGCACTCTTACACAGCTCCCTCCTGCCTGAGATGGTGTTTGGGGTAAAACATTGGCAGACTCATTCGTAAAAGGCAATTTAACATTGCATCTCCAGTCAACCAAAACAAACAAAAAGAAAAGTAATTTACAAATATATGTATGAGACATCCACCGTATTGGCAACTCATCTGGCTGTTTCTTACTAAGCTTTAAAATACATGGAAGCAATGGAAGAAAGGTGAAAGAGGGGAAGGAGGGGAGAAAAGTCAGTAGTTGGGTTTTTGCTTTTTGTATCTGTCAATGCATCGTCTCTAGCCTAAGTAAAAGACCAGTTGTATGAGTGTGCGTCCAAACAGTGTTCTTTCCTTGCATGATTTATTCATATGCTTTAATGGAGTTGATGTATTATTGATCAGGACCGACCACAGCCTCCTCCCCCCGTGTGACCACTGCTACTGGACATGGCAAGATAAGGGCTGTGAGGCCTACTGCAGGGTTCCCTCTCTAGTTACAGTGAAGCTCTCTCCCCAGAATGATGGATGCATGCTTCGTGAGACAAAATTTGGGATGTGGTGAGTGTGTATGCATGGGTGGGTGAGTGTGTGTGAGAGAGAGGGAAGAGTTTTTAATGGGGCTGACCAAGATAATTTTAATAATGTCTGCTTTCTTGAAATAGACAAGGGTCTCCAATAGCCTTGAAACAATCCCATTACTCATAGCAGAAAATCTCTCAGTAAAATAGAAGGTTTCCCAATATCCCCAAAATGCCACTATCGTTCATAGGTGAAAACCGTGGGCTTCCTAGAAGAAAAACAAAGGGAGTGAGAGCCCACGACATTACCTTGACTTTTGCTGCCCTCAGTCTATTCCGGTTTTAGCCGCAGCTCTGTAGAGCTCTCTGGGAGATAACGGGAGGGAGGATCTTAGCCCTGATTAGGTTTGAATTCCCTGCTCTTGGCAAAGAAGCTACAGGACTAATAAGTCATCACTCGGAAACACTTTCATCATGTTGTGGCAGCCTTGCCAGCTTGACACAGCTTCAGTGTTACATGAATAATCAGGCTACAGTAGTTTGGACGTGCTGAATGTTGTTGAGGGATGTGTTAGTTTTAATAAAGGTGGAGAGAGGGGATAAGGGAGGAACTGGAGAGCAAAATGAAGGTTTCTGGTGAAAGAGGACTTTTTGATTAAGCAAAGAGGATGGATGAGAATAAGGCTGTTTACATAGCGCTAGTGGCAATCACCCTCAGGAGACAATAACTTTAGTGATTTGCATTTCCAAACAGTAGTGATTTCATCCGAGCTTATTCAATCACATGGGGTGACAGGAACCATTTCTCATGTCCTGGAGGGCTATGAGGGCTGGTCTAATGAGAGAAGATCCTTAATGGTTATTGATAGAGCCCAGGAGGACAGATTCTGAGCCTCCCTCTCCAGTGAAGCAGAGCTCTCAGCCACATTTTAATGAAGTTTGTCTCTTCTACAAGGTAGTTTAACAATACAAACAGATTTGTGACAAGAGATGACTGTGATATGAAAAAATAGATCAAATCATGGATTGAAAGGGAGAAAAAAATGTAGATCATTAAATATAAGCTGCTGGATCTAAATGGCAAAAATCCTGGGACATTTATGGGACATATATCTTTCTCTGGTAATCTTTGCTTCCTTTCATTAAATGTACTGCAGCAATCTTTCCAATAATTTGCACTGGGATGAAGCTGCTAGGTAAGATTTAATAAGTTTGAAGAAAAATCTAAGGATGGCAAAAGAAAGAGATGGGAAGGTCTTAAATAAGGAAATAACAATCTATCATAGCTTCAGAGAGGTGAAGATCACAGAAGAAGGAAAGGAGAACCACAGTTTTGACGTAAAGTGACAATTTCAATTTGACTTGCAGTGCAGATACAAGAAAGGGAGGGGAAAAGTGTGAACGTCTCAGCAATTAAATGAGACAGATTCTCACACATCGAGTGCACCAGAATATTATCTAGTCATTAATGCCCTGTTGCCAGGCAGTGGAGATAAAGTTTGACACACTGTCACCAAGAAAAGTCTTGCAAGGAAAAAAATGGAACCACGACAGGAAAGTGAAAAACACGATAAACAAAATATAAGTAAACAAGGAAAGAAAAGAACAAAATGAAGGGGTGCAAATGGAGTGCAAATAAAAGAAACACAAAGGGATGGAGGAAAAAGTGAAGGAAATAAAAGAACAAACAAGGCAGGGAAGAGTGACAGCTGTGATATTTTCCTTTTTATTATTAAGAAAAGTGATGGATTGGTGATGGTGATGGATTATGTTTATTTAATTTAATTTCTTAACGAGATTTCTGGGTTCAGTATTTTGGATTTGAAGTTACTGGAAGTTTGAAATGTTAGTAAACTTATATTTGTAGTCCAAAGTATGTGTATTTGAGTTCAGTGTCATAAAGCTGCTATATCATCTATCTAACCTGACAGATTTGCTCAGATACTCACTCCTCAAACATTAGTTGCTTATAAACACCATTGAACAGTTGATGAACGTGGAAAATGAGAGAGAACCAAGACTAGAAGAGGTGACTGTTGTGGACCAGGAAGTAGCAAAGATTAGTCAGGATGAAGTGAGGAGGGCACTGAAGAGGATGAAGAGTGGAAAGGCAGTCGGTCCTGATGATATACCTGTAGAGGTTTGGAAGTGTCTAGGAGAGGTGGCAGTAGAGTTTCTGACTGGGTTGTTCAACAAGATCTTAGATAGCGAGAAGGTGCCTGAGGAATAGAGGAGAAGTGTGCTGGTGCCCATTTTTAAGAACAAGAGAGACGTGCAGAGTTGTGGCAACTACAGAGGAATAAAGCTGATGAGCCATACAATGAAGTTATGGGAAAGAGTAGTGGAAGCTAGACTAAGAGCAGAAGTGAACATTTGTGAGCAGCAGTATGGTTTCATGCCAAAAAAGAGTACTACAGATGCAGTATTTGCTTTGAGGATGTTGATAGAGAAGTACAGAGAAGGCCAGAGGGAGCTGCATTGTGTTTTTGTAGATCTGGAGAAAGCTTATGACAGGGTGCCCAGAGAGGAACTGTGGTATTGTATGAAGAAGTCTGGAGTGCCAGAGAAGTATGTTAGAGCAGTGCAGGACATGTATGAGGACTGTAAGACAGTGGTGAGGTGTGCTGTAGGTGTGACAGAGGAGTTCAAGGTGGAGGTGGGACTGCATCAGCGATCAGCTCTGAGCCCCTTCTTGTTCGCTATGGTGATGAACAGGCTGACAGACGAGGTTAGACAGGAATCTCCATGGAGTATGATGTTTGCAGATGACATGTGATCTGCAGTGAGAGTAGGGAAGAGGTGGAGGAGAAGCTAGAGAGGCGGAGGTTTGTCCTGGAAAGGAGAGGAATGAAGGTTAGCCGCAGTAAGACAGAGTACATGTGTGTGAATGAGAGGGAAGTGAAAGAGTGAGGTTACAGGGAGAAGAGATCAAGAAGGTGAAGGATTTTAAGTACTTAGGGTCAACAGTCCAGAGCAATGGAGAGTGTGGAAAAAAGATGAAGCGTGTACAGGCAGGATGGAACGGGTGGAGAAAAGTGTCAGGTGTGATGTGTGATAGAAGAGTTTCAGCTAAAATGAAAGGAAAGGTGTACAAAACTGTGGCGAGACCAGCGATGTTGTTTGGTCTAGAAACAGTGTCACTGAGGAAAAGACAGGAGACAGAGCTGGAGGTAGCAGAGATGAAGATGCTGAGGTTCTCTCTGGGAGTGACCAGGAAGGATAGGATCAGGAATGACTACATCAGAGGGACAGCACATGTTAGAGGTTTTGGAGATAAAGTCAGAGAGGCCAGACTGAGATGGTTTGGACATGTCCAGAGGAGAGATAGTGAATATATTGGTAGAAGGATGCTGAGTTTTGAACTGCCAGGCAGGAGGCCTAGAGGAAGACCAAAGAGGAGGTTTATGGATGTAGAGAAAGAGGACATGAAGGTAGTTGGTGTGAGAGAAGAGGATGCAGAAGACAGGGTTAGATGGAGGAAACTGATTTGCTGTGGCGACCCCTGAAGGGAAAAGCCGAAAGGAAAAGAAGAAGAAGAAACACCATACTACAGCTTTTCTTAAAAGTTGTCAGATCCCTGGTAAATCAACAACTTTTGTCTTGAAGGGTATCTCTAGACATCCGTCTGAAGTGCTTGTGTGTATAAACAATGTCACTACGACTACTGCCTAGCTACATAATCTTACTTTGAGACACTGGCATTATAGCTAGAGTCTACTTTGTGTGTATATATTCACACAAAGTAGACTGTAAGGTTTCAAGTCACTCCTGGAAATGTTTTGTATGGTTAAGTAAGCAAAATAGAAAAAATGACAGCTTCCCCCCTATCTTTACTAATTTTTGCAGAATTAATAGATTTGACAATTCCTAAAATAACTTAAAAATTGATTTGTTTGTATTTCTTGCATCCCGGCAGACTCATTTGAAATCTATTTTTGGCGCCACGGTGGCCAAGTTTGCATGTTCTCTCCGTGTCTGAATGGGTTTCCTCCGGATTCTCCGGTTTCCCCCCATTATCAGGAAAAATATGCATCTAGGTAATATTAGGTCATGTTGGACAGTAGTGGCGGCGCGCCTGGGGTGCAGCGGCTCTGGACCAACACTCTATCTGGCCTTTGAAATTTCATTGTACCGTCTGTGTACGTGTATAATGACAATAAAGAAAGTTTGACTTTGACTTGAATAAAACAGCTTCTGTGTGATACTCCAGTTTTCCCTCGTAACTGAGCGTCCTGCCTTAAAAACAACCAAATGTCTTTCAGTATGATGCTGTGATGGAATTCGTGAGGAAAGGAGGACTACATTTCTGGTAAGGGGCTGCAGTGTAGGCACAGATGCAATCAAATCAGCAGGTATCAGAGTGGTTTATGAGTTGGATTGTCTGACTGCTTCACTTCTGTGCTCTTAAACAGTCACAGTGGACACACAACTAATGCATGTTTGATAAATCAGTGGCAGGAATATGCAGAAATGCATAAATGTGCCATATGAGGTTGAAAAGAGAACCTTACCCAGCTTCCCATTATAACACTGGTCTGGTTTGTGCATATGTATATATTCTCATGAAGCAGAAACAATGGCCATGTTGGACAATCTCTGATGCAGTCACAAACATGCAAATACTTGGCAAACCTAGACACACCGTGTATGTTATGATGTCAGTGATTTCCTTGGGACAAACAAAACAACCAGAACAAAATTTTTCCTTCATATTCAAGTCTTTACACCCCACAGAGTTGACAAAATCCCTGGGCATTAAAGTATTGAATATAAACAATTTCTTTATAAATTCTGTTCGAGAAAGCTATTTTGTTCAAAACCTCCCCATAAAACTGTACAGCTACCAATCTATTAAGTAGATAGCAGAGCTCCAGCCATAGAAATAATGGCTCTGTTTACAATGTGTTTTATTGGTCTGAGAGAATCTTTTCCACAAACAATAATACTATCTATTGTCTCGACATCCAGGCTGCAACCAGTAACCTGTCGTGATTTCAAAACATGTCCGCCTGATCAAGATAAACTGTAATCTGTTATTTATCTCAATTATGAAAATATATTCTTCTTAAGTTTCACATTGGGTTAAACTATTGTAGCATGCAAAAATACTGAGTTCTTACAATATTGTCATGAACTTAATTGTTGATTGAGTTATATAACAATGCCTGAAGATCAGTGTATAAGACTGAAGAAAATTGACAGAAGAGCTTACCATCATTATAGACATCTTAAGTTAACTCAATAATTGCTGAAAACAGAAGCACTGTCAGTGTTTTTTGTCTCTCTACTAAAAAACATTGACCGCTTGGTGTTTCCATGCGGTTGCACAGACTTAAGTTCATGAAGGCAGTGAAAAGGCAAGACACGCCAACTGGCAATGCATCATGGTAGAGAGAAAATAGAGCTAGTGGGGTTTTAATATGACCCTTTGTGCGTGCCACAGCTTATTCATCAAGAAGGAAAGAGGGTAAACCCACCTCATCATCCACCAGATACACTGCCTGAAGTGCACAGACCTTTACTAACTCACGCTCAAGTGTGCCATTATTTTAAAATGTGCATTGGAAAGAATGGCATGTACCACTCCAACATTGGGCTTGAGTAGAATCAACTCAGTACATCATGCATGTATAATGGCTTCTCCTACATACAGACTGAATAGTGAAGGGAAAAGGTCAGTGAAGTGGAATAAAATGCATAATCATACGGGTTTGTCAGCGTTCCAGCAGGTGTGTAGGCTTTGATGAATGCATTCCTTGAACCTATTTCTTACTCACTTTAACACAAGTACTTGCTATTAATCATGTACAGGAATTAATGTGGCGCCATTAAGATTAGAGTACTAAGAACTACTGTAAAGGCTCAATCTTGCTCAATCTGGCTAATGCGGCAACTAAGAAGTTAATGGAGGAGAACTGCAGAAATGCCACCCAACAAAATAGAGCAGCTAATTACAGTGAATGTGAAGTAAAACACTACATTTGAGAATTTGCAAAATCTAAATCTCTAAATCTGACTTCCACTCCAAAATTTAAGGGGTTCTTTGCTGGAACATGATCGACCCTCACACCAATATTGATGAAAATCTGCATAGTAATTTATGTCTATTAAACAAGAAAAGCTAATTATTTAACAAAAAAATAGCAAATCATTTTTTGCAAAATCTAAAAGGAGGGCTGAAATGATCAGCAATTACATCAAAAGATGGATATGTAAACATCTTTTCATTGAGATTAATAAAAACACCTCACATTGTCTCCAAATGTAAAGGTAGAAGTGCTCTCCAGACTGAAATTGGATGTTACATGTGCTCCAAGAAGAGACATACAGTTTTACATGAAAATGAACAAGTCTTTATAGAAACAGTCACAGCTTGGTTTTCAAAATAGTAAATGGCCTTTCTTCTTCGACTAACAAAAGCACTATACAACATGAAACAGAATTCACCGATTTATACACACACACGCACACATGCTAAGGAGGCTACCACGTAAAGCACCACTAAATCATAAGGAGTTATAATGATTCACACAAACTAACAAAGCAGTGTCAGTTACTGCTTCAGGGCTCTTCGCCATGTAGGCTGTAGGTGCTGGTTGATCCACCAATCTCTCGGGTGCAGACAACCCCTCAAAATCTAAAGCCTGCTAGTCTTTATAAATATTCAAACATGCCATCTGTCAGGACTATGTATACCCTGTAACAGCTGTGTTTACTTTTGGAAGATTCTTTCCGTGGATCACTACTGTAAACATGTTTGAGAAAGGCAGCTATTACCGATCTACACCATTGTAATCCCAGTTAGGCAGCCCTGCAGGTTATGTCCTGGAAATATAGAGTCACCATACCTAACAGCATGTTTTAGAGTACATACAAGGTTCTCATGGGGAGAGTCTATATACTTTATTTCATTCATCCATCCATCCATCCACCCATCATCAACCGCTTATCCGGGGCCAGGTCGCGGGGGCAACGGTCTCAGCAGGGATGCCCATACTTTCCTCTCCCCAGACACCTCCTCCAGCTCCTCCGGGGGGAGCCCGAGGCATTCTCAGGCCAACCGAGAGACATATTCCCTTCAGCGTATCCTAGGTCTTCCTCGAGGTCTCCTCCCAGTAGGACATGCCCGGAACACCTCCCCAGGGAGGCGTCCAGGAGGCATCTGGAACAGATGCCCGAGCCACCTCAGCTGGCTCCGCTCGAGGCGGAGGAGCAGCGGCTCTACTCCGAGCTCCTCCCTGGTGACTGAGCTCCTCACTCTATCTTTAAGGGTGCTCCCAGCCACTCTACGGAGGAAACTCATTTCAGCCGCTTGTATCCGGGATCTTGTCCTTTCGGTCATGACCCAAAGCTCATGACTATAGGTGAGAGTAGGAACCTAGACTGACCAGTAAATCGAGAGCTTCGTCTTACGACTCAGCTCCTTCTTCACCACATCGGACCTATACAGTGACTGCATCACTGCAGAAGCTGCACCGATCCGTCTGTCAATCTCACGTTCCATCCTTCCTATGTTGCCAGGGGCTTTACGCTCCTGCTGGGGTCTCCTTTGGCAAACAGGTACTGGGTGACGGGCCAGACGAGGAGCAGCACATAAACCCCTATGATGAGTACAAAATCAAGGACCGTGACATCGCCTGGTATGGCGCAACCAGGGCCCCACCCTGGAGCCAGGCCCAACCTCCGGTGGATTCACCACCTGCCAAGGAAACCGTAGGGGACGGGTGCAGTGTGGATTGGGTGGCAGTCGTCAGCATGGGGCTCGACGACCCAATCCCCAGACAAAGACTCTAGCTCTAGGGACATGGCAGTGTTTCATCTCTTTGTATAATGTTATCAAATAAATGTCTATACACTGTGAGTGATTGCTTCACGTTTTCATTGACATACAGTATACATGTTTGATGTTTATGTTCAGTGCTATAAATCTTATCTGTGATAATATTGTTAATGTTGTCAACATGTTGTGAAATAATTATGGCTGAAACTAAATCATTTCCACACTTAGACAAGAAATCTCATGGGTGTTCTACAATAATGATCCTTCCAGTAAGCACAAGCTTCAGGATAAAAATAATGTGAAATACTTTCATACACTCTTGCAAGGATACTTATGTTCTCTCGGGTATGAAGCATTTTCATTTGTAATGACATTGACTATCTTCCGGTGCCTCTCTTCACATTTTACCCCTCTAGTGGTAAGAGTCTAATAATAGCAGAGTTGTCTCTGCATGTTGGCTTCATGCAATAATAAAACTTCATGTAGAAAGAGCCTTACAGCTTTGCCAGAATATGTTATTATCTGTTATGGTATTCAAAATGACACTTTAGGCACAGTAAGGGACTCAAACATTCGAGGAGCTCGTTGAGTGTTACTTATCCATCAGATAATGAGTAACCCATGACCAAATGAAAGAGTAGCTAAATATTAGTTAATTGTTAAATAAGAAACAAGGAAAGAATTAAAGCAAGGAAAGAATTAGAGCAGAGTCCTCATGGACTAAATAACAGATATGACAGAAAATAAACATTTGAACATATTGGACACACAGTTGGTCTACTCATATTTTGACACAAAACCAAAAAATAAATAAAACAGAAAGTGAGCCTGTAAGCACAGAACCCTGTAGGAGGAGGAGCAGAAGACGGCAGATGGTCCAAATCAGTGACAGCAAGGTGATCAATCCAGTGTGGGAGCCGAGCTGAGACTCTGTTGTCTCTTGGAACAAACACGGGCGGCTACACATCATGACTGAAATGTGATCATGAATATACAGTATGTATATATATGTAAGAATGCATATAATCATTAACTAATCAGTGAAATTTGATTTGGAGCTAACCATTATCAAATGCAGAACATGGCTAACTAGTTCTGCACAAATTCATTTTTCTAATGAAGAGAGAGCTCATGTTCAGCACTTTGAACCCACATAGGTATGTCCAGGTGGGTCTTGCTTTATTATTAGTTCCACAATTGGGGATTTCATATTCTTGCCAAGCAGAGCAAACCTTATTTTACTGCACCTTTGGTGTGTCTGCCTTTTCCTTTTTATTATAAGTCCAAACTTAAAATGCAGACTATTCCTTTGGTTTAAAATGTGCTCCTTTGAAGTTTGAATCTCAAGCCCACAACAGTAAGAATGGGAAAGATATACATTGGGAAGATAAACTTTCATCCTTCAGAAAGCATACAGCATCAGCTCACAGTGAGGAGCGATGTCCACAGTATCTCCTTAGACCTCTTACAGTTTTCTTTCCCTATTCTCTCCTTTGAGAGAGAATAGGGAAAGATACAGCCGTTGATGTTACATTACATCAACGGCTGTAATGTAACTTCTCATTCCTTATGTTACCTTCTAAACAGCGTTTTACTTCCCATCTCTTCTTCATTTGTCCAAGTCAAGAACCACTTCTGTTCTCAGTCTGTTTGTTTCCTCTGGCATCAGGATATAAGCTATCTGAACAAGTCCTTCCATTTCATTTCCCCAGCCAGTCACGTGTCCAGTTAGCTGGCTACAACCCAGGGTCAGATAGCCATTATGAAGAATGACAGATCACAGCAGCACCCACATAGTTGGCAGGCTGGCAGAGCTGCCCCCTTTTGCCTCTTTCAAACAACTCTTCTCTAACAGCAGAACACTGGTGCCACCTAAATCACTGAACTGCTGCAGGTGTCTGGACAAACTGTCCTAGAATCTGGATTGCCCTGGAGAGTTTTCAAAATGAAAATCCTGTTACACCAGAATATAGACTCCTCCTCTGTCTATGCTTTCTGTCACAAAGGAGGGATGTTGGAGACACATATGGCCAGAGAAGATGGGAAGATTAGGAAAAAAAGCATGTGTGTACCAAGCAGAGAAAACAGAGTTGGAGAGAACAGGCTGGCTATTAGGAAAAGCCTTCTGTCACATGAGAACCCTCCCTTCCTGCGTATCCAACCCCTGTCATCAAAGCCCTCAGTGTGAAGGACACTCAGACAGACAGCTCAGAAAACCTGGGCTCCAGACTGTCACAACTCTCATCTCGCCTGATATAAGTCTCATATGCCTCATCTATCCATTCCTGCTTCTTTCTTAGCAGAATGTTAAACACACTGTTTGAATAAAGTGTCTCCCTCAGGGTGCAACACAAAGATCTTTTTCTTGCAGCAAGCAAAAACAATAACAGTTATGAACTCAAAGCCAAGCTAAAAAACAGTTAGAAACGTGCATTTGAGCTGTGCTGAGACTAGTTTTGGGTTTCTTGGAGAAGCCGTTAGATGTAACATTGCAACACAGTGAAATAGACACATAAGAGCTGAAAGCTCCCCGGCGCTGTCCCAATAATAAACTTTTATGTGTACTAATGCATCCTGTATAACATCAGTCTTCTTGTTAAGGTGACATGCCTCTATCAAATATTCCATCAACAGAAACCTGGAAGTAATTTTATTTACAGTGCGCCCTTGCGCATTAATGCTTGCGACTTCACCTCATTGCGGATTTTTGGTAGGCACCCACATGATACTGTACGCGCAATCTATTGGCTGATGGCATCCGGAATATTCCGTGAGTCTTGGAATTTCGTGAGACACAAAAGTGCTTTAAACAGTTGATAAGAGTGTGGGAGAAGGTAATGCAGATAGAAGGTGGTTTAATATCATCATGGGGAGGGTTCATAAACGTTTAAAGTACCGTAAATAATAAGATAAATAGTTTATCGTCCGATTGCGGAATTCGTTAATCGCGTGTGGTTCCTGGAGTGCATTACCCACGAGGAATGAGGGCGCACTGTATTTACTTTTTTTCTAACAGACATACCCATCCTTCTATCTTTGGAAATTGCATTTTTATCTGGCATCAAATGTGACAATAAAACAGAAGTGCTATTTAAAATAAAATAATTTGTCTCTGTGTTTGAATGAAATTCACAAAAAAAGCAGTGATATTTAATGATTTTTACCAGTTTGTAATTGTTGGGTTCAAAGGGGTGACACATGTGCAAGTGAGGCCATGAGTAAAGAAAAAAAAAAGCTATTAACATTTTGGTTCACATCTCTCTCCTTTCACAAAACAACACTGGATTAAGGTGATTTTGCAAAGTGCATTCTAAAGCACCTATTAAAGTCCTGAGGTAGTTAAAAACCCACCATCTCCTCATTCCTCTCTAGCCAGTGCAATAAATCTACATGGTGACAGGATTTGTCGTGAGGCTCCTGAATTAAACATGCCAACCTCCACTTACTCCTCCTCCCCCTTGCTGCAAGAATAACTGAGCAGCAGGACAGACTGTGAACTGGGAAAGGGAAGAGTGCCCTAACAGCCTCCCTCCTGAGCCATCACACACATGCTGTGATGCTGTTGCTGTGTCCAACTGTGGAAGGGAGACACAGTATTTGCCATTGGATTGCATGTGTGTATGTGTCTGTGTGTATGTGCTGTGCTGTTTCCATGTTGACAGTTCATACCTTTGGCCAGATGTTTGATAAGACACTGATACATTGCCTCCTGGTTCAGCCTGCCACAATCATTCTACATCTCCACCAAGCTAAAATCCAACCAGTAATGTGTGTGTGTGTGTGTGTGTGTGTGTGTGTGTGTGTGTGTGTGTGTGTGTGTGTGTGTGTGTGTGTGTGGCTTGTGTGTTAAATGATCTGTCCATGTCCTGTGAGACAATTGCCTTGTTTTTCCCATCTTTCCACTGATTACCCGTGCTAAACGTGCAAGTTTCTGCACGAGTGTGCATGAGAGTGCATGTGAGTGTGGTGTTTGTGTGTATTTTGGAGTAGATAATGAGTGTTTACACACAATGCGACATCTTTCAAGTGCTTTTACTTTGGTGTGTGTGAACACTGCATGCATGATAAGGTGGAAGGCAAAGTTTACAGATCCAGTATGACAACCTGCCTTGTAGATAGAATATTGAGAGTGTACGCCTGTGTGTGTCTAGTAAGTGTGTGTAAAGCATGACATAAAGAGAGAAAAAATGTGAGAGAGGGAGAGAAAATATGCAGACTTTCCATACGCTCCAGATACGGTTTAACATATTATTCCTGTTAACAAGTCCTGATGTCCTGATAAAATACATACCAAGAAATGGTATGCTTAAATTCCTCCAGATTAAGACACACCATCCTTTCCGAAATCAGATGACATTCTCAATTACAAAAAAAGTTCACAAGCACTTGTATGCATCCTTGAGTTGAATTGAATTAAGCTTGAATTAACAAACATCTCATTGGCACTTTCCTGAAGAGGTTGATTTGGTTACATTGACATCTGCCTAATCAGTCCAGCTGCAAAATGTTCCATTTAGGTAACATCAAAGAATATGTCAGTGAATATATAGATTACTATAATCAAAATATGGTAGAAATGCTAAATATTCCTGATAGTGCTATGGCTATTTTTAGCCAGGCTGGGTGACAAGATTCACTGCTGGTAACGTCAATCTCTCTGTTCAGCGAGTGGGTCCTGTCTAAAATCATAAATATTGGATTAAAAGTCATGTAGTGCCAAGTATGAATCACAATGACTTTGATGATTGCCTGACCTTTTCTCTAGTGTAGTGTTGAGGTTGATGCTTGTGGTTTTGAATACAACATTAAACAACCACTGGATTGATTTGCTCTTGAACCCATTATTTATGTTATTAGTCATCATGACTTTTGTCATTGGAGCCATCCTGAGATAGAAATAAGAAGTTTTCCTATATTTTGTTTATAAGGCAAAGACAGTGACATCCCCCTGCAAATTTTGTTGTTGGTAATTAGTAAATGTCTGTTAGCTAACTTACATAAATAAAATCGTGAACATAGAAAACACTATCCCTGCCAAACCCCAGCATGCTAGATTTGACAGTACTGCTGAGCAGGCCTAAGGGACTTTACCTACTTTGATTACATTTAAACATTCAAGTGTTTACATGCTAAGATTAGATTGTCCTTTACTTTATAACTATATGTTAGCTTCATTGTGAGAGTCTTGCTTTATATAAAAAAACAAACAAAAGAACAATAGACTTGGCATACAGCTTACTAGACAGTCGATTCATCATCAGGGCAGCAGAGCTGCATCTTGCCAGATGTGTCTTGACGAATGATGAAGATAAAGATTAAATCACAACATCTGTACCTTCAATGAAGTCATCCAGCTGCTGCTGTCTGCCAACTTTCCTCCTCATTGCACTTCCTTAGTCACTGCTGTCGCATTTTATTTTACTTTCTTCTCAAAAAAATGCATGTCTGCATAAACAGATATAACCACTGATACCACGCACGCATGCATGCACGCACGCACACACACACACTCCAGCTATAATTAACACATCGGGACTTTTTAAAAAATTTCTCAAACTAATAAGCCTGGATGACTGGACAGTAAATCTTTTCCAGCTTTCTTCTTAGTAGAAGAAACGATCTTCTGTATGACAGACAATGTGATTATTAGTTGAAACAGCTGGAGAAGTTTTGGGAAATAATCTAAGGAGGCAAAAAGACAGACTGCCAGAAAAGAAGTGCAGCACATACACTAATAACCACACATTTTACAGTGTGACAAAAACATGACATGCTCTGCCTGAATTTACAATCATGCAGAGAATAAAGGGATATGAGAAGTGAAACAAAATCGTTATGGTTTGTCTGCGTAACTCAGTATGATGCTCAACACAGGGTTACATACTAGATAGCACAAGGTTATCAGAAGGGTTATTTGTTGAAGCAGATATCACAAAATATGGACTGCAGGAGATAAAACACCCCAAACAAGAAGGTTTGTGAAGTTTACCATCACAGATTAACTAACTGTTAGTGTGCACTGCAGCCACCTGATATATGATTTGCCATGCTATCTTTTATTTTTCATTCCATTCAGTATTAGAAACTTGTGCAGAATGCTTCCTGTTGTTTTGTTTCCTTTTACCTTCCATTGTTTGCTCCTGAGCTGTCACGCCAGAGATATTCTATGTACAGAATACTTTTGGATATATAGAGGGCACTTGCAATTTAGTCCAAAATGAAAGGCATTTAAGGAGCTGAAGTCCTAAAATGACACATTTATAGCAAAATACAATTCTTCTAAGTTCATTATAAATTTTTCCTGCTTCAGTTAACGTGCAATACTTTTATTTTAGAAGTACTGGTGGTACTGGTACTGGTAGTACCATAAGCCACTTTACAGCACAATATTATGGGATTAATATACTGTAATATCTCTGCTATTACATTTAGCCATAAAAAAGTTCCTCTTGGTCCCTATAAATACTTAAATGTCCAATCAGCAAGTATTAGCAGAATGCTAGAAGTTTGTGGGCAAAATCCTTCTTTCATTCATTCATCATCTACCGCTTCATCCGCTGTGGCATGTTGCGGAGAGCTGGAGCCTATCCCAGCTGACTGAGGGCATAAGGTGGGGGAAACTCCGGGCGTGACGCCAGGGCACTGCGGAGCCACACAGAAACACAGACAATCATGCAAGCACACACTCATTCCTACTGGCAATTTGCCGTATGTGACTCCGGAGCCGAGGGTTGCCGACATCCGCTCTAGGGGAATAGGAGCTAGTTTTGGTCCAACTGAATCAATAGGGAGTGACAAGGATGCATGTAGGGAGGCTGTGGTCAGACCACATCTTCTCAAATCTACATACTAAGCAAACATGCACACACACACACACACACACACACACACACACACACACACACACACACACACACACACACACACACACCAAAAAAATCATAATATAAAAGTGCAGCAAGATGAGAGATGTATGTAGCACATATTGATTAATAATCATTCAATTATTATCAAAAGGAGCACACACAGCTTTCTTCAGAGCACTCCCATCTATCCTTCAGATCAATACTAGAAGCACTCTTAAAGATCACCTAAAAGCTCCATGCACAGTATCCCTAACACTCACAAGCCTATAATCATCAGTGTTAGCTCCTAAAATTATCCAACTCATCAAACTCACCATGAGGTAATCTCCACTGCCATTCAGTATCAAAAGGAGTTTGGCCATTCATACCTGTCTTTCCGTCCACTGAAAAACAACAACACATTCCTATCTGCTTCTCTTTTGCATTCTGACAGATAGTGTACAGTCATGATTCATGCTTTCCATTTTAACTGGATATTCAATTAGGCAGCTTCCATCCCTCCACTTGCTCTTTGAACCATCATATTGCACCGAAAGCTTTGGTTGAAAAAAGATGCTTGCTGCTAAAACAGCTCTAAATCACTGGTGTTTTTTCAAGGTAAATTACCTGATCTGTATTCAGGGAAAATCTCCGGAGGGACAAATAACTACCATTAGTCATCACAAAAGACACAGATAAGAGAAACACATGTATGCACACACTCACTTATCTATCTTTTGTCTTTGTTTGACAGCTCTGAAAAATCCTGCTGCTGTTTCCTAAAATGTGTTTGATGTGAAATATGCTAGCTCAGACATTCTCTGTAAAATGCACAAATGCATACAAATATAATGATGCCCTGCTTAATGCATGAATTATTTATGCTTATGGTCTCTTGCCATTTAAAAGCATGTCTCTGTGATTGTCAACTTAGTTCATGTGTGCTTTGCATTCATTGGAGACCTCCAATTCACCCCCGTGGAATGGTGATGGCCAAGACAGGAAACAGAGGGGGTAGAGAGAGAGTGTTGAAGCAGAGATTTTAGGGCAGTTGTAGCAGATGGACCTGCACACATTTAGAGGAAAACAGAACTGAGTCATTTTAAATTATTAAATGAGGGCATGTTGACATGCACCCACAGAATGGTATAGTAGAAAGAACCTGTAACGCCTCCTTTTGTAGGAGAGCAAGGTGGATATTTCTCAGAATCAGAATCCATTATTATCTGAATCAGAATCTCCCTCCATATCCATATCCTAATTTTTTTAACTGTCCACACACCTGATGCCTAATACCATGTGTGCAAGTCATGCATTAAAGCTCCACTTTTGATCACATCTTTCATTGGCTCATGTCATAATTTAATGCTTTAATTGCTTTTGGGGGTGGGGGGGGTGGGGGTGTAATGGCATGGACAACTTTATTTATTTATACTGCAGCAGTGCTGAATTTATATTTATACAAATAAATAAATATATGCCTCACAAAGACAATCACGGATGGTCTACAACAACACAGACTGAAGAAAGCATGAAGCACATACAGTATGTATATGTTTAAATAATGCAATGCCGTGTTTGTGTGTGTGTGTGTGTGTGTATGTGTGTGTGTGTTTGTTAGACAGAGAGAAATCTCACACACATGCAAATGAAATGAATCTGGCTATTTTCCAGGTGTGTATTTGTGTTTGGGCCATGCATGAATGCATGATAAAGTAAGCGAAGCAGGGGACAGAAGCTCCTACTGTAATTACAAGTGTTATGTTCCCAGCAGGCTTTTCCATTTCCTTTCATGAGAATAGAGTGTAATTTATTTCGCGAGAATTCCTCCTCTGTTGTAAGGAAATTTTTTTACGTAATGCTTACTTTCAGTAATTCAGATCTTATAACTTTAGAGGTGATTAATAGATGATATATAAAGTATCATAGACTGATCATGAGTGAAATTTAATTATTTATTTTATGAAATGGTTTCATTTTCATAACATTTATTTTGATTTTGATGATCTACCTAATTTAAAACATTTTACAGACAATATATGTTGTGTTTATACACTAACATACATACACATACATACACATACACACACGCACACACCTTATTTGCAGACCCTCGTGTTCAAGTATGTCTATCCTCCTTCTCGGTCCTTGTGGGTCTTCAGGCCAATCCTAGACCCACATACTTTGGTGCAATGTGGACATGGGTGGGCTGCAGTAGTTGTGGGTTTTGGTGGAAGCTTATTGGTGGAGGTGGACTGTTTCTTCCGTTTGAACTTTTGTACTGCAGCATTGTGGAGATCGTCATTATATTGTGCAGCCCCTTCTCGGACAGCTTGTCTCCAGGAAGACGCGTTTTTCGCTGTAGCCTCCCAGGTGTTTAGGGACGTGTGGCACTTCCTGAGGTGATCTTTGATGTTGTTCTTGTATCCTTTCTTTTAGCCTCCCAGACCACGTTTTTCTTGGACAAGCTGTGAGTACAGGACTTGTTTGGGTAGGTGATGATCTGGCATCCGTATGACGTGACCAGTCCATCTGAGCTGGTGTTGGGCGATGATGGCAGTGATGGTAGGAATACCAGCCTCCTCCAGGACGCTGGTGTTGGTCCGTCGATCCTCCCAGGTTATCTTGAGGACTCAGCTAAGGTATCTCTGGTGGAAGGGCTCAAGCGCTCTGAGATGCCTATTGTAAATGGTCCAGGCCTCTGACCCATAAAGAGGAGTGTGAAGCAGTACTGCTTTGTTCACCTGGATTTTGATCTTTAACTGCAGATCCCGGGTCTCAAACACTCTTTCCTTCAGTCTGGAGTATGCCCCACTGGTGCAGTCAAGGTGGTGGTGGATCTCCTCATTGATGGTGGCTTTAGATGATAGAAGACTGCCAAGGTATAGGAAGTGGTCTACATTTTCTAGCCTTGTGTTATCAATAAAGATGTTTGGAAAAGGCGGTACTGTTTGGGAGTGGTTGATGGAGAATTTGCGTCTTTTTGATGTTGATAGCCAGAGCAAGTTGTTTGTAAGCCTTTGCAAAAGCAGTCAGGGTGCACCGTAGGTCCTCTTCTGAGAGGGAAACAATCGCATTACCATCTGCAGAAGGGAGATACCTCAGTAATTCCCACAGTCTGCTCTGTCACCCTTCTTAAAAATGGGGACGACTAAGGCATCTCTCAGTAGTGCAGGAATTTTCTCCTTCACGCATATTTTGAGAAGCAGGTGTGGATGTGTTTAAGGAGAACCGGCCTACCTTCTTTCAGGACTTCAGCTGGAATACCATCAGGCCCAGGAGCCATGTTGTTTTTCATTTTCCTAATGGCGTCCCGTGTCTCTTCCAGACTAGGTGGTTCTTGCATGTTCTGAGTGATGGGCAGTTGGTCTAGGGCTTCAAATTCAGGGGTGGTATCCCTGAGTTTGAAGGTGGGAGGAACACTCTTCATAGTGTTCCTTCCACCTGTGTGTTACAGCCTCCTTGTCCTTCATCAGGGACAGTCCATCCTTTAAGCAAAGAGGGGTCAGGCAGTGACAGCTGGGGCCATATATAATTCTGGTGGCTTCAAAAAAGCCTCTGGTGTTACCAGAGTCAGCAAGCTGCTGAATTTCCTCTGGGTACTGATCTGGCAAGCTTATGCTGATGGCTACCTGCAGTTGTTGTCAGTAGGTGGTGTTTCCCAAATGCAACTTTACATCTGGCCTTTCAATCTCTTTGTACCATCCCTTTATAATGACAGATAAAGCTCTTTGTCTTTGTCTTTACATTCAGTTGTGCATCAAGGGTTGGGGCATAATCGCCTATAACAGTGCCAATCTGTGTACTTGCAAGCATCAGGCGTATGGTCATTAGGCACTCGCTCATGGCAACAAGAAGTTCTTGGAGTTGGTAGACGAGTTTGTTTTTGATTGTTTTTGATGGCAAAACCCACACCGTGGATTTGCGGTTCGTCAACAGACTTTCCTTTCCAGAAGAAAGTATATCCACCTTTTCCCTCCTTCAGCTGCCCTTCATAAGCCAGGCGGGTTTCAAAAAGAGCCGCAATGTCTATCTGGAATTTTTTTGGTTCCCTGGAGATGATTGCTGTACGTCTTTCAGGTCGTTCATTGGTTTAATTGGCTTGGTTGTCCAGGAGGGTTTGCAGGTTCCAAAATTACATTTTTGTTTCTGACTGCATGGTGGTGAGCCCTCTGGATGCTGTAGTCCAGACAGGGCCAAAAAGAGGCAGGCTATGTTTAGGTTACCTTTTGTAAGCCTCTCTCCTACAGAGAGAGGCTTACAAAAGGTAACCAGAGTAGGTGAGCAGAGTGGATCCTTAAAAGGGCTGCTCAGTCATGGGTGCAGCTACCGAAAAGCTCCCTCTGCCTCATCCAAGAGCTTAACGATCATCTTGCACCCACATGGCTTGGTATCCGAGGTGTAAAGTGGGATGGTTTCCCTTTCAGGAGGACGCCTGTGCGTGACTTCTTTTAATGTGGGGAGACTGATTTGCCAGCAGCCACCACATGATACTTGACAGAGAAGGACCTGGATCCAGTGGCATGGGGTCCATGACAACTGGAGGTTGCCCTCTGCTGCAGCCTTCATCCGACTTCTCAGCCGTTGTGGCATGTCTTTGCTGCCATCTTCCGCCTGGTCTGCCGTTGAGATCTTGGCTATTTGCCCACAGCTGGGACAAGGGTTGACAGGCAGCAAGACCTGCATGCCGTGTCTCTGGGGCCCCCTACTACTCCGAGATCCCGTACAACTTTGCTTGTAACTGCAAGGTACCAGTTACCGTGTGTGGCCACAAAGATGCTTGTACGAGTCTTGGCAATGAAGAGGACATGTACCGGCAGAGGAGACTTATGCACTCGGCTCCTCTTTTCATCCCCTGTGAAAGGTGACTAGCCGGCAGCAGTAGCTGAAAGCAGATAGCAACAAGCACAAGCAACATGCATAAGCAACATGCAGCACGCACCAAACTGCAAGCACTATTCTATCTTACTGTTTCTACTCCAACACTACAGCACTGACGCATCACACACACAGACATACAACAGATTTGCTGAACTGGTGGTTGCGTACACTATTTTTTTAATTTTACAACACACTGAAGAAAACACATTTTCCAATGACTTTCTCCAAATTTAATGGGAAGTATACTACTAAGATAAAAGCATTTATATCACGTAATAAAGATCAATATTACATCAAAGGTGAAAGGGCACCTAAACACTGACCTTTATATGTTGAAATAAATGCCTCATACTCAAACAATTATAATTTGTTGCAAAGGGCAACAGCCAATGATGAAATGATGAGTGAACTGCCTTAGGATTTATTGTTTGTATAGATTTTTCAACCAAATCTGAGGTGATCTGTATTGGCTGCGTTGGTGAAAACTAACTGAACCAATAATACAGGTTTGATAGACACTGGAATACTCATTTGGAAAGTTTGTTGAAAAACAATAGTAGAGATAAAGAAATATTTCTTTGTAGATAACAATAATAAGTTTGTTAATAAAAGAGGATGTTATTCATTGTCTATGTATCTCCTCATCTCTTAAAATTATATCTCAAGGTACTTCATAAAAGTGGCTCTTTGAAATTGAATGTTAATGTAGCAATAAGCCCTTTCACTGCATTCTTGTTTGTGAAGACAGAGGTACAGCACTATTGATGAGTAGCATGATGACTCCTGATGCACTTTCTCCATTATGTGATGAAGAAACTCAAGAAAGATGTTTGCGGGTGCTGGATTGTGGCCTTGTGGGGATACTCTGTGTACTACCAAGATATCAGGATCAAACTGCGGATTAGTGTTTCTGTTCCATAATCAATTTGCGGTGTGGATCCCACTGCACATAACCCTAAACATGCACTCACGGCTTGAGCCTTCAAATCTGTCTCCTTCTTCCTCCCATCACCAGTTTAATCTCTTTTTCAGCTGCTCATATCTGTTTGTTTCACCTTTGCTGTGTAAGATGTCCAACATGCACTGTTCAAATCACTTTAATAAGCTCACAAAGCGGTCCCAAATTCACTTACATCATTTCTTTTTTTCTTAACACTCTGCTGGCAGATCAGACAGACGTGTGAAGAGATGGGGAGGTTAACTTTGACTGAGGTCAAACTATTACCTCCATCACATCCTTGGGTCCTGCTCCAGAGCTTAGAGGTCCCTATACATATTTACCAATCTATAACAGTCGTTTTTTGCGACTGTTTTTTTTCAAGCTTGTATAGTAAATAAATATCTAAAAGTACATAGTGTATGAGTATTTGTATAGGGGTGGAGAATCTGAACATGTAAAGAAGAGACAGCAGGTGGTGCTTGGAGCATTCTTGCTGAGTGAAGAAGGCAGACATGTTCATGTCAACCTATCAATAACTGTGAGAACTGGAGAAAAGTATTCTTTGTAGATTGTTTGACAGGGCAAAAACTAAACAAAACAAAACAGGAAATATCTAGTTGAGACAAAAAGATAAGCAAAATGTAAGGGTGACTAAGCAATTCCATGACTACATCCATGCAGTTATTCACCCTCTATCTTTAAGAATGCATGAGAAAAACTGACCTTTGGGAGAAATCAGAGGTGAAAATGAAGCTACTGAGGCTATGTAGGTGTTCTTGCTGAAAGGTGAAACAACAAGTTTAAATAATCAAGAACCCCAAATAACATAGTAATGTTTTCAATGATTTATACCTGTTCCTTCTCTGCAGATCATGTTAGCTAAGAATCTTGCCACATCTATGTGATCTCATAAGAATTTAAAACACTGTCAGGTGATCCAGTCTGCAGATTTCATGAGATCCCAGTACCTCAAACAAGATGGGCTGATGAAATACATGACATTCAAACTAAGGGAATGCAAAGCTCTCTGCATCGTTTGATGGTGTATTATAGAGTTTCTAAATGAAGTCTGATTGGCTAGCTGGAGTACTACATGGTCCATTTTGTAGTCAAGAGAGAGAACATTGGCTCATTATGGTCACATGACTTTGAGAGGACTCCGGACCACCTGCCTTCCTCCTTCTTTCACACTGCGTACAGCACCTCCTCTCCAGGGCAGCTGAGGCAGTTTGTGCCATAGTAGACAAAACGCTATTCATCTCTTTTGTCTATCCTGTCGACAGTGAATTTTTCAACAAACCTATGCCTGAAAGGGTCCAAATGTTACAGAACAGACAGGTAGGGCATTCAAAGTTGGAGCACCTACTGTCACATGCCAGGAAGGAGCTGTGCCTATGTGTGCAACCTCATGTTAGCTGACATTATTTTGATATTTCTGCAGGGAAAAAAATCATTTTATGATGTATGCAAAAGGCAGAATACCATTGTTAACCAGATCGGAGAAACCCTCCATATTGCCCTACTTGGAATGTCGGTACTATGCTATATCAGAGGGTCAAATTTGACCCTAATGATATTGGTTAACATGCAAGATGACAAAACCAACACACACACACACCCACAGACATACAGACACACACACACTGAACGCCTGTAAGCCACGGTCCTCTAATATGACTAGGCAGACTGTCCTTCTTGATTCCAGTGGGGCACATACAGATGAGAGCCACGAATTGCCTTGCTGTGGGCACTATCGTGACTCGCATGTGATTAGAAGAGTTTTGCAATTATTTAAAGGTTTATTCGTATAGATTAGTGGTTACATTGTTTTTTAACATTAATAGAATTTTTAAAAACATGTTTTAAATTATAAACCATGTGAAGCCCATGATATAAATTGTCATATATTCATCTGTTTACTTATGGAAAGAAGTAAAGTGAAAATAAAATGATCACATATTTTACAGGAACCCTTTCGAAAACCCTGCAAGGACCCCTGGAGGGTACTTCCTCCAGTAGTGGAGGACATGTGCTCTGCTGGTACTTATATTTAAATGCTGCACTGCCCTTCTCTGTCATAACATTGTTTCTCTTAAATTCTGATTTTTACAAAAGGTGAAAGATGAAAGCCCTCATAAGCCCCTCGCTCTAACTGCCAGCCCACATGGCGAATCCATGAGGGTGAAGCATGCCCATCATTCCACACTCAACTTCTGGGTCATTTTGAAAGAACTATATACTGAATTTTGACATACTGTACATAATGGCAGGAATGCAATTATAAACTCAAAATGGCCAGGTGAAGTATGAGGAAATGTGATTTGAGACACAACGCCTGCTTGAAGTAAATTGTCTGAACGATTCAGTAAAAATGGGAGATTGAAAAGCAAAAAAGACAGAGGGGGGTAAGTTTGTCTTTGCGCTTTAAATGCAAAGTGAATATGTACTCATAAGCCTTACAGTGGTTGATGATAAAAAGACTTGAGTGAGGGAGTTTAACTTTAGTGAATGCTAAACTATCCAGTTATGATAAGAAGAACATGAATCACAATGGCAGCCTTACCTTGGCCAGGCCTCAATGTCGTGCTGAAAATAATGAGAAAAGAGTGAGTGTGAGAGCAAAACAGTAAGAGGATAAACATGCACAGGTGTTGAACAAATAAGTGCTGAACAACATAATTTGCATCAAATTGATGCCGGTTGTGGCTATAAATTTAACCAATTAATTTGCACTTTGTCCACCAGTTGTGATCACGTATATTAATGGACCATTAAAAGGAGCAGCCTTGAAAAAAAGTGCCAAGCAAGCCACAAGCATTATTCCAAGGTCAAACCTTCCTTTTTCATTTGGATTGTGGCTTGAGCATTTTTCAGGGTCAAAGCAACGAATGTGAGTTGTTGAAACTTGTTGGGATGTGATGGTTGAAAAATCACTACAAGCAAAACATACACCAGACAAATTATTTGATTCTATTTTGGACTGCATCAGTTTTCAGAAAGTGTAACACATTCTTCACAAGGCTTACCCGAGATGTTTAGATTATCAAAAACTGTACCATCTACTTAAATCAAATTATTTGTTACAACCAGTCCTTATTTAGATTTACTTATGTCAGCCACATGGACTTTACACACGACAGCCTCTTTTATCAAATTTATATTTTGCCTGGCAATGACTGTAATGCTGTGCTGAACCTTGTAAACTAATGCCAAGATGGTTGTGCCATGAAAGGATTTGACAAAGTAATTAATGGAAGGCATCGACTTCCTGGCAGCAAAGCGGATGAGAGGAGAGCTTATAAGAGGAGAGCTGAGAACCATTGACTGGCTGTCTCTATTGCTGAATAAGATTTGGCTCTAAATCTAATTAGGTTCAGATCTGGACAAATACTTAGCTTCAAATGTTGGAACTCAGTGAGATTTTTCATGGTTTAACTTGTCAAACACTTCAAAAGTCAATTTGTAGAGGGAGTAAACTAACATTCACCAAAGAAGCCCTTGTCAGGCTCTTGTAAGGCTAACTTTACAAAAAAAATCACACATTTGCAAACTTCTCTTTCATTCTATGATCATTGACAGCAATAATTGACAGCAAACAGTTGACACATTGAAGGCACCCAAAAGGAAAAAGCAAAGTACATTATATAGTATTTTTAACAGCAGTATGCTTTGTTTGCGATCAACAGTATCACCAAGCCTTAGCAAGTTTTAAATATTTGTTGCATTAGTGAAAGTTAAATGTTTTTACAGTCAGACCCTGAATAAGGCAATGTGTTTGCTGTGCAAAGACAAAATGGCAAAGCAAAGCATGTTGTTTGATGGTGGGTTCACAACTTTAACTAAATTGGAAACATCACAAAAATATGTTCAAGTTCATTTAAGTGCCAAAAAACCCAGATAATTTTTTTAAAATAAAAAGAAAGAAATGTGCTATCTCTCATGATGTTAGGTTTTCTGATATCTTTAAGCTAGATAAAAACATTAATACTACAATCAAGTACTCAAGTAAGATCTTGTTTAGTGGCACATCAAGTTAATTAGTCGCACAGCCTTCAGAATCTCAGGGCAACAAAAGAATTTAATCTCAAAGCAAAACCAAAAAGCTCAACAACCTAATTTAAGTACTGCATAAAAAGCAAACAAAAAATTAAATTGACTAATGTAAAATATTTGAATAAAAGTTTTAAAGCCATAAATATGTATTTATGGCTTACTGTAGAGCATAACACAAATTTTGGGTAAGTGATATAGGGTTCTATCGACATTCAGATATTATGATAAGAAACACTTTCATTATATGATGTGGAATTTAACATAAATAATTGCTTTCATGGGATATAAAAATCATCAATGAAGCAAACTTGCTTAAATTATCCTGTCTGAAGGTCGGATAATACCCTTACTGTATATCTACCTAGGTGTTCAATGGTATCAGGGGAATCCTTCTTGGTGATCAGATGAAGTAGACAGATGGATAACTTGTATATCCATATATCTACATTGGCAGAATATAGCAAATAGAGGGGCAACTCAGTTCATATAAAAAAACAACTTCATGAAATTATGTGTTCTTGAACTCTTTGAATGAGAGCCAAGCTTTATATCAAAAGTGTGCCTCTAACTCCCACTACAATCTGTTGTGGCACAACTTTAACAGCTCGATTTAAAATGGCTGTTTATGATTAACTAATGATAATGCCTATATGCAAATGAGTATTTGTAGTACGCATAGCTTCAGCTGTTTTTCTAAAGTATGAAAGTAAACTCCTAAATGGCAGATATAATTTGACATTTCATTAAGTTTTCTGGTTTTAGGGCATCTTTGAGATAGCGTGTACGCGTGTGGGTGTGTGTATGTGGGGGGGGGGGGGGGGGGAGTACACTACACTGTAAAGAAAGAACTGTATTGCAAAATACTTTTGTTCGCTGTGACTCGGGTTGAAGCTGAGTCAGGGTTAAGTCACTGATGCAGTCTCCCAATGCCTGGCTAATGAGCCATCTTGGCTTTGTTTTCATGCTAGGAGATCTTTATAGCTTCAAGTGTGATGGACCTACAACTCATAAACAATAACAGATTAAGGCATATTTACAGAACCTGTCCAGTCAAACATAAAAATATGGCCTCATACAGTTCCGTTTTAAGGTGGCCAATGCAGATAGTGTTGGAATGTACATAAATGTGCACCTATGCTGTCTCATAGATCATACCAGTTGATTCATGTATTTCTATATTATCAGGTGTGTCCAGTGGTTTAAGTGACCAACTGTTGTATGTGACATTTAAATGCTAAAATACAGTATTTCTATTAATAAAGTTGTTCTTCTGTATATTATCTCTCTATACTTGTCTATTCTGTACATAACGGATTATGCCTGCTCTATCTTTATGATGTGTGTGTTAAAACTCTGCATTCACTTTGTTCTCTCGCTATCTGAATGAATGTTTTAGATGACACAAATATTTCTGTTCTTGCACAAGTCAGCCAGAAAGATCAGCTCCTGCACAGTGATATATAAATAGATTTTAAATTACTTTTAAATCATTGGGATGTATTCAAGTAAACACACTGCATGGTTCTACAAATGAGTACCTACTGGCAAATTTTAATGAAAATGTGGAGATTTCCAAAAATTAATGAACTACGACTGAGACAAAGTCTCTTAATATATTCTGCCTCTGGCTCAAACTGATTTGACAATTTTCAAAGTGCTTTTTTCTTGTAGTCTTTATTGTGCATGTACGTGTGTCTACACCTGTGTTCTTGTCACGGCATCAAAACAAAGAGATTATTAATGGAACCAGTGGTAATTTATTTGTTTGACCTAAAGCAATAAGATTCACTTCACCTCAATTAAGTGGTCTATTCCTTGGGATAAATTGAAGGGATTGGCTTAATGCAGGTGGGAGAGACTGTATTCTGCAACATAGTTACTTCATTTCTCAGGTTTGCTGCACCATGGCTGCAGTATGTGATAAAAGCAGCAAACACTTTTTGTAACTTGGCTATGAAGCTGCTTACTCTTTTTTCTCTTGTAAAAAGTTGGAATCAAGGGACTACTTCCCAAAGCGCTGGAGGCCATAAGTCTGGGAAACAGGATTAGATTCTGTTTCAGCCTACATGAGGAGACAGAAAACAGCAAGCAGGGCCAACATATTTAAATATATATTTCTCTATTCTTTTTCCCTAGAATTAGTTATGTTATGTCATGGGTTCATTCATGGATTTCAAATTCCAAACAGCACTTCACAAGGGTAAAGGACTTTGCAAAATGAATGGAACATGACTAACTGTGAGTGGGCTGTAGTGCAAAACAACAGATTAATCAGTAAAAAGAATAATTCCAAACAAGTCTTCCCTCCTTTTCATAATATACAGCTCTTTGAGGTATAATTAAATTTAAGGCATAATTAAAAGTGAAAGAATAAATTTCTTACCAAATGTGGAATAATGATCACAACCTCATACTTTGTTCCAGGTGTGGAGCTCAATAAATGGCTAGAATAGTGTTTTTCCAGAACATAAGACTATTACAGTAAAGATGACTTTTGAATTTATATGTACAAAATGTCATCACATTTATTTATAGGTGAGAAATGTTGTTAGAAACAGCGAATGAAGTTTTGAGTGATTCCTAAAAACCTGTTTTGTGATGTCACAGTGACCTTAACGTTTGAACACACACACACACGCGCACACACACACACACACACACACACACACACACACACACACACACACACACACACACACACACATACACACACACAGCTCTCGCTCACACTCGAGTCCAGGTAGATTATTTCCTTTCATTAGAACAGGATAAATGGGCAAACAAGCCAATAGCATAGAAGTTCTGGCCATAGCTAACACCAGCCTGCAGACATAAATTGAAATTTCAGCCTTAGTACCACAGTCAATGGGTATCTATACACAGTTAAGCAGAAAGGCAGTTAAGAGGCAAGTGAATGATTGTAGTTCAATGTGCCATCTGGAGACACCACCACTATGAGGCAGATAGATGAACAGTGGAAGTGTGAGGGAGGAAGGGGAGAATTAATGTTTCTGGATCCATGAAGCTCCACTCATTTTGAACCAAAGACAATATGTGCTGCAGGCAGACTTTATGTGACATATTGTTCAGACTCAAAAAGATATATCATTGCTGACTAATTAAATTGCTGCAAAGGTCCCATCTCTACACTTACACAGACCTCTATGATCATAATTTTAAAAATAACACTTCCCCATTACTCACTCCAGCAATAACTAACATGTGACAATAAATAGGGTAACCATCAACATACAGTTAGAGCCTTAATTAGCTTAACCCACCAGTTTTGTGCAGTCTTGTAAATCTTTTTAAATTATTTATTGACAATAGTGAAACTATTCCATTTAATGGGGCTTCAGCTTATTTACTCAATGTTAGACTTTAAATTAATCCTTTATTAAGATCACTTAGTTTCTTTTACAGGTTATAGTACCTTTTAGACCTCATGTTGACCATGCAGTAAAACTGACCAGTATATCTAAAGTATTGGTATTTTATTCAATCTAATAGTCACTTCCAACTCTAAATAAAAATGTTTTAAATACTTTAGAGGTTTATTGCTGCCCAGTTTTCACATTTTACTTGAGATTCGATTAATTTTAAGTGAAAATGGTCAGTCAAAATGATATTGACGAAAATTTGAATGCTAAAAAAGCCTACTCTATCTATAAATCCTGACATGTCAGTGAAGGTTCTCAGTCATCCAGGTTGAGGTAAACATGAGCAAAAAAAAAAGAATCAAAAAGACTTCTTAAGGTAAGTTGAAAACATTCAACCTCTCATCCAAGAGGTTTCTCCAGCTCTGATTTTAAATGTAATGAAAAATTAAAATTATGAAAATACTTCCACAGAGAACTCACCACAAACCAAGGCTTTGAACCGGTTCATGGAACGAAAACGAAAACCAGAAACGTTTGGTATTTTGGCAGGAACGAAAACGAAACCGAAAACTTTATATTTTTTAATGTTCTGGAACAGAATCGGAACAAAAAATAATTGTAAACTGGTTAATACCAGGATTCATTGGGCTAAAATTGTGAGGGAGAGGTTCAGGGAGTATGACACATCATTTTCATACATGGATTGGCCACCACAAAGTCCAGACCTTAAACTCAATGAGTGCTGGAGATGGCTTTACATCGTGGTCAGATCCCATCATCATAAATGCAAGATCTTGATGAAAAATATGAAAAAATATCACATCACTGGATGGAAATAACTCTTGTGATATTGCATTAACTCATCAAAACAATATCCCAGTTAATGCATGCTGTAATCAAAGCTAAATGTAGTCCAACAAAATATGAGAGGGTGTGACTTTTTTTTTTTTTTTTGGCCAGGCAGTGTATCTATACTTACAGTTTGCAGTATATAAACTAATTGTTTTGATTGCCAATTTAAAAGTCCTTAAGTTACCATATTTTGCGCACCATTCAACGCATTGTATAAAGAGGCACAGTCTAAATTACTGAGTTTATTTCTGTACTTTAACCGGACACACGGCGCACCTTATTGTTTGGTGCATACTTGTTAACAGAAGCAAAAAGGTGACTGTGGATGAACTCTGTTGTGCTACGTATTTAAGATTAAAAAAATACACGGACATTATTTTTAAATATGCTTTTATTTCTTTATTTTTTAAGAAATCTGTGCTAAATCCTTCGAAGTCCTTATCTTTGGTCTGCACTGAATACAGTGGTGCCTCTACTTACGAATGTCTCTACTTATGAAATTTTCTACTTAACGAAATTTCTCAGCAGGAAAAGATTGCCACTAGTTTCGAAAGAAATTTCGACTTACGAAAGGTAAAAATACAGTATGGGCTTATACTCGCAGCTCCCACAGGTTCCTGAACGCAACATTCTCATAGCTGCTCTGCCATTGGCTATTACCTAGTATCTTCCTGGCATCCCATTAGCTAAGCAGGACCTCTGTGTGGAACTAGATCTGTGTTTATGCAGCGTCCTCGTCATTCGGCCCTCGACCCGTGAGGTGTTCTGATAGTTTTACGTAAATATATTAACTTTTAGAGTATTCACTATGGACCCCAAGAAAGTGATGGAGAAAAGAGGAAAAGAAAAGACGAAGAAAAGAGTTTTTTTGTTCATACAAACAAAGCAAGAGATAATAGAAAAGCATGAAAAAGGGATGCGTTTGGTTGATCTCGCCAAAGAATATGGCCGTAATGCATCTACAATCGCCACGTTACTAAAACAAAAGGAAGTTAAAGGAGTTTAAGGCATCGCGTGGGTGATTGGAGAAGTTCAAAAGGAGGACTGGAATTTACTCTGTTGGCAGACTTGCGGACAGCAGTTAAAAGGTAAACAACAATCTTTGTTATTCTTTGCTTTTTTGTTTAAATGGATAAGGGCATTTGCATGGAAAAAGCGTCTCTACTTAAGAAATTTTCTACTTACGTAATTTCTTCCGGAACCAATTAATTTCGTAAGTAGAGGTACCACTGTATTTATATTTATTGTATTAACCGGTTCAGGAACTATATTTTTTTGTTCTAACCGGTTCAGGAACATCAGCTTATAGGTGGAACGCAAAACCGGAAACGTTATAATTTTGTTTTTGTTCGGAAGGAACCGATTGCCAAAACATTCTGGTTCAAAGCCCTGCCACGAACTCAGGATTATTTAAGCAACACCAGCAAATGAGTGACTTGACTAAGTCGGACTTGTCAGGTATACTCGCATAAACTGCTGCATTAACAAAAATATATAACAAGAAAATGGTGTCAAAATATAAAGCCAAACCTTTAGAGTTTAAAACATTACATTCCAAATATGAGTAGAATTCTCTGATTTAGTATAAGTCAAGAATGAAAAGTGGAAAACAGGAGAAAGTTTTAGGAGGCAGGTTGGTTCTTCTTACCCGCAATCTGAGGTTTGGTCCAGGCCCTGCAATGAGGGACTCTGCTACCACTGCAGGACCTCCTGCCCCAGCCTGTTCCAGCAAACACAGCTGGTTTGTGATGTTGGCCATCTCTTCTTGCAGGCGTGTTGTTTCGAGACCAATTTCCACAATTTTCTCTGCAGCCGATGCAGTTAAGAATGCCTCTTTGAGGTCAACCAAATGAAGGGTCCTCTTCTCTTCCAAATGCACCAATGTGCAGAGCTCGTCAAACTGGTCATTCACGTAGGCCTCTAGCTCATCTGTGGACATCTACCATGTGTAAATGAGGAACATAGAAAGAGAGCATTAGGGAAGTAATGAACTGGGAGAATTTAAGTAGAGGAAGTCCATTAGGTGCCCAGACGGAAAGATATATTAGTCCGCATTGTCAAATGAACCTTAATTTACTACTTCAGTGTAGGTATGAATCATTGAGATGAACACAGAACAGCAAAGCAGAGAAAATGAGAGACATCACACTGGCAAGGCATATGGAATGAACAAAGTCAGACACTTAGGTTCGTTACCTTGACATTTGAATATTATTTTAAGAGGCCCAGTGGTCTCTGTCATGCCGTAGCTAATTAATAGCATGAAGCAGATCCCTTAGAGGCAACTCTGTGCATCCCATCTGTAAACTGAGGCCTGAGACTTTCCTTCTACCACAGCAAACCATCTGTTTAGCTTTCGGGCCAACTGAATTACTCCCTGAAATACCTGTTTTAATTCATTTCCTAGTTTCCCTGATAAGGCTCTCTTTAGCTATGACTCGTTATGCTAAAACACCTCAATAAAGTGATATTCCTCAACATTTGCACCAATGAAAAGGCTCCACACAGAAGCTGTCACCTCAAAATACCTTGTCATGATCTCTGCTCCTGAATATGTTATACTCGTTTCAATCCGTGAACATCAAATGCCCGGCATCTCCACCTCCCCTGAGCAAAACTTTTTTTCTCTTTCTATCTATTTTATCATTTCCTCTCAGCCTTCTTTTCTCCAGTGAAGCAACGAATCATCTGTCTTTACTGAGACTGGCAGAACCACCGTCCCTTGAGGCCGAAAGTCTTATTGTGTATTTGATATTTCTACTCAAGCAACTTGATTCTCCAAATTGGTCATTAAACCAACCACAAGAACTAACAGTTTTAATTTACTTTCTCTGCATGGGTAGACAAAAAAAATTAACATTGTTCAGACATTGAATCACACGAAAAGACTGTTAAAATCTAATTGGACTCAATTTCTCCTTTTGTGTCACCAGGATCAATACCCTCAATGCTTCTCTGATGAATTAGGATCATTAGACTACAACGGTCTTACAGACAATCATACAGCAATGCGTTGCCAGATGCGATGCATTGCCAAAGTGGGCAAAACCAGTTTTTGTAAGGTATAATGTGCCTTTTTTAGAACATGTTTTTGTGCCATCACCACCTTTTTATAGTGAATTTCAGGTGTAGTTTCTAGCTTTCAATGCAAGGCAGTTACAGTTCTGTAACTGAGTAATAAAAAACATGGCAAATTACTTAAAAGGTCAGGTTTGTGTCCAGTTTGATTTCACTGTAAATTACATAATTTTGCACATGTTGCTATGCAAGGGTTTAGACTTCAGAAAGACAGCAATTTACATAAATCATAAATAACAAGACCACCACAGAAGAACACTACACCATAATGAGAATAGATTTACTGAATTTTATCATCTTAAGCATTTTTATATGCCATCAGTCTTACTAATTTCATCACAAAATCTCCAAATCTCCAGGACCTTACAGCCCCCTGCTCTTTAATTAAGTCCCTGCGGCCTCTGTGGCAGATGGGAGTCATGATCCTGTATCAGTGTGCTTTTTGTTTGTGGAACAGGAGCCTACTGCCCTTGGACCTTTCACTCAGTGAGAGAGAAGAACAAAGTATCCGTGCATTATAATATTCATTTGCACTGCTGCAAGCTGTGGCCATGGATGAGGCCTCGGGAGACACCAAAGGAAAGTGCTTAGAAGGGCAGAGTTAGAGTGTGGACAGGGGATAAGAGACAGAGCACAAGCACCAGCAAAGCCAGGACATTATCAAAAGGCAAAAAAAAAAACCGTCTTAAGCTATCTATTGTTATCTGTGAAATTCAGGACAAAAATGATGGACCTAACTGCCTTTGTCAGTTTAAATCCTCTGTATGCATTTTGAACTTAAATCCTGTCCTCCACTGTGTAAATTTAAACAAAAAATGTCAATGTGAACTGTGATTTCATGAATTCATGAACAAAATGTGAAAAGTCTCAAAGGTGGGATCAACATTAGAATTCAGGTCCTGTAACTATTTTGAGATCCAAAACCTTCTCAGGAATTTCTCCATCACTTCATGTGATTACAATAAACCGCTTTTGTAGAGTTAACTTCACACAGTAGTGTACTTGTGTGACTGGATACAGAAAAGGTTGTGCTACTCATTGGTGCTGATAAGAAAGAAAAAAAAAACTGTGGAAAAAAAGTCTCATGGGAAGAAAAATGTCAGTGAAAACAAAAAACAGTTTGGAAAGATATAAGAACACACTGGTATGAAAAAAGTTAATTGCAAAACGTATATCAAATTAGTGTCAGGTTTTAATTTCAATCTCTCTAGCTGCACAAATACTTCATAATATAATGCTGTTGTTTCTGAACAACAGCATTACAACAAATTATTCCAAAAATGACAATATTATGATGTCCATGACTATAATATTTTACAAATTAATAAAACAAAAAAGCAGTGAGGTTTTAGTTGTACAGACCTTTTCATACTACATCCTGAAACTAAAGGGAGGTGATGAAAAAAATGCAGCAAATACATACTTTGAAATGGGTCAGTAACTGAAAATATTTCTATGGAATTTTGATGCGACTGGAGTTCAAACTTAACTTTCTTCAAATGTTCCTACGACTCGAGTAAAGTCAGGCCTGATGCTTATTCAGAAGTCTATTTTGTGTGAGGCCTAAAAAGCATCAATAGAACATTAGGAATAAATGGATTTGAACTGTCCTTGCCCTTGGCAATGGTGGCCCCATTCCAAACGAACGTTGCTCTTCTCCCTCTCTTACAGTATATACACCCTTTTAACTGTTTTAGAAATGACATTTTCTGATGCAGCATCCATTCATCCCTCTATCCCTCCATCCATCCAGAAAGAAAAGGGTGCCGGCTCTTTTTCAAAAATGATACAAGTTTCCATTTTGAGGGGAAGCATGAAGGATAAAAATGAGACGGGGGCCTTTGGTTCTCTAACGAGAGAGTCTCAATACCTAGCAGTTCTTCATCGGTTTTAAGAGACACAATGTCAGCCAAGCTACCTTCTGGGGAATGATACAGAGTAATTCAATTAAAATGCTGTGCTCGGAGATAGAAAGGCAACGACAGTCTTAAAGAGCAATGGGATGGGAGGAGGGGCCAAGAGGAGGGAGGGAAAAACAGGATGAGTCAAAGAAAGGCAAGAAAAACCATGATGAGTAAACCTAACAGCAGTAGCCAAGTCTTTTCATGCCACTCCTTTCTGTTCCTCAGCCCCAGCTCCATAAGACAGCTTTAATGTGTCTGCTGCTCTTGTAGATTTTATGAGGTGAGGAAAATGAATGTTGCTGGTGCACACACTCTCATTTTTGACTGGGCTTCAGCGGCACCACTGCTCCTAGATATCTGCCCACTCTCTGTGTACAGCAGAGAGCTGCTTTACAGGCAGCTTTTTGCCAGGCAGGGTTCCCTAAAAGACACCCTGCCTGGCAAAAAGGGGGTAAATAAAACACGAGTGTGAAGTAAATATGTTGTGGTCTGAAGCCACGACATGCTTTTTTTTTGTCATTTCCAGCTCTCTGGCAATGCAAGCTGATTGGCTGAATGACAGTATGCATCTAGGGCCCTAGTGTTATATTATGCCTCTAGCACTCTGTTATGTATGCAGCCTCATCACTGTTTTTTGCATTATATTTCATTCCCCTGTGGAGAACGAAGATATGAGCTTTGAGAGATTAAAATCCCTACACCTGCGGAAAAGCACATAATTAAGCAGGCTAGACTTAATAAGAAAATACTTAGCAAGGGTTAAATCTTTGCAATCACCCTTTCCATTCTCAGGCAGCTGCTCACATCTCTTCCCTTAAGTCTTTTACCTGGTAATTTCACCTTTAACTTTTGCCTGTCAGTCTCCATCTCTTTTCAGCACCATCTTTCTTTCATCTTTCACACAGTACCTTGCAAGTGAGCAGGTACAGTAAGTGAATTTTGCAAGACAACCTGCACCTCTACAACAGAACTGTACATAACTAAATTTCCTGAGGCCAGCATTGATATTTGAGCATGATAATAAGCATCAACACAGCTAAGGTGTTGCAACTTGCAGGCCTGTCAAATTAAGCATCTGCATTATACCACTGTTATTTGACTGCGGGTCATATCTCTACTGGTGACATTCCTACATACTACTGCTCTCCAGTGGGTTCAGACCTTGTATATGCAAAGCATAAGGCAGAGCAACTGCAGCAGCAATGTTTGAGTACCTGCAGCCACAGCTCATCGTGAGAATCAGGTGTAAATTTCTGATCCTGCTACTCACTGTTAGAGCTCTAACTGTGTGTTGCAGAACATGCCTTCATTTATTTCCACGATGGAAATAAAGCCCCTGTTATCAAGGTTGAATTGTCGTGAACATTTTGTGTGCAGCTTTTGTGTCAGTTGGTATCAAAACAAAGGTGAGTGCATGTAAAAAAAACATTAAGCGCTCTGCTTTTCAGATGCCACCCTGGCGAAGGTCGAACAGAGAGGCTGAAATGAGGGTGTGATTTGTTTTGTGCTTTTCTTGTTGTTCGTTTCTGTATGAAATGTTTTGGGAAAAACAAAACAAAATAAACAAATGTGAAAAATCTGTACACTGTAATGCCTTCAAACATAACAGTGAATGTTGAAGAAAACTTTGTGAATTGCACAGTTGATTCATTATTGAGGATTTAAGGAGTTCTGGGCTGTAACATTTTGAAAGGTGACTTTTGTTTCAGTAGAGCATACTATACTCTACATCCTGCCACTACGTTCCAAATTGAACAGGTTACGTCAACTGTAGTCTGAAAATGACGACTCAGTAAACATACAATGATGCCACCACACTTTGCGTAGAATTATATCTGCAGACACCAAATAAATTAAATATTTGATCTGTGGAAGAGGTGGCAAAATAAAACAGAGATTGGAATGATTGGCTCTCAGGATTAGTACCCAGTGCTTTCATGACATAATCTGTCTCTAATCCCTCTCTATCTCATTCAAGGCTGCAGTGTCTCTATTACTATGGTGTTTAATACTTTAAGTTGTGACTGGCAAATGAGTGGTGGCTCATTTTTTTGTTGTCTGTTGTGGCTCCCATGGTTTTAAACCAAGTTGAATCAAACCCCTAAGGGGGTGGGGTAGGCTCAGCTTGGCTCAGCTGGGCTTTACAGCCTGCAGTGAATGCAGCCAGGCACTAATCTGGGGCTGCACACTGACTCAGAGGCTAGAGGATGCCAGTTTGATGGAAGGGGATTTATAGCAGCTCTGATGAGAATGAGAAGACAGCATAGAGAGACAGTGCAAAGGTGAAGCTGGAGTTAAGTCAGAGAGAGGGTATTATCAACACTGGGAAACAATGAGGAGCTGGGATATTTCACACCTTACTGTGTGACTACAGGACTTATTATAACCAAATCATAGGGGACTGTGGACAGACCAACCACTTTTATCAACATTCATTTTGTCTTATCTAAACAAACTGTGTTTTATAACATATTAACAAGATGATGAAGCTCAGTAAAGGTTCAGTAAAGGAGAAAAACTTGAGTTCTGAAGGTGTACTTTTTTATTTATACAGTATATTTAGTGAGGAAAGCATTTTAAAAGTTTTTACTTTCACACATTTTGAGAGTTAATTTATTTTACTGATCATTAAACTAAATACTAAAAGAGATTCAGGAGCTATCACAGTAACTGGGATTATAAGACCAACTATGAATACCTGATTAGCATGCTAAATTTGATGTCTACTGTATGCATCACAAAAAATAATTGTCTTTGACAACGCAGTTGTTTCTCTATTTTCTGTTGATAATGGTATTTCCTCTTGTATTTTAGACCACAAATCTGGCCGTATACCTAGCGTCTTATCATCAAATTGGAAAAACAAAGTATCACAATCCCAATGGAATAGCTGGAATATAACATTGGAATAAATGGTTTTATTGAATTACGTTTTAGACATGACCAAAGAATAAATTACAATTTCATTGTCTATGAGAAACCAGAACTGGGGATGGTCTGGGACCTGAGTTGAAGGAAAAACCATGGACCAGGAAGAGAAATATAGACTTGCTTTTAAAATATAAAAATGGACCTACAGGGTCTGCGGTGTCAATTTGACAGGCTGACTGAGGCTGCATGGCCCAATTATGGAAGAGATAAGACTTCCCTCATAGGCAGCCCTTGAGTCCATGCGCACAAGCCTTAAAGCAACCAGTATGTATCCTATGACAATGGACTATTCAATTAAAATGAACCAAACAGTGGGCAGATTTGACATTGTACTGTCTTTTCCATTATCATCATCATCTATTTGAACATAAAAAACCCACAAAAGAACTTAAGTAATAGCAGCAAAACTAACCTTCACTCTTTATAAAGCTGTGTGCTTTCTTCGGGAAAGTATGCAGTAAAATATGTTTGATATATTTTCGTACATGAGATTCTTAAAAGAAATTCTTCAGCTAATTTGATCAAACACATTAAGAAGACATAATTAAAACCAATGTAAGATGTAGAAAACATACCGACACTCCTTCCAAGGAGGTCAAATGCATTCTTACTGCTGCAGAGAAATTCTAATTTCATTTGATAAGGGCTGGTTGGAGCTCATTACTTAATGAGAAAAGATGAGTGCAAATCATCTGGGATACATTTACATTTTCTTTAAAAAATATTGTCTTTATTGTATAACTTGTGTTCAGACTAGACTCTTTGTTCTGCATGCATGAGCTCCACTCACATCAGGGTTGGTCCATTTGGTCTTGATCTTCTCAGCCATCTCTTGTGTACAGCCCAGCAGATCATAACCCTGCTTGTTCTACAGTTGGAGTATACAAACAAACAGTTAAAAAAGGCTATGATGCTAATTAAAAACAGCGTAACCAGAGAGATGCTTTCCATGTGACTCACAATATATTAGAGAGATCTTGAACTAATTAGTCTTCACATATTGTGCTATTAAATCCAATTATTTAGAAGCAAATGGAGTACAAATAAAAACACATACAAAAGCTTTGGCATGATGTGTTTACAATAGATATTGATCAATGGTAGATTTTCACTGGTCAATACAATACTGAATGTATGCAACGTAGAAAAATCTAAAAAATCTATTTATCACAATTTACAGTCTTTGACTATATTGGAAGCTTGATAATTATTGAACTAAATATCACTCAAAGCAATAAATGTCTATCAAAATATATATTAAAAAAGTAATAGTAACTCTAGTTCCAAAACAGCCAGGTGAAGTCCAACATCAGCAACATGGAACAAACTTGACAGATATAAAGTTTAAACAATGAATGTGCAGAACAATGTACAGTGATGGTAAATCACATCATTACTCTTAGAGATAAAGCATTCTTTCACATGCATATACTAATGCAGATAGCAGAATAGAAGCTAGTTAAATTTAGAGTAAATAATGTCGCCTTAGGATGTGTGTGTGTGTGTGTGTGTGTGTGTGTGTGTGTGTGTGTGTGTGTGTGTGTGTGTGTGTGTGTGTGTGTGTGTGTGTGTGTGTGTGTGTGTGTGACTCTCTTTGTCTCTCATCAATCCATATATGGTCCTGATGTAACAGTAAGCAAATTAAATGTGCTGCTCTACTTTCTTTTTAAGATGTACAGCCACGGGGAAGAGGACTAAACTCTTAGCCTGTAAATTACAGCCAGCATTTCATGAGAGTAATTACCACTGTAGCTAAATGCACCAGTGTTGTGTGATGATTTTCAAATGAGGCTCCTGATAAAATTTCCTTATTGGTTTATTTTGTATTCACACAAAAAAGCATTGACTGTGCAAAATTCTACAACTAGGGACTGATTCTTGACAATCATGTTAATTGGTCCACTGTGCATAAACACAGAATATGGTGAGCGTAATGATCATGCGTGTTCCCACAATCCAATGCTATACTAACCTGGAACACTGGATCAACTGCAAGGCTGCACTGGAGGACTGGTGAGTCTCTAGAGCATGGCCCGCGGGTGTTTTGCACGCACCAAAATTACATTCCCCACAAAGCAACGATAGCGAAAATCACGGCAGTGTAGCAAGCGGGCTTTGGGTTTCAATGATTATCAGTAGGGTGGCACGGTGGCGCAGTGGGTAGGGCTGTGACCGCAAAGCAAGGCAGTTTTGGGTTCTCGTCCCGCTCCGTGCAGAGTTTGCATGTCCTCACCGAGTCTGCGTTGGTTCTCTCCGGGTTCTCCGGCTTCCTCCCACCCCCAAAACATGCGCTTCAGGTTAATTGACCGGTCCCAAATTGACTGTAGGAATGAGTGTGTACATGGTTGTCTGTGTCTCTGTGGTGCACTGGGCCGGAGTTTCCCCCGCCTCATGCCCTAAGCCAGCTGGGATAGGCTCCAGCTTCCCGTGACCCGTGACAGTGGATGAAGGGATCATGACAATGGATGGATGTTTAACAGCAGCCAGAGCGGAGGTTGAATTTAGCCACTCCCCTCCTCAAAACTGGTTTACAGGAAGGTGGACGCTGAGAGCAGGGGGTTTCAAGCCAGGTGGGAGTCAGAATTTATGTTCAGAGAGGTAAAAGGTAAAACTGTGTATGTTCTGTTAAGTTTGCACGTTTCATCCTCGACTTAATGCCCCAGCTGTGTATCCAAACTGCTCGGATGCTCTATGTTTCATAACACAGACCCGTGTGAACAGTTGTTCACTCTGATGAAGCTGAACAAAACATCGCACAGGAGCCATCTGACTGATAAACACCATCACTCCATCCTGAGGATTTTTTCAGCTCAGAGCCTGATCCCTAAAGTGAACCCTGACCCTGGATATTCATGAACTTGTACGAAAGATGAGACACAATCAAATATCAGGGTCAGCCTCAGACAAGTGAGCATCACAGAGTATTTTAAGTTTTAAACTCAGTTAAATTTTTGCATTTGTTTCTACAAGACATAATGTCTCTTTGAAGGAAAAGATTTTTGTATTTTATTTATTCATATTTATTTCAGTTGAATGGACTCAGGGAAAATTGCAGATAAGAGCCATGAGAAAGGATACAACTGATTTTTTTTATTTTACTATTTCAAAGCAGTGATTGGTAGGATCGTAGAGCAGCACAATAATTTTTTGTGCGTTTTTTAATTTTTTTGCACATAATGCGTTATTATTGTGTATGCACGATACTATTATTGTTCATGCAATAATGCATTCACAATAACGTATTATCAGTTTATAATTTATGCAATTTCATTATAAATCTATCTTGATATAAAGGAACATATTTTGTTTTTGAAGGACACTTACGTTTTTGCTGTTTGCCTGTTGAAAAGGTTTCCCCTTGAAGTTACTGACAGAGCCATAACAAAATATTAATTTATTTATTTAATCATTAAATAATATACAGTGTGTTAGCTCTTCGTTCAAGAGGATATGTTCATTTAAATATGTTTTCATAAACATGGAACAAGTCCAGCCCTCGGCTTATAGCAAATTTGTTTTTTTGACCCTCTGTGTATTTGACTTTGACACCACTGCTCTTGAGCAATTAAGTCTACTTTAGAAAAGCCATTTGGGAAACCAGGAAAGGTGAAGCCACATGCGGAGCCAGGCTGAATGAATGTGGGGATTAATATTAATCCCCACATAATTTAAATAAAATAGTTTTATTTTAATTATTTATGAGGCTATGTTATTAAATCAATTTATTAATGAGGTCATGTGGGTGGTCACAAGACATTTTAATGTTTAAAATATTAAAAAGAGCTCTTAAAGAGCCCGGGTGCACAGGCCATACAGCTACTGGCATAAGCTCTGAATACATTTCTATACACATGACAGAGGTTCAGATGTTGTGGAATGCACCACTATGATTAAGTATAGTAAAGGGGATACAGATCACACATCGCTGCTTTACTTTATATATGTCTATAAGCCATGTTTGAGTGTATGACTCACCTTCTGCCACAGGTAGGCCTCATGCAAGGTGATGATCTCATGCTTGCGGTGCTCACCCTGCACGGCACAAACCACACAAATGATCTTTTCATCTGTTTTACAGTAGAGGGAGCCTTCCTGTCCATGTCCCTTGCAACGTAGTCTCTCCACTGTTACAGTGTCTCTCTTCCTAGTCTCTTTAGCAGCCATGGTCTCCTGCTCAGCTTCTGAAGCTCCAGCTCTATCACCCTGCTCAGTATCTAGCTGCAGGACATTCTGCAGTCCTTTCCTTTTCCCAAAATCATCACCCGGATAAGCATCAGCCACTGCCAAATCATTTGTTGCCGCACCAGCCTCATCGTCAGCTCCTCTCAACTCTCTGTCGGTGCCAAGTAAGCTTGGTTGTGTCACATCATGGTTATAAAGCATGAGCCGGTGATTTGTTCTGCTGGTATGCCTGTCAGCATGGACAGAGCAGAAGGCAAAGCTACAGGTGTAGCACACTTGAGTGGCTGGTTCAGCCTCATCTGGCTCGCATGCATCACATGACCCATCCATCTGTGGCAACTCCTCAGTTCCATCTTGGGACTCCCTTTTGTGGTCCATGATGAATGATTATTAATGCGGAGCAAAAAGAGCAGCAGGTCTTGTAGGAGACACATAGAGGACAGGTTATTATTAGCTCTGACCTTCTGTTAACAGTCCTTAAATTTGCACAGGGGAAAGTCCAAGATCCTCCGGACTAATCCCCTCTGATATAATATTCCCACAACAGATGGTGTATGGGGGTGACTGCAGACCTCAAGTTCATGGCAATGTAGAGACACAAGCTACACAAAAATGCGTGATTTTGCAAGGACAATAAAATCAGCAGTTACTAAACTGACTATGTGCAAACACGCTCACTTTGTTTACTGACTCTGAGAGAAAAAGTGCTGACTGAACAAAACACCCACACTAACTACCAGTACTCCCACCTCCCTCTGTGTCTTTGGGCCCTGACCTTTATAGGAGCTATTCGCCCCCCCCCCCCCCCCCCCCCCCAACGGGAAGAAAAGACAGCCCACAAGCCGTTCTCTTTTTCCCCGGAGCCTTTCTCTCATGTGCTTGTGTACTTTTCCACTGCTGAAAACAACACCGGATAGAAAAACTGCTGTGGAGCACATTCCCTTCCCTTTTCTGCCAGCTTTTACTCTTTCACAAGTTCTCTCACTCATCTCTTCCCTTTATCCTAGCGGGCTTACCAGTTAGCAGCTCCCTACAGTCTCCTTATGGGTCTCCTTGCGCTGCGGCTCGTTTGAGCTAATGCGGAGTCAGTGCGTGAGTTAGCCACACTGCTAACTTCCTTAGCACTTCCACTGTGTGTTCTATTTTACCTTACGACAGAAGATGGGCTCGTGACGTGTTTACTTCCGTGTTTTCGTCAGGTGTCGTCCGTTTTTTCTACTTCCTGTTTGTGGTCTAGTGCGCGTGAACGTCAGAGACGAACAGAGGGGGGAGAGACAGACCCGTCTGACGAGCAGCGACCGGAAGCACGTGGGCAGAATAATCACAGTTACAACCGCCCCCACCTCCACGTGTTAATTAATTAATTTTAAGCTAGCAGGTGTTTGATGAAGTTGGTTTCAGCAGAATAAAAAATATTTGAAAACAACCAAGAACATCTTCTTTATTATTTCTTTATTTTTTTCCAGAGGTGGACAAAGACCGGTGCATCCTTTTTCCGTCTTCATTTTATCGATATTATGATAATATGCTTTTAATGTAGCCGCAAGAGGGCACAAGCCAGTGTCTTATTGTGCCGGTCCCAAGCCCGGATAAATACAGAGGGTTGCGTCAGGAAGGGCATCCGGCGTAAAACTTTTGCCAAATCAAAGATGCGAATCAAACATATGACTTCCATACCGGATCGGTCGAGGCCCGGGTTAACAACGACCGCCATCGGCGCTGTTGACCTACAGGGCGCCGGTGGAAATTGGATTACTGTTGGTCGAAGAAGGAGAGGAGGAAAGTGCGTTCGCACGAAGAAAGAGAAGAGGAGCGCCAAGAGTATAGGACTAAGAGTAGGGACGTTGAATGTTGGAACTATGACAGGAAAAGGTAGAGAGTTGGTCGACATGATGCAGAGGAGGAAGGTAGACATACTGTGTGTCCAGGAGACCAGGTGGAAAGGTAGCAAGGCTAGAAGTTTAGGAGCAGGGTTCAAGTTGTTCTATCATGGTGTAGATAGAAAGAGAAATGGAGTAGGAGTTATCTTGAAGGAGGAGTTTGTTAGGAATGTCCTGGAGGTAAAAAGAGTGTCGGATAGAGTGATGAGTCTGAAGCTAGAAATAGAAGGTGTGATGTTCAATGTTGTTAGTGGGTATGCTCCACAGGTAGGATGTGAGCTGGAGGAGAAGGAGAAATTCTGGTTGGACTTTGATGAAGTGATGCAGAGCATACCTAGAAGTGAGAGAGTTGTCATCGGTGCAGACTTCAATGGACATGTTGGTGCAGGTAACAGAGGTGATGAGGAAGTGATGGGCAGGTTTGGTATCCAGGAGAGGAACGCAGAAGGACAGATGGTAGTTGACTTTGCAAAAAGGATGGAAATGGCTGTAGTGAATACTTTCTTCCAGAAGAGGCAGGAACATAGGGTGACCTATAAGAGTGGTGGTAGGAGCACACAGGTAGACTACATCTTGTGTAGACGATGTAACCTGAAGGAGATCAGTGACTGCAAAGTAGTGGTAGGCGAGAGTGTAGCCAAACAGCATAGAATGGTGGTGTGTAGGATGACTCTGGTGGTGAGGAAGATGAAGAGGACAAAGACAGAGCAGAGGACGAAATGGTGGAAGCTAAAAAAGGAAGAGTGTTGCATGACCTTTAGGAAGGAGTTAAGACAGGCTCTGGGTGGTCAGGAGGTGCTTCCAGATGACTGGACAACTACAGCTAATGTGATCAGGGAGACAGGTAGGAGAGTATTTGGTGTGTCGTCTGGAAAGAAAGTAGATAAGGAGACTTGGTGGTGGAATGAGGAGGTACAGGAGTGTATACAAAGAAAGAGGTTAGCTAAGAAGAAGTGGGACACTGAGAGGACTGAGGAGAGTAGACAGGAGTACAGGGAGATACAGCGTAAGGTGAAGGTAGAGGTAGCAAAGGCCAAACAAGAAGCTTATGATGACTTGTATGCTAGGTTGGACAGTAAGGAGGGAGAGACTGATCTATACAGGCTGGCAAGACAGAGAGATAGAGATGGGAAGGATGTGCAGCAGGTTAGGGTGATTAAGGATAGGGATGGAAGTCTATTGACAGGTGCCAGCAGTGTGATGGGAAGATGGAAAGAGTACTTTGAGGAGTTGATGAACGTGGAAAATGAGAGAGAACAAAGACTAGAAGAGGTGACTGTTGTGGACCAGGATGTAGCAAAGATTAGCCAGGATGAAGTGAGGAGAGCACTGAAGAGGATGAAGAGTGGAAAGGCAGTCGGTCCTGATGATATACCTGTAGAGGTTTGGAAGTGTCTAGGAGAGGTGGCAGTAGAGTTTCTGACTGGGTTGTTCAACAGGATCTTAGATAGTGAGAAGATGCCTGAGGAGTGGAGGAGAAGTGTGCTGGTGCCCATTTTTAAGAACAAGGGAGATGTGCAGAGTTGTGGCAACTACAGAGGAATAAAGCTGATGAGCCATACAATGAAGTTATGGGAAAGAGTAGTGGAAGCTAGACTAAGGGCAGAAGTGAACATTTGTGAGCAGCAGTATGGTTTCATGCCAAAAATGAGTACTACAGATGCAGTATTTGCTTTGAGGATGTTGATAGAGAAGTACAGAGAAGGCCAGACGGAGCTGCATTGTGTTTTTGTAGATCTGGAGAAAGCTTATGACAGGGTGCCCAGAGAGGAACTGTGGTATTGTATGAGGAAGTCTGGAGTGTCAGAGAAGTATGTTAGAACGGTGCAGGACATGTATGAGGACTGTAAGACAGTGGTGAGGTGTGCTGTAGGTGTGACAGAGGAGTTCAAGGTGGAGGTGGGACTGCATCAGGGATCAGCTCTGAGCCCCTTCTTGTTCGCTATGGTGATGGACAGGCTGACAGACGAGGTTAGACAGGAATCTCCATGGACTATGATGTTTGCAGATGACATTGTGATCTGCAGTGAGAGTAGGGAAGAGGTGGAGGAGAAGCTAGAGAGGTGGAGGTTTGTCCTGGAAAGGAGAGGGATGAAGGTTAGCCGCAGTAAGACCGAGTACATGTGTGTGAATGAGAGGGACCCAAGTGGAAGAGTGAGGTTACAGGGAGAAGAGATCAAGAAGGTGGAGGATTTTAAGTACTTGGGGTCAACAGTCCAGAGCAATGGAGAGTGGGGAAAAGAGGTGAAGAAGCGTGTCCAGGCAGGATGGAATGGGTGGAGAAAAGTGTCAGGTGTGATGTGTGATAGAAGAATTTCAGCTAAAATGAAAGGAAAGGTGTACAAAACTGTGGTGAGACCAGCGATGTTGTTTGGTCTAGAGACAGTGTCACTGAGGAAAAGACAGGAGGCAGAGCTGGAGGTAGCAGAGATGAAGATGCTGAGGTTCTCTCTGGGAGTGACCAGGAAGGATAGGATCAGGAATGAGTACATCAGAGGGACAGCACATGTTAGAGGTTTTGGAGATAAAGTCAGAGAGGCCAGACTGAGATGGTTTGGACATGTCCAGAGGAGAGATAGTGAATATATTGGTAGAAGGATGCTGAGTTTTGAACTGCCAGGCAGGAGGCCTAGAGGAAGACCAAAGAGGAGGTTTATGGATGTAGTGAAAGAGGACATGAAGGTAGTTGGTGTGAGAGAAGAGGATGCAAAGGACAGGGTTAGATGGAGGCGGTTGATTCGCTGTGGCGACCCCTGAAGGGAAAAGCCAAAAGGAAAAGAAGAAGATGATAATATGCTTTTGCTGAAGCATACTGCACACGAAAGATTTCCAAAATGAAGCAGTACCACCACCATTCTACATACAAACTGTTGACTCCTTATGAACGCTGTAAGCTATCTCCTAAATAATGTTGCAAGCATACTGCTGCACATGCATTTTAGGAGCTTATCTTATGTAAAATCTGCATTACTTTGGATTTGTGGATTGGGCTGAAAATCCTTTTGCACATTATTATCAATTTTAATGAATCCATAGCCAAATAGAGCGGCTTGTGAAACTGAAATGTGAGATTAATCTCTACTAAAATGGATGTAGTGATGCCCCTGTGGTCAAGTCTGCACATGATTTACCTATTTGCTCTGATGATTAGAGGATGATTGTTATTCATTTCAAAACCTCTGCAGTGTTGTTTGAGGGATCTGTAGAGATTTCCTCAAGTCATTAATAACTTCCCTTATCAACAGTATTCCCTTCAGTAAGCATTTGTTCTTTCTTGCTTTATTAGTGATTAGCTTATCTCGCTTTCCATTAAACAAATAAATATGGTTTAAACTGAAAAAAAAAAACGCATTCCACTTCATATTTTTTCTTTTTCTGTAATGAATCTAAAAACAGTGGTACGTGTACTTACAAAATTAATTGGTTCCGGAAGAAAATATGTAAGTAGAAAATTTCATAAGTAGAGACATTCATAAGTAGAGGTACCACTGTACAATGAACAACCCATCCATCCATATTCCTGTAGATGCAATGACAATGCTCGTCTTGTCTACAGGCATTTCTTGTTCTTTCCAAGTCACAGGTGTTGCTAGAGCCCATAACAGCTGAATATGGGTGAGAGGCGGAGTACACCCCGGACGCGTTCCACAAAGAGGCTGCCCACCACTGTTACCTCCTTCTGCATGCCTACAGACCCCCCTGTGTGTGTGTACGTGTGCTACAGGGACCTGTACAAACTAACATGTATACATTCATTTGCAGTATTTACTACCTAGAGTGTGCTCTTAATTTCCCTTCGGGGATCAGACCAGTATATAAAATAAAAATTAAAAAAAAATTAAAACTTTACACAGAAAGGACTTGAACCCGGAAGCTTTGCGCTGTAAGGTAACAGTGCTACCGTGCCTCCCTCCAATGACAAATAATATTGAAAATTAAAAAGATAAAGCAGATAAAGCAGTAAAATAAGATAATCTTTTATCCGTTCCACAGTGGGAAAATTTTCAAATAGGTTATTGTAAATAAACAGTAGAATAAAGAAAACTCATAACATTACTTGTTTTAGTAATTTTTACTTGTTTTTTATGGACATGATTATGTCTTGTAATAAGACAGATCAAACAAACTTGATCTTAATCTGCATCTCTTTTCTGGTTTAGGAATCTTTCCTGCAGAAGAGGTGGCAGATGTTGCTGGGAAAGGACTGGGATTTGCTAACACTGCTGCCCCTGTACCCTGGATAAGACCCCAAATTTCTACTGAAGCTTGTTTTGAGAGTTTTTAAGGCAACTTGAGGATTTCACAAAATGCACAATGTATGAAAATGTAATTTGTTCAAATGCAGTGATTTATGTTTTAGTTGTAATCATCATTGCAAAAGTCAAAATACAAGTATCATCTGGGGGTTGGGGGTTGGATGAAACGAAACTGTAGTACTTTTCTTGAGGGGAAAGCAGGTAAAAGCATTCTGCTTATATCACAAAACACAACCCCATTTCCCAGTGAGGGCATGAATAAGTTGATAAGCAGTTATAGCAACATGAATTATGAATCACAAGGCCAAATGTAGATGTATCCATTATCATAGTACAGAAAATATGCTAGATCAGATAAAGATATGTTAACATATTAGCATTTTTAATACTGGGTTTTAATAGGGTGTGTGTTGAATATGATGTCCTTTTTCCTCTTCTGTGAATGTTCTTACCCTCAATAAACAACAGTAAGACAATGGGATGCAATTGGAGAACTGCAGAGAAACAAAGCGGGATGAGGAAAAAGCTGCTGTCTGTAGAGAGAGATCTAAAGAGGCTATTGAGCTGATCTTCACACAAGTAGTATTGGCAAATCATTGTTTTCTGTTACTCTACTGTTGATTTGAATGGCACCCCATAAATAACATTGAATCACATTTCAAGTAAGCTTTTAGCATCTGCTCAATTGGGTGATGCTTTTTTGGAGTTATATTATAAATAGCTGTTATGTTAAGATTGTCACAAATAAAGATGTATTGTTAGATTGTCACCACAATAAAAAACAATGAAAATATATGTATCTACTTGGCTAAAATCAAACTTAACCTCACATAAGATTCACTTAAATCAAAATAGTGTATCATTGAAAACTGTAAATTTCCAAGGTGATTTAACCACTGTTGTCTCTCTTGAAACTGAAAGCACTAATAGTAAATATAATATAATATAATATAATATAATATAATATAATATAATATAATATAATATAACATAATATAATATAATATAATATAATATAATATAACATAATATAATATAATATAATATAATATAATATAATATAATATAATATAATATAATATAAAAGCACATTAGGCTACTCAAAGGAACTGTTTTTTTACTCTCTTTTCTACTCAGGGATTGCAGTGACAATCTGACAATCAAAAGAAGGTAAATATGTTTACCTAAATTGTGCTTCTACAGTTCAGAAAAGCCCTTGTATTTAATTTGACAAAAACGAAACAAAGAAAAGTGATTCAGAACATTGTGGCAGATAGAAAAACACTTTGCTAATGTTAACAGTTCTTGCATTGTTTTATTGGTATGAGGTCAGCAGTTGGTTTCAATATAAAATGTCCTTCAGTACATCGTGAGTTACCATCCCCACCCTTTCCTGTCCCTGTCATTCTTTGATAAGTCATGTTGTCTCCCAGCACCTTACCTGATCAATGTCTAATAATGTTAGCAGTGTATAATATCTTGAAAATCAAAAACCTAGTTAAGCCTGAAGTTTAGCACTAGTCACTAACTGATGGTGGGCACATGTATGTTAGTTTTACTTTGGAAAGGGGAACAAGTGAGGCTGTGTTATGAACTATCATAAAATGCTCTCTAAAAACACAGAGTAATTAAAAATGGCCATTGATTAAACATCATTAAGTCTCCAAGAATGTACCTTGCTGTTCTCCTGCACTCAACTAAAAAAACATTTTGTTCTGTAACAAAAACACAAACACTCACTGCTGTTTCACATTACATTAATCGTGTGATTTGAAGTTTAGACTTACAAGTGTGCAGTTTCATACGTGAGACTGACTGCTGTTGTGGGACTGTTGAGATTTTGGATGAATTATTAGGATGTCAAAACCCTTCATTGAACACAATCTTCGGACTTCATTAAACACAATCAGTCTTAAACATCTATTAAACTTAACAATGATAGAAAATCTCTTTTTTCCACTGAAACAGCATCAGTATTCATTTTTGGGGCTGCAGCTTTCCATCTGTCTTTTCATCAATAAATCTTAGGCAGTGAATGCCTCATGTCTCTTTTGCTAAGATTCTAGTTTGGACCAAAAATTAGCAGAAAAATTAATTGAAAGTCTTATCGGTTTGACTATGCTGTTTTGTGCACTCTCCCCACTTTTTACAGACCAAGAGTTTTATAGATTGAAAAAACTAAGGAAAAAAGTAAAAGACATGATTGTAGAAGACATGATTGTGGAGAACGGATAATTGCTTTTTTTCTTAATTTTGTCTGTTTTTTTAGTCCAAGACTGACAGAACGGAGCGCACTTCCAGATGCCATCAGCCAATAGAATGTGCGTACGGTATCACATGACTCCCTACCAAAAATCCGCAATGAGGTGGGGTTGCGAATGTTAATGCACGAGGGCACACTATATATATACAGTATATATACACACACACACACACACACACACACACACATACACACACACGTATATATGTATATATATTATATATGTTATATACTATATATGTATATGCACACACACACAAACACACACGTACTTTTTTTACATGATGATGATATTGAAATCATCGTCATTGAAAATGAAAAATGGATTAGACATAAAAGTTGGCTGCATTATTTTAAATGCCTCAGTTCCAACTGACAATACTGACAGCTGTGAGTGGTGACTTTGTGTTTTGGGACTATATGTTCTTGTGAACAGATATTACAGGAAAGCCATGAAGAATTATATTCAAATTTAACTTTAAATAAATCTCATAGAATTCAAGTACACAGGTCAAAGTCACTCTGACCTCACAAATAATCATTTTGGCTAAAAATATTCATAGACTAATTGTGATAACAATTCACACAAGCCAAAAAGAATAAATAATAAACGAAAGGTCAGCTCCACTGTGAAATAATGTTCTGCAAAAACAATTTTCTGGTTATGAGACCAATTTCACGTTGTGATCAATCTGTGTAATTACAGAGTCATCTGATACTCACTGGCCCACATATTCTTTCTGATTTGATCATATAGTAAAAGGAACATCTAAAATGGCACATTCATTTTCTGGATGTCACAATGCCCGTGAAATGATTTCTTTCTATCTCATCCTGTGATCCATTCAGTTAACTATCATTTGGAAAGTTTGAAATCGCTGAATGATGAAATTATGTTATCCCCATTCAAGTTAGTGAAGGAGATAATCAGCTGGTCAGCCACTAGAAATCACTTGCCCAAACCCGTGGAAGCCACTCAAGTGATACATTTGTACCTGGGAAATGGACTGTTTTTGTTTAATACACCTTGGAGTGTGGCCCCATGTTAGATACCACATGCAATTTTTCCCTTAACAGTAACTTTGTAACGTCTGCAGCTCATAACTATTGTTTATATTGTGTATCCCTCTGTGACCCTGCGTCTGAGCTGCTGGCACTGCAATTCTCGACCCTACCTCGTCAGTGCCAGGTGTGGTGTCTCTGGGACTCTTGGCCACGCCCCGTCTCCATGCCCATCTCCTGATTGGTGTGCCGTCTTCCTGACAGGCCCAAGCCCCGCCTCGTCACCTGGCCTGGACTTTAAAAGCTCCGCAAGCCAGTCAGTCAGGGCGACTATGACTGTGGCAGCACGCCATTGAGCCTGTCGAACTGTAACCTTGTGTATTTTGAATTGGTGTCTACCCCTTTGTTAAGAACTGTTAGAGTTTTGTGTTCCATTTGAATATTTTAGTTAGTGAAGTTTAGGAAGTTTGTGAGTCCTCTGTTCATTGCAGCCTTTGTTATCTTTGAACCGCGCTCATTTGGCCTCGATCCTTAGTTTAACCTTTGTATCTTCTAGAGAGTCCTTTGTTCATTGTATTTTTGGTCTTTGAACAGCGCCCATTGGCCTTACTTAGTTTGTTAAAAGAAATACCTTAGTTAAACACTTGTATTCAGAGCGAGAATTTGAATAAATGTTTTATGTTCACCCTTTTAAAATCTGGGTTGAATTATGTTATTTCCCCAGTCCTCTAGCTGGGTCGTAACACAGGACTTAGGAGCAGTAAAGCAGTGTGCAGTGCCACAGTCCCATTAGGACTGCTACAAATTTGGTGACACTCGTCTTATTTGGGCCCTACTGTGATTGTGCAGATCTTCTGTGCTTCTGGGATAAAGATAAGTGTGGATTTTTAAAAAACATTTTTTTGCTCTATTACAGTAAAATCCACATTTGAAATATTCTAATTCACCACGCCATGGGATTTACTGATTATGGGCTTCAGCCGATTGCCAGTGTATTATCTGATAATAGATTCTAAATGAACCCAGGGTTCTTCTCACTGGGAAGCAATAAACTAAAGGCATAAATGTTAATCTACATATAACGTCCATTTTAAATACACTTAACAATGTAATGTTCTTATATACAGTATAACATGAGACAGAAATTGCTGTAAATTGAATCTCACTGTTTGCTGAGGGCACACAACTATAGGCTGATAACTGTAATTTCCCCCCTAGATCTTCATGGACAACATTCTCCTGTGCAATTGAGCATCGAGTAAACAAAGACATGAGGTGGGACCAAACACACAAAACAGATGAACCAGTAAATCCATTATCTCTGCCTTAGCATACTATATTCCCTCACACCCCCCAATCCCTGCCTATCCCCATTTGATCTTTTACACACACTCTGTAACCACAGTAACTGCCTCCTGCTGCCGTGTGCTGTGCAGTGATGTGCAACCAGTAGTTTCCTGTGCGGTTCACAGTCCACCTTTGCTCAGATCTGCAGAAATACGGTGTCAGGGGATGATAGTAATAGTGTTTGGAATCAAACATCAAGCCCAGCTAATATGATGACTTTCAATTCTCACTGCACAGTTCAATGTGTGGAAGCAATTAAGCTCAGTCTTGTATTCCTGAGGCAAATTAATCTGTATCATACCTCAATACTCCTTTGATACATTGGTTGTACATGAGAGAGAATTGCTGGTTTTGATGTATTGCTTTCTAAAATTTGTTTTGAAATATGCATAAGCTTGAGCAAGTTAAGGGTGGAAAGAGTTAGGTGACAACGCCCGCCAATGTGACTTGGTATCAGAAATAAATTAATGCTTCAGAAGTCATCATAGTCAAAACAAGACAGTGAATCAGCGGATAACATTCTGTTCATTGACTATATTAATATGTTATATTAATATTAATATAACATCTTGCCTCCATATGTGGTAGAACACCTACAGTGGGTGGTGGGTACACATAGTTCATTTTCTCTTGGAGACTAAAATGCACCAAGCTAATACTGATCAGTTGAATCTTAACGTATCTGTGACTGGGCCAGATCAATTCTATTTGAATTCTACGTCCATGTCCCTGTTAATTTCAGATGTTACAAAAAAAAAAAAAACAGGTTTGTATTTATTCTGAATGTTTTCATTTGCTATAATTCTTGGGTAGAGTGCGATTTCTAGTTTTACACTATTTTGTGACTTTGTTGAGATCATAAATGCAAACTTTCTTTGATGCAGTTTTTTTTTTTTTAATTGTTTCATCAATGCATTTTAATGCATGATGAAATTGTTTTCCCATTTTAAAAGCTCTACAGTTTACGGGCAATTCCTGTGAATTTTTAAAAAAAATGTTTCTGTTCCATTGAGAGTTACATGAACTGGTCACCTCAGATTGTCTGTAGGTTTGAGTGTAAGTGTGCATGTTTGTTTGCTTTTGTGTGGTCCTGCATTTAGCTGGCATCTTGTCTGGGGTGTACCCTGCCTCTTGCTCATAGCAAGCTGAGATGAGCTCCAGCAGACCTGTAACCCTTAAGGCAGATTAACAGTTATAGTCCAAATGATTGCGATATTCTGGTCTACAAGAAAATAGATGGATAGATGGATATTTTTGTGAAGTCTAAAAAAGAAAACAGCTTCAAGCGTTAGGATCATTTTACAACTGAAATTTGATTCAACCTTCATGTATCTTGGAGATGGATTGTCTCTGTTTATTCCTGATCGTCCAACAAGGAAGATCTGGGTAAAGTTTGTTGAGGTGAATTCCATTTGCAAAAGTGGCTGTCCTTCAAACTGGATCTTTTCCCAAATGGCAGAGACAATAAGAAAAAATGTATTAGTGCAATGCCACACATAGCATGAAAAGCTTTTGTAGTGTCATGTCTCATCTTTGTTTAGTTGGTAACTAAATATAATAAACTTGTCACATGTTCCGGGATAGAATGTCAAATTTGTCTGTATTTATATGTCTAGTTTGTTTGATACGCTGTTCCTGAACGTAGCTCCGCTCTAATCTGATTTACATCTGTTGGACATAGATTGACAATCTCTTCTTTCTGAATCAAACACAATCAGGGTTTGTCTGAGGTTGTCATTACTCAAGATATGCTCCTATCCTCAGACACCTGTGTTTGTCAGAAGCAAGCAAGTTTGTACCTGCTCATCCTTTACATGTTAACTAAGTCACCAGCAACCCAAACTGCATCAGAAAATATCCCTCCTACAAAAAAACTCAAGCAAGTTCTCGCACAATGCTAGAGATTAATGGCCTCTTTCAACCGTCATGCATGCTTAGCCACAGCTGGACTTCTGTCTGCAGTGACATCATTTCTGAGGGCACTGTTGGCACGATGCAACAATGACATTCAGTGTTTTCCTCTGCGGTCCCTCTCAGCAGACTCCTAAACGTGGGCCCTGTGTCACAATGCTCCTCTATACCCCCTGACGTATGGCATCCTGGCAGTGATCTGGACTTGGAAAATTCTCAGGATGAATAGCTCTGCCAAAAGCATTCAAACCTCAAAATCCCAGAATGGCTTCCTCTGTGGCTCACGCTTGATAGTTTGAGGCTCGGCTTACCACACAGTAAACCAAAGACAGCTCAAAGGTGAGTGTGTTTAGTGAGATGGGCAAAAAGTTTGAGAAAAAGAAAGAGGCACCTTTAGTTAAAAAAAACGTCTGTTTCAGTTGGGCAAGTATTCCAAAACCAATCAGGCTTTCAAAATTTTGAGTGTGCCACTGGCAGTTGAAGGATTTACACACACTTCTTATTTGAAAATGAACTAGGAACACATTTTCCACAGAAATCTGACAGCCTGTCTTCAAAGAAAAACTTTTCACAACACAAACTCTCTTTTTATCATTTCATGCTGACCTCCAAGGTCATTTAATTTCAATCACAGCCTAGCATAAATGCTGAGTTTACACCAAACCTGTCATTCAATGGTGGGCTGAGGGATGAGGGAGAGAGATTACGTGGCATAATCCCTGAGGTAATTCCACATTTCAATACAAAAACGATTCACACTGTCCTCATTCAAACAGCTCTGCCTCAGGCCAACAAATGGAGGTGATTCTTTTGTGAGCATGTGCTGCTAGTGTGGCTGTTGGAGTAGTGAGAAAGAAGATGACAGAGAGAAGAAGAGTTAGATAAAAGAAAGAGCAGGTAAGACGGAGACAGAATGTGGTATGGGGCAAAGGGTGGACTACTGCGAAGGATTGTGAAAAGGAATGAATGAAAGGATGAAGATTGGATTCTGCCTTCACCGCCAAGAACACTGCCTGCGAGCAAACAAATGAAAAGATGACTTGGCTCTATTCTCCGACTGACGGTTGGACAGTGCCCCATCTTCTTGATGGAGGCCCCTTCCCCAAACTGCACAGCTTTCTGCAAGTGTCTTTTAGTGTCCAATATCATCTCTTAAAACAATTACTGGACTGCCAGTGAGAAGACATGCAGCTGAGTCACCAAACAAACCTGAAAGACTACTTGTCACAAAGCATGGAGGCAGAATTGAGGAGAATATTGGATGAATAAAGCAAGGGGAGGGGAATGGAAATAATGGATGAATGGTTTTTTTAAAAATGGAAATCTAATGATGGTTAAGCTGTATTAATTTGGCTGACACTGTGTGTGTGTGTGTGTGTGTGTGTGTGTGTGTGTGTGTGTGTGTGTGTGTGTCTGTCTGTTTGTCTGACTGCAGCCTAGTTTTCCACTTTTTTTGTGAGCAATACAGACAAGTCAGAGCAAAAGCAGATTATGAGATTAAGAGCTATGCTTCTTGCAAATAAATAAAGAAGCTGGTGGATGAATGAACACACAAAGTACACTCAATAAAAAAATGATAACAATAGATGTATTTTTGCATTAACTTATTTCACCCCGGACTTAAGATAAACTATGTCCTGTGACTAAACATGATAATTACATTTATAGAATTTGCAGTTTCGCCCGCCCCCCCCCCCAAAAAAAAAATTTTTTTTGAAAAGTGTAGCTGCTGAATGCAGGAATGCCTGTTATTCAGATTTGGTGCTACAGTAGTACCTTGAGATATGATCTGATATGATCTGAGATTAGCATGGTTTTATTAACAGTGTGTTACCTAACACAGGCTTGACATGAACATATCATAGGAGACAATTTGTTAAACGTATTATTCTGCAAAGCCTATGTGTTTTTACATGAGCACATACAGTAAGACAGTTAAGACAATGAACTTAATAAATATAGTGCACACATTATAATCTGCTGTAACATTGCCTGCACCAGATACTGACCAGTTCCCCAATCTGCATTTTGCAAATTTGAGAGAAAGTCTTTAGTGTTCACAGAAGTCTTGAATCATTACCATCCCCTTCAAAAATCCAATACAGTATATATTTTTGCTGAGTGTTTTATAATGCTTGAAATAAATACTTCTTTATTAAATATTCATATATTACACCACGTATGAGGGTGGTACTGGTGCGCGGTGTGAATGACTCATGTAGATTGAGTGGCAGAGGGGTTACTGTCACTTTGTAATGACTTTCCTGGGAGCACAGAATTGAATCGTTAATCAGTAGGATTGATAATTGGGTCTTGGTGAGATATAACCTATGAAGAATCCCAATGGCTTTCCTTATACCTTCTTTACTCGCAGAGTTGTGTCCCATCCTGCTCAAAATTGCCTCCCAAGTACACCACATAATCCTATGGGATTAAGTTGTTTTTACATGAAACATGTGCAGCAATGCAGTGGATGAACTGTGGAAAATATGTAATCAGGGCTTTGATGTTTAAACACTGCAGGGCCAGCCATTCTTTTGACTGTACTTCTTTTTGCCCACTACCCCACAATGGTATTACTCTACTATGCATTTAGAAACAGGATTAGGAACATCCCAAATAGAAAATGGCGCTGCTCTATGACACAACACGTGTGAGGGGGGAGGTGACAGAATAAAAAAGATATATAGAAAATGAAAGGTTGAAGGGAAAGATGTCAAAAGTAAAGACAAAGAGTGGGAGATCGAGAGAGAGAAGGCTGTAAGTGTCGTACGTGACTGCAGAGCAGGAAGAAACAGACACTGAGATGGGAGAGAAAATGAATCCAGGAGAGTTTAGAGCAGGGAGCTTCATTAAAATCTGCTTGGAGTCCGGTACCTTGCTGAGGTTCAACAGCCAAAGACCAATAAATGTGAGCATATGGATTTTGTCAAATGATGAAATCGGTGCAGTTAATATTTTTATACATATAAACACTAAATAATACAGCAGACAATCTTTAAATTTGCATTGCATTTAATTTTTCAGTCGTTGCAAACATAAAACATAAACTGAAGCAAAGACCTATTTTCTTCAAAAAGAAATCCAATTGTTCGAATTGCTCACATTCATGTATTCAGTTACATGCAGCCATTCCTTCCAAAAGACCGATTGGAAAAGAATCCTGCTCTATCCATACTGCAGTGGCTTTCAGATCAAGAGCTTCCATCTTTAGAGCTCCTGTATGTATTAGATCTATACCTACATTATAGATCAGTTCAGCCTCCTGAAAAATATGTTGACATTTATGACCACAAAGGGATTCCGAATGAGAAGAAGCCGCTGTCCTATGGCAAAGCCGTCAAATTGATCCCACAAGTTTCTAACCACTTTTTATATGAACTCATCATGAGAGGAAATATTTCTGTCATCTTGAATTTGTTTCAATGCTGGAAAATATGTTCATTCCCCTTGGAGATCCTCTCTAAAAATGGTCAAATCACATAGAGATGTTTTTACCTTCTACCTATAGTTTTAAGTTGAAGTCATTTATCTGGGATGTCACATCAACCAGGAGGGCCCATAACACCCATTTCTTCTCATGTTTCACAAAATCGAACAAACTGTCTCGCCTTTTGATTCACCAGGTGTTCCAGTAACATGCTATTTCACTGCAAATCAAAGAAGCTGGAATTGTGCTGGTAAAATTCAGATTGCTTAGTTTCTTTATGCTGTCTAATATTTGCATTTTGAAAACCACTACAGACTGCAAACGAGGTAAATTCAGCACATTCATACAACGTTTTACAGGAAAGATAAATACTGTATGTACTTTTCTCCTCAGTCATTTCAGAAGACTTGGGTGTTCAGCGTTCAGCTTTCTTTTTTTGTTTTAATAAGAATCTTTCATGCACATTGTGGCCTCCCTTCATCCCTTTCTACTGAACATACATGTAAATGTATGTGCCAACATTTGTGAAGGGTCTGACAGGAGCAGGACTGAGGATTTTGCCTCTTCAAAATCCCTCAGATGACAGAACTAAAAGAAGTTCTCCGTCCTTTTTCTCCATTATGTCAAAAGGCTTTTTGGTCTGGATATCAGCCTTCCACATCCTGGCTTTGGCCCATGGGTTGCTAAGTGTTTTAGAAGCTCTCAAACATTTTGCACTCCCCAATGCAACAGATGTCACATTCAGTCTGGAACAGTAATCTGTGCACCTATTTATATACTCACTGTGTCACTTCAGGGCCAGCACAACACTCACCATGCGCACACACATGCTCACACTTGCACACAATTTCACACATACACATAACAAGAATCGGGCTTTTACAGCTCTCCAGTTACGTCTGAAAGAGGCAGGGTAGCAAGACCCCCTGCCAAGTGAGAGAGAGACAAAAAAGGAAAGTTTTTAAAAAAAATATATGCAGTAAATATTAACAAATGGATACCGCATGCTGGTAGGAACACTGAATATCCTCTTTCAAATATTAGACCAGATGAAGATGCAGATTTTTTTCTTTAATGCCTGGTTGATTTTTGCTGTTAGAATGAGAAAAAGGAGAGTGAACAGACATGACCAGGGGAGGACCATTTTGGATCACCCTGGTTACTAGAAATAAAAGTCATATCCAATAAAATCAGCTCACCATCATAACAATGATGGTGTTGGGCAACTTGACAAAAAATCAATATCAATGAAAGGGACAAAAGAATGAAAAAGACAAGCAAAACAAGACATTTCGGACATTTTTTGCCTTTATATACAGGTTTCTAGAAACCTGTATATAAATCATCACATGACTTTATTGGTTACTGTCATGAGAGTGAAGTGTTGATATAAAGCCACAGGATGAAACTTGTGGCAGGGTGTCTCTTCGTGTGCCCTATGGATAATCCCATCTGGAATGCCACCTTGCATTGATAAAAGACAACAACCTGCATGTGTAACAGCCATTGTAATCAATCAGCCCAAATGTTACAGCGGCAGAATAAGGCTCATTACACATCCAGCTCAGAATCAAGAAACAATTCCACACATCCATCAACCTCAGATACTGCAGGGGTCCGCAATAAAAACCTGGCTGTTTGGTGATTGAGAAATCACTCACATGTAAAAAGAATAAATACACATTTACAGATTATACAGATATGTAGATGCGCACATCTTTGATCGTTTACTATTGTCTGTGACCTTAACTGTTAAATTCAAAATCACATAAATCCTAATGGCTGAGAAGGAGGTGGCATTTAAGACCAAGATGAATATTTTATGTGATGTAAAAAAAAAAGGCTCGGAGGCAATCTTTGAAGGGTCACCTTTGATACTTTCAAAAATAGAAGCCTATACAGAATCTGTGATAATTATGTGTCTCTGCTCATGTGTGTGAGAAAATGATTAAAACATTCAAACCGCCACCTGAATCCAATCATGCAGGTTACAAATCAAAGCTTAACTATGATTACGTGTTTGTGAGATTGTGCAAACCAGTGAGTGAGTGCTCCAGCTGTCAGATGGGCTGCACATATGTATGCACAAGCCAACGTATTAGAGAACAACAACAAACTCTTCCTCCCGTTTGAAGCCGACCTGATCACCTTCCCATCCCTGCTCTGCTCCCTGCTCCACTGTCCAGTCACTGTCAGCATACCATAAATCCAGGCGCTCTTCTGCCAATGTGCCTCTGAAGTTCAGGAATGCCTGAGAGGGATTTAAGACCCAGTGAGTTATGGGAACACCTGGGAGGGATGAAGTGGAGGGGGGGTGAGCTGCAGTAGAGGTTTAAGTATTCCTATACCTTTGAAGTGCAGCATGTTGACAGCCAACAAGACTGATGAATTCGTTCTGGTGCTCGACTATCTTTGGTGTGGATAATACGCCTTTGAATCAGTGAATTAGCATGAAATGCACACATGCTGATTTTCTGTACACTCCCTCACTCACACCTATTGTTTTTAACAAATGCGAACATATGCATGCAATAAGGACCAGCAGCGACTTCAGATGAGAAGAGATGTCGAGGAATTCACGGATGGTGGAGAGATGGGTGATTTTGAAAAGGCTGAAGGTTATGAAAACAGAACAAGGCAGGGGTTATGGCCCAGACACTCCTGCACAGCAAGCTGACATTCTTTTCGCTTGCTTGCTCAAAGTCACCAAACTGTTGGTCCCTGTCCTTGCAGAGACACTAAAAGCCCATCCATTTGTTGTCTGCCATTGAAAACAGAGGATTGTTTGAATAGGTGTGTGTCTTTGGCTGGCTTTCAGTTTCCCAGTATATGTTGTGTGTTGAGCTTCAACTATTGTTTTCATCACGGATTAATCTGTCTGTTATTGTTTGGCTAATCACGCATTTGCTTATTCTCTAAAATGTTGCAAAACAATGAAAAATGCCCCCATAATTTTCAGCTTTTTATTCTCATGCAGAAAATATTCAGTTTACAATGATTATGAGATTTTCCATTCAACTGTAACTAACTACCGTAGATAATTAAGCTAATGAAAAAAATTGATTGAAAAATCAGACTTGTCGATTTTAATTAAGAACCCTGTAAAAGGCTACTAAATATGAGCTTGGTGCTTATAAACATTTTACTATGTAAAAAGAATAAAGCAAGAAATCACTGTGCTCTCCTTCTGACGACCCATTTAGAAGACAAAGAAGATTGTACGAAGATTGTAAGAAGTATTGTACTCAAGAACTGCAGGTATTTCATACTATAGTGCAAGTATTTCGATCTGATATGAGAGTTTTTTTTTTATTGAAACCCTGATTGGTTACCAATTCCCTCAGTCTGCAAAGAAATGGGATTGGCCATTGATGTCATGCTGGATAAACTCAGTAAACCCGACATGCTAACATTTGCAATGTAGATAACATATGCTGGAGCACATTGGTCTAAGCTTACATTAAAAAGACACAAGATAGCAACTCTTACATTCTTGTCTATTTCACTTGCTTTTTAGGGAGGGGTTTTGTAATTGGCCGCTTTCCCAAAGTCATAGGAGACACCTTCAAATATCTTGTTTTGTCTAATGAATAGTCAGTGTTCAAAAGACATGCAGTTTCCAATATTGTAAGACTTACTTGATTAATCCATTACCCAAATTGTTTTGGTCCTGCTCTGTGTGTTTTATGGGTCTGAAATGACTTCATGAAGATGACATGATTATTATCCATGTTATCTCCACACATGATGGACAACGCAGCAGGGACATAATCGTCAATACGCAAAAGAATAAATCACTCGGTTTATTGCTCTTTGCGTTTGCTGCAGATGTGTCTCAGTGTTTCTCACAGTCAGTGTGTATACCTTTCCAGTTCCTGATGGGAGGCCATCAATTTTGCCATTAAAATTGAGTCATGCAAGTAGCTGATCCCTGTGATATATGTCTAATCTCAAATGTCCAATAAACCCCACTTCTCGCTTTTAAAGGATAAATGATACAGAATAAATGTGTGGTTCAAAAATCGAAAGTGTAAGGAAAAGTGAAAGGAGGGCAAATAAGAGCGAACACTTGATATTCCAGAGATAATGTAATAGGCTGTGCCATATTACAAATGATGGGACACCACAAAGATATTGTTTCTCTTTCAGTTGCATTGATTTTGTCGAAGATGGCTTTGTAGCCAGCCCAGGTGATTAGCCACCCCCCAACCACAATCAATCAGTGCTCACAGCATCTCATGAAGACGATATTTGCAGGAGTGAAATAAATGTTTAGAAATAAAAAGAGAAGTGGAGGGTAATTAAAGGAAAATAGGCCATAGACAAGGAAAGAACAGCAGAGAAGACACACACAAAAAAATCCAAACAAGAGCAGCAGCCACATCACTGTCACTGAACTCTTTGTTTTGTTGGATTCAGCTTTGCTGATTCATAAATTGATATGGCCTTCTAAATTTCCTGTCCCCCCTGCCTCATCTCTGAAGGGCTCTCCTCTTATCGAGCGCATAATGAAACCTCCAGCATCCTGCATTTCAGTTGACAAAGGCTTCAGGTTAAAGAACAAATGAGTTTAACACAGTTCGCTGTTTGAATTACAACTTAGCATGGAGAAAAATGAAGAACTAAATCTGGTATTGTTTCCATGTGTCATGGTGTGCTAGACACAGAGCCTCCATCCGAATACATGCCAGGAGCAGAATTGCAGTGGTGGATGAGACACAGATGATTCTGAGCTGTTATTTGAGATGAGTCAGAATGCAGGTGGAAAAAAAATAAAGTAAAAGGCAACACCTACAGAGGGTGCACAGCATATAATTAAAGTCTGAAAGTCTGCATTTCATTTTTAGTCATCCTTTGTTTTGTCAACTTTTCCAGCAGCACAGTAACTGCCAAAGACAATTTCCGTTGCTGTTGTGATTACAAACTATTCTGCTAGCCTAGGAAGAAGGAAGAGTAATGTGTCTCTGGATACACAAAATGTTTTTTCCACTTTTTCAATTCACCCCCACACTAAATGGCCATTTGAGTCCATCTAGACACTCTGCTGACTAACACTGAAGCTTGTGTTTACAGACAAAGGTGTTGAATGCATTTCCTTCCTTGTAAAATACATGCAAACACTTCTCTTTATACTTCTAATTTTGCTTTCACGTCACCATACTTTCTGAGATTGCTGTTCGTCTCTGCCAGTCTAGTGAGAGGAATGCGTGATGCTTTCCTTGTGTATGAGTTCATTCACATGCGAGACATAAACACAAAAAATTCATCAAAACTCATCTTTCATTAGGATGAATCTCAGACAAGTCTGTCCCCTCCCCAGACAACATTTTTGCCATGATGAGAGTAGATATGGTGAGAAAACAGGACTTTGAATATATTGCCACCAAATACGGGTGGTCTAATTTATTTTTGTGGTGATTTGAAGCGTAAAAAGAAGGAAAAGAAGAAATAAGCCTTCCTGTATTCACCAAGTCCATGTCTTTTCTAAAGCTGGAGCTTGTTAAATGCCTCCTCAACCGATCCCTGACTGGATATGTTGGCCACTGGACATCTTGTGGCCGTCTACAAGACACGACCAACAAGCTCCCTTGGAGATCTTGAATAGCATCTCTGAATATTCACTCATAGCAGTAGCACTATGATTTGTGAGCTGCTAACTGCAAGAACCAAGCCAGTGATGATTTGTCTCTGATCAGGGTTTTTTTTTTCAGTGATCTCCAAAAAATGTTGGCCAAGAAAAAGTCAGGGCTGCAGTGTTGCGAAGTCGACTTAATTCAGCAACCCAGATGCTTTTGGCCATCTGTTCCTACTTTTTTAACCAATAAAATTACATAATCTTCAATAAGTTTTCTCATGATCACCAAATGCATTTATTCACTGTCTTTGAACTGTGGGTTCCAAGTAAGGTGTAATGAAAACCTGGACAAAACCATCAACTTCTGACCATTGGCTCCTTCATTAGCAAGAGGACTCTAGTGCTGAAAACTTCCCCAGGTTGTTTTCAAAGACAAAAAAATAATTAAAGGAATGTTTTATAATGAAAGTTCTTTTACAACTTCTAGCTTAAATACACAGCACACTGATTTCCTTGGATAATTCACCATAGCAATGCTGGCTGATGTTGTTGTTAGACAGAGAGGGTGATAATACCTCAGAAAACTTAGATATCCTGACTGGCAGTCCGCACAATATTTGTACAAAAGAAGTTAAACAAATTCTCTCCCACAAAAAGTTTCAGTTACTTATGCAGTATGTACACTATTGTGTCACCTTTCTCATGCATTGCCCCATTATGCTATGCTAGGTTGCCCTGTCTCACCTTCACCACGGCATGTCTAATCTTGTTGAAATGACAATGATACTGCAGAGTCAGCCATAACCCCCCTAATGTTTGTCTCTAGTGAGCACTTCCCCCTTCCTCCCTCTAAGAAGAGAAGCCGGCACCTGGACGCAACCCAAATCAACTGCGTGCCTGTTATGGCTGGCTTCATCGCTGCATGCTTGAGTGCACTCTATTTCTAGCGATACTCCTGTCGACCTGTCCACTCAACTGATTGACTGTCGTGACATTTTCTCACAGTTAGGTTTAATCATTTCACTATAACATTGCACCATTATGGAAAGAAGCAAGCCGGCGCATTTGTGTTGTACACCAGCCTACTATGAGGGCACAAAGTGCAATTTACATAGAAATGACCAAATTACTGGGGACTGGTACAGCCAATGGGTGCTATAATTCAAAATGACTACTGTGACCACATGCAGGTCTGTGGTACAGACTCCAGCCAACACTAACATTCAGAGAATGAGTGGTCAGCTAGGAGGACGCATTGTGCTGATTCAGAAGGTTGTGGGTATTTTGTGATCAAGTATCACACATCCTCTTGCCCTTCACTGTATTGATCTCTTTGGACTACAGATTTAGAGAAGACAAAGTCCTGTTGACACAGACACAGGGTATAAATATTCATCTGAAAACTTAAAACTTTATAATAAAATATCTTAATTCTGAAAGTTGGGTTTGTGTTGCAGATTTTGCATGCAGCATTTTAGAATTATTAAACTCCATCCCTTAGTTCTTGCTATTCAGCCATAGAGTCACCACATCTGTGGCCGGCTAATTTGAACCAATTATCTCTGTCCACAGATATAGGAGCAAATTTATAACTTCCACTCACAACAATGCAAAGAAACATCTTAATTACAGCCACAAGTGCTGTTGACCACGTTCAACAGCAAAATGAAACATTATCTCCCAATGAATATGATCTGTTATTCTTTCCAACAAAAATATGAAAAAAACAAACAAAAAAAAAAGCCCAGTCATTTCCATAAGCACACTAATTCACATTTACATAGAGATGAATCCAGATGCAAATGAGCAAAACTGCATCTACTTGAAACAGGGCCCCTGGCTGCACCGAGGCATCAACAGGCATCTCCCAGGGGAAAAGCAAAATCAATCAAGCATGTCAGTCATAACCAGCTTGGCATTCTCATTTAAAGTTAGTAAGGGAAAAGTAAGATGTAATATTTGAACATGTGGACTTTACAAGGAAGCTAATGCCATACGTAGCTGCTCAGACAATACTGAATTTATGACAGTTGTTATAAAAGTGGACTAAAGAACATGCTGCACTTGTCTTTCATTCAGACTTGCTGCTGGTATTGAGAGAGCCATCTTTATGCGCTTACTGCGGTCATCGTACCATTCAGTGAACCTGATAATACTATAAAATGCACATGATTCACATGAAATCAAATGAGGCTTATTCCGTGCATTTTGCAGAATATACTGTAGTCTGACATTTTGGAGACAGAGCTTGAGGGATGCGGCATAACAAATAGGATGAAATTACGTGGTGAAATTAATCAGGATTTATTTTTATGTGTGCTATGACTGGCATGAAGCAAATCCTTTTAAGGGGAAATCGAGGGAATCCAAATTGAGGCTTTATCGTTTCTTGTTCCTAAAACAGTTTAATGGATTATATGCGGATGTCTGTTTATTCATAAACATAAGGGCCACGTTACTCAAAAGCTAATAATAGCCTAAAATAATGATGAGGAATGTATTAACCTCTGTGTCATTTTTCTTTCACCACTGACTACAGGAAAGATCTTACTCACTGGCAATCATGGCAAAGTAAAAATAATGAAATAAACAAATGCAATGGGCATAACCGAGTTTTATGATGAGGAGACGATGAGCAGGATGTTCTCTTCTGTAATCTTCCTTAATCTGCAGGCATTGTCAGTTGCTATAGAGAGTAGACAACAGCTGGACAGATGTATTAGTCTGGTCCGCCTGGTGTTATTTATTGTGCTAGAGCTGTATAAAAATGGATTCCTCCCCACTACAAGGTTATTGGCCACAGACATTGGATTACAGAATTTTGGGAAATATCTTGTTTAAATAAGCAGAGATCTGTTGTGGTCTTTTACATGGTCCTACCCGAGGTACAAACTCACATATTCAAAACTCGGACACTCTCAGATTTATTAAAAACTGGTGTGCTATCACACATGACTTTAAAGTAAATCCATATGGCCCGGATTAACATTGCTGGGTTTCTCTTGTGATCTTTCCAGGTGCACACAGTTATTAAACTCACAGCATGTGACGAAATGTGACTCCTAAACCCACATTTGTGGATGGCAACTAACTGGAAGAACGTTAAGACATCCTTAACGTTGGCTAAACAAGTGAATAATGAAAACACATTTAAATTTGATTTAAAGAAAAGTAGACATACTTATACTGTGATTTTTGTTTTTGTTTTATGTTGAGGGATGGAGCTTCATTTCCTCAATTGTCTCACCGTCCCATTGCCTTCTACTTGTCTTGATAAAAAATATCCATTGACACAACCTTCTGTTTTAACCCCTTGTTTGGACTAAGTGTGGCTTTGTGCCAGCTCTCCAGGCACACCACATCCTGGCTGTCAGATGCTCACACTGACAACCCCCACCCCCACCCCCTGTTTTAGCCCAGCCCCCCAGTTTACTCTTCATGGCCCGTATCCACTCAGCTACGACTAACTGACTCTCCCACTAGTATGTGCGGTGTTTTGTAATGAAATCATTCAGTCATGCACAGGAAGTTCCCTGCACTGTATAGCCACGAAAGAATGTCAGTTATTATGTTCGTCCACTCACTCATGGCAGGCCTGCAGCAAAAAGGATAGTCTAAATCAGTCAGTCATATCGTATATGAGAAAAAAAAGGATTCAGTCTCTTGTTCTTTAAATAATCGTTTGACTGTTTTTTTTATATCCTTGTGATAGTGACTTCAGATGTTTGAGAATATACTGGAAATTTAAGAAAATAAGCACATTTTATTTCTTTACAAAGGAGTGGCAACACTCTCATATAAGTCTGATTGAAAAAAAGGTTGCAATCAGCAACCTGTTGGTTAAAATAGAGACTGGAAATACGGGGAACCGGCTGGCCTGGCTTAATCTGCATGTAATATTTCTTCTTATTTTCTACTCTAATTACAGCGTTATAACTCATTATTGCATGGAGAAAAAAAAACTCATTCTAAAAACTGCAAGTGGTGCCACAGGCAGATGTGCACCAGATTATTTCCTTGCCTGGCATTATGACATTATGAAGTCTTGTCATCACTGAGAAACTGCCAGGCAACCAGCAGAGACCTCAAGAAATCAGTGCTCCCACTCAGTAAGTTGTCTAAATTATAAGCCCATGTAAACAGGGTCAGTGTCTTTTCATTCAATAGTTCATGGTAATAACTGAACTTTTGTCATGCTGACAGGATAACTGTTTCCAGTCATTTAATTTAATCCATCTGTGGTATTGATTTTCTCATCCAATTGTCAGAAACTTATAGCAATGTGCTTTCACTAAAATGTCTGTTCTTGATCTGTCCTGTCCTTTGAAAATGTTAGGCTTTCTTTTTAATATCATGAAATCGGATCTCCTCCAACTTTGACAAAGGTTTATGTACACAGCTGGGACTCCTTCTGCTCGCCTGTCTGAGAAGGGTTAGAGTTGTCTGTGTGCATTTGTGTCCATGGAGATGATCCTGCTCTCAGCTCCTCAGGAATGTTTGCAATTTGCACAGAGAGGAGGAAGATGGACTGCAGTACCTAGGGCCTCTGCTGGGGCCTGCTGTGGGCCTCCGGGTATAAGACAGTATGTGATTCAGCCAACTGACAGTGAAAACAAGTACATCTGGAAGGAGAAATGCCTCATCCTGTGCCCACTCAGTGCTGGCATGTGTAGAGCATAACTATCTGCCATATACCGCATGACAACATGTTGCGCTACTGCCACGAGCTACGACAGGTTGAACTCATTAGACTGTGTCACAAAGTTATGTGTACGAAACTTCTCTTGCCTCTGGGTGAAAGAAAAAGAGGGACTTGGAGGAGTTTATGTGGTGATCAGAAACAAGCCAGGCAGAAAGAGTGAAGGAGAAACATATGTGAACATTTAAAAGGGGGATTCAACAATCTCTTTGATATCCACCATTAGCGTGATTACAGCTGGCATGGCCCCTTGTTAAAAATTGCTTTCTTGTCCAATGGAACGAACAAAAAAAAAAAAAAAAACCTAATTAACAAAATGAAACTTTCATTCTCCATTTAGCTGACAAATGAAATTGACATTGGCGTTAGCAGGGAAGACAGATGAAGGAAGGAAGGAGAGGTGGTGAAATACTGGAGGGAAAGAAACATTGGATTTAATCCCTGGTGTTGTTAATCTCTCAGCAGCGTTTGGCATTAACAGATTCTTAGTGCATGATGCACAGCTGCAATTCCCCCCCCTTGAAACACATATTCACATACTAACCCTACATCTGATGCATTAACATGACCTCCTTTCCCCTATACAGCAATTGGTGCACAGATTGATCCCTCATCCCTATTAGAGCAACATGAGGCAGCTTGTCTGGAAAAAACCTTTCAGTTACACCTGCTTAAACCTCTGCTGCTCCTCAGCCAATATGTAGTGACCTGGCAGGGAAGAGGCATGAATCACAAACACTGACACGTGTTCAAATGAAATGTGAGTACAAATCAAGCCACTGTTTGAACAAGATACACTCCTACAGGATCCAAACGGTTATGTTGTCTCCTGAATTTGTCCATAATGTCTATATTTGTAGTAAAACAAATCACATGAGGTGCAGTAGTAAGAGGATGGAAAAAAATTAGGCCTTTGAACTTTAGATAGCTGACTTTCCCCTGTTGATGAGCTTTTAACTCCAAACAGAAATGAAACACAGACCTGGACCCAGAGTGGTGCTTACATGCATACAATGCTCCCCAGTGTGTCAGATCAAAGAATGATGTGGCCCAGCATAACACAAAATTAATTAAGGTTATCTTCATGCATATACAGTGGTTACGCTTCCTCCCAAATGCTTTTCACAGTTGAGCTATTAACCTTTTGAAAACAGAAAGCAGGCTGCTTTGCTCTCATGTATGAGCACAGCAAAACTATCTTTAATCACGGGCTAGCATCTCAAAAGGAGTTTTCTTTCTTTTCAAATGAGCATCTTGAAACAATAGATCATCGAGCATTGGCCGTAAGTCCACCGCTCAATCCGATAGAAGGACCAATATTCTTTGAATCATCTTCTGAAAACAAGAAAGTCTCTACAGTCGTACCTCTACTTACGAAATTAATTGGTTCCGGAAGAAATTACGTAAGTAGAGACGCGTTTTCCATGCAAATGCCCTAATCCGTTCCAAGCCCCCAAAAATTCAGACATAAATGTTTTATAAAGCATAAAAATGCATCAAAAAATATATATATATCAAATACATGTTACAATTTGATTATTACATAGTAAATGAGAGTTGTGCATAACGTAAAAAACAAAGAATAAAGAATAAAAATGATGGTCATTTACCTTTTAACTGTTGTCCTCATTGTTTTTTGCCCCCTTTGGTTCATGGTTTCCTGTCTCACCATGCAGAACAGAGTGAATTCCAGTCCTCCTTTTGAACTTCTCCAACTACCCACGCAATGCCTTAAACTTCTTAAACTTCCTTTTGTTTTAATAACGTGGCGATTGTAGATGCATTACGGCCATATTCTTCGGTGAGATCAACCAAACACATCCCTTTTTCATGCTTTTCTATGATCTCTTGCTTTGTTTGGACAAAAAAACTCTTGTCTTCCTTTTTTCTTTTCCTCTTTTCTCCGTCACTTTCTTGGGGTCCATAGTGAAAACTCATAAAGTTAATACAGTATATTTGCTCAAGATTATCAGAACACCTCAGGGTGGAGGGCCTAATGATGAGGACCCTGCATAAACACCGATCTAGCTCCACACAGAGGTCCCTCTTAGCCAATGGGATGCCAGGAAGATACTAGGTAACAGCCAATGGCAGAGCAGCTATGAGAATGTTGCGTTCAGGAACCTGTGGGAGCTGCGAGTATCAGCCGATACTGTATTTTTACCTTATCTAAGTCGAAATTTCTTTCGTAACTACAGGTAATATTTGCCTGCTGAGAAATTTCGTAAGTAGAAAATTTCGTAAGTAGAGACATTCATAAGTAGAGGTACCACTGTACTTAGCTAGAAACCACTAAAGCCTGTTGTCCATGGCTATTTAATGATTTAAACTGTCTCAATAAAATTGTCATTTTAGGCAAAATTATAAACTGAATCAGAGATTCTTCTTGTAACTTGCATGTAGTACAAGATATTTGTACAGCACAATGAGAGCAAGAACAATGGCTCAAGACATCTAAGCACTCCACAGACAATGAAGACATTTTATGGATTCTATTAAGACAATCAAGTGTAAACTGCATGTAAAATACAGTTTGACAAGTTAAATTACATTTACAGTGTACATTTTTTAAAAAAAGAGGTCAAATACAATTTTGGAATGTTACAATGTATGTTAAATTAATGGAGCATCAAATCCCCCCCCCCCAAACCCTTTGTCAGACAACATCTACAACATAAATACAATATTTACAATGGATATGATACACATAGAAGTTTAAGGCTGAATATTCAATCCAGACACAATTACACAAGTGCAGGTGCTACACGACCACGTCCTGTGCAAACTATCTTCTATAGGAAGGAAGCCGGAATTCAAGAATCAACTCATGTTAAGGCTTAGGAGAGACACGAGGCAAGAACCCGAGTGATGAAGGGCTGCACTGTGAAACCTACAGTCACACATATTAACTATTCTTGGAATTAATATTCCTGTACAGGGTGAGCCACAGAGATGTGACCTACTCTTTATGCTCTCAGCTTAACACTTTTCAAATAAGTCATTTATTTAAAGTAGGCGATACATTCTATTAACAAGAGGTAGTTCAGCTTTAAAAGCCAGTTGGTTCTGTGTAATGTTTAATTTAGCACAGGTGTTCCAGTTGCATCTGCAGACCTTGTTCAACTATTACAGGCTGCAAATCCGTCACCTGTGCGCAAAGACTGTTCACAGCTGGCCGTACCTCCCTTTGCAATGCAAAATATGTTTGTATAATCTGTCTATCCTGTCCTGGAGAACACCAGCATGCTCGTCTGAGAGAAATCCTAATTCCAGAGACAAAGGCTCGCTGTCTCTGTAGAGCTCCAATAGCTTTTTCCTGGAGTCTCTGCGTCTGTGCAACTCCTCCACGCGCTGCATGGTCCGTTTTCTGAAGACACACACAGAGTTCAGCACCGTGCTGTGATATTTCTCCCACATGTTCAACACTCGAAACCCGTGCACCAGTCCTGCCTCGTTGTCTATGAACACAAGGTCACCGCGGGGTGTTTTGAGCAGGTTGTTGGTGTCTCTCTCCATAACGTGAGAATCCCACTGCAGGCTGAACAGATTGCTGACGAGTCTGTCGAAGTTTGCCGTCAGGTAGTCGAACATGATGAGGTCGGTCCACTGCATCAGTTCAAGCAGTTCCGACGTTGTCTTATTCCACAGCTCCTCCAGCACCGGATGCAGCCCACTGCTCTCTTGTCTGAGCGGCGCAGGTGTGACCACCCCTGTCAGGTTGGAGACCCACTCAGTCAGAGAAACCACGGCCCGATCACTCCACTGTAAACTGCCTATCCGTGCCCTCACCGACGACCATTGTTCGCTGTCAGTGTTCACTTGGGACAGTATTAGAGGAGGCAGGTTTGTGATGCCAAGCAAATGAGCAAGATAATATGTCAGAGCTTCTCCTTGCACCTGATCCACGTTTATTCCGTAACGCACACATGCTTTGGTCCCATCTGCAAAAGTAGCGAGCTGGTTAGAGATCCTGCCGCATCCTGGCTCCAGCTTCACTATCCGCTCTGCCCTGGCTTTCGCCTGCCATGCCCGAGTATATTCCTCCTTGAAGCCCGCAGGCAGGAGCTCCTCCATTCGATCACTCCAAAATATCCCATCCTCCACCGGGAAGCCCAACTTGACCGGACCCCCCTGCTGCCCTGACCTCTTGTTATCCCTATTCAGATGGTAATCATGATTTCCTACAGAGACATCTTGATCAGTAAGGTTGTGAACACCAAGCCTGCTCCTCGAGTGTGGTCTTTGTGCCGCTGGGACAGCAAGCAAAACCCGGAAAGTTTTGGCAGAGAGGTCCTCTGGTAGTCCTTGGTGAAAAGAGCCTCCACCCGGTGGTGAGAACCCCCGTTTCTGACGCTCCAAACTGTTCTCCAGCGCGCTCCAAACGTAGAAAACACTTGCAAGGGCGCACAGAAAAAGCAGAGCGAATAAGTTTGCCCAAACAGCCTTCATGGCGCGCCCACCCTGCGGTTTGGGGACCAGCGGAGGTCGAACAGGCTTCAATAACATTCGGAATAAAACTAATTTCTTTAATCCACAGTTGCGCTGCAGCGGCGGTGAGCCATGTGCCCCCGCGTCCCGTCCACACACACCGAGCCCTCACAGTTTGCAGCGTGACTGCTTAAAATCAGAGTAGGAAGATCTCCGAAAGTGTGACTCTCATCTCCCGTACTGCTCGGATGCCATATCCCTCCACCTCCTCTGCGGGTTAACAGATCATCACTATTAAACGTCCTCCATTACAGCCCACTGGATTAGTGGGTGCTCTCCGCGCGATCTGCTCCTCTCTCTCTCTCTCTCTCTCTTCGCCGGGCGTTGGGTGAGTTTTGATTTGTGGCGGTGTCGACACTGGGCGGCGAGTCACGTGACTCCAGTCCTGAGATGGTGGGCGGATCGTGGGAAGGAGGGTTCAGAGAGAAGGGGAGCAAGTGCACCGCTCTTCGTGCGCACGCGTGTGCGCGTGTGAGAGAGCGGGTCGTGCGGCACTGGCATTGGCTGCCATTATGATAATTGATGCCCAGAGCAAAAATACTTGGGAAATAATATCAGTTTTGTAAACAGATTATTTCTTGTCCGCTGCCAGCAGAGCTTCAGTGGAGGAGGGGTGGGGGTAGACTCATTAAAGTGCTGACTTTCTGCTTTAAGAGGGCGTTCACATCCATGTTGGATGAGTAGTGAACTCATGGCTTTTTTTACTCTCCACATTAAGGACAAAACTCCAAGAATAGAGACACAAACAAAGAACTCTTTATACCCGCATGATGGAGTGTACTGTACGTGTTAGTCACCAGATATCTGTACAGCTGATCATAAGTTTCACTGCTGATCACAAAACTGAAGGCAAAGAAAAAAGAAAAAGAAGTGAAGGTAAGGCCAAGGAATATACTGTATGTAACTCATAGATGATTTCCTGGAAAATATACACAACAAAATATTAAATATGTTTTCTTAAATGCATTATAAACACCCTCACATTCATTTTAAAGCCACTGTTTCTTTTAAACAGTGAGAGTGAATGATCCAGTCCACTGCACTAATGAGCCAATACATCAAAAGTGTGTTACTGTTTTAAGAATGAGTTGCAACGAGTTTCTAAAGCTGGGAACTTTTTTATTCAAATGTACTTAAGACAAACAGGTACTGTATCAGCATTATCCTCCATTTCTTGTATCTTTATTCATGTTTAAACACATTATTATTTATGTCCAACAAATACAGAATCTTAACATGCCTACCCAACATCTGTTTGCTTTCAAATGTACAGTATCTCATAATATTCAGCAAGAAAATGCAAGGAATACTTGATTCAAATATGTAATTTACCTGTTTTTATGTATATTTTTTATTTTGATGTCTGAGATTAAATCTGTAATTTTTCCTTCACACATTTGAACAGAATGAAGTCAGTTGCTTGTCTGACATTGTTGTTAAAACAAATGTAACACAAACCTCTTTCGAACTTACGTCTCATACTATTTATTCCATTTCAGCATTCCTTTAAAGTCTGTTCAGCGGGTGTTTCCACACTATATCTTTAACCTTAGCTCCTTTTATTGCGGCCATTCTTATAGTTACATGCTGCCATGCTTTTCCTCCTGGGTCAAAAGGCAACCATGCACAAGGATACTGCCTTCACATCCTACAAAGCAGAGGTCCACTAATGTGTCTGAAACTGTTCTTTTGATGTTGATCCTCTTCTTCCTCTTTTGGCTACTTCCAGTCAGGGGTCGCCACAGGGATTTTATTTTCTTCTCCATTGAAGCATTCCATCTGCTTTGTTGAACTGACACAGGTTCTACGCAGAAGCCCCTCATTACGCAACCCTCCCCATTCATCCTGTTAGGGAATGGAGAATCCCTGCTTGTGCCTGGATTTTATCTTCATGTTGATATTCATGACAAAACCAAACTAACCCATCCATACTGGTATATCTTTTAATATTTATAACCGGTAGGATCAGACAGGAGATGACTTCTCATAGAGAAGCAGGTGAAATTATTCAGATGTGTTCATAATGCTTGACTTGCATTTTGTCAAGATGGATGTTTTGGAAATTTCTGCCGTCAGCAGGATAATTTGTTCAATTCCCAGCCTGTGGTTGATTTTGCAATGCACATTGACAGTAATGGCTGTGCTGAGGGAAATGAAAAAATCTCTGGCTTGTGTACTAGTAGAGAAGTATTTTCAAGAAATGGTTTGTGTAGAGGTGCATGGCTGAGAATGTTTTTCTAAAAGAGTGGGTGGAGGTGGTGTTTTTTCCCATCTGGTGTGAAGAGCAAAAAAATGTATACTGTGTCATAAACACACAAAGTAAAAGATTCTGGATAGGACAAATAAATAAGTGTAGGTATTATAATATACTACAGTATACACGCGACTATTCAAGCTTGAGTTTTTGTGCTGCGGACATTGAAGATGTTATTTCACAGCTTGTTCTCTGGTCCTGTTACAAAAAAGCCAGTTCACCTTTGTTACTTTCCTTCCCTTTCACTTTAAAGCTCAATAACAGTTAGACTTCTGAGGTCTAGACATTGTAAATTAAGAAGGCTTAAGTGCATTGCTGGAATTCTATCAGTGTTGCTTTTTAGGAGCGTGGACTGTCTGTATTTACGGGCTTGGTTTGCATTAGCACGGCCCGTGGTGTCTCTTTCCTCGAGCACAAGTGTGGGCATGTTCTCATATCAAACCTATCTGTTTCTTGCCATGTGTTATCTGCAGGTCAGAAAACCTCTGAGCCCAGCCCCCACCTCCTGCCACATTCCTCCATCCGCTTTCCTCGTAAATCCCACAGAATTCCCAGGAGGGCTGTAGCGCACAGAAAAGCCTTTCTCCAACAGTCAGCAATGTCTGTGGTCAAGCGCTGCAGTGACACAAGAGACTGCCCAGTCCGTCTGTCATTCTGTCTGGAGTGCACCCGTCACCGACCGTCTGACCACGCCGCCACCGCTTTGATACAATCCTGGGTTGTCGGTGTGGTGCCTGTCTGCCTGTGCAGATGGACAGAGGGAGGCCAGGGGGATATAAAGGATGGGGACAAAGGAGGATAGGGCAGTGGGCTTCAGTCACTTCCCTTGTAGTATAAGGTTAGTTCACGCTGAACCATAACTCATAGCTCCCTTGACGCTTTGCAGCACTCTGTTTCCTGGACTGAATAATGAATGTGCAGGGCTTCCATTAGTGTTGAAAGCTCAGATTATTTCACAGAGCCTGACTATTACTCATGCTCAGGGAATCAGGGACTAGGCAGGGGGAGATCCATGGGGATAAATTCATCGTCTCCTGTTAATGTGTGATAAAGATATCTGTGTGTTGTTTAAACATGTGTACATTCATATGGCTTTACCTTAAAAAAAAAGTCAGCGGATCAGTTAATAAGAAAAAAATGTATGGTCTTTGGCTTTTGTGATGCATGTGTATTTAACAAACTGTCAATGCCTGCCTGTGATCCAGAAGTGGGATATTGCCATCTGTTCAAGGAACCCAAAAAGTGCCTCTCTGTTCCCAGAAAGCTCTGATTCAACTGCAGTAAACTTTTAATTGAGAATATAGTATCACAATGAATAATCCAGATATAGATAAACACATATTTCAATTTATGCTGAGAGACATGTTGTCGGGAGTTCTTTCAGCCCTTATCTCATGCAGTGCTCTGGAATTGTGCACAACTTGCACGAAATGGACCTCATAGTGAGTATCATGCTTCCTTGGCTTTTTTTCAATGAATATGAGGGGTTGAAACGTTTACTGTCAACCACAGTGTTGCTGGAATGATGCCGTTCTAAAGTAGCAGCAGCAGCAACTCCCTGTCTTGGTTCCATCTAGTCAGGATCTCAGAGGCCGCTAGCAGAGAAAGTAAGAGTCAAGCAGAAGCTGCTGCTGCAACCTGGTTAGAGCACACTGCCTCTAGACCTTTTTCCCACACTGTTTCTTCCTTTTTCCCCTCACCATTTACTGAGTCTCATTAACTTGCCTTTGCCAATTTCATGATAATGCAGTCTCAAGGTTTTTAGCAATGACTGGCCACTTGCTCTTTGCAAATGAATGAGTCATTGTTAATGAATGCTGTATTGCTCTCAGCAACAGAGGGAAAAGCGGGAGGTTTGGCTTATTGATTTGCTGTACGCCTTATCTCCATCTGGTTTCTATGCAGCAGAAGTCAAAAAGAAGGAGTGTGTTTGTGTGTGTGTGTGTGTAACATTGCATTTCCATTGGAATGCTATGCTACACATGGGAGATTGTATACCAGTTGGGGTGGAGGAGGATGTACTGTAGAGCCACTCGATTACAGTCAGTTTTCAATCTCTTGGATTACACCCTTTGACCTGCCACACCAAATCCCCAATTACATAAGTCAATGAATGAATTCTTTTCACTTTACCTTCTGCTAAGTGACATATTGACTGAAGCCTCCTCAGGGCCTTGTGGGAATGCTCATCTTAAAATTGGCCAAAGGCAGATCTTAAGAACATCTGATCCTTAATATGAAAGTCACAACGGTTAAATCCTCAGTGTGTTTTTTTATTCCAAATGAAACGCTTGTGTGATATTGTTGTGTCACTTAGTATTTAATACAGTTTCTGAATGTCCCCCTGATGCTTTGGAGAAACATTTAGTGATTTCTAATGGGCCAACAGCTTGAAATGCTTGCTCGCATCATATCCCAATGAAATTCATCTGAAATTAAAGACCCTGCAGATTTCATGCACTTCTCTTCTTGCCTTCCTTTCTTACCTCCTCCAAGTTTAAAATTTAATGTTAAACAGTTAGCTGTTTTAGTGTTTCAAACTAAAGGAACTTCAGTTGCATTCTGTTACACATATGTTTGGACTTTGTACCATTTTGCATTAGTTTTAGATATCAAGCTCTATTATTAAAATGTATCCTGAATTGAATCAAGCTGTGGGTTAAAATATAGTCTGTCTTTCACATGACCGATGCTACAATGTCACATCAGCAGGCCTGTGGAGTGCTGAGTTGCTGATTATTTGCCAGATGACTCATGGTAATTCCAGCGTGAATATAACCGATCTTGTCCAATCCCGGATGCTAAACAGGCTTGTTTGTGCTTGCCTGTGCAAGGGAAACTGTCTCAGAAAACCAGGTGCTGTCTGGACGGCTGAGCGTCATGGGGTAGACGTGTCACTGTGGAAGTTTCCTTGGGCGTTTCACAAACTGCTCCCAATGGATGTTCCAGTGGAATGTGAGTGATTGTGTGATTGGTTGTTGATCCTTATGGGCAACAGGAATGTTAGCTTTGTGCTGTAAATTCTGTAAATCATTTTTTTTGTGTCCAGATAGACAACAAATGATTACAAGGACACTAATGCTGTAAGCAAATAGAAGTTGATGGGAAATAATAGTAGGCTATTGTCTTTGTCATGCTACAGTTTAAATGTTGGGATGCTTAGATTGTTTAGGTGTAACCTGGCAATTAGCTGGAGCACAGGTTGCGTAAATCAGCTTTTACAGAGCCCCTGATTCTGAGATATCTTATAAGAGGTAGACACTGTCATATATACGACTTCAGAGTAATTTTAAACAGTTAAAATGTTTTTCTCAACAATGAGATTCCTTCCTCTCACATGTTGTTCCTTCCATCCTCTCAGTACTCAGCAGAAATCACAGCGTTGGGGAGATTACAATTGTGATAGGTCAGAGTCCACAATACAAGAATGATGATTTGGCTATATCAACTTTTCTTGCTCAGGAGTCCGGTAGACAACGTCCTTTTGGGGGTAGGGTCCACTAATGAACCATGTGGAAAAGAACTCTAGGAAAATACTGCAAGTTAAACAAAAAATAAAGAATATATTCTACTTGTAGACACTTGCTTTATGTGCAACATAGCCTATGCCCTATGAAGTACCAGAATGTTGGTAGATTTAGAAATACTGTAACTTATTGCAAAAAAAAAAAAAGATTTGCAAAACTTTTCGTGATCCAAGTCAGGAGTAATCTATTTAATTTTTGTTCCTTTTTCTGAACTATACTGCATGAATAACAACGTCCTGCTTGTCTTTCTATGTTTAAAATCAGTACACAAGTGTGTAAGAAGGACATTCCCATTGTTTAAAATCCCAGAGTAGAGGCTCCACACTGCACATTTGATATCAAATTTAATTCTCAGGAAATCAGCTTGGGAGTAGAGGCTTGATCATTTACGACTGTGGCCTTGTGGAACAAGGCTTTTCAATATAGGCCTTGATGTTGAATGTATTTTACTTCCTACTGCTTCACTGGTGCCTGGAATCTTTAATGTGGCATGTAGACACTCACCACTGATAGATTTGTGTCCCTCGGGATAGGTTTGTATCACTGTTGGCTGTCAGCGCATAAATTATGCCGTTTAAGCAAGAATGATCACTGCTATTAACAACAAAGCAGGCCCAATTGAATAATTTAATGTAGAGGCGATGGCTCATTGCTGTTAAAAGACGGTAGTAGAGAATTGATCAAACAGCCTGCCCTCACCCAGCTCTGGGAATATAAATAATATAATGAGATCAGAGTAGTTGGTTATGGTGCTCCTTTCCACTCCAGTGCCCACCACTTACATTTCTGTCCTGCTTACATTCTTGCTTTGGATATTTTGATTCCACTTTGCTGCTTAGAATGGCAAATCAATATGTTAATGGACAGAGGTGGGAATGATGACATGCACATCATGTGAAATCCTACAATGTGATGGTCAGGGGTTCAGAAGAATGTGGCTGGATGAGGAAAAAGTCACCATGATCCTTAAATCCTGATCTCATATTGCCTTTAAACTATATTTAATGAATTCATAAGCTCTGGCTCCCTCTAGAGGACATGGGGAGTATAAACAGATAGTGAACCTCAACACGCCACCTCCCACAACCCAAGTAGGACCACTTGTTTTAAATACATATTATTAAATTCCTTGCATTCACCAATTTACTCATTTACAATTCAGTTTACATAATTAAGTCTATAAACATTCATGCCTTATGAAAGGTTTTTGTTCAGAGAGCCTCGATATTAAATTTGTTTTTGATTCATTGATTAGAAGACCATACATTGCTTTGGCGGTGCCCTGGCGTCACGCCCGGAATTTCCCCCGCCTCACGCCTCAGTCAGCTGGGATAGGCTCCAGCTTCTTGCGATCCGCCACAGCGGATGAAGCTGTAGACAAGAATGAATGAATGAATGAATGAATGAATGAATGAATGAATGAATGAATGAATGAATGAATGAAAGAATGAATGAATGATTGAACATTACTTTGGAATACCATATTTTTAGCCATGATCGGATTCTAAGAGCAATTTTTCTTATGTTACTTGAGCATTGATAATAGCTAAGTCATCCATCTACCAATTTAAACAGTGTCTTTCAACATGTTGGCTATTGTTCTGTAAAGTTTAGAATGAGACATGAATATGTGACTTGCATGTGTTTCTACATATGACCACAGGAGGGGGCCGTAGAGGCTTAAGGGTGGTGTATCTCAGCTGTTTTTTTTGTCTAGACAGTTCAGTAAGTGTTGCAAAATTTAAAAAAAATACATCACTGCATATATATTGTATAGAAATATACTATAATTAATTGAAAAGTGTAAAAAAAAATACAGTCCACTACAAGTAAATTTCCTTCCACACATTGTAATGTTTAACAGCGTAGGAGCTCAGTAATCTATGTGTCTTTCATTTCTCATATCCTATTTAATTGTGCTGCGGCATGCTACATGGTCAGGCTTAATATTTGTCGGGGCAGATATGAATGCCACCCTGGATCCACTGTTGATGTATCTGGAGCAACAAACCCACCCTCAATCCTAATGAATCTGACTATAAATACAGACCACAGATCAAGTATTTACTTGGTGGAGCTCCACATCCACACCCTGAAGACTGACATGTTGCATAATGAACTTGATTTTCTGTCCTGTGTTTTTCCACGTTAAGCCTCATTAAAGGGGGTCTGTTCTATGAAACTGTGAATTCCTCCTGTCAAGTGTTCCATTCATCACACAACATGGCACTTACATTAACCGGGAGCACGTTGAGATCACCAGGCTGCTGGAGTCTTTTCAAGACCTATAACCAACAGAAAGGAGTAACAAAATGTAGACAAGTCATTGAGGAAAACTACACTCAAAGTGGTGAAGTTGAAGAGGAGCAGGAGTATTGGACCTTAGGTGCTGTAAAATGTTTCTGGTAATGACCTTTATTTGGGTGTTTTCCACTTTAAAATAAAGTGTTTCCAGTTTGGGTCTTTCACACTGACCTCATTCAGACTGACTTCTTTCTTTCTGTCTTTCTCACTCCCACCTCCTTTAAAGCTCTCTGACCATGTTATTTTCAACACAATGTCTTTTCCTTGCTGCTCTGCTGCAAATGCTGACAAAGGAGATTACAGAAAGATGACTAAAACAGAACCTTAGTTTCCATGGTACACCAAAACAAACTGTTCTATATGAGACACTTGTCTGGCACATTGCTTGCAAGGCTTTTTCTATGATGTAAATGACACAACAAGGGTCATCTTGTGATAAATATAAATCAAGGGAAGGATATTTAAGTCTTTGGTAAACAAAAGCAGAGTCTGGCCTGCAGGATGCTGTGTGTCGTGTCAGAAACCTTTGGAGTTGATGATGGAAAGTCTCCTCGTGCCTCCTGAACATCACACTTTCCCTCTCCCTCTCCTCCATGCCCTTTTGAGGTTTCCATTATAAGACTGACATATTTATGGTCCATCCGTCCAAGCAGCGAGCTCTGTTTAGCAATTACCCATGGTGCTTTCAGCGTTACCATGGACCAGCCTCGGGCAATCTTCTCTCAACAATTTCATTTTCAGAGCTTTGTGGTTATGCTTATAAGACCCGGTTGTAGACTTGACGCTGCAGTCTACTGTTTCTCTATAAACAAGAGCAGTCTATGCAAGATTTATGATATGGGGATCCATTTAGATGATTGCACAAAACAAAATCCAGTCGCAGTATTGAAAATGAAAGAGACCTTACAAGCACAATTAATCTCTAATTCATTTAAGGGACCAGTAGCATTTCTTCCTATTCTCTTAGCTTTTAAATCTTGATTAAACAGTTAAAAACCAAAGAAACTTTTGGAATAATGTTTTCCAAATGTTTGAAATGCCTATTTCACAATGGATTTTACTCAGATTTACATTGAATGCTGATGTCTGAGGATATTTTTCATGTGCTGTAACCTTGATAGAAGTTGGTTATCATTAATATGATATTCCTATCAAACATTTTTCAAAGTGCAGGGATTAGCTATGTTCTCATTTAGAACACAAGCCCATTTTCCTCTTTAAAGTTCTTGATTACAAGTTGTCAAAGTTTCACATTGTGGCAGAAGACTGTTCAGCATGTTCCTGGAGATGAATATGAAGTCATGTTGTGTGCTTGTGAGCTAACAGGTTATATGGTGTGATATAAACATTGTGGATGCTTTGAAGTACTGTATGTGGAATTTAACAGGCAGTTGCAGTATTGTGATTAATTTCTTCTTGAGGCACTGAATCTAGTATTATCAATCATGACATGCTACATATGGACTGTAGCACATGTACTGTATGTGCATGTGTTGCAGTTCATTCAGTGGCTAGCTGTTATCTCCTGTGCCATTTAATATTGTCAACATTTGTTTTTGTTCTTTGTCCTTCCCTCTCCTTTTATAGCAGAGAAAAAGCATGAGAAAAGAGTATTAATAGACCGACCTGCAGACTATTACATAACAATAACTACAAAACAATTACAGGTTAGCATACACTGCTATACATTGTAAAACTAAGTGGCTGTGCCGCTGTTTACAATTAACTACATTCCTGTAAATAATGGAATTCTGGCAGACATGCTATAATTACACAATTTTCTCCAAGACTGCATTGCAGTTTACAGCACATCACTGTATATAAGTGCAGCAGACATAATTCAACTTTTACTGGAAAATCAACACATCAGAGAGCAGATATTAAAAACTCATTATGTTCAATATGTGCCTACATGACTGGATATTTTTATACGATACAGTGATTTGCGTTGCACAGAAGGAAGGAAGGAAGAAAGAAAGAGGAAGAGAAATGTGTTATCATAAAAACAAGATGTCTTCACAAGTCTTGTGTTCTCTTCAGTGTGCAGTACATTAATGAGAGCCCATTTTGTGTTCACTTTGATACCGTCCTGCACATCTTTATTCAGTGACCGGGTAACAGTCATCACAGGCTGAGCTAAAAAGCAGCTCCAGGCAGATGTCTCACTTGTGGAGCAGACAGCCCAGTTTCCACTGAGTGAGACCATTAACCACTGAGAGGAGAAGTGTCCATGTGTACACTGTGCTCTCTGAAATGAAATGAGATCAATGCAATGCCATGATTACATTCCGTTATATTAAAACCCCACGGTGCCGTAGTGAGACACCTTCATTTTGTCTGACAGTACAAGGCCTTTGGGACCTCAGGTACGGCACACACACACGCACGCGGCGCACGCACGCACGCACGCACGCACACACACACACACACACACACACTATTTATAATGAACATATTAGACACCATTTTGGACCTGTACTTACTTTAATAGAAATACCTTGTGTAACAAATGTGTAGTCAACAGTAGATGTTATTAAGTGTAATGACTCCCAGGTAATTTGCAGAGGCCCTTCTGCTCCTCCTTCATGTGCCGGTAATGATATTTTATTGTGTACTGTGGGCAGGAGGCCAATTGTCTCTGACCACTATTTATCTCCATGGTGCCAAATGTGAAGCTTTAATAATGCAGCCCAGAATGAGCGTGATCAGCGTGGTCATGTTTACCTACAGGAGAACATCAGTACAGTAATGATGAATGATGGTACCAGCAGCGCACTGGGCATGAGAACTAAAATGATTAGTGTTAGGGTCACAAAGGGAAAACAGATGTTAATAAAAACAAGTCATGTACATGTTATCGTGTTATTGCCTGCTATAAATGATGATGAACCTACACTGTGGTGTCACTTGTTTGTAATTAAGTTTTTATCCAGTGGCAACCAAGTCTTTCCAAGTTTGGTATTTGGAATATTTCAGAAAAACTGAATGTCTCACAGGTGAGCAACAACAAAGAGTTTGCATGAGGTCAAGCATGAAATAAAATATTATATAAACAGTTTCAGGAATTTAAGATGCTATCAACTAGAACAGGGGTATTCAATTAAAAGTCACGGAGTTCCAGTTATTAAAATTTCATTTTAGTAAAAGGTCTGAACCCAAGTCCAGTTTGTGTCTTATAGCCAGCCCCTATGTCCACATGTTCAGTTATTATTAATTTTGAATGCAGGATATCATTTAACTGAGTGCACAGCTAGCTCTTTTCCCACAAAATAAACCCAGGGAAATAAATTTGAAACCTTTATGTCAGATTGAATAACACACAAACCTCAGAATTAAAAATAAGGTGCAAACAGCTGAAAAATCCTATTTTCTCGTAAATTAAAGACGTCCAAGCCTAAAGAACTGAAGGCCTACACTTCAAGTAAAAAAACATTAACATCTTTAGAAAGCATAAATAAAAAGTGGCTCTTTCAGGGGAAAATACAAACAGAACTTTCTTCATGAGAGAAAGGGGCATGAGAATGGCCTGACAGTCATTTAAATCTTAGTTGGAATGGACTCAGTGCCATTCTCATGCAGACAAGTAGCTGTTCATTGGTGATGCTAGAACAGTACTTGGATTCTGGATTAGCAGGAGGAGCTGCTGCCTAAGGCCGATGCTGTTGAACCTTTTAGTGAAGTTTAGCAACTAAATTATTCTGACCCTACAGCTTTAAATTGAACTCACTAAGATGTGATGTAATGTCAAACAAAAAAGCAGCCATATTCATCTTGCACTCATCTTGGAAAAAAGAGTGAAAACTGCGTTCCTCTCTGACTCTTGTTTTGCTAAAAAGCTGCTATTTCTTTTCGAATAGGCAAGAATCGCTCTAGTGCATTGCCTTTACTGAGCCACCTCACATTGTTGTGCAGTTCATTTCTGATTTTCAATCATGTCTCAACAACAGCGTTTAAGCACTCCTTCACAACTGTCCCATCACTAAATGATTTTTTATGTTGCCCCGAAATCCGCAATGCCTTTAGTGAACATTCATTTGCATTTTGTTCGGTTATTTTGCCCTCAAATCGGACTTCAGGGGATAACTTTGCTCAAAAGCTCTGTGCTTTGTTTCATACTGGCTCTTCACCTTACCATTTTTAACTAATGCTACATGTTCAGACTTAATGAGACACTATGGTTTTCAACTGCCTGACGGAAGAATAAACGTACAGTAAATTCCGTCCACTCAGTGTTAACCAGCGGTTTTCCTCATTAACCTCCCTTTGTTTGGAGCTATGCTGTCCCCACTATCTGGTCTGCCTTCCTCTGTGCTCCGCTGTAACAGTAAATTCTCATTGGTTGCGGCACTTCCAGGTGCGCCGACAGAGAAGGTAAACAAACGATCTGATTGGCTGAACTGAGTGGCGCTACTCAGTAACTGAGAAGCAGCTCCTGCCATTAGAGCCGCGACCGTCAGAAAAAATGCACCAAGAAAATCTACTCTCGTGAATTTATCATGGAGTGGTCACGGGTCCGGACAGAACCATCACTCGGTCCGGATCCGGACCGCGGTCCACCTTTTGGTGACCCCTGAACTAGAACAAAACATAAACCAAAATGATATTCATCCTGAAAACTACAATTCTGACGCTTCTTTCTATTATGCATTCGATTTATTTTTCTCAAGTCTCAGAGTTTAGAAAGATAACTGTGAGACTTCATATTCAGCACAGAACCTGGCTATATATATATATATATATATATATATATATATATATATATATATATAAATAATGTAAGGGCATTTGTCTGTTTTGAATGTGGATGTACAGTACATCTTCATGCAAGGCAGGCTATTTTAACTATTCTCTACATTAGCTTTTCTCTCACTTTTTTTTTTTTTTACTGAAAACATTGTTTTTGTTCTTTAGTGAAATGGAAGCAATGCCTTTATGCAAGAACCCCAAAATAACCTCTCTCTTTTTTAACTAAACCACTTCTGGACTGGGGACAAAATACCATGACTGGGACAGATTACATGATCCTGCAGCTCTCATGCTGGAGGCATTGACACCATTCCATAACAGTGTGTTTACATCTGTGTTACATTGCCAAGGGAACAATGACAGACTGTCTGTATCCAGAATGTGCATCAACATAGTCGAAGCTGCTTCTCAGAAATTGACTCTGACTGGCCTGCACACTAATTACTAATTGTCTGAAGTATTATCTACACCATTTATGATATTTAAGAAATGTATGGTTACTTTGTTATTAAAATAAAATTCAGAAATCACCAGTTATAATTTTCATACATATTTGGAACATTCAAAAAGCTTAGCCTTCTTCTGAAAAATTGACTGCAGCTGAAGCTACTGAGCCTGTGTCCACATTAAAATGAGAGCCTTGGGTTTCCCATTATAAACCATTAGGCATCTGGACAAACAGTACAGAGGTGGTGAAAGTTGGAGAGCATAGCAAGACAGACAATATTTCCTTTCCATATTCTACTCCATGATTAGCATTTTTCCTGCTCTCATTTCTGATCCTTATATTTTCCTCACAGACGATTTGGTTCAATGTGTTTGTCAATGTTCAATGTGTTTGTGTTTTCCCTTTACCAGACAGACAGACAGACTGAGAGACAGACAGACTGGAAAACCCAATACTCATGCATTCCTTGTATGGTAAAAATCTTATTATTTTTGGAAACAGTTTGAGATTCTCTTTTGTTGACTTGTTGAATCTACGTCATTTTTATAAAAAACCAAGTGAGGTCATTTATTAATAGATGTATTTCATTCATTCATTAACCTAAAGCGCATGTTTTTTGGAGGTGGGAGGAAGCCGGAGAACCCAGAGAGAACCCATGCAGACATGGGGAGAACATGCAAACTCCGCATAGAGCGGGACTCGAACCCGGACCTGCCTTGTTGTGTTGCGACAGGGACACAACACCTATAAATGTATTTATGTATATTAAATAGGAATAGTTTATGCTACAAAATATTAATAAAAATAAATTATTAGAGAAGAACCATCAACCATGCAATCGTTTGATGATACTATTAATCTATATAGTTGCATAGTTGTTGAATAACAGCTGAACAGACTACATTCAAAGGAAATAAAATCCTAGACATTGTCAAATACGAAAGTATCACAGGTAATTGTACTCTTATACAGGACTGAATGCTCTTTCCTAACATCTTTCTAAGCAGATAAACAGATTCTGTTGTGGATTTTCCAGAGTGTGAAGTTGAATAACACCGACTTCACAATTTTTAGACAGGGACACATGAACAATGAAGAAGAAATTATTTTATCACCACGTGAAAGATACTAATAGTGTGGGGGGCACATACAGTATCAACTGTGTGTGTGTGTGTGTGTGTGTGTGTGTGTGTGTGTGTGTGTGTGTGTGTGTGTGTGTGTGTGTGTGTGTGTGTGTGTGTGTGTGTGCGTGTGTGTGTGTGTGTCTGTGTGTGTGTATTTGACTGATGTAATTAGGTAAGCATATAACAATGGAATCTCCATTAATACACTAGCACTGACTGGTCCTCTGAGTGGAGCAAAGGACGTTATAGGGAGATCACAGCAAGTGGAACTCCATGCAAGGCAGGGCTGAAACATGACGCCAAATTTAAGTGAGAGAGAAAAGAGAGAAAATGAGGCAGGGAAAAGTGTGTGCATATGTGTGTGTGTGTGTGTGTGTGTGTGTGTGTGTGTGTGTGTGTGTGTGTGTGTGTGTGTGTGTGTGTGTGTGAAAGAGAGAGAGAGAGGGAGAAATGGATGCAGTGGGAGGGAAGACTGAAGGGGGAGAGAAGGTGATGTCAGCTGAGTTCAGAAAATAAACAGAGTTCCAGGCTCCAGCATGCTGTCAGGATGGCGAATACAGCTGGGGCAAACCCATCGGGACACCCAAACAATCCCTGCGACCAGCACCTTTGTCCCTGGAATGGAGGGTTGGTTCCTCTTCCTCTCCCTCTTCATCCTTATTTCCTTACCCCAAGGGACAGCCTGGCCGTACGGTAAGAGTCGAACCGGTAAAGACTTTACCTCTTCTTTCTGCTCTGTGTTTGGCACAGCCTCTTAGTTCATGTTCTTTGTTCTCAAAAGTCCGGCATCAGCACTCTCTCCATCCCCTCCTCCTTTTAGTCCTTTAAGAGAACAACTGTGCTCAGATAAGCCTTTTGAAATAAGAACTACAGAGATGTAAAATACTACTCTTTTTCAGGGACAGTGTAGAAAAAGAATACTTATAATTTTGAGCAATCTTATGCCTCTCTTTACAACTCCTGTTCTCTGACAAGGACGGAGCAATTGTCCAGTCCGAATTTGTCTCTTATTGAGTGAGGCTCTGTGATTTACACACTATTCACTGCAGTTGTTCTGTGTGAAATAAACATACGATGATTTTGTGCTCTTAAATAAAAAGTAGTACCAGATGGACGCTGCCACAAATTCCTTGGGGCAAAATGAAACGATTGTCTCTAGAATGCCTGTTGACTCTTGAGATCATGTCTTTAATTGTTCTTAGTTCTCTTCAGTGTAATACATATGTGTTCTCCCTGACATTGAGATCATCTTTGCATGTTTACCCTCAGTAACCACTTGATTTGCTGCAGGAAGACATGAGTCATGTTTGAGTCAGTCACTCTGGCAGTGATAATGTGTCTACCATACACAATCTTCAGGACTCCGAACCAAACTTCTGACCTTTACCCAATTCCTTTACGGAAGATTATCATAAAGTACTAAACACCTTTAATTTGTGTAAATGAATGAATCAAAGAGCTGAGCATAGTTTTGTGTTAAAGGAGTTCCCTCTGGCAGATTTACCTACTTATTTTGTGAACTCACTCAGTTATTCAGGGTACAGCTTGTTACATAATTGCACACTATCAGCTGATGATAGATGTTGAGCAACTCAGAACAAATTCTTGTTTTTAAAGCAGAACAGTCATGTTCACGTGCAGATTCTGGCTTAAGAAAGTCTGTTTTGTTGTGTTTATGTGTGTGTGTGTGTGTGTGTGTGTGTGTGTGTGTGTGTGTGTGTGTGTGTGTGTGTGTGTGTGTGTGTGTGTGTGTGAGCATGTGTTTATGTCCATTTTTACACTTTTTGATGTCTCCGCTGGCGTATGTGATTGCGGTAAGACTTCCTGTTCAGGTATCGTCCACCCACCTGAATCCCGAAATTTTCTGCTCCTATGACACACTTACCATAATTTATTTGACTTTTGTCCACAGGGATGCTCTCAGAGCTACTTGGTACTGTTCTGTAGGAAACAAAGATTAGGTAAAAAAGAGTGCAAATTGAAATCTTGGCATGAAATATAGTTACAAGAAGAAATCCTTTTGATTGAGCATTTGGGAAGTTGTGCCATGTTGAAGTTCATTCTAAGTTTAGCAACCAAATTATGAAAACAAAATGCTCAACCTAGATTCCAGTTTGACTTTTATGTTAGTTTGTACACAAGCCATTTATTCAAATATTAGGATATACTGTATATGGTATTTCATGGCGTCTGCGGTTTCCTACCAAAGAAAAGTTTAAAGCAACCTATATGATGACCAAAAGTTTCAGCACTTGGGATATCCAAGACTGCGCTTGGATATGCAAAGCCCACAAAGCTCTTCTGGGAGTTTCCCTGTTCCATGACTATAAAATCACTCCAACCTTAAAATACCAGACAGTTGCTTTGGGCAGTCGGCTCAGTGATTATTCTCGTATAAACACGCAGCACATGCACTCCCAGCTGCTGTAAAAACATTGTTTCCATGATCCACAAGCACCATTTTGTCAGGAGGAAACAATTCATTTAGTAGTGGATATTTACTGTAAACTCAGCTGTAAGCATAAGTGACCAAATGATATTTTGCACGTTATGCAAAATAGCATAGTCAAAAAACTACCACAGGTTTGGCAGATCTTTGAGCTAAAGGCTCAAGTAATAGGAACTGATTAGAGCATTATAGATGTCCTCTTTCAGGAAGCTTAGTCTGACTCCATTGATTATCTGCCTGCCAATTAAATAATTGCCATGCTACTGTATATTGAAAGTTGTTTTAGGCTAGTAGACTTTAGACCTTTTGAAAGGAACTGATGTCAAACTGAGGGTAGAGATATTGGTAATTTATTGACCATCACTGAGGTTCTTTTTCTTATTGTTAGCTTTTCATACTTTCGGCACAAGAGGTTGCTCTGTTACCATCTGAAGAATTTCCTCAACTCATTTTCACAGAGTGTTTCACAGGCAAATTTTCAAAACTCTCTTTTCCACTCTTAAAATGATGTTTAGTGGTTATGGTAAGTTTGGGTTTTTTGAATTTCCTTGTCAGTATCATGTTTGGTATTTCATATTGATAAAGATGTTGTGGGCTATGCTGTTAATAGAATAACTGGGAACAATAGTTATCTTCTCTCTTGTGGTGCACAACGTGGCCATTATTTTGCCTGCTCTGACCAGATGCTTGTTGTACAAGTTTTGTGTCTGGTTGTTTCTGCTGTATTTTGACTTGTCCTATTGGTAAACAGGCTCTGACTCAGGACCACCGACAGCTGCATTCTCTCAAGGTCCTTTGATTGTTTTTCCTTGCCAGTCATTATATTATTCATCCTGGTTGAACCATCTTCCATCCTCTTCCTAAGGGGATTGACATTTTCCTCTTTCTCTGCTTAGCTTGGCAGATTGTAACTGAATGGAAAGAGTTAGCCTACTTCTTTTCAAAGGTGAAAAAGGAGTGACTGTGTCTGGCCAGGAAATATCCCAGTGCACAAGTCACACAATATGGAATTGTTGTTTAGTTTTTTGAAGCTAATCACCTACTGATAGTAGCTTCATATTTATCATACAGGCAAGACACTCATATTTTGCCAACAAAGTGATCAAACGTGTCGCCAAATGCTAATGTATTACGTACTTTATTCAAACATGCATAACTTATATACTGTATATTTGAAAAAGGTGACTCAGCCCAGATAAAGCCATTGAACTTAACATTTTCTTTGGACTCTACTCAAACATATTTTCTTCATTGGACTCTTAAGCTTTTCTCGGAGCCAAAAATAGCGCAGCTGATAAGATTTCTTTCAAGAGATCAAGAAAAAGATAAACTCAATTGAGCACACATGGCTGTGTTGTTGACAACATATCAAATTAGAGTTTAATTATAAAAGTTACAAAGGATTAAAAGTCGAAGCCAAATTAAACAAATGAAAAGGCAGAGGCTAACCACAGCTTTTACTATTTGTTGCAGTGGAAGTCACTTTCAGGAAATGATGGCAAACATTTGGATCTGATCACTTAACGTATGAGGAGGTGGGATTGCTGTGGGAGGCAATGTGTTTATTGATATAGGGTTGTTGTTTTTTTTATTTATAACTTGACAAGGATTGCAGAGTATTTAGGAGATCATCCTTGAGAATGGAAGTAATCACAATTGATTGATTAAGGCACACAAAAATCTGAGTGGAAAAAAAAATCCCATTTCTGATCTGTTATTGAACTTACTGTATTACATGTGCACTGGGAAAATATATATACTATCACAGAAAGCAAAATACAACAATTATACATGGTTAAAAAGGGTGACTGACAGCCATAAAACTGAGAAAGGAAGTAAACCTCTTACCATGATATTTTGAGATGAATTTCTACTGCTTCCATGTCCTGCCTGAGGTGGAGTTTCAAAACTTCCAGTCTCTGTCTCAATAGGCATTAGCATGGGACAAACAACACAACCATTGAAAGCAAAATAAAGAATGTAACAAATGTCAATTTCTTTGGAGGCTTACTCCTGCAGATGGAAGCTTCCACACCTGGTCAGACCTTCCGACAATGTTGTAAAAAAGCACATGAGACTTACTGTCCATTCTTTACTTACCTGCAGGTGTTGACCTGATGGCCTTGCAGATATGTTTTTACAAGTCAGTAAGCTTTATTGCTCACATGAATCCAGTTATATTGATGGGGGGTGGCAGTGAGTAAAACAAACAGTTTATAAATTATTTTTAGTGTTGTAAATGTATGCCCCATATAGAAGAAATACTGCAGTCATGCTAAGGAGTGAACAATGATGGTCTTTGCAGCAAAGATTGAGGTCATCAAGCTGAATCTGTTCACAAGGGATAAAAAATGAAGACACTGGTGCCAATGCTATTTACCCCAAAGAAGAAAATTAATGAAGCTGCTTTTGGGAATCTGTAAAGTAACCCTTTCTGAATGTGTAGAGGCTAGTTTTAACAACAGGATGTCATTTCTCTAAGGACAAGGCTTACAACAGTAATCCACATAATGGCATTGACAGGCCAGCTCATAAAGTGTTTTGACACTTTCATGTTCATGCCCAATAAAATAGGTTTCACAGTCTCTCCACCCAGCAGTCTTTGTAAATCAGTCAGTGAGGAAGCAGAAAAGCTGTCCCATAGTGAGAGGAGATGTTGTCAGCACATCTTAATCTCCTTGTGACAGAAATACAACCTTTTGTACACCAATATTCAATACAAGGCAGCTAACTGTGAAGTTTTTGTTTGACTGAGACTATAATTGTCATCATTTTAGATCAACATTAGTAAGAATTTTTGAAATGTAAAATTGAGGTATAGTTGCTACCTTCACCTGGGGAAGGTTTTAAATACATACATACATACATACATACTGTACATACATACATACATAAATACATACATACATACATACATACATGCATACATGCATACATACATGTACATACATACATACATACATAAATAATGGAATTTTTTTCTAAAATGTTGGTGTACGGATTGGGCGTTGGGAGGGATCATTAAATTGTTAAGCGGTTCCAGAATGAGGGGCGCACCCAAGAATTTTGTTTCATTTTCTTAAACTTTTTTTTTTGTTCTTTTTTTTTTTATTTTATTTTTTTTTTTTATTTTCAATCATTTTGAAAAAACACTGAGTTGGTCACCTCATAATGTCATAAAACACTCAGAAAAAGCTAAACAGATGTGAGGGATGGATCATCATTGGCAGATGTTTGTTTTATTAGGTACAGAGGAAACCTGTTGATACTACATGTCTTTCAATAAACAATTCTGTGCACCACAATATGAGTTTACTTAAGCTATTTACATGTAAAAAATATATATTTTGCAAGTTGGAAATGTTATCCTAGCTAACTTGTAGATGAAGACAAACAGGACACCTTGTTTCATAACACCAGCGTTGGTCTTCTGGGTGATGTTTGTTTGACATCCCTTCACCACCAACACCACCACCAGCAGCAGCTTCCTTATGTGTGGACTGTTCATTCTACAGCACATGCCATATTTTGACATACTGTATGATACAGGTCCTTTACGTTGATGTGTCATTTATCTATAAAGGTGAAAATAGTAAGTCCGCTCTCTTCACAGTGGCTTTTTCTTGCCTCAGCACATTCCCTATAAATAAATGTACAAGCCATATCCATGCCATGGATGTTTGTGGTTCTCAATTCTGACATACTTTGTTTTTGTTTGAGTTTTCTTTTCTTTTTTTCTTCTTTTTTTGTCTCAGGAAGTCAAACCCAACTACATAGTAAAAAACAATCCAAGGATCAGTGGCAATGCTAAAAGAATGCCATGATTGATATTTCTTCTTTCAAAAAGAAAGCATTAGTGGTGATTATTGTGACACAATGTCAATGGTGTTGATGGGTCACATGATCTAAAAACAATGCACTGATCTTATAATCATATTCCTGGGATCTACCACACCAGGCCAGAAATCCAACAAACTGACCTATGATCTGACAGGCTTGCTACAAATACTTTTGAGGTTAATGACCTATTCCAGCTGTGCCCAATTCACCCAAACAATATAAATGACCCTAAGAACAAATACAAATTATAAAAAACAGTCCCAACATCTTCATGAAGCACAAACCCAGTTCTCAAACCTGCATTAAAGCTTATCTAGTGGAACGGTTCTATCTACTTTCTGCCTGATATAGTTCAGTATGTGTGCCATACTGTGTGTGTTTTGGGTGAAATAGCTGAGAATGAGAATGTAGGTGGACAGATTCAATTTATGATATCATTAATGGGGAAAGGTAACAGCACAGCTTAGACATCTGTGCTGTTCCTTACTAGGTGACCACTAAGAGATTTATGACTTTGCTTTTATGCATTGGTGCACCTGTATGTTTTCTCTGTGAGTCTTTAGGTAGAAAAGTATCAGCGACACCATATGGTGGGAGGCTGGGGTTGAGGAAAGAGACGTTATGACTGTAGGTACACGCATAAAATGATGCACACAAATCTTGCCCAGCTTCTCAAGCTGCCTTGGACATTTGGTTTGTCCAGTTCTGTTTCATTGTGGCATACTCAAAAACATTTGTGTTGTCCGAACTACTGGTCAAATTAAACGTTTAAATTTTCTCTATTCTTGGTGATTAGTTTTCTGATTAATGATTCTTTCATTTATGACTTTGCTTTATGATATGCGTATGGATTAGACACTCCTTTAATAAGAAGCTTTCAACCATGTTAGAGTGGAAATAACCAGAGAGTGCATGAATATACAAACACTAAACCCTCTAAAATAACTTCCACTGCTCCGGCTTCTGTTGACCATGACCTACATCTTTTCTCATTTTCCCACAAGGACAGTTATTATATTAGTCATATTTTCTCAACATTTGACCTATTTTCCCTGTTATTTTTTAGCACTAAGAAATGATGTTTATATAAACACTTTTTCCTGTATGCCTACCCCTTTTTTTGCTGACTTGCTGATCTTGATTTATGTGCCTTTTTTAGATTACAGGTATTTGTACAACCACTGCCCTGGTCCAGAGTGGAATGTAATGTGCAGAGGCTGCTGCGAGTATGATGTGATCCGCTGTAAATGCCCCCTGCAGGGAACTCCTGTGGGATATGCTGTGCCCTGCTGCCGCAACGCCATCAATGAGTGTGACCCCTGCATCATTCATCCAGGTTGAACCTCTGCAAATATGCATATTTGGATTTGGATGAGTACAACCTTACATGGGTTGGAATATTGTGCTTTCATTGGGTTCATGAAGTATAGCCCCATAAATCTTCACCATGGAAACTAGGCTGTCTGTAGAAACTGGTATGTAGTTTGTAAAACACCAGAATTGTCTATCAACTGCACAGCTGTTTCTGTCACAGTGACAACAGGATGACTGAAAGCCTGAAAATAGATTGTGTCAAGATTTAATTTGTTTCCTGGGCCAACTCATATTGGTACCTTCAATCTCTTTACCAGCAGAATGTTTTTAAATGAATTCAAGACTTTGATATGTGAACAAAATACCTGGGTCATTACTTAAACACCCAGTGTGTAGAAATTGCAGGCATGTAATCACCTGGGGATGTCAGCATACATGGGCCACAGCGAACACATGTAAACTCTTACATTCGTCTTGTTATTGTCCTGAATGTCATCAGCTTTTAGAAGCATGTCACATTTTTTTGCAGCTTGAATGTGCGTGTTTTTTATGGAGGGAAAAACATCTGTTACCCGAACATTAAGTTTCACTCCTAAAAGATAAAAAAAAACAACTACAAAGTGCTGCAAGCACTGATGTGTGCAATCATAAATACCCATGTGTACACCCCTAGCCCATTTGTTTTTAAAATGCATACCTGTACTCATCAGATGTTGCTCTTCAATCCCCACGGACAGACCACTCTCCTAAGTGAAAATCCATCCTCCGAGGAAGCAATTTCATGGGTTTTTCTCCTTATGCCTATTTCAGGAAGCTGCAATATGTTTGTACCTTCTGTTGCAGTGAGAAATGAGCTTAATGAGCTTAGCAGAGTTGATTTTATGGAAGAAGAGGTCTGGTGAAGTTGAATGACAGAGCTCAAGCTGGGTGACTTCCTAAATATAACAAATACTAGCAACTCTTCTATTTGAGAAAATAGTTTGAATCTTTTATGTTGGGGTCTTTCAGCCAGCTTCACCATAGTTGCGGTGATATTTCTTTGTTTCAGGTTGCAGTATATTTGAGAACTGTAAGCGCTGTAACAACGGCACTTGGGGCCCTCAGGATGACTTTTTCATTCGTGGTAAATTCTGCTCAGAGTGTCGACCTGGCTGGTCTGGTGGAGATTGCATGAGTAAGTATTTCTTAAAATTAGCAATTCCTACAAGGGATTGCTATTTGAGCGTAATAAATTCCAGACTATATGTTCTGTCCTTGTTTACTAATTTGTCTTCATCTGGAACAACAAAGTAAGTCTGGATGGCTGCCTTATGCCCAGGAGCTTTCCATGAAGAGCTGAATGACAGATCAAAGGCAACATCCAAGAATTCCAATCATTTTTATTTATTCTAATATGACACGGACAGCAGCAGGTTTCATAAAATGCTAATATTCTGCCAATGGGCACAACAAAAATACATTTAATTAAATGCACAAACTGAAAAAAGGCAGCTTAATGCCCCTTCTGCCACTTTCTGTGTTGTATTTGTGCTTTTTCATGCTGCTGAGCACAAAATCAGGGCTTTTACAGATCCTTTGGAAACTTCAATGTCACTGTGTTTTCTTTGAATAAACCTCAATATTTATAACCAAACTTTATTGAAGACTTTCTGAATTTTCCATATCATACAAGTTTCTGCCCCACTTGTAAAAATGTCATTCTTTGCTTTGTGTTTTCTAGAGTGTGGTGGGGTGATCCAAAAACAGCAGGGCCACCTGGTGCTGGAGAGTTACCCAAACAATGCTCGATGTGAGTGGACGATAAAGGTGGACCGTCCCTTCACCATAGAACTAAGGTAAAAACATAAACATTCCTCTGGCCAGTTCAAGACCCATGTTGAGTGTGAACCAGCAGCAGAGAGGTGCCAGTTCACCTCCTGAGCACTGCTGAGATGCCCTTGAGCAAGGCACCTCCATTTTATAAGTTGCTAATTTTTTGGGGTTATGTAGTCATACCTGGAGGAATTTGACAGAATATGGACAACAGAGACAAAAATTGCACTAACAGACTCCACCACTTCTTCAGACATGGTGTCCTAGTTTTTTTTATTAGGTCAGGATTCATAAGAGGAAAAACTAAAAAAAACGTACAGAAGTCTGCCAAGTTACTAGGTTGTGACTGCAAATGCTTGATACCATTAATGTTAATAAATTGTCACAGTTATATCTGGTATAAATCATGCATATACAGTCTCTTCATTATCCACCTGTAATAGCAATTAATGGTGGGATGCTGATGTCAACTTTCCACTTGGTTTAGACATTTCTGCAAGATGTAGTCTATGTCACAGATGAAGTCTTGGAAGTTTGGAAAGCAAGCCTTTTTTCAGGAAAGTTATTAGCTTTCAGTCCAGCGATAATTCTCTACTTCTGTCATTTTCTCCATTACACATATGGCATTTTACAGACAGGTCTATGTGCAGGTTTTGGGGGAACAAGAGCTCCATACAATTTGATACAAGCTCCACATTCAGTGCATACAGCTATGTTTTATTGTGCATTTAATAAGCATTTAATGATTCCAACTATTCTGCTACACACAGCATTAAAGGAAATGTGAGGTTCTTAGATTGCTCAATCCATTCTGCTATGACAGACACAAATAAACAGATGACTAATATTTATGTCATATTGGAAAGCTTGATGACATAAAACCAGCAAAATCCCTAAATAAAAAAAAAACTGAGCCCAGAGATAGACTAATGGAAAAATACATGTCTTTGCATGAGAGGGGATTTACTGACAGGGCTTTACCATATTTGTCTTTAACCGCGGTGGCTCACAGGAGACTCGCATCTCAAGCAACTGGCATTGATTGTTAAGAGCTGTGGCAGTCTAACATTTAGCATGTCTGAATGTCTTTAATTTAAGCTTTCATGACCCAAAGGTCTGTGATAAAGGGTAAAATTAGTGGATTTGTGTGCAAGCCAGTGTCTCATGTGAGGTTCATCAGTCCCTCATGTCCTTTGCAACAAAGGCCACAGAGATTAAGCTCTGAAATAGCGTTGAAAGGGTAAAAAGATGCTTGTCTTTCCTAATCCAGCTGGCAGTTCTCTCAATGTCACAATCCGCCTGTGACTGAACCAAATAGCTTCCAAAATTAAATGGTATGTAAATTTCAAAAAACAATTCAAATTTAAAAGGCCCTCAAGCCATTCCGTTTGGACTCCCTAAATGCAATAAAATCCTTTTAATGCATGCCTGTTTGAACTTGGCCTCTGATAATGGAACTTTCTCTGGAACTTCTCCAAACTACGTCATGTTAAACTTTGACTGTGTAGGTTGACAAAGTGTTTGGTTTAGACCAAATTATGTGAAAATTCATTACTATAGACCTAGTGCAGACATAAGGAAACACCATTCTTGCACATGGCTCTGGGTACATTGTACTGTATGCCTGCAAATTCTTTTTTAATTTATGTATTATTATGTTGTTATATAAATATGACAACAAAAGCAACTCCTATAAACACGAAAACCTTGTTATTGATATTTGATATTTCAATATTTAATTATTCAATCATATTTCCATGTCACTGTTGTGAATTTTTTAACACAGTTTAATTGTCAGATGTCTGATCATAAGAATCAAAAAGGTTCGCTTTGTCACATTCATTTAAGTACTGAATACCACAGAAATCCTCTCCCTGTAGCAGAGAATCAATATTACTACCAGATTGATTTCATCAGTGGAGTAATATATGGTTGATATAATTCCTGGCAAATGCAGTTTGTTTCAGTTTTAGGCTGAGGAAACAAAAATAGTCAATATCATTTTCTTTCAAACACTAAGGTCAAGCCATATCCTCAGTTATACGTGGCAAATAAAATAAACAGAAAATATGAGGCATCCAAATAAGATGGCGATGAGTTAGATGACGCACGGTCATCACCATAACAACAACAGACCAGAAAATGTTTTTAACAACGTTTGATGAATAAACATTGCAAAACTGGAGGTTGCCCTATATCATGAACATAAAATATTTTTGCTGCTGTCTTGTCTCATCCACAGTATTTTACTGCTTCAGACTGAATGAAGTCAAGCACCAAACCCCAAGCACCGCCCTTGCAGCTGTATGAAGACATGTTCGATTGGCTTTAAATGAAATATTCAATCTCTACTCCAATTATCTTGATAAAAAAGTTGATGCATACAGTCATAATGTGGTTTTGGTAATGACCCAAGCTCACTGTTTTCAGACTGTCAGATGATAAATAGGTCAATAATAAGAATATGCAACCTCAACATCTCATGTTCACACACAATCCCAGGTGGACGATCCTGCTGCGATTTAAACTAAAACCTCATTAACAAAGTAACCTGTAGCACTGGTGCAGATAACACCCAGCAGTTGGTCCTGTACTCAGTATAATTACTGTTCATTATTTGTTTGCTGGCCTCAGATTTTAAAGTGTCAGTATGATGTCAGCTGAGTAGCGCTGCCAGAGAACACAGGTGCTCTCATAAAAAAAAGAAGAAATAAAGCGTGAATATAGCAGCAACACAACAGAAACCTATGTACAAGGAATATTTTCAGGTATCAAGTGTTTAAATTTGCAGAAACAGAAGCAAAATCAATTCCATTGTCAGTGATTTACTTTCATAGATTACTGTTAAAACACTGATTCCCGATTTGTTTTTTTCTGACAGGTTCAGGATGATGAGTCTGGAGTTTCACCACACTTGTCTTTATGATTATGTGGAGGTCCGAGACGGTGACAGCATCAATTCACGAGTTATTGCTCGATTGTGTGGGAACAACAGACCTGCGCCGATTCAGAGCTCTGGCAACAGTCTGCATGTTCTATTTGTGTCTGATGGCTACAAGAACTTTGATGGATTCTTTGCCACTTTCCAGGAGAAATCAGGCAGGTCAAAGACCAGTATCAATAAAATACTGCTACTACTTATGAATTTAATGACATCATGTATTTTCTGCACCTAAATCCAAATCCTTTATGCTAACCATTGACAGTACATACACAGAAAAAGTGTGTCCTTAAAGCACAATAAACAGTCAAGTGTTAAGTCATATTCAATGAACAAAGAGACTCTTTAAAATCACAGGGCCAGGGAAATGTCCTCATTCAAAAGATGTAAAACTCACATGTAACACACATACACACACGCACACACACGCACGCACGCACGCACGCACGCACACACACACACACACACACACACACACACAGTTTGGTAAACAGAGGCCCTCTCTGTGGATATGCCCACATATAGGCAGTCATTTATTTGGTGTCAGCTTTGAATATGAATTCCTTGAAGTATTCTTGTTCAGTACACAGACACAGATTCTATATGTGGTTTGCTAATAGATACACCATCTTGTTTTGTACCACAATGTCATACACTATGTTTACAGCCTGCAGCTCCTCTCCTTGCCTGCACGATGGGACTTGTATCCTGGACAGTTCTTACACTTACCACTGTGCCTGTCTGGGTGGCTACACAGGCAAGAGGTGTGAAAATGGTAAGTCTGTAACTGAAGTGAAGCATGATAAGACTTTTAAAATGGAAAAGAAAAGCGGGTGAAGAAAAACAATGTGATCAGTCTGACTGATGGAAAAAGTAAGTCAGCATTTCTGACAAGCATGACCTGAATTTTCCCTCTGTCAAGGCATCTGAAATATGTCTCTTATTGTATTCATATTTATGAAATCATAGTCATACAGTCAGACACACCTAATACAATTAAATGATAAAGGATTGTTTTCTTCCAAATAATTTTTGTGTTTGCCTTTTGGAAAGCTGTGTTTCACTGTCATGAGGGAGACGTCTGTGGTTTGGACGGGGCTCAAGCCAGCTGTCTTACCCATCTGTCCTGTCCCATAGTCGTTGGCTAATCAGCTTTTCTAGAAATATGGAAAATTCCAACAGATGTGCTGCTAATTCAAATTGCATGAAGTCACATAGATTTTGAAAGTTAAGCAGCAGACACTGACAGAGCAATAAAATAAAAATGTCCACGACAAAAAAAATGTATGTGGGGAAGATGAAAATAATTTCTTAAACTTTCTTAAAGTTTGGTGAAAAATTTCAGTTTCTATAGACCACGTTGTCCTGTGTGGCAATTTCACTTAAACACATCGTCAAAACTCCATTCTATGAAGTGGGGATACTCCTCAGTCAAGGTGTGGGTGGCCTCCAAGGTCTTTGCTTTATGGGTGTTTGGATCCAAACCTTTGTTTTTATATCCAACATAGCTCCCTTAAGACCCTATAATAATATAAGACTTCCTGGACCCCACTTTTTCAAGTCTAAATTTATTCCATAACTGTAATGGTAAAACAATTCAACTCGTGTAACACAAACCAGCTTTTCCACTGGTCAAAATAGTTTCATTCCTCCATGTGTACTGTTGTCCGTATTCCCATTAGAAATCCTTAGCTGTTAATTTTAATGGAAAAGAGCTACTACAATGCAAATGTCTGACTTTCTGTGGAGGAAAAACCTCTGCCCAGAGTCCAGTGGAGAATTTTAAGTAAGAACCTGCCATCAGCCCTATTGTAGGTCTCCTAAAACCAAACTGTCATCATTTGTAAGCCTGAGCTAAAACTCACTCTGTATTGAATTACCTTGGCACATTATCATATAACTCATGATAGTGGAATTATTTCTCCCTCCATTATCTCTCTTTCTTTGGCACAGTTTACTTTATTGTGTGTATGTGTGTATTGTGTTAACTTTCCACCCTAATATTTGAAGACGTATCACATTGAGACTGCAGACAGATTCCAACATGCCAGAAAGATATTTAACAACAGTACGAACAGATCGCAGCACCGTAGGATCTTTCCTTTTCCACTTTTGGTTGGCCAACAGCAGTCTCTTTCCCACTGAAGATCTCATACAAGCAAAAGCCATATGGCAAAAAGCCCCAGATTATAGGAAGGCTCTCGGGATTGGAGTCATAAACCCTCAGTCGCTACATGTCATGGATCTGACCCAACTTAAAGTGAAAACCACAAACAAACCTCCTGAGGGAGAGTGCTATAATGGTTTCTGGGTGGTACAGTTCTTTATTACAACATTTGCTTGCACTTTTGTTATTTGCTTTAAAAAGAGAATGAGATACTGCAGGGTGATTTTGTTATTCATCACGTGGTGCTTTTATTTTGATTATTGACACTAAACTTCTTTAAATGCTATACTTTTTTCCACACTGGAAAAATTTACAGTTTGACAAATGCTCTTTTAATGTATCTACCATTTTATTTCTTTCTAGGAAGTGCTAACTTTTTACTCACTTCTAGCTTAACTCATTTTACATTTATAGGTGGAATTGTTCATTAATGAGCCTCCATTTTTGCAGGCAATGTATTTAAATGCCTTTTGATGACTTTCAGAGATGATAGTTAGGCATGTGGGTTACCTTACTTGATCTGCAAACACCAGAAGGCAAACAACTGCCCATTTCTACTTTTATAGTTCAATTTGTGTGGTCTATTACAGCAGAGATGATTCCTAAACACTATTTAGTCATGAAACAGGAAAACCAGACATGTGTTCATGAACAAAACTGCCTGTATTTCCCCTCAGTGGTGGGCTGTCATAGGCCTCCAGTGCCTATTCATGGATCAACGACGGGTCTGTTCCATCATTCCGGGGCACGTATCACTTTTCGTTGTGACCCTGGCTATGAACTGCAAGGCTTTCATTCTGCCATCTGTTTGAGCGATGGTACATGGAGTGCACCTGCCCCAAAGTGTGGTAAGAGGATTCAAATGTGTATCATTTGGATGCCATGGGCACTGTTTCTGAGAATGAAGAAAATGCAGATTTTTCTTTATTTTTCCACCAGTGCCATTGGTCAGAGCATGCTCTTTACCACCAAAGCCAACTTACGGGGACCACTTCCTGGTTTATGGACCCAATGATGTTCTAATTGCTCTGCAGTACCTGTGCTACCAGCCCTATGAAATCAGTGGGAACTCCCAGAGAACCTGTCTGCCTAACAATACCTGGAGTGGAACTCACCCCGTATGCATCCAAGGTCAGGCAAAGTGTTATGTGTAATTGGATAGGTCAGTGGAAATTGTGCTAAATGACATTAAGTTAATTTACCTTAATTTTTTATCAGAATAATACATCAGAAAATGAATCTCTGCCAAGGGCCATCCAGCGTGATGAGCCGTCTTTGAGCGGCGATTCACAATCTACTTCTGACGAAGATTCAGTAATAATCTTTATGCTCCGTTTCCACAGTGAATAATACCATCACTGAAGCTGAAATGGAAAAAGACAAGGCAAGAGAGAAAGGAACAGATATATACAGCCACAAAGATACTATCAAGACTAATGACAAAGGTCAGGAGAATACCGCTGGAGAAAAAGAAAGTGTCGGAGGGGAAGATATAAACTCTGGGCACAACAACACAACAACATTTGATAGAGAAGATAAATATAGTGTTATTCCAGAGAAAACTACATCTGAGGGTGGGAATGAAGAAGAGCCAGAGGAAGGAAATACTGGGCCAGAGAGAACCACTACAGACAGCAAAGATAAAGTGGATGGTAAAGACCCAGACAACAGCCTGAACACAGTTGAAAAGAAGGAACCTGAAGTAGGGCAGCTACCAGAGAAAAGACAAGGCAGCCAAGACATGATCCTGGAAACAGGAAAGACAGATACCACTGAATCTGTGAGGGTGAAAGACAAAGGACAAAAAGGGAAAGAAAAAAAAGAGGAGCAGGTGAATGGAAAAAAAGGTCAGGATAAAATCGGCCCAAATGATACCAAACTGAGGATGGTCATAACCGAGGGAGAAAACACAGTGGAGATATTTGAAATGGAAATGACAAAAAACCGTACAGTTCTATTTGATTCTACGGAAACAAACAAAGAAAATATTAACGTGGGCTCTCAGGAGCAAGTGACTATCATCCCCACAAGAACCAACATTACACACTACACTGTCGACAGAACAGGGGGTGAGGAAAATGGGAAAACACTTGAGAAACAAATGATTAAAGAAGAGAAGACAGAGGGGGATTCCGATGAGGGAGCAAAGGAGAAGAATGAAAATGACAAAGAGAAAGAACCCAACCAAAGCTTATCTGGTAAGAAACTCATTGAGGAATAGTCATAAACCTTGTCCCCTCTGGATTGCATCCTCACCTACTTCTGTTACCACCCCCCGCAGAGAAAAGCTGTCCACCTGTCCCTCGCCTCTACCACGGCTACCACCGTTTGGTACCTGGGGTGGAGCCTGAGACAGTGGAGTTCTTTTGCAACCACTCTTATGTTCTCAGTGGTGATGCACGTCGTATCTGTCGACCAGATGGCACCTGGAGTGGGAGACAGCCTCTCTGTGTCAGAGGTACCATCATGTGTTGAAAGTTTTTTTTTTTTTTAATTTGTTAGATTATTGATGGTGACATTAGCTGGTTATGTGAGACATGCAGATGCTGCTTTTTGTTTCTGATAATTTGCATTATTAATTATTAAACTGCTTATGTCTAAACCTTCCCCTACCAGATCACTTGCATATTATTTTTTCTTTATTGCTAAAAAAAAAAAAAGCCAATTGATACAATACAGTATAATGGAAAGGCCCATTCTAAGTTTCATCGCTTTAAGAAGTGGTATTATGTAACCAGATTAATTTATTAATTGTGTGCATGTTCCTTATAATTTATCTCTGTATGTTTTTTTTTAAGCATGTCGGGAGCCCAAAGTATCAGAGTTGGTTAGACAAAGAGTCCTGCCACCTCAGACACCCTCAAGGTATGTTCACCTTGTTACCTTGTCATTATAAAATGTTTTCCCAATCATTAGAAATAAGTTTATGTTATGTTATATTTATGTTATGTTATGTTACGTTATGTTACGTTATGTTACGTTATGTTATGTTATGTTATGTTATGTTATGTTATTATGTTAAAAGTAATAACTGCAGTCACCTCTAGCCTCTCCTTCTCACCTTAGGAAGACACCTGTGCACAAGCTGTATTCCACCGGGCTTGGACGACACCTCCAGCCTGATGGCCCCTCTAAAGCCCCTTCGGTGCTTTCCCACTTGCCCCAGGGCTTTCATCACCTTTACACACATATAGAATATGAGTGTGCCTCCCCGTTTTACCAACACTTCGGCAGTTCTCGTCGCACTTGCTTGAAGACTGGGAAGTGGAGCGGGCGTCATGTGTCCTGTTCACCAGGTGAGGGCAGCAGAGCACGACCGTTTGTCTAACGACCGACACACCAGCAAGCGTTTTAATAGTGAAACACACATGTAAACAATAGTAATATGTTATTCAAGATCATTACGTCTTCACACAGTCACAGTGTCTTAAATTATGAACAAAATATTTCCACTCCCTCACACTGATGACTATCTCTTCCCAAAGCTGGTAAGATGAAAATCTAACAGCTGATATTCCACATTAACTTTTAACTTTATACATTTAACGATCATTTCGCAAGACTTAACCCAGGCTGTCAGCAATTGCACAATATGTACTATGTCATTTATCAGCAACAACATGGCCTGATGTAAAACCAGTTTATTTGGAGAACATCAAAAGGTTCATCTCAGGAAAATGTAAAAATGTAATTGTACATTTCTCACATGTGATGCAAGAAGATTAACACATCCATGACCCAACAATACTATAATTTGTTCTTAAGGCCATTTATACATAAAAGCTGTGCATAATATCTTTTTAGAAGTTGCACATAACTGCACTTATCAGAGGTGCAAAGAATTCCACCCAGCTCTCTCGGTGGACTAGACAGACGAGACTAGTGTCACTAGTCCCCAAAGCAGCAGACTCAGGCCATTGTGGTCATCCTCATTCATCACAGTGAGAAGAAGTTTGTTCATATATTTCTTGTGTCACGGCATCAGGGATGAGATGTTTGAATGCCTTGTGGCGTGTGTTAAAAAGATGTATATAAAACAAATTCCTTTTACACTGATAGATTATATACAGTAGACACGCCAAAATTTGATTCAATTCAGTTAGGTTCCCTAATTTCAAAGACTAGTTTTTGTTTAGGATATTCAAACAATACAAGTCTTTTTATTTTGACAATCAATCCTTGTTACTGCAAGCTTGTTAAAAAAAAAAACAGCTTTGAGGGTAGATTAAAAAAAAAAATCAAAGTCAGTACAAAAGGTTGACACAATCTCAAATCCTCCTGTCTCCCTTTTCCATTTTCTTCTGTTCTCTTTTCTCAAGCCCTTTGTCTTTTCATTATGTCACCTCTCTGGCAGTGTGTGGGAAGCATCCAACCTTTGATCCTGAGAGACCGGCAGATTCTCACTGGCCGTGGCTGGCAGCCATTTACCGCAGCTCCACCAATGGCACTGAGACAAAAGTGACCAAGGCAGAGTCTCTCAAAAAGAGAAATACAAAAGGAACTGGCAACTACAATCAGGTTTTTGCCTGGCAGCTGGTCTGCAGCGGGACTCTGGTGAACCAAAGAAGTGTGGTTGTTGCAGCCCACTGTGTGACAGAACTGGGAAAGCTGTATCCCTTGGATCCAGCCAAGATCAAGGTGGTGGTAGGGAAGCAGTACCGTGATGATCACAGGGAAAGTAAAGGTCTTCAGCACCTGAGGGTAAGCTTTTACAGATACTGCTTTCTCATTACCGTTCCTGAGAACACCTTAACAGTGGGTCCATATTTTTTTCTCCATTAGGTGGCCACTATAACTGTTCATGCAAACTATGACCCACATATCCTCGACTCTGATGTGGCTGTGGTAAAGCTATTGGACAAAGCAAGGATTGGGGAGAAGGTTCTGCCCCTCTGTCTTTCAGACAGTTCGGAAGAAGAGGTGACCTCAGGACAAGGGCTTGTGACAGGATGGTCTCCGGTGCCTGATTTGAGTTTAGGTCCTGTTGAGAAGGCACGGGTTGGGCTCGTCCAACTTGCTCATGTAGTCCCATGTGAGCAGCAGTACGCTCGCAATGGTGTGCCGGTCAGCGTCACAGACAATATGCTCTGTGCCAATCACAAACCTGACTACGGACCCTCAAACATATGTCCCTCTGACACTGGGGGAATCCTCGTGCTCCCTCCGCACTCTAAACACCAAGCCAGCAACAGTATGGTGAAGGGGCAGAGCAAAGGACTGTGGAGACTCTTAGGATTAGTGAGCTTTGGCTACGACCAAGGGGAGTGTGATCCTGAACTCTACACTGTCTATGTACATGTCGCCAATTTCAAAGACTGGATAGAGAGCAATATGAAATAGAAAAGATTTACTGTCTGTTATTCCTTCATATTTTACAGTCCTCTACCTTAATTTTTATTGTGGTCTTATGTTCAAGGGTATTTTTTCTCTCAATGCAGAAGCACTGGAAACACTGGACAACACAGTGCTCTAACTGAAGGGGGTGCTAAAACATTAGATGTACTGGGCGACAATCTTCCATCAGGATACTTTGGTGTTCAGGTCCTTTAACCTGAGATTGTAGACTTGAAAATAACCATTTCAGGCCTCTGGCTGTTGGTGTCTTGCATTATACACATTGGTATGTATATATTTTGTATTGTACTGCATTGTTCTATTAACTGATTTGACGACAGAGATGTACATATTGTAATGTAAGAAGATAATTTCAATTAAAGAAAACAATATGTAAAGTTTGTCCGAGTGATATTTGTCATGAAAGTGTAACACTGTGAATGTTTAAATAATTCTGCTCTCTATTAAATTAATGCAAATGGATAGATTTATACTTGATTTACAAAGCACAGAGTGTACTTGCTTTTGCTAAAATGAATCCAGGTCAGAACAGCAGCACTTTCACAGCTATAAATGGAGCACATTATTCACAGATCAATTCCATGTTTTGTACGCAAATTAAACCAATTACTCATATTCTGACCTTTCTTCATTACTCAGATATGTGTTTACATTTTGGAGTGAAATGTAAGTGAGATGTAATAAAGAATGCAATATTACTTTTTATTCCGGAGCATCTGTGCATTGGGCTTGTTGGCAAATTCAATCCTAATGTCAAGATAGTAAAGATGAAATTTACTAGCCGCTTAAATTAGTTAATCAAGGGTGAAACATTGCAGCTCTACGAACAATAATGATGTCCAAAACATGACCAAAACTAATTTAGCTCTTTAAAGAGAAGTTATTTAAAAAGATAAAGAGCCTGCATGTCTCAGACAAGAGTATCTGTTTATGAACTCTGACTATGAGTAAAATAATAATAAAAATCAAATCTAAAAATCAGATTCTTCTTAACTCTTAAATATTCTCCCACTCACATATTTTTATTTGTATGCATATATTATTTTTCACTGAGTAAGACTTGCATTCTTATATACTTGTAATTTCCTGCACTACAATGAATAATTTGAATGTTTATTCACTCCAACAGTCACCATTCAAACCCCATCATGTATCATATGTTCCACATATGGATTTAACCTGTTACATAACATTCCTAGACTTTAAATATACCTACATTAACTTTGGCAGTGGTTTTGAAACCATTTAAAACATTTTAATAGTAACAGATCTTTATTGTTTCCAGTAAAACTGGCCAACATTAATTGTTTAGTTAAAATGGGGCAAAAGTCCAAATTTATAGAAAGTAAAGGTATGCAATGTAATACAGAGGGTTGCGTCAGGAAGGGCATCCGGCGTAAAACTTTTGTCAAATCAAAGATGCGAATCAAACCTATGACTTCCATACCGGATCGGTCGAGGCCCGGGTTAACAACGACCGCCATCAGCGCTGTTGACCTTCAGGGCGCGGGTGGAAATTGGATTACTGTTGGTCGAAGAAGGAGAGGAGGAAAGTGCGTCCACACGAAGAAAGAGAAGAGGAGCGCCAAGAGTATAGGACTAAGAGTAGGGACGTTGAATGTTGGAACTATGACAGGAAAAGGTAGAGAGCTGGTTGACATGATGCAGAGGAGGAAGGTAGACACACTGTGTGTCCAGGAGACCAGGTGGAAAGGTAGCAAGGCTAGAAGTTTAGGAGCAGGGTTCAAGTTGTTCTATCATGGTGTAGATGGGAAGAGAAATGGAGTAGGAGTTATCTTGAAGGAGGAGTTTGTTAGGAATGTCCTGGAGGTAAAAAGAGTGTCGGATAGAGTGATGAGTCTGAAGCTAGAAATAGAAGGTGTGATGTTCAATGTTGTTAGTGGGTATGCTCCACAGGTAGGATGTGAGCTGGAGGAGAAGGAGAAATTCTGGTTGGACTTTGATGAAGTGATGCAGAGCATACCTAGAAGTGAGAGAGTTGTCATTGGTGCAGACTTCAATGGACATGTTGGTGCAGGTAACAGAGGTGATGAGGAAGTGATGGGCAGGTTTGGTATCCAGGAGAGGAACGCAGAAGGACAGATGGTAGTTGACTTTGCAAAAAGGATGGAAATGGCTGTAGTGAATACTTTCTTCCAGAAGAGGCAGGAACATAGGGTGACCTATAAGAGTGGTGGTAGGAGCACACAGGTAGACTACATCTTGTGTAGACGATGTAACCTGAAGGAGATCAGTGACTGCAAAGTAGTGGTAGGTGAGAGTGTAGCCAAACAGCATAGGATGGTGGTGTGTAGGATGACTCTGGTGGTGAGGAAGATGAAGAGGGCAAAGGCAGAGCAGAGGACGAAATGGTGGAAGCTAAAAAAGGAAGGGTATTGCATGACCTTTAGGAAGGAGTTAAGACAGGCTCTGGGTGGTCAGGAGGTGCTTCCAGATGACTGGACAACTACAGCTAATGTGATAAGGGAGACAGGTAGGAGAGTATTTGGTGTGTCATGGAAGGAAAGTAGACAAGGAGGCTTGGTGGTGGAATGAGGAGGTACAGGAGTGTATACAAAGAAAGAGGTTAGCTAAGAAGAAGTGGGACACTGAGAGGACTGAGGAGAGTAGACAGGAGTACAGGGAGATACAGCGTAAGGTGAAGGTAGAGGTAGCAAAGGCCAAACAAGAAGCTTATGATGACTTGTATGCTCGGTTGGACAGTAAGGAGGGAGAGACTGATCTATACCGGTTGTCAAGACAGAGAGCTAGAGATGGGAAGGACGTGCAGCAGGTTAGGGTGATTAAGGATAGGGATGGAAGTCTATTGACAGGTGCCAGCAGTGTGATGGGAAGATGGAAAGAGTACTTTGAAGAGTTGATGAACGTGGAAAATGAGAGAGAACCAAGACTAGAAGAGGTGACTGTTGTGGACCAGGATGTAGCAAAGATTAGTCAGGATGAAGTGAGGAGAGCACTGAAGAGGATGACGAGTGGAAAGGCAGTCGGTCCTGATGATATACCTGTAGAGATTTGGAAGTGTCTAGGAGAGGTGGCAGTAGAGTTTCTGACTGGGTTGTTCAACAGGATCTTAGATAGTGAGAAGATGCCTGAGGAGTGGAGGAGAAGTGTGCTGGTGCCCATTTTTAAGAACAAGGGAGATGTGCAGAGTTGTGGCAACTACAGAGGAATAAAGCTGATGAGCCATACAATGAAGTTATGGGAAAGAGTAGTGGAAGCTAGACTAAGGGCAGAAGTGAGCATTTGTGAGCAGCAGTATGGTTTCATGCCAAAAAAGAGTACTACAGATGCAGTATTTGCTTTGAGGATGTTGATAGAGAAGTACAGAGAAGGCCAGAAGGTGTTTTTGTAGATCTGGAGAAAGCTTATGACAGGGTGCCCAGAGAGGAACTGTGGTATTGTAGGAGGAAGTCTGGAGTGGAAGAGAAGTATGTTAGAGCGGTGCAGGACATGTATGAGGACTGTAAGACAGTGGTGAGGTGTGCTGTAGGTGTGACAGAGGAGTTCAAGGTGGAGGTGGGACTGCATCAGGGATCAGCTCTGAGCCCCTTCTTGTTCGCTATGGTGATGGACAGGCTGACAGACGAGGTTAGACAGGAATCTCCATGGACTATGATGTTTGCAGATGACATTGTGATCTGCAGTGAGAGTAGGGAAGAGGTGGAGGAGAAGCTAGAGAGGTGGAGGTTTGTCCTGGAAAGGAGAGGGATGAAGGTTAGCCGCAGTAAGACAGAGTACATGTGTGTGAATGAGAGGGACCCAAGTGGAAGAGTGAGGTTACAGGGAGAAGAGATCAAGAAGGTGGAGGATTTTAAGTACTTAGGGTCAACAGTCCAGAGCAATGGAGAGTGGGGAAAAGAGGTGAAGAAACGTGTGCAGGCAGGATGGAACGGGTGGAGAAAAGTGTCAGGTGTGATGTGTGATAGAGGAGTTTCAGCTAAAATGAAAGGAAAGGTGTACAAAACTGTGGTGAGACCAGCGATGTTGTTTGGTCTAGAGACAGTGTCACTGAGGAAAAGACAGGAGGCAGAGATGAAGATGCTGAGGTTCTCTTTGGGAGTGACCAGGAAGGATAGGATCAGGAATGAGTACATCAGAGGGACAGCACATGTTAGAGGTTTTGGAGATAAAGTCAGAGAGGCCAGACTGAGATGGTTTGGACATGTCCAGAGGAGAGATAGTGAATATATTGGCAGAAGGATGCTGAGTTTTGAACTGCCAGGCAGGAGGCCTAGAGGAAGACCAAAGAGGAGGTTTATGGATGTAGTGAAAGAGGACATGAAGGTAGTTGGTGTTAGAAAAGAGGATGCAAAGGACAGGGTTAGATGGAGGCAATTGATTCGCTGTGGCGACCCCTGAAGGGAAAAGCCGAAAGGAAAAGAAGAAGAAGAAAGGTATGCAATGTAATGGTACAACAACATTAGAAAATGATCATTCACTGTTGCTGTCCTGGTTTCCTCCCTCCTCCACAGTGTCATTGTTGAAGATAAAACCAAAAGCCTCTTGTATTGTATAAGCGATGTACAGTGCAGTGTGATTATTTCTGACAGTTGCTAACAGGTGTGGTTCTATAGGTTCCTATAGAGGTTGCCATAGAAGCTACCCTGAGGTATGTGTGTGCATGAAGCTGAATGTTCAAAGAAACCTGCTTTTATCAGTATGGAAACGATAGCGTAAAAATTTGGTTGAACTAATTACTGTATTATTATTATCATTATTATTGTTATTATGCATGCACTAATTTACTGTCTGCTTTTATACTCTAACATAGTATTACTTATTCATTTCTAATAGGCAGTCATTGTTCACTAGGACTATCAAGGTTTTACATGTATAAGTCAAAAACAGTAGTTAAAAGTTAAATACAAAGAAATAATAACTATTATCCGTTATAATTATCAGTCACTTTTTGACCACAGCCCAAGAGAAAAGGTTAAATATTCCAAACCTTCGATACATTGTAAAACTTTTAAAACCAAGTAAGCAGTTTAACATCTGTTTGTTAACTAGTGATATGTGCACCTCTAAGGGCGGCACAGTGTTGCAGTGGGTAGCCGCACAGCAATGCAGTTCAGGGTTTGAGTCCCGCTCTGTGTAGAGTTCGCATGTTCTCCCAGTGTCTGCGTGGGTTCTCTCCGGGTTCTCCGGCTCCCTCCCACCCCCAAAAACATGTGCTTCAGGTAAATGGGCCGTTCAAAACTGCCCGCAGTGTGTGAGTGTGGGCGTGCATGGTTGTCTGTCTTTCGTGGCTCCGCAGTGCTTTGGCGTTGCGCCCGGAGTTTGCCCCGCCTCACGCCCTATGACAGCTGGGATAGGCTCCAGCTCCCTGTGATCCGCTAGAAAATGAATGAATGTGCACCTCTATGTGGTGACTGTCAGCTATTGAGGTAGTGTCTGCTTTGGCCATGCTGACTGATGCATGTTCTGAGTCAAATATCTTCAGACCAATTGGTGTAGCCACTTTCACATGACAGACAATCATAACAACCATTTACAACACAAATAAAAAGAGAAAAGTAAAAATGGAATTATTTTGTGGCAGCATTGGAACATAAGTACTTATAAGTACATAAGTGAAAAATAATCTAGTGGTTTGTGTAATGAATGACTGCAGGCAGCCACACTCTGCAGTACTTTATCATTGTTCCTAAGAAGAATGTAAACATGGTTATGCTCTAGGTTATATCTGGGACAAAGGCTAATATCTATAATTGGGTAAGGTTATGAACGTTTTTCAAAATGAAATTTATGAATTGGTTGAAAACACTTAATGTCTGAGTTGGTTGACAACATATTGTAATGAGAGAGGTGTTTATTGATTCTGGGGGACAAAATTCAGAAGCCAAATGACTTCTACCCATCAGCGTTTTTTTTTTCTTCGGATGTTGTTGTGATGTTGCAATTGTGAAGAAGGTGTGAAGTCTGTTATATTAACATGTCCGGGATGAAAAAAAACAAACTAAATAAATAATGGTTGGGTTGTATCAGCATGATATGACAATGTTAGCAAGTGTGAGATAAACTGCCATGAATTATACCGTCTTGCACCACCTTGATTCTACTGTAGAGTAGAGATGGCAATGAGCCATCAGCTCAATGCCTAGTTTTGAACACAACATTGGACCTTCCATAGGGGTCACAATACTATCGGACCATTGTCGTTAAGGTTCAAAAATTGAATAGGAAAGGTACTTTGGTGGAAATTTGTTCTTTGTAGCTGTCTGAGGTTACGTTACTTAATGGAAATTCTTTCCTCTCCTGCTCTGCTAGCTGGCCCATGAAATAAAGTCACTACGAGACTTCCAAGACTTCAGAATTCATGTCCAAAAACGTAACCTGACATCTGTCTGTTTTTCACTCTGATAAATATTCTATTTAAGCTAAAATATTAAGGACACGTATGGTGATGGTGGCATGGTGCAGCAGTGGATAGCGCTGTTGCCTCAAAAGAAGGTTCTGGGTTCAAATCATTTTTGTGCAGAATTAATGTTTTCTCCATGCCTTTGCGAGTTCTCCTCCAACACCTCCAACAACATGTTGGTTAAATTTGCCAACACCAAATTTTCCATAGAATTGAGTGTGAGTGTGTGTGTTTGACTTTCATGTGGCCCTGCCCTAAGCCCGCCGGGATAGGTACCCACAGACCAGTGATCCGCAAGGCGGATAATTGGTTGTAGATACGACAATTGTAGTTATCCCTTCTACAAAAAAATGGATAGATGGATGGATGTTATGTGCCCAGAATATATAATAGATTTAATAAAACCTGATGAAGTTAAAACATAGACCATGGTCAGCAGATCAACTTTTTTTTTTTTTGTCTTGTCTGCATGTATTCTCATAGTTTAACCCCATAAAAGGGGGTCAACCTTTTATGAGATCAATGCTTATTTTAGTCTTGCAGCAAAATCTTTTATATATTTTAATGCGTGCATGTGACCATCACCAGTCCTCTGTGGGAACTAAGTTGTCAGTCTTTATTAGAATTTCATATTGTGAGCCAGAGAGGTAAGTGCTGCACCTCTGTGAGGTAAGGGGGAAAGCAAAAGGAGACAGGGAGAGAGAACACAAATAAGGTAGTGGATAGACAGGCAGTGCTTTTGGAGTGAAAAAGGTTTAGGCTGTTTTATCATATCTTAGAACTGATACCTTAATACCAATGTTATAAAACACCAGATTAGTGGAGGTCCTGACAGTATAGAACAGGCCACCAGAGGAAACCAGTGTAGGAGGAAGAAAGAGGGCATAAGACTGTGATGTCTGAAGAGAGACTCATCACATTCTGTCAGGACCAAATGGTTTTCAATAATTGAACTCGACAGTAGCTGGTAAGCCCTGGGCCAACATGCATATGGGATGGAAACCAACGCCCAGATAGGCTACTAGAACCCAAAAGGGCCATTCTAGCTGAGTACCCTCAACCCCGTCAGCCAGCAGCACCCAGAAGCCATCACCTGAAGAGCAACGGAGAACCATGTAGATCCAGAGACCCGGATGAGGCAGCGGCCGCCACCGCCAGGGCGCATGAGGCAGGCCTAAGGGGCACAGGGCAAGGAGGCCTAGCCAAGCATACCGACAACCGGCCACCAACCGCCGACACCTGGCCAACAGCGGCAGCCAGACATATGCCACGATGCCGACCTGACCCGCCACGCCCGATAGGCCAGCAGGTGAGCTGTGCAGCACCCGAAGCTAAACAGGAGACTTGGTCCACAGGGGAGAAGCCAAGCCACCCAGCAACCATCCCACCACCTAATGTAGCGATGACTCCGCACCACCCAATCCCCCCCGCGCCCGCCCGCGCCCCCGAGCGGGTCCCCTGTAGTCCGACCCCTGGGCCAGGCCAGATGGCCCACACACCGCCCCATTCCCACAGCAGCGCCGCAGCGCCACAGCCCCGGTCACCATCGCCACACGGCGAATCAATGGCCACAACCGACAACCAGCGATCCCAAACTGGCAGCCACCGACAACCATCCACCACCATAAAACGCCCACAACCAAGCAAACTCCCCAGCGGCCCAAGCCCAATACGAGCCGCAGGCCCAGGTCAAGCAGCCCATCCCCAGCCATAGTCCCTAGAGGGCTGCGCCCCACCAGAAGTGCCATTTTATGTGGAGTCATGTTTTGTGAAAAACTTTAATTTATATTGTTGGATCCTTTTCGTGGCGTCAGAGGTTTTGAGAAAAACTTTAATCTGGTTTGTGACGCCAAATCTTTTATGAAAAACTCCAACAAATAGGTTCGTAGGAGGTGGGTACACAGAAAACTCAGTCAATGAATCAACAAGACTCTTGTTAAGCTAAAATAAATGTATGATTTATTCACCGCAAAACAGAGCAAGACACACAAACAAACAATTCTATGTTGCTGAAATGAACCTGTAGCTTAATTCCCTACAACAGCTAGGATGCTAGAATTAACTAGTTTCATTCCCCACAGACACAGAACCAAGGAAAAGAAAGTAAGCAAAACGTGAGTAATTATAATAAGAATGATAATAAAAATATAGACAAACAAACATACAATGTCTGTGTAAACTGAATAAAACAGGCGTATTTGATTCACTCTTCAACACAGAACCAAAGGCCAACACCGGACCTGAAAACCAAAGCCTATGATGCTAAGATAAAGGTGGTTCACCCAAAAACGGAGAACACAGGCTAACAATTTCAATGATTCAATGGTTGAGCTTTAGCATAGATTTGGTGTCATTCCAAATGTGCTTCGCCTCTTACCTTGTCACAGGGGAAGGAGAGTCCACAACCCAGGTAGAGAAGCTCCAACCTGCTGAGCTTTCGCACGAAAACCACAGCTGACTCTAAATGGGGGCAGAAAATCTTCTACCTTTTATACCCCTTGAATGTGAGCTGGACTGGCCAGGTCCATCTCACATGCGGGACCCCCTGTGGTGATATTCCCCCCCCAGTTTAGCCTCACTTCCCCTGGGACTGCAGTGTAGGGACCCTTCACGTACCCATAAAAGATCTTAACAGGAGACCTTACACCTTTGGAATGCACCAAACCTATCACATCAAAACTAAGAAATCTTTATTACACATTGGAAAGTAATTAAAAAACAACAAGTTGACTGAGATGGAAAACAGCACCCAAACTAAGAGACCTTTATTACCCCTTGGTATGCATCATAAAACAACAAGCTGACTGAACCCTGCTGTGAACTCTGTGTCCAAACGCAGCCCAGCAGGTGACCGTGGGAGGGTGACCGGAGGAGGGTCTGCATGCCCTCAGTAATGATATGCTGACCATTTTATTGCAGCTAAAGCTGTTGAATCAAATCACACACACAAAATACAATAAATAAAACTTTCCATCACAAGTCACCACTACCCTCCCTGTTAATAAGCTTCCCCGATCCCTGACAAGGAAGCAATCTCCTGACCCTGTGCTCCTGTGCTACCTTGAGTGGAATGTGGTGCATTAAAAGTCTGAAGGGAAGCCCAGCTCTATCCAGACTACTCCAAACATCGCAGGGCCCCCTCCGAAGTGTGTGTGTGTATGTTGCATTAAAATTGGAGGATGGGGGGGACAAGTGAGGTGTATATGGGGAGGACGCAGCGCCCTTGAGCACTGTAGTCTGCCCCACAAACAAGCCCACTGCCCCCGCCCCCATCCATTCCCAAAGCCCTAACTGTGCCCTATATGTGCCTAAAGGCTATTATGTATTGTGCAGCATGACATATGTGAAGTGAACATTAGGAGGCAATCTGGTGTGGGCCTGGCCCAAATGGACAGGGCCGTAAGGGGGACCAGCATCACAGCCGCCCAACCAGCCCGAGCCCACAACCTGGCCCGGCCACAACCACCAGGGCCCCGGCACGGCCACAGGCGTCTGGCGACCATCAGGGCCACCGATGACCAACCGGCAACCGGTCCAAGCCACCAACCCGCCCCGGCTGCCGGGCCACAGGGGGCCAGCCCCGCAGGACCTAGGCCAGCGAGCAGCCCAAGACCACCACACCATCCAGGGGAGGCAGCCGCTGAACAGCCAAGTCCCCCTCCCCCCCCAACCCCACCCCTCCCCAACAACTCACCCCCTCAACCCCCACGACCAACCACCTAACCAACCCAAGGGGCCACACCACCCACGAGCCAGCCACCCACACCAGGCCGGGCACCCTGGCACCGCAACACATGCCCACCAGCCACCGCCAACCGGACACCGCCGGCCAACGGCCAGCAGCCAGCTCACCCCCAATGCACTGAGAAACTTTTCAGCGCCACCATCGGTCCACCAGTCAAACCAAAGGTCAAGCGTAGGCCCAACGAAACAGCCCCATGAGCCGACAGAAGACGGCGGGCCACCAACAGAGCCCGACCTCCAGCCAGCCGCATCAGCCAGCAGCGTGACAGCCCCAGCACCACCCAGCAGACCCCCCACCGCAAACAGTGACACGGCGACCAAACACACGGCCCGCCCGGAATTCCCGCTGCACCTGGATAGCAAGCAAATCCTGCGTAGGGGTGTATCATCCCCCCCGCCCACCCCCACACCATCCCTGCCCACCAGCCCGAAAGGGAACACCCAGGCCCCCAGCCAACCCCCAGGAAATGGAGGGCCCCCAGGCTCCAAGATGCAGGAGATGGACAAGAAGGGGTAGGCAAAAAGGAGAGGAGAGACGAGGAGGAAGCGGAGCAGAGACGGGAGAAGGGAGAAACAGGAGGACCAACCCACCCCACACCCCAAAGGCAAACCCAGAGCGCCCCAGAGGAGACAGGCACAGCCCCCCCCCAAATCCCGGGAGACCACAGGAACTCAGCACCCCCAGGGCCCAAAAGGCGAGACAACAGATACAACAGCCGCCAGGGCAAGGCGCCAGAGCCAGGCAGGCCCCGGAGATCCAGAGAGCAAACCCAGGCATAAGATGGAGAGGGGTCACCTAGTACATGCACATATCCATGGTGTCCCAGATCCATAATTCAACTATAAGGTGGCAGAAGAGACATAAGTTAGTTATCAGATCATGAGCACAGACAGCATGTTCAGAAACATTTCAGATGTGTGAGAATGGAGGCATACGCTGACAGACAAGAGAGAGCTATAGATTTATAAAGATCTAATAAATAGAGACCATTTTTCTGTAAATGATGCCAATTGTTTTTCTCGAGTAGCAGATATTTTCTCAAGCGAAATGTGATCAATGAGGAGATTCAATCAATGGGTGATGTTTAGGGTTCTTTTATCTTTCCAATTGACCAAAATGGTTTTCTCGGCAATGGCAAGAGCTACAAGTGTGGGCTGTAACTGAGCGTGAGGTAAGGCCATTTCTGTTAGATCGCCAATTAGGCAGATGTTTGGAGATTGTGGAATTCTGCAGTCTAACATAGAGGACAGTTTCCTGAGTAACTGATACCCAAAATTGATAGACGGGTGAACATAGCCAAAGGGCATGAAAGTAAGTGTCAATTGTGATCTGTGTGCATTGGGTACATATATCTGATATACAGAAACCCATTTTCTATAATTTATGTTGTGTTACATGTGCTTTATGAAGTACTTTAAATTGAATTAGTTGTAAGTTAGAGTTCTTTGTCATCTTAAATGTATTTTTGTAAATCTCGGTCCAAGAGTCATAGTCCAAAGATATATTTAAATCTTTTCCCCATTTTGCAGTTGATAGATGTATCAAGCCAGTTTTTGAGAGTCAACTATATATCTTTGAAAGATTTTTCTTAAGTTTTGGGGACAACTTTATAATGTATTTGGTGAATTCAGATAGCTGTAAAACAGGTGGCGATGAGGTTGGTTGAAGCTTCGGAATACTTTTTATGATTGTCTTCTTTACTTGCAGATATTGGAGAAAATTTCCATTTCTTATTTCAAAGTATTTCGAACAGTTTTGTATATGTCATTAGTCTATTATCTTGAAGAAGGTGATGGAGGTGGGTAATCCCTTTCTTTGCCCATGTGCTAAAATAAAGAGGTTTTTTATTGTTAATAAAGTCTGGGTTGTGCCAAATTGGGGAGAGTATACCAGGGTGTAACTGAGATCCTGTAATATCAAGGGCTTTCCACCAAGCAGACAAGGTGGAGGCAATCAAAGGATTCTTGAAGCAAGGGTGTTGCTTAAGGGTTGTGGTTATAAAAGGAAGATCAGGGAGATTGATGTGATTACAGTCTCTCTATTCTAGCTCCAGCCAGGAGTTGTAGTCCTCACGTGGATGGATCCACTTGATCAGATACTGTAGTTGGTTTGCTAAGTAGTACTGCACGAAGTTGGATGCCTCCAGACCACCTTCAGATTTCTTTTTCTGGAGAGTTGTCAGGCTAATTTTAGCTGTTTCGTTTTTTGAATAGAATTTACCAATGGCAAAATCTAATGATTGGAACCACTTTGATGTCGGTTTAAATGGGATCATCGAAAAAAGGTAGTTGATTTGAGGTAATATTTTTATTTTAACAGTAGCTATTCTTCCCAGAAGGGAGATGGGGAGGTTGTTCCAAGGTCTTAGACACCTGAGAGCAGATACCTTTAATATACAGGTTTTGACGTATTGCTACTGCCAGTGGTTCAACAAATATTGCGAACAATAGGGGAGACAGGGCATCCCTGTCTGGTTCCTCTTTCTAAAGTGAAATTTGGTGAAATTATCTCATTAGTGGTGACTGTGGCCATAGGTGAGTTATATAAGGTTGATACCCACCGGATAAACGACTCACCAAACCAAATTTATGAAGCAGTGTGAAAAGAAAAGTCCAATTAACTTTGTCAAAGGCTTTTTCAGTGTCAAGTGATATAACAATTGCTTTCCTGTTGAGTAGTCTTCTAACATTGTTGGCAGCGACCCTTAATAAATCCTGTTTGATCACTGTGAACTATTGATGGAATAATTTTCTCCAATATGGAGGCAAGTGCTTTAGATATTATTTTAATGTCGGTGTTGATTAGTGAAAGGGGTCGATAGCTAGAAGGATGAGTGGGATCTTTATCTGGTTTTAATAACAATTTTATTGCGGCTGTATTCATGTGACCACTTATATAACCATTATTTTTAATTTCTATTACTACTCTGAAGAATAGAGGGGCTAACACTGACAGCAGATCAACTTTGCTCCTACAATTTCCAGGCCTGTTTTAATTTTTACCTTTTTTCCTGAATTGCTTTCCAAAACACTTTGCAAGACTTGATCCAACAGTTAACTTACAATGTGCTGCACTTGCTATCGTTGCTATTGTTCAAAAAACATCCAGCCATTTGTAATACCCCATGTTAATAGTAGGCAATCGCTATTGAAATGCAAGACATGACTGCATTTGTTGCAGTGTCGAGGAAAAACAATGAATCAGAGACTTTCTTTGTCTGTCATCCATTTAGTGAAGTTAAACAGCTTTTTATATTCTTATCTTTCCCAGACTAGAGTACTGTTGACTTGGACTGGGAGATGTTCTGTTCACAGGCCCTGGTAAGCTCACAGGGCATCATCCATAGAAACGCGGGCAATACTTAACCAAGCCTGGACTGCTGTGGGAATGGAGATGTGACCCTGGGCAAAGTATCTGAATAATGATGAGAAAATTCAACCATGAGGAATCCATGGAGAGGTAGAGTGACAAAATACTTAACACTAAGTTTACACAAAATGGTTAAGTTTTACTCAAGCTCCCAGTTAGGTTGATGGGCACTCTATGCTTTGTCCTCTGTGTGAGAAAAACATCCCTTTAAACTAAACCATTTTACAAGTAAGGATCTATACATAGCCCTATTGTTAGTATGGTGATTGAGGACAAAATGGAACTGCTACGATGTCTGAGACCCTAAAATATTTGACTCTAAAGGACACAACTGATGAATAGTCTATATTTATTTTTTGATCTTATTCATACTGAAAAGAAAAACAAAGTTTAAAAACTTAAATGCAAAGATGGATGCTATTACTGTTTAAAAATGTTGCTTAAACAGGATAAATGAATGGATTTATCAGGAACTATAGGAAACAGATTAATATGCATTATTGGAGATTACATCTAATCCATGTCACGTTTGGTATTGACTGAAAATATATTACTCAATAAATGCTGTCAAAAGAAACATTCTGATTTCTTTTGACAATATTTATAGAGAATTACTACTTCAGTGTTCATGTTTTTGTACCTTGCAAAATTGTCAGCATACATCCATTTTGTAGCCTTTATACTTTCTAGGTATGATATTCCGGGCCTCTTCAGCCCATTAATACAGTTAGATGAACCTGAAAAAAGTATGCTATAATTCGGCTATCATATGCCATAAATGCTTCATAAAATAAAAGACTGATGATTTAATTAAACAAATTCCTAAATTAATATAGTTGTTGTCTGACTTCTGCAGCAGTGGCAGAGTGCATCTAGGCTACAGATAATAAAGTGAGATAGAGAGGGGAACAAGAGACTGTGGATACAGTCATAATCAAACAGGGAGGGAAGAGATGAAACAGAGCAGAAAATATGCAGTAAATGAGTATGTGTTGTTTGGGCCAGTGACATTGTTTTAGTTTAGCTATGTTTTTAAGCATTCATACCATTCACCAGCACTAAAGCCCATATTTCAAATTTACAAGGCTTGGCACACAGTTCAATACTTGAATTAATCTCCTCACTCCAGAAGCCTCCCCACCTCCCTGGGGTTTTTCTGAAGACTTCTCAGTTTTATCAGCCTTGAACATCCTCATGACACTATTTTGTTTCTGATTGCCCTTTGAAGCTGGTCCACATCCTTTAATTTACAATTTACCTGATACCAAAAATTAAATTCATTATAATGGTAGCAGATATCATCAAATTATTTATTATTACTTTGAATCACTCTTAAAGATGCCTATATTTGTATTGTTGATTGATATCATTGAAATGTCATTCTGATGCTGAGACAAAATTAAATGAATTTTTAGATTTTAACATGGATTTTTAACTGGTAAGGATTTTATTTCAGAAATGTCGAATTACATTTTGAATATTGTAAATATATTTTTAGAAAATTATATTCCTGATGGTAAAATTTATATTTCTGATCTAGATAATTCATTTCATAATCACTCTGAATTGATTTATAGCTTTCGAAAACTGCTACTTTGAGCTATGCAAGTACAGAATGTTGTGAATGACTTGAGAAAGACTGTTTCTGTAATTTCAGTCAAAACCAGATTAATATTTCAACGGGCTATTGAAAATTGGATGCACTTTGAGCTATGACTTGACATCAGGTTCTAGCAAATGAAAAGCGAAAGATTTAATGTAAGGAGCAAAGGATATAATGGAAAATGTGCTGTTAATGCTAGTTCATCTTTAAGTTGAACTTGCTCCAAATTGACGAATGATAAAAAAATTACTAGTCTCAGTTCAGTTTAGTTCTACTTATACTGCACGCCCACTGTAGCACAGAAATCAGTGCAGTTTAGATACAATATGTCAGAGTCATATTGGAAAAATGGATGCATTTGATGTCACAATAGGTGCCAGAAAATGTATATACATAAAGTTACTCTGAATATGTTGGCATGGTATGATTTAGTTTGTTGTGTTGACACTTTCTGTCAGAAGGGTGGGGGTCGTGGCAGTGGGGGGGGGGGGGGGGGGGGGATTGGGTGAAATATTTGTATAAGCCATTTGTTTTCTGTTTGACATGTACTCTGTAAGGAATGATCAAGGTAATTTTCCAACATCCTGGATTGTGGGGTTTCTTAGAGGTTAAAGGGGGCACTTCACTGATCCTAGAGGCAATTACAGAAGACAGTCATCAATGGTGAACTCACCAAGGAAATGAGTTGGCAGAAGAGCTGGATGTCATAAATTGTACATCTGTTGTTTGGCTTGGCCAAAGCATAAAATAAAGGATGTACGAGTCATACAGTTGTCAGAGAACACTCTTCAAATTTTCTCTCCGTCCTGCATTTGTGAAAAACATCTGCATTTCTTCCGAAAAATTGCAACTCTCAACAAGGAAGAATTTCTCTGACATATTGTATCTAAACTGCACTGGTTTTTGTGCAACAGTGTGTGTATAAGTAGAACTAATCAGGGTCTATATTGAGACTAGTCACTTCTCATTATTCATTTATAAATTTGGAGCAATCTTTTGTCAGTTTGCTTCACGTTAATCTGTCTCGTTTTGTATTTACCTTCCATGATATCTGGCACCTTCTTAAAAGACCCTCACTTAAACATGATGGTGGTAATCAATGTACAATTTGTTGGGAGGGACACTTTTTACATCTTAACCTCTCTACCTCTGCTGTTTCCTGTTTCACTCATTGTTTCACTCATTGTCTCTCATTTTTTATTTTATTTTTGTTTGTAGGAACTTATAACTACTGTTATCAGTCTGCAGGCACATCCTTAGTCTTTTATCAAACCTGTCATAACGGATTGAAACAGTGGCTATGTCCTAATTCATTAGTGCATTTCAGTCTAAAATTGGACATGTTCCAATTTGAATGGGGACTACGTTCTTGGACCACAAAATCAAGTACTGTTTCAATGCACTGTAGAACTTGGAGGTAGACTTACAGTGCAACGTAGACAATATTCTTAAAATATCATACAGTGACACGCTGTAAATTAGCAATGCAATGCAAGAGAAATTATGTGATCATAAACGGATTTCAGAAATCCAATGTTTACAGGAAAACTGTTTTGTGTGCTGGTACTTACTTGGAAACCCCAGAACATCATGTTCAATTTGCAGAAGTAACTTTTAGGTATAAATAGAGTAATCCCTCGCATTAATGGTTGTCATTCTGCCATTTATTAGGGCAGAAAAGGTGGAGCTGTCTTTTAACAAAAGATTAGTGGTTGGTTGGTCTATCTTGAGGCATGGGATATAATGGACTAGTCAACAGGCTATTGCTAGACACAGGCAGACAGACAAATAGTCACATCATGGACAGTAATTTTTTGTGTTTTCTGTGATGGAAAGAACCCATATCCATATCAACTCCCTTAGATAATAATTGCAATTACGCTAAAATTTTCTATTGTCAATTTTTTGTTATTGTTTTCCTTACTCATTTCTTTTACTTAAAATTATATGTAATTTGATCTTGCACCAGATAGGTGTTATTTCTCTCAAAGTGTGTTAATGTGACCTATACCAGGCCTTTTTGAATGACTTGCCAAGTATGTTTTACTTGGAACACATGCCTCTTGTTAAAAAGAGGTTGTGAAACAAGGAAAGACAGAGGGAATGACAGTACTGTGAAAAAACTAAGATGGACGAAAGAGCAGCATCAGTGTTTGTCATTTTGTGGCAGTAAAAATGAGCAGCTCACAGTAGTGTTAACCAGTGGAGTAAATGGAGCGGTGCTCTCTCTTTGTTAGACTACCTTGAGAGAGTGGTGTCTTTACATTGTACTGTGTGTGTCTGTGGGGAGGTTGGGACCAGTGTTCCTTCTAAACTGCGCAATTGTGCAATGCTTGCACATCCTCAGTGCACAAGAAAGTCTATGCAGCATTTAAAATATAATTTGATACAAGCGTATTAAATAATATCTAATATTAGACCTAACTTAATCTAATTAATCAGACCGATAATATTCTTTTCTATACCATTTTGCACTGTAACTCAGTGAGTGACAGGTGTCCAGCCAGTGATGTAATAAGGTTCACTGACACTACGCAGTCAATCATAGTATTGACGGTGCTGCACCCTGCTGTACGCGCCATGCAGGTTAGCTAGCTAACAACTGGAGACGAATGGTCAGCGACACATCCACTCACCAAGTCAAAATAAAAAAGAAATGTAGTTCTTTTAAGATGGAATGGCTGTCGGAGAACATGTGTAGCTGCAAATAGAAGAAACTGGGTGAGATTTTTTCTTTTTGAGAAAGTTCAAAGCAAGAACCAGACAGAGCCATTAACCTGGACAATGTGTACAAAAAAAGATCAAATTTAAGTACGATTTGTGGATATTCTAATGACTTTTTTTTAAATTTAATTTATGGATATAAATCATTGAATGCTGTTACTACTAGATAATTTATGGGTAGTAGAAATGCTAATAAAAAAGTAATTAGATATTTTACAGACGAGTTACAAGAATTTATTCTGTATGACAAGCAACAGCACACGTCGTTGTGCAAAATTTGAATGTTTTAATGTGAACATTATGTCTGAAAGGTGTACAGTGCGCCTTTGTTACTCGCTATTAATGCGTTCGAGAATTCCGCGATATAACTTATTATTTACGGTAATTTAAACGTTTATGAACCCTCTCCATACTGATATTAAACCACCTTCTATCTGTATTACCTTTTCCAACACTCTTATCGACTGTTTAAAGCACTTTTGTGTATCACAGAAGTGCGCTGCGTTCCGAGACTCATGGAACGTAGTGCACTTCCGGATGACGTCAGCCAATAGAGTGCGCGTATGGTATCACGTGACTACCTACTAAAATTCCGCAATGAGGTGAAGTGGTGCATGTTGACGCACGAATGGGTGAGGGATTACTCTATTTATATTACATAGACATGTATAAACGTAATCTAAATCTCCTATTGCTTTATTGAACTTTGTAAGGATCATTAATCATAAATCAATTTCCTAAAATATAAGGCTATGATATAACAAGCAAGGATTAATATATTAAATTGAATTATATTCAGTTTTTTTTTTTTCTGAAAATATATGAAATACAGGAAACATCAAAGCGCTGTTTTCTGGGGTTATTCACTGTTGTGTGGCTACAGTAGAGACAGGGGGAATTGTGGTGTTCTGCCAAAGAGAACACCCATGTTCACAATGAATGGGGCACCAAGTAATGAATCGGGTTTCAACACAATTGTCCCAAAGGGTTTGAAACCCCATGAGGCTTCATTCGGGCATCACTACTGTCATGGATAAGGTTGGAACCCATATGTAGAACACCAGTGGAGAAGCTTTCATTCATAGTTTAATCACAAAAAAGGCAAAAATTCAGGAAACACAAGAAAACTCGAGAAGTCCAACAAACCAGGGGCGTGGGCAAGAGTACAAAACAATCTGGCACAAAAACTAGTGATGTCAACTTTGACATGACGCTCCGATACGTGCCCCAGACTCGATAGGGTTTTTTTTCCTGAACCACTGCTTCGAAGCCTGCTTCAAACATGGAAAAACCACATGACTGATGATGTTTGAACCACTCAAGTGCTTCAAAACACTGAAGTGGTTTATTCACCACTTGATATACTGGCGCTTCATTCACTAGGTGAACCAGTTTAGGGGTTTCGATCAGTGGGCGAAAATTTGAAACACTGGCCGGTCCTATTTGTGTTCAAATGGATGAAACAGCGCGGTGTCGAGTAATGAACAAGTTTTTGACACAACTATCCCAAAGGGGTCAAAGCCCCACGAGGCACCATTTGGACATCACTACACAGAACCAAAGGAGAACCCAGTTAAAAAGCCTCGGGCTTTTTAACTCAGGTGTGGAGACGAGGCTCTGCCCACATGTTTGGCCCGGCATCCTGCCATACTCCAACACAGCAGAGCAACATCAGACACATACTACTTCTACAACCTTACACCCTGAATTTCACTAAGGTCGTAATAATGCACTGGCTGATATGCTTTCTTGTGGGGTTTTTTGGCATGTGTACACATTCAACATTCAATTTATGGATCTAATCTGGTGTAATCAAGTGTCATGATGAATGATGTGAATTATATAAGTTCTAATGTATTTATGCTTATCATTAACAAGCAGATTTGAATATGATTCTACATTCTGTACTCTGCTTTTTGCTGGGGATTCTAATTCTTTAGTACATTCACACTAAGAGTGACAGCATGTTTAAAAATGAATTACAATAATTTTGCAAAAGTTTCATAAAAATCTATCTGTGTCTAGTCTTTGTGTAATCCTACTAACAGTGAGACAGACAAGCAGCAAATCCATAAACTCTTCCTTGGTGGAAGTAACGCTTCTTATTTTTTTTAATTGAAATGAAAGCTCTACTAATCATAAATATCCATGAGAAATTACTTTTTGTACTGCTGCATCCACTATGCACTATGAGATGACTTAAAGCAGGATTTCCCCCCAAATTCATCTTAACTAAACGACCATTGAGCATTTCTTTGAATTCAGTGTGGTAGCATATTCCTCTAGCATCAATTTAATGTTTCCTACATGTACTTGAGTCAGTACAAGCAAACAATGAAGCACGGAAGCTAAGTCCGCCACAATTTCAATTTTACTATATGTCACTGCCAGGGCTGAGTAATACAAAGTCAACAACAGAGTCCAAAAATCTTCCTCAAACCACTCTTTGTGGCATTGACTCAGATTGACCATGTATGACCATAGATGGTCAGTATGAATTGTAACCCAGTTTTCCATGGGCCACAATTAAATGAAATTTGTAGTTGGCTCCAAATTGTCTTATTGAAATGATTCATATAAATCAGATGTGCAGTGTAGAAAAAAATACTCGATGCTACTCATGCCAAATGGAGTATGTTTTGACTGATTTTAGATGATCTTAGCCAGTGCAATACAATGAAGAGCATCGTTACCAACGCAGTTCATACATACATAGAAGACTCCCAAATAAGGGCAATGGGCTGAGAGGATCCTAGAAACACCAAAATGTATTCTAATGAACAATATACAGTATTAGGATCATTTACAAGATTCAGCTGAATTTTTACCCACATATGTTTGGAGATCATTTTCTCTGTGCTATCGCTTCGAACCTTTTGCATTATTTTTGATCCAGGCTGTATACAGCTGTATATGAAATGAGTGTGTATATCTGCGCAACTTCATCCAAAGGTGCGGCAACAAAGAGGTGGCAATTATATGGAATATGGGGCGGCAGTGGCTCAGCGGTAGAGCGGGCGGTAGAGCAGGTCGTCGTATGATTCAAGATTGGTGGTTCGATGACATTAATGACATTTTGTGTAAAAGTATACATTAACAAAAAATATATGCCAACTCAGGCTCTGCCAAATCCGTAGATGTTCTCCAAAGCAAAGTCAAACTTTTCTGACGTGAAACCTGACATGAAACATGAAGCGGCAACCTGATGCAGTTAACATATGTGTTGGCCATTGGAAACATACCTTTAGGTGTGGAAGGGAAGTCATCATCTCCCGGATGAATGAACTTCACAGACGGACTTGGTGAAAACCCAAGGAGGGACAACAGACGCACCAGAAGCAAAGGCCAATCTTCTGTAGTTTGGATAGCCCATCTTTTTCGATAAAATAGATCAGAGTCAACCAATCATTAAATCGTAGTGCTCAAGTGTCCATGAATCCAATAAGCAACAATTTCCACTGCGTGATTTGACATTAGCTATTTTTGATTTGCTTTATGAGAATGTTCAATATCTCTTGTTGAAGTGTATGAGCTGTTTTAACTCAAAATGGATTGTTACTGTAATTGTTCATTCCTCTCCCATTAATGGATTATATTCAATATACACAGATATACGCATATAAAAGTGGCTTGCAACCTTTATTTCTGACCCAGATAGGAGCCTTGAGAATTATTCACAATGAACATTATAGAACTCACACAAACTACTTATTTATTAAATCTAAACTATTGAAAATACATGACATCATAAAGTGTACAATTGATGTATAAAGTAGCCAATAACCATTTACCTCAAAATATACAATCACAAATACAGATTAATGAATCCAATTACCAACTAAGAGAAAACACAGCATTTGTACAGAAGAAAGCAAGATCAACATCAAAAACATTTTCATTATCGTTCACTGGTGTAAAACATTGGAATAAACTGTATAATGAAATTAGGAGTGTGGGAACTCTAACTGCCTTTAAAAAAAACATTTAAAAACATGATTTTGCAAGGTTATATTTCTGACGTGAATGATGGTTAAAGGACTGCACTGTTATGGTGAATTAAACTTCATGTTGTCAATCCTGTGAAACAAATGTCACTGTAACCTTTGTGCAGTAACTGAGCACATGCAGGATGTTATGACTGAACAAAATGAACACGAACAAAATTAGGACTCTTCTCAAGATCTGACAAAGACGTGTGCAAAGATGCATGCCTATTGGACTGAATGTACGGATTAAAAGCAACAATGTACCAGAATAAAAAAAAATAAAAAATTTAAATTTTTTTGTGACATGTAATGTATGAATTGGTTGACAATGTGCTGCAATGAGAGAGATGTTGTTGATCTAGGGGACGGGAACCTTACAAGCCAATGGCTTCTACCGTCAACCCTTTTTTTATTTTCGGATGTTGTTGCTGATGTTCCAACACTGATGAAAGTGAAGTCTGTTATAATAACATGTCTGGAAAGAAGAAATGAACTGAATAAATAAAAAAAAAAAAAATATGCATACAAAAACATTTATTAAAATTCCCCTTTGATTGCCTTACCTCAAAAGTAGGTTATTATTAATACAATATGTATAATTTGTCAACCTAAAGGTAAGGATCTATTTCAAATATTGCACCTTCTGCATCTTGAAGATATTCTCTCCAGTGGGTTATCACCTTCCTCTGCAACTCTCTTGTTGCTCCTTTTTGTTGACAAGTGAATGGTGAAAAGATCATCTATCTGGTCAGCAGTCAGGTTGCTTGGTTCAAAGCAGAGCATGGGGCGAAAGCTGTATGGATGTGTCTGGATTTCCTCCAGAACCCCAAGAGTTTTCAGTCCTTCACAGAATCTATAAAACGATCAAAACAAACAATTCTATTTGTTTATTTTATTTAGAATTACTGGTTCCAGCCTAACATTTTTGATATAATCAAACCCATAAACTTAGTCTATGTTGGTTGATGAGTAGAATTCTATTACGTATTCTGGTTAACTGTAAATGAATGCCAAATACCTTTGAAATGGACCTTGAACCCTGTGGATGACCTGAAACATAACAATGTTCTGTACCAGCAGATCGCTGTCTTTGATTGACCGAAGAAGCCTCAAACATCCTGCATTGGCCAAGTAGTCAAACAGAAGTGCCTTTGCCTTCTCAAGGTCCTCAATGGCTGAATAAACTGAAAAGTAGGATGTGCAAATGTGAGACCAAATGACACACAGGTGCACTCTGTTTGTCATTGTTGGTCATTTAGGTCAACATTGGATCATTCAGAGGTCATCAGAGAACTTCTGGAGTCGGTTAGCTGAGCTGAGAGAACAGGGGGCCAATACTTTTGCACATCCTACTTTTCAGTTTTTTATTTGTAAACACAATATAAAATGTTGAATAAATTTGGTTCCACTTCATGATTGTGTCTCACATGTTGTTGATTCATGAAAAATATTTTCAGTTTGTTAGTTTTAAGTTTGAAGCCTGAAATGTGGCAAAATGTCAACACTTTCGCAAGGCACTGTATGTGCACTACTCACATCCACACTGGCAACTATTGCTTGCTGTAATCCTTCATCCTCAGAGCTATCACCAGACATGGTAGCAACAAGGGTTAAATAAGAAGAGTAGTTGTCCTCATCAAGACAACCGAATGCGTGTTCCATCGTGTCTTGTACTGCTTGAGCTAGGACCACTGTCGGGATCACTGGTGCTTGGACCACTATCAGGCCCACTGGTATCAGGAATACCAGTGGAATTTCCAGTTTTGTCTTTCTCGACTGTTGGGGCTAGTGCTAGGGCAGTCTTCATCACTGCTATGCAAATACTTGCCCTTGAATGCTGGTTATCGTGGGATCTACAATGTTATCCTGAAATATAAAACATGTATGTATCAAGTCAAGTCAAGCTGCCACAGGTTAAATACAATTCAGAGACCATGGCAACAGTTCAAACAAATAACAAATTTCTTGCTCTCTCTGAGACATTACAACAAATATTTGGACAATGACTCTAACCAATATCACACACTGACCTGTATTGTCCTCTCAGGTGCTTATAGCAGCGACATATGCACCCGTAGTTGTGATCGCAAAATACGGAGTAAATATCTGTCTTACCTTCTTCTCCTTGAGCCTGTTGTCCACGTGCTGAACCTCTGTGCTTGGTAACGTGGGACTGTGGTCCGACCAGGACCAGCTGTCTGTGTATGTCCACCGCGGCTGACCGGTTATTGTTGTTGAATTTGCCAGAATTCTGATTAAATCTGACGACGCCAAAATATCATTTAATAACGCTGCAGCCTAGGTTAGCTGACCGGAGAACTCTGACAACATTCGCGCTCTGCTCCACTTCCAGTTGCAATCCGCCTTCCGTTTACACTAAAATGCCTTCCGGTTCTACTGAAAGGTCCGCACACACACTACTGAAAAGTCTGCACACACACTACTGAAAAGTCTGCACACACACTACTGAAAAGTCTGCACACACACTACTGAAAAGTCTGCACACACACTACTGAAAAGTCTGCACACACACTACTGAAATGTCCGCACACACACTACTGAAAAGTCGTCACACACTACTGAAAAGTCTACACATGTACACTACTGAAATGTCTGCACATACACTACTGAAGTTAAAAAGTCCACACACACACTACTGAAAAGTCCACACACACACTACTGAAATGTCTGCACACACACTACTGAAAAGTCCGCACTGAAATTTTCAGTAGTGTGTGAGAACATTTCAGTTGTGTGTGTCAGAGCTTCTCAGTTGTGTTTGTGAGAGTATAACATTTAAGTAGTGTTTGTGAAAGCATTTATTCTGAATTATGTCCCTAACGGCCCCTAATAAGCCTGCACTTACTAATATATGCATGCATACGTTTGAACTAGTAACTACAGTGTGCTTTCTTAATTTCCCGTGGGGGATCAAACCATACTCGATTGGCTTGGGTGTATCAGTTACCCTTTGGCACATCGTACAAACTGTTAAACCTCGTCTGTGATACTGAATTGCAGGTGTTGTCCTAAATGCGGTGTGCGCAATTCTTGGCAGGCGTGCAGAAGTGGAGAAAAAAACGGCGCGCTGGCCAATGGTGGGTGAGAGAGTAAAACACTGAAGACTGAGGCGAGGCAGAGCTCATTCAGTGGGATCGTTGAGCTGCTGAGCTCCTCGGATTTTACTGATACACACAATCCCTACTTTTGGTCTGTGAGGCGTCCCTGTCCTGGACTGCTGTGCATTCTCCAGCTGGCTGTAGCTGATTCTCTCAGAAGCGGATGACAAGACCCTGCAAGGGGACAAAACCAAAAACTTTTTTCATTCTGGTTTGCAACAAAGGTAGGCTGATGCTATTTTCTTTCTTTCTTGGTTGCTTTTATTTCTTTTTTTCTTTCATTTTCTTTCATTCTTTTTTTTTTTTTTTGTTCTTTCTTTCTCTCTACCTTGGAATCAGATTCTCTAAACGCACGAAAAACCATGCATGATAAAATCATGCATGGTTTATCTTTACGTCGATTTGTAGCCTACTCCGTTTTTCATCATCACAACAATTCACAAGTTAATTGAAATAATTACTTTAATCGAAAAATGACTGCAGGTGCACCTGGGATTTATTTGCTGACCATACAAAAAAATAGGATGCATTTTCATTTTCTCAAATCGAACCTCTTTCATTTTCCGTGCGATATTAAGACGTGGGCTGGCCAATGCATTAATTGAGACAAATCCGAGGCAGTCTGCGATTCATGTGTCGGATTGCCGACCACCTACATGCCTATTCAGTGCACAGGTGAACAAAAGAGCTACATTTACATCGTTTCACGGACTTCATACAACCCTGGGATGCATCGTTTAAAACAGGTTTGCTGTTAAGGAATGGTCCTTTTGAACATTTGCGCCCTGTCGGTTGCATAAGGATCACTGGGGGTGATCAAATGCGTGCCTGCATGTTTGTCAAGACAGCAGCCGTTTGCAACATGTTGGGGCCCAAGCCGCAGAAATGACTACTTCTTTCAATAGAAATGAAATCATAAATTACCCTACATTCAAAAGCATTCAAAATCGGTGTTGGGGAGGTGAGGTAGAGAGAGAGTCGATTTTTTTCTCTCTCTATCTCTCTCTCTCTATCTGTGTGTGTGTGTGTCTATATATATATATATATATATATATATATATATATATATATGTGTGTGTGTGTGTGTGTGTGTGTGTGTGTGTGTGTGTGTGCGTATATGTGTGTGTATATAAAAGAGATATTGATATTTAAGAGATATAATAAATAATAATTATATAAATTAATCCTTGTTTTAAAACAATTAATCAGTCGGTGTCTTTGAGGGTAGATGATTCTGCCAATAGAGAAGCATAGTGATTCTCGGCATCTTAGCAGTTCCCCCACAGCGTGGAATGTGTGCCGATGGAGGGGGGGTTACTGTCCTTGGAGGTTCTAGTGGTGGATCCATGGACCAGAGAGGATTCCATAGAACTGTCTTGGCTTGAAGAAGTAGTTTATGGGTCACTGTCAGGCCTCTGCCTGCTAATTGAAAATCACTCAGACAACAAACCAGTTCTGTCACTGATGAATGACATGAGATTCAATAATATTCAGAATTTATTATATTTTATACTGTGGGTTAGGCTGAAGATTTGTTTATTATAGTCATTATTTAAGGATCAGCAGCATCAGCTAAATGCATATGGATATGTTAAGCTCTTGATAGGTGGTCTTTTGTGTAATGAATTTAATAAAACATTACTTTAGTCTATAACTGGATCAAGTTTACAAAATGCCTAATCTGGGAGGGAGCCAGTGAACTATAAACTGGACTATAAGTAATGTTTTCAGTTGGTCCAACTGGATTGGTCAGATGTGTGTAACGCCTCCTTACTGTTTTTGAGCTCCCTAAGAGCAACATTGTGGGTTTTATGTCCAAAAAAATTGATTATGCTGAGATTGTTTTCTTTGTTTTGATTTTTCTTATTCCAAATATTTCAAATATAACTTGAAATATAACTTATCTATGAAGTATTATAGATAAGGTCATTTCCGACATCCATAACCTGCCATAATATCAGGGACGTATCTAACCTATGCACCACATGTTGAAAAGAAAATGCGAATGCTCAATACATTGGTACCCAGGCTACACACACACACACACACACACACATGCACATATACACAGCTTTTCATTAGAATCATCAATGTCACCATGGAAACCAGCTCTCCCGACACCCTCAGTTGATCACCATCAGCATTACTCTTGGCTTGCCATGTGAAAGCAGGTACAGTCTGTGTTTGTGGACATTATTTTCAACAGCATCCTGATCCACTCAATAAGAAAGCAGCTGAGGATCATTCTTTTGGATCGTCAGTGGTCGTGTGGTGATACAGTTGTGGCCCTAAAGAATTAAACTGGCAACAAGTACCTTTTGTGGCAGAACTGGGATCTGAAGAGCTTGGCCTTCAGTGCAATTGGTGTGAGAATTTGTAAAGGAAAGTGTCCATGCAGCTAATATGTCTTTTGTTTTCTTTTTACCAGAGGTTACTAAACTACTGTACTGTGCCATGTACTGCCTTATATGAATGAACACAATAGACATTCACACATGCTGTGAGGCAGAATGAGTCATTTAATATATAAATGCATGGCTTGAGCTTGTGGGTGGTGTTTCTTCTTCTGTAAGCAAGTGTCTGTGTTTTTCATGTGAGAGAATAACATCCTGTGAATGCAGTCTTGACTCACATGAATAACACTTCACACCCAAACAAATGTGAAGACATTATGTGCATATTTAGCATTTGTGCACAGAGCATCATTACTGTAATGGAATTTATCTGGTAACTGTTTCTTGGAGGCTTTGAGAAATGGTTTTCGCCTGTATTCCGGTTTTGTTGTGACATGTCAGAGGAAACACTGTATATTGTTTTGTATGTCATTAAATATTGAAAAGCATTAACGGAAAACATATTCAAACTGGGGCTGGGGGGGCAATGTTAGGTCTAAAAGCTCTTTTTAGGATTAACCCTTATGGAACAAGAGAAGTGATGATTGTTCTTGCCATGTATGTTTTTGGTTTAGTCCACATTTATTGTATGTTACACCTCTTGGCTCTGTCACCTCTATCATGTTACGCCCACCCTGGGGTGGCGCCACACTGCCATTGGTAAATAAGCAACGGTGAGACAGATAGGGATCTTTGTTGTGACCTTCTCTGTGTAAAAATGGTTAAAAAGTGTTAAAGCCTTTCTTATTCTCAGGAAGCATTTCAACACTAGTTCAGTTGGTTGGTTGATTATTAAATAGGGGAAGCAAAGGGCTGCAGTGATGCAATCCGCAATCTAGTGCTCTGGAAGTTCCTTTCTCAGCTCACATTTCACCTAAATGAAAAACTAATTCATTTTGATTTGTCATTTATGAGGTTAGGGGTGGTTTTGTGGGTTCGTGAAAGTATCATGGAAAAGTATCGGATAGTTTTGTACTTTAATCCTGTTTTACACTATTAATCACATACTACAACACATGCACATTCAGAAATTCAGTTTGCACTCTGCATTTTACAACTATACTCAGAGAGTAGCTTGCTTACATTAAAATTCTTTGTGTTTGACTGCCACTCAAGACTGTGGTTATGTAGTAGACATCAAAAAGAGCTTTGCTTATGAGTTTCTAAATAAAAATGTGAGAGTTTGACTAGAAATTGCTCAAACAAAATCAGTTACTGTCATCCCTAGTTTGTTTGGTATCACAGTCAATCTCCTGGACTGTGATACAGTGTTTTCCAAAGTATAATATTGATTTACGTTTACAGTTATTGTTATAGTTACATGAAACAGTGAGCTTCAACATCTCATAGTGTGTTCACCTCACTTGGCTGAAGTGATTCAATTCAAATAATTTTGTTACAATGTTGCATTAAACTGATCAGGGCTATGTGAAGACAAAAATCCAATCATTTCAAATCTGATATCAGACATGTCATATCTGATATCTGGACATGTCTGATTCAATAACTAAAGAAACACCTTTAATGCACTAGGTGTAAGCTATATTAAGTGATCTGTATCAATAGTTAGATGTCAAAAAATGATAAACCCTTTTAGATGTAACAAACACAAGTTAAATGAAATTAATGATCCAATATGGATGTTCAGTATAGGATAGTTATGAAACCATTAAGTCATCTTAGCAAAAATTGCATCCAAGAAGCCATGCAAGCATAAACACATACACATGCACATGTATACACACGCATACACATGCATACACAATTTACAGGGGATTCACACACCCAGACAGAACCCTGCAGCATCGATGATCTCCTCTGGAAGCTAAACACGTCCAAATCATTCTCCACAGAATGTTATGACCATCTGTGCCAACATTATCTTAATTAGGGTTGATATTGCTCACGGTATTAAGTGCAAAGTAATTTTTTTTTACATGAGCGTGTGTGTTCATGGATTTGCTTTTGCACAAACCAACATACTCACACCCTAAGGGAGGACGTTACTTGTTGAAGTAAACCAGAGGTAAATAGTAAAGGAAAAGAAATAACAAATTGCTCAATACCCTGACCAACCAATGGCCTCTTTATCAACCTACTGACTGTTTATTTACTGTATAATCATACTTCATTCACCTCAATAACTTTTATTGATTAAATATTTTGCTGAAGTATCACAGATAACTGGAGTAAGAGAGCAGATGGCAAAGCAGCAGTCACCACTAAGCAGGCATGAACTGATGAAAAGAATCTTTATGCTTAGTGATCAGAAAGTTGAAATAAACATAAATTGTTGTAAATGAATAAAATGACTGGGGCACTACTACCTGTCTTCGGCCCCTAACGTCCGCTGCTGAAATAATGAGAAAAAATGATAAAAATAGAGAGAAGAACATGGAGCGGTAAAACAAGTTGAGAATTATAGGAATGAAAGAAAACAGGAAGTGAAAAAGAAATGACAAAAGCTGAGACGAGGTTCAGGAAACAGGTGAAACAAATGAGAATGAAGTTAAATTTATGAATGTTGCACATGTGTTGCTGTATTAAGGAGTTTGGTCTCGCTGTGACATCTAGTCCTTGACTAATCCTCCTGGGAGCATTTTAAAGCTGCCAAAATGCCTTCCAACTCTTCTTTCTTTTACACACTCATGATGCTCAATCTGTGAATGTATTTCTTCACTTTCCCAGTTCTCCTTTATCCTCTCACAGTTGTTTTTGGGCATTATTTATTATTATTTTCAAATAATCAAATTTCATTGGTTTCTGGACTTGACTCTCTTTGTATTCATTTGCCCCCTTGTGGCTTTGGGGGCCTCATCATCACTGTATTCCTGCTACGAAACTTTCTGATATGCTGGATTCATGCTCTTTTCCTCCCCCCTACCCCCCTTGCTGTTAAAGGCTTGCCTATAGAATCAGTGTTACAGTTCTCAGAGAGGAAAACAGTGAGATCTTTCCCATGGGTTGACAAAACAAAGACTACGGCTCCCTTCACTTCTGTATGACTGCACAGGAACAGAAACAGAGGCATTCACTTGCAAGTCTGCTGCTGGGCGGCAAAATGATAGATCTCCACTGGTCATGGTTTAGGCCTTTTCACCATGAATCATTCAGAGAAAAACCTCCAAAAACAGAACCATTTGTGTTGACTTTGCTACCAATAAAGAAGAAGAAATCTTTATCATGTCATTGAGCATGCAGCACACGGTACATACTGTGTAAACACAATACAATTATATTTCACCCTACTACAGCACCCCTAAACAATTCACAACCATGCATACATGTGGAGACTACTTTGGCAGCTATGGTGACTGGCCCCTCTTCAGCCACTAGTCCACACTCCATATTCTTGTCTGGATTGGGACTTAAGCTGGTGACCCTCCAGTTCCCGACTTAAGTCACAACCTACTGAGTCACTGCTCACATTTCTTTGATACAGGGGCGATGCAATAACATAAAGCATTTTGCAACGATATTATTAAAACAAAAAAAATTGACAAGGTAGTTGAAAACAAAGAGAAACACACAAAGCAATTTGTCATAAACCATATAATATGTATGGTATTATCTGGGAGTCAAAGTTCAAAGACAATGACAAAACAGTATGTACTTGGAAGATAACAATACAAGAGACTAAGGTCACACGCATCCACACATCCTGCATTACAGATTTGCAGGTGTAAATTCCTCTCACAAGTGGAAAACTTGATTCGGTTCATAATATCTTAATTATTCTGGCTTAAATGAATACTTCTGAACTTCACATTTGCTATTTTCTGTTGAAGCTCAGATTTAGCAAAATGACTGTCATTTATTAGTGTAGATCCTAGGTGGGGCCCCCGGAAGGGAGCAAGTTGTAAAGCTAAGGTTTCTTTCCACCAACCCCTTCACCACTACCACTGTCCCCAAAACCAAACCACCAACATCTCATTGGCACCTGCTACATCGGTATTCAGGTCAGCAGAGGGAGTCACGAAATTTCTCTAAGAGTGATTGGTAAAGAGAAGAGGCGGTTGACTGGGTGGGGGGTGGGGGGTTGTTCTCTTTTGGCACTAAAGACCATGCTTGCAAGAACAATCACCTCATTGTGCAGCAACAAAAGATTCATAATTAAAGCACATTAAGTGATTCATGCAAAACAGATGGAAGACTTCATTTGAGCACTTGTCACATGATCCAGCCTGACAGATTCACACTGTTCATCAGACGGAGAAACATTTGTTTACATTGTATTTGAAAATATGCTTACGTGAATGTGATTTTTTTTTTTACACTTCTTTGCATTTTGCATTTTTTAAGCTATTTAAAAAATTTAGTAATGTGTTTACTTTAAAATGACGAAATACAAGTGTGTCTATCTTCTAAGTTCCATGTACATTGTGCCCATGGCCATACAGAACTGAAAACAACTACTAAAAATAAAGGAAAAAATAAATAATAGGTGGGGATAAATTATTATCCCCATCTATTACCCTCTCTGGTTTATATTCTTTGATTGTGACGGACCTCACGTTATTGTGTGGGGAACCCCGATGCCTTATTCACCAGGACCGAATTCACGAGGCCGGTGTCTACCTGGATGGCCGGACCATAACACTGAAGCGGCCTCCGTCTTCCCGTTTGTCCGTCCCACACACATGGAGCTGTTACGGCTTCGTCGGACACAGCGATTTGTTTTCTTGTGACAGTGAAGAAAAAAGCCAAAACAAACAAACTCTGATATTATTGTTTTATTGTGGAATTTCCACAGGTTCCCACTAGTATTATAATATTTTCACTTCCTTCTTTACCCACAATCCTTGCCATCTCCTACCTTGACAGCTTTTTCTTTTCAAACACAATTCCTCAAATGCGTAATGTGCACCGAGGCATGTTTGTTTGGTTCTTTTGTTCAGGTCTTGGGGAACGGTGGGCATTAATGTTCTTCTTGAGCATGTAAACAGCCTGAGCTCTGGGAGCCCAGAGCCGAGCTGCCACTTGCCTGCTTAATCGTGGGTAGCTCCATCACTTACGGACATTTTAGGGAGCCAAAACAGGACGTGCATGAGAACTTCTGCTCGACAAACAATGCCCACACTTGGAGGAGTAGCCTCAGCACCCCCGAGCACCTCCCACTTCTTCCGGAATACTGTAAACCCCTTGGAACCTTTTCTCCATCTACCCCGCTCTCCCCCCAAAGCTGCACTCACCCTCCTACTCTACTCATTCCTGACCAATCTTTGTTCTGCATGGGTGCTGCTCCCCATCGCTCAGCCTATCCTATCATGACAAGCCCAGCTGATAGACCCTACAGTCTACATTTGTTTACCTCACCCACTTGACCAATGAAACACACAACAGCCCTCTTCATTGCATGTTTGTCAGCCCCCTTTTCAAAACAAAGACAGATAGAGGGGGGGTGTAAAAAAGAGAAAGAAGGAAAAAGAAAGAGAAAGTAAGAGAGAGAGGGTGATTGGGTAGAGAAAGAAATAGTAAAAAACAGAAAGAGAGGAGGATAATAAAAGAGAGATATGGCAGAGAAAGTAAGATTTTTTATGAGAGAGAGAGACAGAGAGATAGAGAGAGAGACAGAAAAAATAAAAGAGAGGGAGAGAGGAGGGAGTTATAAAAAAGTAGAGGAAACAATTAAACTGCCCCTCCTCTCATGAACCCTGTCTAGCGGTTTCCCAGCTCTAAAACCTGTGAACAAACTCGGAGGCCTGTAAAGTGGCCCATTATTCTAGGAGGGGTGGCGTGTTCCAAGAGCGGCTTCCCTCAATGGCTGATGAGCACAGAGACGCTTTTGTTAGAGCGTTTTGGCCCAGATCATCATGCAGTAGTTAATTAACTCTGCTCTCTCTACTCTCTCTCTCTACTTCTCTCTCAATATCTATTTCTATCATCTATCTAGACATTCAGAAACAAATAATGTAATCAAACTGTTTAATGACCCTGCCATGGAGGACATGGTAACCCACCCATCCATCCATCCATCCATCCATCCATCCATCCATCCATCCATCCATCCATCCGTCCATCTTCCATTGCTTATTCGGAGTCGGGTCACGGGGGCAGTAGCTTCAACAAGGAGCCCCAAACTTCGCTTTCCCCGGCCACATCCACCAGCTCTGACTGGGGAATGTGACCAGTGTTGCGATATAATCAAGACTGTGGCCAGTGTTGAGATATAGTTCCTCCACCTGGTCCTGGGTCTTCCCCGAGGTCTCCTCCCAGCTGGACGTGCCAGGAACACCTCCTTAGGAAGGTGCCCCGGAGGCATCCGCACCAGATGCCCAAACCACCTAACTCCTCAGCTAACTCCTTTCGACGTGAAGGAGCAACGACTCTACTCTGAGCCCCTCGCAAATAGCAGTGTTTCTCACTTTATCTCTGAGGGAGATATCAGGTATGCCTGAGAGAGCCCATTTCCGCCGCTTGCATCCGCGATCTTGTTCTTTCGGTCATGACCCATCGCTCATGACCATAGGTGAGGTTAGGAACGAAAACTGAACGGTAGATGGAGAGCTTTGCCTCTCGGCTTAGCTCCCTCTTTGTGGCATCAGTGCGGTAAAGCAACTGCAATACCGCTTCTGCCTCCCCAGTTCTCCGTCCAATCTCACGTTCCATTGATCCCTCACTCGTGAAAAAGACCCCAAGATATTGAAACTCCTTCACTTGTGGAAGGACCTCATTCCCCACTTGGAGGAGGCAATCCATTGGCTTCCTTCTAAGAACCATGGCCTCAAATTTGGAGGTGCTGATCCTCATCCCTGTCGCTTCACACTCGGCTGCAAATTTTTTTTTTCAATATTTAATTTAATTTTATATACTGGTTTTAATACCCGCAGGGAAATTAGTGGAACAGTGAGCCCTGCAGGTCACAGGGCGATGATGCAAACAGGACCACATCATCTGCAAAAAGCAGTGATGCAATCCTCAGCCCACCAAACTGTAAACCCTCCTCGCCACAACTATGCCTTGATATCCTCTCCATGAAAATCACGAAAAGAATTGGTGATATTGCGCAGCCCTGGCGAAGGCCAACAGCCACTTGGAAAAAGTCCGACTTACTGCCGAGAACCCGGATTGGATGGCCCTAAGGAGAGGCCCCCTCTCCCTATACCCCCACAGTACCTCCCACAGTAAGTCCCTGGGAACCCGATCATACGCCTTCTCCAAGTCCACAAAGCACATGTAGACTGGATGGGAATCCTCCTAAGCCCTCTCTAGGATCCCCCTTTTTGAAAAGAGGAACCACGTTGCTGACGTGTGCATTGAAGTCCCCCAGGAGAACAATGGCGTCCCCTACAGGGATCCCGTGAAGGACCTCGTTTAGGGACCCCAAGAAAGCCAAATACTTCTTTTTTGGTGCATATGCACAAACAACAGTCAGAGTTTTCCCTCAGATTTGGAGATGTGACCTTTAAGGTATAGGAAGGCAACCCTAAACTCCAACACTCCGTGCTCAGCCGGGGACTTGTGAGTATCCCCACACCCGCCTTGTGCTTCACACCTGACACAACTCCAGAGTAAAAAAAGGTCTAACCCCAAGCCAGGAGTTTGGTTCTAGAACCGAGGCTGTGCGTTGAGAAAATCCCCACCAGATCCAACTAGTAACGCTCCACCCGCCAGTGAGGTGACATTCCACGTGACCCCCTGTCGTCGCTGCCACCCAGTGCACCCGACCCCATCTATCTGGCCTGCAGGTGGTGGGTCCATAGAGGTGGGAAAAATCCACTTTGCCTTTTCGGGCTGAGCCCGGCTGGGCCACGTGGCAGACCCGACCACCAGGCGCTCTCTGACGGGCCCTCCGTCCAGTCCTGGCTCCAGACGTGGGCCCCAGGTTTCCTGCGGGCAGGGTCACATTTTTCCCTTTTCGGTTTTTCATGGGGTCTTCTGAGCCATTCTTTGTCTGGCCCTTCACCTGAGACCTGTTTGCCTTGGGTGACCCTACCAGGAGTAAAAGACTCCTGACAGCATAGCTCCCAGGATCCTTAGGGCACACAAACCTCTCCACCACATTGCATACATATCTCCTCAAACTCCTCAACAGTTCAACAGTTGCATGGGACTTATTTTGATTTCACACACATGTGTTGCAAGAGCATCACCTTATTAGCTTTTCATAATTAATTTCTCAGTTTTGTTCATTTTCTTCTTCTTCTTCTTCTTCTTCTTCTTCTTCTTCTTCTTCTTCTTCTTCTTTCTTTTTAACCATTTTTAGTCACAATCAGGCCAATATACAAATCCATCTAATCTTACTAGATTTCATTAATATGATTATATGAGTCTATGTAATTTATACTATACTTTATCATTAATCTTTTATTTATTGGGGTGAAAGCCAGTATTGTAAAAAAAATTGTACTGTACATCTGAAGAGGAAAAGAAGGAAATCATATTAAGTGTGATTTCAAAAGTAATTCAGATTTCAGTCTCATATATTAAAGTCACTAAATTATATGCGCTTACAGAATCCTGTTGTATCCAGATGAATCCTGACTTCACAGGGAATCCTCGTTCCTCATATTATGTAAGGATTACGGTGATTTCTGGGAATTTTTGATGTACGTCTTAAATCTCGATTGAAGGGGGTTTACCATCGTCTTAGTTTTGCGCTTCGGGATTTAGCCATGGCCGTGATCAAACAGTAGAAATGTGCTGAATTTTTTTTTCTCAGAGATTCTGACAATGACTGACTGTGACTATAGGCAAGTTGCCGTAATTAGAACAGCAGAAAAAAGCCAAATCAAGCGCATTCACTCTCCAGGCATTCCAGTGCTGTATGTAACTGAAAAAATATTTGCATAGTTTGATAAAGAAATATGTGGCGAGAAATATGTGAAATGAAAAACAACGAAGTGAGGAGCAGCATCAGAGTTCCCGCGCTTGGTTTTTATGCGTGACAGCAGTAACTGATAGACAATGTTTTCTTTTATCATCACTATTTGAGGGATATGAAATACTCACATCTGTTTAGTGTGTATAGATATGGTTCTGAAATAACAGTGCTGGTGAAATGGTGCTGACAGGAAAGCAGGCTTCAGATGCCAAATGTCTGTAGCATGAACTGAGGTTTTGGTCTTCTGGTAGGTTAAAAAAGTATCTATTAATGTATAGCCTATATACGTTTTGCACTATCTGTGCAGATTTATCACATATACTGTACCTGCATTTTTTGATTAAACTTTCTTTTGCTATACCATACTAGTTGACCAAATTTCACATTTTCACCAGGTTTTCATATTCCAAAATGCCAATGTCCTCTGTGCTTTGGTGCGTAGAAATATACTGTAGGTCCAGTTATGTAGTAATACTGAAAAGGTTTTATCAGACACACGGTAAATGGAAAATAGCTTGAGTTGCTTTAAATAACTGTGTGGAAGAGGAGGAGGAAAAACAACTTGGAAAGGAAGGCAAGATGCTAAAGGGTGTAATTAAAAAAAAATTAAATAAAGAAAAATAGAAAGAAATATGCATACTTCTAACAAACACACTACACGCAGTGTAGTGTGATGGTGACAGCTCTGTCACACTTCCTGCTTTCCTGATATGTTCCCCCCATTGGATTCTAATCCTCCTTGATGTGTTTTTCACTGCACATACACAAGCTGTGTTGAATGTTCAAGAATGCAGAACGCATACGGGGAGAGTCAAAGGCATGTTTTTGCCGATAAATGATGATAATGCATGGAAGAATGTGTAAAATAAAGACAAGTGCAAAATTTGTTTTAATTTGTACATCTATACTGTATATACATGGCACTTTTTCCAAGAGCTTAACGGTAAATTAAACGAAGGAGAAATTTTAGTTGTGAGGCATTCTCTTTGTAATTTGAGACACCTGAGATCTGCAGCACAGAGTATATGCGTTTAAAATGTTTCAAAGGAAACAGAAGGTATAAAAGCCCTTTCCATTAATTTGTTTGGCTACTGTTAGAAAAGATGTTCTGCATCAAAGTGATTAAATGTAATTTGACATTTTATTAATTGATGATCTAATACCCCCTGTGGCTTGTCAAACATTTAGCTTGATGTTGGAATGTCAGCCTTTAGGATATGGTGAGTCATGTGCTAGAAATGTGTGTGTGTTGGAGCCCTATAGACGTGTGTGTGTGTGTGTGTGTGTGTGTGTGTGTGTGTGTGTGTGTGTGTGTGTGTGTGTGTGTGTGTGTGTGTGTGTGTGTGTGTGTGTGTGCAGGAATGCCCTTTCTGTTGATGCTGGGAGGGGGTGTGAGGAGACTGGGACGCAGCCACTCCTGCAGGCTGTGCTCGGTCCCTGCAGACTCCAGTGTTTAATTAGTGAGAGAACATCCATCCTCCTTAGTCCTTTTATTGGCAAACCTTGAGTGAGACTGTAAACCCTTCAACCCACTGCCAACCCCACAAGACTGGACCGACTGAGGCTGATGACCGCACACAACAATGCAATATTTTGTGTGTGCATCAGTGTGTGTATGAATGCTTTTGTTTACAGGTTCCTACACAAATATGAGCAGGATGGTGATTTTGACAGTGACCATAGATGCATGTATCTTCTGCATATATCTAAATTTGAGAGTGTGGCAGGTGAGTCAAGTGATGTATGAAACTTGATTTGTGCAGTAATCCCACAGGGCCAGATGCCCAACGCAGATGTCAGTTCTTTATGTATCCACAGATAACCGGATAAAGCAGAAGCCCTTCATATTGTCTACGCAGCATGTAGGGAGGGATACGCTCAATATCATTCTCCAATTCAGATCACTACCTAATCTGACCGTCGCTCAGTCGTTTTTCTCCTCCTTCATCCCCTCTTTTGTTTACTATTATTTTCCTTTGTCTCCTTCCTTACCTTGTTCAGCCACACCTTCCTTTTTCTACCCAACCCCCCTTTCTTTCCTTTACCCTTCCCCCATACATTGTTACACATTTATCTTTATATGACATTCCTTATGTTTTCCCCCTACCACCATTCACTATGTGTGTGTATCTTCCTCCGCCTCTGTCATTCTCCCTTTCAATAATGTAGGCATACCATAATGTGTGTGTGTGTGTGTGTGTGTCTGTGTGTGTGTGTGTGTGTGTGTGTGTGTGTGTGTGTGTGTGTGTGTGTGTGTGTGTGTGTATGTGTGTGTGTGTGTGTGTGTGTGTGTGTGTGTGTGTGTGTGTCGGGGGGGAGTTGGGGGGGGTGGGGGGGTGGTCCTGCCTTACTGGCAGATTTAATGAGCTCCTGTGGGGATCGGGCCAACGCCATCAAAAGCTGCATACTGCTATATAGCCGGCTCTGTTAAGTAAGCATGTTTTTGCACATGATCGAAGCATTGCTTCATATGCAGTCGGCGTGGAAAACAGGAGCAGCGATAGAATGAAAGACATGAAATACTTGTGACCCCCTCATCTGATAAAGGAGGGAAAATCTCCATAACTATGCATGATATTCATCTCCTTGCTGGTCTGTCATCTGTGCAGTTTTGAGCTGAGATATGAGCTGAGCATGGGGGATACAGAATGTACCTAATATAAAACATTTGGTTGAGGCTTTGAGAATGTCCGAAAAAATGCTTTTAAAAAGGAGGTTCAGAGGCAATGACATTTTAAGAATGACTATTTAATTAAATGCAAGTTAGTAGCTCCAGTCACACGTGAGTTGTTGTCGGAGTGCATTCCATCAAACGAAGTCTCTCTGCAGATATTAATCAGATGAATGAGGATTTCCCAATTCATTCTTGTAAAAACCGCTCCACAACATAATAGGCAGGCTGTTAGCACATAATTACAGTGGAATTGGTCACATCTGAGAGACCTATGCAGACTACAACACTAGACTCAGGATTCCCAGAGGCTCTCTCTAATGAATACCTCATTATGGACACAAAGAGTTGTGTCAAACAAAGGGAAACCTTCGCGGACGAAGAGGGACAGGCGCATACTGTATGGTTCAATCATGCGCCGTCCGGTTGCTGATGCACCCTGGTTGTAAAACAAAACAGTAAAAGAGATAAATGGGCTGAAACTATAAAAACATGACATTACTGTGTCATGGCTGTTTGATGGAATGCAGAAAGCATTTGATGACATGCTGCAAACAGAAGCAGTAACAAAGAAGGATATAGAAGAACGCACATTTTTATGTCTTCATTTTGCAGAATAATTTTACATGCTATAGGTGACCCATGAGGCTCTCGGTTCCTTTACTGCTCAGCTCATTTCAACTGGAGCTGAGGTTTAAGGCTGTGTCTCTGACCATGGTACTGAAAGCCTGTCCTGCTATAATGTGACTGCTGGGAAATGTTTTACCTTCATAGACCAGACAGCTCAAATGCAGTCATGGTAGCCTTTATAAATCACCCAAAAGAAATTAGGTATTTGATAGGTCATAGTTAGAGCTAAGCTCTTACAATGCTTAACTAAAGAAATTGTATTACTCATATTCCAACAGCAATTTCAAATGCTGTCAGATTCCACCATAGAATTTATATTTTCAGTATCTAAAGTTTTATTGCAAAGTATAGAATCAAAGTACAAAGTATTAAAACAGCACTCTTTTTATTATATTACAGCTGTTGCTATATTTATGTGGCCCCATTCTATATAGATTCTTCCATCACACTAGAAAGGCTGGTATTTTCTATTCCAAATAACAAAACTACAAAAAACTACTACTGAATACTATTGTACTGTAACTCTTTATAATTTATTTGGATGTCACCAAAACAAAAAATATCCTCTACAGAAGCGCTAAGCAAAACATTAAAAAGGACACATTTTTTCCCCTGAAATTTGATAAAGGATTGGAATTAGTGTTTTTCTTCATCATTATCCAGTTATATCCTCCCTGTTCATTGGTTATTTATATCATTTAGCTGGAAACAGTGTGTGAGACCACAGAAGTAACTTGAGTGAGTGTTAGTAAAATATGCTTTGTATGGTGTCATTCTTCTGAATGTACAGAACATGGTACACACTGGAATACCAGGAAAGCTTGATTTTTATTGTTTTTCATTGATTAGTGGTTACATAAACATTTGAGACAATCTCCATCCAATATGTAAATATACTTTATATTTCCGGGCACTATTCTTAGAGGGTCTTGTTTTTTTGGAGCTTCTTAGGAAAACTTGATAACAACACAAATGGAATAATCCAGATTAGCAGGACGGTCCACACATTTCTCTATCACTGAATTAATTCATCCCAACAACCATCCAGGGATACATAATTGAGGTGTGGAGTAACAAAGCTTCCCTTCATCAGACGTTGGAATTTATCTCCCACTTCCTATGCACAGCACAACCTGAAGTGTTTGTTCAGAGGTTGTTTTTTTTGTTTTTTTTTTTTGGGGGGGGGTCTTTTTCACAGCTCCTAGGCAGCCAGTATGTGTGAGTCCATTTCTTCCCACTGCATGGTAAGTGGCTGTGAGGCCCGGAGGGGCCAGATATATCCGGAGCTTGGCTAAGCTCCAGTTGTCTTTACCTCAGAGTATATTGTGATGTTGCAGTCATGAGAACGGGCATAGGGCCCCTCCGCAGACCAGTGGGAACTTGTATTCTCATTTACATCTTCCTCTTTGCTGTCACATGAATCCAAACAGCCTGAAATAAGCGAGTGTAACAATGCAACCGGTCACTCATGTTAAGTTGTTAGTCGTTACGTAATCGCATGTAGTATGGTTGGAGAATGGAATTATACAATAAAGCGTGTGACAGCAGCTCGTTATGGTCCATGGACACTACAGTGGTGCTTTAGATATGTCCTGTGAAATTTTTGGCTTTGCATGCTACACTACATGTCTGTCTACTAATTTATTTATTTATTTGGTGATGTAAAGGTTAAACTTCTATGTTTAAAGGTGTACCTCATTTTTATATGGCTTTTGCCCAGATGTGTGATGTATTTATATGCTATTGGTATATATGTGTGTGTGTGTGTGTGTGTGTGTATGTGTGTGTGTGTGTGTGTGTGTGTGTGTGTGTGTGTGTGTGTGTGTGTGTGTGTGTGTGCGTAAGCTTCCTCTTACCCCTTCATCCCCTTCTCCCTAAGCCATGAAGTGTTGCTAAGACAACCCCCTACAGTCTTTGCTACATCGCAGTGGTCCTCAATACCGCCGCTCAGGGAGTCTCCTTGCACTGGGAAAGCAGCATAAAATCGGGATAATCGCTGTCGATTATGGGGCACAATGGGCTGCAGCCTCTGAAAGATTCATTCATCCTGGAGAAAGAGACTGTGGAGGGAGGAAGAAAAAAGGGGTGCATTGGGCCCTCCAGTGCTCTCCCACGGTGGGCACAGGCATGACATCAGTGGCCTGATAGAACTGGCATTCTGGACACCTCCCCCCACTATACCCTTGTACCCTATCTCATTTGAACTCCCCCTCCTCCTCCTTCTCTCAGCCTTGCCAGTTTGGATGCAGTGCTTGGCTGGGCAAGTTGGGGCCATTGCCACTGTTTGCATGTGAAACAAAGCCTCTCAGAAGGAAGAGAGAGGAAGCGGAGAGCTTCACATGGTACCAGCCAAGAGCAGGAATGGCTGCCTCAGCCTTCCCCTCACAGGCCCCTCTTTTGGCTGAGAGGTGCCGGTGTGACCCCAGTACCCCCTTTTCCCCACAGCGTCCCCCTCAAACCCTCCCTCAAGTAACCCCTTCTTCTCTGCCCCACTCTTTTGCTCATCCTGAAAATGTGCACTTTTCCCTGAGAGAGCCCTTTGAATGGGGATGACATGTTCAGGGATTTAGGATGAGTGATTTCTCATGACACAACCTTTGCCAACAGAGATGGGATTCCTTTGGCTTTTGTCGTGCCGTTGGTCATTTGTTTGCAGAGGAAATAGCTTTCCAACACATTTCCCTAATTAGAATAATGTGATATTGCTCAATACAATGTGAAGTCCCATGCTGCTGGGAGACTTGAAGGAAATCAGCGTGACACAATCTTTGCATGAATCACATTGGTCATTTGTGTTTTGGAGCTCAGTTCTTTTGGATTTTACTGATTAGTTATACGCAAATCTATATTAGAATGTGTGTGACTTGAATACTGGAAGCATATTTTGAAACATATATCTTGTGGTGATATATATATATATTTTTTTTTTTAAAGATTTTTTAGTACATAAAATAATTTCAGCTGGTGATAATGTGTGACATAATCATTTAGGGAACAGAGTACAAAGCATATCTCATAATATATGCTCCTCCACCATTAGGAATAAAGAGCAATATAATATAATATGCAGCTAAAGCAAGCAGAAAACATTAACCTCTTATCTGCTGTCCATTAGGGTGACTTCAGTGCTCCAAAACAGCAGCATTATGGACGTTAAACCTCACATTCCTTCATCATTTAGTCCTCTCTAAGCAAAACAGCTTCTCATAAAGCAGTACAGTTTGCATTATACCATTAGCAGCCTTTGCTTTACTATCCCATGTAGCAGGATGAGTGTCAGAGTGTACTGAGGGATTACAAAATCCTGGGAAAGGAGGGTCCCTGACAGATTTGACTGTAAACATTGTTTATTGTCTCTTTTCTCCATTTTCTTTTCTTTTAATTGTTTTATTATGTAGTGTGTTGGGATGGTGTTTGTGCTCTGTCTGTCTTGGTGCATTACGGATTGTGGGTGGTAATGGTGGTGGAGTAAGGGGGTGGGGGCTCAGAGGGCAATGCAGAGCTCAGGATGGTGAAATTCAGGTTGCTGTGACTGGAGCTCTTGGCTGGACTGTGTTAGCCTTCCCGTCTCTGGATGCTGTGGAAGAGGTGGGGGACAGCTGAGGGCTGTTAGCTGTCAACAGTGCTCTGGTGTTTCTGAGCCACATGCTGCACTCGGAGCTTACCTAGTGATACCTGGCAAGAGTTTTGGATGGAACAGTTGGGATTCTAAGAACTTGTATTCACTTGTATCCCCGCTTAAATACCAAAGGCTGGTGATTTGACCTCGGTCAGTGTATCTGGCCCTTTCCTCAACTCCAAAAGAAATGAAGTAAGTGCTGTGCACACGAGTTGCAGTTCTGGGAAATGTACCTGTACTTATTTTGCATTCAGGTTCTCAGTTATTCTGCTACACTATAGCAATGAATTACTTTTTATCATGGTCTATATTTTTTTAAACTAAGTTAAAAAAATAGTAAAAAAAATATTAGTGTACCACTTTATAATTAAAAGTAAAATTTGTAGTTTGGAAACATTTATACATTCCTTTGTTAGGCTGATGTTGTTGCAGGTCATGTTTTTTAATAAGACTTTAATTAATTCTTTTTGACTATAAAGTTCTTTAATGGAATCAATGTGATTAAGCCCTCGGCTAAGATTAAGTGGTTCATGAGAGGATCCCGTTAGAGCCTGTGCAGAAGAAACCGGATGTGTTAATGTGTTTATGTTAATGAACTGATATTAAATTATGAGATTGTGTTGAACTCTCCAGTCACAGAAACCCACCATGTAACATTATAGTGAAATTCGTAGTGTTCACAGTTTATAAAAGAATCAATATAAATCATTGGATTTTGAAATTTAACAATTTTTCTGTAGGGTGGAAACAATGAATTAACACGATGGGTAACATAAGTTTAATTAAGTCCATGCAACATTAATGAAAATCATAATTACATACAGCGTTGCAGATTTTTTTTGTTCTATAATTTCCTAAGTCTGTAAAAGCATCCATTCTCTGTATTTGGTATTGGTGGTTTATGACTTCTTGCTTTAAAATGTCCTATACATCTATCATGGGGTGTAGAACCTCATTCTCTCATCTGTCTCTGACTTGGTGAGAGAAGTGCTATTATCCAACTTTGTTGACATCAAACGTCTGCTTCCCCTCTGTGTCTGTGCTAAAAATAATGAAAGTGAGAGAAATGAGTGAAAATCCAATTAGCAGCATCACTCTTATAAAGTAGGGTTACATGATAATACACATTTTCTACTCATAATGTCTGGGGCTTATTAATCAGAGCTTTGTTAATTTACTCAGCCTTTATTTTAAGAATTAAATAACAGGGAGTGTGTAACGATGGCTGATGTTTGCCTTATTTGCATGTATGCTATGGATTCACGTTCAAATTAATTCACGTTAAAATTAATAAGAGGGGAGAGAACTGGTTCAGTTGTGTACCTGGAAGCTGCAGTTTGGTTTTCCTGTAACCTAACAATGCAGCAATACGCAAAGCTGGGCAGGTGTGGGCACATGTGGGAGTCTGTGTGTGTGTGTTGAAGTGTAAATACTAGTGACTATTTCCACAACAATAACACCACAAAAAAGGAAGTTAGTGAAAGGAAGTTCAAAATTGATTCAAGGTCTCTGTCTTGCCTGTCAACTTGTTTCAACTAGAAAAAATGTGACTGCCAACATAATTAATGTCTTGGAAGTAATCCAACTTCATTATGGGCTGTAAGGAGGAAATTAAGATTAAAAAGAAAAGCACAACTTTAGCCCTGATTTGTTAGTTTGAAACCATGAACCCCAGGGTGAAGTGAAAACAAAACACAGCAAAAAAAGTACAAAAGATCACCTACAAAAAGATGCCAAACGGAATAAAGACAATTTGATCGATTATTCCAGATTGTTGAGGATGTGATGAACATGAAGCTGTGATGAGTCTTTTTTTCCCTCTCTCTTTTTCATTCTCATTCTCAGACAGAGCCATTGACCCCTGCTTAACAGGCATGTGACAGACACAGCTGGCTCTCTTCACAGTGACAAACTCATTCATACCTCAACAGGATGGCAGGAAACAGCTCTGTGCGGTCCAGAATAGGAGCATTTATTATGCGGCATTCCTGAGCCCTGTCCTCGGTTGTATTTGAAGTTTTGAGAATCTCACAGTAAGACAGTGTCTCCCATGTGTTTTAATGTGAAGTATGTTTTCAACTTCCCTCTGCTGTCTTAAATTAATTTCTAGACAGTTCTTTTGTCATTTATCGTGTACACATTAAACCATCTCAACCTCAATGGCTAGTTTGCTGCATGTCTAATAACAAAAAAATACCGTTAGGTAGAGGGGGACATGTTTTGACTTTGTTGAGTCAGGGTCTTTGTCAATTGTCACCTTCATTTTTGAGCCATTCTTGTTAAAAACGTATTTTAGAAGTTGAAATAATTTGATATAACAGTTGGTGATTCCCACTTATTCTGTGCTGGCTTATGAGGTAATAATGATCTTCTTCATTTAACCTGCTTCAGTATAGAAGGCTTGGCAAGGAAGTCTGATGTTACTCATGTTTCATAATGATCATCAATATTTGAAATTGCTTAAAGAAAAAGGGGCTGTAACGTGTAAATATTTAGTTTGCACCATACACTTACAGGTGGCTGTAATCAAGTTACATAATGTAGGCAAACATACAAATATATAGCTAACTAGCTGAATACTGAAGTATAATTCTGAAGGACTGCAATATTACACTCAGCAGCTTGTACTCAGCTTCCATCTGTTGGGTGTTTTTTGACAAGATCCTTAACTGTTTTGCATTTTTCACATCCATGTCTTATCATTTTCAGATGAATTGTGCACATCTTAGCAGCTGACTTATATTCTATGGATTTCAAACTTCATGGTTTCAATCTTTCTCCACTAAAAAAATGACCAAACGTGACCACAGTATATGCAGCATATTGAATCTGTAAATAGGTGTTTCCTTTTTTCTTTCTTCTGTTGCAGTGCCAACAGTATGCCTAAACAAGTTGAGGTGAGGATGCATGAGAGTCACCTGGAGCCCATTGAGGCCAGGCCTCAGTCCAAATGTGCCAAAATCTGCTCAAAGATGTTCAAGAACCTTCTGCTCACACTCACTGTCCTCGGTAAGTAACCTCACCACTGCTGTGTCATGTTGGCTTTTTCCTTCATTAATGATGACAGGCGTCAGACCACAAATGAGTCCGATATTCTGTTCAGTCAGACCTCATTTTTTTTTTAGTTTTCTCCTAATATGAGGAGATGATACCATCTGTGCCCACTGACTGTGTCAGACAAATGACTGGGCAGCCTGACCTTCCCTATTTCAGTCCCACCTGTTGCAATCCAAATGTCTCTGCAGCGCTGGACAGTCAGCCTCTGGTGGTACACAATGAATATTATAATTGCAGCAGTGGCTCATTGCGCCAGAAGGGCAACCGCAATGATTAACAGAGATGCAAAAACAATAATATAATTCGTGGTAATTGGTTTATTTCTATTTCTGTTTAACCATTTCCTCTAAAGAGTTTTGTGTCCAAATTCAATGTGTTCCTTGTTATTTTCACCGTTTCATGAGTTAAAACCCCTGAACTCTTTAAACTGTATAAATGCTCGTCATCTTGCCACCTGCATTCTTTCTTTCCACGTGCATGGATATGTGTTTGTGTGACCATGTGTAATGTGTACATCTCACCCCACTTGGCAGAACTCTGGCAAAGCTAGTGAGCCAGCATGATCATTGATCATCTGTCACTTGGCAGATAAGAGCTTGGATGAGAAAATTCAAATATGGTACAGAAAGGCTTTGATAAAGAAAACGATTGGATGTTCAACATCCAGAGGATGCTGCTTGACCGGAGTTTTGATTCGCAGCAGCCAAGCTTTGATTACTATGTGTTCTTAAATATCTCAGTGTTTGTGATCTTTGGCATTGCTGTGGTAGCAGAGGAAGTGCATCCATGGGTTATGGGGTGGGGGATGTGCATTTTTGTCTGGTTTGAGGCGAGCAGGCACAGAGGCCAACTACGGGGCCTGGCAGGCAGAGTTTTATGGTGGAGCATACAGAGGTCATCCATACTATGGGGGAGAAACACTGTGAGGCAGGAAAAAAACTGTTAGTTGGAAGAGATATGTGTGAAAGGTCAGCAGTGGCTGATTAGGGAGGATCTAGTCTTTCAGTTGTCAGTGTTTTCAGCCTTCTTTAGATTGAAGGAAGGCCAGAGGATAAGTAATAAAACCACCTCTTTTTCAAAATATGTCTTTTGAATCCAGTATTTGTCTCACTTTTTTTCTCTGTCACAAATAAATCTTTGACAACATTTTGGTTTTGCAAGGATGCCTCACCAAGGATCTAATATGTTGTCACTTCCCTACTGCTTTAAAGATCGGATTTTCATCCCCCATGCGATGAACTCTCTCAACAGGTTTTCTTTTCATCTTCTCAACCCACTGTCCTCTTTAGGCGTGTAGCAGGCAGCCTATTGTGCCACTGCAAACTGAATTAATGACAGGGGTCTGTTTTTAAGGCAGTTTTAAGGAGAGTCTTGTGTCTCACTTGCTATTTTAAACATGAGTTTTCACAAGTGCAGAATGTGCCATTAGAAATAGAAAAAAAATATCAAATGCAAAATCCAATTTGATTTCTTTCTATTATTTAATTCTCAATACCTGACTTCATTGCCAGTCGTTTCAGTTACTCACACTTTTCCTAACACTTTAGGTGTCATCTTGGGAGCTGTAGCAGGGATGCTGCTTCGCGTTGCCTCCCCAATCCATCCAGATATTGTGATGGTGATTGCTTTTCCTGGAGATATCCTGATGCGGATGCTGAAGATGTTGATCCTGCCACTCATTATCTCCAGTTTAATCACAGGTGCAGTTTGACTCATCACATATGGCACCTACATGCAACAACTTGCAATGTGAAATAATAATTCCTGCATTCAGCCTTCATGGCATGGCTTGCAGTATTGTGCCAACAATTCAATAAGTCCATGTTATTAGCATTTAAATGTGGTGATGCTTGTTTTGGCTGCAGGTCTGGCTGGTTTGGATGCAAAATCCAGTGGCCGCCTGGGCACCAGAGCTATGGTTTACTATATGACCACCACTGTTATTGCTGCTATTCTGGGAGTCATCCTGGTGTTAGTCATCCATCCTGGAAACCCCAAACTGAAGGAGAATCTGGGCGAAGGAGAGAAGAATGATGATGTGTCCAGCCTGGATGCCTTCTTTGATCTGATCCGGAACCTGTTCCCAGAGAATCTGGTGCAGGCTTGCTTCCAACAGGTATGGAAGATATCATTTATGAGATGAATCATGCAGCTTACTGCTGAAGAGTCATTACCTGTGCAGGTGCAAGATGCTTAGAAACTGTCTGTGATATCTGAAAATCACTGTTGGTCTTGGATAAGGACGTTTATTTACAGAGGAAGTCGAAACTCTAAATCTGAATTTTGCAGATGTACCACAGCAGTATGATAAAAATGGTTATTGATTCAGCTGCCTTGAATAAGATGAAGAACTATATCTGTTTCAAATATTGCTCATCAAACTCAGTTCTTTTTCTTTTTCTTCAGATCCAGACAGTCACAAAGAAGGTAGAGGTGGTCGTTGAGGAGAATATCAATGCCACTTCCGTGGATGGCCTGCTGGCTAACATAACCAAGGAGCCTCAGTTCACCATCAAAAAGTCCCTGCAGTTCAAAAGTGGCATGAATGTTCTGGGTATGTAGCCAACAGAAACCACTCACTGTATTTGGACAATCAGCGTCAAACAAGGAAGAAGCTACATCCAATAGAATGAATGAATCTAATTGATCCTGCGCTCACTCACAATGCTACTTTGAGTTTATGCTAATATAACTGGCTGTTCAGTACCTTGTGGCATTTTAGCAGGCTAACATCAGCGTTAGCTTCAACCACAAAGCACAGCCGAAAGGATTTACTTGATTGTGGGAGATGATGAAGTCATGAAATCTCTAAAGACTATGTGATGATGGGGAGGTGGAGATGGAGGGACAGAGAGCAAATTTAATAAGACATCAACAAGGTGATAGGCTGGCAATGAAAATGTGACACTTTGATATAGGATCGATGTGACCGGCTGAGGAAAACAGGTGATACAACTCAAGCCCATGGCTCCAGACAGCGATAGCCAGAAAATGCATGAGAGGCGTAAATGACAGAAAAGCATGATACAAGCTTAATTTCTTAGGATAACTGAAAACTTTAACCTGCATATGATGTGAGAGGAAAGGTCTTAGTGATTCCAGACTCATTATCTGAGCACCATGAATATATCTAACTGACAGATATTTTTGTGTGCACCAAGGTGATGGACTTACAGCTGATAGCTGACAGTTTCATCCTGGGGCCGTGTTGTGAGCATGGCTACATATAAAAGCAACATTTTCAATATTACATTTACAGTATTTAGAACATGTGGACAAAATAATGTCTTTTACTGTAAATGTAATCTTTTCATCTGTGAAAAGTAATTTTCCAGTGTTGTCATTTCACTGGTCAACATTTGACACAACAATGATTTTCTGTCACAGGTCTGATTGGTTTCTTTATTGCATTTGGCATCTGCATGGGCAAGATGGGAGAGAAGGCCAAACTCATGATTGATTTCTTCAACATCCTCAATGAGATTGTGATGAAACTTGTCATCATGATCATGTGGTCAGTATCATTTAAGAATCTCATTGACTCATTTTTAAAATCATTTAAGCATTTAAATGATGAAATTGAGAAATAACTGTTATATCATGTTATTTCTCAAGACATTCCAGCATTTAAAGATGGAATCTCTGTGAAGTAAAAATTTTTCAGACAACTGCTTGTGTATTCAAAGTCAATTTCAAGTACATAACAATAGCTTTTTGCCTCATCAGGTATTCTCCTTTTGGTATTGCTTGTCTCATCTGTGGTAAGATTATCTCCATTAAAGACCTGGAGGTGGTGGCCAGGCAGCTCGGCATGTATATGGTGACCGTGATAGTTGGCCTCATCATCCACGGAGCAATCTTCCTGCCCAGCATTTACTTTGTTATTGTCAGGAAAAACCCCTTCACCTTCTTCCTGGGCATCTTCCAGGCTTGGATCACTGCCCTGGGGACAGCATCCAGGTCAGCCTAACAGTGAATGGATGTTATTTTCAACATTTCTAGTATTTATGCAATATGTAACCTTTTTCTCCTTTTTCTCAGTGCTGGTACATTGCCTGTCACCTTCCGCTGTCTTGAAGAGAACTTGGGAATTGACAAAAGAGTCACTCGCTTTGTTCTCCCGGTCGGTGCAACCATCAACATGGATGGAACTGCTTTGTATGAGGCCGTTGCTGCCATCTTCATTGCTCAAATGAATGGTATCAATCTGGACCCTGGTCAGATTGTCACTGTCAGGTCAGGAGATCTCTTATGCTATTGCAAATCCTATTGTTATTATTGGACACTCATTGATTGGTTTAAGAAAGGGAAAGGAATTCTTTATCACAATTCCAGAAATTGTAATTGCAGCTGTATAAAGGTTTACATGAAGCCCTTCAACAAATGCAATTAGTTGTTAATAAATAATGACAAACAAATAGGTGATGCAGAGGCATTAAATAGTGAGCAAAAAAAAAAACAATAATAGTGAAGTTAAGAATAATACCACATTGTATCCCATGCCAACCATGAGAACAGCCAATGAATATTTTGGAATTTTACCCAAATTCCTGTCTTTTAATTGATGGGTTTAATGTGGAAAGTCTTCAACCTGAGATTTTTACAGCACATTAATTCACAAACCATCAAACTAAACATCCCATTTAAAGCTCATCATAAAGATTGAGGACCCACTCTTGTACTCTTCAGCTGCTTCATTTCAAATTATACACGGAATGTCGTTATCTGTGTTTGCATTTCATGTTGTAGTAGGGTGGAGGTGGATTGTGACGAATCAAGAGATTGTACTTGAATGCTCCTTAACTGTTGTTGTTTTTTTTTTTTCCCCATACAGTCTCACAGCCACACTGGCTAGTGTTGGAGCAGCCAGTATTCCCAGTGCTGGGCTGGTGACTATGCTTCTGATCCTGACAGCTGTAGGCCTGCCAACCCAAGACATCAGTCTGCTGGTTGCTGTTGACTGGCTGCTGTGAGTGAGAGTAAACCTAGTTTCTTGCACATTATTTCTTCCATTGCCTAGGTATCTACATTTTTTGTGCTTCTTTTTCCCCAGAGATCGATTCAGGACCTCGGTCAATGTGGTGGGTGACTCCTACGGTGCAGGCATCGTGTACCACATGTCCAAGGCAGAGCTCGACGAGCTGGATGCACACATGGCTAAATCTGACGACATTGAAATGATGACAAAGACCCAGTCTTACTACGATGACATGAAGAACCACCACGAAAACAATTCCAACCAGTGCGTCTTAACTTCTACCTCACCTACAACCGCCACTGCCACGACTAACAATACCGTCGTAGTAGATGAATGCCAGGTACCATTAATGCTTACAAATGTAGAGACTTGTATATAATACTCTCAGTTGTATGCTCACCTCACATGCTCACCTGTCTTTATTTTATGCATCTTTGCACATTGTAGTGTAAATACACCGTCTTGTTTTTTATGATTATTGAAACCAGAGAAAAACAGATGCATGTGCATGTATTTATTTTATTTTACTGGAATAGAAGCTTCTGGGTCAAATAACTGTCTAACATGTAAAGTGGTCTTGTCAAAAGATCTTTTCATATCAAACAGATTGATTGAAGGGTAAATGCCAGTGAAGCATAAATGAGTCTAATTTTAACCTGTTGTGGACTGACTCTCACCTAAAAGTGAGAGCCAGATAATAATCACCATTTTTAGCAGCCAGCCTATCAAACAAAAGATCACACTGTATTGTTTCCCAAAATATCCAGGTGGGACATCATTTCCACTCGGATAGAAATTTATTGATGGAAAAATTTTGCAGCTAATTAGCAGTTCATATATTCCCTATGTAAGGTTCTACCACACTTTCACTGACTCATCCACAGTCAGGTTTATACACTTTCACACAAGCTATTTCTGCACTGTCTGAGAATAGTGTTGTGAAATTGGAAGGTTTGAAGTAGCTCCCATTATTTAACAAATAAGGCAATGTGAATCCAGTCCTTCAATCTATCCTAGACTCTTATAATAATAAATGCGAGTTCAGAGATCTTGCTCCCTTATACACACACACATACACACACACACACACACACACACACACACACACACACACACACACACACACACACACACACACACACACACACACACACACACACACACACACACACACACACACACACACACAGATATACCCTTGTAAGGTGTTGCCTAGCAACACTGGCAACCTGTTGCACATATGATTTTTCCATAGCATACTGCTTATCTCTGTGTCTTATTTATTCCATGATATTTTAATATAAATGACTCAAAGGCTTACTATTTCCAGTACCCACCATGATGATATTTTACTTTAGTGGTATAACATATTTCTAACTTTTTTTTTTTCAATCCATTGTAGGTTGCTTGCAAAATAGCTGTAACACATTGAAGCATTTGTTCTGCCATGTTTGTACATTGTTTTCAATGTAACCTGTCTGTTTTATTAATAATTTGTTCACTTGTGTTTTTTTCTAACTGCCTGTGGAGATTTTGACTTCATTAATGTGTGGTCTTCTCCCCTGTCAGTAAGAGAAGAGCCATTCGTAGGACAACCATAAGCATGGTCATCAGTGGTCAGAAATTCCATTGTTATCCATAGCTTTTGCATGTTGCAAAGATCTAACACCTAAGAGATATGTTTTATAATTTGGTAAAAGTACTACTTGCTACAGAGCTGTAAATTACAGAAAAGAATGTCTTTTTTTAATGTATGTTTTGAGCCAAAACATTTTACTTTAAAATATAATGGTTAAAGCTGTGATCGAGCACATATAGAGGTGAATGGTTGTCATGGTCAACCATGATTCAAAATCCTCATAAGTCTTACTGACTAATCAAAGTGATTGAATAGAAACAAATATTACTTCAGGTGCGGAATTATTAATGCAAAATTCATTTTTAAGAAATAAATTATGCTGATTTTTGTCTGTGCCTTGGATCCACTGTTTAGATTTTCCTGCTAACTGCTTGCAGGTAACCTCAGCCACTAACGGCTCTGCTGCGGAGTGCACGATTGTTGAGGAGGGACCATGGAAACATGAATAATGGCAGCACAGACATCCCTGCTCTCGGGCTCCACAAGCTTTCCTATCTGGTGATAAGAAAGAGCGAATGAAAAAAGTCACATGAACAGAACTACTAATTATTTTTTCATGTAGCGTAGATTTGTTTTCTGTTTGTTTGTCCCTTTAAAAATTTTTTGTAACTGTCTATCTGACTGATATATAATACTAATTCACTTAACTGTGAAATGATAACAGGGGTATACCTTTACCTTTTACAGCACAATTGTGTCCTTTTATAGCACAAAATAAGTCAAGGCTTGGGGAGTGAAGGAAGAGAAAACGTTAGATAAGAGATTTCTAGCAATACATCCTGGTTCAATATTGATAACGTGAGGGATGAAGGGGTTGCATTATATGAGATGCACTGACAACATCTTCCAAGTTTCACGTATGTGTAAATACAGGTACTTAAATATTCTAATCATGACAACCAACATCCTGTTTGTATTGTTCTTCCTCACTTTACATCCCAGTCAGTACAGCCTGGGGATAATAGTGACCAATACTTATCCTCAGTTCAGTTATTCATCTAATCCATCAGAGGCTCTAAAGTGCATTAACTGCATTTGCCCAAAATTACCCACTATCTCTTAGGTCCAGCAAATTGATGAAAGGGTAGGAGGCAAGGAGGACAGCGCAGTCATTATACACACAAATTCTATGAAAGAGTCCATTTTATCCTCATTATGTATTTCATTTTTACTGTGAAGGAAAGGACCTTTTCCTTTGTGTCACCTGTTGAGTAGGATATTTGTGTGTGTGTGTGTGTGTGTGTGTGTGTGTGTGTGTGTGTGTGTGTGTGTGTGTGTGCGTGTGCGTGTGTGAGATTAAAAACATGACCAAGTCAATTATAGGACCAAACAGGGAGAAAATCAATCAGCTCACAGAGGCCTTTGAACTGCCTCCTTGTCGTTCTACATTTTCAGTTACTTGCACTGTAACTGAAGGGCACAGCATTTAACGTCACCACCTATTCTGATAAAGCCTCAATATTTAAAGCAAGGAAAACTACTGCCCTGAAAAATAAAAAATTTACAAATACAGTTTCACTCCCCCCAAATACCTTGTCATGCCACTGAATTAAAAATTTCATTTTCCTCGAAATGACTACTATTCAAACAAAGAATAAAAATCAATTGGCCTATTTAAAAAGCACAATAAACTATATAGAGCACAAACACAGAGAGCACAAATATAGCCCAAATATCCACATACAGTATGTCATTTTCAGTCAGAGAAGTCATGCACATTATTGTTCCACATTGATACTGATTGTATTCTATATTCTGGATACGATTTTTAAACAGCATTGAGGAAACTGCATACTCAGGCTTGTATGTTTACTCTTTTACAAGGGAACTAGAAATCTTGTTTACTTGCTCAGTAGACCTCTAAGAAAATGACCTCTCAATTGTATAACTGTTGCAAGGTCTGACTCTGTTAATGGTGACAATTTACAACAAAGGTTGGAAGTTTGTAATTTTATATTCATGATGGCATTGTGGAATACACATATGGGAAGCACACAAATATATTTATAACAATATTCCAGTGGTTGAGACATCATCAACCGGAATTTTAAATCAAAGCACACAGCACAGCACCAACAGTAATATTGAACTGCCAGAAATCATATTATCAGATCTATCCATGGTTTGCACAAACAGAGATACTCCATTGATAAAAAAAAAACACATTGTTACCAGACCTTCAATAACAAACAACAATATATTCTAGATACCAGAGCTCAAGACTGTTTCTACAAACCCTAGATGCTGCAGTTTTCTTTCCACATTGGTGTGTAGACTCAGAACAGAACAATGCACACTTCACAAGCGTTATTCCAGACTGTAGAACAACTACCAAGTAATTAAATATAGATTCCTCACACAGACACAAACACACAAACAAAGCTTGACTACTGGCTGTTAATCTTTTTGTAGCCTATGTGAGCAAGAGGTGAGACTTTTGTGATGTGCAAAAATTATTTTTTTCCAGCATTGTTATGTCCATCTCTTCTGTCTTGTTTGTCTTAATTTGTGCTTATTGGCAATCTTGGAAATCTTCATTTCAACTGAATGCCAATTAAAATAACACTGGTGCATTTCGAACAATTAGCACAACAATCTGTCCTGTAGATCCTGCAACACTCTCTCAGAAGTCTTTCACTTTGCCTTCTTTGAAGCTAAAGCTGTAAAGTGTGGCACAACACAGCACACACACACACACACACACACACACACACACACACACACACACACACACACATACACACACACACACACACACACACACACCCTTTGTATATCCTCACATATCAATGTACAAATTAAAACTCACTACATTCATAATTGTGAATATGAAGCTGCAGAGCACAACACTGACCCTTAACAGTCCCTTGAGTCCGATCCTTTGACTTTCAGCTCTTCTAGAGGAAAAAAAAACAACAACTAATAAACTCTCCAGCAAGGAGACTAAGCACACCATATCATCATCTGTAAGGATTCAGTGTTGAACTGCTGTCATGTTCAAACGTATGGTTTTAGAAGCATGAATACAAAAAATATATATATTTTGCACCACTATCTTAAAAGCATGATATTTTTAAGTGCCTCCTTGCACTTTTTGTATATAGTGTAGGTAACAGATGTTTTTGTTTATTTGTTGTTGTTGTTTTGGTTTTTTTTGCTCCTTTTTTTGAGAAGAGGGTCTTTGGAATGGTATGTAGTAATATAGTTCAATTGCTGTGACATTTTTAATGTAGTCCTCTAGAAGAAATTATCATATATGTCCCAAGAAAGATTAGAATAGGTTAAATGTATAGGAGAGGAATTTGTGTAATAAATTGCTTGGTTTTTTTTTAAATTCTAGTAGTTATCTAGTTGTTCTACTTACCTGTCACACATCAATATATAAAAATCTTTTTTGATCTAATGTAAGCCTTCTGAATGTTTGTTCCATGAAGATATGAGGAGTGTGCATTCATTTCCGTTGTACATAAATGCATATATAATAGTTCTGTTCAGTGACAAAGCAGAATTTTCCAGAAATGATGGTGATCCTGAAGTTAAACGGTTTGTGCGAAGAAAGAAAGTAACAAAGTGAGAGAGGTAGGGCGAGGTGAAGTTTCTGGTTTTCAAAGACAACCAACATACATTATTTTGATAACTGTGTTTAAGATCTCCAATCAGAGAGACAATGCAATGAAATGTTATACATGTCCGACATGTATGAAGAAGGAGAAATTAAACAACTTAGTTGATGTGAACGAAACAATAAACAGTAGCAGAAACATTCAACTATCTGTACAGCCCAGTCATCTGAACCATTTTGTCTTTTCAAAAGAGAAAACCGATGTAGGTCTCAAGCATCTTTATTAAGCCAAGCTGCAACACATAGGTATCTTGAAGATTCAGTGTCCACATCACACATACTCATATTTGACCTCTAATGTGCCATGACCATTCTGGAGGTTTAAAACTCCCTTCTCGGTAAACTGCCTTTATTCCTCTTGCCTTTTTTGCTTTCTACACAGAAACTTTGCACGCATAATCTTTCTGGAACTTGCTGAGTGAAATGGTATTTTTTAAAAGTTAATTGGATGACAGTGTTTCAAAAACGAGCCAGTATATCTTCAAGTTTGTCCTTTTTTACTGAAGTATGTCTTTTTGAAGAAACTCCCAAACAAAGTTTATAACCTGTCTCCTGCCTATGATGTTCTTTCCTCATCTTACTTTTCTAGGCCTTCTCTCATTGTAAAACTGTTGTAATTCTGATATTAAAGCAGAGTGTATGTGTGTGTGTGGGGGATACTATCAAGACAAAAAGACAAAAAAATTATATTCTTTCCTGTCTATGATATACAAAAAAAATTGTTTCTACATATCAATAAGTGTTGTACCTTTGGTGTACATATACAAATATAACTAATAAATGTTGATTCATAACTAAATATTTGTTGATGGTTTGTCTTTTAAGAGTTTTATGAATAAATTGTCAACAAACAAGACAGAAATACATTTCCTTTGTCATGTCAGAGTACTGTAATTTTAAATCAAACAATCTAGACAGTCTCATTTTTACTGATACATTATCCTAAAAACACTGCAAACTGCAAATCATTTAGTTAATGCATTTTGGAACACAAGCCATATGACACACAATCACATTGACTACATTTGAGGCTAAATATGAATATGCCTAATAATTTACCCAGAGCTACTGAGGAAAGGAAGTAAAGCAAAAGGTCTCATGAGAATATATACAAGAAAGTATTACCATGACACTGTACAATGAAAAATGTTAAATTGTGAATCAAATTGAAAATTTGGTAAAGGAGTAATATCTGAGTAAACACTTTACTCTTTTGTAATTATTATCCAATACTCTTTTGTAATTATTATCCAAAACTGTAGTTTTGATTTAGGAAAAGCCCAAGCTTTAACAGATTAAAAACCCCATTTTGAAACACAGTAATGTCTGCTTGTTGATGGGCTGCACAATATTAGTATTGACTGCATCATGTTAAGAAACAAATATTTAAGTACAGAAAGCATGGTATCCTGAAGGTCTGACTAATTTACAACACCTAAGTCATTGATTATGACAAGGAAATATCAGCTGCTTCAAAGCTATATTAAATCAATGCAGACGATGCACAATATATGCATGTTAAATGAGAAGTGATTGTGCTCTTTATGAACGCTCTGAGGATGCCATTAAAATGGCTGTCTCTATCTCAGTGTTCCTCCAGCACCATGGAAACCTCAACTCCTTTTGTGTGAGAGTCAATCACCTCCTCTGTCCAGTCATCGCAAGCAAAGAGTAATCAATGAGTGAACATTGCATTCCTGCACATCTCTTTTCAATGCACATTTATTCGTCTCTGTGACTTTTACAAAAATTTTTCAGCAACATTAATCAGTAATTTTACCTAAACTAAAACGCTTGCAACCGCTCCTCAAAATGAATCATCTAAGAGCAAAAGCTGGGAAAAAAAAAACCTGTCAGAAGCAAAATCAGTTTGTTATTGTGTCTAATTCAGCATTATATTGAAAATGAGTAGCAATTAGCTGTCACTCGTTGAATAATATTGATATGACACAATGTATGAAATACTTCACCAATGAGAAGGTCAGTAGAAAACCCCTGGTACTTTGTTTTTACGTGTGAATGTTCAGAGAAAAGCAAGCTTCATTGGTGGCAACCCTCCCCCACCGGAGCATACAAACAATGTTCTTATAACCACACCGTTACGTTGCCATATGTTTACAACCCATAATCATGTGTGCAGTGTAGTTGGCCATTAGAGCTTGACTGCTGTTTGTTCTGAAAAAAGTTCAATCCAGCAGTTTTAAACATTCTTCTTTATACAGTATTTCTTTCATTTAACCTTAATCAGTGTATACACTGTATAAAATATGTTTGCATCGTCTTTATCATTCTGCTTCTCCTCAGGATAACATTATTGACTTAAATATCCAAATCAACATAAGTGTATGGTCTTTTAATTTCAACTAATGCACTTCAATAGTGCATTAGTTGTGCCTTGTGGTATACCATACGTCACTTAATTTAAAAAATAGCCCCCCCTACTTTTTGTAAAATTCATTCACAATTGTGCCTTGGAGGTGGTTAAATAACAATCACACATTTCTTTATATAAAAAGCATACAAAGCCCCTTTCTAACAAACAACAAAAAGCACACAGCTATTGCTAAGTCATCACTAAAAACATGTACTTATACACAGAGGACAAGAAAAAGGGAATCAAACCTGCATGAATAAGAAACTGACATTTTTCTTGAAATGGAAAAAGAAAACTCCAGTCCACAGGCAATGAAATATACACAAGGTCACCACCATAAGCAGTCAAAGCACGAGGAAAGCATCAAGGATTATTTTGCTAAGAATGAGCTTTTCTGTAATATATCAAGTAAATACCACATTAGTTATTGTTGATGTACCTGTATTAATTTTCATCTTGGCAGAAATGCCCTGCAAAGTAAAATTGAACCATTCCATGAAAGATTCTAATTTGATTGGAATTTTGGTTTTCACAAATTAGACTCACAATTGCTTCATTTAAAACCAATTTCCATTCATAAGTATCATAAAACAAAGAATACAAACACACAGATGCATATTCACACACCCTGCCATGCATCGATGCTTTCAGCCTTAACAACTTGGCATTTGGCACAAGCAAAATGCTCCATATGCTTTGTTAGACCATCTTCTTTATGTGTCAAATAGACAGTCTTTCCTAACAATGAGCAGACACACCCTTGCTTAGTGTCCTTTCCAGTGTTGCACAAAATCAGATTTTACCTCATCATTTGGAGCCCCACCCCCCACCCATCCATCTCCTCCCTCTATCCTCACCTAGTCTTTCCTCTCTACCTCTACACACCCTCACGCCAGCTGTTCTTTATCTGGCGACTCTTCTAGCGTGATGACAGTGAACTCCTCTGTGTTGCCGTTCTCCTGGATCTTCTCTTTGTTCATGAGGGTCACCATTTCCTGCTCTCTCTCCTGTGTGTGGGAGCTGGATGCTGATGCTGTTGCCCCATTTCCCTCACCGCCATCCTTGGAGGTAATCATCAGAGTCTGCTGTTTACCACACCAGCTGCAAGAGCACATTCAGATGCATTTATTTATCATGGATGTTTTTTTTTATTACATATTAATATTAAAAAAATGATCGTTGATCGTTGCTGTTGATGATCGACAGCTGTCTCAGTAAGACAGTGAAATGTGAGGTAATGTTTATATTAAAATGTTAAATTCATGCATTTAAAAAAGTCATACCTTTTTCTTTTGGCAACAGCTGCACACACAAGAAGAATAGCACCAACTGCCACAATCACTCCAATGATTACTAGCCAGTCTAGAGGGAGAAATAACAAGCTAGCAGTATAGAAGCTGAGTCAGTAAAAAAAACAAAAATACTGACAGTGAAGAGTGGATCCACACAGATACTTTTTCTAAACATAATCCCATCTGACTGCAACCACCATGTGCGTCAAGATGTGTGTGAAGTGATGTTTCCACTTACTTGGTGAGCTGCCACTCTCCTTTTGACCTGGCTCAGGCACTGCGGGACTCAGGACCTGCTCATTATCATCTGGTTGTTGAGGTATTGGAGATGCATGGCAGTAAACCAAAATGTAAATATTTGGAATCAGCAGCAGGTAATTCAACGGCTAATTAAATATGGAACTAGATGACATATACAACCGTACACTTAAATGTATCACGGAGGACATATTTTACTTGAATGACATATTTATTATATTTTGTGAGGTAGCAGAGATCAAGGTAATTTATACTAAGACAACATGAGAATGTGTCACATTTCAAAGTTTTCTGTTTGTATTGTGTTGACTGTAGTAAGCCAGAGAGAAAACCAGAGAGAAAACCACTGAGACAAATCTGCTCCATAGCTGAGCTCAACACTAGGGGGCGCTATGTGTTATTGATGTTCCTTCAGTTCCCTTCAAACCTGTTGTATCTAAAAGTCAAAAAGTGCTGTCCTTCAAAACTGTTTCAAAGCTTTTCATGTGAATTCAATTTTGTCCTTTCCTATGATTAGACAAAAAGGCAGACAAAGCAGAGCCTTAGTGATATGATATAATGTGAGCTCTTGATAGTCTTCCCCTTCTAGCATCTCAGAGTTTCCTCCAGTGCACAAACCCACAGAAATATAGTAGTTACATTTCTCCATTTTTTTAAAGTGAGTAATCATTTAACCCTGTAAAGGGTACTAAGTGTTAAGGCATAATTTTCTCTGTGTGTGCTTTTCTTACATGCTGCTCTGCCATCATGTCCTCCAGGCTCTTTGCCTTCTTCTACTGGAGGCATCGCTTGCTCAGGCTCTCCAACAGGGGCTGTGGAGGAAACCTCCTCCTCCCCTTTAGTGAAAGGTGGGAGCATCCCAGATCCTGTGGGCTGGTCAATCTCTCCAGGAGACAACGTGACCCCTGTGTCATTCTCACTGTGTTCAGTCAGATCTTCTACCAGAGCAGGGCCCTCTCTGAACGTCGCTGCTTCCCCTGGACTCTGGGTTGGGGAGGCAGTGTTCTCAAGAGCATCTTCTTCTCCAGGGGCCACCATGGGGTCACTACCATCCTGAGGTTGTGGGTTTGGATTAACTTTTAAGGACTGTGTTGAAGACTCTAATTGGACAATAGAAAGCCACACAAAACACTCACTTTTGATATTCTTCAGAAATATGTCATCAATTGTTTCTCAGATATGCTGTATTGCAGAAATCTACCAGTACTTTGAATTCACATCTCAGTGCTGCAACGCCTGATCACAGTCCCTCCTGGAGTATAAGCTTGATTTCTACTTTTCAGGCTGTTTTATCAAGCCAGCATTTATGTTAACACACAAACGTACGTATGTCTTAAAAACTCATTATCATACATGGATGACATCTCTTCTCTAAAGTTAAGCCATTAAAATTCACAGGTTTGACATTTACTTGGGGTAAGCAGGGCTCATTTGGAATCTTCCTCCATGAAGGGGCCATTCACAGACAATCCTATTAATATTTTCTGTTAATAATGACAAATTAATGTTTGGTTTGTCCGATATTTATCTGTATGACAGCAAACTGTTGAAAAAATATCAGTAAACCTTGTTACCTTGCTAGTGCATCATCAAATTTTTCAACAAAATGGTAAGCATATATTACATGTGAGAGACAGAAAAGAAAATGATTGCTCCTCAGCACCCACAGGCAGTTGTAAAAAGTAACTTGCTGAGTTCTTTTTTGGCAGGAAAAAACTGGGTCAATAGTATGACCCACCTCAAGAAACACCAAAGCTGAGAAGGTTTTACTGTTGATTTTTTTCCATGCAGTTGAAAACCAAATTCTGAAATATGAGTCTATATCTATTTTGTTAACTAGGTCCAATACAAAGCCTGAAATTAGTTTGGAAATGCTTCATGTTTTTCCATAGTATACATAATATCAACCGTATATATCTGCTTTTTTTCATATATTGTCACAAATGTGTAGATTGTAACTAACCTGATTCATCTGAGGATAAGTGAAACTCTTTTTCACAGTCTTTTCCAGGACCAGCTTGTTCATGGGAATCAAAGAAAATAGATGTAACCAAAATGGAGGCATAAACTGACAAGATGGCATACAATATTAAGATGTAAAAACATTATCTTGTGGATAAAGTCACCTTTTTCATCAAAGCAATAGGCATCAAACAATTCTGCAGCATCTTTATCTGGATAATTGATGTGTCCGGTCATATTTATGGCACAGTTCTCATGGTGTGTGTGCCTCAGGATGGCAACACTCATGTTGGTGGTCCAGCCATACCTGAATGGGCAAACAATATTACTATAAGAAGACATAATTTGACACCAGTTAATACACAACTTTATCTGTCCAGGTAGCCCAGCCTCTACATCACACTATTCAGAGAAGAAATATTGCAGTCAGTGATTTCTCTTGCTTTGCGCTTACCACATGATAAAGAAGAAACATGTGTGTTGTAAAAGTGAAAGATTCACTTCCTCCTTTCCTGTAATACAGTCCTGATAAAGCCAAAGAATGAGTATATTTTGACTTTAATTTAAATAATGGACTTTCATTATGGTATCTGATTGAACACATTTCCTGTCACATATCAGTTCTGAAATGTGACAGGAAATGTCATTATCAACAGTAATTATTAATATGAATGTCTGAAAGAAATCCAGGAGGGTATAACTCCAATAGAATATGGTGCAAACATTATTAAAAAAAAAAAAAAAAAAAACTAAAATATTGAAATTGTTATCAAAAGGTTTCCCATAAATACAAAATTTTGTTCATAATAATTTATGTAATTCAAATGATTGCTTTGTTTTTTTACCTGCATGTTTCCATTTCATTCAAAAAGGCTTGACTGACTTGTTCTGGATTTGCCAAGGTGGATTCCAGCTGCAAACACACCTCTTGGGCCATGTTAAAGTTCAGGGAGTGACGGTTTTCTCCCTCCACAAGAAAAACTCCAGCATAGCTGCAGCTGCGATCATTCACTGTAGGGAAAGACAATGAAAAATGCAGGTTCAGCTGCATCATCAACATTTGGAAATAAGTGCAGAGTCTGCATTGCTTATGTTTTTAGTGCTGAGTCTATATCATTTATATAGTAATATCTGTATATATCATGTGGAAATAAAATGTATTTATGAAATTAAGATTTCAGACGCCGCGGTACACTGGCGTCGTGCCCGGAGTGTCCCCCGCCTCACGCCCTGAGACTGCCGGGATAGGCACCGGCTCCCCTGCGACCCGCGTCAGCGGACTAAGCGGGTTACGATAATGAATGAGATTTCAGACGACTATAGCTATGAAGAAGCTACAATATTTTTGGTCGAGGTATGAAAAATGGGCATCTGAGAAGAATTCAATATCCTTGTAAAACATGATTAATAACATATTATTTGGTTTTAAGTTTTTTTCAGTTACCTCTTCAAGAAATTACCTAACCCTAATCATTCCAACAAACAGGAAGTGAAATAGAGGATTAATTTTAGATGTGTTCAAAAGGAATTTATTATTTTGTCTTCTTGCACAGTGAGATCAACATGACATAAACAGCCTGGATTTTTTTCCAATTTAAAATATTGGAAAAACTAACTCCTTCATGTTCATTGCTATTTTCTTTAAAACCTTTATGATTTGATGTTTTTTACATAGTTTTTGGAAACACAATTATTGAACTGTTTCCCCCAATGGTGCACATGAATGCTTTCAGAAACATAAATGTGTAATAAGAGAAATCATACTTGTGAGTTAGGTTTTACGTCAACATTTAAATATGAGTCATGGGTTTACTGGTTTGTTCAAATGAGCTCTCTGTCGGGGAAATACAGATCATGAGACCAGCAACATTCTTATTTTCCGCCTTTAGCCCTCAGGCCTTGCCAAGAGCCTGTGTTACTCCAAACAAAGTGTGCAAACAAGTATCCTCCTCTGTATGTATAACATTCAGAGGAGGAGAAATTTAGACACACACACACACACACACACACACACACACACACACACACACACACACACACACACACACACACACACACACACACACACACACACAAAGAAGGTGTGGGTTGGTGATCCTAAAAATCTGCTCTTTCCAATCACTTCTGGTCAATCAAAGTTTTTCAGTCAAACTCTGACCAGTCAGGCTAATTTTGTCATGAAAGTGGTTACCTCAGGGAGAGGAAATTCCCTCATTGAAATGTAAAGAAAACTGTTAACCAGGCATTGTCTGTATGACGCACGAAAAGACATCATGTGTACTGAGATCACACATCAAATTGCCTCAGGTGCATTACATATAGAAGGCAATGCCTGAAAGTCAATAAATAGATTTCGGATCTGTTTCCACAACATCTGGGGGCGCAGGGGTCCTAGTCCGATTAGGTAATCAGATACCACCTTGGAAAGATCTTGTACAATAATCAGCAACATGACAAGCAGCTTTTTTTTTTTTCTTCACATGAAACTACACTAAATTAAACAAATCACATTTGTGAATTCTTCGCTGATTCTGATTCTGTGAAGGAATAAAAATGCAGAAAACACGAAAAAAAAAAAAAGAATTTCAAGTCTTAAACTAGTAAAATGCCTCCAAATTTTATAACAAATTCTGAAACACAAGATGCGCTGGCGTTAGAGGAAGCAAAACATGAAGCATTTGTTTAAAAGTGCTACCATGGTGATCGATACAGAGATTGTGAAAGGTGTCTATTTTAACTCGCAAACACACACCACAAAAAATATGAAACAACAGTGACATGTGATGATCGGGAATGGTCCTATCTCCTATCCGTCTGGAATGCTCCTCTGGTAAACACAGGCTGTACAAATAAATGCCGCAGCTGCCATGGTGAAGATGTGTAGATGTTTCTGAAGAACAAGGTCCCTCGATTTATATTTCCTTTTGTAGTTCAGCAGGATGTAAAAATTAAAAGTTGGTAGAACTGAGCCACTGCTGTTGCAGTGACTCACTGGTAGAGCAAGCGGTAGAACAGGTTGTCCAATGTTACAAGATCGGCGGTTTGATTCCCGCTCCCACCCCCCCAAAATAACCCTGGAGTGTGAGCTGACAGTGGGAGGTGTCAGTTCACCACTGGACCACTGCCAAGGCACCCTTGAGCAAGGCGCCATCCCCCTTACAAGTTGCTCATTTGGGCAGACCATGAAGGAGCTGCCTGCCACTCTACTTACCCCTGTATGTGTACAGGCCCCCTGTGTGTGTGGTGTGTGTTCAGGGCCTGCGCGTACACACACACACACACACACACACACACACACACACACACACACACACACACACACACACACACACACACACACACACACACACACACACACGCACACACACACAGACACACACATATATATATGTATGATTCAACTAACTAGAGTGTGCCACTAATTTCTCTTTGGGGATCAAATCAGCATACAAAATACAAAAATAACTAAAAAAAGAAGATGGTGAGAACTTTATTCTTGTTAAGCTGCAGCTGAAGAACCCATGGAATCCTGTCATACCTTACAGTGACATAATTCAAAGAAACAACAATGTGCTTCATTATAGCAAAACAAAACTTCAGTTCTTCGTATCTGACGCTTTATAATATAACTTATGGGCATTTTTGCAGTGGTACTGCATTGTGTTTTGTGTATTTGGTCACAGACTACAGCAGTTATGAATGAGAAGCACACTGTCTATGAACCAGCCGCACAATTCAGACTGCATTATGAAAAGAGACACATAAATGTCGGCAGAAAAGCAAAGAAATTTCAAAATATTAAGATGACACTGGACAAGCCTATATCCAAACACGTATGAGACTGTAAGAAAGTTACAAAAACTGATATGTTTTCTATTATGTTCATGTTTGGCATTATTCTGTTAGACAAAACTACTTTTGGAAAAAACAAATATTACATTCCCTCAGACTGTTATGAGAGAGCACTCAATGCACTGCACACGCAACTTGCTGTCTTGGCAACAAGAGTTAGGGCCAACAGTTGTGTCTACCCCCCCCCCCCCCCATCTCTCTCTCTCTCTCTCTCTCTCTCTCTCACACACGCGCGCGCACACACACAAAGGTCTGAAAGAACCTTAGCACATGCTGCCACATTGCAACGTGTCCCTGAAAGTAAAAGGACCTGGCCTTGCAAGCCTGCCTGCAAAGATCAAAGTGAGAACAGCTTACCATCCGTGAGCTGAAAAGAGGTTTGACATGAATCTGAGGCGTAATCATTAGTATGCAGAGGGAACGGTCATGGGTGTCTTTAAACAATCAAGAACCTTGCTATGGCAAAGCACCGTCTCTCCCTTAGGCTCCATTGTCATCTAATAGAGTTGAAACCAAGGAGACTGCAAAGTCTGGCTTCGACACAGCATCTTGCCAAAGCTTCCATCTGCTTTGGAAGTAATAGTCAAGCCTGACTCTCCATTTCACTTTCTTTTTCCCTCCAACTGTCTGTTTTTCTTTTGTTTTCTCTCATTACATTGTTTATCTATTACATCTCAGCAATAAAGTACAAATTACCCTGTGTGCAGGTGTGCACACACACAAGGCAGATAACGGTTCAAACATGCACACAAACACAACTTGTGTCAGCACCAATAACGGCTTCTTAAGATAATAATTTTTCAGGAATCCCATATTGAATTTACTGCATCAACCTCTTTTAGCAACAGTTCATCACCTGGTTTGGAGAGTGACCTTGTTATCGTCACTCACACAATGTTCCAGTGTCCTGCACTATCACACTTGAGGGAATTTGCTTTGTCAGCAGGTATGTCCCGCCCTGAAGGACATACCTGCTGAGAGAGAAAGAGAGAGAAAAATAGAGAGAGAGACAGAGAAAGAGAGAGAGAGAGAGACTTGTCTATATTTTCTGTTTTCCTCTTATTTCAGTAAGTGTTAGCCTCAGACCTATTCACCAGATTACCACAGCAATTTCAATTGTTGTAAATGGAAGATCTGCAAGTTAGTGCAATACAGGGGGAGGCAGAGTGACGGGCAGCGACCTCGTGGTGCACCCCAAATGAGCAGCTTGTAGGGGGGACGGCGCATTGCTCAAGGAGACCTCGGCAGTGACCGGGAGATGAGCTAACACCTCCCACTGTCGGCTCACACTCCAAAGATGGATGGTGGGAGCAGGAATCGAACCGCTGATGTCTGATCATGGGGCATCCGCCCCAGTATGTTTTCAGGAATCGTTTTGGGTGTTTATCCTCACATATTATCTTATATGGGTAGCATGGTGGAGAAGTGACTAGTGCTGTTGGTTCAGTTCTTTTTTCTGTGGAGTTTACATGTTCATCCCGAATATGCATGTGGTCTGTCTGGGTTCTCCAGCTTCCTCCCACTTCAAAAATATGTAAGTTACAAGAATTGGCCACTTTTATTAACTTCAGGCATGAATGTGTTTGTGAATGGCCCTGTGATGAACTGGCGACTTGTCCAGGGTGTGCCCCTCCTCTCGACCAATGTCTGCTGGGATAAGCTCCAGCTTAATCCTGTGACCTGGAATTGGATAAGCGGCTGAAGACGAGGCAATTTCTGAATGAATGATCATATATTTGACACAGAATTTGTCATATTAGTCCATATTTTAAAACATTATTGACAGCATACCTGTCGTTATTGACAGGGAAGCTTGTATTATTTTAAAACCCCAAATACAATCAAGCATGTAAACTCCATGTATGTAACTCCAAGTACAATCAAGCATGTAAAAATGACACTTTGGACCGTGCCACCAGTATACGTGATAGGCTAATTGAACCTCAATTTATCTTGTTTGCAAACTTATGGATAATCAGATATCTCCCTTTGCATTACAACATGTACATTTTTGTGCCTTTGTGCACAAAATCAATGTACAGATCAAAGATTCTTTTTGTTTTGCCTCAAAGAAAGTCCCATACTTTCTTTTGATGTGCAAAGGAGGGTGTGTATTAAAAAGGAAATTCAAATGTTAGAAGAGAGTTGAGCTTGGCGATAAACTACAGTTGGAAAGTTTTCAGTGTCCTTTCCATTCTGATCATCAGATTGTCACATACTTCTTGTTAGAGAGACATGAAATTGACAGATTATGAAATTTAGGAGGAATCACAGACAATAGACTGTCTTCAAAGTCCCATGATCAGCTGAATTTATGGCATGCAGCAATAGATTTGAATGTTCTTGTTACAGTTATATATAACATCATTTTGAAGAAACTAGTTCAAAGACACTGAAAAAAGAATTGTCATATTGTGATGTATGTGTTATGAGTGGATTAGAGATACTAGTTACAAATCACAAAGAGATTTTATGTGGAATCAGATGCCATTGGTGGACATAAAAATAGGAACATGAAAAAACCTCCATGAATCCACTCTTTGTTGACTTAGTTGACCATGTGTCCAGCTCAATGATGAGCTTCAGGCAACAAACAGCCACAAGTCCAAAGATATCTGGACAATATCTGGACCAGCGGCACCATGGGGTACTTCTTTTCAACCTCAGATTCATCTTAACATTCTAATGCAGAGACAGATGTTTCAAATGTGCATAAAGACTCACAACTCCTCAGCCCATCAAGAAGCCAAAGAGATATTAAACCCATTTATGGAGCAAACCTTGCTCCCTTACCTCCCTTTATAAAGCGTGAATTAAGCTGTCTTGTGTAATCTCGTACTTGTATTTAAGTACTGCACAAATGTACGGCTTGAGGCTAAAATTTTTGTGAAAAACCTATTCTTTACTTCCTCAAGGAGTGAGCCAAATGAACCCAGACCTGTTAGAGCCATTACCAACTTCACTTCCTGAGATATATTGCTTTTTCAAAAAATCTAAATAAAAAATCCGTTTGAAATTTGTCACAGAAAGCACACAAAAGGAAGAAAGAAAAAGACAGTGCAAGGAGGACGCTAGAGGTAATTCTGACAATGCTGCATATCAGAGAATTGTGATTTTTTTTTTTTGCATGATAACAGAGACAAAACACATAAAATATATTTATACAGATGTATAATTTTGTTTCTACTTTAAAAGAAGGATTGCAAAAATCATCCAAAAGCCTTGATAAATAAGACACTCTTGCCAGCACGTGAATGTGCCAGCGAGTGAGCAAGACTGCCTGTCTCCTTTGTGTCTATCAGGAGTCTCAGACTGCCAGACATAAGCCTGTCTGCGCTGGTGTAGCATACATTTTTGCCGGCATCCACTCATCCATTAGCCATGCAGCAGCAGCAGACCAGCACCTCTTCATTCACTTCCATCTCTTTTCACGAACACTCACTTAAGATAAAAATCCCCAAACAAAGAGCCACCCACTGGGCAAAACCACAGCCCTCTCACCTTGAAGTTGTTCCGACCTGGAGGAGGCCAGTAATCCAAAGGTGACCCCCAAGAGAAGTGTCCACATCTTGGACAAAACGTCTGGAGAAGGCTTGGTGAGAAGCTGGGGGAGTACAGGTGTGTAACAGATCTCCTATGGTCTTGTCTTCCCTCTGCCAGGAGCGACGTGTGGTTTGTATTTGTGTGTGTGTGTGTGTGTGTGTGTGTGTGTGTGTGTGTGTGTGTGTGTGTGTGTGTGTGTATGAGAGAGAGAGAGAGAGAGAGAGAGAGAGAGAGAGAGAGAGAGAGGGTGTGTGACTAGGTGAGAGAGCAGGAAAGAAAAAGGAGAGAGTGCAAAAAACCTGTCACTGTGGATGGAGTTGCTTTGAGTGTGCGGCAGCTGCTGGAGCTGACTCAGACTTTGCTCCAACTTTTCAAATCCAAACCCGAAAGACACAGAGGCTAGTGGCACAGACGCAGAAGAGGAAGAGTGGTTCATGTGAACACACACCCTTCTGCCTCTCCCACACTTGCCCCACCTCTCCTCCCACTCCACCTCAGCACAGCCTCTCTTTTCCTCTCTAGCCCTTTAATTCTCCATTTTCCTGTCTGTACAATTTGAAACTAAGAATAGATGGACAGGCTAAAAAAAGATGATATTTCCTTCTGTCTGTCTGCTTATCCTAATAGACCTCCTTCCCAAGCTCCTACTCTACCCGTCTTTCTTTTTTCCCATCTATGAGTGTAACAGTTTCTGAGAACCCATCTGGTCTTTTGTTCAGTTCTCACTCTACTCTTGGTTCATTCAGTTTTCATGTCTCCTCTCCCTGACACTCTTTCTTTCTTTCATTCTTGCTGCATGCCTCAGTGTGATCCAGTGCCACCGACTGAGGTCACATTTAATTCACAGAAATACATCTAATCTTCAAGTTTTACTAGTCCTAACTGAGAACTGTTGCACATGTTTTGTTTGTTCCTGCTGATTAGCACACTTATCAGAAACCTTTTCAACAGTGAAGAATTTAAGGCTCCGCTGGGCGTACACATAAATTACATAAAGGATGGTAATGAATATCCATTCCTTTTATGCTGCCAGCTAAGGAGCCTCGTACAATAGGACATTGCGGAATGTTATCTGTAATTTTTTAAAACCCACCTACATTTTTCTTTTTCATTCGCCATTTGTGAGAAACACTCCAGTCTGTTGTCAGCAGAGTTTAACATTTCACTTTTCCAGGAGTCATCTCGAATTTCTGGAATCTCCCTGGTGACAACATAATCTTGTGCTGTTTGCTTATGACTGTGTAAAATCTGAAATAAACATCTGTGATAATAATGCATGACTTGCCTGTAATTCTGTGACTTCCCTAACAACCAGCCATAATGAAAATGTAATGGCTCAGCATGGCTAGTAACGTTGTCATGGGAACAGCCCTTTATCGAGTTCAAATATTTCAACTGCAGTAAAAAACAAAAAACAACTATTCTTATTCTTTCTATTCTTATTCCTAATTTTCTTATTTTATTCTTATTCTTAAAAAAAATCTTAAGAATGTGTTTCAGGTGCTGTCCGGCACCAGAAACACAAAACAACAAAAACAACAAAAAAAAAGGTGGAGGGTGAGGGGCAGGGGTGGGAGAATGAAGATATGGGTGGGAATAAGAAATTATTTAATGATGAAGGTATTCAGACTAAAATAGTCTTTAATTACCTCTGATTTGGGACCAACCATAGAGCAGAGCAACAGGCCTGGTGGTTTACACAGTGACCCCAAGAAAAATCTAAATTAATGTTTTTTGGTTCAATTCAACTACTAAGGTTTAACAGTTTGGCTTGGAGACCATACCGGTAGATTTTTATCGGTTTCTATGCAGATTTAACACTGCATAGTATGTGTTTCACAATCACAGACTATGCAGTATTTGAGAGTGACTTATGTCTCTCTTTCCATACAGATACAAACCACTTCCTGTTTTAGATGTTGCCATAGCAGCACAGAATTATAGTTCATTTGGAGCAACAACAGAAAAGAAAAAAAAAATGTTGATAAAAAAGGTGAAAGTTCGTGAGTGTATTTGGTGAAGTTTTCTGTCTTTCACACAAAACAAATTTTGAATAATTTTTTTCTCACCTTTCCAGCTGCTTGTTAAAACCTAAAGTAGATATATCTGAATTAAAAAATGATTAATGATATACAGTGCCTTTTTCGAAAGTATTGCACCCCCCCCAAGCCTTTTTGACATTTTGCCACATTTCAGGCTTCAAACTTAAAGATAACAAGCTGAAAATATTTTTCAAGAATCAACAACATGTGAGACACAATTATGAAGTGGAACCAAATTTATTCAACATTTTATATTGTGTTTACAAATAAAAAACTGAAAAGTAGGACGTGCAAAAGTATTGGCCCCCTGTTCTCTCAGCTCAGCTAACCGACTCCAGAAGTTCCCTGATGACTTCTGAATGATCCAATGTTGACCTAAATGACTAACAATGACAAACAGAGTGCATCTGTGTGTCATTTGGTCTCACATTTGCACATGGTAAAATGTGCAAAATGTTAAAAAGTTCTTTGGGGGGCCAATACTTTCGCAAGGCACTGTAATGCAACAATAACAACAGTAACCAGAAAAGAAAAGAGCAATATAGAAATCTTCCATAACATTAGGAAGGAAGAAACAGACTCTGAAGACAAATGATTATCCCAGTCTGAGTTTGTTTCCCACTCAGAACAATGACTGTCCTAGTTTCTTTTCCTAGAGAAACAACTTTGACTCAAACTGCAAATTCTTCTTTATGGTTGGGTCAATGAGTAACATTTCCTGTGATTGATAATCTCATTCCAAACAGCTGCATATACACATAGCCTCATGTAGACAAGAATTAGTTAAGGGAAAACTTGAAACTTGAAAGCACTACGGAATTCACAAAGCACTTGATCACTGAGACTACAAGCAACATAAACTTGTTCACCTCAGTTGAACTCATGTTTGAAGCTTGTTGTAAGTATAACTGTGACCTAATGGCTCATAATTTCCATTTTAAAAAGGAAGTGGTTTCGAAAGACAATCTAAAAATAATTGCATTCCAAGTCAGACTTGTGTGATAATGACTAACCAGTTAACTCAAGAGCAAAATAGAGGGACGAAAAAGTACGATTGCTGGGAATGAACAGCTGTGTACTGGATATGACTGAACCCTAAATTTATCATCAGACAGCTAGGTCAGTCAATAAGCATGCAAAAAGGAAGCAGGACTTTCCATGTTGTTTCTCAGTAAGTCTTTGTGATTGGGAATCCTTGTGGTACTGGCAGACCTATGAGACGTCAGCATTCCTGTTAGGCTACATGCCTTTTTCCCTCTGACCAGCGTGGTCACAGGAATGCGACTAGAAGATTATAAGACGTCCATATATGCACATTACAGGGTGATGAATCCACAACTCAGCTTCTAAGGAGCCAGTGAGTACAAGTGTTTGCACAGACGTGATATGATGACAAAGTCTATGGGGTTTTCAGTTACTGGTAACAGCCATTAGTGTATAACATCAGTCAATGGCAAAGATAACATGACATTCCCCCACATCTGAATGTGATCCATGTGAGATAGAAGATGATGTCTCATAGGACTCTTAATGCAGATGTCTGTTTGCTCCTGCGATTATTCAACTTCCTGTTAGTAGTTCCTGTTATTCGACACAATTGAAATTGAAATATCCATCTTAGTTGCTGCTTGCACTGGGGGTCTCAGAGGAGGGAGAAAGATTGTCAGGAGTGTGTCCTTGTTAGGTACATTTAGATGAGTGCTGCCTCACTATGCAGTGTCTCAGGATAAATGAGTTATTCGGGCATCAAGGGAGCATTTCTGACGCTTCAAAAGACCAGGCTTTGTGCAACACCAACAAAGTATGGGTCTTGCTTGTGTTTGGGTGCTGGGATATTAGAGTAGGTGTGTTTGGACAGTGATTGTCACAGAGCACTGCATGGCTATCCGAAGTGTCCCCTGTCATCCTCATGTGGGTCATATGACAAGTCAGCCCAGTGATAATAACCTCTCAGGTGAAAAATTTGTAGATATCATCAGGCTCCTGGTTAGTTTACATGCATTTCCTTTGAAACAGGATGTCTTAAGCTAAACAATTCCAGCTTTTCTGGTGAATGATGAAGAGGTGTAAATGGGAAGCACAGACAGAAGAGAGAGTTGGTAGCAAGAGGTGACAAATTCACAGCGCTTTGCAGTCAGAGTCTGCATCCTAGTTAAAAGATGGCTGAATAAAAAATGCTGGCAGTCAGGGAAAATAGGGTGACCAGAGGAAATCCTGACAACAATGGTTGAACAAACTTGAGCGTGAGATAATGTGGATGATGGCAAGCCTCTGATCAACCCTTGTGATCATTCGCAAAGCCTATTCACACGGGGAACTATGTGAGTCTGTGTTTGAGAGTCAGTAAGGGATCCCTGATAGGCAAATTAGACTGAACGCATGCATTTTTCACTGATATTAACATTGAGCTCAGTTCAATGGGTAAATTGAGTAAGAAAATAATTAATATTGACTTTTTTTTGTCTTCAAGAACAAATCTACTCACCAGACCAGAGAAATCTATTAAGAATGTATTTGACTAAGGTTTAAATACATAAGGTGGTCCACACCTGGATGGAGAAAAGGTGGAGTCTGCACAATAACAGACAGCAGATTGCCACACTCTGTGTTATTTAAATTGTTTTAGAGGAACTGTACTTATAAAACCCTCATTGGATGAAGGTGTATTATTCTTTGGGGGGAAGGGGTGTCCCTCAAAATGCTACATATCTGCAAGGCATTCAAATATCAGCACAACAGAAACATACACACCGATACACGAACACACACGCACACTTTGGTAGCATAGCAACCACTTCCACCACCTTGATCCATGTGTTCATGAGTCTGACCTGCACGTCAGCCAGATCCTCTAGACTATCTTCAAAATACTACAAACAATTCATCAAAACATCAAGACATTTCTTCTTCTCCTAAATGTCAAACTATAACTAGAAAGTGACAGGAATGTCAGAATCTGTTTTGGTGGAATTTGCTGAGGTGATATATGGAAGGACATTGTTTACATGAGCCGCTTAGCAGTTGAAGCTGACAGAAAAATGTGTTCAAGAAACCTTTAATAAAAAAACATTAATTTGCCATATTAATATACAGTATCTACCAAAGGCAAAGTAGAACAACATAGGCCTGAGGTATACCACATACCAATGACACAAAGAGGCTCTATCTTACTTGACTAGACTGAAAGATGGTGCAATACCATGTGACAGATAAGCAACATTTCTCAGAAATTTTGCACTTCATCATCACTAGCTGTGATGTTTTAATTTAGTTTTCTTGTCAGTGTGTTGCTGTGGTAACATCCTCCTCAGCTGCGGTCTCATTTATGCATGCTCATAAACAGTAAATACCTACACGGGTACCTTCCTGCAACTTTAATGCATTTTTTTTAACATGGTTTGGTGGCAGGTTTTTACACTTTTTTTCCTTTCTCTGCCCAGTGGCTGGGTGAAGTTCTGGACACATGCAAATACACTGAACATTTGTTCCTATAACGTGCAGAGAAAATGATAGATGGAACATGGGCTTAAACGAGCTCCAATAACATACATAGCACTTTAAAAGCATATAAAGGGAAGTATTGAAATGTTAATGCTAAAAATGCAGAACTGATAGGAAAGCTAGTTATTTCCTGCCTATCAAATCACTACATAAAAAAAAACAAATTGCACAATGCAGAGTCTTATCCTCATCGTTGTGAGGTGAGTTTGAATGAGAACTGTTTTTGTCCCCACTTCACTTTTTGAGGCAAACTTCCATCATCGTGGTAACTACCTCTGTCAAAGGTATATGTGTGTGTGTGCAAAGAAGTTGTGCTGTTCCATTTGCCAGTATGCCAAACTCCTCAGCTCCACAAAGCCAAATGTGAAAAAAAAAATGCATAAAAGAGAAAAGAGCAGTTATTTGTTACAATTATTGCTTAATAATTACAACCTTGGTTATAACAGCACTAAGAGAGCATTTGTGAGCAGCAATATGGTTTCTTGCCAAAAAAAAAAGGAGCACTACAGATGCAGTATTTGCTTTGAGGATGTTGATAGAGAAGTACAGACAAGGCCAAATGGAGCTGCATTGCGTGTTTGTAGATCAGGAGAAAGCTTATGACAGGGTGCCCAGAGAGGAACTGTAGTATTGTATTAGGAAGTCTGGAGTGGAAGAGAAGTATGTTATAATGGTGCAGGACATGTATGAGGACTGCAAGACAGTGGTGAGGTGTGCTGTAGGTGTGATAGAGGAGTTCAAGGTGGAGGTGGGACTGCATCAGGGATCAGCTCTGAGCCCCTTCTTGTTCGCTATGGTGATGGACAGGCTGACAGAAGAGGTTAGACAGGAATCTCCATGGACTATGATGTTTGCAGATGACATTGTGATCTGTAGTGAAAGCAGGGTACATGTCTAGGAGAAGCTCGAGAGGTGGAAGTTTGTCATGGAAAGGAGAGGGATGAAGGTTAGCCGCAGTAAGACAGAGTACATGTGTGTGAATGAGAGGAACCCAAGTGGAAGAGAGGTTACAGGGAGAAGAGATCAAGAAGGTGGAGGATTTTAAGTACTTAGGGTCAACAGTCCAGAGCAATGGAGAGTGTGGGAAAGAGGTGAAGAAGCGTGTACAGGCAGGATGGAACGGGTGGAGAAAAGTGTCAGGTGTGATGTGTGATAGAAGAGTTTCAGCTAAAATGAAAGGAAAGGAGTACAAAACTGTGGTGAGACCAGCGATGTTGTTCGGTCTAGAGACAGTGTCACTGAGGAAAAGACAGGAGACAGAGCTGGTGGTAGCAGAGATGAAGATGCTGAGGTTCTCTTTGGGAGTGACCAGGAAGGATAAGATTAGGAATGAGTACATCAGAGGGACAGCACGTTAGAGGTTTTGGAGATGAAGTCAGAGAGACCAGACTGAGATGGTTTGGACATTTCTGGAGGAGAGATAGTGAATATATTGGTAGTTTTGAACTGCGAGGCAGGAGGCCTAGGGGAAGACCAAAGAGGAGGTTTATGGATGTAGTGAAAGAGGACATGAAGGTAGTTGGTGTGAGAGAAGAGGATGCAGAAGACAGGGTTAGATAGAGGCAACTGATTCGCTGTGGCGACCCCTGAAGGGAAAAGCCGAAAGGAAAAGAAGTTATAAAAGCACTAAAATGATATTCCTCGAATTCATTTCTATCTGCATGATCCTCAATTCAGAAAAGAAAGAAATGGCAGTCTCTTTGTAGGTGTTGTAACAGTTTAGGGCTTGTTAAATTCAAAACATAAATGGCTATAACATCAGGACATACTTTCCTATCAAGAATATCAAAACTTTTGCATATCCACGATGATCTGCATGACTGTTACTGCTACGCATATTAGCAGCTGTTCTGCTCATGCTCAGAGCGAACGAGAACATCTGTCAGCAGAGGCTGACCTGTATACTCATTCCAGGAAATTATCCTAATTGGCCTATATCAAATAGTTATGTAATCTCCTTAGATCCTAATTAAACAGAGACACACACATCTGTAGTTTAGCCTGGTGGCATCATCAAGGTGGAGACAAATCTGTTACAACAAAGCACACCAATATTTCATGGTTGACCAATGCATTTTATTGGCGTATAGGAAAAAAACCCAAATGACTTAATGACATGTGACAACATCCATTTAAATAAGTTAAAACATATAACATGAACAGTTGCCTAAGTTATGGAATTGTGTTCGAACTGTAACTACAGAAATGGTTTATCTATTAGAAATGACATTTTATACAGATGTTCACAATAAATACATTTGACAAATGAACAATGAGTGGGGCAGTTTGTATTAATAAATGTTTGTTTTAGTAAATGTAATGGGACAAGAAGATTCAATTGGAAGAATGCAGAATGCAAACCTTCACCAAGGCAATGCACTTCCCCATCATATCTGTGCATTAGTTGACAGCTGCACTTGTTGAGTGTCTCTCTCTCTTTCTCTCGCTCTCACTCTCTTTTGTATTGTATTTTTTATTTATATTTCTGTATAATGTATAACTCTGTGTTTACTTCAGCCTGCCTCCCCACCCCCACACCTCTAAGGGCCACTGCTCTTTGCTCAGGCTGCATTTGTAAATAAGAACCTGTTCTTAATTGCTTGCCTGGTTAAATAAAGGTTAAATAAAAAAAAATAAAAAATTAAAAGCATTAGTACCATGACAGTCTGAATCTAAATATTTGACTCCATAACACAAAAAAATCATATCCTTTGAATTTGGAATCACATCATTCTAAATTTGACTTACAGAAATGTTTGACTAAAGGTGTTTTTTAAATTGGATCTAACCATCTTCCACCGCTACTTATGTACAACTGATTAAACAGCAAAGAAACCCTTGGAGTATTAATGAAATTTAAGACAAAGTTATTAACTTCACCATTCCAAAATTTTGTTATTTTTTATTTTCATATATCTGACCTTCCCACTGAGTTTTAATGAAAAGCCACCTAGTAGCTTTTCTGTAACCTTGCTAAAAACCAGTGAACGGACAACAGAAAAATGCTGTTGAAAACAATCTGCTTAATGGAGGTAACTAGAATAACCAGTTTAAATATAATAAAGTGCTGCAATAGAGCAAACTCTCTGCATACAATATTATGCATTCTGCCATACAAAATCTGTGTTAACAACATTTTGGATGACTACCAGCATCTTCTGCCACCCTGACAGAATTCCTGCTTAACTACTTCATCACAAAGCCTGGTAATTTTCTTTAAGCAAGCCACAAACAGAAGTTCAAACTATGAACAAGCCTACTTTGATTCAAGCAGGAACAGAATCAACATTTTAATTGCTCTTTGCCTAGTAAAAAACAACACAAGCTTTGCTGTGCAGACGTTTCTTGGTTTGTTATTCCAGTCACATTCATACAGCTCTTATATTTTGCTTTTTTCAGGCCAGGGCCATGCGTTGGGGTTTTTCTAAGTTGGCACGGAATTTATTGAGAAATCTTGAGGCTAATTCATCATCCACCAGTCTACCATCACTGGACAGTGTAACGGTCATCAGCTGCTGGGTGTGTAGGCTCTGGTCATCCTCACACAGTCGCAGCTCGCTCCTGGCGGTCCCAACGGCAAGGATACATGCTTGAGGAGGGTTGATCACGGCACTGAAGCCACTGATTCCAAACATCCCGAGGTTAGATATACTGGCACACAGAGAAAATGAGGAGGGAGGGAGGAATGGGATAAGAGGAGAGACAGTAGACAAATTACATCCTTATTCAACTTCAATTAGAGAAAATTTGATAGCAACTAACATTTGTAATGATGGTTCTAAAACCAGTGCTTTGACGCCAGCACGATCACAGTGAGTGGATAAAAAAATGAGAATTTACTCCATAAATCAGCTGTGAATATATTGCTTTACAAAATAAAAATTGATAGAGCAGGATGCAGATAGCGCCATGGTCTAGGCTTAACCCATGTACAGAAGCTACAATCCTTGCATTGTGGACATAAGTTTGATTCTTGCTTGCGGTTCATGGCCACATGTCTATCCCCTCTCTATCATTTCCAATAACATGAATGTGGCTGCCACATCCATTAAGAGCAAGATGTCCAACATTTTAACTAAAATGATAAAGTAGCACCAGCCCTGGAATATACTCCAAATTGCTGCATATAGTGTTGTGTAGTAGTGTATAGTGTAGTAGAAAAGTGTGACCTGAAGGCAGCGTGCTGTTTGGCTTAAGGAGAAGTGTAGCTCAGGGGAAGAAAAATAGAGGAAGGGCAGATACACACATCCTCAGGAGAACAAGACAGCTGCATCTCCATAGGAATTCATCGCTCCCGGCTGACACAGAAACCCCATTCATGTCTAAATGACACTATTAATTCTAATGAGTTGAAAAGGCCCCCTTCGACTTCCCTGCAATTGACGGTACAGTAACTGATGGTACTTGTTGCCCAGGACCATATTCCCTTCAAGCCTGGATAAAATGGAAGATATACATAATTTATTAACTATCTGTAAAACCGGAGATGGAAATTTTTGATGCCTCTTATCTCCAAGCTAGAAAATTATGAATTATGTGGCAAACTGAATTATGTGGCAGAAATGAAAAAACAAACAACTTAAAAAACAAAGTTTATCCAATTGAGAAAATGACAGTTGCATAAAAGATGATAAATGAAAACATTTAAAAGTTACATCACATTTTAATTTATTTGATGTCTCTTTTCTTTTGCCAAGAGTTGTGATGTATGTTTACCTGAAGGAACCTCCCTGGTACTCCTCAGGGAGAAGTTTCCCATCTCGTGCCTTCTGAGCTAGTGCCTACAAATGAATTACACATCAGTCAAATATCAAACTTTGATCACATGATCCCTTAGACAGGATACATCTAGAGATGAGCAAAGACGTTAAAGCAAAACGACATGCATACAAAGCCAATACCCACACAAACAAATTATGACCACAGCTCTGTGTTTGATAATAAATGCACTGTTCAATATAGGTCTCCTTATTTTGATTTCTATCATTTGATTTAAAACTGCCCTGGTTCACGTTTGATAGTTGTGTTTCCTGTTTTGCTTGACTGTTGTCAAAATTTTAACTTTGACATCAATACAATCCATGGATTGTACTGATGGATAGTCCAATCAGGGCAGAAAGTATCTATCAGGTGAAAGGTGAATGATCACATCAAGTAAAAAAAAGCAGTAAAAATTCAAATGAGTACCATAAGTCTTCTTTTACTGACAAGTACATCCTTACATTCGTGCCGTTATACAAAATATACTTGACAAGGTGCCTCAACATATTTCATAGTCTAACTTTTTATAATAAGTCTCCTTGAGTGGTGAAAGTCTCAACACAGCATAATACCAATCAAACCTTTTAATGTAAGGCAATCCAGCCAATTTCAGAATATCAAAACCAGTAAAATGATTACTGTAAATATTGAACATAAAGCCCTCAGACATATGGAACCCATCCAACTGTGTTTTGCACAGCACCCAAAAGAGAAGATGTGATACATTACTGCAGCTATGTTCTAAGAATTCATGTGTTACCAGAGCATGAGTGAAAGTGACAACCTTGGAGAATACACAGCCTATCAGTCTATAAAGACTAATGGACAATGTCATAAAGACACAGCCAACAAGCAGGGTCTGGAGAGATTTGCAAGGTCATGAGATACACTACTGGGCATTTCTGTCCTATAAGAACTTAAAAACAAAAGCAGTCTGACATCCAGCTTCTTCACAGCAGAAAGCACTCTTTTGAATTTTGCATCGACTTTAATCTGAAACCAAAATTTGTAAATGTAAATGTAGATATGACTTAAGGTTAGAAAACTGGGTGACAAAGTACATTTTGAATGGATAAGTGGTCTGCCATATCTGCAGCGTCACTGTCCATGCTCAATCACAGATGGTGGGTGCTTATCAACATGACGTGTGATATGTTCATGGAGTGATTTAATCGCTTAACACTAACAGGGAATGTAGAATTTGATTTTAGAGCTTGCCTTTCAATGATCAATGTCTATTTCATTCAATAGTGCAAGGAAGATCCGCTAGTTCAATTTCCTTGCTTTAATGAAGTTCACCATTATCTCACGTCATTCATTGCTTCAAACAGGTTATCATACATTCCCCTGGAAAATAGTGCTGTCAACATTGTATAGCTGGAAGCACATACTTTCAATCAATACATGTCAAATTATTCTCCGCGACAAACTGAAGGAAAAGAGAAACTTAAATGAGGTTTTTTGAGCTTTCCAGTGTACAACTCACAGACTGAGTCACAATGTGCAAAAAATATAAAAATAAAAAATTATATAAAATAGTGGTTAAACCATGTGTATACCTTTTTCTTATACAGTAATCCCTCGCGTATTTGCGCTTCAAGATGCACGGCTCCACTAAATCGCAGATTTTTAGTAGATAGTCACGTGATACCGTATGCGCATGCTATTGGCTGACAGCATCCAGAAGTGCTCTGCATTCAGAGACTCATGGAACGCAGCGTACTTCCGTGTATTAAATAAACACTTAAAAGCGCTTTAAATAGTCTATAAGAGTGTGGGAAAAGGTAATACAGATAGAAGGTGGCTTAATATCAGTACGGGGAGGGTTTATAAATGTTTAAATTACCGTAAATATTAACATAAATACTTTGTCGCTATATCGCGGAATTTCATTTTTTGCGGATGTTCCTAGAATGCATTAACAGCGGGTAACAAGGGATTATTGTATAACTTAATGGATATTCAAGCAAAAATCTGAGGACAGGTGTGTTTAAACCCCAGTTTTACACCCTACTACTCATTATGTGTGATGTCAAGTGAAGTCAATCATGTCATTAAACTAGGAAGCAGTATGCCAGCTTAATTTTGAACCAACCATGCGTCCTGCCATGTTTATCACATATCATTGCCACAAACATTTCGATGTTTTACTCTAGCAAGCAAGAAATTATATTCACTTCCCCCATCTCAAGACAAAATCAATATAATCTGTACATTTCTTTCATAAGAAGAGCAAGATTAATCATTAGAGCACATTAATGTGTTAGATAATGAATGCTTGTACCCAGCTGCTAACAGCAAGCAGGAGGGAGAGGTGACCATCATTGCTTTGTACTCCATCTGTGGCCAGTGACAGCTGGGACATTCACTCTAACAACCAGAAAATCAAAAAATCTCCAAATATAACCAGTAATCATTTGTTCTACAGTTCATCTGAAATGGTTGTTTTGACTCAAAATTATCTGAGGGACAAGAGGAAAAAATATTTGCATCCAATCTGGCCAGAAGAAAGGCAGAACTGCAGATGGTCATGGGGTTTATTTTCTCATAAAGCTAAGATGTAGCTAAGTCAACTCTCAAAATGTCTTCTTAAATCACAATGGTTTAATTCATTCGTGCTTTGGATTTTCTTTTTTTTACCTTAGCATTGGCTGAGATCTCTTGGACCCCTTTATTTGCAGCATCCTTAATGATGGGGGTAATGAGACCCTTGTCAGTGGCCACCGCGACTGATATGTGGATTGAATCGAGTGCATGTGGTCCATTTTCCGACCAGGTCACGTTCACTTCTGGCATTTCCTTGGGGAAAAAATTCCAGTGAACAAAAAATTAAATAACTACACACTGAAACGTTATGACACAGTATTTTAGTGTAGCTATTGGGTGTAAACAAACCAATCATCAACAATATGTATAATACGACTTGCAGAATGCTTTACAATGTTTTAAATAGGAATCACTTTGTTGGTGAATGTTGGTGAATGTGGCCACTTGCAAAAAATATAAATTGGCAGAAACACATCTATATTGAATTTTTGGGCTGTGAACAAACGGAAGTTTAAACTGCATTCAAAAACAGAAGGGGTTGGTGTCAAAAAAGCCACTTCCTGATCTAGGGTCAACTTGGGGAAAGGTACAGTTGCTTCTGCCAATATTCTGATGACACAGTGTTATACAAGTGAAGCACATCAATCACTTAGTAAAGGAACCAATTTAACAGACTCAACTCCAACAGCAAAACAAGTGTCTCATTTCTAACTCCAAGAGATACGTGAGATGCTTCATATTTTACACTTTCATTGCCTGGGAAAAGTACCCTTTTAAATGTTCCACATTCCTCACACTTGCAGTAGCAAATGCACCAAACAGCCAAGTTTATCAGCTGCTACTCAATCTGCATATAGCTTTGTTTCATCCATATCACATACACAGGTTGCATGGTCCAATGTTTAGCTCCCCAGATGAGTCGCATATGTTAATGCTCGGAGCCGATGAATAATCAGTGAAAGTCATATTCCATGAAAAGTGACAAATATAAGTAGAAGATAAGAAATTCTTATTAGACTCTCCAGGGACAGTTCTGACGAGACAGACTAATTTACCATTGCACCACATTTATTCACATTGTTTAGATGAAGCGGTAGATTACTTTGAGCATTTACTTTGGCAAAAAACATGCAGTTTTAACGCTGTTGTTTTTACTTAGGGAGATGGATAAATGGTTAGTTTCTTCAAAATAGAGCTGTAAGTTGAATAAACATGTAATCACATACACAAGTTCATACTCAGTATCAAACAGCAGAATATAGGAATTAACTCTAAACAATACTTACTTTCAGAGTAATGGCAGCTGCCTTGATAATGAAATCATTAACTGACACTTTGATCTGCTCTGAAAAGACAAAGGAGAAAAAGTTTCTGAGGTGGTCCAAACTGTCTACTGTAGGTAAGCTGAAAGATAAAAGAGGGGTAACAAGAAATGAACATGCAGTAATCCCTCGCTTATTCGCGCTTCATAATGCACGGCTTCACTGCATTGCAGATTTTTAGTAGGTACGTGATACAGTTCGCGTTGGCTATTGGCTGACAGTATCAGTGTGTGCGCTGTGTTCCGGGACTCACAGTTCCTCCTGCAACTTTTCCCACACACGAAAGTGTGTGGGAAAAGTTAATACTGATATAAGGTGGTGTAATATCAGTATTGGGAGGGTTCATAAATGTTTAAATTACCGTAAATAATAAAATAAACACTTGGCCGCTATATCGCGGAATTTCGTTCTGCGATATAGTGGAATCATAATCAATCTGTTTTCAGATGACTCAATCATTAGCTTTTGCTCCCCTACACTGTGTGACACCAGTTGGTTAGGTGGCATTGCTGCCCACTTTTACTAGTGTCCATTAGTGCAGCCCCAGACAGTTATGAACACGTTGAGCAGAGTGATTAATGAGCTAACCGTGAAATCATGCTGCTCCTGAACAATGACGCTCCACAAAAACAACCGGCAAGAGACAATCCCTCAGTACACACACAACCACGCTAATAGGTCTGGTACGGCCGTCCCATTTCCTCCATCATAGAAACAGCAGCCAAACAGATTCACCGTTTGTTTGAACATTGAACAAAATTTAGCTGAATAAGGCCAACTATACCATAGTGAGCTCAACAAAATGTTTAAAAATAGGACATTGACAGAGAACGATGACGCAGTATAATCATGATGGACGAATACAGCAACACAGTTGAATTTTTTGTAAAATTCATGAAACGCAGCCGTTACGGATAACTGTTTTTGTTGACAGGAGCAAAAGGGTGAAAAGAGTTGTGACACATGACCAATATTCTCAGCCTCAAACCTTCCTTCATTTTTACCACACATTCTGATGGGTGTTGAGCAATAAAGCTGTGGCTAGCTGACAGTTGAGTACAGATGTTGCTAAGGAAGGCCAAAAGGGTGCAGACATGGGGAACACTTGGTTACATGCTGTCACTACTGCCAATGCCTGTGCTTAAACCTCTCAAGGTCTTTAACCCAGGCTCAGAAACTTACAATGATCTTCTGTACGTTAATTTATGACAAAACAGCAAATACCACAAAGAATCCATTTGAATTATCTTTAACTACAGATAACACAGTTGCTCTCATGTCTTTTCTCCCAAGCACTGTCAGAGCAGGGGCATCCCTCTCTACCTTCAAAAAGCTTGTGAAGAACCATTTCTTTTCGAGAGCACCTGCTCTCCTAACAGCACTTTCCTTTCTCTTCATCTCTACTCCCTTGCTCACTCATTTTCTTCTATCCCTATAACTGCACTACTGCTCAGCACTTTTATAGGTAGGTGCGGACTGTTCGGTAGTTTTCTTATTTACATTTGTCTCAATTGCATTTAAGCTTGATTGTCTCTTTCCTAAGTTGCTTTGGATAAAAAAGTCCGAAATGATGCTACACAACCTGCGTTTTAGATCCCATCCCCACATCCTTCTTTAAATCAGTTATGGCTTCTTGGACCATGATTTGCTCAACATTATTAATTGTTCGCTTCAGACGGGTGTTTTCCCATCCTTTCTCAAAACCGCCATAGTTATAACCATTCTTAAGAGAAGCAATTTAGATCTATCAGTCCTCAGTAATTACAGACCTGTATCTAATCTGCCATTTTTAAGAACGGTTTTAGGAAAACTTGTTTTCAATCAGCTGAATGATTTTTTAAACTCACGTAATATTTTTGAAAAATATCAACCTGGTTTTCGGGCCAAACAACTTTCTAGCGTTCGACACAGTTGACCACGCAATTCTCATGGACAGACTTCCCTGATTGGCATCTCTGGTACTGTTTTAAATTGGTTCAAGTCATATCTTACTGGAAGACAATTTTTTATGTGCATGGACAAATATTCCTCTAAGAGCTATGAACTGAAGTGTGGTGTCCCCAAAGGCTCAATTTTAGGTCCAACTCTTTTTAATCCTTATATGTTACCGCTGGGGGATGTCATCAGGAGGCATGGCATTAATTTCCATAGTTATGCTGATGACACACAGCTTTAAATAGCTGTGTCCCTTGATGACACTGGGCCAATAGATGCTCTTTTAAAATGCATTTTAGATATTACGTTATGGATGGCGGGTAACTTCTTACAGCTCAACCAGGACAAAACAGAAGTTCTTGTCATCGGTCCTGAAGCACACCGAGAAAAACTTAATTTGAAACTCAAAGTCCTGGCTTTTAAGACATCTGAGAAGGTAAAAAAACCTTGGTGTTATTCTAGATTCTAAATTGAATTTTAATGCTCATATCAGTACGGCTAAGAGTGGATTTTATCATCTAAAAGAACATTGCCAGGGTAAGACCATTTTTATCTCGAACTAACACAGAGACACTAATGCATGCTTTTGTTACTTGTAGAATGGATGACTGCAACGCTCTTTCTGGTCTCTCCAAAAAAAGCACTACTCCATTACAACATCTCCAAAACTCTGCACGAGGTCTGACGAGGACCAGAAAGAGAGCTCACATTACTCCAATTTCAAATTCTCTGCACTGGTTACCTGTACGTTTCAGAATCGATTTTAAGAACTTTTTAATGGTTTTTAAAGTTATTAATGGTCTTGGTCCTAATTATTTATCTGATTTGCTTTTAACATATACACCCTCAAGATCTCTCAGGTCTTCAGGCACTGCCCTTTTTAATTACTCCAAAAGTTTTAACCAAAACATATGGCGAGGCCTCCTTTTACCACTACGGCCCACGTTTGTTGAACAGTTTGCCTGAGGACCTGAGGAAAAAAAGAGTCTGTTGACATTTTTAAAAGCAAACTCAAGACCCATCTTTTTAACTAAAAATGTATTTATTTATTTACTTTTTTCTTTAAAGTACTACTTTTAACCTTGTAGTCTAGCTTGTGTGTGTGTGTTGGGGATGAGGGCGGGGTTTCCTGTGTAAACTGTTTTTATATTGTTTTTATGTAAAGCACTTTGGGCTACTCAGTTTGTATGAAAAGCCCTTTATAAATAAAGTTTGATTGATTGATTGATAATGCTAATGCTAATGGATGTTGCTGAATTTTTCGGCTGATACAGTACAGTATTTTCTGCACCATAAGGCGTACTGGATTATAAGGCATCTTTAATGAGTTGTATATTTTATAATTTATTTCATATATAAGGTGCACTGGATTATAAGGTGCATGTAATAAAAAAATTTAAAACAGATTTAAAAAACTAGTGGCTGTAGTTGCGCTATCCGTCCACTAGCTACAGCATTCATGATTGAAGCATTCCTGACCCCCGTCCACACGATGCCGGAATTTTTTGAAAACGCATCGAAAATGATTCGCATCCACACGTTTTCAAAAAAATCTCTGTCCACATGTAAACGCATCAGTGGCAAAGTGAACAACTCTGAGAATGACAGGAGTGAGGACGTGTGGAAATTCACGGTGTTCCTCCTGGAGGACGACCTCCATCACTGAGTTCTTCCACCAGCAGACAGCGTGTCCCAGTCTGACCCAGAACTGGCGTCGGCGTCTTTGGCGAGGAACGTGAATGAATGAATGAATGAATAAGTAAATACATATATAAACTTTATGACACATAAATAAATAAACAGACGAACAAGTGCAAAGCATGTTTTCGACGTGGAGCTGTTATACATCAGAAGATAGCCGGTTTTAGCTCCGTTTGTACATTTAGATTCGGGTCACAGATTCGGAAAAAAAAGTTGCGGATACACCGTCCACACCACAACGCAGACCCAGCGTTTAAAAAAAAATCCACCTTGGCCAGCATTTTCAAAAAGTTGCGATTTCGTTCCGGATATCTGCGTTGTCGTGTGGACGGAAGGCGTAAACACAACAAAAAAGTTCCGTCGTCGTGTGGACAGGGCCTTAGTACCTTTAGTCAGCTGTGAAAGGCTATTGTTATTTCAATGAGACCATTCTGAGCCTCATCAAGGAAACCTGATCACTTTGCCATCTTAGAAAGAAGTCAACACGCATATTAAAAAAACGCCTTCCGCCTTATAGTGCGGAAAATACTGTATTTGTGTTAACATGTGTTTTCGGTGGACGGTCAATGACAGGGTGACAATGACAGAGCTCTGAGTTACAGAGCTTTGTCATAGTTGAGCAAATGTATGAATTTATCTGTGCATTTTTCATAAAAAGTAAGCTAAGTAATATTCAATTCAAGCTTAATTTTGCTTTACACGTAAAATAATAACACCCATGTCAATTTTTAGCTAATTGCAGGAGCCAAACTCTGGTATTGTTAGGACCAGAACTGAATGTATAATAGGAACTTCCTGTTGTGGAGTTTTCGACTAGGTGTAGATGACTTCTCGGAGTGGACATGTATCAATACTGACAAACAACCAGTCATGTGAAAACACTGAAATCCACATCTTCACTGAAAGGTTCACTTAAGGAAAAGAGATAAAGAGAAGAAAAATGTGTAGTCTGCCTTATGCTTTCACCTTTGGCCAAGTCTTTGCGGAGGTGCATGACGGCAGCCATGTCACAGTCAACCGAGGCATATGCATGGGGGATGGTCGTCTTCGATTGCAATAGTCTTTGAGCAATCACACGGCGGATATTCGAAGCTGGGATCTCTGTGAACGTGCCCTGAGGAAGGCAATTACAGGGATGAGGTAAATAACTGAATGAGGAAGAAGAGGACATTTTGACAGACAGAACAAGAATTGGCAGAAGGAAAAAAAGGACGTAGGAAATTCATAAGCTACCGTTAATCAATTGATTAACACTTGGTGCAAAAAGGCAATTAACAAACGTGTTACACTCAAGTAATGATTAATAAGGAATGGCTAACTGATTGAGAAAAAATACAAATATCAATAGGTCACATTTTATCAGCATACACATTTAGGAAAATGTAATATGATTGCTCCCTGTAGCAGAAATTATTTTATCACTAGTTATTATTATGTTATAACACACACACACACACAAACAAGTAGCCTGTAAGCATGCAAATAACAGGAATGTAGAGTGGCGGCAGCTTACTTATTGTGCACCTTATGAGCAACTTGTAGGGGGATGGTGCCTTGCTCAAGGGCCCCTTCACAATGTTCAGGAGGTGAACTGGAACGTCCCACTGACAGTTTGCATTCCAAACATTTTTGGTCCACACGGGCCTTGAACCGGCCTCCTTTCGGTCCCCAGCCCAATACCCAATATGACTGAGCTACTGCCGCCCCATGGTGGTATGAAGAAACAGAGAGAGACAGATACTGAATGAGCTTACCGGTGCTCCTGGCTTCCCTGGTATAGAGAGAGGAGGTATGTTGGGTCTTCCACCTGGGGCTGGGGAGGGGGTAGCTGTTGGTCTGTGGACAGGACTTGGACTAACTGGGTCGACCATAGCTTTGGGGGCAGGCGAAGTCTTCAAGAGATTCAATGCATCCCTGTTTAAAATAACAATTTTAATAGTTATTTTAATTATTAAACTCACAAATTAAAAGCACTCAATTCCTCATTTTCCTTTGATGATTCCACAATAAATTGCAAGTGTATGATACATGACAGACAGTAAAATAATGCATGATTTACTTTATTTATTTATACTTTCCAGATTTGTAGTTGTATCAGGATTCTAGAGATAACTTTAGGTTATCTTTTTGTGTATGCATACAAAGACAATCATTCACCAATCACAAACAAGCCTCATCAGGGTAAAGTCAGGTGTGATCAGGTGTCAGATACAGCAAGGAACAAGCTTAGTCAACACATGAGCTTCATATGGGCACATACACCCTGGACCTGCCTACTTTTCATATGGCAATAACATAATTACACAGACTGATTAATTCTGCTGAATAGATCTATGGGGGTGGCAGTAGCTCAGTCCACTAAGTCTTGGGGTGTGGACCGGAGGGTCGCTGGTTCAAGACTCACGTAGACTACAAATTTAGGAGTCTGAAGTCACAGTTGGAGAGGTGCCAGTTCACCTGCGGAGCACTGCCAAGGTCCCTTTGAGCAAAGGACTGTCCCCCAACAACTTGCTCTTTGTGCACACAACAACAGAGCTGCCCACTGCTCTTCAAACACCCTCTTCTCAATTTGCTTGTCTACAGGGTTTGATTCCTTTCTGTGTGGTGTGTTTCCTTGCGTATGTGTGGTGAGAGGCTCCAGCAGACCCATAACAAGGCAAACGAGCAGGGTGTCCAAAAGAGAATGGATGGATGGATAAAAGCTGTTTCTTTCTCCTTTTTTTGCCAAATTGTCCAATTGTGGCAGCTTCATTGACATTGATGGACATTTTCTAAATACTTTTTCCACATGTTTGACATGAGGAGATACTGTAATATATGAAATTACTGTTCAAAGACAATGAAGAGAATGTGGCTTTTGTATACTGGTCCTGGATAAATCAATAGTGTTGTCAGGAAAGGCATCAGGAGATAAACCTGTGTCCACTCAACACGGCAGATGCACTATATTGCTGTGATTGCACTTTTACACTGTGATGACTCACAATCCGTTGTGATGAACCCTAATGTGGAATTGCCAAAAGACTGGGTAATTTTTAGGAATCAAGTGGGGCAGGTACCAGGTGTGCAAATGCATCCTTTTGGTTGAATTAGCTTCCCTGACCTAACCACAGAGCCAAAGACTGTGGGAACCACACAGCTGTTCTTTTCTAGTCCTTCTGAGTTACATTTTTTTCCACTTGCACAAGAGCTGCTCTTTCTATTAATGAAAATGGTTTTCAGTTTTGAACTGATGCCACTGACAAATCCCCAACATTTTATAGGACCACATTGAATGTTTAATTACGAAAAAATATCCAATTAAAAAAAAACAACAACAACATAGATGGTAAACTGTAATAGATGATTGTGAAAACATGTTCAAATAATTTTACAAAACAGGGATTCAAATGGCTGTTTTAAGAGTATTTCAAACACAAAAGGTCAAATCATCACTACAGTGGCCACTACTCATTGATGACGTAAAAGCCTTTTGTGTAGCTAGGGGCATGCACTATTCACACTGACCATTTACAACCCTACTGACAACCAAGGCAAAGGAGCTTTTGGAGGACTGCGAGATGGTGAGGAGAATATTAAAGAGGTGAAGCAGTTCTCACATTAACAAAGATGTATAAAAGGGACACCAAAAGTGCTCACATGAATTAATGTTGTCTCGTGCTGCCACCTAGGATAGAAAGATGGGAGAAGGCACTGACCTGGTTGATTTTCAATAATCTTTAAGACAAATGTTGACTCCTCTCATAACAAAGTAGCAATTGCAGTACGCACAGCAAGTACACCGACAAGACAACACATCTAAATTGTAAAAAATAAAAATGTGTCCAAACCACCAAGCATGTAGAAGTTGGCAGAACGAGTGGAAACAATTTAGGATAAAAAATATTTGAGGCAAATTCATCCTTCAGACAATATAATAACAATAAAAGAGAAAGATTTGATGCACATTATATTATTTTACCCATAGCATAATGGATGTCAGTCAACGATGACATCTACTGACATCTATTCAAGGTAAAGTTTTAACTTGCCAAAGGATTATAAATGAATAATGAAAGGATTATTCATTTATTCAAAGAACAAGTGTCTCAAAAGTCAAGTCCTCTACAATCATCCATTCATTCAGTCAGTATAAATAGAAAGATTCCAGTGGTATGTTCGATTGTGAGGACAAAGTTGTTGCTTCTTGATGAACACTGCTAATTTTGGCGATAATGAAGGTTAAAGGACCAAATAGCAATTCTAAAATGTGTTTTTTTTAATATCCAATCTGTTTTTAAACCTTGCTGCGGGTTATATAACATGCTCTGATCTCATCTCTGAGTTGCGTGACCTCTTCTATTCATGCCCACTATAGAGGGGCCTCGGTAGTGGTGAGGGTGGAATGGGAGGGGTACCCTCCCCTATTTTCAATCTTATCTGATGCGCAAAAGGACAAAGGGAAACTGTCTTGAAGGAGCCGAGCCTATATGAAACCACCTTCTCCAAGGAGATTTGGTTCCCTGGAAGAGTAGAATGTACCCATCCAGCACTTTCCAAATGTTTCTAAAAAACCGCAGTTTTTAAATCACAAAAGTACATGAAACTCATAAATAACAGTTACATTTTCTGTGATTGTGTTAATTAAGTACATAATTACTGTAACTGACCAGCTGTTGTTTCGTAATATATTATTTTCCTATATAGCCATTTTAATTGTACTCTCATCACTAATAATGAGACATCGTCTCCCCTCAATAATTCAGATTTAAATGGATTTTGTGAGTGAAAAGTTATGTCAAGGTAATTCAGTATAATTAAAACTGAATTACTAATTAATTTAACTTTAATACCTAAAAATCATCCCAACATCCACACAGAACAATGTGTTTCTTACAAAGACAATAAAATAAAAATTAAATTTATACACTGTTGTACGACAAGAAAAATGTTTAATTTTTTCATAGATATTTCCCTTTTACCATCTAAAATACATTTCCCTGAAAACGTTTCTGTGGTCACCAGTGGGTCTTCATGACTGGGTTGCTATGACCACCAAAGTTCCTAAATGAGATTCACCAGCATGGCATTGGGAGGGTAACGAGGGCATTCAATCAAGTCCATAAGACAGCAGGTGGTTGTTAGAGTTGTGTGTGTGTGTGTGTGTGTGTGTGTGTGTGAGAGTGACAGCGCTTGAGAGAGACGGTGTGTATGTGTGTTCACAGCTTTCTGTAGTGTGAATTCAGCACATAACAGGATTAAACACCTGAAAAGCATTTTTTTGTCACTGATCTGTTGTCATTTTCATCCACTGCCTACACAGTGGCTATATAACCTGCCTTGCTCTGGTTGATATTATGGTTGCATTATGGTGGCCTCAGGGGGACTTTTCCAATCTGTGGGCTGACACCTACTGCAATTTTAAGTAATCATCTACCACTAACACACTAAGAATATTTCCTGTCTAAACAAATGAAGTAAACACTGGCACATTAGCATGGTTTATAATCTTCTTATTAATTATATTTGTACAGCAGCTGAGACACTTGTTCATAACATTTTTTTACCTTTTAATAACATAAGATGAAGCCCAATGACAGTATGACTCAAAACAGGCTCAAGCCTGTATAAACATTTAACAAGTGCTGCATGGCTGTATAAATGTTATGTTAGCATAACTCTCTATTACATGTTTGTGTTCAGGAGGACAACAGGCCTTAAATCTTACTCACTCCTTGGTGATAAGTCCTCTTCGTCCAGTTGGTGTGGCCAAATTTGGGTCAATACCATGGGTATCTAGGATATGTCTCGCAGCTGGACTCAGACGTAACCTGGACAAAGATGTGACAAAAGTAGGGGAACAATATACAAAAAATAAATTTTTAAATTTAATGATAAGTGCTATATTTCTTATTACTGTAATTTCTGTTACAAAGTTGTTGTCAAACAACAGATCCTAATTTCAATTGAATTGAAACCTGAATTCAAAAACACGTGAAAAGGTCCATGATATTCCTCAGACACCATCTTCTCCTTTTCTAGGCTACTGGATCTGGCTACCTGAATATACTGGTAACTCACTCTTATGCCTATCACCTGAATAAATCATGCTTGCTATACAATACTTCCATGTTTCATGTTTCATGCGTTTCAAACTGATCTAGCAAAGGTGAGAATCCCAGTATGTGGACAGGCTCAGCGTAAAATGTTTGCATAACAAATAGACCTGCATGTTTTGTGGAAGCTCTCTTATTTTCCACAAAAGTATTTACAGTGTAAACAGAAACTGGTAGGATCTCACACATTTTGGAATGTGAACACAAAAGATGGTCTTATTCAGTGCATTAAATGGCAGCAGATAGTGGAAAACCACAAATCAAAATATTGGATAACAAGTCAACTAATTATTGTAATGCTCCCACTTCTAGTTATCAACCATAACAGATTAAGTTTTAGATTTGCAGTTCCATCATACGACTCAATGACCACAGCCTGTGATGGTGGTCAACAGGACCACTGGCTGCCGATTTGTAACATCCGCGTAACATATGTCATAAACACAGATTTGAGAGAGCACTTTGTGCTACATTTAGGTATATCTGATATCTGATTTGGAGCTATAGATGGCTACATTCATACTGCAGACTAAGAGCTACAGACAAATTACATTATTCTGCTCAAAAGTGACTCAAATATGTTTATTTTTTATGTTGAGTAGACAGCGGCGGCACGATGGTGCAATTGAGCTGTCTCCTCACAGCAAGAAGGTTCTGAGGTTGATTTCTTTGAAGAGTTTTTATGTTCTCCCTGTGTAGATGTGGGTTCTCTCTGGGTTATCTGGCTTCCTCCCACCTCCAAAAACATGTACGTTAGGTGAACTGATTTCTCCAAATTGTCCGTAGTTGTTTGTATGTGAGTGGTTGGTTGTCTTTTGTGTGCCCATGCAATTTGCTGATGATGCAGCTGGAATGTACTCGGCTTTTCGTCAGTAGCCAGCTGTGATCTGCTCCAGCATCACCCGTGACCCACAAAGCGGATGAAAACATGATAATTACGGTTATCTCATCTTCAAAAAAAATGGATGAATGGAGTGAGTAGTACAGATCAGTAGAACACCGATATTTTTAAATTCTGATTTGGGCCATTGTAAATTCTGTTCCTAAATGGTGATCAGCTGTGTCAATGGTTGGTTCAGAACTCAGCTGATTGTCCTTCAACTGAGCATGCTCACATTAGTGTTTGATCACCGTTCATTGTTTGCAAAGCAGGATTACAGCAACAGCAAATAGGAAGTAGGCAGCTGAAAATTCAATACATATGAGAAGACATTATCACCCTTTTTTTTCACATTTTTCCCCTCACCCTGAAAAGCTGATAGATTGACACCAAACAGCTGTTACTGCACCACCGTTCACAAAGTAAACAATTAGAAAAAAATGCTTCCACTAATGTTTGATCAAAGTGATGACGGACTGTTCTTTTGATTACATTTTTTTTGTTTCAAGCATTTGGAGGTAAAAGAAATCAATAATAGAGATCTGTTACCAATAACATTGAATACAAAGACAAAACAGTCACTCTTGAAAGATGGAAGGCCACACTCACAGTCCTGGTGTGGCAGGTTTTGGTGGGGGAGATGGAGAAGAAGGGACAGGAGGAGCCGAGGGAGTGGCAGCTGAATGCTCTGCAGGTGGAGCTGCAGATGGAGCCTCTGGAGGGGGAATCTCAACCTGCTTCCAGTCTTGCCCTTCCTCCACCATGAGGGCAATGAGAGTGCCCAAGCGCACACCACGACTGCCCTCCTCCATCTGAAAAAGCGTAAGAAAGTCAAGTATACATACAGGAGCAAGCAGCAAAACTGATGCACTCGCTTCTGAAGTGCAACTAAGACTCAGTTATTTGGGTGTCATGTCATTTGAAAAGGCATAGTCTGATATACAGAAAGAGCAAAAAAAATACACAGAGAAAGGAATGCCTCCTTTTCTTCTTTTCCTTTATTTTAGTCTGAAAATTGCAAAAAGACACCAGACACCAATATCATTCAACTATCTAGTATTGATGAGTAATATAATATAATGTAATATAATTTCTCAAATAAATGGTGCAAAGTAAAAGTACTATTCACAAATCCCTTCAGCAGCACAGTTATCAAACAATTCCGTTCCTTGAAGATAGATACCGGTATATAGCAGGTTCAAAAGAAGCACGTCAATAGTCATACCCAGTAAACTGGAAAGAACAGCAGAATATTTGAACACATGGCCTCACAAAAAAAACCTGCATCATGCCTCTTAAAGTGTAAGCACCAATGGAAGGCAGCAGCATACCTATGTTTGAAGTAAATATAGGGGTCTCATTCATTGTAAAAATAAACCTTCAGGGCTATTTGGCTTCTTGTTAAATAAAAAAAAAAACTAAACAACTGCTGCTAGTTGATGAGAAGAGGACAGTTTTTGACATGGGAATAGCAAAGTTATCTAATTAAAGACAAATCTTGCAGAGTTGATTTACCAGTACTGATGCAGGAAAAACCAAATCCATAAGAAAAAAAGAAAATCCTCTTTCAGGGATACTTAGGCCAAATACGTAAAAATGTGTGTGGAAAAAAACAAAAGATAAAGAAGAATGAAACTAGGAATATATAAATTAAGTAATGACATAAATAGAATATTTTCTTCCCAGGAGATTGGATAATTCCACTGGGTTTACAATAGGAGGAAATACTAGAGATATTTTGATAAACAGCAGAAATCTTTGTGTAACTGAAAAGGAAACACAGAGACCAAATTACTTAAAGATGACATGTATGACATACTGCCTTTATCCCGCAATCATTCAGAGCATAAATACACAACAGGATGTGCTAATATGTCATAATTTATCAGCCAATAAAATAGCAACACATCTAAACAGATGCAGAAACACTACCAGTATATAGACAATAGAATTGTATTTTCTAAAACATAACAAGAGAACCAAACAGCTACAGAGAACATTCGCTAAATAGCTTTAGGCAGAACAACATAACCGCACTACATTCCCATGCAGTGCAATAATAGCACCCACAGGGAAACCCTGACAACAGACGTAGTCATAAAAAAACCCACAATGCTGCCAGGACATTTGGGTGGATTCATACTGTAATATCTCATGCACTGTGTACACATGCACGATTTCCTCCGGGATTAATAAAGTATATATCCATCTATCTATCTAAACAGAAATTAGGACATGTCATGGTGTTTCTGGAGCTCAACACTGCCACCAGATGGTTGTAGAACACAGTGTAACCTCTGTAACTTCTTTACATCTCTGGTAAATGGTGTGCTGTGTGTATGTATGTATGTAGATGCTCTTACCTCAGCTATTCCAAAAGCTCGAATATTCTGATTGGGCATCTTTTGATGCTTGATGACAAAATGGCTTTCCCACACAATAACACAAAGACATACCCTGCACCTCCAGCATCAAATTATTCCCTATGTGCATCAGTTTAGTTGAAGTCTCTAACAAGTATGCCACAACATTCAGAGTAAATGTGTCTAAAAACAAAACAGAAAAATTTCCCTTTTTCTGTAGAGGTTAGACACCATAACTCTAACATGTTGTCTAGATTCTAATCACTTTCCCCCTCAATGTACTACTTGTCATTCCTGACAGAAAATATGGGGAATAAACTAATTCACTGAAGCTTTTCAACCAAAAATGAAAAAATGCACGCTGTTGACATTCTAAATAAAGAGAGATAAATCACTAAAATTATTTATACTAGCATTTAATAAATTGATCCCTGGGATTTTATAGTATGGGCATAAGCAGGAAGGACAAAAGGGAATGATAAATGCGAAACAAAATGCTAACATTGTAAAATGTGTTTCATCAATCTATCCTACAATACAGTGATGATCACTAACTCATTCCCATTCAGCAACTCTCTGATGCACCTATCATTCCCTTTTAAGACCAGCATTCTTCATTCTTCAGCTGAGAAGCATTCATCATTTTATGCATCTGAACTGGCACTACATGCATCTACAACATCAGCAGATGCATGTCATTTCTTACACGCTATGATTAATTGCACCATGGTGGATTTTCAGATTGAAGCCCCCAGGTCACGGTACAGCAATGCAGGAAGAGTATGATAAAATGCAGTAATCTGTGTTCACAGTGCTGGTACTCCCAGCCTCCAACCTCCACATCCATGTTCTTTCACCTCTTAAGAGTCACGGTTGGAAATTGGTACAGAGCCATAACAGTGCTTGACCCCATAAATAACCCCTATGGAGCACATGAAGTCTCACGTCTGCTGCAGCCTGTCAAGGCATTTGGCCACAAGCAGGCAATTACAGCACTCTAAATTAGAAACCAAGCCAGGCTCTGAGAGAACCACAATTACACCAACAACAATTCATGCCGTCCGACCCAGACTAAGTGTAAGCCACTTTAACTACTCCAAAAAAATTGTAGAATATTGCCACTAGCTGCTGTTTGACTAATTAACTACACAAACCCCTTTACAGACAAAGAGAGGTAGCTCAAGATGGCTGGTCAGATTCAGCCCATCATTCTCTCCCTGCTTCAATTCTAGAGCCCCTACCCCCAATTCCTGGGTGGTTGCTATGGAAACTACCTCATCCCCACTGTGGCAAAGACAGTGAAGGATGGAGTAAGAATGTGAGAGAATTGAAGCAAGAATAGTGGAAAAAAAGAGTGGTACAAGCCTGTGGTTTATAACAGACACTCACACTACTAACCTGATTCATTTGGCAAAGAAACTATTCAGGTTTGTTCCAGCATCTGCTTTATTCGTGATAGGAAAGAGGGTGTATTGTTCATACATGGACAATGAATCAATAGACACACTCCAAATGGCTGTTTCCTGGAGCAAACCGAAGGTATTATTTATTGCGTGCTGTTGTGCAAACAGACAGATCACCAATGTTCCTGCTCCATTCGGGCGTTACCAGCCTGTGAGCTTATTAAAAGATCACACGGTTGGGTATCTGCAATATGGGGTAAGAGTTTCTAATGTTGTGCATATACAAAAAAAACAGCAATGTTTCATCGATACCCCTTAATTTCAAAAAATTATGCTAAAATACAGTGTTAAATTAAATGTTGTCATCCCTTTCCTCCTATGTCGCACATTGTATTCACATCTCTGAAAAGTTTATGAAAAAAAGCAAAAAATTGTCATGTTTTTGTTGAGGGGATGGACATATGAATATGGTAAGAAAATGGATTAGTCCGTCTTTGGCATTTTTTAAAAATATTCTAATGACCGACAGCACAATTGGGGGTGGTGGAAAGATAGCAATATTTGTCACTGAAGATGAAATATCAGCGCTTCACTGTCAATGTATAGGGGTTACATTGCACAAATGTTGTGCACTGAACACAAGCAGCAGAGGAGAACTAATTAGAGATATTTTACATAAATGTCTCAAAAGCATATTTGACTACACATTGCTTAAGCATAACATCAGAAGATGTGAACACGCTTTGATGGTGACACACAGAAATACACACAATTTAAATATTTCCTACCTCCACCTTATTCATAGACAGATACATCCAAGACACACAAGGTTTGAGTACACCTGTTATTTGCAGATGAATTCCCTCCTCTAATTATCTCCTGCAGACATGTGTTTACATATGCTTTTGCTCACTCACCAATATCTTCGCCATGATCCCATCATCATTAGACTCCATGAAAACGACAGCCTTGTCAGTCTCAATCTCACAAAGGGCGTCGCCTGCTGCCACTGCCTCTCCTGTAAACATAAACACATCCAGAATTTCAACAGAGTAACATTCACAGAGCACCAAATTACAAAAAAAAAGATAATAATAATTGTAATAATAATTCTGAGTCAGTACAGGAAACAGATGAATTCTGGTCATTAGCAGCATATTTAAAAGGATTGATCTCTCACTGGGGCCTTGCACATAGAGAGAAAAATTCCAAAGAAGGGACGTAAAGGTTATGCAGAAATCTATCCATTGGTCTTTGAGTTGCATATCAAATGAAGGCTCTAATCAATGTTTAATGGGAAAGAATGGGAGATTCAGAAACGGAGTGTTGGACAGAGGGGAAGATCTTTTCCTATCCTTGCAATCTCAGTAGGCTCCCACTCGTCCACCACACTAGAGACCTAGAATATATTAGCATCTAATTAGCAGTGGAAGAAGAGATTCAGAAGCCTCTCCTTTGGTTCTCCCATGCTCATATATCCATTTTGTGTCACACCTCTTTGGCAATAACTCAAAAGAGATGGACAAATGAGCCCATTCCTCCTTGACAAAAAAGAGAAGGAAAGTGACTGTTGGCAGTTGTAGTCTTTTTGAAGTGGAAATACTTGTTATACACCAATAACTAAACTTTGCTGTTAAAGAATGCTGTGGTTACACTGATGCCCACAGTCGTTGCTAATTTCTAGCCTTTAGTGCTTCCAGTAAATCTAGTTCATGGATGGAGTCAAGAGATGGCACAGGATGATTGATTCATCTTTCTGACATATGTCCATGTATTCAGCTGCAAGGAGGAAGGGAGGCATAAGAGGGTCAAGGATCATCCAGATCTGACATTTGGTCACATCTTTATCTTCTGGGAGAAAAAAAACTGCAATGCTATGTCTCACCTGCATATGAAGCAAACGTAGGGAAATTATTGACAATACAATGACAAGAGATGCAAGCAGCCAACATCTAAATTAAGACAAGCAATAGTGAGCTGTTTAAGGTACAAAGAAGGAAAGAAAAAGGAGAAACTTGGGTGGATCAAGGGAAAATGAGAATGGGTGACAGGAGGTTGAAACAGCATAGAGTATTGACATCGGAAACCCCTGAGAGCGAGTAGTGCTGGAGTCAAGATTGGATTTGTATGAGGCTCTTACACCACATGACCCCAGGGGTTAGGCGTGATGCGCAATATTAAAGATTAAACAGGTGACCCCAAGACTTTTCACCTCCGCTCTTTTGGAAGGACACTGGCTATATACACACAAAAAAGAGACGATATAGATAGTAAGATACAAAGCTCAGGGTTATGTGAACATGCATAGGAAACCTTATATGTTCATACAGAATATTTAATGATTATTTAATTTCATCCCATATTTGCTTTCTTTTAAATAAGTTTGCAGAAAAAACATAGAAAATAGGTGGCTTTCAATACTGTAAAAAAAAAACAAATATTCCATTGCACAACGATTAATCAGATCATTGGTTTAACTAAGTGCTATTTGTAAACGAAAGTAGGGTGTGTAAAGTAACAACCTCGATGTGGTATTTTTTCACTGATAATTTATCTTTCTCTTCCTCACTTACCCACACAAAAATAGATCACCCCAAGTCAAACAAGCACATGGCAACACTAACCAGCAACCAATTGGAACTGGGCATGGTGTCTGCTGATAAATGACAGTATGGCTGATGCTCGTGCCTGAACAGAGTCACTCAGCAGTGATGAATAGGGACGGCAGTGTTTCCTTGTACTAATTAGTTGCCAAAGGTGCCCCAGTGCTCGAGCCTTTGCCTTGCAAAGAATGTCATCTAGCAAATTGGTCCATTATTGTCAGAAAAAGATATTATGACTCATTTGATCTGATGAACACAGATCAAATGACACGCTGAATGTGTTACTGAGAAAAACATAAACCTGATAAAAGCAGACCATTAAGAAGAAAATTATGAGAAAAGTATCAATGACTGTTTGTAAATGAAGTCATACGTCATATGATCACCTTACCTTCCTTCTTCAGCCATTTGACTATATTTCCTTCTTCCATGGTGGGAGATAGAGCTGGCATTTGCACTTTGAGGGGGCTGACACCTACAGGACAAAAATAATAATACAGATTACAGGTGGAATCAGGCTTCAGACTTAAAACGGAATTCTTAAACAAATATCATCTTCAGAGCCTTCTTGCAGGTCAACATGTGCTATGCTATATGGATTTCTGAAGTAGCAGGTCCAAGAACAGCCATGTTTTTTTCACAATACGGCCTCAGGAGAGCAGTAGTGACAATCAATGCCTCTATGGCAGCAAAAGGCAGGTGGGTCCTTCCTGTAATTGTGACATAGGCTGACGCAGCACCAGTGGGTTAAGAAGATGTTCTACTCTTACAGACGTTTGACCTTCCATCAAACTATCACCAGATGCAGTCACTCAGAGGGTCAGACCACTGTCATCACCATTGGTTTGTTAGAGGAAGGCACTGTTTCAAGCTGCAGATGCATAACTGCTTTACAACTACATCTAGCCTGCAGTGGTGCAGAAAGACACTTAATACACCAAGTGTCCAGCTCTCACACATCAGCCAACACTTGTAAGCTTTGCCAAAGAGGTTAAGTTTTACAGGTATTGTGAAGTGGATCCAAATGAGAGTGGATACTATAATTTTTCATTTAATCTAACATGACAAGAAAATATTTTTAACAACTTTCATCTATTACACATAAACTTTCTGATGGATTAGGATCCAATAATCATTTTCTTCCCCATGTAGATGGGGAAGAAAATGTTTCTTCCCCATCTACAGTCTGAACATTTCTTAATTACTCCTGATGGCTTCTGTGGAGGTGGAACACAACAAAACTGTACATAACAGTTTTTATATACACCCCATCTGATTCTACCCTGATAAAAATGAAAATCAAAGGCGAAAAATAATTTTGATCTAAACCTATCTCTGACAGTCAAATACAAAGTTAATGTAGTTAATGAGAATTCAGAAAGCTTAAACTCAATACAGTTCAACAGTTTTTACCCACAATTATATGCACTGACACGCAACAATGTTTCTCTATTTGAAATTGAGTATAAATATGTGTGAAAACCACTCATTATTAATCAAATCAAAATCTGTCAAGTGCTCAACTAATAACATATTTAACTATTTGAATGCTTTCTTGCTAATTCCAAAGTTTTTCCACCGAAGAGTTCAGAGCCTCTAAGGTGGTTGAAGTGTGTGCTGCTGCCATCTTCTGGAATTCTAGCATCACCAAAATCAAGCTTACTTTTATATTTTCCTTGAATACTTTATTAAAAGCTCCATACATTTCTATGCCCATTTCTTTTGTATTTGTAAATGCATATGTACAGTAGAAAGAATCATCTGTCCAACTCTTCTCAGAAACATAGCGTTAATAATCCAGAGTTTCCTCCACCAACAAGCACATGTTCAGTATGACAAATGGGATGTTTAATTTAATTTTTGTAATATATCATTTGCACCCAGATATTTGTCTCCCTCAGAGAGGTTTTCATGGTCAAACAGACTTTAATATCATGTTATATTATGCAAGACATTGTTCTTTGTGCAGTGGCAAAAAAAACATGATCTGCTTTGCAACTGTCGGGTATTCTGAAATGGCATGTCAAGAAGGTAATGGCCAACTTAACAATAAAAATGACAGTTTCCATCCACTTGTGCCAGTTCCCAGGTTGAACAGTTGTCCAAACTGGCTATGTGACATAGTTTGGAATGGAGCCTCTGTTCATATGATTACTCACGTCAAGGATAATGCCTCTTAGGCGGTGTCACTTCATCACAGTTAAAATTACTTGCTAACTAATTCATTCATGAGCAGTATTGTATCAGTACAGCAAATCAGTGCCACATTTGATGAAAGAACAGTTTCATCACGTCATCCTTCATTTTATACCATGTCGGTCATTGTTTACTGGTCACCTCCCCTGACCTTAATACAAGTAGTGAATACTGGCTATCTGTCAAGAACTTTTTTTTCCTGATTGACTCACACAAAACTGAGAACAGTGACAGTCCACAATGAAAATACAAATTTTCATTCCTTTGTTAATGAATGTAAATACTGTTAACAATAATATGATGATAATCATTAATACTCTACACTTTGACACAGTAGCATTTTCTGTGGTAGTTGTCAACCTAATTATGGTTTGAACAGACCACAAATTCACGCTTGCCAATACTTCTTGCTTCTCTCGCATCCAAGTCAAACTATAAAATATTGTCTAGTATGTTCCACCAAATGACAGGTTCCACGTTAAAACGATCCCTTCACCCGTTATTCCCTTCACCTGTCAGTGGGCGTAAAGTTCAGAGCTGATACAACATAGCAGAGCATACAGCTTAGAGTAATTAAGATAGCCACAAATCAAAAATGAATCTAAATGAAATATTGCACCACGTTTTGTACGTATATGCTAGTATATTCATGGTGGCTGACGTCTCACTGCTGCATATAAATGAGCAGAACCAACCTGACAGTTATCATGTCACATAGTATCTGAATACTCTAGCTATCATGGGCCAAAGTGGGAACTGTTTTGTTTTTTTTTTTTGTCTGTTTGAAATATTTTCATATCACATACGCATCTAAAATACAGGTGAAAACTGAGCAGTAGGAAGTCTTCACGGACTGGCTTCTTGCTTCATTGTTTCTACGTTCTTAATTTTCTCAGGAACTAGTTTGAACACTCCACACTTCTTAAATTGATATCATGTATTTAGGTAATATTAAAATACCATCATCAGCAAACCAGTCGAGAGAAATGAATTTACGGTTGGTAAATGCAGGAGCTACTTATGGAACATGTCTGCCGCCGGAGAAGAACGCAAGGGCAGTGCCTATCTTTAAATTAACTTGTCAACACTCACCGAGGAAACATGGTGACTGAAAGAAATGTCGGACATGCTCCTGCCATGGGTGTGGCGTCCAGAAACCTTTATTACATTTAGATAATCTAAAGCCAAGTAGAATTCCCTGACGACCCAGGCGTAAGGAGGCAGCCATGTTTTCGTCCTCCGTCAGTTAAAGCTGTCCGTTATGATGCCTGACGGTTAAACATTTGTATCGTGTAGTTTTAAAATCGCGGTTAGAATTGTAAGCAGTTTCCAGGTACTAAACTTATAAACATGTCCGATAATTCTGGCCATAAGAACTAGTATAGCTATATATATATTATTCGTGATTAATGTATTCCTCAGGCTTAAACAAGCAGGCTTGTGAGATGTGACTTTTTTTGGACCTTAGATTGTCCAATGAGAGCGGCACGGTAAAAATTTCACAACATACAAAAATCGGTTATAACAAAAATCTTTAAAGAAAGGAACAGAAGAGAAGAAATCATCATGATGAGGCTTCGATTTGGGCATACTGGTCTGAATGACACAATAAATTTAATTGGGAAAAAGAATACTGACAAGTGTGAGAGATGTGGTGTTAAGGAAAATGTGGAACATATTTTAATGTAATGTCTAAAGTATTCTTCAGAGAGAGAGAGGCTACAGAGGAAAGTCAGAGCAGCGCAGCAGGACTGGAGTTTGGCTGGAATTCTAGGAATTGAAGGAGAAAAGATCCAAGTTGTAAGGAAAGCAATATTCAGCTTTCTGAAAGAGACCCAGTTGATGGGTAGAATCTAGAGGTGGGGATATGACGCTACACACTCTTGTACAGTAGGTGGCGGTATGCACCTGAACGTTGCTTGCGAACCGCCATTAAATGAAAAAAGAAGAACGGCACGGTAGCGCTGTCTGTCGCCGCACAGCAAGTCAGTTCTGGATTCACATCCCGCTCTGTGCAGTTTGCATGTTCTCCCCGTGTCTGCGTGGGTTTTCTCCGGGTTCTCCGGCTTCCTCCCACCTCCAAAAACATGCGTTTCAGTTTAATTGGCCGTTCTAAATTGCCTGTAGTGTGCGCTTGTGAGCGTGCATGGTTGTCTGTCTTTGTGTGGCACCATGGAGCACTGGTGTGGCCCGAGTTTGCCCCTCCGCACGTCCCAAGACAGCTGGGATAGGCTCCAGCTCCCCGTGACCCGCTACGGCGGATAAAGCGGTTCGGAAGATGAATGAATGAATGATTGTCCAATTATCCACCGCCCTCTGCTGGAGAACAAAATGTACAAAGCTCCTCCACAAAGTAGGTTTTTTATATACAAAACATACTGTATAACATACATGCGTGTATGCACATACATTTTATTTGACAACCTTTTCTGTTGAGAAAATTAGCTAATGATCAATTAAATCTTTAGACTCGTGATGACTTCTGTGGAGGTTAAACGCAACAAAACAAAACAGGTACACAACAGTTTTTATACACAGTCCATCTGATTCTACCCTGAAAAAAATATATGAGGAAACACATTTGATGTTTACTTTGCAAAATGTATTATGTGCTATTTTTTCCCCCCCCACCGGTGGAATAAGGCTTTCTTGCATAACTGTTTCATTTTTAAAAAAAGACATTACTCAAATCTTAATATTGTTTTCAAAATTAATTTTCCAAATAAAATCTAATCACCTGTCACATGTTAGAAAGACAATAATATTTTTCAAAAAATTATGTATCAATGAGATTTATGTATCCATCAGGGAAATGGCAGCCATGGTAAGGATGAAAGAATGTCCAACCCAATCAAGATAGGTGAGTGTCAGCGTCCGGAAGTGCACTTGTTCTCTGAGTCTCGGACTTACATGAGACATAAAAGTGCTTTAAACAGTTGATAAGAGTGTGGGGAAAGGTAATACAGATAGAAAGTGGTTTAATATCAGTATCGGGGAGGGTCATGAATTACCATAAGTAGTAAGATGAATAGTTTGTCGTTCTATCGTGAAATTCGTTAATCGTGTGTGGTTCCTGGAACGCATTAACCGCAAGGAACGAGGGCGCACTGTAGTAACAAAAACACCATGAGTGAAAAAGATAAATTTCAGACAGAATCAATAAATTGTATTTCTTCTTTCTTTTTCTTCTGATCCAAAATGAAAGAAGTTGTTGTTGTGCGAGGCTGCTGTGGGCTGCGTAGCACCAGCATCCACTTGTTGTGTGTTGCCTTTTGTGTGATGGATCGTTTCTTGTGCTGTTATTCAGTTTATGCATCTCATCCGCAGTGTAAGTCTATATATCTCTAAGGGGTGGGCTAATTTCATCCTCGTCCATACTAAGGTATGAATAGCATAATCATATTATGGTATCCATAAGGTAATGAAAAGGAGGTTTTGTGTGTGTGTGTGTGTGTGTGTGCGCGTGCATGCGTGCGTGTGCGCGTGTGTTTGTGTTCTGACAGTGTGCATCAACAAGGAAATAAAAGGATGAGTTTCTGGTCAGAGCTGAATGGGGAAATCATGAATAGAAATTCCAAAAATAGCAGGAACATAATTTCATTATAATACAGACCTGGATATTCACAAAAACTTCCTCATGTTTTTATCTTATCAAAAACATGTGGGGGAAAAAAACAAAACTCGGCTGTTATTTACAGTTCACTATCAATACCAGCACAGGAATCACATGTGTGTTTCTGGGTATTGTAAATGCAAAAAAGTTGTTTGATCCTGCAAGTATTTCAGATTCATAAATGTAGTTTTTTTGAATGAGTTTATGAAATTCTAGGTTATTTTTAACTGTGCAATGATCTGCTGTGCACTTCCCTCCCTATGCCATAAAGAAAAAACGTGAAGCTGAATGGGTGATTCAGTCCTAATGTGTCAAACTCACAGTTTTGGTTGAATGCCTCACAACTCCATTTGACTATGAAGAGAATGTGATAAGGGGGCCTGATAAGCTGATGCTGCGTATCTGCTGAGAGAACACAATAGCCCCACTGAGCAGACACAGCACACAGTCACAAAATCCCAGCTGGGAGTCGTTATGCCCACACTCAGGCTATCTTTCATCACTTCGCTTTTCATATTTTAACATCTATCTGATTGAATAAATATACCCTTTTTAAACAATAAAAAATCTCTTTTGTGGCTCATTCAAATCAGAAACTAATTTTCTGACAATAAGAGATAAAGCCAATTGTGCACAGATTTGAATTTTTTGGCAGAGCAAAGGCAGCCATTGTTGTATTCGTGCAGCATAGTGTAACACGACGCAGGAGGTGAAGAGATTTTACCAGTTAATGCATGTTCTTATCTTCCTCAACAGTGGTTTGCACTATTCTCATTGTAGTAGTTGTGACAAAAGTGCATATGAAGTTGGGTTAATGAGTTAAATATATTCTTTGCAGCATAAATTTATTTTTTATTTCCTTCTTAGTTTGTTATAACTGGTTTGGGTTCATGTTTCCACTGTGCCAACAGTTCCAGCCGCTGGGGCAACTAAGTACTTGTTATGCCGGTTTAACGGTACTTTCCCCCAGAACAATTAACTTCACTTCTTATTATGTCATGAAAGTAGAACATTTATGTAGAAGCGTGCAATGGTTTTGTCATCTCAAACATTTTATTGAAAAAAAAACAAAACAAAAAACTACTATTGTGCAATTGACAACAAAAAATGTCAATTGCACAATAACTTATGTGCCGATGACCATCAACTACAGCTTGACAACGACATCTCATGCTACTCTGGGGTACAGAGTTATGAGCCTCTGCATCACATGTGTCAAACTCAAGGCCCAGGGCCAAGTGTGGCCCACCACATCATTTTATGTGGCCCGTGAGAGGGTAGAAAGTCCAAAGTGTGCTTTGACTAAAGGCTACATTTCCCACAATGCGGTAATTAAGCCCATTTTCACTTGGACAAAAACATTTTCAACAGAGGTAATGCACTAACCTGTATTTAATGTAATTTTTCTTTATTAACTTAGATAGTTTGATCCTTGCTTCATGGAGTTACGTCAGTTTCATTGCCTGACAAATTAAAAGTATTTATGTTATAACAGAGCAAGAAGCAAACATTTGTTTCTGTAATCAGCCGTTACGCTGATGTGGCCCTCAGTGAAAATGAGTTTGACACCCCTGCTCTACATAGTTTTTTAAGAGATTCAGGTCTGGAGAAAGTGTGGGCTACTCACAAGAAGAAGAAAAAGAAGAATAATCAACCTGGCACCTCCACCACCAGTTCACACTGCAACCCCACCACCAAAGGCTTGTCTGATGACAACAGTGACTGATACATAATGCTCTCCTAAACGTCTCCAATATCATTGGAGACGTTCTACTCTACTCAACATGAATCTTCTTTCATCGCAGAACAGCACTGAGACCCACTGATCCCTCATCCAACATAAATGCTCCCTGGCTCATGCAAGATGATGACGCCTGTACCTGGTGGTGTGGTCTGACATGTTACTTGGGTGCCTCTCATCTGTGCCTGGAGTCGAGTGGCTTTCATCATCCACTTCCAAAGGGCATTGTTCACAGTGAAGTGGTCATCAGTGTGTGATATGACCAAAGGACGTCCACTTCTATTCCTTTCTCTAACCCTTCCAGTCTCTCTTTTTCCTTGTTGCAACTTGCTGATGACACTTTGTGACACTCTAAGTTCAGTGGCCACTTCCATGTGAGAACATCCTGTTTGAAGCCTTGCAATGTCAAGGTACTGTTGATGAACTGTTAGGTGTCGTCTTGGTCTCATGATGTCAAAATTTGAACAGCATGATGAGGAGGACTGTTAAACCAGTTCTGATTGAACCAGGAACTATATTAGTAAATTCATCAATCAAACACCTTTTGTGAATTTTGCAGTTGAGCTTCTTGTTAGAGAACAGCAAGTTGTGCAAAAAATAAAAAACAAACAAAAGTTTTGAGGTCACATTAAGTTCACGTGTAAAAGTTATAGTATATTTTCATCATAGAATTTCACCCAAAAGCCGAATATCCCTATTGTTTTGTGAGTAGTGTGTGTGTGTGTGTGTATGTGTAATACATATAGGCATTTTAGGAGGAGATTGTATCCTAACTGAATCCAACATCATTGGATGTCAAGCCTGGTTTGGCTTTCTCACTACATTGGACTGTTAGGAAAATAAGGCCCCTATCACTTTGTGTTACACAAACCAAATTTGTGAACTGCTTATTTATCTTGGCATTGACCAAGTTCTGATGTCTGAGCTAACAGTACAGTATTCAGAAATTAGACTAAGACCATGTCCACACGTAGCTGGATCTTTTTGAAAACGCAACTTTTTTTGCCAAGCATAGAAAAAAATTTGCGTCCACACACCAGAATTTTCGAAAAAAAACTGTCCACATGTAACTGCGTAAGTGCGTTGGTCAACATGTTTCTAAGCAGAAAAACTCTGAAAACTACAGGAGAAAGGACCGGGACGTGTGGAAATTCACGCCGTTCCTCCTGAAGGACGACCTCCATCACAGAGTTCTCCCACCAGCAGGCATGGTGTCCCGGTCTGATCCAGAATTGGCGTTGGCGTCTTTGGCGAGGAATGTGAATGAATGAATGAATATGTAAACTTTATGACCTATAAAGAAAGACAGACGAACAAATATTCAACTGCCAAACATGTTTATCAACGTGTCTTTGACATGGAGCTTTTATACGTCACAAAATAGCATTCTGCGTGTATCTGTCGAGACGGCTCACCCACACTGACGTCACAGAGGTTTTCGTTGCAGGAACACACCCCCCGGATAGAAAAAGTTTCAGATACAGCATCTACACGACAATGCAGACCCAGCGTTTTTAAAAAACTTCACTTTGGCCAGCGTTTTCAAAAAGTTGCGTCTTCGTCCCAGATCTCGACGTTGTCGTGTGGATGGAAGGCATAACCGCAACAAAAAACTTGCGTTTTTGAAAAGATCTGGCGCTGTGTGGACTGGGTCTAAGGTGAAACATTTGTGTTTTCCCCCCAGTGCCTCTGATGATTAAATAGAAAATATCAATGATTCTAGATTGATTTTATTCTTCTTACTAATTTAATATAACATTTTAAACAAACAGTGTTTGCGGCTGTTTTGCTGTTTACTCTGTGCTTTACGGCCATCAAAGAAATTTAAAACAAATTGTGACTTTTAGTGATATCTTGATTTGATTGAACTGTCAGCACACAGCTGTCACAACAGTTCCGATTTGACAGGTTCTGCTATACACACGATACAAAGTGTGATCGCTCGATGTAAACATTGTAACAGCAACGAAACAATCAGATTTGATGGCACTTCAATTTGAATTGTATTTTTGCTTTTCTGCCAAGTAACATTACAAAATTGCAATCAGAAACTATTACTCAAACCCACTAAGGAGTCATCACTTGTCATATATATCTGTATTTCATTGGATTGTCAATACAAAAGAAAATTACTCATCTTCTCAGCAGTTTCCTGATAACAGGGAGACATACTAATCATCTAGAAATTCCATCAGATCTGATAAAAGACCATTTTAGATTGGATTCTTGATATTGAAATGTGATGCTACTTCCGTCAACTAGAACCATGATGGTATTGGGTGGTTATGCTGATGTGAGAAAAGAGGAACTACACTGACAAGCAAGCTCTGGTGCAGGGGGCAAATTTTAGTTGATAATAACAGAACAGATAATAACAGAGCCTGGTATCAAAAAGTCACACTTTTTAAAGAATGGTTGGAAAGGCAGATAATACAGATTGAAGATTATGTGTAGATTTGGTTTTGAATACAGACCAAAGATAAGAGCTCATTTCTGACATGGCTTTTATCTGTTAGGCAAATGTGTGATATTCATTTGTCTGCTCCCATGGTGCACACTGGTAAACTCTTGAGCATTGCACACTCTCATGATTAAATACATTCCAGCCCATCTCATGATGTGTGGCTCTTCAAAACCAAGCTCATCACAGACGAGATGATTGTAATCGTCTCATTTTGAGCCACTTTTTCCACTTTGCAGGTCACAAACAATTTACTCATTTACACACACACTTACGGACAATTTGCAGTGATCAGTTAACCAAACGCGTGTTTTTTGAGATGGGTGGAAACCCTAGAACCCGGACAGAATCCACACAGATACAGGAAGAATACTAAAACTCAGCGCAGAAAAAGGAATCTAACTCACAACCTTACTCCTGTGAGGCATCAGTGCCACCCACTGCATCGCTGTGCTGCCCACAACATTTAAGGAACACCCAAATTATACAAAAAATACTTTTGAAAAAAGTGAGTTTCATATAATTAAACACTGAGTACCTTTATTTGTATTAAACATCAACAACAATCAATTTACAAACATCCTCTATGGCTCAACGAATGCAAATTGGATGTAGTTATCCTTCCAGTTTACCACTTTAGCTATTAGGTTTGTCAAAATGTGTCAAAACACAGCATGAATACATTTCTTTTTTCCATGTGTTCTGAATGTGCTCCATTATAAGTTACATTTCACAATATATTGGCTTTGGCAAATTTTTAACATTGCTCTTTCAGTGTGATTTCTTCTATAAGCAGCTTTTACTATTACCATGTTGACATAAGTATGCTTTAATAGAGTTCAGCAAAGAATATGACAATGGGAAAGAAAAATGAGGTTGTTAAATGTAAACAGTATCAAAAAATGGTCAAAAAGTCACTGACAGAAAAAATGAAATTACACTTCTATACATCAAACAAAATATAAATAAAGAAATTGTCACTTTTCTGATTCCCTCCATCCTCTTGCATTCCTTCCAAACTTGTAAACGAGTCTGCGTCCATCTACTCGTTCAAGGATTTCCCGTTTGTAGTAGTACCTGTAACAGAGGACAGTGGAATGTCTGCTAAAATAAATGAAAAAGAGCCTAGTGTACTATAGCACTTGACGCCGGAACGGATCCGCCTTTAAAGGGGCCCTATTATGACAATCCCACTTTTTCAGGTCTCCACATATACATAGTGGTCCTCCCTAACCTGACCAACTCCTAGAATCTGGTAAACAAATGCATCCTGCATCAGCAGATATTTGGAGTTTTAGGAATTCAAGGACCAGACCGAATCAAAACGATCGGATATTGCTAGATCTGTGATTGGACAGAATGATTGACGATATTGATTGGTTGACATGCCCAAGCAGGCAGGGTGTCCCGGTCTGATCCAGATTCTTGCGCGGGGAACGGTTGTGTCAACAAAACAGCAAAAGGACGCGACTTTCAAATAAATTCACTAAATAAATTCACAGTCCAATAGTAATAAATGGCGGTTAGCTCAATGCAAACATAACATGGACAATCCCATTGACGGGCTAACGCGTCAGCATTTTTAGCGCGATACCTTCCCAGAAGGTATTCTAAAGAACGACGGGTCCTTGTCTTCGCGTCTTTTTGCTGTTCCGTTGACACCGTTCACCGCGCAGGTAACCATGATACTTTTGGTGTTAATCACATCTAGAATTGTGTTGTTTCTTATGGCTGCTAAGGTATGTTTGGCCCCAGTGACGTATGATGTCCATGTGACCAATGAATGCGGAAGCTGCTGCGACGCAGATTTTAAGCTTTTTTGACCAAACGGATGATGCTACACACATAAAATTTATTTTTTCTTCTATTTTTCATAATGATGGATAACATATATGTCACTTAAAAAAGTGATTCTCAAACTTATTAAAGTAACTAGTTAGCTAAAGTTAACTTTAAATTTTTGGACAATATTTTTATGTCTGGAAGGTCATCCAGTCCTGAAGGACCACATGAAATAAATTCAGTACAGGTGTGTCTGGAGCTGTTGTGTCAGAACAAGTAAAATAGAGTTGTAGGAGCGATCCATGAGAATTTGGACCAATATGCACGTGCCTGATTGTGCATGTGTTGGTATTGGCTTGTGGTGGGAGGAGTGGCACTATGGGTGTGTCTTCGGAAATTAATAACTAATGCCACTCACCTGTGTCCACTGGTTACTTGTAGTTATGGCGTGGGGTGAGCACCAGGGTGAGAATTTCTGTCAATTGCTTTGGACGTTTTGAACGTCTTTGGACGTATGGTATTGTGAATGTATTTGACATTTTGGTTATCTGTATTATTGTCTCTGTAGGAATGCACAAAAGATTATCGATCAGATCCAGAAGTGAACTGGAATTAACTGGTTTACGTGTCATGAGTTATCTCCGATGTTTAGCCTGCGGCAGCTGTTTCGTCTTTTAGCCATTTGTCAGCTGCAACAAGAGTAAATTAGAACATAACATTAATTTTAATGATCACTGTTTATACATGTGTTCAGCGTTTACTGAGGTAAACTAACAAGTTAACAAGTATCTGGCTATAGTTTTAAATTCACCGTTCAAGTATGTCAACAATGCAAATAGGGACACCTAATGTCAGGCTGCAGGATGTCACTTTAAAAGCCAATGGTTTTACACATTACAACTGATGTCTGTGGGAGTTTTGTGGAATTTTGTGTGAAAATGTGTGATTTTAGATGCTGTGAAAGAGAGACACTGCTGTGGCCAGAACTGAAGAAGACATAATCAGACATGAGATTCTCTGGTTCAGCCTCGCAGCTGACAGGGGGATCTCCAGGAGGCGTCCTGGTACTTCAAACGAGGACCCACAAGTTCCAAGTTAAAGCAATGTTGTCATGTGTGGTTTTCATGCCTTCCTGTCATGATATTCTTTTGTACTTGATTGTCCAGAGAGACGTGGCAGTAAAATGCTCAGGATACAATTCATGGTTGCATTTAATTTTTCTGTTTACAGTATGTTTAGATATACTTATCCCAAACTGGGAAATTTTTTATTTGATCTCTTATTAGGCTCACTGATAATTGATAGGTGTCGGCTGGAACAAAGCTATTATGCTGCTACACAGGACAAGTCTTGAATGTATTGAATGATTTATTCCTATTATGGTTGGGGGAAGTTTTCAGCTTTTTCAGGACAATGTTGATGTTGGTCAGCTACATTTTGGATATTTCTGTCACTAGTTATGGCCAAATGAGCCATTTTAAATAAAGGCTCTGGGCCAGATGAGCTGCTTCATGAATGGTTCCAGACCATGTCAGGACGGGCTGAGCTGGTTTATGAATGGATCCAGATTGGCTCTGCACCGGATCTGGTTTGGGTCTGCGGTCCATGGCCGTTCCGGGTCTGTCCCGTTGTGCAAGTGGACTCCATTCTGAGCCTGTTTTGCGGATCCGTTACGGCGCCAAAAGCAGAACTGGGGCGGAGTGAAAAGGCTATCTGGGATTGAACCATATAGACGATGACTTTGTTAGTAAAGTGACAAGTTGCATCATTTTCAATGCTGTTACATTGGACAAATAGTCTTTTAAAATAGGTCTCTAAGCACCATGCGTAAAAAAACCCCAACATGAAATAAGTTGGCTTGGTAAGTGTTTCTTTGCTTTTGTTACTAAAAATGGAACACCAATCTCCAGTCTGATAGCATCAAGCTGCAAATCCTTCTGCTGTAACACAATCAAAAAGAAAAGCAGCTTTGCAGTCAGACTGACAATGAAAGGCATATTTCTCAGTTCTCAGTGTATTTCACTACAATGAAATTAAGCTCATTAGGTTAGTTCATTGGAATGAAAAGATGTAACCATTGAAGGAGAATATAACACCATTGAAGGAGAGGGAAGATTTTCTGAGGAAAGGCCATTTCAGTTTGTGAGTAAACTAAACACATTTAAAAGTTCAAAAAGTCCATTCTCATCAGAAGGAAATGTTAAGCATGTGCTTTAAGTCTTGCTGTTTAAACCTTAATGATTTCACCTATAAGAATTTCAAGTTTTTTCAGAATGTGTTCTGTAGTCCTTACAACATACTTTTCCAGCATCAAGTGTACTAATCTTACGTAAATTGGATTAGGAACAATGTAATGTGAAATTCTTCCTCCTCACAGATTCTAGAAGCTAAAGCCCTGCACTGAATGTCCAGTAGGAAAAGTTTTATATGACAGTGGTATTCAGCCATGTGTAGGATAGTGTATAAGTGTACCTCATTGCTCGACTTAGTTTTTCGTAGGTCATGCTACTGTTATTCTTCTTCTTGCCCCATAACTGCGCCACTGCCTCTGACTTTAAGAAACGGAAAACTCCCTCTGTCCTGTCCTCCCATTTGATCAGTCCTGGGTTTCTTTCAGGGTTCAACAGAATGTCTCTGATGAACTCCCACAGGTGGGTCCCCCTTGGGTCTATGGGGAGAGACAATTGCAAAGCAAGGAAAAAATGTCAAATATGAACATGATCTAAAGAAAAACATAGATACACTATAAATATGCATATACATATATATTGCTTACTGTGTCTTTTGACCTGATCAGAAGAGCCGGAAGGACTTTTGATATCTGATAAAAAGGAATCAAATTATTGATAAAACCTTTTATCTGCACTATATTATGTTAAATGTGTTGGAAAATACTCACCCGGACTTGATGGGGTTGGAGAAGCAACAGGTGTAGGGGGGTGAATCACAGAGTTGTATATTTCTAAGTAAAAAAAAAAATAAAAAAAAAAGTAAAAATTGGTATTTCTGTTTTTCGTTACCTCCAATTTTGACTGAAGCATGAGAAGAAATTAAAACAAGATAATGGATTTACATTACCTCCAGGTGGATAGCTGATATCTGTGAATGGACAGAAGTCTACTGTAGAGTAAAACACGAAAGAAAATAAAACACAATTCATCAGTGATAATTAATTGGATTTATCTGAGCAAACAGGTAGTCAATGCTTTTTTTTTTTCTTTTTCAACTAATTATTTCTTTCAGATATACTTGCATTGTGGTTTGAGTTCCAGTTGCCCTATTTCCACATGATGCTGTCCTGTACCAGTGGGCAATGAAAGAAGGAAGTATTTGTCAGCATATACCAGACTATTCACATGTCAGGTTTGAAGATTTACTTTTATATTCATGGTGGGAAATTTTGCCAACACTCGTTTGAAGTTGTGACAACTTCTTTACACTTTCTTCTAATTTAAAACAAAATCTGAATTATATTCTGCTTCATTAAAAACACAGAGTGACATGCTGAAATGGAACTTGGAGGAAGTTGCTATGTGAAATGCTAAGCGATTTATTATATTTTGAAGGAATGCCATTAAATACATGAATGCACTATAAACAGTTGGCGACATTATTATGGCAAGGATAAAGAATTGCACTAAAAACTGTTTAGCATTCAAAAGCAAATATCCATAATGCATTGATACAGCAACCGCCACTGATTAATTTCCTAATTAAATGCCTTTGCTGTCCTCCTTTACTGTTTTAATACGTGGACATATGCAGAACATTATCCTTGTCAACGTGTATTAGCCTTTTTTAGTATTCATGTGGTTTAGTGGAGGAAGCTGCATCTCACAAAGTATTTTTGGTCATTTGGAGATTCCCTCTCAATGGCGTGCAGTCTATGTGTTTCATTTTTGTGTGATCGATTGTATGGATGTTGGATGTTCCTGATGAGCAGGTTGGGCAATGCTTTTTCAGTTAGCCTGTGCGCGTGGGTAGAAAAAATGTTGATGTGTCTTGTAATGTACTTTCAGTTATTACTGAAAGTACATTACTGGCTTGTAAATTTACAAGGATACTTTGATGCAAGTAACTCCTTCTAATGTGCAGATGAAGATGATGCTAGGTGATGACTCTAACATTGCAGTGAAATGTTTAACAGTAAAGGGACTGATTTATGGCATCTATGTAGTGTTTAACAATGCCAAAATACTATGGTCTCTTGTTTTCAGTGTAAACGGAGCCAAAACAAGACAATTACCTACATTGTCTCTTGATGATTTTTAAACAAGAAGGAACATACAAAAATCTAAGCAATTTTTTTAATCATTTACAATAATAATTTTCAGTGTTACCCTCTGTGAAATAACCTTTATGCAGCAATTATATCTAAGTACAGTATTACAAACAGTTTCTGAATATTATTTGATGTTCATGAAAACAGCCTGTTCCAATAAACAATAGTAGTCTTGTGTTATGTTTGGTCTACTCTTGTCTTAAAGGGGTTAAACCTGTTGCACTTGGTCTAATGTTTTGAGATGTCAGTAATATCCTAAAACTGAAAATGACTTCATTGTTTTGATTCCGTGAAGTTGCATTGTGTTTGCAGCCAGAAGATGAAGCCTCAGGCCTATGTACTCAACACAAACACTTAAACGCTAATTAAAAGTAGTGGGTGAGCCGATTCTCAGCTTGTGTCTCAGCTCCACAGCCCCTCTGTTCCTTGTTTGTTCTCATTCCCAATAGACAGTACGATGTGTGATCTCTTTTCAGCAAAACCTATTGTAACTCTCTGCTCTAAACTCAACTCAAATTGTCCAGTTTCTTTTTAATTAGAACAAGTTATTGTGCTTTTGGTCCCTTTAGCCCACCTCTCAGACCTTCAGGCACTCCAGCCCGCTTGAGGTCTGTGATACTGTAGAAGAGAAGGGGTCCCACACTGCCTGCAGCATGGACAAAGTCTTGGTAGCTCAGGCTGCAGAGCTGATGGCCGTCCATATCAAAGTTTTGGAAGGGAATGCTGGAAGCATCAATCTGATGCATGTCCATAACTTGTTGGAGCCACTCCCACACCTGATATTTGGTCCAGAACTGAGGCTGGGAGTCACAAGGCCACAGTCGACTTGTGTAACTAGGCATCACCATTGGACCTAGAGATAAACATCAACTTTTTTTTAATGAAATCATTGCAAAATAAGCATTTGTCAACATCATTGGCATTAATGCGTATCTGATTAGTTACAATTTATCTGGTGAATATATTTGTAAGTAATTATCTGCAGAGCAGTTTTCTGAAAGGTGTTGATCTTCTCAGTCAAGAATCCTTAATCCATTACTTGTTTCACGGTTTCGGGATCACCAGGTGAGCAATACATAGTTAGGTAGTTGCTGAATGATTTTCATTTTGCATCTTAGTTTCACAAATAGTTATAGGCATGGCATTAATAGAACTCAAATTGAATGCTTCAGCAAAATACTTATTTTTTTACTACAAAATAATTAGAATTTAGCAGGAACAAAGATAACTACAGGTGTTTTCCAGCAATTTCATAAACTAATTTATGTTAATGGTGAGTGTATGCATAAAGCCTGCTGAGTGTGTCAGCGATGATCGTGACTCTCACTTTCAGGGTAGGAGCTACCAGAGCCCCAGCAAGTGTCCAGGATGGTGGATGGAGTTGAGCTCATGTTGTATCTCCACTCTGATTTAGCATGGCCCAGGGACTTGAGCAGGAAAGGAGTGGATTTTATGGTTAAATCTATACATGAACAGGAAAAAAAGTGCTACTGCTTTAGGAGATACGTTAACGAACACACACACACACACACACACACATACACACACACACACACACACACACACACACACACACACACACTTGAATGTAAATACAGTGTACATTCAAAATTTAAAATCAGTTTAGAGCTTTATTTTTATAGGAAAGCTATTCAACATAGAAAGTACTGTACTTTCCTACAGTTTAGGTTACAATTTTTAGAGTTCACAATTGCTGCATGGGATCCAGGAGAGATTTTCTGGAAATATATGTGTATTTGTAATTCAGAACAATTTTATCTCATTGCATAACAGTTCATTGTTGGTATCAGTACCATATTGTATGAGAAGATTTTCAACCAGCATCTACAGTATATGACCATTACACGGTATGCAAATGATGATGTTTATCTTCACGCCATGTTGCCTGTACCCAGACCTACCTGCTCATTTGCTGGCCTTCTGCCAGTTCTGGTGTTGTTGATTTAACTAAAGATTTTACTTGTGCATCTTTTTTTATGGCCACCTCCATGGAAACAAAGAGTGGATAATAGAACTTTGACAAAGAGAGACAGAGAGAAAGAGATGGGTAACTTAATAAGAAACTATTCAAGCTTAGCAGCATTTGTCAAATATTAAATAATCTAAACCGTATTGCCATTGTCCAAGTCAACCAGTTTAAAAAATATATTGAAGGATTACAACTTTAAATGTAACATGTATTTTACATGTTACATTTACATGTTACACAAGTATTTTTTGTTTTCTGTATTAATCTACCGATGCTCAATAAGCCACTGAAATGGGAAGGCGTTCTATTCAACACAACTTATGGTTGTGTTTGCCATCTACTAACACTGAATTTAATGAGGTTATATATTTTCATGCAGGTATTTGCATATTACACAGTATTACACGGCCATTTCAGTGTTCATGCATGTTTATGCTTCTTGCACCATTGTAATGTTAGCAAATGTTTCCAGTACGTAATTAACAGTGCATAAGATGCTGTTACTCTTTGAGTACTTAATATACTGTATTATATTTTCAACATTGATTTATTATGATTTGTTTATTTCATTGTGTTCAAGATAAACTGCATTCCATCTTAGACTTCTTATTTCTCGGACTACTTGTTTCACAGGCTATGACTTGGAAGTATGACATCACTAGGGTCATCATTTTAATCGGTTAAATGTGTATTTATACCAGGGCTTTGAACCGGTTCATGGAACAAAAACGAAAACCGGAAACTTTTGGTATTTTGGCAGGAATGAAAACAAAACCGAAAACGTTATATTTTTTAATGTTCCGGAATAGAATTGGAACAGAAAATAATTGTAAACCGGTTAATACCGGGTTTTTTTTCGTTCTTGAAAAAAATATTTGACCTCTTGTTTCACTTCCTGTCATTCACTCGACGCGGGATGAGAGCAGAGAGAAGAAGCGGCTATCAGCAGCAGTTAAGAAAAGGGCAGTCTCCCAGTCACAATTTAATCATAACAGGTAAACACTGCAGTATGTCATGATTAACCGGTTCAGGAACTATATTTTTTTTGTTCTAACTGGTTCAGGAACTTCAGTTTATGGGTGGAACGCAAAACCGGAAACGTTATAATTCCGTTTCTGTTCGGAACGAACCGATTGGCAAAAAATTTGGTTCAAAGCCCTGATTTATACAGATGGAAATCTGGAAATAAATCTGTTTAACATTAGATACTGTCTAATGAATCTGATCAGAGAAATGTCCTGAAAAAGTAGGTCAATCATATGTCAAGGACATTAAGCAGTGACAGAAGAGACTGCAGGCTACGCTGCTTGAATGTGCTACCTAGTGGTTGTTGTTTACACTTCAATTGTCACTGGAAAATCTATTCCCGCGCCACCCACCACTTTGCTATTGTACTACTGATGCATTACTGCTGGAGCGGTGCGAGAAAATAAAAGAAGTACATATAAAAGTACAAAACAGCATGCTTGTATTAGACTAGACTAGAACTTAAGTAGTTGAACTGTTTTGTCTGTAGGTGTTGAAAGGTTTGGCACACATAATTCATAAATCACACTTCACAATATCACACTTTCCACTACTATTATCCAGTATTATATTATTGTATATAAGCTACATTAAAATTTATTCTGAATGAGACATTAAAACTGAGTCTTGCTTATTAATTTAGTACAACTATAAATTATATTTTACATACCTCTTTCAAGTGGAAACATTTCAGTTTTTTCTTGCTTTTTAAATTTAATTTGGTTTGCATTTACAAGTACTTTAAACATGAATTCATTATATCATAAAGATGCGAAAAGGGTGACTTTTTATTGTATGTGAAATGATCAACATGATCAACACTTACTTCAGACAGCTACTCCATAAATGCTCAGTGACCCAGACTTCACTTGTTCTCCTGAATATACTGGTCATGTTTTTATATTAGGTTATAAATGCATATATGCGAAACCCTTTTACACATTATATGCAGTAATACCGTGCTGCAAGCAAAGTACAACTGTGGAAAATACACAAACAACAAAAGATTTTTCAATATCTGAAAACTGCTACAAAATAACCTCGAGTCAAGATGAGATTATCCTAGAACATCCCAAGGTAAATCATCTCTTCAGTTATTAAACTACTGTGATATGTATTAATCATTACGGCTGTCTATTACTGTCAAATAGAATCGTAATATAAATGTAGTAAAAGGCAAAGACAGGAAAAAATAATTTGCTACTGAAGTTTAAGACATGTAACTTAATGACATGAAAGCATTCACACAGGTAGCATATAAACTAGCTACAGACTGTTAGTTTCATTTCAGTAGAGTTAAAATGGCATTCTCCCTAACTTATGAAGGTTTTGTGTGTGACCTCTTACAATTTCAGGTTGGCATCAGTCAGTAATCAAAGCTTTTTGTAACAACACAGTTTTACATGTGCGATGGAAGAGCAGTTCTAGTAAATTTGGTCATTTTGAAAGAACAGTTTGATTCTCACAACTAGTATGGAATCCTACCATATCAATGGGTTACGGTTCAGTCAGACTTGATAGAGATCCCACAGATCCACTGAGCACAGCCAAACACCAATTTAGTTTCTGGAGATCCCAATAGTCCTGATGACTTGTGTTTACAAGACGAATAGATGAGACCTTTTCCTTCCCAAACCTTTAAATGAGCAGGAGACGGAAGCATGCAAACACAGTTTCTGTATAGCTCACTATAATGGGTGTTTTAAGTTTCTGACTTCCTTTATCGGTTCCAATTGGTTACCTGTCCGGGATCATGCCAGGCCGGTATTTGCATATCGCACACCCACACACCAACAACATCTAATATAACTTTTATGTTCTTAACTGGCAATGTTCCCTATCACTTGCTTTCTCAAGCACACTCACTGAAACAGAATGGCAAGAACGTCTGCACAGGCAAATTCACAGTAGGAAAGTTAAACATACTCACAAGCCCTTAGAAGGAATGTAAAATTGGTTTCATTCATTGTGCATGTAGTTGCTTGAGGTAGAGCTCAAGCTCTAGAAAAAAATTCACCTTGTGTTATGTTTTGCAACAACTGTTATCTCCCTTAAGGAAACTGCTGACAGATTACGTAACAGGCCCCAAGATAATTTTTTTTTCTCTTTTTGAAAGTTGAAAGAGAAAGTATGCTTGAAAAGATTGTTAAATGGGTAACTTGTTACCAGAATGGGTGATTCTGTTTAACATCATTTTCAGCTTTGGACAGACTAAATACACATTTTTTGTTTGAGGGGTGAGCATTATATTTTATTAAGTTTGTTTTAGCTTCACCTAAAGCTTTGATCAGCTTTTTACATTTCAAGCCTTCTGTGTTTCACTAGTACCCAAATTGAGAATGAGAATACATCTACAACAATCCCAGTCAGTGTCACACAATAATGGCAGGATCAAAATCACTATTGTTTAAATTCTGACATTGTTTATACAAGGCTAACTATTTAATTGTATCAATCAACTATCATATTTTTCATTATAACATAACATTAAAGAAATATTATATTGCACCAACTCCATGCCAAAGCTACGACACCAAAAATAAAGTATTGTCTTTGTGCATTGAAAGCTACTATCACTTAGGACAAACGATTAATTTCAAGTGGATTTTTTAATGTTACTCAGAACTCGTTTGTCCTGTCCTGGTGCTTTTTTTCCAGTCACATCAGCCAAATGCAGAGTACACCTTCCCAAATTAAAATTGTAAGGACTGAAGAAACATAAGACGTGCAAAAGCTCTGTAAATTTGTCTGAAAAGCATTTCTACTGAAATTACTATCTATATCCACAGTTGCCCTATATTGTCAAGGATCAGATGAATTTCGGACATTCTATTTTTACTTAATGCCTATTAGGGTTTGGGAAAAATGTAGCAGCTTTGGTCTGAGATCTCAATCTGATATGTGGCCTTGTAGCACTACAATATCTCTTGGGACCAGAGGCACTGAGTGTGTCATGTTGATGATTGAAGTGACTTTGAGCAGGGTTGAACTGTATAATAGGCTGGGACAGAGAGAAATCTGTCAGAAAGTGTGTCAGGTTCCTCTAAGAGGTTTTTCAGGTGGAGTATGGAGGAAATCAGAACTCATGCTGAACAAATAAACTTATTCATATATACAGTGCGCCTTCGTGCATTTGTGCATCAATGCTCACAACTTCATATATATACAGGGCGTCCTGTATACAGTGGTACCTCTACTTACGAATGTCTCTACTTACGAAATTTTCTACTTACGAAATGCCTCAACAAGAAAATATTGCCTCTAGTTACGAAAGAAATTTCGAGTTACGAAAGGTAAAAATACAGTATGGGCTGCTACTCGCAGCTCCCAAAGGTTCCTGAACGCAACATTCTTATAGCTGCTCTGCTATAGGCTATTACCTAGCATCCTGGCATCCCATTGGCTAAGAGGGACCTCCTATTAGTCAGTGAGGAGGTCCCTCATTGACTAAGGACGCTGCATAGGTGTCTATGCAGCGCCCTCGACCCATGATGTGTTCTGATAATTTTACCTAAATATATTAACTTTTTGAGTATTCGCTATGGACCTCAAGAAAGTGACAGAGAAAAGAGGAAAAGAAAAGAAGAAGAAAAGAGTTTTTTTGTCCATACAAACAAAGCAAGAGATAATAGAAAAGCATGAAAAAGGGATGCGTTTGGTTGATCTTGCCAAAGAATATGGCCGTAATGCATCCACAATCTCCACGTTATTAAAGCAAAAGGAAGTTTAAGGAGTTTAATGCATCGCCTGGGTGGATGGAGAAGTTCAAAAGGAGGACTGGAATTCACTCTGTTGTTCTGCATGGTGAGGCAGGAGCACATGAACCAAAGAGGCAAAAAACAATGAGGACAGCAGTTAAAAGGTAAATGACCATCATTTTTATTCTTTATTCTCTGTTTTTTACGTTATGCATAACTCTCATTTATTGTGTACAAATCGAATTGTAACATGTGTTTGTAACATGTTTTGATACATTTTTATGCTTTATAAAACATTTATGTCTGAATTTTGGGGGGCTTGGAACGGATTAGGGCATTTGCATAGAAAACGAGTGTCTACTTACGAAATTTTCTACTTACGTAATTTCTTCCAGAACCAATTAATTTTGTAAGTTGAGGTACCAAAGTTGAGGTAACAAAGAAACAGCTGTTAGCCCAGTGTTCCAACATCCGTAACCGAAAACTGCTATCACAACTAGAGATCGATGAAATACTACAACAATGCTACGGCAAGGGGGAGCCAGGACGCCAGGTCAGCGGGGGGATTTCACCATCCCCCCCACAATCCGAGATTGGGTACCAAGCCCCAAGAGACATAGACAGCCTCAATACAAGAGCTGCTGACCTGAGAAGGAAGATCGTGACCCAAATGGAAACCTGGAGCCTCCGAAAAATACCGAAGCTAAGTTGTCAAGTACCTTCAGAAGATCTGCTAGAAGATGTGAATGCTGTGAATGTGAATTCACAGTACAGCAACAGTAATCCTCGAGATGCTGGGATATAAGATCAACACAGGGCATGACAAACAATACCCTTCATGGAAGAGACGGTTAGAGGCCAAGATAAAGGCGACACGGAGAGAAGTCAGCCAGCTAGCCGAGCTGCAGAAGGGGAATATGGTGAATAAAGGGGTACCCAGGAAATACAGCAAGCTCGAAACTGCCAAAACAGAGACTAACAGCTCTGGCTACCCGACTGAAGAGATACACCAAGGAGATGGAGGCCAGGAGAATAAACAAGACCTTCTCCTCTCAACCAGCAAAGGTGTACTCTCAGTGGCAGGGAAATAGCAGCCAGCCAGACCCACCAAGAGCTGAGGTGGAAAAATACTGGAAGGGCATATGGGAAAGAAGAGCATCACACAACACTGATGCCCAGTGGCTAGTGGACCTGAGGACTGACCACAGCTGCCTCCCAGAACAAGAACCCTCCAAGAAGAGTTGGTCAGCACCGGGCCCCGATATGATCCATACATACTGGCTAAAGAAGCTGACAGCACTCCATGAGCGTCTAGCAGCACAGATGAACCAGCTGCTAAGGGATGGGACGCACCCAGAATGGTTGACTGAAGGCAGGACAGTCCTGATCATGAAAGACCCACAGAAGGGATCTGCACCATCCAACTACCGGCCAATAAGCTGTCTCTGTACAACATGGAAGCTCCTGTCAGGCATCATGGCAGCTAAGATGAGTGGGCACATGGATCAATACATGAGCGGGGCACAAAAAGGAGTTGGTAGTAACACCAGGGGAGCCAAGCACCAGCTACTGGTGGACAGAGCAGTACACAGAGACTGTAAGAACAGGCAGACCAACTTGTGCACCGCCTGGATAGACTACCAGAAAGCCTATGATTCAATGCCACACACATGGATACTGGAATGTCTGGAACTGTATAAGATCAACAGGACACTAAGAGCCTTCATCCAGAACTCAATGGGGATGTGGAAGACAACCCTAGAGGCTAACTCCAAGCCAATTGCCCAAGTTAACATCAAGTGCGGCATATACCAAGGAGATGCACTATCACCACTGCTGTTCTGCATAGGCCTGAACCCCCTCAGTCACATCATCACAAAGAGTGGCTATGGATACCGATTCCGAAGCGGGACGACAATCAGCCACCTCCTCTACATGGATGACATCAAGCTGTATGCCAGGAATGAGCGAGAAATTGACTCATTGATCCACACCACCAGGATCTACAGCGACGACATAGGGATGTCATTCGGATTAGACAAATGTGGCCGGATGGTATCTAGAAGGGGCAAGATGATCAGAACTGAAGGGGTTGACCTACCAAGGGGCAGGATAGAAGACATCAAGGACAGTTACAAATACCTTGGAATCCCACAGGCTAATGGCAATCATGAGGAGGCCGCAAGGAAGTCATCCACAGCCAAATACTTCCAGAGAGTAAGGCAAGTCCTGAGAAGTCAGCTGAATGGCAAGAACAAGGCCCGAGCCATCAACATGTATGCACTCCCAGTCATCAGATACCCCGCTGGGATCATAAGCTGGCCAAAGGAGGAGATAGAAGCCACAGATATTAAGACTAGAAAGCTCCTCACCATGCATGGAGGGTTTCACCCCAAGTCCAGCACCCTGAGGCTGTACACTAAGCGGAAAGAGGGGGGCCGAGGACTAGTGAGCATCAGGGCCACTGTCCAGGATGAAACATCAAAGATCCAAGAGTACATCAGGAAGATGGCCCCAACAGACGAACTGCTTGGTGAATGCCTTAGACAGCAGAAACCTGAGGAGGAAGAGGAGGAGGAGGGGGAGACAACATGGAGGGACAAGCCCCTACACGGCATGTACCACCGACAGATAGAGGAAGTGGCTGATATCAAGAAGACCTACCAATGGCTGAATAAAGCTGGACTGACAGACAGCACTGAGGCACTGATCATAGCAGCACAAGAACAGGCCCTAAGTACAAGAGCAATAGAGGCCAATATCTACCACAGTAGATCTGACCCAAGGTGCAGGCTATGTAAAGAAGCCCCAGAGACAGTCCAGCATGTGGTAGCAGGGTGCAAGATGCTAGCTGGGTCAGCATACATGGAGAGGCACAACCAAGTAGCTGTGATAGTGTACAGGAACATCTGTACCCAGTATGGACTAGAAGTACCCAAATCCCAATGGGACATACCACCAAAGGTGGTTGAGAACAACAAGGCTAAGATCCTGTGGGACTTCAGCTTCCAGACTGACAAACAGCTGCTAGCTAACAAACCGGACATAGTGGTGGTGGACAAAGAGCAGAAGAGAGAGTGGTGGTGATAGATGTGGCGATTCCAGCTGATGCCAACATCAGGAAGAAGGAACATGAAAAGATTGAGAAGTATCAAGGGTTAAAAGAGCAGCTGGAACACATGTGGAAGTTCAAGGTTAATGTGGTCCCCGTGGTAGTAGGAGCACTTGGGGCAGTGACCCCAAAACTGGAAGAGTGGCTCCAGCAGATTCCTGGAACAACATCTGAAGCCTCAGTCCAGAAGAGTGCAGTCCTAGGAACAGCTAAGATACTGCGCAGAACCCTCAGACTCCCAGGCCTCTGGTAGAGGACCCGAGCTTGAGGATGACATACAGATACCACCCTACAAGGGTGAGAGGGACATTTTTTTTTATTTTTTTTTTATATTAGTGCTGTCAGGCGACTAAAAAAATGTATCTAATTAATTCCAGGATTTGTAATTAATTAATCTAATTAATCACATTTTAATCTCATACCTGCTAAAGGCCCCCAAATAAAGAATTTGAATTCTAGGACATTACAAAATTGTAGTGCATGACTAATCAATAGGATGCACTGAGAAGAGAAGATTTGAAATCCACATTTTTATTGATTAAGTGTGCTTTATAAATGAAATTCAAAAGAAAAAAGGCCAAGTACATCAGCAAACCAATTAGGCCAGGTGCATTTCTCAAAAATGCAATATAAATACAGTTAAATAAAATAAATTTCAGGAATAAAATAAGGCTGAGTCTCAAATAGGCACAGAAGCAGACTCTCAATCAAAATGAATACTAAAGCCGACTCAATACAGCAATTCAAAATGAATAGTATAACATGCCTCTAAATAAGGCGATGACAACGCTGCGGAGGCTCCGTCTCTATAAGGCGGCTGGACCGGATAAGATCTCCCCAAGACTCCTCTGAGCCTGTGCTTCGGAACTAGGGGACCCCCTGCAACAATTTTTTCAACCTCAGTCTGCGGCTGGGGAGGGTCCCATCACTGTAGAAGACCTCCTGCATCGTCCCTGTACCCAAGAAAGGTACTACTAGAGCCCTACTGAACTCAACGCCCACCGACCGGTCGCTCTTACCTCCCACGTAATGAAGACCCTAGAGCAACTGGTCCTGGAGCTCATGCTTCCACAGGTGCAGGGTGCAATGGACTCTCTCCAGTTCGCCTATCAGGCCAAGGTTGGGATTGACGACGCTGTCTTGTACCTCCTCCACCGTGTGCTCTCCTACCTGTATGCCGGGGGCTGTGCCGTCAGGGTGCTGTTCTTTGACTTTTTGAGCACCTTCAACACCATCCAGCCTTGGCTCCTGCAGGATAAACTGACCTCCATGGTTGTGGACCCCTACTTCGTGAGCTCAATCACGGACTATCTAACGGACAGACCCCAGTACGTCTGTATGGGGGACTGTTTGCCATCTATGGTGACCAGCAGTACAGAGGTGCCACAGGGGACCGTGCTCTCCCCCATTCTCTTCACCCTCTGCACATCTAACACAGTGCTATCTTTGTTCTTCAAGCACAACTCGGATACATGCCACATACAGAAGTACTCCGATGACACTGCAATTGTGGCATGTATCCGGGAGGGTGATGAGGGGTACAGGGCATTGGTGGCTGATTTTGTGGAGTGGTGCCAACAGAACCAGCTCCAGCTCAACATCTCCAAGACGAAGGAGATGGTGCTGGATTTCCGGCAGGCACCCCCCTCTCCATAGCCAGTGACCATCGAGGGCAGTGAGGTGAAGGTGGTAGGTAACTGTAAGTACCTGGGACTGCAGCTAGACAGCAGACTGGACTGGTCACTCAACTCGGACTGTGTGTACAAGAAGGAGCAGAGCAGGATGTACTTCCTGAGGAGGCTAGCCTCCTTCAACATCTGTCCTAAGCTCCTTCTCATGTTGTATCAGTCCGTAGTTTCCAGTGTGCTATCATATGCCATTGTGTGTTGGGGTGCAGGGCCAGGAAAAGAGATATGGACCATCTGAACAGACCCATCTCCAGAGTGGGCTCAGTGGTCGGACTGAGCCTGAACTCTGTGGAGACACTTCTGCAGACCATGTCCAAAGTCAGGGCTATCATGAACAACACCAGCCACCCCCTGCACAACACCTTCTCCCAGCAGTGAAGCACCTTCACCGGCAGACTGCTGTCACACAGTGCCTCCACAGAAAGGCTGAGGTCCTCCTTCGTGCCCCGTGCCATCAGGGGGTACAATAACTCTCTCAGGAAGAGCGGGGGGGGAGGTGGCGAGGTCTGCACGTGGTTGAATGGAGGGGATGGGATGTCAGCCTGTGCTGCAGTGTAGTGGGGCCAAAGTGTTGTGATGTTTTTGATATTAGATAGTGACGCTTTATATTTTTGACCACTGTGAGATGGATATTAGATAGATATTAGATATTAGATGTTGTGATATTAGATAGCTGTGATGTTAAATAGATAGATTTTTGTGATGTTAGATAGATATTAGATGTTGTGATATTAGATAGTGACGCCTTACATTGTAATAAGGGTGTACCCTGGGCTTGCACCAGGAGCTAGTATGACTAAGCCACTGTGGCTTAGTGTAAACGAATTGAGTAAGACACAAAAAGCCACATTCTGTGTCCAAGACAGCGGCTTGCTATGATAGCAATTAAAACTTACAAGTAAACATTGAGTCATATTTTGTATGACTGTATCTTCACATAGTTAATGCAAGTTTTCAATTGTTGGGGGGTGTAAGACTACACTTGTTGTGGGGTGTGTGTGGGGGGACACCCCCACACAGGGGTGATCCGGGGGGCCTCCCCCGGGAAAATTTTTAGAAAATTGGGTTGTTTTCCTGCATTCTGGTGCATGCTGTGGGCAAAATCTTCCGTTCAATTTACCTACAAAAATACACTAAAGTCAACAGTTCAAGCTTATCTATCTATCTATCTATCTATCTATCTATCTATCTATCTATCTATCTATCTATCTATCTATCTATCTATCTATCTATCTATCTATCTATCTATCTATCTATCTGTCTATCTATCTATCTATCTATCTAAACATGAAAAAAATAATCAAAAAACAGAATGAAAAACGCACTCAGACGCCACACACTCCTCACACTTCCTCTCATGTCCTTCCCCAGCATGCACCAAGAGAGAGAGAGAGCAAGAGCGAGAGAGATTAACTTGGATTCTTGCCCACATCTCAGAGGTAATTCATGATTTCAGTGATAGCATACTTATCGCTGAAAGTGCTCCTCATCTTCCCTTAATTGTAAACCCAACTGCTCTTTCTCCATACTTTCAGAAATTATTTGATTTGGTTTTACCTACAAACGTAACACAAAGTACAGCTGATTTTTTCTCGAACTTTTCCAGAAATTTTTCTCTTTCGTTTAAAGGGTAAATTACCTCAGCAGGCTTGTCAAACTCATCCACATAACTCATCACATAAATATAACTAAATGTAACTCAATGTAATGTAAAATAAATGTAACTTCTCCTTAATGATGAATAACTAAATTCATTACTTATTCAAGTTACAAACATTAGTTTTAATTTCTCAGTTTATGAAACCCACAAAACTCCTTCAAGCAAGGATTAAACTATCCAACTGAATGACGACAAATAACATCAAACACAAATTAGGACATTAACCTTGTTCAAAACATCTTTATGAGAGTTAAAATGGCCTGAATTACTGCATTGTGGAAAATTTAGTTTTGGTCAAAGCGCACTTTTGACCAATTTATTTTCAGACAATCTGACCTTTCATACTCTCGCGGGCCACATAAAATGATGTGGCAGGCCACATTTGGCCACCGGACCTTGAGTTTGACACGTGCTCTAGGGTATAATTTTGGACTCAAGTTGTGTTTGTTGCTGACCTATTGCATGTGTCATGATCAGATTTTATTGTAGTCAGATTAAAAAGACCATCCACGGTGACCTGAAGTCACATACAATACATCTCATTGTGGTTAATGGCCTAATACGTTTCTTTACCTCTGTTATTTTTGGTTATTTTCTATCACTTTATTTTTTGCAGCATTATAACTTGAGTAGTATCCGGCATTTCATTTCATGGATCTCCATACTGCTTTTCATTGTTGAGGCAGGTCAGTACAATATATTCAGAAGTCCACTGGGTGAACAGCAAACAGGAACAGGTAGAGTGGGTGAGATCAAAGTGTGTTAAATCAGCTCTCACTCTGTAAGAGTCAGACAACCAAAATCTTGAGACATCCTCCCACACACAAGACACAATAAAATGTCATCAAGAAGTTGTCTGTATAGACAGTGCCATCTATTTTTAAATAGAGTCAAGTACAGGCTGTCAACCTCCAATAATAGTTCACTACTGATCCATCTATAAAGAGGAACATAACCTTCTTAGGAGTAATGTGAAACATTAACGCTTTATTACATATTTATTACAGTATGGTGGTGGTGATGCATTGTAATTGTCAGTGTTTGTGTGTTCCTCCGTCCGTCCTTCCACCAAATATCTTCACAAACGTTGCAGATAGACAGATGAAAGAAAAAGCACATTACTCAGGCGGCAAAGGGGAGGAAAATTGGATGAAGACCTTGACCTTTAGAAAAGTAGGTCAAGGTCAAATTTCAACTTTTATACATTTTTTTGTACATATCTCAGGAACCGGATAAGATAGAAAGACAAAACAAAAAGCGTTTTATTCAGTGAGACAAGGGGATGAAAATTAAATTACAACCTTGACCTTGAAAAACTAGGTCAAAGTCAAATTTTTACTTTTAGAAATTTTTAGGTACACATCTCTGAAACATGATGAGATACAGTCACAAAAAAAGCAACATTTTCAGGAAGCCAGAGGCACAAAAATGTGTAGGTCAGGATAAAATTTTGAATTCAGTTGTGTCGCGGGATGTTGCGGTCTCTGACTGCCTTGTATGAGGATGTGGTCAAAAGTTTCTATTTGACAGGAAAAATTGTCAACACTGTCAATCAAAAGAAACAAACAAGACAGGAGGAGGGTATGGTTTTCATGCTCTGACTTAATGCTCTAATAAACAGAAACTTATTAGCATCAATATGTCTATTAGAGTCCCCCGTGCCTTCCCTCTTTTATGAGCTGCTTATCATGCCAGTTACTGTCTTCTCTAATATTTCACATTTTGATTAGCATATGATCTGAGGGGAAAGACGGAAAAAACGATTTTATTAGTGTCAGTTATTGGTCCAAACAACAAGTTTGCCGCCTAAATCATCATTTCACATTTTCCCCCCTGTCAAACAGCAATGGTTGTGTAATGAGAAGTGCAACAAAAATAAATTATTTAGTCTTCTTCCTTTCATGTTTCATGTTTGAACCCCATCATGTCCATTTGCTTGAAATCAAGTTGCCTCCATTAGTTGCTCTGCATGGGGAAAACACTTTCTAAGTGTCTCATGAATGATACATTCAGCTGCAGGGGTGCTAAGAGCGTGGCTTCAATGAGGTATAAATGCCTCTTCACCTGTACAATGACCGTGAGTTTGATTGCACTTGAAGCAGACCGTACGTCTCCCCTCTGCCCATAGGTGGTACTGTTGTCTTATATAATGCTGGTTGTCTGAGTGAGTGAGCAACGCTGACACAGAAATGTGTCAGCTGTGACCCATGTTTCATACACTCTAAAATGGCTATGGATGGGGCTTTACAGGTTACAATAACCTACATACACCATCTTTACCAATTCTGGAAGAAAATATCACACAGGCTCAGAGAGGATACATTAGAATTACGGACAAAAGGAAGGTCGGAGCTGTCAACGGCACACAGGACATGTTTTGACAAATTATCATATGAGTTTGCGATAGAAAGTTGCGCTTGTCTTTAATCTCAGAGTTGGATCACCAACACAGATCTGCCAGGACATCAACAACTTCTCATTTCTCAGGTGTTACCTTTTGCAAGTACAATACTCCAGTAAAAGCATTGGAAACCCAGGCTGGGGCTGTAACTTCCAGCATGCATGTCTAGAAAGTGACAACATTGCTCTCATCATGACATTGCATTTCACAGGTTTTCCAATGAAAAGAAGTTCTAAAGACTCTCTTTGCACTAGTTGAAAGACAAAACCTGCACCTGCAAATAGTTAGGGAACATAAGATAAAGAGCTATATATTTGAGAGTTGTGACCCAAAACAGAATTTAATGAGATGGATAAAAATATTTTGATATGTACGAATGCTATAACACGTGAGTGACATGAATAACATAGGGTACTAAAAAGAGTTGGGGTGGCGCTAGTAGAGCCATGTAGTAATTTATTTTTTATTGTCAAAGCACATTCGGATGTTAGCTGTGCTAGGGGTCCTGGCAGAGCTGCTGTTAAGTATTTCATAGTGAAGCACTTCATATAAGGTCTTTTTGTACATCTTTTGAAACAGTCATATGTGCAACCCCCAACCACAGACTGTAATCCAGGAAGAGTTAGAAGTTTGAGCATGGAACCAACCAGATGCTTTTGTTAGCATTCACTATGGAGGCAAGAACATACAGTAAAAGGCACTTTCACTGCAAATGGGTTTGCTCCCATACCCTACTGCAGATTTCACCAATAATTGGATATTCTACATGGCACAGTAAGTGATCCAAAGGGAACTGAGATTAACATCCAAGCATCAAAAAGTAGAAGGACTTACCTGTAATTATGGTAGGTTGTGTGTAGTATTAAAGCAGTGTGCCTGAACCAAACCTGTTATAGCTACTCTGGTAATCTGCAGTTTGCAATGAAAATTTTAATGGGGTGATTCTAGACCACAGACAAAGCAATCAGAGTCTGCAACATCCCGCGACACCCCTGAATTCAAAATTTTACCCTGACCTACTCTCATAACGGTCGCAGTAATGAATGCTTGATGTGTACCTAAAAAAGGTATAAAAGTGAAAATTTGACCTTGCCCTAGTGTTTCAAAGTCAAGGTTGTGATCTCATTTTCATGACCTTGCCGCTCTGAATATAACTCAATTTGTTTAGTCTTTCTATCTTATTCGGTTCCTGAGATATATGTAAAAAAAAATGTACAAAAGTTGAAATTTGACCTTGACCTACTTTTCTTAGGATCAAGGTGATCATCTCATTTTCATCCCCTTTACTGCCCAAATAATGTGCTTTTTTTCCATCTTTCTATCTGCAATGTTTGTGAAGATATTTGGTGGACGAACAGATGGACAGACGGATAAACACACAAACACTGAGAATCAATGAACTTTTATTTACAGTATATAGCGCTTAATCACATCTGAAGATATTTCAAAGCGCTAGAGAGCCGACAGTGCCCTACAATTAAAATGCACCACTGCTTCATGGGATGTAACTGAGGCCTAGGGAAAACCTTGATATAACATGCGGAGGTGCTTCCCTGTCTTCCCACCACAAGGAAAGGCCTGAACTGACCAGTACAAGTTTAAATGTAGAATTTTTAATTTTAATTTCAGGAGGGGAAAAGAAGCCAACAGATCAAACAAAATGGAATCTAAATAACCATAACTTCACTACCAAAATATGAAAGTAAATAAATTAAAAGGTTGTAACCTACATCCTAAAAACAGAAAGCAGGTGAAAAGTTGGATAAATGAAAAAACGGCTACTCTCTCCTTCCTCCTACTCCCTCCACAGTTTCTACAACAGGGCACAAATATTTGTCACAAAAATTCCACAACTTACACCAATCTCAACAAAGCAGATGTTTCTAAGTGGTGGAAAGGCTAGCAGGAAGCCAGAAGTGAGAACTGACCAATCGTGTGGTAGCCAAAAACGAGGCAGCACCTGCTTCCAATTCTCTCATTCCTGGTGGAGAGAAACAGAACACATACAGTACACACCAAGGAAAGGAAACACAGAGACAGTACACATTCATTCATTCATTGTCTACCGCTTCAGCCGCTGTGACGGGTCGTGGGGAGCTGGAGCCTATTCCAGCTGACTGAGGTTGTGAGGTGGGGGAAACTCCGGGTGCGATGCTAGTGCACCGCGGAGCCACACAAAAACACAGACCAGCATGCATGCACAGACTCACTCCTACGGGCAATTTGGAATGACCAGTGAACCTGAAACGTATGTTTTGTGGAGGTGGGAGGAAGCCAGAGAACCCACGCAGACATGGGTAGAACATACAAACTCCACACAGAGTGGGACGCAAACCCAGAACAACCTTGCTGTGTGGCGACACCCACTGCACCACCGTACCGTCCAACAGACAATATACAAAACAAACAAACAAAAAGAAAATCAATCATCATGGATAACCCACAGGTTCACAACAAACCAGACAATTGTTGAATGGTACCAAAGGAACTGTAGTCAGTCTGGGATGTTGTAATTGTAGAGTCACTCCTGAACGGACACATCAGCCAACTTATTTCTGCTATGGAAAAGTTGTTTGGAGTATATTTGCAGAACCTATTAGTCAGTATTCACAGCTCTCAACTGTAGGCTGGTCTGAAGCCTGGATAATTGCAAGGGATTGTGGCAGGAAGGGCATCCGGTGTAAAACTCTTCCAAACAAATATAAGCATTCATGTAAAGAATTCCATATACCAGAAGTGGACATGGCCTAGATCAACAATGTCTGCCACAGATGCCGCTAACCTGCAGGGCGTTGATGGAAATTGAGCTGCTGTGGGTCAAAGACAAAGAATAGATGGACAGCGGATTTTCAGACCGAAAGAAAAGATGAATGGATAGCCCCAAGATATAAAAATGGTGGGGACATGTGGAAAGTCAGTAAGTAGAGAAGCTTAGGAGCAGGATTCACATTAATTTCCTATGATGTTGATGGCAAAAGAAATGGAATAGTGGTCATTTTAAAAGAAGAGTTAGTTAAGAGTTAGTGTCAGATAAGTGATAAATGTGAATCATGAAATTGATGGCGTTATGTATTATATGATTAGTGGTTATGCCCCACAGGTAGGATGTGAACTGGATGAGAAAGAGAAATTCTGGATGGACATAAAAGAAGTCAATGGGAACATTCAGGAGACAGGCAGACTCATGGTTAGGGCAGATTTAATGCAAATGTTGGGGAAGGAAATAGGGGTGATGATAATGTGATGGTTAAGTTTGGCATCCGGGAAAAGGAACTTGGAGGGGCAGATGCTGGAAAAGGATGGACATGGATGTAGTGAACACCTCCCCGTGTGGTGGGGAAAAACATTAAGAACAAAAACGCAGAACAAAGAACCATGTGGTAGAATTTGAGAAAGGAACAATCTTGTGTGACTTAGACAAGAGGCATAGAGGTGAGACAGGTTACTGGTGGACAGGAGAGGCTCCCAGAAGATTGGATCACTGCAGCCAGAGAAACAGGTAGAAGAGTACTCAGGGGCGTCTTCTGATAGGAGGGCACACTGAAATGCATTCACGCATCAAAGCTTGCGACTTCACCTCATTGCGGATTTTTGGTAGGCAGTCACGTGATACTGTATGTGCATTCTATTGGCTGATGGCATCCGGAAGTGCACTCGGTTCCATGAGTCTTGGACTTATGTGAGACACAAAAGTGCTGTAAACAGTCGATAAGAGTGTGGGAAAAGGTAATACAGATAGAAGATGGTTTAATATCCCTATGGGGAGGGTCATAAACGTTTAAATTACTGTAAATAATAACATAAATAGTTTGTCACTTGGCGGAATTCATCTATCGCGTGTGGTTCCTGGAACACATTAACCGCAAAGAACGAGGGCGCACTGTACTTTCAGGACTTGATGAATGGGGAAAATGAGCAAAGGTAGAGGAGAAAATGGAAGTGTGGTGGACCAGGAAGTAGCAGAGATTAGCAAGGGTCAAGTTAGAATGGCACTAAATTAATGTAAGAATGAAGAACAGGAAGGCAGTTGGTCCAGATGACATTCCTGTAGAGGTATGAAATGATCCAGAAGAGAGGGTTGTAGAGTTTTTGACCAGGTTGTTGAATAGATTACTAGTGGTGATAAGATGTCTGAGGAATAGAAGAGGAGTGTGCTCATGCCTTGTAGGAGCCATACATGAGGGTTGGACTGATGTGTATGTGTCTGATGGTCCATGTGTGGGTATTGACTGGTGCTGGGAGGAGTGGCACTGGGTGTGTCACTTTGAAGTTAGTAATTAATGCCACTCCTGTTTTCACGGTTGGTTTGTTGGTTACGACATGGGGTGAACACCGGAGAGAAACTTTCTGTTGACCGTTTTACGTTACATTACGCTTACGAATACGTTTATGGTTATACTTGCATTTAGATATTGATTATCTCTATTATTGTCTTTGTTTTATGGGCATTCAGAAGTATCAATTATGGTGCAGTGTATTACTAAACGAAGATTATTGGTGAAATACAGAAGTCAATTGCAATTAATTGGATAGCGCGTCATCAGGTAACTCCCGTGTTTAGCCTACGGTGGCTGTTTTGTTATTTACTCGTTTGTCAGCCGCAACATGCCCATTATTAACAACAGGGGTGTTGTGCAGAGTGTGGGAACTATAGAGGGATAAAGTTGATGAGTCACACAATCAAGGACAGAAGTAAGTATTTGTGAGCATCAATATGGTTTCATGCCTAGGAAGAATAGTACAGATGCATTATTTGCATCTGTGGTACTTTGAAGTACAGAGAAGGTCAGAGGGAGCCACATTGTGCTTTTGTAGACCTAGAGAATGTCTATGACAGGGTACCCAGAGAAGAACTGTGGCACTGCATGAGGAAGTCTGGAATGGCAGAAAATTATGTTACAATAGTACAGGACATGTATAAGGGCAGAAGAACAGCAGCTGCAGGTGTGAGGGGAGTTCAAGGTAGAGGTGGAACTGCATCAGGAATGAGTGCTGAGCCCCTTCCTGTTCATACTGGTGATAGATAGGCTGACAAATGAAAATAGACTGGAATCCCCATGGACCATGATATTCACAGATGACATTGTGATCTGTAGAGAAAGCAGAGGAAGAAAGTGGAGAAACATTTAGAAAGGTGGCAGCATGCGTTGGAGAGGAGAGGAATGGAGATTAGCCAAAGTAATGCAGAATATCTGTGCATAAATGAGAGGAGTAGAGAAGGAAGAGTGAGGTCTACAGGGATAAGCAATAGCAAATGCAGAGGACTTTAAATACTTAGGGTCAATAGTCCAGAGCCTCATTCATAGTCTCATTCAGTGTGGTATTCAGTGTGGCAAGGAGGTGAAGAAATGGATCCAAGCAGGCTGGAATGGGTGGAATAAAGTGTCAGGTGTCTTGTGACAGAGGAGTCATTGCTTGAATGAAGGGCGAAGTTTATGACAGTGGTAAGGCCAGCCATGATATACGTATTAGAGACAGTGTCATTAAAAAGCAGACAGGAGGTGGATATTAAGATGTTAAGGTTCTCTGTAGGAGTGAACAGGTTGGATAGGATCAGAAATTAGTTTTCAGAAAACAGCCAAGGTGAGATGTTTGAAGACAAAGTTACAGAGAGCAGACAAAGAGAAGGTGGATTGATAGTGAGGGAAGACATGAAGGTAGTTGGTGTTAGACAGGAGGATGCAGATGATAGGCTGGCATGGAAAGGGATGACACACCGTAGTGACCCCTAACGGGATAAGCTGAAAGGAAAAAAGGAAGAATCACACTTTTTAGTAAAGAGACATCAGTCAGAAAGTTCTCAGTAGATCTGGAATCCAGAAAATTACTCATGGCGACCAAAGTCTTGAGTCATTATTTTCACATCAGGTTAATAACACCACTGTTAGGTCAGCCCTGTCCTGCACTCAATATTTTGATGTTTACTTGTATGGCACTTCTTACTTCAGGCTTTCTGGAAGCACTGGAAGGTATATTGCATCTCACCTGGAACTCGTTTTCAAGGTAACCAAACAAAATTCTCATTTAACCAAAAGGTTTAGAGACTGCAACAAAGAAACCAAAGCAATAGTAGTACGATAAATATATTTTATCTACACGAATGGAATGACCCAGGTTTTTTTTGTCAATTAGTCCACCCACCACTCTCCATCCACCACTCAAACTGATTCATCTATACATCCATTCAATTCCATTCAATTTGTTTGATAGATTTCTGCTTGAATGAAGTTTGTCAGTGTCTTTGGTAATAATATTGATTTGGGCAAGGTGTCTATTAGTGATGCAACCTCCTGTCATAGTGTCATGGGTACTGTACTTTATTCTGTAATGGTTTATTCCTGGAAGGATAGCATTGTTGGCCTAGGTGTAAAATACGTGACCCATTGTTGGAGAAAATTCAGAGTAACGCTAGGTTTCTGTGATAATAGATTTATACCAGGGGTTGTGAATATTCAGTTTCTTTCCTTTAAATCTTTCTAAACTAACTTGATTTTTTTTTTCATTTATATGCTTATCCATCATTAAACATGTTTCAGTTAGCCCTTCGTGCTTGTCTTGGAAAATAACTGCTCATGTCTCTATAAAGACATTGAGCAGTCTTTTTAAGGGACCTCACAAAAAAGTTATGTTTATGCCACTATTATTCATTCATCTTCTAACCACTTGTTCCACTGTCGCGGGTTGCGGGGCCGGAGCCTCTCCCAGCTAACTGAGGGTGTGAGGCGGGGGAAACTCCGGGTGAGATGCCAGTGCACCGCGGAGCAACACAGAGATGCAAAAAAAAAAAGGAACACATACATTCATACCTACGGACAATTTGGAACTGAAGTGCATGTTTTTGGAGGGGGGAGGAAGCCGAAAAAACTGGAGAGAACCCACGCAGACATGGGGAGAAAATGCAAACTCCGCACAGAGTGGGACTCCAACCCGGAACCGCCTTGCTGTGCGGTGACAGCGCTACCCACCAGGCTACCGTGCCATTATTATTATTATTATTATTATTATTATTATTATTATTATTATTATTATTATTATTATTATTTATTATTATTATTATTATTATTTATTATTATTATTTTATTGATTGTTATTTTAAGGAGGGGAACCTTCAATTTGTTTTCGGTATTGACACAAATTATAAGGGTTTTACTTACTAAATATTGATCTTATCAAGCTGCTGTTTAAATTTTGTTTCCTCAGTTATTTATTTATTTTATTTTATATATTGATTTAATCCCCGAAGGGAAATTAGTGGCACACTCTAGTTAGTTGAAACATGTAGACTGTATATATTTGTGTGTACAGGCCCAGAACACACAAACACACACACACACACACACACACACACTCACACACAGGGGCCTGTACGCATGCAGGGGAAGGCAGAGTGGCGGGCAGCTCCTTCTTGGTGCGCCCAAATGAGCAACTTCTAAGGGGGATGACGCCTTGCTCAAGGACGCCTCGGTGGAAAAGTGAAAGGTGGCTACAGATGGAATTAAATCGAATATTGACATAACAATAAGTCTGTAAATGAACTAATAGTTCGTTTTACATTCTGCATCAATTCAGTGATCTGCTTCCAGTCTCTGCTGCTTCTTTATACCTCATATCAAAGTCAAGTCTATTGATTCTAAGACAAAAAAAGAAAATAAGAGTTAGCAACCTTCAATAAGTGTACACCAAAAAACTGAGGAGCTCCATCACGATTCACTTTTTTGCTGACCTACAGTATTCCTTTAAAAAAAGCAGGCAGTGATGGATGACAGAGAGGGAGGCAAAAAATGATGTAAAGGATAAAAGGAGTTTTGTAGGACATGTGAATAACACATTTCGTTTCTAAAAATGATGAACAATAAGCCCTGCTGCCTGGTAATTTTTTTCATAGCTCTCTCTATTAGGAATTAGTTGTTTTTTGGTGGAGAAATTTAAACTGCAGCTAATTTGACAGTCTTAAAGTTTCACAGTGCCACCCACAGAGTGAGAAAATAAGGGGAAAGAAGGAAGATGTGTGTGTGAGACTACACAGAAGGAAATGAACGAGTGAGGGGAAGAGAGCAACAATTAGCATTCCTGAGGCGGTATGTGTGATTAATTGTGTGAGCATTGTGACAGAGAGGTTGTCGAATGCCGTAATGGGATCCCTGCTGCTTAATGAACATGTCACTGGCTTTTGTCTGGGCTGAAGAGAAACACTTGATGGCCAGTGGGTATCCTGCCAATATGTGTGTGTGTTTGTGTAATGGTATCAATGCATGAAAAACCACTTGTTGTTGGATTGTACAGTATTGCATATTAAGCATAATCTCCACCATATTTAGGTGCTCATTAGTGCACTGAAGATCTTCCACTGATGATTAGTGTTCTTGCATCATGAATCACTTATTTACTTGCTAATCAGCCTTGTATGGTTGTCTATGTGAATTTTCCACAAAAAGCATCTATGAAACCTTTTTAAAAGAGGGGTGAACATGTATTATGAGATGCTATACAAGTATGCACCTCGTACCTTCTGTAAGAATATAAGTAAAAACAGGAGAGGCAGCTATGTAATGATGTAAAAGTTACCAGCAAATTTGACAACTAGACTTCCAATGTTTGATATTCTAAATGAAATATGTTAATTATTGATGAAAAACACCTTCTTTTTGGCTTTGGCAATCAAAGCACTTGGTTAGTATTTTCTGTAGCTTTCTAACTGTGATAATAGAATCATTTGACAATAATGTGTGTCTGTATGTTATTTGGTCGGTCCACCTCTCACATACAGTATATACCCTTTACAGATGAATGTTCTCCAAACGACATATCACTAAAACATTTAAAAGAAAACACGAACACCCACTCAGCATAAAACAGCAGTTGGAAGTAGTCAGTGACCAATCACACGTACACTCATGCCTATGGGTAATTTAGAGTCAATTGTCCAATATTGCTTTTGGTAGTGAGAGGAAGTTGTAGGACCCATGCAGAATTGGATATCAACCCAGGACCTTCTTGCTGTGAGGCGACAGAGCTACACATTGCGCTACTCAAATTCCTTTTTAAAGTTTTATATTGTAATTCATACCTTACTTAGAATAAAAGAAGACACTTGCCATGTTTCAAGCAAAATGATAAGTTTAAAATATCTGTCACATTTGTGAAGAATTTGAAGGCAAATGCGGTCAGTGATTTTCACATATTTTTTTAGAGACACAAACAAAATCTACACTAATTTTTTTTGTCTGTGTATATTAATTATTATAAAGGCATATTGAACAATATGCTGTGGCACATTGACTAGCACTGTTGCCTCACAACAAGATAGTTGCGAGCTTGATTCTTTACTGCACAAAGCTTGTATGTTCTCCACGTGTCTGCGTGTCTGGTTCTCCAGTTTCCTCCCACCTCCAAATACAGCTTGGTCATACCAATTAGTCCACAGGTATGAGTGTGAATGTGAGTGGTTGTTTGTCTCTTATGTGGCCCCGTGATGAGCTGGCATCTTCTCTGTGGTGTACCTCACTGGATAAGTGGTTGTAGAAAAGAAGATTGCAATTGTCTCATCCACACAAAATGGCTGGATGGATGAATAATGCACCGCAAGTCAATGTCACTAATGTTGATATCAGAATGTACAAAGAAATACAAACCATCAGCATTTCCAAACTTCAAATGTATCCTCTTTTAAAGTATACACTATACAGATACTCCTCAAATACATTTAAATAACGGTAATTGATGTCAATGAGAAGAGAAAGATTAATGGCGTGGAAGAGCTGTGAGGGAAGGGAAGTAGTCTTCACCATATTGGCACTTATACTCACTTCCTTTCAGCCCCCATTCTTTCTGAACTGTGAGAAGTCTGAGATACGTTATTGGAGCTAATCAGAGTCGAATGAGGAAAGCGCTGAGGTGAAACAGCAGAAATTACCTCCCTCCTCAGCCTGTGTGTTCTCAATGTCCTCGTTCACTGATCCTCTGTTCACATGTTCTCTGATAGAGGTGGAGGGATACAGGTGAGCAGGGATGATGGTGGTGGGGGTGCTGATGAGATATAGTGAGGAATCTCTGACCAAGTCAAGAAGATGTTGGTATTATTCTCTCATACAAAATTACAATAGAGGGTGATTAAGGCTTGATACAATTTATTTTTTGGTCTTTGCTTTCTGGATGTGGTACTTCTAGCTAGGATACAGTCATTTTAATGAATGCAGCTGATCCAGCCATCTAGTACAAAATAGGCTTACATAATCAAAGTATGATATTGTAGACTTTATAGATGCTTCAATCTTCAATCTTCTGTTTCGTCATGTGGGTATCAGGTATGTCTGTGCAGCAATAAAATTGGATTACAGCTCCTTCTCAATTGGGGGTGAATGTTTAGAGTTCATACAGGCATGATAGTTTGGAAATAGCTTAGTCTGCACCTTTGGGAAATTCCTTAAATGAAATGTTAGTGATATTTATTTATTTATTTATTTATTTATTTGTTTAGTTTATTTTTTTCGGACATGTTAATATAACAGACTTCACACCTTCATCACATTTACAACATCAACAACAACATCTGAAAAAAAAGGGCTGATGGGTAGAAGTCAATAGGCTTGTGAAATTCCAGTCCCCCAGAATCAACAAACATCTCTCGCATTACAATATGTTGTCAACAAACTCAGACATTAAATGTTTTCAACCAGTTCATCCATTGTATTTTGACAGATGTTCATACTCTTATCCACTTCCAGATATTAGCCTTTTAACCTATAGCATGTCCATGTTTACATTCCTCCTATGAACAGCAAGGTTTGTTGACATCATAGTCAAAACAAGAAGTTGACCTTGCCAGTGTTCTCCACAAAAATGTAATGATCATTTTCACCTCTTTCAGCAGACAGTGTTTATAAAAGAATTAACCAGTTTGTTGCAGACACTTTAACAGTTTCATATGCTATTATATTGTCAAAAGATATCAACATGCTCTTCAAGGTCTCAAACTTAATGTGATCCCATGTTATCAGAAATCCATGAAGGTTTTTTTTGTTGTTGTTCATTATTGCATGTTTCTGACATTGATGATGTTGGTTTTTTCTACTGTCCCATGCAATACTTGATGTGACCAAAATTGGTGTAGAACTCCCAATATTGAAGTGACTCTGTTGTACCGATCTTTGGTGTAGTAACAATTCTTGTCCGTCTTTATTGCCCATATTTCACCAACTCCTCTGCACTCCTGATCACCATTGTTTTTATGTGGACTGGAGAAAGCCCCTTTGTTTTGATAAAGATCCTGCAGTTGTTTGTCCAGGGATGTTGTCAATCAGCCCATTCTTCTTCAGTTGTCAAGCTTTTTTAGCAATATCAGCATTCTTTTTAGTGAGATACTCATTTATGTAGACATTTTTTCCTTTCAGTTTGAAGCCTTGTTTCAGAAGAACAATTTTGTGTTTACGATTCTGGAATTTTATTAGCATTGCAGGTAGTCTCCTACTTCCAGATGATAATGGGTAACGTGTTAATCAGGTCCAGATCTATAGTTATCTCTGGACATTAGTGACAAAAGTTTGGATGTTTCAGTGGACATGCCAAAAGTCTTGGTCACTTGTCTTCTGTTGTCAACCAAGAATAAAAACACAGTCCCATATTAAGGGAGAAACCTGGTGATGTTAACCGCATGTTTTTGGGGAAAATACATAAGCACAGCGGCTGTGTGGACAGCACATGTAGTGCATATTGTGTTTTTTCACTTCATTAACATTTGAGTATAAAGACTATCAGCAAATTCTTCTGAGAGGCCTGCTTGAAGAAATTTTGTCCTGCTGTATGCTGTTGGCTTGTACTGGATACCTGTGGACAAGAAAAAGCATCTACAACTAAGCATGTGATTGTGCTGGATTAAAATGTTAGAAGCCTTAGATATAGGGATATTGCATGGGTAACAGTTCAATTTATCAATAAACATACTAGGTTATGTCACTCTTTATGTAGCTATTAGCCATTTTTGATTGCAGCATTGTTCTTTGGTTTCTAATGCATTTACTGAAAATAAAACAGGCATTGTGTTACTTGGGTGAATGCCTGTTTATCCATCTTTCTGTCTGTCCGTCCGTCCGTCCGTCCGTTTCTTCCGTCCATCCGTCCGTCCATCCATCCATCCATCCATCCATCCATCCATCCATCCATCTTCAACTGCTTATCCGGGGCCGGGTGCAGTGTGAATTGGGTGGCAGTCGTGAGCATGGGGCTCGACAACCCAATCTCCAGACGAAGAGTCTAGGGACATGGAATGTCAATTACCCATTATCCTTTCAATGAAAACTTAGAAATGTTGATGAAGGAATTAGTGACATACAGTATAATTTGAATGATTCTTCTATGTATAGCTTATTAACTTAAAAAACGGTCAACACACTGACACTTTCCATACATTTTTTTCACTTTTAATTTAAGGTTAGATGCACCTTGTTTTTGTCACTTGCATTGCCTTAATCCTCTGATTTTCTTGTCAATATATATAGACACATAAGAAAAATTTTACTGCAGCAAATGAGATCATCTTTTCTAATTAATTTATGGACGTTATTAACATCTCTCTCATTCACCACATTTGCAGCATGCATATTAAAATACTTATATCTTTGTGTATGCTTTCAGCTACATATTCATATTTACAAACCAGCAACATTGACCCATGACCACCACAGCATTTGATTATCACCACTTCAGCATCTGTCACCTCATATAAGAATCATTATGGGTGTTCAAACAGTCCCTCTGCTTTTTGTTGCTGTCCCTGTACTGGCAGGCCACTTACCTCTTTGCCTTTACATTTTCTCTTTATACACCCCTATCTTGTTTTATGAACAAGAGAGCTTAAAATCTTCATTATGTTTTTATTATTGTTCAGTTTGTGGTCTGCCTATGGAGTAATACGGCACCTCTGCAGCAGGATTGACCCTGCAGTTCAAACGCTCGAACAGCCCATAAACATAGACAAGGCCCACAGATGACAACATGCCATCGCTTGACACCATCATCTGCAGCTCACCAAGCTGCCTAAATGACTGTCTGGGGTGTCATCGTCTCTGAGAGCTGCCTTATGGGGGGTGTATAATAAAACCATGACTGTAAACCTGAATGTAAGTAGCACAGCCTTGTCTGTGACTCATGCTACAGTTGAGAGACAGAGAGAGAAGAGATTTTATTTTTGATTTTTAACATCACGTTTATTCTAGTGCTGTCAGGCGATCAAAAACATTAATCTAATTAATTACAGGATTTGTAATTAATTAATAAATCGCATTTTAATCTCATACCTGCTAAAGGCCCCGAAATAAGGAATTTGAATTCTAGGACATTACAAAATTGTAGTGCCTGACTAATCAATAGAATGCACCAAGAAGAGAAAATTTGAAATCCACATTTTTATTGGTTAAGTGTGGTTTATACATGAAATTCAAAAGAAAAAAGGCCAAGCACATCAGCAAACCAATTAGGCCAGGTGCATTTCTCAAAAATGCAATACGAATACAGTTAAATAAAATAAATAAAATTCAGAAATAAAATAAGGCTGAGTCTCAAATAGGCACATAAGCAGACTCTCAGTCAAAATGAATACTAAAGCTGACTCAATACAGCAATTCAAAATGAATAGTATAACATGCCTCTAAATAAGGCAACTAAATAGCAAGATGCCAACAGGCTTTTCCTTTAAAAGATTAAGCTAACGTTCAACTCTGTGTCCTTGACATGTTTTGCATTTAATGATACGTTAGGTGCTCCGCGGTGCACTGGCATCGTGCCCAGAGTGTCCCCCGCCTCACGCCCTGTGCCAGCTGAAATAGGCGCCAGCTCCCGTGACCCGCTACAGCTGATTCAGCAGCAAAAAATGAATGAATGAATGATACGTTATGCTGGAGCTGCTTCAGTGATATGAAAATTCTCTTTTGTACAAATAATAATAATAATAATAATAATAATAATAATAATAATAATAATGGATTAGATTTATATAGCGCTTTTCTGGACACTCAAAGACACTTTACATCGGATCCATTACTCATTCACTCCTCATTCATACTTGGTGATGATAACTACGTGTGTAGCCACAGCTGCCCTGGGGCAGACTGACGGAGGGTCTCCAGCGCAGATTGACAGCGCAGAATCACTGCGTTTTTGTTGATAGTCCCGTCTTTGTTCTTTTTATAAACTTTCAACCCAAAGGTCCAAGTGGGCTTTCCTCGCTCTCCTGTGTCGCGTCCATCGCCTTTGTTAGTCAACCTGCTTTTGACTAGTGGCGCAGGTAGGAAGTGACGTCACCTCAGCCTACGGGTCACTCAATGGGACAAATTAAAATGCTTGCACATTGACTTGTCACTCGCGATTAATTGCAGTAATTTTTGTAGTGCGTTAATTTGCAACATAATTAATTAATCTAATTAACGCGTTAAGGTGAAAAGTCAAATTACAAAATATTCACGTTGACACACAATAGTAAATAAATAAAGAGGATTTTCAGTAATACTGTGCGTTTTCTGAACAAAGAAACATCTACCCTTTTAATATTTATCAAACTAAAAAAACTAGGAAAATTAGGAAAAAAACAATTATCCGTTCTCCACAACAGTCTAGAATATAATGATGTGTTCACGCTATTTAGGAGAAACAGTCTGTCTTAAACCATGGCTCTAGGAAAATTTCAGGGCATATAGCAGGACAATGCAGGGAGAAGACAGAAGAGCTAAGAGCCCCTTCCTGAAACTGGAAAATCACAGGCAGCTGCTGTGTTTTTAGACGTGTTGACATTTTCAATATCTTGATGTTGATGTCTTGAGCCTCAATTCCAAATGGATGCATTTAAATATATGGGCAAGACAGCAAGGATATGGAGGGTATTTATAGTCCCTCTGCTGACTGATTAATGTAAATGCTCCAAAAAAGGCTTTTGGTGTAGGAATTTAATAAGCTATGTTTGTATCTCTGATGGATAAATGACTGATGTGGCTATTTTTCCACACAAATATCCTTTTTCATGATGTGTAACAGCGATGCCAAAGATGAATTGATGAGGTAATGATGCGGCACAGTGCTTGACTTGTGGCTGAGCTTGTTTTCTCTCAGAAGCTGCATTTCAGTGGATTGTTAACCATCATATGGACAATTGTATTTGCTGCTCCTTAACCATATCTGCGTAATGACCATTTTCCGATGAAAGATTCCTTTAGAGTCATTATCTATGATCTAATTGTTGATGAGAAAGAAATGGGATGGAGAGGATAAACATAAAATGATAGTCACTGCGCTCTGATGTCCTTACATGTCTCGGGGGTACCCTTAGCCTTCCACTCTTCCAACAAATCCAAGGAACAAGAAAAGTAATCAGACCAGCTTCATACTCCAGGATTATTTTCTTTTCTGCTGTGAAGTACTCCTTGTAGGGCAGTCCACCAGCTGTGCGTACAACAGCATCCTAGTCAATGGTGTTGAGGAGATGTCTCATCGAATTTCACATGCTCCATGGCATTTAAATATGATGTTTCATTTGGATATTACTTGACCAAAGGTTTGTTTTGTGTCAGTATGCACCAGCAGGCTTTACATTTTTGTATAGTAAATGTTCCTTTTTCATTATAGAAATAGAGTAGCATTTATGGACAACTAAGATTAAGTATGGGGTATTTGAAACATGCAAATGTTATGAAGAACAGATTAAGTAATTTATTCAACTACAACTTTTTCCCTTGTTCAATACCTATCTCTTACAAACTCTTCAAATGCTTTATAATGATATTATTATTATTATTATTATTAATAATAATAATAATAATAATAACAATAACAATAATAATCATACATCTGTTACATCTATACAATAGTTAATAGTCAGTTTGGGTAAACAATGCATTACTCAGACAACCAAAGGGAACCATGCCGGTCTTCACGTTCGATATATGTTCTAGTTGTTCTTTCAACCCTTGATACTTCTTATCCTTTTCATGTTCCTTCTTCCTGATGTTGGCTTCAGTATCACCACTTACCTCTGCTACTTTTTTTTTGTCACCACTATGTCTGGTTGGTTGCCCAGCAGCTGTTTGTCAGTCTAAATGCTTATGTCCTACAGGATCGTAGGCCTGCTTTCTCAACCACCTTCAGTGGTATGTCCCATTGAGATTTGGGTGCTCCTAGTCTACACTGGGTACAGATATTCCTGTACATTATCCTGTCACTTGGTTGTCTCTCTCCATGTATGCAGATCCAGCTACCATCTTACCCCCCACTACTATGTGCTGGACTGTCTTGAGTGCCTCTTTACACAGCCTGCACCTTGAATCTAATCTCCTGTAGCAGATCTTGACCTCTATAGCTCTTGTGCTGAGGGCTTGTTCTTGTGCTGCAAGGGCTGCTATGGGCTAATAATATTGTTGGGACCCTGTGTTGTTTTGTGTCAGTGTTCTGTTCATTCCTGTTTTCTGCTTCCCTTGCTGCAGGTGTTTTGGGTTTCTATCTATGAGGTGGGGTGAATCCTTCATCAACACCTGAATTGCATCCTTCATCAACCCCTCATATTAAATCGTCATTCCTCCACTTCTCCGGCAGAGAATTCTGTCACTTTTGTGTAACTGGTAATCTCTCAGCTACCTGCTCCCAATTCTCCTCTACGTTTTTTTTTTTAAATCCTGTTCGGCTGCCTACTAATTTTTAATTCCTCATTTGTGTTTCAGCCTGAGCAATAAAACTGTTCATCTAGTCTAAATCTGCTTTTAAGGGTCCAAATGTTTAGTAGTTAACCTAATAAATATGATATTATGTGTTTTTATTGTTATTTATTGTAGAGTAACACAATATTTTGTGCTGTTAACAATTTACTGATGATTTTACGATTCCATTAAGATAAGATAAGATAAACCTTTTTTAGTTCCACAGTGGGGAAATTTGCATGACTGCGGCAGCAGAGGGGAGGGGGGGTTTCATACATACATACAGAAAAAATATATACATATTAACATATTTATTAACATATTTAACATATGGTATGCATATTAACATAGTGTACATGTCAACAATTTACAATTTACTGCTACAACTGGCTGGTAAATGTTGAGTTCAGAAAAAAAGTCACCGTCTCCTACGTCGCCGTCTCGTCTTCAGCCATTTCTTTCACACTGTGTGTCACAGAGTCTGCTACGGGCTAGTAATATGTGTTTCTATTTATTGCACAGTAACATGATATGTGCTTTTAACTGTTTATAATAGTGCATTTATGATTCCAATATTTATTGCAGACAGACAGAAAATGGAGTAAAATGACGTAAACTTGATTTGTATTTTTCCATGTATTTTTTCTTTTGAAAACGGATGTATAATTGAAAAAGACGTAGGACCGAAAATGTTGTAAGCCAAGTCATACATATATGTGTATATGTGTGTGTATATATGTGTGTGTGTATGTGTGTGTTCAATAGTATGTTCTGTCCAAAGTGCATTTTGCTGATACATGGTGGCAAATGAATGTAAATTAAGAGGATTGAATGCCACATTACTTGAGAGTACATCTGGAGATGTTCATGTAAGAATTAGTTGAATTTTTTTGTTCTGACTGGCAGAAATTGAGTGAATTCTGTTCCGCACCATTGCTGTGCCATTTGTTTTCATTTTATAGCTCTCTGAACTATTCTGCTGTAGCAAGCCATGCTTTCCTATAGCTGCTAGCTGCACTATGCTGTGCCTGCTAAACACATGGTTTGTTTAAGTGGTTGCTAATTTAATGTCATGCTTTATAGTCAGGTAATCCACCAATCTATTTTGTCTTTAAAGGGTAACATCATGCATTACTTTATACAAAAGCTACATTTTTGAGCCTTTTCCTCGTGTCTCCATGAATGTAAATTTTAAATGGCCGTTTTCATTTGGAGAGTGTCTGATTGGTTTGAAGGCTGCATTGAATCACAAATTAATATTGTTTGTTGCTTTCTGCTGTTTGATTGTAATGTGAAGGTTAAGTTTTGAAAAAGATAGATGTAAACACATCTAGACAAACACAAGAACATACATGTACATAATCATGTCAATACATATCTAAACAAACATAAAGTGAAAGACAAAGAAAAAAATACACAACTAAACAGAAATACAATACCTGAAAATATGAAAAACAAAAAAACAAAACAGGTTTTTAGTTTACATTTAGTCATGCTGGTGATGACTAAATATGTTTATGTTAAGACATCCTGTCAGAAAAAAAAATTGTAAAAAGCTTCAAGGTCTCATCACGTGTAAGGTGAGAGCGACTGGTCGATAGTCACTGAGCTCTGTCGGGCGTCTCCACTTGGGCACAGGAACAATCCAGTATGTTTTCCATAGTGACGGAACCCTCCCTGGCCGAAGGCTGAGGTTGAAAACCTGGTGAAGGAGCTCACCCAGTTCAGCAGCGCAGGCCGTGAGGAGTCTTCAGGGGACCTGGTCTGGTCCAGCCTCCTACATTGAACGAAACCTCCTCAGCGTAGACGTCACCTGGTCTGCAGAGATGGTTGTGTGTGGGAGGGGTGGCATGTTGGTCAATTGGCTCTAGTGGTCTGGCTGTTGAAATGGGGGAAGGGTCTGGATTTGGCCAGGGGGAGGTAGGTGAGGTGGACGGAGAGGGAGAGGGGGAGGTACGTGAGGTGGACAGAGAGGGGGAGGAGGAGGCAAGTGGTATGTGGTCGGCTGGGCTGGAGGACCTCTGGGGACAGGAGCATGGAGTGGGGGGGGGGAGCTGAACCGATTGAAAAAGCTGTTGAGTTCATCAGCACGCTCCAAGTTCCAGTCCACATGGCCAGGATGGCCTTCCAAACTTTATCCAGTAACTCAAATCATGCTTGTAGGGCAGATTTTCAATACATGCAGAGTATATTTGAGCTTTCAGCAGATGAATGTTAGATCAGCTTTCTAGTGCCTTAATCCACACATGCATCATTTTACAGAGTCAAACATTTACCCATAGGAACAAGATAAAAACATATTTTTCACTGACAGGGAAATTTAATGTTTATTTGGTTATTTTTATACAGTTTTAATGTCTGCAATTTAAATATGTTTCTGAGATTTTTATACTTTAGTAATATCCTTATATTAAAGAGGCAGTTTTTGTTTTTGAGCTTACCAAACTTACTTTAACTTTGTTTTTCACTAAAAGCAGGTCTCTTGCAGTATTGATTTTTTCTGTGTGTCTGTGTGTATTGGGAAAATACATAACACTCTGTTAGGCTCATTTTGTTTTTGTTTTCATTAACTTCTTAATCCATGTCTGCTACAAGTAGTCTTGGTTTAGAGGAGAAGAGAATTCTTGTCATGAAAAGTTGCATCGTTTGGGAAATGAAAAAAATATAATTTAGCACAGCAGTTTGAGGATATACACAGTGAAAATCATCCATGGGAAGGTAATACCCCAAGGTCCCGTAGAAGGTGTCCGTAAATTTCAGAGTTCAGAACCTCAGCATTGAAGGGCAGTTTACACACTTTCTTAAAAATGTTTAGTTAAATACTCAATTTTTCTCTGTGTATAATAGCACACCATCATCTTAGACAATGTTAATCATCTGGGAAAAGCAACAATTAATGTGGATCACAAGAAAACAAATAGAGGCCATTGTTATAATTACTGAGTAGTAACATGGTTAATATTCATCAAGTGCATTCTGTCTTTCTGTCCGTTCATAGCAATGGGAAGGGGGCAGGATATAAGTCTTAATTTGTGTGGTCTATTTGATTTCAGTGTGATAGTTTTTAGGAAGAACGGGAAGGATGTGGATCGTTAACTTGGTTAGTTTCAGCAGAAAGCAGTGCTTTTTTGATTGCCATTGTGATATTTTTACAAAAAGCATAATAAAGAATGTTGACTCTGTGTAATCTAATAAGATATTTGTGATTGGAAGTTATGACCCTGAGTTGTGATTTGCATTTGTCATTGTAATCTATTTGGATAAAATTTCTGTGGCACTGTGATCATCCTTATGAGTTGGAAATAAGGTGAGTTGTACTTAAATTATGTTCCAGACTGGGCATAGCAGAAGCCGGTGTAAAATAAAATGGAAAATCTCCTAAACACCTTAACAACTTCTTACATAAACATGCATGATGCTAACATAAGTGAGGGGAAAGTAAATGACTTATAAATAAATTGCATGTGAAGCTTTTCTGTGACCTAACAATGATATTGCAGCTTCACCTCATTAGATTACTTTCACACAGAGAATGTAAAATCTCAACTCATCAAGGCACATTCAGTAGATCTCTTGTAAAGCATTCTGATGCTACATTTATATGAAACATTAAACAGAGCTTGGATAGCTTTGATCTCCATTTACCTGAACTTCTCCTTGAACCAATTACATTACGTAAACTGCTGATTCAAACAAAGGACTTTTAATACACTATTAACAAAACCCTGTTCCAAGAGTGGCAAAGTAGTAACTCCTGTGCAACTTGTTTTTGTGAGAATACAACTCCCAATGCAGCAAAAATGAAATCATTTTTCAAGTTTGTTCAGTTTTCTTATTAATGATGACAACTTATTTTTATTTAATAAAATTGACTATTGGTTTCAGGATAGCTGCATTTAATAGTTATCTGACACACATCTGAACATTCTATAGTGATTTATTTTTATCCTGAAGTTTTTATCTTCAGTGATGAATATTTGAGTCAAACTTAATCATTTGTTAAATCAACATTTCTGACAGTCATGTTCTTTGGCAGGTAAAATACATGATGGCCAAGTTGCAGAGCTGCAATTGTGGCTTGTAATGATAAACTGAAAAAAAAAATTGTTATAAGGAGGTCACACAAGTCTATAATGATTTATTACCCTTTGTCTGTATCTCACTGTGTCAGTGAAGACTATGTGACATATCAAGTTTTATTCTCACTGAGAATTCCATTGTCTTATAATGTAGAGGATTCCATGCAGGCTGTACGGTAAGGCTGTCAAGCTGTCCTTTATTTCACACATCAGCGATCGCTTTCCCTTCAGTATTACAGGCTTGAATTCTTCTTGGTACGTTGATGCATTACAATACAAGGAATAGTGTACAATTGGCTGCATGTGAAATATGATTCACCTCTTAAAATATCAACAACTGAATAACCATTTCTCAATTCATGTTCAACGTACCATCTACATGCTCAAGAAAAAAAAAGAAAATCTGTGCCAGTATTTATAGGTGTACGTGCAGTACATGGAGATAAATTATTACAAGCGTTGTCTTTGTGATTCTCAATACAATGAATAAATCACCCTTTTATTGAATGTACCAGACATTATTTTAGGCCGTGTTGTTATTCATGATGTCACCAGAAGTTAACTTTGTGAGGATGTGTGTGTGTGTGTGTGTTGTGTGTGTGTGTGTGTGTGTGTATGTGTGTGTGTGTGTGTGTGTGTATGTGTGTGTGTGTGAGTGGGTGTATGTGTGCGTGTGTGTGTTTATAATATCCACACTTTCAGTGAACTTCAACAGAAAAAAGAAAACACTAGTGTGAAAACCATATTTGATTCCCACAGCACTGAAAACTTACCTCTCTTTGAGAAACATCTCTCTTTTTATCACCTTGTCTTTCCTTACTTGCAAATGCAGTATTACTTGACCATCCCTTTCTTTGTCCCACCCTGCATTTCTTCTTCATTGCCCGGTTTCTGTTTCTCCCATGGCACATCCTTAATGCCCTATTCCTCAACCTGGTGTCCTCAAACACGTACCTGCCCTTGACCAGTGAAGTTGTCACTCAGAATCTATCCTACGTCAAGAATGTTGTCTTTCACTTTCTAAATCGGTGGTGCAACACCTCCGTATGGCAACATCATTAGTGGTCTCCAGTCAACATATGTACTTTCACAAGTCTGGCAGAAAACTCTGCAGGGATTTATCCAGCCCCTTTGTGTGTCCTTTGTAAAATCCCATGAGAAAAAGCATTCACTCTAAGAACACAACACTGAGTGCTGTCACACCTCATTAATCAACCAGGAATCCTTGTTTTGTGCTGCCATATACCTGTATCTTTTGTAAAAATCTCTACAAATCTATTGACACACAAGGAAGATATGAGGACTGATATGTCTGTCTCACATACGCACACACGCACGCACACACACACACACACACACACGCACGCACGCACGCACGCACGCACGCGCGCACGCACGCACGCACGCACGCACGCACGCACACACACACACACACACACACACACACACACACACACAGGAGTGAGGTGGAACGAGCTTGATTTAAACACAGTTTTCACATCATTGTCCTTCCCCTTGTTCTGTGTGACTACCATCCAGGTCAGCTAAGATTTATAATTGGGTCTAGGATGGGAAACTAGATACATACAGGAGATAATGGGACATCACCCCCCGAACCCTTCCCCCACACACAGACACACAAACTTTCAAAACCCAATTTCATTTATCCTTTGTTCCCTCCCTTCAAGGCAACAACTCTGTGAGGACGTGCCACTTGAATACATAAAAAGACAAGCTAATATCTCATTATAACCACAAGTATAACCACCACTTATCCACAATACATGATAAAATTAACCCTGACCATGGCTTGACTGCTTGACTCAAGGCAGTGAAGGTGCCTCTTTTTAGTTTACATAGAAGCTGCTCACACAACTATCCTGTAAGCATCTCTAGCTGCCTCTGTCCTCTATTTCTTCCATTTTTCATTCATAATTTTATTCATAACCACAAGGCCATGAAAAACCGAAGCTGTCTGAAGAACAGAATTAAAAATGATCATGGATATGCACCTTCAGGTGAGATGGCAGCTCATACAATCCTGTGTGGCAGTGTGGGCTCATTCCCGCACTTACTTCTCTGTATGTTTGTATTTCTGTGACTGAATTATTTATATGTGACGAATGACAGCCATTTTGAACAGGGTATTGAACATCAATTAAATGTAAACAATGAACAATGTGTAAGCATATCTGTTTCTACAATGGCCACATGAGTACAGTAGTAAGACATTGTGCTTAATGACAGAGGGGAAATTTGTTTCACAAGTTGCTTGGAGTGTAGGGAAGGGATAGGCAAGAATATTTCCAAATAATCATCTTCTTAGAGATGTGCTGTTGCTTGTGTGTTTTTGTCTGTGTGTATGTTTATGTGGATTTGAACCAGAAAAAAGAAAGAATGAGTGGCAGAAAAGTTGAGATACACAGTACAAATTTGTGTTTGACAGATAGAGGAAGAGAGTGACTGAAAAAGGAATTTAGAGTGTATAGCAGCACTTTGTGTGTGTGTGTGTGTGCGTGTGTGCTCACCTGTCCACGTTCACCTGGGAGGGAGAAAGCTGAGAATGAGATCAAAGGCAAACAACTTTATTGGCGGTCTCCATAATTCAGCAGCTATACTAGGGGTCAAAGTGTTTCCTTTGAGGTTGAGCTGCAGAGATGAATCTTTAATGTACTCCTGCCTGGAAATAGTGGATGGCACGGACCAGCCACTACCAAGCCCTGCTGTAGGAGGTGTGAGTGGTGGGGAAATGAGCAGGGGTGAAGGGGAGAGTATACGGCAGACATGTATGGATTGTGGCCAGAACGTAGAGGACACAAAACAATGGAAGGATGGGAGGAAATGAATGGAGGTTAAGCTCAAATCTCATAAAATATGTCAGCTCTTCATTTGTGAGTATCTTGGCTGCTGTGTAGACACTTCTTATGTGCCAGCATGCACTGCACATTTTATTTCTTTCCATGGATGACAGTCTTTTCAGAGCTGCATAGCTCTGAGGTACCCTTAGGGTAGGGAAATGATTGAACTGCACCACCCTTCTCACAGAGACCCAATAAGCCTTTATTGTCCCTGTGGTTCCCTGGTGGTGTCACCCATGTCCACCTGCTCTCCCAGCACCTGGACTGGAAAGCCATTGCCCATGGCACCAAAAGGAATGTAAATGCTATACATACTCGGTAAAAAGCTTGGGAAGAACAGTGGGTTTTGTGGCTAAGCAAGCAGATAATACTACAACAAATACATTGAATACATTCCCATGATTTAATAATACATTAAGAGTGTGCCTCAGGAACAATCTGTCATCAAACATATTAAACTGTGAAATATGCTATACGTTTTTACTATGGTAGAATCACACAAATGCAAGCATTGTCAGTGTCCCTCAAAAGTCTCTTAATTACACGGGAAGTGAAGTTAAGTCCATGTTTCTGTTGCGTTACTCATATGTTATGCTGTGTACCCTTAAACAGGCCATCTTCAAGTCCCCCATGTTTATAACTGACAACACAGATGAGCCTCAGTCCTGCTGATGTTCAGAGTGCTGTCAGAGCAGTGGCATGCACTGCTCCGCCATGCTAATGTATTGCATAGCTGTGCCTGAGGGGATGGAGGAGAAGCTATCACAGTGGAATAGCTAGAGTTTATATATACCGCTCAGTAAACTAGTCTGAAGTAATATTGCATTAAATCAAATCTACAAAGTGCAGTTCATTTACAGAAAAGTAATATATTAAAAGACAATTATTAGAGGAGTGAAATTGGGTCACCCACAGCCTGAATGTCGAGCCGACTTGTTGGAGTCAAAATGAGGAAATAAAATAGAAACAAATGAGCTTGTGATGCAATAAATCAAGCATCACACTGCCCCATCTTATCCACCTTTCCTCTCTCAAAGACACACACACACACACACACACACACACACACACACACACACACACACACACACACACACTTCTGCTTGCTCTACATTACATCTCAGCATCTCTGTCAATCAAAGACTCACATTCCTACCATCATCTTGATCTCAAAGGGTAGAGGAAAGGTGAGGTGGGAGTGGATGGGGTATGCCAGTAGGGGAAGGAATAGCAGGTTCTTATGGTGGTGACAGAAGAAGAGAATGGAAGGACAAAGAGATGGAAGGGGGATAAAAGTTGTCTGCATTTGACAATGAAGAGAAAGAGTGTGTACAGAAAGAGAGCGACCTTTCTTTAACGTAAAATATATAGCACATTCCCAGTTGTGTGAAAAGAGGCAGCCACATCGCAGCAGAATAGAAAAGTGGCATTCATTATAGAATGACAATGACTCAGGCGGATTTGCTGAAATAAATGAGATTTCAAATGAGACTCATGGTTTTTTTTTTAATACTCTCTATTCTGATTCCATGGCAATGCACTGAATATTAACTTTTACTGTATGGAAGCTCCTTAAATTGCATGTGCATCTCACACAATGGGCCCACCAATGTGGCACTTCATTTTAATCTGAACCATTTACTTGCTTGCCTGCCAGGTCTCACCTACCCAGAGGACAGATTTGCAGGATCAAAATAGAAAACACAGAAAAAGTCTTGAATCCCTCGCTCAATTCAATTTAACTACATCCACCAAAATTACGTCACAGACTACAACAAACCTTGTCACTACAAAAAAGTGCATCTCCAGATAAAATGCCCTTTCTCTTTTGCTAAATCAAGAACTTTTGTGTTGTTTTTTTTTTTTCTCCCCAAAAAGCCCCGAACAGGAGATACAAAGGCACAAAACCAACAGGTCATATCTACAAAAGTGGCCACCTGCTCATTATAAACTGCTACTGCAGTAATAGACAAATGAGGAGGCAACCCCCCACCACCATCACACTAAGATCTTCTGATCTGCAGAGAGGCCAACCCCACTTGTAGAAGGTTGACAGACCTAGGCATTTGTAGCAACTGCAGGTATAACCAAGTGACCAAATGAAACCGCATCTCTACCACACTAAATAACTACCCACTAATGTAGTGTTCAGTTATGACACAAATGATCACAACCAAAAGTTACTGCAATGGGATAGGCCATAAGCCCCGTGGCCCGCAAGTAGGGTATAAGCGGCTGCAGAAAAGACAATTGCAATTGCCTCATCTACAAAGAGAAATGAATGGATGAATGATGGATAAATGTAAAAGAAAATATAGCTTCATAACTATCAGTTAACGAATAGTGATTGTGATTGACCTGTCCACTTTTCTTAAATGTGAATGGCTTACCCTTATTCTTATTGCTTATTCTTAGTTGTGCTACCTAAAAGAGTTTATGTCATTAGTTCTTGACTTGGGATCTCATGTTAGTTCAGTATTTTTGCAAGATCAGATCTGTTACTCACATTGTTTCCATAACACATCTAAACAAGTCATATAATTTCCCTGCAGTCAAACTCAATATTAGTTTTAGTATTGCAACAACGGTATCTCTAGCGCACCTCTGGTTCTCCCACAAAGGACTCTCCCAGGTTTTTTTGGGGGGGGGCTAATTAACCATGTTGATGGATTATATAGACCATGTGTGATGCACTTTATGCAGGACAGTATGTTGTTGGTTGTGAGACTCTCTGGAGTCTATGTTAACACAGTAGTTCCTTTTGAGAGTGCCAGCCATTAGCAGGCCTCTCACCTACCACCATAAGGGATTATGGGACTGAAAGAATGAGCCTGTGTGACCTTGGCCTCACACAAGTACTTCAGCATCAGTGCATCAGTTTGGGGTTTAGTGTTTGCTTGTGACTTGTTGCGATGAATGTGTGTGGCATATTCACAGTGGTGTGTAGATATGCTTGTGCATGTGTGTGTCAATGTTTGGAAGCCATGTGCCGTTCTCTGAGCTGTAAGTAAAAGTAGAGAGGAAAGGGTTCGCACATAAACACTTTGTCCAAGGGCAACATGTATGGCCTGTTGCCCTTTATTCAAGGGCGCTTATAGCCTATAAATGTTTCCCTTGAACAAAGCCACCTATACTATGAGACACATTAAGTCAAATAAAAGAAACAATTGTGATTGGAAAATTACAAGGAAAGTCATCTCATTCCATGCTGGGATATTTAAAATTTCAAGTACCCAGGAGGAAGTTAGATTTTATCTGCTGGTCTGTCTCTGTTAGCTAATCAGTTACGATCGGAATGATCTCATTCAATACAAGAGCTTCACAGGAGCTACTGTAAATAGCAAGCCTTGGTATGTTACCTTGAGAAAACACTCCAAGCTCGCAATGAATTTCATCCTCACAAACAGGCCAGACCTGTGAAATGAACAGTCTTTCTCTATTGACTTATCTTAACATAATAATGTACTGTTTTTGTTACACTGAACCCTTTTGCGCTGTTGCCAGTGACTCTATTTAAGGAATATACATTAATCACTCCAGGAGAGGAACTGCTGCACGCACATTTACAAGCCAGTTATGTCTTTACCTTGGCTGCTGTCTTCCTTCCCTCTACTGCTTTTCAGTGTACAGTATATCTCTGTCAGTCATATTTCTTCAAATGCATTAACATGTGTTCAACAGATTTGCAGCATAACATTTTTTCAGACATATATGCAAACGTTGTCCTGTTAAGATAGCAGTTGCACTGACAACCGGTAGAGGGAAACAAAGGACTGTCATTTCTTGCAATACATCTGCTTCCATGGTGACCCTCATCTGTGACTGTCATGCATGCAACAAGCCCACCATTAAATATCCCTTATCACGCTCCAACCACAGAGGTACACATCAGGAGATTGTTAATAATTTCAAGCAAAATGAGCAACAACAAACACAGAATTTTTTTTTTTTTTTTAAAGACTTGTTCATAAAGCATGTCTTATTGGTAATGGCAAATGAAAACACTATGGTATATTCAAATTCTGCAGTAAGATGAATCTATGGCTGGGACTACACCTGATGTTGTGGAGATTGTTCACTGTTCCCTCATTGTTCACTCAGTGTCATTCAGTTCAACTCAGACCACAATGTGAGAGATGGATAATGCAATTCATTATAGTTATCTGTACAACAGAAAAATATTTTACTTTCACCCTCATCATTTTGTCCCATTATTTCCCACCTATTTTGCTGTTCAATGTGCTGTGCAAGTTAACTGAAAGAGAACATTGTGTATCGAATTGTCTGTCTTGACCCTGGACCAATAATTTTTGCAACAATATACCACTGATCTTATTTAAATATATTTTTTCAGACTTGGCAATATGAGATGTGATGATCTTTTTAATTTATATAGTGATTGATTTTTGGGAATGACCATAGAACCTTTATATTCATAACTATTTCTGAATCTCAAGCCCAGGAAAGCAACACCAACACTCAAGATATGTTTGTGGTGATTTTCTATAAGACTTTGACAATTCCTTCCAGTCAATTGGTTGTTGGTAATGCAAATATGTTAATTTGAGTGTACCAACCACACGGGTGAGATGGAAAGATATGGTATACGCCAGATATCTCGACTAATCAGTGCGAGATGATAAGTCTCGCATTGATTGCATACAAAACTCAACAGAGGTGGATTTACTGACACTGACTAGAGCTCATTCTGTACAGTATTCCAGAAAAAGTGACAGTGAACCAGCATATTCAACAGCAACAACTCTTCACCCAACTTCACCCAAGAGTTTCTCACATGTTTTTTGAAGCAGTAGTGAAGCCCTCAGACAAAAATTGTCATTTGAAAATTTGAAAAAAAAATTGAACTTTTTTTTGAGTTTTTTTTTAAATTAATCATTGAGATATCCCTACCTTAGTTGGATAGCACTACTTTAGTTTTGATCTGTTAGTTGACTTGGCTACTCTCCAAATGGAAGGTCAACATTTTGTTCCCATACATCCAGCTCTGACTTCGGTGATAAGGAAGGTTATTCACTTAGAAGGTTGCAGAAATTTGCTCCCTGTGTATCATAAATGACAAATTATGCGCATGTGTGTCAAAAACTATGCTATATTGATCTGGGGGGAATCTTCAGTTTAAGGAAGCTTGTTTTAATATACTGGAATACTGGAATATCAGGTACTATACTGTCAAAGTAGATTACCCAACAACATTTAAATACTGCACATCATTAGAATATATTATTCATACAATCAACTTGCTAATCATCTTTTACAGAACATCATCTAGGGAACGGTTATTTTTACTTGCTCATTTTGATGCCTTGTTTTGATTTGCTTCCAGCTAAGCAGTGATTGATGTGAGTGACAATAATAACAATTAAGTAGATGAACAGAATGCAATATGTGATGTGAACATCAAGATTGAGAACAAAATAACAGCAACACATGCCAATATATACAATACAGAGCAACAACACCCGCCGTCTCAATTGTCCCACAGAAGCTTTTTCAAATTAATCACTAGGCCTTTTTAGGCATTCCCTTTACTGAGCCCACTTTGAATATGCTTAAACTATTTCTCATTCAATCATCTATATGGTTAAAAAGTCGGACATAGAATGCAGAATACCACAATAACTTAAATTATAAGGAAAGTACTTTGTACCTAAAATCCGAGGAAGAGTAAAGAGTTTCAGAAGGTGGACTAATATGTTACGACAGGTGCCACCAGCCATCATATCACTGTGTTGATCTGCTGTTGCTGTAAGCCAGCATGTCAGGCCCAGGCCTCCATCGCAGCCCAATTGCAGCTGACCAATCACTCAGCATTAGCAGGTCAAAACAGCAATTTCAGCAGGACAGACAGTATGGCTCAGTTTCAAATAGACACTGTGGACCGCTAAAATATCTTCTGATATTATGCTCATTTTCATAAGAATCAAGACAGCCTTGTAATGATCAACGTGGTTCTGGTTCAGCATAATATTTTTCACATGAACTCGCTCTAACCATACCTATTCCTTCAGCGCTTGATAAGACACATCTCATAAGATCCTTTCGAACCTCTAAACCAAAAGCAGTGGATTTGCGGGGGAAGTTTGAGAAGTCCAAAAGGAAGCACTATTCTTTAGTCTTGATTGTCTTTTCAGGACTTATTTCTTCATTCTCTTTATTTATTTATTGTCTGTGCCAGGAGGTGAAGTACTCATTAAATCTCTGATGGAGAAAATGTATTTTGCATTCCATATTTGTTTGATGTTTTTTCATTTCTAGTAGCTCGTTCTGACTTTTTTTCTCTCCACTTTCTGATTTCTTTATTCCTTATATTTTTATATGAAGGCTTAAAACAGGTTCTGCGCAGGACAGATAGCAGGAAGAATTAACATCCATTTCACGCTAGCACCCCGTTTGCAGAGCAGAGCAGTGGCAGCGGCAGCAGGAGGTAACTTGGGCGCAGCCGGGGCCTTAACGGCCCCTGAGACACTGTAATTGTGCTGCTCTGAGGAGCAAGTAGGTGTGCAAATTACCAAATGTGCCATATAAGCCAATTTCAGCCAGCTCAATCACTGTCAAACAGAGTTATAAGAAATAAAACTTCTGGTTCATTTCTGTATTTTTCAGTTTTGTGAATGGGGCTGAATCTGTCAGCTAAGGTTGAAATAAAAGGTGAGCTAGGATAATATATATATATCACTCATCACTGCTCTCTCTATAAATTATTCAGTTTTTAAAACATAAATTACTACAATAACCTAAATTTCAGTAACAATCAGGGAGTTCAATTTATTGAAAGTTTGCGTTTGACTAATACAAACATCATAGCTCCAAATGACCCTTGGAAAGAATAAATTATATATTAAATTGGTTTACTGACCACAAGAGCCAGGGAAATTCACTACATTTTGATGAAAGTAAAAAAACAGATAATGTCAATTTTTGTTACTAATAGAGTGGAGGGATTTTCAGCATACTTTCTAACAAAATACATTACAGAATACGTTATGGTGATATAGTAGTATAATGTATTTGTATTCACATACCGCATCATGTTGTTTTCTTTTTCCTCTTTGACCAACTTTTCGCTTGAAATAAATTTCTTCCCCTTGATGTATTACCTTTATATAAGAAAGTGTCAAACCTGCAGGATGTGAAGGATTGCAGAGCGACCTGGAAGCACCGTGGGGTGAGAAAAAAATACCAGCTGATGTCAAACAGGCCTCTGCTAACAGAGGAAGCCTCTTTAGCCGGTGTGGGGTTGGTGACCACTGAGGGAACAAAGGAAACATTGACCCTGGGTTCACGACAATAAGGTGACACTGCAAAACAGGGTAGACTGTCCACAGTGTGCCTGGTACCGTGCACTGAGATCTCTATCGAGCCTCTGCATGCATTTTCTGTCATCTGCAAATCACTTGCGAAGCAGATGCCAGGACATTCAGGGCATGGTTCCTGTGAGTTGTCAGGTATGAGAAGTAATGCCGACTGAGCAGGGGTTTGGGGTGCTGAAGAGTCTACATCATTAACAAGTGGCACTGGGACAAACCAAAAACATACACATGTTAAGATTGCGTGCAAATATGCCATTGTATGATTTTGTAAAATTCACAAAGAAACACACACGATTGGGTGTTGTGGTAGTGCTTTAGCTTAGCTTGGAATGAAACTTGACAACAACTGAACCAGTGCTTTTAGGACTTCAAAAATATTTCTAGCATCTCTTTAATTGAAGTATGAGGTTTTTTTTGGTTGCAGATCATAAGAAATTATATTCTCATCCATATCTCTACAGGTGAATGACTAGCTTGTTTTCCAATGTTTTGCTTTAATTTTTAATGTTTGTAATCAAAAACTTTAAAAGTGTTCATCACCAGAGGTTTGAACATAATGTAGTTGTCTATGCTTGTATCAAGCGTCCGTAAAATCCCATATGGGATACATACTTAAGCATATTCTGTGTTATTCAGTAGCATACTGGTTACAGTCTTAAGGAAGAATATGATATGACCAAATATCTTTCACTGAGTCACTGCTAATTCTGTTCACTTCTCAAAATCCACAGAGACAGAGAAGTCATGGGCCTGATGATTAAACAGTATGTATGTATGCTTGTATGTTCGTATAGATGTGTTTGTCCATCAGAATGCCTATGTTTGAAATGCTGTATCAACGATAGGGAGATAGATATGTTTAATTATTTATTTTTTTTACTGCAAACATGGATTTAAATTAAACAAGATCAAATCAAGTCTGGCTATTAAAATGTGTGCATGTGTGTTCAATAATTTATGATTTTTTTCTATCAGAAGGGAGCATGAATGGCTTTTGCAATTCAAAATAATATACATTAAAAGAAATAGGTATGCTGTGACGTTTTCAATTAAGTAATTAATTACGAATCAACTAAATTACGTACAAAACTCACACCATGTGTTAGACTGGTGGCCATTATTTTATAATATATTAAAGCATAATATAGTTATAATATTGGGTAGACAACAAATTCAAATCAAAAGAGCAGAAAGAAAAGAAACTATACAGTTATTGTAATCATCTCATGACTAAAAGTTTAAATCTGAATTTCCACCTACAGATAAGGCATAATATTACATACTAGGAAGACATCTTAATGTCAACATGTAGTACTCCCTACTCTGTAGACTGAAGTTTGATTTAACTAAAAGGTTTGTCTAGATTTTACAAAAGTCTTCAAACTTCATTTTTGTAGGTAATATAGTGTAACAGGTCCCGGCTTGAGGCCCGTTGTCAGATTAAATGTGTTCTGCAAGAAACATGAAATCAAACCACAGGTAACAGTGAGTTGTTTAATCCGCTCGTCTCCTTGCTGAACTGAAGAAATACCTTTATGTGAACTTTCATATACAGAGTGCCCTCGCGCATTCGCACATCAAAGCTCACAACTCCACCTCATCGCTGATTTTTGGTTGGCTGTCACGTGTTACCGTATGCGCATTCTATTGGCTGACGGCGTCTGGAAGTGCGCTCGGTTCCGTGAGTCTTTTACGTGAGACAGAAAAGTGGTTTAAACAGTCAATAAGAGTGTAGGAACAGGTAATACAGATGGAAGGTGGATTACTATCAGTATGGGGAGGGTCATAAACGTTTACGTTACCATAAATAATAAGATAGATAGTTCGTTGCTCTATCGCAGAATTCATTAATCGCGTGTGGTTCCTGGAACGCATCAACCGCGAGTAACAAGGGCGGACTGTAGCTAAAAACTGAAAGAGCCAAGTTTTCTGATGCAGCCAAATGATGCTGTGTGTTGGCAGTGGAGCTAGACTTTGATACAGTTCATGCAGAGCTTTTGGAGAATGAGGGCACACTATACATTTATTAATAACTTATCATTATGCATCCATGGAATTTCAGACATAACAATACTCTAACAACTACAGCTTAGTAAAATATAAAACGTAAAAAGTCTGGCAATATAACATGTAGTCCATTGTCAGATTAAATTAAACCATAGAGCATACTTTCAATAACATTATGAAATGAACAAACATACATACAGAGCCCCAAATTAACTTTAATGGGCTAAATGATAATACATGCTTAATGCATGTGCTTAACAAGCTAAGCATAACATGCTAGCCTGACATGCCTGTTGAAGGAATTAAACTATTTGTCAAATGACGCTCAAAAGAGTCAAAATAAACCTGTTGGTCAACACACAGAGCTTTACATACACATTGCCCCCCGACATCAAACATGACAGTCCACCCGCCTGCAAGAAACACAAAATCAAACCACAGGTAACACTGAGTGTTACCTGCTCGTCTCCTTGCTGAACTGAAGACGAGAGCCCAACACCTGCACCGTCAATCCTTCCCCTTATGGCGAACACAGGAATTCATTTCCAATAAAATCATACATAAACTCAATCGAAAGGGTTCCCCTCTTACAATAAACTGAAACATCTTAATCACATAATGTGATCACACATTCATGGGTGTATCTATAGCTTCCTTAGCACATAATTTGTGATAGTAAAGCATATAGCAAAATATATTCCAAAAATTTAAGGGATCGATTTAATTTTATAATTTCATTATTTTATGTCATCTTACAATGCATACTGTGAAATAACTTTATCTGATACGATAAACTTAAATGGGAGAGCTCTGCAAGCACATATTTTCTTCAGATATACAAAATACAATGCATTCAGCTGAAGCCATTTTACAAAAAAATTATGATTTTTTTTCTTCTCAATTATCTTTTTCTTTATATACCAGTGAGAAACAAGAGTACCATTCCTTTTCAGGTAGTGTAGCTGTGATGGCTGAAATAATGCCTCAGTGATGACAACAGAGGAAAGGCACTCACAAAAAATAAAAATAAAATAACACTTAGCCGAGTGGTCACAGTCTGCCACATTCTGTGGCACTGAATGTCACTCATATTACGTTCCATTTGGAGCACTGCGGCGGCCACCAGCATCTATGGCAAGAGACTCAACGCGGAAGTAAAATTTAGCAGGCGGGCTGACCCACGATCTTCCGCTTTGACCACAGCTCCTCAGTATTCAGCCACCCAACCAGATCAGAAGAAACGCCGTCTACTCTACTCATCTCAGAGTAAAGCATTTCTGCCCATTTCACTCAAGTGCTAACGGTTTCTATGTGTCATGGTCTAGAGAGCTTTTCATTCTGTGCTTGTCACAGTAGTGGGTGGTCAGTAGTCACAGTTGATTGGTTCCCTGTGGGGACAGATATACTTCTGCAGTGGTTTTGAAAAGAGATTCATCTAAAATAATCAAGAGCGTTGCTTCAGTGTATCGGCAGCTCTAGTTCTTCTTTCATCCAAGCAGAAAAGTTAGAAATGCAGTCTTTGGGTAGAGACAAGATGTTTAACTCTAAACTTCAGGCCACAGCATTTTCTTTTGCCTTATTACAACACACACCACTCTTGAAAATAAAGATTAAAACAAGTATTATTTTGTCTTGGAATATGATTAAGTCAATACTGATAAGAACACGGGCGACACGGTGGCGCAGTGGGTAGCGCTGTCACCTCACAACACGGCGGACCCGGATTCGAGTCCCGCTCTGTGCGGAGTTCGCATGCTCTCCCCGTATCTGCGTGGGTTCTCTCCGGGTTCTCCGGCTTCCTCCCACCTCCAAAAGCATACGCTTCAGGTTGATTGGCCCGTCCCAAATTGACCGTAGGAGTGAGTGTGTGTGTGAATAGTTGTTTGTCTCTATGTGGCTTGTACATGTGGTACTAGCCACATGTGGTACTATGTGGTTTGTACACTGGCATCGTGCCCGGAGTGTCCCCCGCCTCACGCCCTGAGACTGCTGGGATAGGCACCGGCTCCCCCGCAACCTGCGTAAGCAAATTAAGCGGGTTAGGAAAATGACTGACTGACTGATAAGAACACAAACATGTGATAGCAGGTATGTAGGACTTTCTCAGAGTAACTTACAATCAACCATGGTCTGCATATTACCTTTTGAACCTGTACATGAGGAATTATGGGTTGAAGTTGCCCTCAGCGGTTCAAACCCGGCAGCTACCTTCTTGCTTCACATCTGCGGCACTGCACCAAGAAACACTGAAAAGTGGAGAGACTTGATGAATAACAAGGAACGTGACATGACAGCAGGAAATTAAACACCTAATACCAAAGGATGGAGGACAGGGCAATCAGGACTTAATTAAAGACATTGAGGAGTAGAGGGCATGATTTAAGGCCAGAGATATACAACTTTCCTACCGACATCAACGATGAGCTAAGGATTATGAGGGCATAGCAAATGGGTGTGTTTCAAGAGACCATGTAGCCTTGTAATGAGGTGCTATTTCTGGTGTAGGATAATTACCACCCCCCCTCACGTTAGCATGATATGTGTCTGGAGAAGAGTCAACGTTCTACTAATACATGTGTTGGCAATGAGCTTCATTTCACCTCACACAGACCTCTGTTACTGAAACCCTGGCCATGAAAAAATGAACTAAAAAGAATTATCTTTTTTCTCTCGCTATATGTTTGCTATTTAATAGAGATACACTACATGAGACAGACGTTGGTGCGAGCAAGACTATCGCTCAGAGAAATTGCAGGTAGAATCTATTACACATGAGATATGTAAGGAAAGGAAATACAATTCTATGACTCTTCAGAGACATGTATGTCTCTTTTGGGGGAAACTGCGAAAATGTGTCTCAGGTCGCATTTCACCTATGTTTATTTTTACATGGACCGAAGCCTTGCCATAGTCTAAGGTGAGCCTGTCTGTTTGTACAGTTCATATATACACAGACACACACACAAATGCGCGCGCACACACACACACACACACACACACACACACACACACACACACACTCACACGCACACGCACACGCACACACATGCACAATTTCAGGTTTGTTGTGTTCTCTATAGTATGTCTCCATAATAATGTAGACAATTTACTGTACGCTCACCAAAAAAGAAAAAGTCATCATGAATTAGTTGTAGATTGACTAAATCCTGTACCATGGGCATTTTGTTTTTAACAGTAAAAACTGTAAGAGTAAAGAAAAAAACTGTAAAGAGCTGTAGTTTGGCACATGATGATCATGTTCTCCTCCTCGACTTTGCATTGAAATACTTTATTAAAAGTATTTCATTGCAAAGTCCCAAGCAGTTCTCCCTCCAGGAGCCTGATGTGTGAACTGTGATTGTTAGGATAAGCCACTTCACCTGATCTCCTTTGAAGACATCTGGAACTGGTGGCAGCCAGTCTTTTTCTTTGCTGTTGGATTTTAGATTTAGTTAGTCTTAATCTTGATTTCCTTAGAAGTGTCCAACCTTGAGTATTGTTGTGGCACCATATGATTGTATTTCATCAATTTACTTATATTTTTAACTGTTTTTTTTAAGATAATATGATAAGTCCTCAACAGTATTATTTTTACACATTGTTTTCATTAAAGTAGACAACGTGCTGTTTGACACTGAATGAAACAGTAAGAATTATATGAATTTTTGACTGATACATATCTTTCTCATTAAACTCTCCTCTTGTTCAAGCTTTTGGTGCTCTCTCTTTTCACCCCTCTTGCCTACCTTAACCCCATTCCATAGATAATGGATGTAAGGTTGATGAATGGAACTAATTGCTTTATGGCACGGCTGGACTGATGCTGGCAGCACAATCAGGCTGAATGAGGAGGCCTTGGGGAAGCCATTACCCTTCCTATTGTTGTAAAGGACGGGAGGATGAAGCTTGGTCAGTACATCTTGGAGACATCGGGTCACTGACACAAGCCATCTACTGTAGCACAGTAGACTCTAAAACATGCTAATACTTGTTTATTGCCTGTAGCCATCAATTTCAGTACAACAATAGCTTAAAGCAACATTATACCACAATATTCTCTGACAGTCTTCTTCTTCTTTTCCTTTCGGCTTTTCCCTTCAGGGGTCGCCACAGCGAATCAATTGCCTCCATCTAACCCTGTCCTTTGCATCCTCTTCTCTCACACCAACTACCTTCATGTCCTCTTTCACTACATCCATAAACCTCCTCTTTGGTCTTCCTCTAGGCCTCCTGCCTGGCAGTTCAAAACTCAGCATCCTTCTACCAATATATTCACTATCTCTCCTCTGGACATGTCCAAACCATCTCAATCTGGCCTCTCTGACTTTATCTCCAAAACCTCTAACATGTGCTGTCCCTCTGATGTACTCATTCCTGATCCTATCCTTCCTGGTCACTCCCAGAGAGAACCTCAGCATCTTCATCTCTGCTACCTCCAGCTCTGTCTCCTGTCTTTTCCTCAGTGACACTGTCTCTAGACCAAACAACATTGCTGGTCTCACCACAGTTTTGTACACCTTTCCTTTCATTTTAGCTGGAACTCTTCTATCACACATCACACCTGACACTTTTCTCCACCCATTCCATCCTGCCTGTACACGTTTCTTCACCTCTTTTCCACACTCTCCATTGCTCTGGACTGTTGACCCTAAGTACTTAAAATCCTCCACCTTCTTGATCTCTTCTCCCTGTAACCTCACTCTTCCACTTGGGTCCCTCTCATTCACACACATGTACTCTGTCTTACTGCGGCTAACCTTCATCCCTCTCCTTTCCAGGACAAACCTCCACCTCTCTAGCTTCTCCTCCACCTCTTCCCTGCTCTCACTGCAGATCACAATGTCATCTGCAAACATCATAGTCCATGGAGATTCCTGTCTAACCTCGTCTGTCAGCCTGTCCATCACCATAGCGAACAAGAAGGGGCTCAGAGCTGATCCCTGATGCAGTCCCACCTCCACCTTGAACTCCTCTGTCACACCTACAGCACACCTCACCACTGTCTTACAGTCCTCATACATGTCCTGCACCGCTCTAACATACTTCTCTGACACTCCAGACTTCCTCATACAATACCACAGTTCCTCTCTGGGCACCCTGTCATAAGCTTTCTCCAGATCTACAAAAACACAATGCAGCTCCCTCTGGCCTTCTCTGTACTTCTCTATCAACATCCTCAAAGCAAATACTGCATCTGTAGTACTCTTTTTTGGCATGAAACCATACTGCTGCTCACAAATGCTCACTTCTGCCCTTAGTCTAGCTTCCACTACTCTTTCCCATAACTTCATTGTATGGCTCATCAGCTTTATTCCTCTGTAGTTGCCACAACTCTGCACATCTCCCTTGTTCTTAAAAATGGGCACCAGCACACTTCTCCTCCACTCCTCAGGCATCTTCTCACTATCTAAGATCCTGTTGAACAACCCAGTCAGAAACTCTACTGCCACCTCTCCTAGACACTTCCAACCTCTACAGGTATATCATCAGGACCGACTGCCTTTCCACTCTTCATCCTCTTCAGTGCTCTCCTCACTTCATCCTGACTAATCTTTGCTACATCCTGGTCCACAACAGTCACCTCTTCTAGTCTTTGTTCTCGCTCATTTTCCACGTTCATCAACTCTTCAAAGTACTCTTTCCATCTTCCCATCACACTGCTGGCACCTGTCAATAGACTTCCATTCCTATCCTTAATCACCCTAACCTGCTGCACGTCCTTCCCATCTCTATCTCTCTGTCTTGCCAACCTGTATAGATCAGTCTCTCCTTCCTTACTGTCCAACCTAGCATACAAGTCATCATAAGCTTCTTGTTTGGCCTTTGCTACCTCTACCTTCACCTTACGCTGCATCTCCCTGTACTCCTGTCTACTCTCCTCAGTCCTCTCAGTGTCCCACTTCTTCTTAGCTAACCTCTTTCTTTGTATACACTCCTGTACCTCCTCATTCCACCACCAAGTCTCCTTATCTACTTTCCTTCCAGATGACACACCAAATACTCTCCTACCTGTCTCCCTGATCACATTAGCTGTAGTTGTCCAGTCATCTGGAAGCACCTCCTGACCACCCAGAGCCTGTCTTAACTCCTTCCTAAAGGTCATGCAATACCCTTCCTTTTTTAGCTTCCACCATTTCGTCCTCTGCTCTGCCTTTGCCCTCTTCATCTTCCTCACCACCAGAGTCATCCTACACACCACCATCCTATGCTGTTTGGCTACACTCTCACCTACCACTACTTTACAATCACTGATCTCCTTCAGGATTACATCGTCTACACAAGATGTAGTCTACCTGTGTGCTCCTACCACCACTCTGATAGGTCACCCTATGTTCCTGCCTCTTCTGGAAGAAAGTATTCACGACAGCCATTTCCATCCTTTTTGCAAAGTCAACTACCATCTGTCCTTCTGCGTTCCTCTCCTGGATACCAAACCTGCCCATCACTTCCTCATCACCTCTGTTACCTGCACCAACATGTCCATTGAAGTCTGCACCAATCACAACTCTCTCACTTCTAGGTATGCTCTGCATCACTTCATCAAAGTCCAACCAGAATTTCTCCTTCTCCTCCAGCTCACATCCTACCTGTGGAGCATACCCACTAACAACATTGAACATCACACCTTCTATTTCTAGCTTCAGACTCATCACTCTATCTGACACTCTTTTTACCTCCAGGACATTCCTAACAAACTCCTCCTTCAAGATAACTCCTACTCCATTTCTCTTCCCATCTACACCATGATAGAACAACTTGAACCCTGCTCCTAAACTTCTAGCCTTGCTACCTTTCCACCTGGTCTCCTGGACACACAGTATGTCTACCTTCCTCCTCTGCATCATGTCAACCAACTCTCTACCTTTTCCTGTCATAGTTCCAACATTCAACGTCCCTACTCTTAGTCCTATACTCTTGGCGCTCCTCTTCTCTTTCTTCGTGCGAACACACTTTCCTCCTCTCCTTCTTCGACCAACAGTAATCCAATTTCCAGCGGCGCCCTGTAGGTCAACAGCGCCGATGGCGGTCGTTGTTAACCCGGGCCTCGACCGATCCGGTATGGAAGTCATAGGTTTGATTCGCATCTTTGATTTGGCAAAAGTTTTACGCCGGATGCCCTTCCTGACGCAACCCTCTGTATTTATCCGGGCTTGGGACCGGCACAATAAGACACTGGCTTGTGCCCTCTTGCGGCTACATTACAATATTCTCTTACAGTATCATCCATATTTAATAATTTCAAGCTTCCATAATAATTTTATACTAGCAATAGATCAAAAAATGAATGTAAAATGTGTCATTTGCTGTGACAAAACCAGAAGAATTATCATCCAACTTTCAAGCATAGTTAACTTATTGTTTGTTTTTCTGCTAATATTTATCCTTTTGACATTTAAAAATTATTGCTTCCAAACACTAATCCTCCACACAAAAAAGAATGGACAATGTTGGCAGCTGAACATTGTTATTTATTTCGCTGTTAAAAAGCAAGACATTTTCACATTTCATCAAAACAAAACTGAGCAGTGGAGGTTATTAAACCTGTCCCAGCTGACATTGGGCCAAAGGGGGGGTGTTCTCCATGTTTTCAGATTCCTCCTACCTGTCGACCTGTGAAGAACTGTAGACGTGTCCATTTTTTACCCTGTTTCCTGCGCAAAGTCAGGTGGGAAAGACTCTTGCCCTCTATGACCACAGACGCAATGAGCTGTTACAAACAAATATTAAAAATATATACCTGCTGAATGTGCAATGCTCATATGCACTTCCTATAGTTAACAACAAGCACACATGTAGGGAAGGGAAACAAAGCAGTGCAGTAAAACAATAGTTACTGTCATGTTTCTGTTCTTTTGGTATGCCCGGCAGGTTTGTTTTTGTGTTTAGCTCGTTTTTCTCCTGACAGGTCAGGCTGTGGCACAGGGTGTCGCTGGCTCCTAGCCGCTGACGAGGCACACCAGTTCTCACTCTGCTCTTCAGCTTCACTCAAAAGGCCTGGCTTTTTCCTAATGGGTGCCAGATAATTCCATCTTGTTCAGTGAAAGAAGGCGTGAGGAGGGGGAAACTTTGAGCACGAGTTACCCAAACACTTACCAGAAATGATTACAGAACATAAAAACAACACATAAATGAAATAAAATACAAGTATACCTCAGCTTACATCATTACGGGTTAAGTTGTTCTTGATTATACATCAGTTTTCAAAAATAAATACACAGAAAGATAAAAATCTAGTTACATAATTTTTCTCGAATCTGCCACAAATATTGTAATCGTAAAATCAGTAGTAAGCCATTAGAAGCATATATCATGTTGCTGTTAAATAAAAATTAATACATATATTATCATATTAAAATACGCATGCCCAGTAATGTAGAACCGTAATGTCACTTATGTTTAGCAAAGGACAAGCTGAAGAAGACGGAGGAGGAAGAACTATTGTTGATGAGAGGCAGGTTGTCTTATGCTTTTTGCCAATATGACTAGCTCAAGCCTTTGCTTTATCAGCAACGATGAACGCTAAAGTATCCAAGTAAAGTAAGAAGCCTGACACGCTCAGATTCTCACAGAGAAATGTACAAGAACAAGATGGGGAAGATGAGTGCTGGAGATGTGTGTACGCAGCAGTGCTGCTCAGTGGAAGTTGCGGCAGAAAGGAGAACTGCAGTAGTTGGATATGGCGGCATGCTGTTCATATCCTGTGAACTACCTGTACTTTCAAGTGTGTAGACTGCAGTGGCTAGGGAATGTAGCCGCAAGAGGGCACAAGCCAGTGTCTTATTGTGCCGGTCCCAAGCCCGGATAAATACAGAGGGTTGCGTCAGGAAGGGCATCCGGCGTAAAACTTTTGCCAAATCAAAGATGCGAATCAAACATATGACTTCCATACCGGATCGGTCGAGGCCCGGGTTAACAACGACCGCCATCGGCGCTGTTGACCTACAGGGCACCGGTGGAAATTGGATTACTGTTGGTCGAAGAAGGAGAGGAGGAAAGTGCGTTCGCACGAAGAAAGAGAAGAGGAGCGCCAAGAGTATAGGACTAAGAGTAGGGACGTTGAATGTTGGAACTATGACAGGAAAAGGTAGAGAGTTGGTCGACATGATGCAGAGGAGGAAGGTAGACATACTGTGTGTCCAGGAGACCAGGTGGAAAGGTAGCAAGGCTAGAAGTTTAGGAGCAGGGTTCAAGTTGTTCTATCATGGTGTAGATGGGACGAGAAATGGAGTAGGAGTTATCTTGAAGGAGGAGTTTGTTAGGAATGTCCTGGAGGTAAAAAGAGTGTCAGATAGAGTGATGAGTCTGAAGCTAGAAATAGAAGGTGTGATGTTCAATGTTGTTAGTGGGTATGCTCCACAGGTAGGATGTGAGCTGGAGGAGAAGGAGAAATTCTGGTTGGACTTTGATGAAGTGATGCAGAGCATACCTAGAAGTGAGAGAGTTGTGATTGGTGCAGACTTCAATGGACATGTTGGTGCAGGTAACAGAGGTGATGAGGAGGTGATGGGCAGGTTTGGTATCCAGGAGAGGAACGCAGAAGGACAGATGGTAGTTGACTTTACAAAAAGGATGGAAATGGCTGTAGTGAATACTTTCTTCCAGAAGAGGCAGGAACATAGGGTGACCTATAAGAGTGGTGGTAGGAGCACACAGGTAGACTACATCTTGTGTAGACGATGTAACCTGAAGGAGATCAGTGACTGTAAAGTGGTGGTAGGCGAGAGTGTAGCCAAACAGCATAGGATGGTGGTGTGTAGGATGACTCTGGTGGTGAGGAAGATGAAGAGGGCAAAGGCAGAGCAGAGGACGAAATGGTGGAAGCTAACAAAGGAAGGGTATTGCATTACCTTTAGGAAGGAGTTAAGACAGGCTCTGGGTGGTCAGGAGGTGCTTCCAGATGACTGGACAACTACAGCTAATGTGATCAGGGAGACAGGTAGGAGAGTATTTGGTGTGTCATCTGGAAGGAAAGTAGATAAGGAGACTTGGTGGTGGAATGAGGAGGTACAGGAGTGTATACAAAGAAAGAGGTTAGCTAAGAAGAAGTGGGACACTGAGAGGACTGAGGAGAGTAGACAGGAGTACAGGGAGATGCAGCGTAAGGTGAAGGTAGAGGTAGCAAAGGCCAAACAAGGTGCTTATGATGACTTGTATGCTAGGTTGGACAGTAAGGAGGGAGAGACTGATCTATACAGGCTGGCAAGACAGAGAGACAGAGATGGGAAGGACGTGCAGCAGGTTAGGGTGATTAAGAATAGGGATGGAAGTCTATTGACAGGTGCCAGTAGTGTGATGGGAAGATGGAAAGAGTACTTTGAAGAGTTGATGAACGTGGAAAATGAGCGAGAACAAAGACTAGAAGAGGTGATTGTTGTGGACCAGGATGTAGCAAAGATTAGTCAGGATGAAGTGAGGAGGGCACTGAAGAGGATGAAGAGTGGAAAGGCAGTCGGTCCTGATGATATACCTGTAGAGGTTTGGAAGTGTCTAGGAGAGGTGGCAGTAGAGTTTCTGACTGGGTTGTTCAACAGGATCTTAGATAGTGAGAAGATGCCTGAGGAGTGGAGGAGAAGTGTGCTGGTGCCCATTTTTAAGAACAAAGGAGATGTGCAGAGTTGTGGCAACTACAGAGGAATAAAGCTGATGAGCCATACAATGAAGTTATGGGAAAGAGTAGTGGAAGCTAGACTAAGGGCAGAAGTGAGCATTTGTGAGCAGCAGTATGGTTTCATGCCAAAAAAGAGTACTACAGATGCAGTATTTGCTTTGAGGATGTTGATAGAGAAGTACAGAGAAGGCCAGAGGGAGCTGCATTGTGTTTTTGTAGATCTGGAGAAAGCTTATGACAGGGTGCCCAGAGAGGAACTGTGGTATTGTATGAGGAAGTCTGGAGTGTCAGAGAAGTATGTTAGAGCGGTGCAGGACATGTATGAGGACTGTAAGACAGTGGTGAGGTGTGCTGTAGGTGTGACAGAGGAGTTCAAGGTGGAGGTGGGACTGCATCAGGGATCAGCTCTGAGCCCCTTCTTGTTCGCTATGGTGATGGACAGGCTGACAGACGAGGTTAGACAGGAATCTCCATGGACTATGATGTTTGCAGATGACATTGTGATCTGCAGTGAGAGCAGGGACGAGGTGGAGGAGAAGCTAGAGAGGTGGAGGTTTGTCCTGGAAAGGAGAGGGATGAAGGTTAGCCGCAGTAAGACAGAGTACATGTGTGTGAATGAGAGGGACCCAAGTGGAAGAGTGAGGTTACAGGGAGAAGAGATCAAGAAGGTGGAGGATTTTAAGTACTTAGGGTCAACAGTCCAGAGCAATGGAGAGTGTGGAAAAGAGGTGAAGAAGCGTGTCCAGGCAGGATGGAACGGGTGGAGAAAAGTGTCAGGTGTGATGTGTGATCGAAGAGTTTCAGCTAAAATGAAAGGAAAGGTGTACAAAACTGTGGTGAGACCAGCGATGTTGTTTGGTCTAGAGACAGTGTCTCTGAGGAAAAGACAGGAGACAGAGCTGGAGGTAGCAGAGATGAAGATGCTGAGGTTCTCTTTGGGAGTGACCAGGAAGGATAGGATCAGGAATGAGTACATCAGAGGGACAGCACATGTTAGAGGTTTTGGAGATAAAGTCAGAGAGGCCAGACTGAGATGGTTTGGACATGTCCAGAGGAGAGATAGTGAATATATTGGTAGAAGGATGCTGAGTTTTGAACTGCCAGGCAGGAGGCCTAGAGGAAGACCAAAGAGGAGGTTTATGGATGTAGTGAAAGAGGACATGAAGGTAGTTGGTGTGAGAGAAGAGGATGCAAAGCACAGGGTTAGATGGAGGCAATTGATTCGCTGTGGCGACCCCTGAAGGGAAAAGCCGAAAGGAAAAGAAGAAGAAGAAGAAGACTGCAGTGGCTAGGGAACATACCACTTACCATCTGCTAAATTGAGCATTCTACCACTGAGTCACAGCATCTCAGCTACTTATTTCTAAGAAGATTTCATTACATATAGATGTGCATTTTTAAATCTATAAACACAACATAAAGCAACAATTTTTCATTTGTTCACTGCTGCTGCGTATATTTATTCATTTTATTTTTTTCTGCCCAGATGTTATTACAGCAGATTTCACTTTCATCAGTCATGGAACATCAGCAACAACATCCGAAAAGAAAAAAAAAGGGTTCCCTATACCATTAATGCTGTATGTTTCTACCTTCAAATGAGTCACATATGTGATTACATACATACATACTCCATATTTTCAGACAGAAAGACAGACCAACAGACAGACAAACAAGCTCTAACAGAAACCTCTGACTCGTATTGTCAACAACAGTTACACAGCTGCCAACTATCTGAACTCCAAAAGCTCTGCCTGAACTGTATCAAAGTCCAGCTCCACTGCCAACACGCGGCATCATTTGGCTGCATCAGAAAACTTGGCTCTTTCAGTTTTTAGCTACAGTCCACCCTTGTTACTCGCGGTTAATGCGTTCCAGGAACAACATGTGAATAACAAATTTTGTGATATAGCCGCAAACTATTTATCTTATTATTTATGGTCTTTTAAACTTTTATGAACCCTCCCCATACTGATATTAAACCACCTTTAATATATATTACCTTTTCCCACACTCTTATCGACTGTTTAATAAATGTGCAAAGCAAAGCTTTGATTTAATCCTTTTTCAGTTGAGTTTTGCCCATTTCTTTGATGACAGTACGACAGTATTTAGAAAAGTTTTCAGTCCCTGCTGTTCGCAAATGGACGGACGTCACAAATATAAGAGTTTCCTTTTTGGCCGAAGCAGTCATTGTGCAAACGGACATACTTTTTGTATACCCCACATTCATTGCCTCTGGCTAAGTAGTACTTCTCTTTTTGTGACGCAATCCTTTCCTGTCTTTCAGTCGGAGTTTCACTCAGAATTCGTTGCCGTTTTCTGTCTCATTCCTGCTGTTTGGACTCTCTGCTCAAAAACATGAAAATTGTAGGAAGTTATGACACTCTAAAATTATGTTAACTGGGAAGTCCATGTATCGCTATTTCTTCTCCTAACATAGCAGATGCCTTAGGCCATATTGTTCACATGATTCCTTTTGGCAGATGCGACGTGATTGGTTGGGAGCTGAGATTGGTTGGGCACTTGATTGACAGGTAGTGGGTGGAGTTGGTGACAGTGTGACAGCATGACACTTTCAAGTGAGCTTATTCAAAAATGTGTGTATATATATATATATATATATATATATATATATATGTGAGTGTGTGTGTGTATACACATATACAAACACACAAAATAATGGCTCTGTGTAATTCTGATGTTATTCAAAATGCATGAATTTCTGACATGATTGGATCTTTCATTAACAAATTTTTAGTTTTCAGAGGAAAATAATTTCCTTCAATTGCTAGTTGTGTTTATTGACTTGTATACTTCCAGTTACTGCAGAATAATGAGTCTAGATTCAGCCATGTTAATGTTCCTGAAGAGACATCAAAACAAGAACTTGTTTTGTATAGGCAGCGCAGTGGCACTGTCGCCTCACAGCGAGAAGGTTCCGATTCCTGTTCTGTGCGGAGTTTCTGTGTTCTCCCCGTGTCTGCGTGGGTTCTCTCTGGGTTCCCCAGCATCCTCCCACCTCTAAAAACATGCACTTCAGGTGGATTGACTATTCTTGTAAGTCAGGTGGGATAAGCTCCAGGAACCCTGTGACCCGCAAAAGCAGAAATAACATTTAAGAACATGAATGAGTGAATGAGTGTTTTGTATCACTTTGGCTTTGTGCATCAAGTTTCAGTTCCAGCAGAAACGTGTTTCAGTGTCCTTAGAGCCTGGTCATTAATGTTTGTGTAAGGCTTAGTCGTAGCCCTGTAAACCCAGCACACAATGTGCTGATGCTTGCGCTTCCAAGAGAAACACAAGAAGACCACCTTTCGTACCGCACAGAGACTGGAAATGCTGAGGTAATTCCAGCTGTCACTGCTTATCCAAATCAAAGTCACAGTTTTCCTCAATGCAGTTTCCTCCAATCACTGGAGATGATTACAGGCATAGCTCATCAGTTTCACAATGGCAGTGGATTGGAAGGGAGTTAGTTTGTCAGGAGGCAATCAGTGCCAAATGGAACCCATTTTTGCTTTGGTACGGCCTTACCTAAAAGTTAACCATGATTGTCTCATTTATCAAGAAGGCCTCAGCAGCCTTTGCTCTGAAAACTCACCTTGCAAATAACTAAACATATGAAACACACTCTGTTGGTATTGGTATTGCTCGGCTGTCAGATATGTACTTAAATTTTCTATTTAAATACATATCTGACAGCCGAGCAATACCAATACTGAACAATTTTCAGTATTAAAATTATTACAAAATATCCTGTTAACCTACATATATGACATGACCCATTATAATTGTTCTCCTAGGTATTCATTACATTCTATTTGGACTGGACTGCATTATATTCGAGATATTTGCATTATGTCATTAGGTACTTCAGAAGACACTGTATGTACAGTACATCTCAGTGTTAAATACATCATCAGTTTTTTTCTCCAAAAGCCTTGTAATAGAAAAACTTATTGATCAGTATCGGATCATTGACTCAGAAGCAGTACGAATAATAGCCATCATACAATTGAAATAATACTAATAAAACTCTCTCTGTTTAAGTTTAACACATAATAAAATCCATGACAACAGCATTTTCTGTCAGATAAGTCACCAATGGTTGTCAAGCTATGTACAATCTATCGTGGATTTTACACAAAACTTCAAAGTGGGTAGAAGTATTTATCAATGATTCTTCTTCCTGTAGCCTGGCCAAGCTGATGGATTGCTGTACTCTGTATACGTGTGGTCAGAAAAATTGATTTCTGAGATTAACGCTGGCCACAGAGGACTTGGTGGCAGTCAAACTGTGTTTTTGTAATTATACATTTACATGTGACTACTATCTTTAGAGTTGCTGAAATATACACTTTAATGTACAGCTCCTCAGATGCAAAAAGATTTTTTTTTTGCTCCTTTAATGAAATATTATAATCTTGCTTAGCAAGATGAAAATAACTGGACCATTTTTCACAAATGCACCTTTTCTACTTTATAAAAAAAAGATCTCCTGACTCTTTTTTATGCAACCACTTCAAATTTATGATCCCTGGTGTAACCTCAGCATCAAAATGGATGCTAATACATTGAAAAGGTGGCTTTGATATTCACCTTACTATATTTTAGCTGGGGCGGCACGGTGGCACAGTGGGTAGCGCTGTCACAACACAACACGGCGGGTCCGGGTTCGAGTCCCACTCTGTGCGGAGTTTGCATGTTACCCCCGTGTCTGCGTGGGCTATCTCCAGGCTCTCCGGCTTCCTCCCACCCTCCAAAACATGCGCTTCAGGTTAATTAGCCGCTCCCAAATTGCCTGTAGGAGTGAGTGACTGAGTGTGTGTGTGTGCGTGGTTATTTGCCCTTGTGTGTGGCTCCGCGGTGCACTGGCGTCATGTCCGAGTGTCCCCCGCCCCACACCCTATGCCAGCTGGGATAGGTTCCATTTCCCCATGACCAGCTGCAGCGGATTAAGCAGAAGAAAATGGATGAATGGATATTTTAGCTGGCCTACCAGAAGCAGTACATAAATGTGTGACAGTCACTAATATTTTACTACAGCCTGAAGAATTTTAAGGTGCATTTGTCACTACAACATCAAGAGAACAAAGATTACATATAATTACTTTAAGCCACACCTAACAACGTCATGTATGTCTTGAGTGAATCAAACCTGGAGAGTTTAGAATCAAGATAGAGAGGTGCCCCCAGCTTTTGTCTGGGTGACATTTTTGTTCTGTATGTTTCAAATATTAAAAAAACAACACAAAAAAAACCAAAACAGGTACAACAACCGACTATCACTTTAGGATAAGAGCTGGATAATTTCAATTTGAATGGATGAATTATATTATGTTAAACAAATCTTCTTCTTCTTCTCCTTTTGGCTTTTCCCTTCAGGGGTCGCCACAGCGAATCAGTTGCCTCCATCTAACCCTGTCTTCTGCATCCTCTTCTCTCACACCAACTACCTTCATGTCCTCTTTCACTACATCCAACTGGCACCCTGTGGGTGAACAGTACCAATAACCTGAGCCTCAACAAATCATCTAATACCATGTATTCTTTTTTTTCTAATGTGGTTATGGTGATGGTAATCATACCACAGAACAGCTCAATTAGGGCGGCAAGGTGGCGCAGTGGGTAGCACTGTCATCGCACAGCAAGGCGGTTCCGGGTTCAAGTCCCGCTCTGAGCAGAGTGGGTTGTCTGCAGGTTCTCCAGCCTTCTCCCACCTCCACAAACATGCACTTCAGACAAATTGGCCAGCTTCAGATTGCCTGTAGGTATGAGTGTGTGCATGCATAGTTGTCTATTTACTTGTGGCTATGGGGTGCACTGCCTCACGCACTAGTCTGCTGAGATAGGCTCCAGCACCCTTTGACAGCAGACACACTGGGTATTGACAATGAATGAACGAATCAACTACTAAATTAATTTGAGGACAGTTTGTTCCAGCATGAAAGCAGCAGAACTGTTCTAATGCTCATGATGCTTGAGTTGAATAATTTATGTTGATGTTTGCATTTATTAATTGGTTGAGGGGCAGCTGACACTTATTCTTGTGAAGGAAAGTGATGATGATGATAATGATGATGATGATGATGATGATGACAGTGATGATGATGCAGTCGCTGAAGATAAGAATTGTCAGAAATTGCTATTGACATCGCTTTAAAGTATTGCTATATAAACGTTCCTGTGGAGTTCTGGTTCTCATTTTAACTCGACAATTATAGGCAGAAGCATAGCAATAAGAACAAGTCACATTAAATGAGGTTTGTAGAAAACGCATTACTTTTTGGTTATCTGCACAAAAGTAGTGAAAGTAGCACAAACCATTTTACTTGAAGCATTGCCCCCCAAAAAAATACTTTTAGCATGAATAAAGCATAGGCACAGTCCTGATTTAATTGTTCATCAAATTCACTTTTCGCCTTTTCCCCTGTTCTTTGTCTTGGGTCATGTGTGTATGTAGTCTGGGCACATGCACTACAAATTGTATACTTGAGTAGTATACTACTACTTGGCCTGGAAATCCCACCCCCACTTCAGCTCAAAATGGACATCAAAATTAAATCTGGCCTATCTGCCACTTTCTCTCTCTGTCCCTCTCTTTTCCTTGACCTATCTCTGTCCCCAGTGTATTTCTTTTTCCCAACCAACAGGTCAAGGCGGATGACCGCCCTCCAGACCCTGGGTCCTGCCCAGAGTTTCTTCCTCATTGAGTGAGTTTTTCCCTGCCACCGTCGTTTATGCTTGCCCTGGAGGGCACTGTTGGCTTTCTGTCTGTTAAGCGCTTTGAAATATCTGCAGATGTGATTAAGCGCAATATAAATAAAAGTTGATTGATCGATTGATTGATACTTGAGTAGTATAATACAGTGGCAATGATGGGGACTCAGCATCAGGGTCCATGATTGATAATATGTACAATATATTTATATCATCACACTAACACTCCTGAAGAAAGCAATACATTAAATGTGCAAGTCTTTTTATATTAAAAATCCCACTGGAGTGTTTGGTCATTATGAGAAATTTACACTTGGAAGAAAAGAATATCTTCACAGCTGGGCTTTACGTGAGCTGCAGTCCAGCAAATGATCAGAAGCTGGGAGGCAGTGAAGGGACTCACATCATGTTTTGCTGAAGGGCTTTTCTCTGTCAAGCTGTATTTGCCATTATCTGTCTTTCTGTTGATCGTCCTGCCATTCATTTTACCATATCTGTGCCTATCAGATCAGACCAAAATACTAATCAAAGCTTTATATAAGATGCAACAGCGCATGCTTGCAATAGAAAATCACTACCATCAGATGAAGTGTGACTGGAGCAGGTAGTTGGGGAGGTAGTTCAGGCTTATATTATTGACATCAGAGTGAGCAAATTGATATTGTACCATTTTTCTTGATTGCTTTTGTTTATGCTTGCCTTTGGACCTGCACCATTAACTTATTGTTGCTGTCATTATGGTCCAACACCACTGCCGTGTGTGAGGCATATGATTCCATCAAACTCTCATTAACCTTGTGTCTGATTATGTCCTGTAAAGCGAGATTATTCTCTGAGATTCTTCTCACACAACCCTGTCCATTTACATCTCAATGATGATTAACACAACAAACAAGCAGTTGCCCTCCAGATTTAGCTCAGATAACAAGGAATCTGTTGTGGTCTTTGGGTGCTGCAGAGAAAAAAGGCATGAACATTATCTAAATTAAAAAAAAAAAAAAAATAGATATATTTTGGGAAAACAACATAAAATATGGGAAAACTCTAATACTTGGTTAAATAAAGCTATTTTCATTTTGTGTGTGCATGTGTTTGAGGTTTTTGCTAAATTCCCATCTATATACAGTGTGTGTATATATACAGTATATACTGTATATATATTGTCCGGACAAGGTCCATCTCCTTATATATATATATATATATACATACATATATACATATATATATACGCTGTCATGCTGTCGCCAACTCCACCAGCTACCTGTCAATCAAGCGCCCAACTAATCATGGTGCATCTGCCAGAAGGAATCACGTGAACAATAAGGCATCTGTGAGTAAGTCAGACAGCGTGCGTCCAGGGGACGCAAGCTTTAAATATACTTCCAGTCAAGAAAAATACAGTGCACGCTTGTGAATTTGTTCATCAATGCTCTTGACTTGACCTCATCGTGGATTGTTGGTAGGCAGTCGCGTGATACCGTACGAGCATTCTATTGGCTGACTGCATCCGGAAGTGCGCTACATTCCGTGAGTCTCGGACTTGCGTGATACACAAAAGTGCTTTAAACAGTTTATAAGAGTGTGGGAAAAGGTAATACAGATAGAAGGTGGTTTAATATCAGTATGGGGAGGATCATAAACGTTTAAATTACCGTAAATAATATGATAGTTTGTCGCTCTATCGCAGAATTTGTTAGCCGCGTGTTGTTCCGTGGAACGCATTAACTACAAGGAGTGAGGGTGATCCACACCTACTGATCTAAGGACAGTAGCCAGTATTTAGAGCATCAAGAGGAAGCTATTTAGAGCTGGGATTCACAAAGGCTTTCTTTACTAAATTTTGACTTTGAGTGAAGAAAGGTATAACTAGGTAACTTCTGATGAGGGCAATTTTTTATCATCCAAAAGAAAATTGAATCAGGTCGACAGTTGCACAGCTAGAGGTGCCTTTAAGTCCTCTAATCAGGCCGTAAATGATTATGTATGCACAAAATTGATGAAATTGTGCAATTTATGCCACAGCATGAAAAATTAAACTGATGCGTATAAATGCCTTGTCTATCAAAACGGCGAGCTATCTGTTTACATAAATTATAGGTCCAATAGTTTGCTGATGTGTCAGTAAGTGATTCATATTTGTTTTAATTTAATTCACATCTGAGTTAAGACAAAGCCATCATTAATTGATGTTTTCTGTGAATATTCAGTGTGTGTGACACAATAATTAGTTTGCAGCACAATTTGCCAGGCTCTCTGTATCTATGTATCAGAATGGAAAAATTTCCACCATCAATTCGGGAAAAGACAAAGCAGCTACGTCAATGTTTACGCAGCCATTAAATGTTGAATCTAGTTATGCTTGCCTTAAACAGGAAGTTGAGTTAAACAATCTTCACACGCACACACGCAAGTAAATTTGATTTTTATTGTTCCATGTATTTTGTTTTTTAAATCGACGTATAATCAAGAAAGACTTAACTTGAAACGGTCTGTACCTGTTTTTTTTATTTCATCATGTGTATCTAGGTTAAGTACTTTCATTTTTAGAGTAGTAATGGCATTTAAATGACCACAAATGACAATAATAGATTGACATTTAATAAATAATGACTTCTGAAGAATTCAACTTATGCACAAACTTATGCACAATCAATTGCGTTTGTAGGTTGAGGACTACCTGTCAATTCAATGCAATGTGAACATGAAAGAGGTGACTAGATTTTTGCCCTATGTGAAATGGCGTTCAGAGTCCAAGGTTAAGTGAGCCAAAGTGGATCCTGAAGCTTCTCACCCCAGAGCATGTCATAAGGAGTAGACTAACCCATGACATACTATCTACCTCTGGACAGTCCACCCCTGATGGACCCTCCACAGCCCTGAGCCAAAACAGGCCATGATGTATCCCAGACTTCATCCCATGATATACACTAAAAATAACTTACTGCAATCATTTGGGTATGTTTTCCTAATCTCAGCTTGTCATGAATACAAACAAAGAGTTTGATTGTCCAATTTTTCAAGTCCTTCTAGCATTCTATTATTCAGAATATTGCTTCACCATGAAGTTAATAATAATATTAATGTGGAGGTGAAAAGAAAAACGACGATGCAGGGACTGGCAGGAAAAGATTCTTTGCAGTATGAGAGCACTGGATCCAGGTGGATGGCTTGGATATTATTCCCAGGTGAAAAACAAAAAACAAAACAAAACAAACAGAATAAATGAAGAAGCCATGGGATTATCCAAATGTCACATGTATAAGTGGTATAGCTGGTCATACGGTCCTGCCTGTTAATCAACGAAATCATGACACAATTTATAGACAAAAAATAAATCAAAACATAAATTTTCTTTTACAAAGCCACATTGTTCTGCCATTCTCCATTAATTATTTTTACATTAATAGTTTCTGAGTCCAACATTTAAATTTTGAATAATTTTCCATAAAATGCATTGTTGTTTCACAGTCACTGACATGTCCTCACATTTGTATTTTCCTCACTCATGCTTCACAGATGGAGTATGAATAGGGTCATTAACACTAGCCAGAGAGACAAGATAAGATGGCTTTTAAATGTTTTAAGATGGAGGACCATCTATTATCATCCAAGAGAAAATTGTGTGAGGTTAGCAATTACATAGCTAGTGGTGCTTTAACTCCCCTTTATTCAGACAATAAATAAACAATATGCATGCACAAAATTGATGAAAGTATGCAATTTATGCTACATCATAAAAATGTAAATGGATGTGTATAAATACCTTGAGAGCCCTCCCAAATGGTGGCAATCCATTTACAATAATTATGGGGTCAATAAAGTTCACTGATGTGCCAGCATGTGATTAATATTAGTTTTACTTTAATTCACATCTGATTTAACACAAAGTAATCATTATTTCATGTTTTCTGAGAATATTTAATGTCTGTGACAGAATAATTAGTTTGCTGCACATGTGCCAGATTCTCTGCTTGAGAACAGAAACATTTCCACTGTCAATTTCAGTAAAGACAGACTAGCTACGACAATGTTTATGTAGCCATCAATGCATTGAACTAGCTGTGCTTATGCTTGAGGAGGAAGTTGAGTTGAATGATCTTAAAGCAAGCAATGCACAAACAGACACACACAATTTTTAATGACCAACAGATGTCAGGATAGTTTTTTTCATGCTCTATAAAAAGATATTTTAAAACTTTCTAAACAAAATAGATTCAATGCAATAGGAACTTGGAGAAGGTGACTACAGTTTTGCCTCATGTGAAATGCACCAAGGTTAGTGAGGCAAGGTCAAATGAAGTGGATATTCACTGTATTGCTTGTCTTTTAAGCAGACATGAGAAGTCAGGCAAAAAGAACTACTTGGCTGAAAAGAGCAACTGGAATTTATCATTGCTCCTGTATTAGACCAATAGACGTATGAATTAATGGTGCAATTGAGTTCCATCTGAATTAAGTAAAAAAAAAATCATCAGAGAGGAAATTTCTAATCACAGAAAAATGTATCACACTATGGAGTACTTTCTTAGAATTTCTGTTCAGTTTATTGTCTGTCTGTATATGAGGAAATTACTTTGTCCTACACATATCAATATATACAATGACCCTCTGCTTGTAGGTTGTTTGGTGATGCACAGCGACGACATTCATCTGGCAACAGTCCTTTTTCTTGAAACAAAATTGTAAACCACACATATATTTTTCAGTATCTCAGAGTCACACAAGCTTTCCATCGTCTTTGATCCAAGATGTTATAATGTCTTTAGTCCAAAACAGACACTATATTGTCCATGTCCAGCATACTGCAATATTAGGAAAGAGACAAGACACTTTGGATAATTAGCTCTCTTACCCTGACACCATCAACCTGCAGGAAAAAGAAGCTTCTCAAATGCCAGTGCTTAGGGTAATGTTAGTCTATAATACCCTACCAGGCCCTGAGACTGTCACACCTCCCCTTTGTTTTTGTGCTGTAGGCTGAAATGTTGCTGTTTTCACTGCATATAGATACACCTGTCCAGGAACCTAAAAACCCCACCAACCTATAACCAACAACAAACCTCCCTGGGTTCATAGTCGGCCAGTCTGCCTTATGAACTTCACCATCATGGCAATTCCCTTACATGCTCTGCCCACGTATCACTTGAATGATTATGTTATAGTAGTAGGTGACACCATATGCAGCATGTGAACACAACACCCACTCCACAAATTATTGCAATTGGCTGTGGCACCAAGCAACCCAAAGTATGAGCAAAAAATTGGTTTAACCTATACAGAGGGGAGAAATCCATTTTTTCTGTAGACTGGAAATTATAGAATCTCCCAGTAGCTCTACGTTTCACCCAGTGTTAAAAAAAAATCAGTGGTGCTAAATCAATCATGCAGCTTCTTACCGCAGTACATGCTGGAAGCATTAGACCATGACACATGATCTTCCTTGCAACCATTCACCAGTGATGCCCCTACAGCTGCCCCATGGCAAAACAGGCTCCACTGCATCATAGACTAGGTTCAGTCAGAATCCACCAGAGTCTCAAATGTGGTCAATAGTTCTTAAACTGGCTTCCCGAAACCCCTGCTGACGGCCTTGCTGATGGTGAGAACCCCATTCTTTTAAGCACTTCTCTTTTAATGTCCGCAAAGTTCCTCATTGCCTCTGGAGACAGACAGAGCAACCATCTCTGTGTTCCCTAACAGTATAGAGGCTGCTCCCAGTCATATACCACAGACATCACGTAAAATGTTGCAAGGAATCACTGATGTTGTCAACTGAGGACATTTTTATGAGTTTGAATAACAAAAGAGCATGAAATGTAGGGTCTCCAGGGTGCATGCCTTTCAGTACCTCCAGTCATTGGTGTTGTTTTCCATCTTCTCCTGGTGCACTGCTGCTAGTTGGGTAACATTTGGGTCAGTACTAGCACCAGCTGCCCCCAGTCCACCTTAATCACTGCGTTCACATTTGGTCCCAGTATAACGGTGAGATCTCTGCTGCTACTCGTACCTTTTTTAGCGATGAACTGTCCGCAACGCCCCCACCCCCACCTCACCCGCTTTCTCTTCCTGTCATTAATGAGCTACTACAGAAACTCTTAGCAGAAACATTTGGCATTGTTTTAACTGCAAATTTCAGTTAGGACCTAAATCCATTGTAAAATGCTGCTTTTATAGGCAAATTGAAAAAAACCCAAACATATTTAACATAAATAAAAAGTAAGTACCAATATGTAGTAGAGAAAAGTGGTTGTTGCAAGATGATGGTTAAGTCTTCAAAATTCAAGTTCAACTTTTGAATTAAAAAAAATTGCAACACATGGTTTAGTTTACTCTGAACACTGAAATGTTGTTTAGGTGTCACATTTGATACTTCAAGCCTCAGTCCTGTACTGTTACAATAAGTGGAGCGGCAGTGGCTCAGTGGTGGAATAGGTCGTCCAGTGATTCAAGATCGGCGGTTTGATTCCCGCTCCCACTTGGGCAAGACACTTTACCCTCCTTGCCTCCAGTGAGGCACTCGCTGATGTGTGAATGTGTGTGATTGTTACAGTGGTGGTCGGAGGGGCCGTAGGCGCAGATTGGTAGCCACGCCTATGTTAGCCTGCCCCAGCGCAGCTGTGGCTTCATACATAGCTTACCATCACCAAGTGTGAATGAGGAGTGAATGAATAATGGATCCAATATAAAAGCGACTTTGAGTGTCCAGAAAAGTGCTATATAAATCTAATCCATTATTATTATTATTATTATTATTATTATTAAGTGTGAAATATACTTATCAGGTAACTTCAGGTCTATGCAGGTCTTCAGACTTGGGAATGAGATACACTTTATACATTGCATATGACTTGACTGATTTCCTATAACATTAACATTCACTGGGCCAAATCTGACTGGCTGAAGATGAATTTTTGTTGTTTGAATTTTTCAAACAAACTTTTTGTGATTGCAGTAAATAACAAATAAAGACTCAGTTCAAATCTGTGTCTTCTTTGTGACAGAGATGAGCCCGGGCCCGCACCGCTTCCAAGGGTAATTATGCAGCTAACAGCATCAGCAGGTGCACTGTGGCATTTTCTGTGTGTATTGTCGTTGATTCCACTCTCGTAGTACCACCCTAATAGGGCCCCTGCCAGGCTTAGTCGATGCTACTGCTGGGAGTCATTGAGGCTTGCAGTCTGCTGTAGGCTATTATTGGGCACGGGAGAGACTGAAAACATGCAAGAAACACTGAGTTATTAATTTTTACGAGAGGAAGAATTCCATCATGAAAGAAGGATAAGTAACTGTGTCAACACACCACAACTCTTTTATTCAAGTGTGCAGTGACATCATGTATACTACTATGCAATCTGTGAAAAATACTTGTTTACAGTATGTATTCTGAAATAACTTTATTTAACAAAATGTGGTGCAAAAGTTAAGCAGCAGAGCATCATGACAAGTCTGCAAACAACAAAAAATTGAAAATGAAAGAGAGGGCCTTCAGATTCAGAGCTGTTCTGAGGTTCATTAATAAGACAGGCTCTACTAATATAAGATCCCATATTTATTTAACCTCCAATGTCTGGGTCACACTGGTGTACCGAAGTCTGTCAATACATCTCTATGTAATGGGATTGATACGCAATATGGTCTATCCAAATATGGTTTTCGGCACATTTTAGGGATGCTCAAGCATGTTGGTAACCACAAACATAATCCTAATAGGTAACATTAAATCCAGCAGTAATTTATTTTTAGTCATAATGTCATACATGTGAAACACTGTAAGCCTTGATTTTTCATAGGCTGTTTGGACTTCAGAAATAGCATGTTAGTTCCTGTTTATGCATGTCTGGATTTTGTAGTATGGAAAAGTGACATTGTTTGGATGTCTGCAGTATGAAAATTGGTGGATTACTTTGTTTTTAAATTTACATAAAATTAGTTATAGGTTATATAATATATATTAGCCATACTGGTTTTCTGCGTATATTCAAGTTTGAGGAAGTTGTTTAAAAAGCAATTTCTCCAACCAATATTTTAAAATAGCAATGTTATGCTGTGTAAATGACAAGAGTATGGCAATGGTCATACAGCTGAACACAATGCATTACAATGTATTCTACTTTGTCTCCTTTTTCCCCCTTTGTGGATGTCTTGCATTTTGTACCCACTATTGACTATGTGAAGGTCACCTGAAGCTGTCACGGTTCGGCGTGGCGGTGCTGGTGTGTGGCAGGGAGATGGTCCACGGCTCCACACCTGATACTCATTCCACACCCCAGTGACTGAGTTTCACACCTGAACATTGTTGGTGTTATCATGATGAGGCTTTTTAAGCCAGGTGGATTGAGAGCTATTTGCTGGTTTGTTTTCTGAAGTTTGATTACTGTATGTCTGTTCTGTTTTTCTGCCTTGTTCTGCCTGAGTTTATGTTTGTGTCTTGCCCATGTAGTTTAAGTTTTTGATTAATGCTATGGATAAGAGTGGTGTCTTCGGTGTTCTGCATTTGGGTCCAAACCCCTGACTCCGTGACAGAGGCCCTTGCTCCCGTTGCAATGAGCCATCAGCTTCATAATGATCCTTTCATGGCCAATACAGAAAATAACCAAATAGTTACTTTTTTTTTTGCATTTGGGTAAACGTAATCTGTTTATGTGAAGCTCATACATGGGGCTTACCTATTTACCTTATTTATTTGGTAATACTTTATACATACCCAATCACAATATCTATGTTCTCATTACATGTATAGTTTACTTAACACTACACTATATATTTTTTTTAGGGGGAGAACTTGCACTCAGATACTGAAGTCTAAATACCAGCCAAACAATATCTGACCTTCCTTGGACTGATTAATTGTATTGGTTTAATTGATCTTCACTAGCTGATTGTCATTTAAGGCTCTGTGTGTTAATGGTGAAAGTCTTGTGGCAGCACTTAAGACATGGAATTCACTGAATAAAAGTGTGAATAGAATTTAGGAGCCCAATGTATTTTTGATATAAAATACATTGGCTCCTAATGACAATCATCGACTGCTAGTCATTCCTTCTTTGTAGACAAGCATTGTGGAAAAACAAATGGTTTTTCAAGATTGTAGCATAGTACCGTCCAATGTCCAACTGATATTATGTAGTGTCATAGCTTGGACAATGTGATGTGTGCTCTATTGGACATGGTGCAATGTAAAAAAACACATTTAGGTACATCATGACATAGGTAACAGAACAGAGCATGGAACAATGTGGTATGACAGCAGTGTTGTCAGTATCGGTGTGGTTACTCTTTAAAAATGAATTTCTCACTGTGTCATCTCTTCACTGAAGGAAGAGAGAGTGATGAACAGCAGGCAAATGGCCCCTTTGAGAGCACACATTCAACTGTGTAAACAGGTTTTTAGTGCTGAACTTTGAAAGTTCCTTCTGAGGATTGGTCCTTTGGGGCATTTTCTCCTTGACGAGAAATGAATGGCAGGTTGGTCACACCTCTTGGAGCCTGAAAACTCACTGATCAACAGGAGCTCTTTTTTTTTTTTTTTTTAGTATGGCAAGCTCCTGTTTAGGTCAGACTTTGAGGTCATGGAATGAAGGCAGGGACCTGGACAATTGGAAATGCATGGTCTGCACTCAACTTACCAGCAGAAGAAGATGCAATGGCAACCAGTGGATATTTTAATCTATGGAATTCATAGTAACATCCATATTCTTCCTTACCCAAAGCAGTAGCTACGTTCCTCATGTCACTTTTGACATTACCAATGTCACACTTTTGGTCCCTAAGAATCAAAATATGCCTTATGACATGTACATTTATGTGATTAGTGGCTTTTAGTCTGTACAGTAGTTTGCTTTAAAGTGCATGGACGGTATATTAAAGTAATGGAATGAATCTTTCAATGCCCATAATCAGACATATCTTTGCATTTACTTCCATTAAGTTAGTGTTACACTAATCTACTAATAAAATCTTTCAACTTGTTAAGGCAATGTGCTGAGAAATAGAAGAAAAATCAAAGCTTGTAAAGTCGAAACAAAATACATTTATTTGGCTTAAACAAAAACATAGAATGGCTGTTTTCAAATTTTTGTACAATTATGGACTTGAAATTGAATCAGTAAAACCAAAAGGATAACAGAGAGACAGTCCATACGTATTGACGTTTAAAAAAAACGCAAAAGAGGACCTGAAAATTTGAGGCATTCTTCACATTCAGCTGCTCAGGTACATAAGGACTTAGCCACTTATATCCTCCAAGTTTCAAATACCATCTCCCTCAATGAAATCGGATGTCAAGGATTGTAGAGGATGTTGTGAAAACAAGCCAAACTTGATCACGACTGGAGCTGTCCCATCTGGTGAGATAGGTAATAAAATAACCTAATAAAGAAGAAATGAGTTGTCCCCAACTTGGTGCCGCCTTCGTGGACAGAAGGGCAGAAATGTTTTACAATGGCATCTGTAAAAGAGATTGGAAAATAGTAAAGTTGCTGAACATATTAAGGGACAGCAGTAAATTTGTGTGGAACGTGTTGAATAATTTAGGGAGCAGCATTAAAATGTTATATTATGAAATAAAATGTTTATTTTGATGTCAGTGTTCTAAACTGATGGAAATTAAACATTTAGAAATATTAATTTTAAATGATAGGAAGTGGTTGTATTGTTATTACATAAAACAAAAACCAAAATAAATTTTAACAATGAATTATTAATATGTAAGAAGTGAGTAACTCTTGATAAAGTTGAGCTGACAACTCTGTGTGACAAGTATCCTGTATGGATATGGTCCTTTTAGCAAACACAAATACCAACAACAACAACAAAAAAACCCAATCACAAATATCATTACTAATTCTGAAAGAATAGGTTCATCTTGACCACAGCATCTTATTCACAGCATCTGTGTATAAAGACAGATATGTTCAAGAGAGATATAGGATCACTATTAGCTGTGCCACATGGTACCCCACTACTGACACGACTGAAGTCTGTAGTAGATGTACCGGTAGTCGGAGTGGTTGATTTGAGCATGGTCTGCACATCGGTTCTTATAATGGGCCTCATAGACAGGTGAGCAGAAGGATGAATGGTTGGGCAGGAAGACAGATGGACGGGCGGATGATGCTCTAGAAATTAGACCAGAGTATTGCCAGTAATTATTGGTTTGGCTCAGTTGCTAAACTGTTATTTTAAACACAAACTGGATTTCATCAGTGAGAGAAGGGTTAGGGACAGTGAGGTGGAGAGAATGAGAGAGAATGACACCTCAAGGCCAAAACGAATTGTGTCTTCGCCATTAATCAATGCCTTCCACGCAATTTGCTGTCTGTGAATTGAAACTGACCTGTCTCAAGGGTCACTTGCCAATTTTCGGCTGCAGTCAACCCACAGCACACTGAGCAATGTGCTTATGCTCAGTGTTCCCTTTGAGTGATTCCATCTTTAAGATCATGGCTGCCACATTCCTCTCCGTCTAAAGATCATATCAGTCTTACCAGCAACAATCCTATACAATGGCATTGAGGATTTATAGCTGATGATGGATGGATAGGTATATTAAAATTTGGAATGCCTTTTATGGTATAGTTCATTCATAAATCATTTTTCATTGGGGATCAAAGGACTGCTTTCCAGATTTTGACATTTTTTTTCCGAGAGAGGCTTCAGAAATGTTGATTTTACTGTTTGTGAACATTTATTGCCAACTTTTGGAATACACAGAATGATGCAGTGGACCATTCATGGACAAAAGGCTGTCATTTCTATCTGGCATTTGCCAATTTTGTCATCATAAATGCTGCTGGTAACCAATCACATTTCCACTCACCCATTTCCACCTAAAATTTAAGTTGATAGAAGTTCATAGAAATACATGTCTAGCCTTTTTTGCTTCATTTCAGTGTACAATTTCTTTTCCTCAGTGCTTCCATATGACAGCTAGCACAGCTCAAATCCATTTCTTGTCATTAGCGCAGTCCATTAAAACCAAAATGTCTTGGTCACCAGCAGGATCCAAATGCCATCTGCCAAATGTAGTTAAAAAGTAGTTAAAAAAGCCATGTTCTTGAATCAAAAGTAAGGGGTCACATTAGATGATGCTGACTTTGTCTACTCAACTTGAAACACTTATATAGAACTGCTGTAAAACAAAGATGTTGGTTGGCTATGATTTCCAACATACTTGTGCAGAGTTGGTTCGTATTATGAGGTGAATTCCTCATATTATGAGGTGAATTCCTCAAACAACCAGCAATTACTGCATCACATGGACACAGTCACTATGGTTATCAAACTATCAATGTTGTATTTGTGTCTTACTGATAAAAACATAAAACCCTCAAACAACTCTATGTTTCACTGGAGAGATTCTGACGATTGTACAGTTCATCTAGATTAGAAATACTAAATCTGATGTTATGGAAAAGGAGTATTTTTGTTGATAATGAAAAAGCTGGATTTTAATGTGTAGATGGTTGAGATCAAGATAAGCCACTTTAACACTGCTGGTAATGACTGATTTCTGAGTATTCTTTTTTTATTTGATTTGTTTTAGCTTACATCGGCAAAAAAAGTGGTACGGAAAATATTTTGGCACAGTATAGCAATGCAGTCAGTAACACTGTGCCTCTCAGTAAGAAGTTTCAGGGTTTGATTCCTTTCTGTATGGAGTTTGTATGTTTTCCATGTGTTTGCATGGAAAAAAAAAAACTTCAAAGAATTAGCCAAACCAACTGTCTGTAGGTGTAAGTACATAGCTGTTTGTTTTTTGTGTGACCCCATGATGAGCTGGCGCCATTTTGCGGGGTCTACCTCACCTCTCACCCATAGCCAGCTGTAATAGGTTTCAGCAAACCTGAGACCTGCAAAGTGATTAAACAGTTGTAGATGAGATGACTGTGATCATCTCTTCTACAAGAGGATGAATGGATGGATGATTTGCAAAATCCTGAAAAGAGTGAAGTGTTCAGAGCAACATACTTTAACATTATTTGAAATGACCACCCAACACTCAAAACAATTCCAAGAAATAAACCACAATTTTTGTGTCATTGTGTGTGTAAAACTTTATTTTTTCATGCAGAGATTAGGTTGAATGATGCGAAATATATCAGTAGACGTGAACATGAATTGCTTGACTGTATCTAGAACAATCTGAAGGACTATTATGCTTTGTATGAACTGAATGAGTTTTTAATTATTCTTAATAGGATTTAGAAGTCCGAAATAATATTCACAATGATGAGCTATGATCATAAGAGATCCAGATCATGAGGTATAAATAAGATTTAAAGGATAAATAAGGGCATACAAGTTCAAATGCTTCCAGTGTTTGCACCCAATTTCCTAAGAAATGTTGGGTTTAAGACACTATCTAATATCTATTTTGCGTCTATTTCAATCTTCAGTAAAAATCAGTATAAAGGTCAACTTCATTCTCTTACCATTAGCCTATCCGTGGCGGTGGAGTATCTGCTCAGGTTGAAATACAAAAGAAAGTCCCTGGAAGTTTCTATTTGCTTTCTGACACCTCTATTCATATTATCTACTGATAAATTGACAGAAAAAGACCGCAGGATGCTCACAGCTTCTTCTTCTTCTTTCGGCTTTTCCCTTCAGGTGTCGCCATAGCGAATCAGTTGACTCCATCTAACCCTGTCTAGGTCAGCTTATATGCAGAGTCCTCCTACTGTGATGCTCATCAAAGCCAGAGAGGTTGTCAGACTAAAACAAATGTACCAGTCAATTTGTGAAACACTCATTCATTTTATAAAGCACAAGTCCAACCAAGCATAAGTCTACCGTTAGACATACAGTACAATCACTTACCAATAGGGATGCTTTGTAAAACAATTGCATATAAGTTTTAGCTTTCATCTTCCACTTCATATTCCTGGCATATAGAAGACTTTATCAAGGTGGTGAAGCGAGAAAATGTGACTGGGTTAACCAGTTTAATAATTTCGATCTATGTGTTTAAGATAGGATAATTGAATACAATTGTGAATTATGAACTTAGTCTTGATTATCTAGATTTTTGAACCAGAATAGTTCAGTTTATATTGCTTAACTGACCATGAGACCCTAATATTAGCACAATGTTGATGGTCAGCTAATGTCATTGTTGAAACATCTTGTAACTTAAGATACTCAGAATTCAAAATCACATAGGTCTGTAACAGGAACAAGATGAAAAGCAGTATAGATACAAAATGGACAATGCTGCACCCCAGGGACATCAGAAACAAAAGGAAAAAAAAACAACAACACCCCCCCCCCCCCCCAAAAAAAAAAAAAAAAAAACCCACACTGGCACTTATTTACAGTGCAGTGCCGCAAATCACTTAGGCCCACCCTACACCCAAAAAGTTTTATTTATTTAATATACTCAATTAATCCCCAAAGGGAAATTGGCACACTCTAGTTAGTCAAATCAAATGCATATGTTAGTGTGTACAGGTCCTGAACAACAAACACACACAGGGGGCCTGTACGCATGCAGAGGGAGGTAGAGTCGCAGCAGCTCCTGCTTGGTGTGCCCCAAATGAGCAACTTGTAAGGGGGACGGCGCCTTGCTCAAGGGCGCCTCAGTAGTGCTCCGGAGGTGAGCTGACACCTCCCATGGTCAGCTCACCTCCGGGTGTTTTTTTGGGTGGGAGCGGGAATCAAACCGCCGATCTCATAACATTGGACGACCCGCTCTACTGCGCGCTTGACCACTGAGCCACTCCCGGGCCAAACCAAAAATACAAGTTCACTGACCCACTACTGTTGCTCTCTTATTACTCCATCACTACAAAAGGTACCCATCTGCATCTATACAGCAAAACTGCAGAAAATGCAAAATTAATAAAATATGTCGACTCACATCACATTCCTTTGAAATTCAATATAACAGCACAGCACAGGGAGAAATAAAATAGAAACACCCGCAACATACATTTGTCTTCATTACCATCACTGCAGTTTTGATGTCATACTTCCATCAAATGAAACATGCAATTCAGCAAACTGATTGATGTGTTGTGAAGGTGTAGTAACATATTAGTTGTAGACATATCATGTATTGATCTATATTCATGATCTTTATCCTCTGTCATTGTCCCATGATGTCAGAATGAATGATCATGTGAGAAAAAGGATCAGTCTACTGTCACAGAAACAAGGCTATTAAAATCAAATTATCTACTGTCTCTTAGTTAGTACAGCTTAGTCTCATTAATTTTTTAAGAAGAAAAAGTTTTTACTAATTTGTGTCTTCAAAACATGATTTCCATCAATGAAGTGTGAACTCTTAATCTCTTAAACTCTTAAGTTTCATGAGCATATGTTCATGCATGCTTAATCATCGAAAGAGAATTCCAATCAGGTGTTACCATTGACAAGACAGTATAAAATCTAATAACACTTGGGGGTGCTGGAGTAATATGGAGAATTAATAAGTCTTGTGCTAAATACCAGATTCTCTGCCCTTTGTGTATTGCTCATGCAGTTAAGCTTGTTCATTCAGAACTTTTTTGAATGTCACAAGAACACCCTTGCATAATGGTTTCTGATATAATTGCAAGGCTTGATATGCATCATGTCACTTGCTTTAAGTGTAAGGAAATATATATTTTTTTGTATTTGGGCCTCTTCATGCTTGCTTTTGCATGCTAACTACTAGATAGACCGATTTCTATCTTATGGTATGGTAGGATTTGACATGTGAACATGAGGAGATGGAATTCTACAAGAGAGCAAGAGGCACTGAGTTTCTACATTTGTTGAAGCTGTGACTCATATGTCAGTTTTCTAATTTTGTGAATGATGATTCCGATTAAGGCACTGCATACAGTAAAGAAGAAGATACATGAGTCAACAGAGGCAGTATTTCTATTCAACAAGGGCGGCGGTGTCATTTTAGAATAGACAATATTTTTGCAGTTTTTTAACTGGGCCCAAATTTGCTAAAGAAGGAGACGAGCATTAGGAAGATAATCATCCATCAAGTGAGCATTCAACCAAGGTGAACAACCTTTTTAGATTCAAGGTGTTGTATTTCATTGTCATGTCAGCATAGATGTCAATAGTTAATAGGAATTTGGTTTATTGCTATACATAAGAATGTCAAACACGCACACACTTACACACACACACACACACACACACACACACACACACACACACACACACACACACACACACACACACACCGTTACCATAACAGCTTATTTAGAAGTGACAGTTTCTCATGTTTCCCACAAACTCCAAAAGGCCAGAGTCAACATCATATCAAACTTAGCAGTAATGTACATGTAAGCACTTTGTTGTGGTCTGATAGCAGTTTCATTTCCTATTGCCCAAATAACATATTCATTTTATAAAAGCCTTTCAAAGATCAATCTCATTATGACTGTGACACACTGACATTTTGCTAAAAATCAAATTACTGTATATTCAGCCATATCAGTTTCCATTAGGCCATAGCATTACACATGTTTGAATTTGATCTGGATGGTCAAGAATTTATGAACATGCAATTAAGAGTAGGATCACAGATGGGAATTCCTTCCTATTGCATGTGCAGGGTGGATTCAAGTCTCACATTCCACTTGATAGGCTGAATACTGATCTTGGCTTGGTTTCCAATATCATGTTAACCACCCCGGCTTAAACTTACATTTCAATAGGCACAGGAAAAATATGCTCTTTCATAGCATATTTTGATTGATATTTTTTTCAGACTCTGCAATAGCATCATTCTACTCGGCAAAGCTCAAACCCCATCCATCCATCCATCCATCCATCCATCCATCCATCCATCCATCCATCCATCCATCCATCCAATTTTTAGAGACAAGATGCTTGCAATCGTCTCGTTTACAGACGTTTGTCTGCCTTGCGGTCCCGGAACTTTTGGCAAGTATCTCAGCTGGCTACAGGCAAAAGGCAGAATATAAGACGGATAAGATGCCAGCTCATCACGGATTCACACAAATAAACAAACAACCAGTCACACTCACATACACATCTATGGACTATTTTGTGTGACTTGTTTCAATTCACCTTTGATGAATGTTTTTGGAGGGGATGGAAGCTGGTAAACCCAGAGAGAAACCCTTTCAGTCCATGGGGAGAACATGTAAATCCACACAGACAGAAATCAAACCAGGAACCTACTTGCTGTGAGATGACAGTGCTACCCACTGTGCCATCTACCTTTACATCATATTGTGAAATTTTTTGAAAAAAGGTCTGAGTTTTACATTGTGTGTGTTTTCTGTTACTTGTTTATTTTGATAGGCATGTTCCCCATGTTGTTTGTTTGATTTTTACTTCCTGTTTATTGGAATTGTGACGTGTTTTGACCTTTAGTTTTCTCCCTGTCTCAGTTTAGTCGTCCCTTTTCTTCTCCTGGTTTGGTTTCCCTCTCCCTCTTGTCCAATTGTCAATTCATCATTGTATCCTTCCTCATGTGTCAGCGCCTCTAAACAATTTTTCGTCCAATGTGTGATTGTCTGACTGTTTGTACTTGTCGTCTTCCCTTTACTCCTGTGGTATTTTTACCATTTGTATACACCGCAGCCTATATATTTTCTTGTTTCCATCAGATTGTCTCTTCCTTCTCCATTGACTTCTAATGCTTTCTATTTGATTTCTGATCTTTTTGAAATGTTATGAAATGTTATTACATACTAATTAATAATAATAAAGTCAACTGGACTTGAAGACATGTCGCCTCTTATCCGAGAGGTTTTCTCTAGTTCTAAAAGGTTTTACCTATGGGTTGATTGGTTTCGATACCGCTCATTCATGACCTTGATAATTTCCACTAGGCAAATACTTGAAACACTGTATTAGCCTTTTAGAGAGAGAGAGAAGCATCTGGTTGAGAGGTGAATATGTTACAGCTTTTTACTACGAAGCCAAATGACTTTATTCAGTACAGACAGCTACTATGACCTGGATAAATAAGTATGTTCACATTTTACTTTGAATAACTTTGATGATGATAACACATAAGTACCGGTACATAAAGGCATCCCTTTTAAACCTTTTTTGCTCTTCAGTCAGTTATTGTCTTTTTTCCCTTGATGGCCCTGACCCAGTTCCAGCTGTAATCTTAAAATGGAACATCATATATTGAAATAGTTTAAAGGAAAATCTATTGCTTCCTGAACTAGCTAACATATGAGCCATTCCAAAACATTGGGCCCATTTCACATAGACAGGGTTAACATACCCTGAGGTAAACCTGAGGTTCTGGGTTGACTTACCCTGAACTTGGAAACCAGGGATTTCAGTTTTACAAAAGCTTTTCAGAATTACTTTTGTTAACCCAGAGTAAGTTGACCTGCAGTTTAACAGGCGCGACAACTCTAAAAAAAAACATCATCAATGGAGCCCCGATTCGACGATTCACTATGACAACGGACATGATTGTGCACTGCAGCGCTTTACGACAGTCGGAGTACAGATTTTAATTTATGAAGACCTTTGAGGACATTTTTAGAAAAGGAGCAACAGTGGTGCAGCTGCAAAGAAGAGAGAGATGGCGTGGGAGTAAATTGCTGCTCAAGTCAATGAGTAAGTTTAAATGTAGTCCTTGCACTCAAATAAATTACGTACGTAAAGGGCTTGAATAATGGTTTATTAATTTTTTATGTAGGTGCAGTCCAGCGAGGAGAAGCGCATATGTCAGCAGCTGAGAATGAACTATAAAGCATTGTTGACACAATTCATACTTCTGCATCATCTCAGGGATCCTCCTCATCCTCATTATGTTTGATATTCTACAGTAAATATTAAGTGGACATTCCACTGTTCACTTATTGTATTGCCAACATAACGCTCTTTTCACACACATAAATATGCTCTCATCTATATCAAGTTCTGTTAAATAAGGAAATCTATTTAAATGTTTTAATTTTAGGTAAATAAAGTAAATCTGCATATGCATATTACAAAACAGTTGAAGTATATTTATACCATTGCGTATACCTATATTATCTAAGAACCGAAATGAGCTGACATGTAGCTCGTTTTGATTACAGTATAATAGCCAAAACTGCTTTAGTTCTTACATCAGTGGCTGTGGCATTGTACTGCTTATAACCGCTTTAAGGTATCCCAAATTTTATTTTCTGTCCGTTTTAGTCACATGATACACACAAGAGTTACTAATTGTTGACAAGAAAACGAAATTAACAAGAAATTGTGGAAAGCAAAGGTGGTCTACTATTTTATGTTACTTAATGTTCTCTTCCCATTGCTTCACATTTTGGTGGAATACAGAGTGTGACATTTATCCTCTACTGAAGTATTAACACATTCTCGTCCTTTTTTATCAGAGCATGGATGGACAGTAGCAGAAGGGTCCCAACTGCACAGATTGTCACAGTGAAATAGTTGCTCACTAAACACCAGCGGTTCGTTCTATGTAATTCATATACAACTATGTTTTAATGTCCTCCTCATGTATTACCAGCTATCTGCTAAAGAAGTTTATAGAATTCACTTTCTAAAAAAATACAGAAAAAAGAAATGGTTTACTAGTACCTCCAGATTATGAGGTTAGATCTGGACATAGAAATACTGGAGCACAAATTATAGGTGGGTAATAGTCACGGGTGAATCATGGCAACTATTAAAATGCTAACTATTGCAACAATACAAAAACTAACTTTGTATTTATAAAAAATAAAGATGACCAAAGGAAATGCGTATTGTATGGTTTTAATGCCCGCTGTGATGGTGGTGATGGTGACTCTGAAATGATTCTGACAGATGGTGTCTGTCACTGCTCTGCTGTCCTGGACAGCAGGAATAATCCTGAGGTGACGTAGGCTCTCTCCTGTAATATATAGTGGATTCATTAGAGTGGATTAAACAATGAAGACAAGTGAATTATTGTGCAAATCTTTAGGTTACTGACCATGTTATAGTCTGTTGCCCAAGTAAGAACACAATCAGAGAATCTGGAACAGACCCAGACCTCCACATCAGAAATGTAGTCTACAGCATCGCTTATGATGTGGATGTTAGTTTATCCATGATGCAGTCTTTGACATGTTGAAACTGTTCAGTCTACATGTACCTTGACGGGAATGTGGGTACCATCTATGCAGCCAATTACATTTTGTAAATCCTAAAAGAAATTAAAGTTAATAATCCAATTCTGAGGTTGCAGCACAATGTCATTAAGAGAATATCATCTCAAATTAATTTATCAGATTTCTACATCATTCATCTGCAATCCTGTGGAACTCCTTGATGATTCTGGCTGGTTTATCTCCAGGGAAATAGAAAAACTGGGGTAAAAGTTTCAAGGCAAGGCGCACTGAGCATTTCCCACAGTGTATAGAAAAACTACCGCTGTCAAAGAAAAAATAAAAAAACTGACCAGCGCACTACCTACACACAGCGCTGCTGCAGATGCGAGGATGGATCAGGTCGTGTGTGTGTGTTAGTGTGTATGTGTGATGGATCGGGACGTGAACCGGTACCGATCATAAAGAGAACTGTCTGGATATGATGGGACTGTAGTGGACACTTGGGAGAGCAGTCTCACATCAGGAAGGCACAAGGGAGGTGTGACGTCACGGGGTTAAGGGGTGTGATAGGGGAAGCGGGTATTTAAAGGAACTGTGTTGATTGTTAAAGGGCACTTGTGAATAAATACATTGAACTCACCCGTATCCTTGCCTCGTTCCTGCGGACCTCCACATTGGGACCCTGACATGATTATGGATGCCAGTCATGAAACCCTGATGGAGAAACATGCTGGCGCTGATGGGATCCGGTGATTCTTCCTTCCTCTTCATCCATCTGTTCCTCCGCCAGCTTCCACCGCCGGTGCGCACGGCTCTCGCCACATCGCCTCTCACCCGCACGAAGGATTACCGAGGGTTGGCGGAGGAGGCCGACAGGATTCTGCTGGCGTCCCGTTGCTCTCACATGCACGCTGCGCTCCCGGGACAGCCACAGCCCCCGCCAGAGGAGGGGGCTGCGCCGGCCGTGGCCGCTGTGACGGTTGCGCCGGAAGGACAATCGGGAGCTCTGTTTTTATCATCGCCGTTTTTGGAGCCAAGGCAAGGCGATGCATTCCGCCCTGCTCCTTCTGCGACCAGGGAAACGCCAGGGCCGGTGCTCAGTAGCAGCTGTGGGCACTGGCGGGCTGCTTTTCGTGGAGGACGAGTTGTCTGGGGGTCGCCTGCTAGTGGACTCAGGCGCTCAGCTGAGCGTCATGCCAGCGTCAGCCGCGGATGCCCTGGCTGGCGGCGTCGGACCTCCACTCGACGCGGCGAACAGGACGCCCATTCGCACCTTCTGCTCAAGGTTTGTGACTGTGTCTTTTAATGGACGACGGTTCGGGTGGGAGTTTATTGTAGCTTCTGTCTCGGTACCCATACTGGGTGCGGATTTCTTGTGCGCGAACAGACTGCTAGTGGACGTAGCGAATCGCCGCCTGATTGACGCTGTTTCGTTTGCCACCTACCCCTGCATGCTGGGGAGCTCCGCGCCGCTCGCCCTCGCCAACATCCTCGCTAGAAAGGACGTATATCAGCGGCTCCTTGCTGAGTTTCCGTCCCTGACCATCCCGACTTTCTCTGCTGTGGTCGCGAAGCATGGTGTGGAGCATCACATCACCACAGCCGGGCCGCCGGTTTTTGCCCGGGCGCGGCGTCTGGATACCGCCAAACTGGCAATCGCAAAGACAGAATTTGCCACAATGGAGCAGCTCGGCATCATGCGCCGCTCAGACAGTCCATGGGCATCCCCCCTGCATATGGTTCCGAAGCAGGAGGGGGGTTGGCGTCCGTGCGGGGATTTCCGGCGCCTCAATATTGCCACCACCCCGGACAGGTACCCCGTCCCGCATATCAGGATTTCTCTGTGCACCTGGCAGGGGCAGTAATCTTTTCAAAGGTGGATTTGGTGCGGGGTTACCATCAGGTGCCAGTCCACCCGCAGGACATTCCTAAAACTGCTGTCATCACTCCGTTTGAATTATTCGAGTTTTTGCGGATGCCGTTCGGCCTTAAAGGGTTAGCGCAGACTTTTCAAAGGATGATGGACTCCGTCCTGCGAGACATGCCCTTTATTTTCGTTTACCTGGATGACATCCTGGTGGCCAGTGCTTCTGTAGACGAGCACCTGTCACATCTTCGTTTGCTGTTTGCTCGGTTAAGTGAACATGGACTTATTGTGAACCCGGCCAAGTGTCAGTTTGGCCGGACTGCTATTGACTTCCTGGGACACCGTGTCTCGACCCTGGGAGCCGTCCCCCTGCCTGCCAAGGTTGAGGCTGTTTCTGCCTTTCCTCAACCCCGGACTGTTAAGGCCCTGCAGGAGTTCCTCGGCATGGTGAACTTTTACAACCGGTTCATTCCCAGGGCGGCTCACCTCATGCGCCCACTGTACGAGGTGCTGAGAGGTCAAAAGGCCAGCGCACCTGTGGACTGGTTGCCGGAGAGGGTGCAGGCTTTTGAGGACGCCAAGGCTGCACTCGCCAATGCTGCCCTGCTGGCACACCCATCGGCTGCTGCTCCTGTGGCCCTGACGACAGATGCCTCAGATTCTGCGGTGGGGGCAGTCTGCGAGCAGTGGGTGAGAGGCGCATGGCAGCCCCTGGCCTTCTTCAGCCGGACGCTGAGGGACAGTGAGCGGCAGTACAGTACATTTGACAGGGAGCTGCTGGCTTTTTTCCTGGCTACACGTCACTTCGGGTTCCTGCTGGAGGGCCGCGAGTTCACCGCCTTTGTGGACCACAAGCCTCTCACCTTTGCCATGGCCAAGACTACTGAGCCGTGGTCTGCGAGGCAGCGGCGCCACCTCTCTGCAATTTCGGAATTTACAACTGACATTCGCCATGTGGCAGGGAAGGACAACCTGGTTGCTGACTGCCTCTCCAGAGCACAGGTCACCTCTGTGCATTTGGGGGTGGACTACTCTGCCATGGCTGCTGACCAGCTCACAGATGGGGAGATCCAGGCGTTCCGGTCGGCAGAAACTGGACTGCGCCTGGAGGATGTGGCTTTTCAGGGCTGCGGGGCCACGCTTCTCTGTGACGTTTCCCTAGGGCAGCCCCGCCCTTTGGTCCCCTCTAGCTGGCGCCGCCAGGTTTTTGACTCTGTGCATGCCCTTTCACACCCGGGTGTTAAAGCTTCGATAAAGCTGGTGGGGGCAAGGTTCGCCTGGCCGGGCCTCCGGAAGGACGTCTTGGGATGGGCTGCTGCCTGCGTGCCCTGTCAGCGTGCCAAGGTGCACAAACACACTAAAGCACCTCTGGAGCCATTTCTCATTCCACAGAAACGGTTTGACCATGTCAACGTGGACCTGGTGGGTCCGCTTCCCCCATCTGGGGGTTTTACTCACCTCCTCACCATGGTAGACAGGACCACCAGGTGGCCGGAGGTGGTGCCCCTGTGTTCCACCGCGACAGTGGATGTTGCCCGGGCGTTCATTTTTGCCTGGGTGGCCAGGTTTGGTACACCCTCTGACCTGACGTCCAACCGGGGGCCACAGTTTACCTCTGAGCTATGGACGGCAGTAGCGGGGAGCTTGGGCGTGAAGCTCCATCGCACCACAGCGTACAACCCACAGGCCAATGGGCTGTGCGAGCGTTTTCACCGGTCCCTGAAGGCAGCGCTCCGAGCCGCACTCACGGACGCCAACTGGATTGATCGACTGCCATGGGTCTTGCTCGGCCTGCGTTCCGCTCCAAAGGAGGATCTGCGGGCTTCATCAGCGGAGTTAGTCTACGGCCAGCCGCTGAGGGTCCCTGGGGAGTTCCTGCCGGAGGTTTCGCCCCCCGGGCCAGCAGTGGTTCCCCGGCTCGTGCCCCCTAATGCTGACCGCGTTTGTGTCCCTGTGCCTGTTCACCACTGTCTCCCCAGATCGTACATCCCGAAGGACCTTCTCGCTGCGGAATACGTTTTCATCAGGCACGATGCTCACCGTTCTCCACTCCGGCCTCCTTACGACGGGCCCTTCAGGGTGGTTGAGGCAGAGCCGAAGTCCTTCGAAGTAGAAGTGGAGGGACGTTCAGAGCGGGTTTCGGTGGACCGCCTTAAGGCTGCGCATGTACTGGCAGAGGAACCAGTCACGGTGGCTCAGCCCCCGCGCCGCGGCTGGCCGCCCCTTGTTTCATCACGTAAAACGTCTGCTCTTGTTTCAGGTCGTGCCTTTCAGACAGCCCACCGGCCAGAGGAGCCGCCCCCGACACCTGCACGGCCCCTGCCCGCTGTTAGGCGTAACCATTGGGGCCGGATTATCAGGCCGCCTGTGCGGGGCTGAGACTTTTTCGGTGGTTGGCCTGTTCTGGTTGTTCGGGGGGGGGGGGCTGTGTAGTGGACACTTGGGAGAGCTGACTCACATCAGGCAGGCACAAGGGAGGTGTGACATCACGGGGTTAAGGAGTGTGATAGGGGAAGCGGGTATTTAAAGGAACTGTGTTGGTTGTTAAAGGGCACTTGTGAATAAATACATTGAACTCACCCGTATCCTTGCCTCGTTCCTGCGAACCTCCACAGGACATCTGAACGTGATACAAAAATATTTAATGTAACTTAATGCTGAACCTCCACAAACGGGATCCTCATCACCCAGACATGCCATGTTTGCCTCTATGATATCTCTAAAATATGATGTTATTTATAAAATCTTACGTCGGTAAAACTCTCCATCCGACAGAACCAGGAAAATAAAACGGCACGAGTGGCTGTGAAAAGGGGCGGAGTCAGAGGAAACCCTGGGTTTGAATAAAACCTCCTCCTGACCAGGTTAGCTTCATGAAGTCTTTTACTACGGTAACAAATCCAGAGGTTCAGTTTACCTCACTTCATGAAACAGGTCAGGGTCACTGCTCTAACTCTGGATTAAGTTACCTCCGCTTGTGAAACCGAAAACCATGGTATTCCCTGATTTCAAGGTTAATTTACCCAGGTTTTCCACTAAACCTACTTTGTGAAATAGGCCCATTGTCTGGAAACAAACATGGACATCTCAGTCTCAGAAACATAAATTCATTTTTGTTCAATTTGCATGAAGAATGTTTTTTCTGTGACATGTATTAAAAGTAATTAAATAGAAAGCCAGTTGTGGAACACGATCAAATTTAATTTGTCTTTAAATATTATGCAGGGATGTGAAAGTAAACATTGCATATTATTACTATGAAGAAAGTGTACTTTAACAATCCCCTTGGGGGAATTATGTGCACAGTCAAAAGATTCCCAAATGTCAATGAATCTTATTTGGAAATGCTATTGATAAACCACCTTAGCATATAATCTAATCACTTTTGAAATTATTCCTTTAATTAATAGGACACAAAATATGTTTATCAATCCCCTGTTATCAAGCATTAACTTCAAAAGGAAAAATCCATTGTCTATTTGCAAATTACTCCATTAAGTTCATGCTGCTTCTTGCCCTGAGGTGTGAAGCTTATTCATCAGCGGTGTGTGGGAACTGGTAGAGCTTTACATTTGCTAACTCAGTCAGATTGTGGTGAAGAATCCTGCAAATAGAGCAGAGTAGCGTTGGTATTCCAATTGAATATGACGGAATTACATACAGCTTCATCATTTTGGTTTCATTGTCCGGAGTCTGACATAAAACCTTGCAAGACATTGTAAGATTTATGTATTGTAACAGACACACACACCAAAATGTGTCGTCATCTTTAGCATCCATGTTTCTCAGGGGTTCCTTGGTAAATCTGGTTGCTGGCCCTTACTCCCAGCTTGAAGTCACTTTACTATTATTATCCCACACACTGCATTAAGTAGAAGGGAGTTATAGAAATGTTTTTTTTTTTTTCTTATTTAAAGCTTTTTGCTTTTCATTTTCATTGTTGACTTGGTCTCATTGATGTAGTTGGTTTTCTTTCTAGAGCAAATACTTTTATTTTTTCAACAAAGTTCACTACACTCACCAACAAGTGCTGAAGTGATGCCTACTGCAATTGCAATTTTAGTCATTTTTATACTGTTCATCTCCATGGTTACAATTTCATCTTAAGCGTTTTGTGATTGTTTGTTTCATTTCATTTTATTTCAGGAGCAATCTACACTATTTTATAGTTTTCAACCAAGTACAGCAATTTTTAAAAACAAAGTACTGATGTGGTTTCCGTGCTTACAATGTAAATTTAGCACAAATATTTTTTTTTCCAATACACCATTAAAAAAAAAACATTTACCTTTGAAGTCATTGTCTGCAAAACATATCGTAGGTGGAGATATGATTGTTTCTTGCTGGTATTTTACATTGAACTATGGAGTAGACTTTTGTTTTTTTCTTGATAGTATTCAACTCGGGTTTGTAGTGTTAAGTACCAGTAAATATTTCCCTTCTGCAGAGGGCGCAGTCACATGGGATCATTTCTTTGTGTCCCTCAACGATTATTTATTCAATAATAGGTTTTTGTCTTTGGTCGGTGAAAGGCACCGTTGGCAGGGATCCTGAGTAATTCATTCTTGTTTTAGAAGGTGGATCAAGACCTCATTTCCCCATTCAATATGTGCAATCCACCCCTTTTTTTTTATTAGCGTCATAATAGCACAGATACATTATCAGAGCTAATCAGAGTCAAATGAAGAAAGGTACTGGAGTGAGACTGCAAGAATTATGTTTTGTTTTATTCCTACCCGTGTGGAACTGCCAAACTGGCTGGCCCATGTTAAATATTTTCTAACCTCTCTCTCTACTCTCTTCTATTTGTTATTCTTTTTCTCCTTCTGGGTGTCTTTTACCTGCTCTCAATTTTCAGTCTTGATGTTTATCCTTTCTCTGCCTTTTTTTCCCTTGTGTCTGCTCCCCCCCCTCTTTCTGGTCCATATATTTCTTTCTCGCTTTCCTTCGGGATGGCCTGTTTGATATTCTACATGTGTGGTGTGGTGGCAGGATGGATTAGGATATGGACAGGCCCCACAAACTACCCTGATCTACAGGACAGCTTTTCAATCACAATTTTCTCCAATGCTGTTCCACCTCTATAGTACAAACACACAGGGACAGAGCTACAGAGCAAGACTGGGATTTTTTTAAATAACGATTAAATTCACTTTATTCATCCCGTGTGGGGAAATTTTCTTTTCACTCACAGTACATGCATTTATATATATATATATATATATATAGTCAAATCACACACAATGCTGTGTACAGGTCCCTGAAACACAACACTGGCGGGAGCGGGAATCAAACCACCGATGTCTGGGCGATGTCAGGTCATAAGATGTCCACTCTACTGCAGAGCAACTGCTGGCCTCTAATAGAATGAGAGAGACAAATAATTAAAAAAAGAAAAATGTAGAATTTAATGAAGTATAAATGTTGCTGCATGAACAGGGTGAAATGTGCCAGAACAATGGAGTCACCTTTTTTCCTTTGGGTTTGAGAATGTCAAGTGTCTGCAGTTACTGTTTCGAACACAGGCCAAATCAAAAAGAGTACGATGGTGCATTTGCTCTTTTAAGGCCTCACAGAAGTTTGGGTTTCACAATGAATGGCCTGCAAAGGTGTCCTTTTAGATTTGTTCTGTGGTAAATTTATTTTTCTCACACAGTGTGTTTATATTCTGTTTTACCTTGATCATCAGGACCTTTCTCATTTAAATGAAAATTGCATCTCCCTTGTGTGGATGAAAGAGAATTACTGCGCCTCCCCAGTTTTTTTTTATTGGATCAATAGGGTGATCTTCCAAGGCCTACATTAGGGGGCATTAAAAAACGTTACAAATGAGAGTGTTTAGTCCACTGCACTCTCCTCAGGTACCATGAGAGTATTGATCCATTGTGGTTCATCACACTGTTTTGTTGCCAAAGGAAAATTGAACAGTAATCACCTTCATAAAGGTGGGATAATAAGGTGCAGTGAAAATTTAGGCAAACAAAACCATTGTTGGACGCTGTGAATGCCAAGGCAGCATTATGTCCAGCAAAAGCATCTTCTGAAACTGATGAGGATAAATTGGCTGTGCAAGTACGAAACATGTACAAAAGATATCTTAAATTAAATTGGATGTTTCCAAAACCTTATATTGCTAACATGTACAGTATAGTCGACTGTACACTAATACAATAACAAATAAAAAAGACACACTTCATTTAGAGCATCCAAGGGTTTTTTTTTTGTGGACTTACAGGCATTAAAAGTGGAAAAAGTATTAATAATAATAATAATAATAATAATAAAAACATTAATATCATCAAGAAAATGTCTTTTACATTTTCAATACACACACACACACACACACACACACACACACACACACACACACACACACACACACACACACACACACAAGCGGCCTGCAGGCATGAAAGTGATGAGAAAGTTGAGCAGCCCGCAGCTCCTTCATGATGCGATTTTAGTGGCACAATCAGAAAAACTAGTGGAGAACACACATGCAAGGACAGGCATATCCAAGTCCAGTTCAAGGGCGCTAATGTAATCATGAGTGCATTATTTCAACTGCAATGTATCAGTGTTCTAAGGATGCACCCTACTCCTTTTTGCCTTTTAAATTGTGCACCAGGCTACTCTAGTGATGCCTCTTAATTAATCATAGGTGTGTTTGGAGCATAAGATGAATTAAGCCAATATGTCATCCCTTTTTCTCTGTAAATCCAGGTGCGCCTGCACATGGCACATTGCCATATCATGAGACCGTTGCTGTATTACCACATGCCTGAGTGGACAAAATCATTATTGTTTCTCTGCGGCCATTTTTCATTGAAGTAAATACATACAAAATGAAACCCTTAATGTCATGTTGAAATATTGTATTGCATGAACATTCTGTGCTGGGCAAAATTCTTTAAACCATCCAGATCCAAGTTGCATGCATTCTAGACATGCTTACGGTACCTAACAGATATGAAGAAGTTCTTCACACTAAGTATATCTTCTGGTATATCTTTCATCACCTTGATAGATGTACAATCCACCCAGAAAGAAAGAACACAGAAAGATATTTGTTTCAAAGATGTCAAAACAATGTGGGAGCAATTGAGGTTCTTTATTGATAGCATACTTTATCATGCTCAGATTTCAGATTTGTGCGAATGCCCCTTTTTGCCCTTAAATGCCAAGAATGATTACTGACCTGAAAAGTAAACCGCTGTTGAGGTTTCCAGTGTGTTAAATGGTTCATGGTGGTGTTTTTATTATTCACGATAGGGCCATGTATGGGTTGCAGAATCTGAAATGAAAACCATGAATGTAAATGTGCCTTTTCTAAGCATCTACACACTGTAGAATAGGTGTATGATAGACTACTGAGCATATATGAATATTTTTGCAACACCTGAATATGATTTATTATCCTGGCCACCATTATTCATTTCTTTGTTTCATTGTTACACACAAATGTGAGTGCATTCATACACATCCCTGTCAACATGCTTCTGAAGATGGAATGTAAAATAGCCACTATCCTGGTTTTGAAAAATGGGGTGAATCTAGGACTAGCAGTCTGTTACAAGAGCTAAAGGTCATCCAACCAGGTTAATTATAAAAATGTTAAGGCAGTCAACGTAAAAAGCAAACGTACAGCATCATCAAGCAGAGAGGATAAGCACTAGGGATGAGCAAGTACACCACTATCTGTATCTGTTCAACCATCTAAATTATCTGTATCCGTATCTGTGCGTCTGTGCCTCTTGACAAGTCTCGGTCACGTGACAGGATACCATCCATTACCCCTTAATTAATCACCCACAACTGCGCCAGTGTACTTGATTAAAGTCAAGGCAGATTATCCTGAGATCGCCCAAAAAGTATCGAAAACCTTTGATTCACCCTTTTATTGGAAATGATCATTTTTTCTCTTACGTTGAATGCACTGATTGTAAGTCGCTTTATTTCAAAATAAACCTCATCAGTGCAGTCACTTCAATTGTGTTTTTAATATACCTGTAATTATTTTTTATAATAATTTCATTTACAGAGATGTTGATTATCAATTTATGAGAAGTGGTGTTTTATTGTCTGTTGATGTCTGAATTTTACATATACCACCGTGGATGATTTAGAATAGAATAGAATGAATGATAGAATAGAATAGAATAGAATAGAATGCCAGAATAGAATGCCTTTAACTGTCATTATATACAAGTGTACAGCAAAATTCTTTGACAGCTCTCTGTGCAAAGGACTTAGTTTCAAGTATTAGGTAAATATAAATACAAAACAGAAAAACAAAAACAAAACACAGGTGTAAGAACAAGCAGAGGACTCAGTAGCAGCAATCGTGACCAGGGCATTGCACAGGTTCCTAACTGGGACAGACCTCCAACAGGGTTTCATCAGTTACTTTCGGAGTACTGTGCTCAGTACTCTGATTGCACTTGAATAAAACGTGTTGGTCAGTCTGGAGGTCCGGGCCTTGACGGTCCGATACCTCTTCCCAGAGGGCAGCAGTGAGAACAAGCTGTGGGCGGAGTGTGAACTGTCACTGGTGATGCTTGTGGCCCGACGCAGACGTCTGGTGTTGTAGATGTCCAACAGAGAGGATAACTGTACACCTACGACCTTCTGCCCTGACTTCCGGACCCTTTCCAGAGCCTTCTTGTCAGCCTGAGAGCAGCTCTTGAACCACACCAGCATATTGTTGGTGAGAATGCTCTCCACAGAACATCTGTAGAAGGACAGCAGCAGGTCCTGGGACACGTTAACACTTCTCAGGGACCTTAGACAGTAGAAGCGCTGTTGTGCCTTTTTCACGAGGGCATTGGTGTTGGTGCTCCAGGTAAGGTCCTCTGAGATGTATGTTCCCAGGGACTTGAAGTCACTGACCCGTTCCACCAGGTCCCCTTAGGTTAGAAGAGGTGGGGGATTCTCTCTGTTCCTTCTGAAGTCCAGCACCATCTCCTTGGTTTTGGAGTTCAGTGAGTTCAGCAAAAAAGGTTGGGGACCGGTGGTTATGAGGATTCTTCAGCACGAGTATTGACGAGTTTTACTTGTAGCGTGCTCGTACTCATCAAAAATGCTTTATCCGTACCGGATAATTGTCTGAAACGAGTACCCGGCTCAACCCTAATAAGCACACAACAGATCAATTCAACGTAGAAAATAGTAGCCATAAAATGTCAGCCTGAGATTTAGAAAAGGAAGAAATCAAACAGTAATGTTATCAAATACCTGAATAAAAAACAATTGAAAAAATGAAATTACCTGGCTCTGAAATAAACTGGCAACTCATCCCAGGTGTATCCTGCTTCTCACCTGCTAAGATTAGCTAAAGTGTGACCTGAGGACATGTCGCCTTCAAAAAATGAATGAAAGAATGAAACAATCTATGATGTTTAAGGTTAAAGAACAATAAACATACTGAAAATATTAAGCAGTACTCTTATGTCCCATATACTTTTCCTGGGAGCATTTTTAAAAATAAATTCTATCATTTTACCTTTGCAGATTAGGAAACATGTTTGAACAAAAAAAGGAAATGGAGCAAGAAACATTAACAAGGAGACAACTGTGGGGGCATTAATTTGTAAAAGAGGAAAAAGTTCAGTGTAAATACAGTGTTGCATGCCTTCTTAAAATATATTTTCCGCACAATTTCAGTGTTATACCACAAAACAGGTCAGTTTCACATTATACCATCGCAAGTCAAGGGTGGAATATTGTTCTCCTAACAGGTGATAGGAACAAGGTGAGTGGTGACAGATTATGTCTTCTCCAACTCTCAGTTTATTTAAGGACAATTTCCTATTTCTCCACCAATCCAAACATTATGTGCATGTTGCTTCCACACTTTCAGCCCCACCAGCACTCCAGCATCCACCCGTATGGTCTGCTTAGAGGGTTGAGGATTTTTCTCATTAACTCTCAGCATAACCGTGTAAACTTATCTGGCAGGAGTGAGCGTTTGCTCAAACCCCCCCCAAAAGAAACAAACTCAAAATACGTTCTGTTGCTGCTGCTGCAATAGCAATAAATATAATGAGTCGTTTTCACTAAAGGACTATACAGCATATTAAAATCCTGAACAGGGAGAGTATCCTTTTTTCTCTAACAATTTATGCTCCCATATTCTGCTGTTACTGTCATCAGACTGAAATGCTCTGACTTTGATAGTGCATGTACATGTCCTGTGCTGAAGTGTTAAGGGCAGGAGGGAGCCAGTGACTGATGTGGAGAGCAGCAATGCACCCAACAGTGTCAGGCAATGACTGATGTTGAAAGATTGGTCCAAAAACCCATGACCAGCTCGTCTTACAGCCAGAGGCCCCTTGCTGCGTCCCCCTTTTGAAGGTGATATTTTCAGATATATTAGTAATTATCAGAACCCCAATGTTTTAGTGTGAAATGTATGTTTTGTTTTGTGTTATATTTGAATCAAATTAGTAATAAATTATTAATATCCATCCATCCATTTTCCGTCACCGCTTTATCTGCTGTCGTGGGTCACGGGGCGCTAGAACCAGTGCTACGCAAAGCCACACGGAGATACAGACAACCACGTACACAAACACTCACACCTATGGTCAATTTGGGAAAGGCCAATTAACCTGAAGCACATGTTGTTGGAGGTTGGAGGAATTTGGAGAACCTGGAGAGAACCCGCACAGATTGGGACACGAACCCGGAACCGCCATGCTGTGCGGCGACAGCACTACCCACTACGCCACTGTGCCACCTATTACTAATACATCCCGCTTCAAAGCGGTGATGTATTGTAATTGTCAGTGTTTGTCCGTTCGTCCGTTCATATGTCTACCAAATATCTTGTCAACCATTGTAGATGGAATAATGAAACAAAAAGCATATTACTCGGGCGACAAAGAAGATGAAAGTGACATGAAGATCTTGACCTTGAGAAAACTAGGTCAAGGTCAAATTTCAACTTTTGTACACTCAGGAATTGGATAAGGAGATTGAGAGAAGGCCAGTGTGAGTAAGACCATAGACCAAAGACCTGAAGCGCATGTTTTTGGAGGTGGGAGGAAGTCTGAGAACCCGGAGAGAACCCATGCAGACATGGGGAGAGCATGCAAACTCCGCACAGAGCGGGATTCGAACCCGGAACCGCTGTGTTGTGAGGCAACAGCGCTACCAACTGCGCCACTTTGCCGCCACTTTGTTGTAATAATAATAACAATTATTTTATTATTATTATTATTATTATTTTTATTATTGTCATTATTATTTTTTTTATTATTGTAAGATACCAAATTCCGACATTGACATGAATGTACATTTAGTTATAAAAATAAATATATGTATACATAGAAGTGCATTCATATGTGTGTGTGTGTGTGTGTGTGTGTGTGTGTGTGTGTGTGTGTGTGTGTCTGTGTTCCTCTCTATATAAACTATAATTGACCTTCACAACCAAACGGATCTACTTTTCTTCCCTGATAGAATAAATGGTTGGGGTTGGAGTTACAAAAAATATGTTGCGAACATACAAAACCCCACTGTCAACAGAACTATTTTTACATGCTTGTTCATTTTCAATTAAAATGTCATTGCCTCTGTTCATTTTGTACAATGTTTCTGTTGAACTTTATACACTCGACTTGCTTTGTCCATAGAATGTGAATTACTTGCACTGATTTCACAAGACCTCTTTCTGTATATACATGTACATGTGGTCGTACATGGTAGTAAATCCTGCATGGGCATCCATTCTTTGATGTTTACAGGAACTAGAAAAAACAAAGATTTATAAAGAAATTTATGAGAACTATTCATGAGAACCCATTAATATGTAATGCATATTGACAGATTTGTTTTGAAACGTGATGTGTTGAAGAGTGGAAATGACAAACCTTGGGTTGATGAAAATTTACCTTGGCTGAAAACCAACATTTCCCTTTTGTAAAAGAATTTTAAAAAAGTAATTTCATATCACTAGACTTTCTAAGCTTGTGACTCATTTAGAAACTACATCCAATTCAACAGCTCCAAATGACTGCTTACAAAGGATGTGCGCATTTTTGAACACGTTCAATAGAGCTTAGTAATTTTGCCTGGGCTTACAAATGAAAAAAAAAAAAAAAGAATTAAAAATAGAGCTACGCAATTCATGGTATAAAAGCACTTAAGAGAGGATAATGACAATGCTGTTTTATCCCATGACATGGCATGTGGAACAAATGGTTGTCGGTGAAATTGACTGAGGAGTCCTCTTAAGATTGATGCAGGTAAGTGGTCCTGTACATGCAGGGGTGTTGTGTCAATTAAGGTGCATAAAGGACTCCTGTTTGTCTGTGAGAAGCTGATTAACACCAAGGTCAGTTTCATTAGGCCCCAAGCTGCTGCTATTCTCACTTTACCAGTAGAGATGGTTGTAAAATGTCATATTGGATGTGCATATTTTCTGAGCGGGTGGCACTGTTGCGCAGTGGGTCGTGCTGTCGCTGCACAGCAAGGCAGTTCCAGGTTCGAGTCCTGCTCTCTGCAGAGTTTCCATGTTCTCCCTGGGTTCTCTCCAGGCTCTCCGGAGAGCTCTTCTCCCACCTCCAAAAAACATCCGCTTCAGGTTAATTAGCCAGCTGCAAAGTGTCCGTAGGTGTGAGTGTGTGAGTACGTGTTTGTCTGTCTCTAAATTTCAATGTTATACCACATTGGCTCCGTAGTGCACTGGCATTGTGCCCGGAGTTTCCCCTGCCTCACACCCTAAGCCAGCTGACATTGGCTCCAGCTCCCCGCGACCAGCCACAGCAGATAACAGCGGCTGGAAGATGAATGAATGAATATTTTCTGAGTGTATAGAGTCGGATTGTGAATACTCAAACAGACAACACACAGAAACTAAAAACAGTCACTTCACACATTAAACCAAAACTTCTGCACACTTTAAAGAGTGTATTGATTGTCTCTGACAGTCAAAAAACACATAATCAGTCCTTTAATCACTTTCTAAGTTGACATATCCTTTATAGCATATACCTGTAGTACAGTGACATAACAGACCTTTATCATACCAATCTTTGACATTCTGGACTGGAGGTGTTTGTCACTGTGAAACAGTTTAAGATTTTTAGAATTTGGCACTAAAATTGCACATCATGGGACATATAAAATGTTTCATAAGAAAATTTAAAAAAAACTCCACATGAAAGTGGAGCGCTGTGTGTTTCTGACATATCCTTCATTCCTAACCTTTCTTTGTGCATTCCATTCCTTTGTGCATTTTAATCGAACATTAATTACTACAGGCAGTAGAGGATTCTGCCTAAGAGCAACTGTAAATAGGCAGTGGCATAAGTTACGTACATAGACTACCCATACAGCTGTTTTTCTTCCAAGGAAGGGCTGTGTGGAGTGGATCATCTAATTTCCCACATGCAAAGTAATAGCTATTTAAAAAGCTGTCTCATAAAATGGGTTCTGAAAATGCAGATTGGGGAGCAGGTGTTTGTTGAAATGAATATCGCAATTGTATTCATGCAAAACAATTTTATCAATGATAGCACATGGCTCCACAATACTTAAATGTCTGAATAACACCAGGGCCTATTCCTGTCTCTCCCATGTTATTAGAAAGCACTGATTAGGAGGATATAACAGCTTGCCATGGTAACTGCCAGCTCTGTGCCCAAAGCCTAGCTCTCAAGTTAACTGTCATGATCAAAGACAAAGAGACTCTTGTTACTGTGCCTAGGTGCATGGCTAAAGCTCAGCTTGTTTGCAGGAGACAGAGACTTTCAAAGACTGCAAGTCACATGGCTGCATCCCTTTGCTGTTTGCTCTTCTTCTGAATTGTCACCCAACCCCCAACCCCCCCACCCCCGCTACATTTGCCTTTGTCTCGCTATGGGTATTCCTGAACATCTTTTGCCTACAGGCAAAAGTCCCACAGGTTTATCTCTCTCTCTCCCAGAGAATATGGACAACAGATTTAAACTCAAATTGACAATATAGCCAAAGCTACCGTACTTTTGCTCACCATAAAGTGCCCTCTAAAGGCTTTAATTTTCTCAAAAATCAAGGCTGGGCCTCTTAACACAAAGTGTGTAATGTATACACTCATTTTCCAAATCTGTAAAAAAGTTTTTGTGTGATTTTAGTCAGCGCTCTGCCATATCGGCCATTTTCCACCGACATAGGACATAATACGTCACTACGTACACCAGCAGCGATAAATCAATCAGAGAACATGATGCAAGGCTACCTCCGGCACACCTGTGGGTACCACATTTGTTTGGCTAAAGACCCCCAAAAATGGCATTAGCAAAGACACACTTATGAAGCACAATTTAAACTCCAGGTTATCAGTTACGTGGTTGTGAACGGTATTAGAGCAGCTGTGAGAGAATTTAAAATCAATGAATCTGTGGTTCAAAAGTGGAGGAAGCAAGAGAATCAACTGCGCCAAGTTAAGAAAACGGAACTTAGTTTCCATGGCAACAAGGCCGTAGTTGGAAGACGAGCTGGAGCGATGGATTCTGGAACAAAGAACAGCTTCTACTGTCATGTGAAGCAACTGAATTCAGAGCTTGCCATCATCACGTGAGGATCAACTAAAGAACTGCAAATGCTGGACATTGGTGTTAACAGCATTTATAGTTAAGCTGTGTGCGTCGTGAAGCAATGGATGAGAGACGGTGAATACACGTTTACCAAGACTGGGAGGCAGCGCCGAGCGAGTTACGCCACAATATGCAAGTGGATTGTGGATGCCTGGAACAACATGGCTGCTTCGATGGTTGTCCAATCTTTCGCAAAAGCCGGAATCATTACTGGGCAGCCACCCGTAAACGAGACAGACTCCGACAGCGATACTGAAATTTCTGAGCTGTTCAAAGCAGACCGAAGATAAGGACTTAGGATTTATCACAGACTGTTCAAAAAATAAAATAATATAAAATATTTAAAAATAACGTTGGTGTATTATTTGAACCTAAATACGTAGTACAATACAGTTCAACCACAGTCACTGTTTTGCTTCAGTTAGCATGTTCTAGCATGCGCCGAACAATAGAGTGTGCCGTCTATATGGTTTAAGTACAGAAATAAACTCTGTTATTTAGATTGAACCTCTTTATACGATACGCCGAATGGTGCACAAAATATGGTAGTTTCTTCATCCCATTAGGCATGAGGAGACAAAAATACAGTGCTACTCATGTATTTTAGAAAATGTACTTAAACTTTTGAGAGCATGATGATGACACAATGATCTATGGCAAAAGAGGCAGACAGTAGTTTGTCCCCATAAAGCAACAAAATTTAAGCACCTCTTCATAATGGACCTATAAAGCACAAACATTTGTAAAGACATTCACTATAAAACGAAGATAATAATCTTTGTTACTCCATTGAAAGATACAGTAATGACTGATGTTCTTCTCCTTTCTGCTTTTCCCTTCAGGAGTCACCACAGCAAATCAGTTGCCTCCATCTAACCCTGTCTTTTGCATCTTCCTCTCTCACACTAACTACCTTCATGTCCTCTTTCACTACATCCATAAACCTCCTCTTTGGTCTTCCTCTAGGCCTCCTGCCTGGCAGTTCAAAACTCAAGCATCCTTCTACCAATATATTCACTATCTCTCTTCTGGACATAGCCAGACCATTTCAGTCTGACCTCTTTATCTCCAAAACCTCTAACATGTGCTGTCCCTCTGATGTACTCATTCCTGATCTTACCCATCCTGGTCACTCCCAAAGAGAACCTCAGCGTCTTCATCTCTGCTACCTCCAGCTCTGTCTCCTATTTTTTCCTCAGTGACACTGTCTCTAGACCAAACAACATCGCTGGCCTCACCACAGTTTTGTACACACTATGTTCCTGCCTCTTCTGGAAGAAGGTATTCACCATAGCCGTTTCAATCCTTTTTGCAAAGTCAGCCACCATCTATTCTTTGCATTCCTTTCCTGGATACCAAACCTCCCCATCACCTCCTGATTACCTCTGTTTTCTGCACCAGCATGTCCATTGAAGTCTGCACCAATACCAACTCTCTCACTTCTCGGTATGCTCTGCATCACTTCATCAATGTCCAACCAGAATTTCTCCTTCTCCTCCAGCTCACATCCTACCTGTGGAGCATACCCACTAACAACACTGAACATCACACCTTCGATTTCTATCTTCAGACTCATCACTCTAACACTCTTTTTTACCTCCAGGACATAACAAACTTCCTTCAAGATAACTCCTACTCCATTTCTCTTCCTATCTACATCATAATAGAACAGCTGTAACCCTGCTCCTAAACTTCTAGCCTTGCTACCTTTCCACCTGGTCTCCTGGACACACAGTATGTCTACCTTCCTCCTCTGCATCATGTCAACTGACTCTCTACCTTTTCCTGTCATAGTTCCAACATTCAACATCCCTATTCTCAGTCCTATACTCTTGGAGTTCCTCTTCTCTCTCTTCCTACGAACACACTTTTCTCCTCTCCTTCTTCGACCAACAGTAGTCCAATTTTCACCGGCACCCTGTAGGTGAATAGCACCGATGGCAGTCGTTGTTATCCCAGGCCTCGACCGATGTGTTATGGAAGTCATATATTTGATTTGCATATTGATTTGGCAAACGTTTTACGTTGGATGCCCTTCCTGACACAACCCTCAGTATTTATCCTTGCTTGGGACTGGCACAATAAGACACTGGCTTCTGATGTCCCAAAATATTGTTGGAAATGGCTCCAAAGAGAGACTCCGGCTTTCTCTTCAACCCAGTATTCTAGTGGTAAAGCAGGCTTTTTATGTGATTTTTTAAAACACTGAAAATAGTGAAACAATTACACTGATTGTGAGTGAGATAAAATACATTAAACATAATATTACAAAACTTCCCTTTTATTAATTACGTCAACCTGAATGAAAAAAATTGGGTCACAACTAAAAAAAAACACAAATGTGTTGTTTATAATTATGATTCATAGAAAGCTATTATTACCTTTTGCATTTTACACATAATCTTGAGGCTTTCACCTGGATGAAGGGTTCGAGGACAGCATCATTCATTTTCTCTTCAGTTCATTTTCCTAATGATTTCATTATTCCTTGGATGCCACTCTCTCAAATCTCAGCCCAGTGGCTCTGGACTAAACACCACTCAGCCTTCAAATTGAACACTGATTGTTTTTCATGTTTATTCACAATCCATGGGTCAGCAGTCTCCCATAATCTGCTGTATCTTCCAAGGACAATTTGCGGATATCATGAATAAAAATGATCTTAATAATATCTCAGTGAAAGGACCCATGGCAACTATGAATATCATTAGACCTTGATCAGAGGCCGTTAGTGCCACATTTTTATGTGGCCAGTGCAACACTATAAGGGATGTATGAGTGCCTTTGGAGAGTGGTTCTTCCCACTCCTTTGTCATTGGCTCTTTCATATTTTCTTTCATCTTCACAAGACTACATTTCAAAGTTTGTTTGCTTTTTATAGTAAAATGGAATTTTGATCCCAAGAGTCATTGTAGTCTCTATTTGTATTAGACAAAGTACTCATCTTATTTTTCCAGTTTACTTCACATTAATAATGTAGAAACAGAAATAAAAGAGAAAGTCAGCGTGTCTTTGCGAGAGTCTTTACTGAGATAGAAGCAGTATGAGCAGTCACAGCAATTTGCTTCCCTCCAATACCCTTGACCTAGATGGTGAAACTTCCAGGGGAGATGAAAATTAAAAGTGAGAAAAAAATAAAATTATATACAGGAAATAAAAAAAATGTCTAAGTGATCAAAAATAGTATTTTCCTTGAACTGTGTGGTAAGGAGAGGACTTTTCTAATAATATTAACATAAAGTGCAGTAAGAACTATTTTCCCTGGGATATGCTCTACCTGCAGATTCTCCAAGGGAAGAGAGGGTTACCACAAAGACCGAGTCACTGTGTCTTTATTTTGACATATAGGAGGAATTAAGTTGGGAAGCTAAAATTATGCATGGATTGTACTTTTAAAAGTGGCCACAGTTCATTTATGTTAATTTACAGAATAAAAGTAATTCAAAGGTCATAGTCAACTTACGCCAACATCTACAGTATGTCTTATTCAAACCTTTCTTGTTCAATGCTCTTGCTTGCACTCTTTCATGTTTACATGATTTGCATCCCCATCTGTTGACGTGGTGGACTGTTGAGCCGAAGAGCAATACACTGCCAGCTATGCCATTATGATTAAAGAGGGGGAGAAAAAAGAAGCCATTATGACACATTTCATGTGATTGTGTTGGGGATGGGTAGGTGGGTTGTAACAATCATTACTAGTCAGCGTTGTTCATCTTAAGACCTTTGCAGCACTGCTATCACACTATGATGTACCGACAGCTATGTAAAAGATTAGGGAGGCTAGGAACACTCCCAAAGAAAATAGTTTCAACAATGCCAGTGAAATGTTTTACACTGTACCTTGAATTTTTAAAGATGATCTAATTTTTCTCCATGCATATAAATAGCACTGGTACAGTTTTACAATTCTAGTAAATTATACACGGGGTGTCTTTAATTTTTTTAATAGAAATGATAGTGGATATGTTTGTTGAATTCAAGCAAAGAAATTTTTCTCTCTCATCATTCTCTTGGGCTGTCTTTGAATTCAAAATGACCCACAAGCAAGAAATCTCTCTAAATGACATTTTTTCAACTTGACATTTAACAGATTTTCAACATTAGAAAAAGTAAAACTGCCATTACACTACTCATATTTCCATGAAAGGTGGGGACCACTAAGGTACAGTAGGTACACAGACTGTCTTCTGGTGGTTTTGATATTCAGTGTTCCCTGTCCAGGACATTGTCTCACCTCATAATTCAGTCTGTTCATCACAGCTGCCATAGAAAATTACTTTGGAAATTATCAATCTGGAGGTTTTTTGTGAATATGGAGGATGGATGAAACTGACGTGCACCTACATAGGACTGCTCTTATTAACAGATATTTACTGGCCCAATGGCCATGCTGCTGCAGTCTCTGTGGTGATTGATTTAGGATTTAAATTTCAATTGAACTGGATTTTTTTAGGATTTCACTGAAGGTAACATTTTACCCTTATGAAAGTAGGGGTATATAGAATGTAAAAACAAAACAAAACAAGGTTTAATGTCTTGCAGCTTCATTACAAATGATCTGAAGCTTGAAGAGCGCCCTGGTTTTTAGATACCTGGTTCACAAGCTCTGTTACTGCATTGCAGTGTTCTGCTTGCAAAGCACTGAAAAATTACATCATTTAATAGGAATGTTCTTTCTGAGGTACTGCAAGTACTTTATCCTCTTAATGGGCCCAAAATCTTTTTTTGGCCCCAAAAGCAGACAATGACACAATAAGGGGAAGGCATGGAAATACTAGGGGAAAAAAAAGAACATTGGAGTCATGGCCATGACAAATCTGTTAAATGTTAGTTTGAAACTTTACTATACATTGCAATATAATGACAATTGCTATGAATGTGTGCTATGAAGAGGTGCTTTGTTCATAATTATGCTCCACAAAACCATGCATTGTAATTTGTCAGAACAAATTTTATATATAGGAATAGTGTAGGAATAATAAGGTTGCTGTTTCAGCATTAGGCTTTTAGATGCTGGTTCTGAATATTCATGAATCATTCCTTGTACTCATGTCTTGATTTACAGGTATTAAATAATCAGCATAACCTTTCATTTATCAATATATATTTATGATAATTTCCATACCAGTGTGTCATACCATGGATTACATGTAGCACTGGCTGATGAAATCATCTTCCACATCATTGTACTTTTTGACAGCTATCGGAAAAATACAGTAAATTAAGAGCACTTTTCACTGTCAAAAAGCCTAAAGGCACCCAGCTTGACCTAACAGAGAAAAACATTACACCCAGTTCAAGTCAAGTTTTCAGTCTGTCTGGTTAAACTGTCTCCATTAATTATTTAGTAATTAGCTCCATGTAATTGCCTTCTGACACCTTGGATTACAGTGTCTTTTTGTAATGCATTAGCTGTCTCAATTATAGCAGGGTATGGGATAAGCCTGCCCTTGATATGGCTTATCTCTTCATTTTCTTCCATTTAACCTTCTCCGCCCATACCTTATACTAATATACGTATACTCTACATTTTTTGTTTGTTTTTCTAACTGGGACTACAGCAGCCATAATGGTATGAAAGCATATGACTTCAGACCAAATAAGACCTACATATCTTTGAAAATGTGAGGCAATGTTTTACGAGGTGTTTTAACACTTAATATGTTCACTGTAAACACAATGGATATGTTTTCAAATGTGTACACATTTTGTGAACCTGCACATTTTTCACCAATACCTGACCTGTATTTTCTTGATAACTGGAGTTAGATCACATATCTCTATGAATATTTCAGAACAAACAGAGACAACTGATAATCAGAAGAGCCTTAGGATGGATTGGGGGAATGGCAGAACCAGGAGGCTCATAGAGGCAATAAGCCAGGTTTTATAGGTTAGCTGAGCAGCCCAAGATACCCTTGAGGAATGTGTGAGTGTACCGCTTGCACATATGCTAGCAGGAATTCATGTGTGCATATAAATAATTGTGGGTTGACTTGGTTGAAAAAATATGTCCCTTGAGTTTCTACAGTGTGCAAATTTAAAGCTTTATCCTAACCCTAGCCCTAACACATATACATGTATACAGATATCCCCACCTATATTTTTGAATAAGCTCACTTGAAAAAGTCTCATGCTGTCACCAACTCACTGTCAATCAAGTGCCCAACCAATCACGGCGCCCAATCAATCACAGTGCATCTGCCAGAAGGAATCTTGCGAACAATATGGCATAAGGCATCTGCTATGTCAGGAGAAGAAATAACTATTTACATGGACTTCCCAGTTAACATAATTTTAGAGAGTGTCATAACGGTTCCAACAATTTTCATGTTTTTGAGCAGAGAGTCCAAACAGCAGGAACGACACAGAAAACAGAAACAAATTCTGAGTGAAACTAGCTGGCTAGCACGAACAGTCTGTCCAGCTATGGTTTCATTTGGAATGGGACAATTTATGTGGTATCCAAAATGCTCCTCGGGCACCCGACAAAAATGGTCTTCAAGCAACTACGTACAGTTCTGTTCATGTAGTCAGCTAACAGAAATATCACTTCTCTAAAATTTCTTTTCCGCTTGCTCTTTTGACAGGTGCCTTTTCCTTTCACATTAGCTACTTTCCCAATCTCACGATTAGTTAGCTTCCTTTCTCCAGTTAGCCTGCTAACATTCATCCCCAGTTTAGCAATACCCGTCCAACGCTGTCCAGCGCTGTCAGCTGGGATAGGCTCCAGCTCCCCTGGAGCCTATCCCAGCTGACATAGGGCGTGAGGCGGGGCAAACTCCGGGCGCAATGCCAGCACACCGAGGAGCTACACAGGGACATACAACATTCACACACACACTCGCTCCTACGGGCAATTTGGAACAGCAAATTAACCTTAAGTGCATGTTTTTTTGGAGGTGGGAGGGAGCCGGAGAGCCCAGAGAGAACCCACGCAGACACGGGGTTCCATGCAAACCGTGCAAACTCCACACAGAGCGGGACTCAAGCCAGGACCCGCCTTGTTGTGCGACGACGGTGCTACCCGCTGCGCCACCGTGCCGCCATATAACTATTATTTAATTATATTATTTTATCACCTGATTATTTTGTTAAATATTATTAAACATTTATTAAACATTTTTATAAACCACCACACTACACTGCAAGTGTCAATTTTGACTGTGACATTTTTTCCTGTAAAGTTTCCCCAGAAATTATACAAAAGCAGCTCAGAGGGTTAATATGCTTCACACAATTTGAAAAACACCACATAAAAATTACAGCAAAACCACAATGATACTTTCTGTTATGAAGTAGAGACATTAAAAATTGTGAATGGTTAGAGGTGCCCTAAAGAACAAACTCCCCAAATGACAAATGAAGAAAAAAGAATAGTACAAATGCAGTAGTTTGATTCTCTATGTGAATTTTGCTTCAGTTTTTCCCCAAGGCCTCAGGTGCCCTTTCACATCAATGGGTCAGTGGATGAAAAGAGAGAGGCTTATTTCTCCTAGGAGGGCTGCCCATAGCACTGAGTCTGAATCTTTTTTTCTTTTTTTTATGAAGGTGCTGAAATGTCATTCCAGATCAGTCTGGCCTCCTTAACCTCTGCTTATAGGTGCATAGCTAATGTGATCATAATGTCTTATGTCGGTCTTGTCAAAGGAAGAAACACACCAAAAACCAAAACTATGAATTTATTTGAAACTCATACAAGCCGTAGAATCAGATAACAGCCAGTGTTTCTGTCATGTCTGTGTTTTGCACAGCATCAGAGCTGGCTTTTCTCAATGGAACAAGCAAAACTCAACATTTTGGTTGTAAAGAAAGAGGGACAAGCTTAAAGTGAAACATGATTGGGTGAGATGAGACAGCGATGTCGTCCCTACATACTGAAATGCCATTGCTTTGCAGTGCATTCTCAATAAATTTGTGATTTTCTCCATTGTTTTTAGGGATTAATGATGTAGGGAACAAGCAGAGCTTGGTGATTCTCATCTCTTGATATACTACTGCAAAAATATATTTTTTATTATTTTTGACTTTATCAGAGAATAAAGAAGAAGTAAATCACTGACTTGATTTACTATCTAATGGCATCAAGCACAGGAATTGTCCTCTATATTTCTGCAATTCCTTAATATCTGATTTGGCACCAGCACTTGGACATTTTACCTTCAAATTGCTGTTCTTGAGTAAGAAATGGAACACAGCAGGGGAACAGTGCTTTGGTTTGCTAAACCAAAGCACTCATATCACTCAGCAGATTGATAGGATATGTGACAAATGAAAATTTGAAAAAAATAGTTAATATATCGAAGAAAGAGAGGAGGAAAGTGTGATCGTAGGAAGAGAGAGAAGGAAGAGAGAGAAGGAAGAGAGTGAAGAGGAACGCCAAGAGTATAGGACTAAGAGTAGGGACGTTGAATGTTGGAACTATGACAAGAAAAGGTAGAGAGTTGGTTGACATGATGCAGAGAAGGATGGTAGACATACTGTGTGTCCAGGAGACCAGGTGGAAAGGTAGCAAGGCTAGAAGTTTAGGAGCAGGGTTCAAGTTGTTCTATCATGGTGTAGATAGGAAGAGAAATGGAGTAGGAGTTATCTTGAAGGAGGAGTTTGTTAGGAATGTCCTGGAGGTAAAAAGAGTGTCAGGTAGAGTGATGAGTCTGAAGCTAGAAATCGAAGGTGTGATGTTCAACGTTGTTAGTGGGTATGCCCCACAGGTAGGATGTGAGCTGGAGGAGAAGGAGAAATTCTGGTTGGACTTTGATGAAGTAATGCAGAGCATACCGAGAAGTGAGGGAGTTGTCATTGGAGCAGACTTCAATGGACATGTTGGTGCAGGAAACAGGTGATGAGGAGATGATGGGCAGGTTTGGTATCCAGGAGAGGAAGACAGATGGTGGTTGACTTTGCAAATAGGTTGGAAATGGCTAATGTGAATACTTTCTTCCAGAAGAGGCAGGAACACAGGGTGACCTATAAGAATGGTGATAGGAGCACACAAGTAGACTACATCTTGTGTAGACGGTGTAATCTGAAGGAGATCAGTGACAGCAAAGTAGTGGTAGGCGAGAGTGTAGCCAAACAGCATAGAATGATGGTGTGTAGGATGACTCTGGTGGTGAGGAAGATGAAGAGGACAAAGGCAGAGCAGAAGACGAAATCGTGGAAGCTGAAAATGGAAGAGTGTTGCATGACTTTTAGGAGGGAGTTAAGACAGGCTCTGGGTGGTCAGGAGGTGCTTTCAGATGACTGGACAACTGCAGCTAATGTGATCAGGGAGACCGGTAGGAGAGTACTTGGTGTGTCATCTGGAAGGAAAGTAGATAAGGAGACTTGGTGGTGGAATGAGGAGGTACAGGAGTGTATACAAAGAAAGAGGTTAGCTAAGAAGAAGTGGGACACTGAGAGGACTGAGGAGAGTAGACAGGAGTTCAGGGAGATGCAGCGTAAGGTGAAGGTAGAGGTAGCACAGGCCAAACAAGGGGCTTATGATTACTTGTATGCTAGGTTGGACAGTAAGGAGGGAGAGGTTGATCTATACAGGTTGGCAAGACAGAGAGACAGAAATGGGAAGGACGTGCAGCAGGTTAGAGTGATTAAGGATAGGGATGGAAGTCTATTGACAGGTGCCAGTAGTGTGATGTGAAGATGGAAAGAGTACGCTGCATCTCCCTGTTCACCTGATTTTTTTGAAAAAATTTTTGCCCCATATAGAAAAAAAATTGCGTCCACATGACATTTTCGAAAAAATCTACGTCCATACAAAACTGCACAAGTGCATTGATCAACATGTTTATAAGCAGAACAACTCCATAACAACTCCGAGAAGGACAGGAGAGAGGACTGTGACATGTGGAAATTCACGCTGTTCCTCCTGGAGGACGACCTCCATCACAGAGTTCTCCCACCTGTAGATAGGGCCTCGCGGTCTGACCCAGAACTGGCGTTGGCGTCTTAGGCGAGGAATGTGAATGAATGAATAAATGAATAAAAATATAAAGGTTATGACTCATAAGGAAAGAAACAGACGAGCAAATATTCAACTGTCAAGCATGTTTATCAATTCGTCTTCAACATGGAGCTGTTCTCCATCAGAAAATAGCCGGTTTTAATTGTCCATTCTGTTTGCACATGCAGAGATGGGTCACACACATTGATGTCACAGCATTTTTCATCGCAGCGACACGCCCCCAGATAGAAAACGTTTTCGTTACTGCATCCACACAACAACGCATACCTGGTGTTTTCAAAAAAATTCACTTCGGCCAGCATTTTCAAAAAGTTGCGTCTTTGTCCCGGATATCTGTGTTGTCGTGTGGATGGAAGGCGTAACCGAAAGAAAAAAGTTGCGTTTTCAAAAATATCAGGCTACATGTGGACAGGGCCTGAGATTGCTGCACGTCACATGTCTTACTTTAAGCTGTATTTTGTGTTGCAAACATGCAAGCATTTTAGAATTTAATCATGGTGATGCTCATACCCACCATCATGGCATTTTCACCTTATACAAATGCTAATACACTATGCATGTAACTTATGTTGTACCACCTGTTCCAAGGCAAAACAAGAATAGAAATTCCTGCGGCATGGACCTGTTAGTCTATAAATACAAGCAAATACATTTAAGATGCACATTTTTTATTTCGGGCCTTATACTTCTCAAGTCTCTGAATGCACATGAAAGAACCATGTATAACTTCTAAGAAGTTGATGGAGTTTAGTGAGGCCCGTGTGGGTGAAATGTTGCTGTGGGCCATAACATTACCTGGAGCAGGCAGAGCTTTGGTTTTCTTAATGGATGTCGTTTTACCCCTCAAAAATGACACAGAGTCAAACATTGTATAAATCACAACTAATGTTAATGTTGTCTTAGTATTGGCACTTTTACCAACTTTTACCAACGCTAGTGTATAATATACCAAAAAAATACAGAAATACATTTTTTTTTATATGTTAAAATTTTCCATTCAATTTAGCAAAACATTTGTCAACATGGATAATACGATTGGCATTCCTGTTATCAGTACCCTACCCGGATACTAAATGAAGTACTGATCTATTTTTAGTCACGGAACATTTGTGACTTTTGCACTTGGTTTCCCTGTCCTTTTTAGTACTTGCAACTTTAATCCCATCAGGTGGGCAATTCAGTTGCACTTTCGTATTGGTATGGAGTGGTTGAGAAATATTCAGCGAAATCCCCAGAATAGGTTTTTGTTGTAGGCACAAAAAGGGAAAAAGATAAGATTTGAGAACATGACTTAATTAAAAATTTAATTTTGCCTAATTACATGTCAAACAAATTTTTTAATAATTATTTTTGTACGTCAACTGAGCAAAACATGATTGTTTTCTCACAGCAGACAAAAAAACTGGGAATGTTGAACTCACTAAATAGAATGAAATCAGATCACAATTGCTTTGATGGCTAAGTAAGGGATTTAGTGAAGGGAACCAAGGGACAAGATAAGGGAGGACACTGACAGCTTGTGCTCTTGATGGTCAAATTTAGGCCCCTGTTGTCCTTCAAAGTTAGGGAGTTTTTCCAGCTGACAGATATTGTGTTGTGTGTACCCTGCCTAGCACAAAGTTTATGTAACCTCTTAAACCTACTTTCTCTGGCACTTTATACATGTCAAATTTTAAAATTATTTTCATTATTCCATTATTTTAATCTATCGCGAGGGTTGAGGTCCCAGAGCCATTCTCTCACAGCCTTTGAGGAAAAAAAACAAACACTCCAAAGCCCAATTTCAGCTATCCATCTGCACTGGAGAGATGATCCATCTAAAGTCACGCTTCTCTGTTACCAGCTGGCGGGAAAGTTGGGTTGTGGTCTACTGGATTGTATTTATTTTAGGGCAATTAATTTATTTGGATGGAGGAGTAAAGAGCAGAGGGTAACTGTAGACATTAGTGAATAATTGTTACATTTTATTTTCTCTGCTTACGCCAAAACAAAACGTAAACAGAAAAAAAATATCAATTATCATGGTCATAAGTCCTTAAATTTTTAACTACATTATCAATAAGGAAATTTTGAACAAGTTAAATATATATATATTGTTGATTACTGTATAATATATACAGTACATACACACACACACACAGAGCAGGTCATCCAATCCAATGTCCGAGATCAGCGGTTTGATCCCCCCACCCCCAAAAAAAGAAAAAAAAGCACCCAGAGACCCAGAGTGTGAGCTGACAGTAGGAGGTGTCAGCTCACCTCTGGAGCACTGCCGAGGCGCCCTTGAGCAAGGTGCCGACCCCTTTACAAGTTGCTCATTGGAGGTGCATCACGAAGGAGCTGCCTACACTTTACCTCCCCCTCACCTGCATGCCTACAGGCCCCTTGTGTGTGTGTTTGTTACTGGTCAGTACACAGTATATATATGTACCAACTAACCTGTGTGTAGAATGGATTCTTAATTTCCCTTTGGGGATTAATACAGCCAATAGAATTAAATTATATATGTATACAGTGTATATATATGGAGAGCTACATATTAATGTATATATATACACACACACAGGCTATAACAATGATATGAATGTTATAGATTGGAAAACTCTAATGTCTTTGTCCCCATAGAATGACAATAGGGTATCAATTGTAAATTTGTAAATTCCTTTTCAAGCCCTTAATACTCACTACCTGTATTGCCTTTCGCTACTGAATGTGTATACATAAATTATAAATCGCCATACATAGAACTAACCATACCCTTACACTGGCAGGACTATTTGAGTTCCTCCTCTGGATTATCTCCTGCAGAATGAAACCACTTTTCTTCTTTATCTTTGCCTTTGTGTATGTGTGTGTGTGTGTGTGTGTGTGTGTGTGTGTGTGTGTGTGTGTGTGTGTGTGTGTCCTCCATTTACCAGTGCTATAGATCTGAACAGAGGCCATTTGGACAAATCTTGTGGAGTTACTCATTCAGTTTGGGGGTCAAAGAACCGTGTGCTTCTATAACTATATAGTTGCTTTGGCTTTCACCTTCCAAATCTATTAGCTGGGATATCCACATCTATCACAGCTCGTATGCCAGAATGTTGTTCATCAACTTCAGCTCAGCATTCAACACAATCATTCAGCTTGGACTCAACACCTCCATACGCAACTGGCTGCTGGACTTCCTGACAGGGAGACCACAGGCAGTTCGAGTCGGCAACAACACCTCCACCTCCTAACCCATGAGTGCACACTGACTTCCAGCTCCAACCTCTTCATCAAGTTTGCAGACTGTGCAGACTGTTTGTGAGACTGTGGTGGGTCTCATCAACAACAACGATGAGACAGCCTACAGAAATGAGGTGAGCCTCCTAGCTATGTGGTGCAAGGACAACAATCTCCGTCTGAATGTGGAGAAGACGAAGGAGATTGTTGTGGACTTCAGGAGAACACCCACCCAGCATGCTCCACTAACCATCGACGATGCTGCAGTGGAAAGGGTCAGCAGCACAGAGTTCATGGGTGTGCACATCTCCGAGGACCTGTCCTGGGACCGCAATACCGCATCGCTGGCCAAAAAAGCCCAACAGCGCCTCTACTTCCTCCACAAACTGAGGAGAGCAAGAGCCCCACCCCCCATCATGCTCACCTTCCACAGAGGCACCATTGAGAGCATCTTAACCAGCTGCATGACAGTGTGGTACGGCGCCTACACCGTTTCCTGCCGTAAGACCCTGCAGCGCATTGTGAGAGCAGTTAAAAAGATCACTGGTGTCTCTCTTCCTTCCCTCACAGACATTTACAACAACCGCCTCACCCGCAAAGCCATCAGCATTGCAGGTGATCCCACCCACCCCTCTCACAGCCTTTTCAGCCTGCTGCCATCAGGTAGGAGACTGCAGAGTCTGCGGGCCAGAACCAGCAGGCTCAAGGACAGTTTCTTTCACCAGGCGGTCAGGAGGCTCAACTCCCTCCCTCCCAGGGAATGCGATTCACCTGTGTGGCGAAGCAGAAAGCTGTCTACAATCACCTTATGGCCTTATAAGCTGCACACGGCAGAATCTCTGCTTCCTGTGCACTATGTGTCACATCTCTGTCCTATGATTTTCCTGTTTATTTTCCTGCCACTAACGTTTCATATCATTCCAGATCCTGTCTCGCCTTCAATCAGTTCATTCCCTGCACCTGCTGTCTCTCCACACACCTGCAGCCACTCCCTAATTTGTCTCCACACTACATATACCCAGCTCAGCCCTCAGTACTCTGCCAGATTGCTTAGTGTTCGCCCTGGCTCTCCAGCCATTGATTCTTGCCTGTTGTTCTGATTCACGTTACTGACCCAGCCTGTTTCCCGGACACTGCCTTTCGTCGACCCCTCCTTGGATTTGTCTGCCTGGTTGCAGACATGCTCATGGATTTGGTTTTAAAGTCAAAAAAAGTTGCCATATGCTTCTTGCAAAGCTATATACAGTTCATGTCACTTATGCCACTCTTCAGCCGTTTCTGTTCAAATTGAGACATTGCATCACATCACGTAGTTAGTATTCCTAACAACGTGATGTGGCAGAGCTTGGTCTGCTACTCCTCTCCGCCTGACGCAGCTGGGCCACAATTCAATATGGAAGTCCTTGTAGGTCTGGGGCTTCCCCTGTTGTGAGTTACTGATACCGCAATGGAGGAATTAGGTGTTGTAGTGGCAATATGAACAAAGTGCAAAAACATTGTGCGGTACCAGCACGCACTGCGCTCGGGAGTGCAGACAATAGCGGTAATCGTTTGCGCGCACAGTACCGCTAACGACTACCTCTAACGACTGGTAATGACTAAAAGGCACTTGAGAGTAGTATCCCAGCTTGTACAATGGCGACTACATCGCTAGAAATGGCACCTGCTATTTGATTATCCCAATAAAAGTAGCTATTTGAACCTCTTAGATCAGATGTAAACAATCATATCTCCGGTTTTCCACGGTCAATCGGCTTCAAGCAAAAACCGGAGGAGAGTTTCACATCGATACTGCCGTGTAAAGATGTGCGCAGCAATCCACATGACAGACTTTCTTTGTTACGATTGGTTTAAAACCATCACATAATCATAAGGGTTAACATGGCTGCCATAAATGCTTTGACACTATTCAAATGCACCAAGATGATGTCACAAAGGGACCTCATAAAGGAACTTTGCTCAGGAAACATGAAAGCAAAATGATGAATGATGGTGTGAGAGCCCCATTTGGAGCAGCAGGAGAAGAGATTTTTTTTTTTTTTCAATAGCACTTTAATCACATTCAAACATTTTACAATTTTACATTAGATGAAAGCACTACAGTGCTTCAGAAGAAGCAGGAGAAGGGAAGGCAGTGCCAAGTGAAGAATGTGAAAGAAAAATAAAGCTAACGATATTTGTGTCAAATGTCATAGGGTAGTAGGAGCTGCAGATGGAAGGTACAGGTTACCTGTGTTGACTGTATGTGATTGGGAGCCATAAGCAAACCACCTTGGCAGTCTTTGGAGAGGACAAGCTTCAATGATATGTTCAATGATATGTTCCATTGTCTGCTCCTCTCCACAAGCACACAGTGGGCTAGGGCAGTTGCCCCATTTCCGGCGGCTGGCCAAGCACGGGCCATGTCCAATCCTAAATCTGTTGAGGGTTGACCACTGTCTCTGTGGAAGCTCGGTGCCAGGGACCGGATGGGTGGGGTCTGACACCAGATGTTTGTTGCGGACCTCCTTGAAATCCCATTCCTTTTTCCAAGCTGACTGGATGGTAAAGTCAGCTGGTGGGGGGTTCTTCCAGACGGGGCGTCTGGATGGGACTCGAGCAGTGGGTGGGTTAAGGATGTCCTAATGGATAGGTAGATGGGGGGAGACTTTGACCTGCTGGAGCATCCTTTGGGATGATGCTGTTCGCCAGATGTGTGGGGAAGCTATGTTGGATGCTATGTAAGACGGGGAGCCAGGGAAGTGGAGTTGAGCGAATTGTTCCGATTATGATTCTCATGGTTGAGTTGAACTGGGTGTCCATGTGGTGTGTGTGAGATGACCTGCACCAAACAGGAGCGAAGTATTCCACTGCAGAGTAAGCAAGGGCCAAAGCTGAGGTGCGTAGTGTGGAAGTGGAAGCGCCCCATTTTACAGCGGCAAGCTTGCAGAGCAGGTTGTTTCTGGACTTTATCTTAGCCGCCGTCCCTGCTATGTGTTGCTTGAAGGAAAGGGTCCTGTCTAGGGTCACTCCAAGGTAGATGGGGGGCATGCTTAAGTTCGAGCCCACTCAGGGAGATCTTCAGTCCTCTGGTTGCTGTTGCATTATGCAGATGGAATAAACTGGAGACAGTTTTTGCGGGGTTTGGTTTTAGCCGCCAAGTTTTGCAGAACTGGTCTAGTTTGCCGAGGTCTTCTATGAGCACGTGTTCCAGCTGTTCCAGATCTGGTGTTTGGAATGCCAGGCAGATGTCATCTGCATAGATGAATTTGCGGGATTTGGTGCGGGGGAGGTCGTTTTTGTAGAGGTTGAACAATGTTGGAGAGAGAACTGAGCCTTGGGGGAGTCCATTTTTCTGTGTTCTCCATGAACTGTTGTTCTGGCCAAGGTGTACCCTGAACCTCCAGTTGGTCAGGAGAGTTGTGATGATTGTTGTTGCCCAAGTAGGGAGATCCTTTGCAAGTTTCAGAAGGAGGCCTTTGTGCCAGACCGTATCATAGGCAGCTGTGAGGTCGAGAAACACAGTGCTATTTTCGATGAACGTAGTAAGATCAAGTACTTGTTCTCCTGTGCTATGGTCCTTCCTGAAACCTGCCTGGTCCACACAGAGGAGGTCCTCTACTCCTGTGGATATGCGCTGGAGTATTAGATGTTCCAAGATTTTGTAGGGAACACAAAGTAGGGAGATTGGGCGGTAGCTTGCAGGTATTTTCTGGTCTTTGCCTGGTTTCAGTATGGAAATGAAACCAGGCGCCATTTCTTTGGAATCAGATTTTTTTTTACGATTCTACTGTAGAATTGGGTCAGCCAGGTTACGGCTCGAGGGCCCAGATGCTTCATGAACTCCGGCAAGATGTTGTCATATCCAGCTGCCTTCCCACACTTCAGGCCCTGCAGGACTTTTCCCAGTTCACCACTCTCAAAAGGTTCAGGACATTCAGGATTGCCTTCCTCTTTGGGTGTTTTCTGTTGTTCCTTAAGCTCAGCTGTCACTGCTTTTCTGGTGTGTTTGTCTTGGGTTGGTTTTGCTATGGCCAGTAGGTGGGATGCCACTTGGCTGGGTGTGACAGATGGTCTGCTTTGGGTAGGAGGTTTCTGTGCAGCTCCTAGGTGGCGGATGAGGCTCCAACATTTCCTGATGGAATGGGTGAAACTCAAGTCAGCTACTGTCTCCTCCCACCTTTTCCGCCGGGCTGTAATCAGCGATTCAATGGGGTGGTCTGCCATTTCAGGGTCCCATCACGCTTCATAGGCTTGTAGGAGAGCGTCACTTTCTTCATCCAGGCAGGGGACATAGAGGGGTGGGTAGCCTCTTGGAATTGCTGAGTGGGCAGCCTTGTAGATGGAACAGCAGAAGCGGTTGTGTGTGTTTCATCTATCGTGATGGTGTGGAGTGGGATGGTAACGATACTCCAATCCAGGGTTTCACGGTACCTCCGCCAGATGGCTTTGCGGAGGTTCCAGCGCATCTTCCTTGGGCTCGTTATGACTGGGAGTTGTAGGCCAATGAGTATGAGCGAAGGCCGGTGTTGGCTGTGTGGGAAGTCATCAAGCACCAGGATCTGTGCAGGGTAGCGGGTTCCACTCACAGAGCTGACCCACCACAGGTCAGGGAAGTAGTCTTTGTTCCACCTGGCTGAGTGGAAAGTCCCTCTTTGTTTGGGGTCATGTATCAGAGCAAGGTCATTCCTGGATGCCCAGTCTGAAAGTGCCTCACCATTGCAGTCCACTGCTGGGTATCCGCAATCGGGGTGGTGGCGGTTAAAGTCCCCCACATAGATGGCGGGGTGGGGAAGAGTGGGCAGGACTTGCAGATCCCAGTGGGCACTCGGGGGCTTATATATGTTAGTAATTTGGAAGCCACCAATGGTTATGGCATCTGAGAACTATGTTGTTGTCAGGTGGTTTGCTTCGGCTACTTTAGATCGAACATAGGTGGCAAGTCCATGTTTGGCATGGGGTTTATAGCATGAGAGGTCATAACCATTGATGGTGTATTGGCCTGCTACCTCTGTGCCAATGAGGGTCTCTTGGAGGCAGATGACATCAACAGAATGTTGGGAGGCAAGGACTTCAATGAGGCCTTGCTTGGCTGAGGAAAAGCCTTCGACACTGAGATGTAGTATGCGAAAGGCGGGTCCTACCGCCAGGTGCTCTTGGAGCTGTCTGCTTTTGGCTTTAGGACTGGGACTAGGATTCTGTGACTTGGCTTTCTGGCGTCGTCTCTCAGGATTTAGTTTGCTGGTAGGATCATTAGCTTCCCCAGGCAAACCTGGGTAATGGCGGGGGACGCGACGTGAACGCTGATCCATCGTCCCCCAGCCAACTTAATGCCACCCCCCTTATACCATACCTGTGTAGTTTTTTAAACAATATGTCATGATTAATGGTGTCAAAAGCCTTTTTCAGATCAATAAATATTCCCAGTGCATATTTCTGGCTATCAATACATTCAGTGATCTCCTCTGTCAATTCCATTAGTGCCATCGCTGTTGACCTGCTTGACCGGAACCCGTACTGACTGTCTGTCAAAATGTTATTATTTTCAATGAAATTATCTAACCTTGCAATAAATAATTTTTCTAATATTTTAGAGAACTGACAGATTAACGACATTGGCCTATAATTAGTGAAATGATGTTTCTGTCCAGCTTTATAAACTGGCAACTTTAATTTTTTGTGGAAATGTACCAGTTGTCACTGACAAACTGTAGATGTAGGTCAGTGAATCTATAATATAATGCCAATTCCATTCCAATCCGTAGATGATTTATTCTTGCACTTATTGACAATATCAATGATTTCTCTTTTTCCTACAGCCTTTAAATAGAAGGAGTTGAGATTTCTTGTGATGCTCCCTTCGGCATCCCTATCATTACAAGTGGCATTTATTTTTTTGGCCAAGTTTGGACCTATATTCACAAAGAAATTGTTGAAGCCATTAACTACATCATTCATGTTATGTAAAGACCTCTCATTATCAATAAAACATTCAGGGTATTTCCTATCATTTGAGCCATTTCTAATAATATTGTTTCGTATCTTCCATACACCTTTAATGTTGTTTTTACTATTCTCTAATAGTTTGGTATAATATTCCTTCTTACATTCCCTCATTATATTATTGAATTTCTTTTTAGATTTCTTGTATTTAAGTTCAGCATCGACAGTTCTTTGTTTATAGAGAGTGTTCTTTTTCTTACAAGCATCATTCAATCCTTTTGTTATCCATGGTCTGTTGATGTGGGTTTGGTTTTCCCTGTCATTGATTTGTTTAATTGGACAATTTTTGTTGTATAACAACTTAAAAGTTTCAAGAAATATTTCATAAACTTTGTCAATATCCTTTTCTTCATAGAGGTTATTCCAATTTTGAATCAGTAAATCATTTCTGAATGCATGAATGTTTTGTTCTGTTCTCATTCTCCTTTACTTAAATGTATGTTTCTCCTTATCTTTGACATAGTCACAGTCATGGATAACAAAAACGGGAAGATGGACACTGATGTCATTCATGAACAGCCCACACACTAGGCTGTTCTCCATGTAATTTGTAAATATTTTATCCATTAGTTGCACTTTTTACTGTTATTCTACTTGGTTTGGTGACCAGTGGATATAAACTCAAACTATACATAGTGTTAATAAATTCTTCAGTCAGTCCATGTTTATTGGGATTTAATAGGTCAATGTTGTAGTGCCCACAGATATATATAACCTTCTGATTGTCAGTTGAAAACAACCCCTCCATGTTATCCTTGAGTTTTTCAATGCTTGAATCTGGTGTTCTATACACACAACTACAAATTATATATGTTTTTATCTTTCCAAGCATATCTCAACTGTGATACATTCCAACAGGTCATCAATAGATGTTGTCATATTTTCCATTACTTTGTATTTTAGGCTATTTTCAATGTACAGAGCCACACCACCTCCTCTTTTCCCCCTTCTATTCATATAATTGAGCTCATATCCACTCAGCTCAAGGTCAAATCCCTTCTCAGGACAGAGCCAAGTTTCAGACAATGCAATGATATTGAATGGCTTTTTACATTTACTCAAGTAATCTTTGATGCAATTGTAATTGGCATACATTGGCATATTCCATGGTCTTGTTTAACATTCAGGTCATTGTATTGTTCATCTGTGTAGTAGCAATATGTGTTGCTCAAGTGGTCAAAGAAGTTACTGTCCGGATCAATGTCTTGTTCAGTTGCCTTCATTTTGAGTCATAATGAAGCTTTTTCCTCCCGCCATATATGGAGGTGGAGGTTTGTCCTGGAAAGGAGATGAATTCAGGTTAGCCGCAGTAAGACATAGCACATGTGTGTGAATGAGAGGGACACAACTGGAAGAGTGAGGTTACAGGGAGAAGACATCAAGAAGGTGGACGATTTTAAATACTTAGGGTCAACAGTCCAGAGCAATGGAGAGTGTGTAAAAGAGGTGAAGAAATGTGTACAGACAGGATGGAACGGGTGGAGAAGTGTCAGGTGTGATGTGTGGTAGAAGAGTTTCAGCTAAAATGAAAGGAAAGGTGTACAAAACTGTGGTGAGACCAGTGATGTTGCTTGGTCTAGAGACAGTGTCACTGAGAAAAAAAAAAACCAGGAGACAGAGTTGGAGGTAGCAGAGATGAAAATGCCGAGGTTGTCTTGGGGAGTGACCAGGATGGATAGCTGCCAACACTAAAAGACAAGCATGTTGTGATGTTTTGATTGTGTGATCAAATGTTATTTTGATATGTGTGATGTCTTATTCTCTTTTAATAGTACAGTAAGTGTTCAATATGTATATTTTTACTATATTGTAGATGTGTTTTACTGATTTTACTGCTTTTACTGCTTTTTATACATTATGGCCAGGAGACTGCAGATGAAAACTTGCCTTCTGGCTAATTCTAGCTTTTTTAACCATGTGTAATCATGTGTTTTATGAAATTGCATTGTACACTTTCAAATAAACTAAACTAAACTAATGACAGCTGAACTTTCAACTACAGTCAAAGATAAAACTTGATTACAACTCATAAAAGTTATTTGTAACCCTCATTACATACAGTACATGGGCACAAACACTCGCTACATTGTCACATGCAACTTTTCTGTCAGACAGCTTGCAGCTTACTCTCTTTTCCTCTCTTTTCCTCTCCTTTCCTCTCCTCTCCTCTCCTCTCCTCTCACTGACAGTCTTACATTATTTGGCTTTTGCCTTTCTTTGGAAAATGTCGTCAGATTTACTTGGAGAACTTTGTTCATGCACCTGTGGTGCAGTCACAAATTGCTTCTTCCTGTTAGATTTTCCTTTAACAAATCAGTTCTTACTTCAGCTCTCTTGTCAAAAATCTTCACTCAGCTGACTGCTTGCGAAAAGAATAGTGTCGCAAGGCTGAATAACTATTTCCATGTGAACTCACTAACATCGCCTGTATCAACTTGCATGTATCAGCCAACTTCAGTGCTGGTTCATTGAAAAAAAAAGGAGTAAGAGTCTAACAATCTGGCTTCTTTAGACTCACTTTTCTTGTCTCTTTCTTAATATAGCTCGTGAACATACAAGGGAAAGTGTGTTAGAATTTTAACATAGATATACAATTGCCCTGAAATAGTTTTGACACAATTGCTAATGAAAATAAGTAGTAGTGCAATTCTAGACACAAATTTTTTTATAGATTTAAGTACATAACAGAATAAGGATACATACTGAAGTGGATTGATGTACAATTTATTTCCCAGTTCTTAAAATATTACTCTCCCACACTTTGAGTAGCAGCATTGCTGTTACAGACTGATCAGTCTATTTTTGCGCCTTACATCACAAATATTCACATCACAACCCACAAACTCTTTCTGAGTAAAATGCAAAACACATTTTTTTAACAATTAGTTCACTGAGTCATCATTGTTAATCATTGAGTCATCATTGTCATTAGTTACAGCTTTGGTTTCCTGAGATGACAAATCCAAATGTCAAAATACATTTAAGAGTGAAGACAAAACAGTTATGAAAAGTTAAATACTTTCAGCCATGATACACTAATACATGGGTAGCATACTTCATCCAGCGCTGTTAATGTTTCCCTTAGTATGCAATTATAATATCCATCCATCCATTTTCTTCTGCTTTTTCTGCCACAGTGGTTACTGATTTCATGTAACCACTTCCATTTTGACTTGTCATTACCATTTGAGTGGTGGCTAGTGCTTAGGACAGTGCTGTCAAAGACATTTTATTCATTAGAGAAGATAACTTTAGTGCCCATCCCTGTGAGTTCAAAGTCTTCCACAAGGCCAAACTCACTTGGTGCTGTAATTATTTATATTATTGTATGTCATATAGAAAACAAATAACTGAAATGTTGTAATTATATAGACCCACTGTGGATTGACTTATCAGTGCATTTTCTCCCTTCCACCTCTTCTCCCAACCACCTTTTGACTTCAGGATCTCACACAGCTAATGTGGCATTTATCTGTAATTAGACTCTTACAAATAGTAATAGAAAATTGAATCCCTTAAGGTCTCCCTATCATTTGCATGGGTAGCTCTGATGATGATCAGACCCTTAAAAAACAGTCTTGATGAGGTGCACTGGCATCCTTAATTAGCATGTGCAAAATCCATATCAGGGGGGCGACCTTCCAGAGCACTGCTCAAACTTGGAAAAACTGTGGGACGAAAACAAATTATTTATTTATTCATTTTTATGTTATGTACTATTATAATCCCCGAAGGGGAACTAAGAATGTATGTTAGTATGTTAGTATGTTAGTATGTTAGCCAATCACAATCATTCATATTAGTGTGTACAGGGCCCTGTAATACACACAACCACACACAAGGGGGCCTTTTAGCATGCAATTGGAGATAGAGTGGCAGGCAGCCCCTTTGTGAAGTGCCCAAATGAGCAGCTTGTGAGGGGGACGATACCTTGCTCAAGGGCGCCTTGGCAGTGCTCCGGAGGTGAGCTGGCACCTCCCACTGTCAGCTCACACTCTGGGTGTTTTTGGGCGAGAGCGAGAATCATATCTTGGAACATTGGACGAGCCACTCTGCCGCCCACTCTACCAATGAGCCACTACCGCCCTATGTATATTCGTTTTACCTGGTTAAGAAAATACTATATATGGGACAATTTGTATAATTGTTATATTGAATTGTATTTTATTACCATTTATTGGTCAGTTACTAAACATTAATTGTAATAATACTTTTAGCAGCTATAAAGGAAGAATCATTTGCGTGCAACTAAAATCAATACTTTACTTACAAAAATATGCAGCACCCATTTTCTATTAGTTAACATGATGGCCTATGAATATTCCATGTAAAAAAGTGGGCTTGTGCTACTTGTTATATCCCGCTTCAAATCGTTGATATATTGTAATTTTCAGTGTGTTCGTCTGTCCCTTTTTTAGTTTGTCCACCGAATATCTTCGCAACCGTTACTCGGACAGCACAGGGGATAAAAACGAGACGACGAAATTTGACCTTGAAAAAAATAGGTCAAGATCAAATTTCAACTTTTGAACACAAAGGAACCGGATAAGATAGATAGACAAGAGAGAAGGCCAAGTGTAAGACAATTGATGAAAGCCAGTGCTTTGATCTATGAATGTAGGTCAGAGCACTAGCTTTGATCTTCGACCTATGCAAGTAGGTTAGTGTCTTCTCCTTTTGGCTTTTCCCTTCAGGGGTCGGCACAGCGAATCAGTTGCTTCCATCTAACCCTGTCTTCTGCATCCTCTTCTCTCACACCAACTACCTTCATGTCCTCTGTCACTACATCCATAAACCTTCTCTTTGGTCTTACCTCTAGGCCTCCTGCCTGGTAGTTCAAAGTTCAGCAGCCTTCTACCAATATATTCACTATCTCTCCTCTGGACACGTCCAAACCATCTCAGTCTGGCCTGTCTGACTTTATCTCCAAAACCTCTAACATGTGCTGTCTCTCTGATGTACTCATTCCTGATCCTGTCCATCCTGGTTACTCTCAAAGACAACCTCAGCATTTTCATCTCTGCTACCTCCAGCTCTGTCTCCTGTTTTTTTCTTCAATGTCACTGTCTCTACACCAAACAACATTGCAGGTCTCACCACAGTTTTGTACACCTTTCCTTTCATTTTAGCTGAAATTCTTCTACCAGACATAACACCTGACACTTTTCTTCACCCATTCCATTCTGCCTGTACATGTTTCTTCACCTCTTTTCCACACTTTCCATTGCTCTGGACTGTTGACCCTAAGTACTTAAAATCCTCCACCTTCTTGATCATCTTCTCCCTGTAACCTCACCATTCCACTTGGGTCCCTCGTATTCACACACATGTACTCTGTCTTATTGCAGCTAACCTTCAGTCCTCTCCTTTATAGGATAAACCTTCACCTCTCTAACCTCTCCTCCACCTGTTTCCTGCTCTCACTACAGATCACAGTGTCATCTGCAAACATCATAGTCCATGGAGATTTCTGTCAGACCTCGTCTGTCAGCCTGTCCATCACCTTAACAAACAAGAAGGGGCTCAGAGCTGATCCCTGACGCAGTCCCACCTCCACCTTGAACTCCTCACATCACCACTGCCATACAGTCCTCATACATGTCCTGCACCGCTCTAACATACTTCTCTGCCACTCCAGACGTCCTCTCTGGGGACCCTGTCATAAGCTTTCTCCAGATCTACAAAAACACAATGCAGCTCCCTCTGGCCTTCTCTGTACTTCTCTATCAACATCCTCAAAGCAAATACTGCATCTGTAGTACTCTTTTTTGGCATGGCCCAGCCTGTTCCCAAGTCCTTGCCCCAGCATGTTCCTGCGCCCGGATTCTAGCCTGCTCCCGTGCTCAGACCCCATCCTGTCTCTACACCTGGACCCCAGCCTGTCTTTGCGCCTGGACCCTAGCCTGTCTCTGTGCCCAGACCCCAGCCTGTCTCTGAGCTCAGACCACAGACGGTTCCTGGATCCTGGCCGGTTCTTGAATCTGTTCCCACCTCCTGGAGCCCAGTCCTGACCCTCCCCAGGACTGTTTTTGGGTCGTCGGGAGCCGTCCCTTGAGGGGGGATACTGTCACGGTACGGTGTTGCTGTTGTGCTGTGCTGGGGTGTGGAAGGAGGAGAGGCCGAATTTTCGGGCGGAGTCTAGTCTCCACACCTATCCCTCAACTCAACACCTGGACTTGATCAGGCTGAGGCTTTTTAAGCCTGACTCTCTTTTGGTTTTGGGCAAGATTGTTTTGTACCCTTGCCTGCACGTCCAGTTTGCAGGACTTTGTGAGTTTTCTTTTGTTTCTTGGATATTGCGTTACTGATTAAAATATGATTGAAAGATTCTCCACGAGTGTTCTGCATTTGGGTCCAAGCCCTGCTCGTTGTGACAGATCAGAATTTCTCCTACGTTGAATGCACTAATGGCAAGTCGCTATATTTCAAAATAAACTTCATCAATGCAGTCACTTGAATCGAGTTTTTAATATAATTCTTACAATTATAATCATTTCGTACAATTATTTTGTTTACAGAGATGTTGATTGTCAATTCATGACAAAAAGGTTGCTTATTGTCTGTTGTCTGCATTTTACACTGCGGATGTTTTATTATTTGACTACAGCTGTCCTGGCGTCATTAACGGTTATCGAGCAAATGAAGGCCAGTCCGTGAAAATACTGTCTTAGCTGAAACCGGTCTGTGGTGCAAAAAAGGTTGGGGACAGCTGATTATGAGGATTTTACTTCAGCACGAGCATGAGTATTGAGTTTTACTCGTATCGTGATCATACTCGTCAAAAATGCTTTATCCGTACTGGATTTTTGTCTGAAATGAGTACCCAGTTCAACCCTAGTAAGTAATATAAAAGTAACCAATAAGTAGATGTAAAATGAGTTAAGATGCAACTTGAGTTAAGACGCGACAAATGATAAACTTCAGTGACATTAGGCACAGATGGTAGATTGTACAATGTACATCACCAACTGTACAAAAGCAGTTTGATTAGGTTGTCTTTATGGATGTAGTGACCCACAGTGTGGGGGGGGGCATTGTTCTCAAACTATGGACAATGAACAGAAGTGGATTTTATTAATGTGTATTTAAATACACAGAGATACTTTTGGAGGCCTACAAAACACTATGACAAAAGAATATAGAATGAACAGGGGCACAGGAATGAGAAAAAAGTAAAAAACCATTAATGTTCTGTGGCTCTCAACACTTTGTGCCTTGGAAAGTCTCAGAGCAGCTCCACTTACAGAGCCAGCCCACAGCCTTATGGTCAGAGAGAAGCAGTGTCACTTAATACCATCACATTAGAGCCAGTACCAGACAGACCCAAAGAACCATAGCTATTGAGTCCCAACTAGAAATAACAGCAGAGCCAGAACCAAAGCTAGAGTCCCAAGAAAGCTAGAACTAGAGCCCCTGAGACAGCCACAGCCGAACACAGAGACACACAGGAATGTTGTGTCAGAGTCACGCAGGCTGGTGCCAGAGCCACTACCAGATCATCCAAGGAAGACATTGCCAGATGAGAGCTAGGACCCCCAAGGGAGCCAGCACCACAAATAGACTCCCCCAAGCAGCCACTGTGTCCAAAAGAGCCAGAATTAGAGCCTCAAACGTCAGCCAGAGTCTCTGAGAGTCAGCACCTGAGCCCCATGAGAGAGTTGCATTCAGAGCTAGACTCAGAGTCTCAGAGAGGGCCACAGTAATGTCAAAGTGAGTGCCTAGTTTGGTGCAATTTGGTTCAGGCAAGTGGCTGACAAAAAAAAAAAAAAAACAGATCAAGGAAGCACAAAATGGAACCCCTGACCTTGCAACAGAGAGAGAGATAAAGTGAGAAAGCCTTAGTGAGTGAGAGAACGTCTGAGTGCAGTGTCCTTCCTTGGGCTTATATAACCAGTTCATATTGCTCATGTGTAACCTTTTTGGTAAATTCAAATGATTCAGAGCCAATGCACTCATTTCCCATTTTTGACTAGGATCATATACTGCAGGGGGCCTGCAGTATGAGCTCGTGAGCTAAAGGCAGTTTTTTTCACGAAGCCGGTGAAAAAATCCCTGAACGCAACTGAAGTTTCGTTTACAGCTGCGCATTTTTTGATAACGAACAATACACCTTTTTCGGATAGTGAGGTTTTCAAAGAAGCTATGATGCCTGCTTGTAGCTGACACATTATTCAAAAATGAGAAACATGATCCTGATGTCATCTCCGCTCTCCGATGTTCAGCTTGGAGTAAGCACGAAGGCTGGACGAGTGGCATCTTTGTGAATTTAACAGAGCAGCTGGACCGGGATCTCCCTGCCTGCATGTGGTTCAGTGTCCAATGTGAAGAGTCGGTAGACAGCGTCAGCACGGCCCAGCTGATGATATTGATCCGAATGATGTTTGATGACTTTTCTACAAAGGAACTGCTGACACTTCCGCCACTGAAGACAACGCGGGGAGTAGACATACTGTATACACCGTGGTACAAACTCTTTGTGGAGAAAAAGGTGCTGGTACAGAAGTTGGCGTCGGTAACGACAGATAGGGCACCGGCAATGACAGGCCAGCATGCGGGCTTTATTGCACAATCCAAAATGATCCAGACTTGACAAAATTTCTGCACTACCACTGCATTGTTCATCAGCAAGTGATTTGTGGGAAAGTGACTGGCTTTGATCGCGTGATGACTCCAGTCGTGAAGATCAAAAACAACATCCGCTCCAAAGCTAAGCAACACAGAATGTTTAAGATGCTACTGGACGAGCTGTCAGCTGAATATGATGACTTGCGATCACACTCAGAAATAAGTTCACTCAGCAGGGGACGGATTCTGCAGCGTTCTGTCACGTCTGGGTGAAATCAAAGAGTTCATGCACTCCAAGGGGGAAACTGAACCGTCTGAACTCTGAACTGCAAGGTAGAACTGTTGCTCACATGATCAGCACAGTAAACACATGTAATGCCAAAATGACCATTTTTTCCACGCAGGTGGAGAGGAAAAAAATGCTGCATTTTCCCATTCAGTGTTAGATGGTCATAAACAGGACAGGAATTTGAAGAAAGGTTTTCCAACTTGAGCAGCTTGAACCATGTGTGTCATTTATTTCAAACCCTTTCATAGAAGTAGACTTGACATCCACTGATGAGCAGGTCAGTGGTTTGTTCAATTGGAACGCTGGTTGGGTAGAAATATGAATTCTAACCCTACAAAATGACCTCCACCTCAAAGCTCATCAGTCTGCACCAAACTTTTGGTGCCTTGTGCACAAGGAGAAGTATAGTGGTACATGCACAGCTGCTATGAAAATTGCCTGCTTTTTTGGTTCAGCCTATCTCTGTGAATCAGCCTTTTCCAACATGAACTTTATCAAGAACAAACACAGAACACGCCTGACTGATGCACATTTACAGGATTCACTGAGAATTGCATTGTCAAATTATTTACCAGATTGTAATGCACTGGTGAGGAGCATGCAGTGCCAGGCCTCTCACCTTCATAGTAAATGAGCTGACCAATCACAGAGACATTTTTTTTCATTGTTTTAACTGCAGCAATATTCAACAAAAAATTGTGGTAGTCCTCAGCCTCAAAAAGATTGGTATCCTTGATATACTGTTACTTAACAGGTTTTGCTGAGATGGTTTTGCTCTTATTCACTTTCCCAGTTTGAGCCTCAAGTAAAATGTACATTTCAGCCTATACCAATTAGTACCCATGTCAACCCAGCATAACCACATTCACATGTTGGCTAGACGTCTTACAATCTTCTGTCATGACCTCATGTTCCCCATATTCACTTCCCTACTATGACTTCAAACTGTATTCTTCTCCATCTCTCTTTTGTGCCTTTGGCTACTTGGCTATTCTTTCCTCTTTTTTTATTCATCGTTTAAAGATCGTTTATCACTGCTTAGTAGTGGTTCTTTTTTGTTTGTTTTTTGTATTTAAAAGTACTTTTTACCTGGTACCACTTTTTAAGTAGCACCTCCGTTGTTCTTGCAAGCAAACTGAATAGGAAGTACAAGGTCATGTAAAATTTTACAGGCCACAGATTTGGGAATATTCAGCATGCACATAGTATATTATCACAGCTGCTATACTGAGGAAGTACAGATGTTTCTTTGATAGCTGCTGAGGGGATCTGCTCATGAAAATAGCAATTAACAATTAGGGTTGAGCCGGATACTCGTTTCATACGCATTTTTGACGAATACGAGTACGATACGAATAAAACCCGTTAATACTCGTGATCGGACTGAAGGAAAATCATCCTGACTGTTTTCACGCTCTGTGATTGGCCAGTCATGCATACTTCCCGCCCCTCCCTACAGACTGCAGTTAGAGCGGAGTTTGTCCCTGTCCCACTCTCCGGCACACACAAACAATTACTGATCTCTCTGTTGGTGGCTTCAAGTCAAGTCTTTCTTCAAGTCTTTCTTCTTAGGTTTTCTGCAGCTTGCCTCTATTTTGGTGTTTGGTTACCTGGTGAACTTTCCTGTTGTTTTTTTTGTTGCACGTACGCGTGCATTTAACCACCGCCTTCACTCGTCTTTTATTTTTACCTGTTTGTTCTAAACTCTGTTCAAATTAATAACTCTATACTTTATAAATATTTTAATAGCGCGCATACACACACACACACACACACACACACACACACACACACACACACACACACACACACACACACACAACTTTATGTGAAAAAAAAATGGCAAGAACATTAGGTGCTAAAAATAAATAATTGAAAAAAAAACTGTTTGATTATAAAAAGAAAATAAAACTGAAAAAGAAAAAAATTTAAAGTTTTGTTAAATATGACAATTCTTGTTCATGCATACTTTGTAGTTGATAATTTCCTCTTGCATGCAATTCATTAATGCATTTTGTATTGACTCGTTCTATATATAGTTCCTTTATTATTGTGATCAAAACCGTTGAATCTCAATTCTGAGGCTCTTCTGTAAATAGTCATTCATAGGCTTAAGAATATTCATGTTCTGACTCAGTTCCATAAAAAACTTGTTCTGTAAATAGTTTTCTTACTTTTGTGTTTAAAAACTTTGATTCGAATCTCAATTTCGAGGCTGTTCTGTAAAAAGTTTTAAAATAAACAATAAATATAGCAACTTGTGATCAATCCATATCCATTTTAGACTTAAAATAATGTAGCAATTTAAGCCCCACCCATTTCCAGTCAAACCACACCCACTTCTGGTTTAAGCCTCGCCCATTCCGAGTACAGATACGTATACAGATAATCTAGTTGGTTGAACAGATACAGATACAGATAGTGGTGTACTCGTTCATCCCTATTAACAATACTTATGAGTAAGCCCTACATCTGGTCTAATTTTAAATTATCACAAGATCCATTAATATCAAATAATTTCGATGATTTTTTTTTGCCTTTCAACAAAACACCATCGGTCAAATATTGATTTTTTAATTTTTCTTTAATGTTGAATATTTTTACATTTAACATCTTACTAAATTTATGCTGATAAATTTGTTTGTATATTTATTTTAGTACATATGCAAAAACCAAGAACGTGATCTGTTTTAGTTTGAAAGAAATTAGATGGTCAATTTTATAATTTTCAGACAATACAAATGGATAATTTGTTTCACAATTAAATTGATTTGAGATTAATCTATCCCAATATCTGTGGGGTATTCTAATTAGTTCAACAAATTGTTACTCATTTTTTCAGATGTTGTGGATCAAGTTGCAAAAAAATGTTTCAGCGCAAATATCAGGCAACAGTGTGAACAATTCTATTTGATGAAGACACGTCAAACTGAAAGGTTCAAGCCCTGAATATACAGGTGTTTAGCTTTTTGGATCATCTCTTTGTCTACTCTTCTACCTTTGTTTTGGAAAACCGTGATGCATTTATATTTATAGTGAGTACAGTACAGTATATGTTATTCCTTTACTTATTGACGAGAGTGCTTACTCTAAATTCCTTCTTTTGATATTTCCATTTCAGTGACACTCTTTGCCCAGGAATGAGATTAGATGAGTAAAGTAGTCAAGTGTGTCAGACTGGGAGTAAAATGTGAGACAAAGCAATTGGGTTTCATATTGAATTGGGAATAAGGGACAGCATTTTCTCCCCCTGCATAACCCTCAACACTTGGACTTCATGCAGAGACCGTTGAAAGTCCAGGTGAAAATGAAAGGCCTTATCATTTATTTTGATAACCCCATAAATCAGTGGGTTTCTTCAATGAGTTACCGTTTTAAATGTATAGTGCAAGAGTATACATTTTATAAACACGCAAAACTAAGCCTACCCTAACTAAAACTTTTGCGAATCAAACCTGACACTCTACACAACAATCAGCGTATTGATCACTCTTCTTCTTTCCAAAGCTTAATGCACAAATTGTGACTCACTGATCGTTTTAAGAGGGGCTCAAAGGCGGTAAACACTGTACTGTTTAATTTTTATCATCCACATCCAAGTAGGATATGGTAGGATTATCACCATGGATGTCTGTCTGTTAGAAGTTGGCACTTGGGCTATATTTTGTAAATGGTTTTAATTTGTGGCCACATGATGAACTGGTCTCTTATCCGGGTAGTACCTGACCTTTTGCCTGTAGCTTGCTGTGATAGGCTGGCATAGGCATAGCCATGACCAGCAAGACAGATAAGCAGCTGTAGACAATCATCTAGTCTATCAGAAAAGTCATAAATGGATGGTTTTAATTCCCATCTTAAAGTTAATTTATGAACCACTGCTTTTTTAGTGATAAATGTTTATTCTGTATAAAATATTTATATTTTGATCCAAACTCTGTGTGTGTGTGTGTGTGTGTGTGTGTGTGTGTGTGTGTGTGTGTGTGTGTTTATTCCTGTGCATGTGTTTGTGTATTTTTTTCCCCCACCAAGGTTTAAAAGTTCATTTGCCTGTGATTATCTTAAAGGCTTTGATACAGTGACTGAACCAAATTGTAGCACAACTTTGAAGACCATTACTGGTTATCTGACCAGAGAGATCTATTTGTTATTAGGATGTAATGTGTTGCAAAGCAAAAGTGCCATGGAAACTAAAATCTGATTATGTGATTAAAAAAAGTACTGAACTACTTACTAATGAGACATAAATGACAAAATAAACAACTTGACATTGTTACCTAAATTAAGTGAACTATTTATTCACCTGTGCTGGTCAAACCTAATAATGTTTCAATGATTTTGAGTTAACATTACATTAACATTGTGATGACCCTAAACGTTCTGCTGCAAATGAGGGGTAGGTTGGGTTTGTGATGCTTGAAGGTGCAAGTAGCAAAACCAAATATGAGGATGTGTTTTGAAGTGTTGCTGATTATGTGTGTCTTCTTTTCCTTTTGGCTTTTCCCTTCAGGGGTCGCCACAGCGAATCAACCGCCTCCATCTAACCCTGTCCTTTGCATCCTCTTCTCTCACACCAACTACCTTCATGTCCTCTTTCACTACATCCATAAACCTCCTCTTTGGTCTTCCTCTAGGCCTCCTGCCTGGCAGTTCAAAACTCAGCATCCTTCTACCAATATATTCACTATCTCTCCTCTGGACATGTCCAAACCATCTCAGTCTGGCCTCTCTGACTTTATCTCCAAAACCTCTAACATGTGCTGTCCCTCTGATGTACTCATTCCTGATCCTATCCTTCCTGGTCACTCCCAGAGAGAACCTCAGCATCTTCATCTCTGCTACCTCCAGCTCTGCCTCCTGTCTTTTCCTCAGTGACACTGTCTCTAGGCCAAACAACATTGCTGGTCTCACCACAGTTTTGTACACCTTTCCTTTCATTTTAGCTGAAACTCTTCTATCACACATCACACCTGACACTTTCCTCCACCCATTCCATCCTGCCTGGACACGCTTCTTCACCTCTTTTCCCCACTCTCCATTGCTCTGGACTGTTGACCCCAAGTACTTAAAATCCTCCACCTTCTTGATCTCTTCTCCCTGTAACCTCACTCTTCCACTTGGGTCCCTCTCATTCACACACATGTACTCTGTCTTACTGCGGTTAACCTTCATTCCTCTCCTTTCCAGGGCAAACCTCCACCTCTCTAGCTTCTCCTCCACCTCGTCCCTACTCTCACTGCAGATCACAATGTCATCTGCAAACATCATAGTCCATGGAGATTCCTGTCTAACCTCGTCTGTCAGCCTGTCCATCACCATAGCGAACAAGAAGGGGCTCAGAGCTGATCCCTGATGCAGTCCCACCTCCACCTTGAACTCCTCTGTCACACCTACAGCACACCTCACCACTGTCTTACAGTCCTCATACATGTCCTGCACCGCTCTAACATACTTCTCTGCCACTCCAGACTTCCTCATACAATACCACAGTTCCTCTCTGGGCACCCTGTCATAAGCTTTCTCCAGATCTACAAAAACACAATGCAGCTCCCTCTGGCCTTCTCTGTACTTCTCTATCAACATCCTCAAAGCAAATACTGCATCTGTAGTACTCTTTTTTGGCATGAAACCATACTGCTGCTCACAAATGCTCACTTCTGCCCTTAGTCTAGCTTCCACTACTCTTTCCCATAACTTCATTGTATGGCTCATCAGCTTTATTCCTCTGTAGTTGCCACAACTCTGCACATCTCCCTTGTTCTTAAAAATGGGCACCAGCACACTTCTCCTCCACTCCTCAGGCATCTTCTCACTATCTAAGATCCCGTTGAACAACCCAGTCAGAAACTCTACTGCCACCTCTCCTAGACACTTCCAAACCTCTACAGGTATATCATCAGGACCGACTGCCTTTCCACTCTTCATCCTCTTCAGTGCTCTCCTCACTTCATCCTGGCTAATCTTTGCTACATCCTGGTCCACAACAGTCACCTCTTCTAGTCTTTGTTCTCTCTCATTTTCCACGTTCATCAACTCCTCAAAGTACTCTTTCCATCTTCCCATCACACTGCTGGCACCTGTCAATAGACTTCCATCCCTATCCTTAATCACCCTAACCTGCTGCACGTCCTTCCCATCTCTATCTCTCTGTCTTGCCAGCCTGTATAGATCAGTCTCTCCCTCCTTACTGTCCAACCTAGCATACAAGTCATCATAAGCTTCTTGTTTGGCCTTTGCTACCTCTACCTTCACCTTACGCTGTATCTCCCTGTACTCCTGTCTACTCTCCTCAGTCCTCTCAGTGTCCCACTTCTTCTTAGCTAACCTCTTTCTTTGTATACACTCCTGTACCTCCTCATTCCACCACCAAGTCTCCTTATCTACTTTCCTTCCAGATGACACACCAAATACTCTCCTACCTGTCTCCCTGATCACATTAGCTGTAGTTGTCCAGTCATCTGGAAGCACCTCCTGACCACCCAGAGCCTGTCTTAACTCCTTCCTAAAGGTCATGCAACACTCTTCCTTTTTTAGCTTCCACCATTTCGTCTTCTGCTCTGTCTTTGTCCTCTTCATCTTCCTCACCACCAGAGTCATCCTACACACCACCATTCTATGCTGTTTGGCTACACTCTCGCCTACCACTACTTTGCAGTCACTGATCTCCTTCAGGTTACATCGTCTACACAAGATGTAGTCTACCTGTGTGCTCCTACCACCACTCTTATAGGTCACCCTATGTTCCTGCCTCTTCTGGAAAAAAGTATTCACTACAGCCATTTCCATCCTTTTTGCAAAGTCAACTACCATCTGTCCTTCTGCGTTCCTCTCCTGGATACCAAACCTGCCCATCACTTCCTCATCACCTCTGTTACCTGCACCAACATGTCCATTGAAGTCTGCACCGATGACAACTCTCTCACTTCTAGGTATGCTCTGCATCACTTCATCAAAGTCCAACCAGAATTTCTCCTTCTCCTCCAGCTCACATCCTACCTGTGGGGCATACCCACTAACAACATTGAACATCACACCTTCTATTTCTAGCTTCAGACTCATCACTCTATCCGACACTCTTTTTACCTCCAGGACATTCCTAACAAACTCCTCCTTCAAGATAACTCCTACTCCATTTCTCTTCCTATCTACACCATGATAGAACAACTTGAACCCTGCTCCTAAACTTCTAGCCTTGCTACCTTTCCACCTGGTCTCCTGGACACACAGTATGTCTACCTTCCTCCTCTGCATCATGTCGACCAACTCTCTACCTTTTCCTGTCATAGTTCCAACATTCAACGTCCCTACTCTTAGTCCTATACTCTTGGCGCTCCTCTTCTCTTTCTTCGTGCGAACGCACTTTCCTCCTCTCCTTCTTCGACCAACAGTAATCCAATTTCCACCGGCGCCCTGTAGGTCAACAGCGCCGATGGCGGTCGTTGTTAACCCGGGCCTCGACCGATCCGGTATGGAAGTCATATGTTTGATTCGCATCTTTGATTTGGCAAAAGTTTTACGCCGGATGCCCTTCCTGACGCAACCCTCTGTATTTATCCGGGCTTGGGACCGGCACAATAAGACACTGGCTTGTGCCCTCTTGCGGCTACATTGTTGCTGATTATGTGTGTATGAAGCTATAATCACATAATTCCTCAACACAAAGAATATTTAATTTTTAACAAAACAGACATATACGTACATGTACTTGTCTTCATCAATCCTGTCTTACTAAATATTATTCAAGTATTACCCATTAAACAAAGCTCTCTGTGAGATGACATAGCCGTTTATGAGGTTATTCCATAGACAAGCTTGTTGAACAAAAAAACAACAACTATTGTTTACATGAACAATTCTTTTAATTTAATTTAATTTAATTTAAATTAAATTAAATTATTCCATAGATTAAATTATTCCAATTATTCCATAGACAAGCTTGTCTATGGAATAACCTCATAAACTGCTATGTCATCTCACAGAGAGCTTTGTTTAATGGGTAATACTTGAATAATATGTTAATATGAACAATTCTGACTTTCTTTGCCCCAATTCATTTCTAATAACCTAATGCGACTCATAAACTATTATTAATTTTGTTAAAAATTCCACTTAGATTAGCATCACAATGTTATTTTCCCATGTCCTTCTAAAATCTTCTGCTTGTGAGCAAGCAGGGTTCTGATGATGACTTTAATACATTTATAAATCTTAACCCCAGCTGCACCTCCTATTGGCTGTAGGTTGTTTGATGATTTGAACTTCACTCCGAGATGAAGGGCCAGCCACACACAGCAGACAGAGTCATTACATAGAAGTTTTAGGCACTGACAGTTGGTTAGGGTATGAAGGAAGCATGGATAGCATTGTTTGGACTGGCGTAGCTGGAACTGGAAAGCGTGAGGTGCAATAATAAAACACAAGACATAACTTTGGTCAAACAGTAGATACCATAGAGGAAGTCAACAATTTTATGAAGAGTACAGGTGAGGTGAAGTGGTTGAACTGTTGCCTGATGAGATGATCAGAGGCAGTTGAGGAGCTGAGTCGTGAGAGGGAAGCTGCCTTCGAGATATGGATGGGAAATTTACAACTGAGCGGAAAGCATTGATGCCAAACAAGACGTGGCCTAAACTTACGTTTACACTGACTAAGCACATGCAATGCTGTGAATCCTGCTGAAGGCAGCAAAATGCAATGCAACAGAAAAATATGTTTGACAGATTGTCTTGGGTATGGTTGAATAAACTGGAAAATTGTGACTTCAGCAAGGCCATCACCTGAAGGTGGTACAGTAAGGAAAAATGTAGTACAAGATAAAGTTACAGCTATCATTCACTATCTGCCACCCACTACTAAAAAGGAACTCATGCGCTAAATAGGTATAGTGTGCTATTATCACACCTTTTGGAGAAAATCTATTCAGTTGTGGTGCCCTTGACTGATTAGGTAAAAGCCCAGGCTATGTCTGGAGCAATTTTTTTTTTTTTTTGAAGAATGTCAAACAGTGTTTAAAAATGTGCAGACGTTCTTGCATTGAGCTCCAGGGCTGACTGCTCGACAAGTAGAGGGCCAATTTTCCCTGTGGGTGAACGCTTCAATGTGTAAGCGGGTGCTGTCCTTTTACAGGGAAATTGTCAGGGGAGGTGACAACCTGTCACCTTCATCTCTACAAAGTTTAAAATTTACTTTATGTATTGTGTTCGGACCACGATCACTATAGCAAATTAATACACAACTAAAATGTGTTTAAGGTTTAGAGAGATTTCCTTTTAATTAGGTTGATCAAAATTTGAACAACCATAACAAATTCTTTACCAATCTGAGTATTCTGTAGCTATATCTGATTTGAACAAATATGTATCACTTGATATTTGACTATCATATATCACTAGTATGTGCCTAGGTCATCTTGCTGACAGAAAGTTTAGTGATACAGTTTTATTCAAGTTTAATCTTAAACAAATATACTCTGTAGTTACTTCAACATCAAACACAATCATGGTCATGTATTTCCGTGTTATGATTTTCAATTCGCAGAAGGCCAGCTCAAAGTATTAATGTGGAAAGACTTAATGTGGAATTACAAATGTAAATTATAATTCAAATATGTATTTTAAGATTTAAAAAAAGCTATTACGCATTTACTAAGCAAATTACTATGAAGTTGTTGAAAAAACAATTCATAAAAGGACTTTTTGAATAATATGAAAGAAATCCTCATCTGAGAGCAGTCCCACTCACAAAATGAGCAGAGGGTCAACTTGTAACCATGGGAATAAAATAAACAACAGTTAAATAATGGAATGATATAAATCCCACAAAAGTAACACCAAACAGTAGAAGAAAGAGATTTGACAGACAGATTGCTGGGACAAACGTCATGGGTAGAACCCATTCCTTTATCCTCTCCACTTCAGTCATGGTAGGGGATGATAATAATACCCTATAATCCTGTCGCACAATTTGGTTATTCCACAGGAAGTGTCATTCAAGCATTTTGGCTAACTGGCATGCATGCAACAGTTCACAACAGAGTGCACCCGGAAACAGGGTTGTCACATGAAACTCCTTATAATACAGTCTGAGGGTATAATTATGCATCTTTGTTATAACAATATAACAGATTTCACAAGTTTGTGTTTGTGTAAATATATTTATTTTTTTACATATATTTATATGGGGAGAGAGAGGAATGTATTTGGGTGGCACTTTTTTTTTAAATATCTATCAATGTATAATAAACAGTCCAAAATCAGAAAAAAAGTATGTTACATGTTGCTTTGGTATATCCCAACTGGCTTAAAGAATAAGATTTTGCTGTCTCAAAGCTATTGAGTAACTTTTGACATGACCTTCATTCTATCAGGCCCCTTCTGCTGCTGTTACTCGCCCTCCATTGCTTGCCTCTTGGATGCATTGTTGACCTTATTATAAATATTTTGCCCTTTTTGACGAATTGTTTCTTCAGCTGCAGACAAGGGCAAATTACACAGAAATGATCAGACGAACAGAAGAATTGACGAGGGCTCAGATGGACATAACGGTGGGTGGTACTGTGTGGGGTGCTGGGTGGGGCTTCAGATGGAAAGAATAGTGAATGTCAGAGATGAGGACAATGGTGAGTGAGCTGTGAGTTGAGAAACACAGAAGAGTCAAGGCACCCTGGAATGATATTCACTGTCCAGATGACCCCTCTCACTTCCTCTCAGTAGAAGGATGTGTCTGCCAACAACTCAGTCCATCAAGCTGACTCCAACAGCTGAGCAACATCTGTTCATTAGATTTGACAGATGAAAGAGAGTCCTGTGAAGATGGGACGGGAGTGCTTCCAACATAATATAGTCCAGATATAATTATAAGGAGCTCATGTAATGTGGCTGCCTTTGTCCGCTTCTGTGTTCCAAGTTTCTTGTACATGTGATTTACATGCCAGGCTGCAGAGATAGATAGCATGAGACTAGAGCTGCGAACAGTAATTGAGGCATTTGCCTGATCCATCTCGCTTCTTTTAGCTTCATAGTGCAGCACTGAAGGTCTTTCTCTCCATTATATTGTTTTGTTGCTTTTTTCCTCTGAAATGTCACAGAACTTAGCACAAAGCAATGATATGGATGAGAACCGATAAATAATGCAAGATGCATTCATCTTGCAAACACATTCACAGAACAACACAAAAGAAAAAAAAAGTAAAGACACGTGAATTGCATTCATATTTCTACTCAGAACTGTTTTTTTTTTAATACGTTTTTGACAAAATACTACTTGAGAAGACCAAACTTCATACACACACAAACAGACCTCATAAAAGTCTTCATTTATTGCTTCAGACAAACTTTCTTGAGAATACTTTAGAGGACATGCATGAGAACACATACAGTCACAGTGGCCGTGAATGGAAAACCAAAAATATTTTGTAACCCTTGATGGTGGGTGACATGATCCATGCCTCTGACAAACATTGAAGTAGAGAAAAAAAAAATTAGCAATAAAGGTCACTGAGTACAGGACTGAGACAGAACCAAGAATTTAAACACAGCTACAGCTATTTGAGCTTTAAACACAACACTCTCCACTGTTCTCCATCCTTTTTTCCCTCCAAACTCGTAGGACTGATGGCTAGCTGCTTGTTATCAGCAAAGCATTTTCACTGTCTTCTTGGAAATTAGTGATGATTGATAAAGATGTTTCATGGATGGAACAAAGATTAAAAAATCTGACGTAATACATTTCATTTATGCATTATGAGTAGATGGGTGGATGAGGTATAGATATATAGATAGATAGTTTCACTTTATGCACAAAGCAAAGCATTACTTACTGAGTCTGACACCATCTCAGCAAACCTGATCACCAGTATCATCTCACTGTCATGTGCAAAACAGTTCAATACACCAGGGAACCCACCTGCCAGAATAATTTCTCTTCATAACAGTATACTTCCAATGTCAGACATGCAGACCTTTAAGTCTAAGTTTCCTTTTGAGTATTTTACTTCACTTTATTCAAAAAGTGTACTCTTTACACTATGTTCACATTTTCTATTGTGATGTAATATGATTGACTTTTAAATTACCAAATAATAGCTGTGTGGCTTAAAGTCATGTATTTAATAAATCCAATCATTCAAGCTAACACAACTCTTTGTATTTTATGCAGGAGCACACATACACATTACACATGTCTGACAATATGTGACAATAGATCTGTCTTACATAAGATACAGTATAAGTGATTAAATTTGGAGAGAAATAAAACATTAAATAAAGAAATTATACTGCTGCTCCATCTTTTTTCAGCACTAATTGCGAAATTTGTCAAATGGTGTAAAGGCAATTACCCAAATTCAACATCAGTAAAACCAATGTCCTTGTGGTCCATTATTGCATCCAGTATGGATGTTGATTGAAAAAAGCTACAGATTCTTGGATGTTTCACACTTATTAATAACCCAGCAAGACAAACAACTTCATGTAATAATTAGATTTCACATTAATGTGTAATAAGATAAAATTATGACATTACACTTCATTGCTGTATCTCGGGAAAGAAACGGGTGATGTGACCATAGTTCACATTAGATGTTAAATTGATGGAAAATAATTGATGCATTTAGAATGTAAACTTGCCATAGATTTTTTAAATTTTATTTTTTAATAATCAGTATATAAAATAAAATGTCATAATTTTATGTTATTACACATTAATATGAAATCTAATTATTACATGAAGTTGTATTGCTGACAATGAGGCGGGAGTTGATCGGCAGTGGCTCAGTAGTAGAGCGGGCGGTAGAGCGGGTTGCCCTACGATTCAAGATCGGCGGTTCGATTCCCGCTTCCGCCCAAAAAAACATACTCGGAGGTGAGCTGACAGTGGGAGGTGTCAGCTCACCTCCGGAGCACTGCCAAGGCACCCTTGAGCAAGGTGCCGTCCCCTTTATAAATTGCTCATTTGAGGCACACCAAGAAGGAGCTGCCTGCCACTCTACCTCCCTTGCATGCCTACAGGCCCCCTTGTGTGTGGTTGTGTGTATTACAGGGGCCTGTACACACTAATATGCATGCATATGATTTGACTGACTAACAAAAACTAGAGTGTGCGTTCTTAATTTCCCTTCAGGGATTATAACAGTGTATTACATTAAATTAAATGAGTTTTGTGAGGCTCAGTCAAGTTCTTCCATAAGTCCAAATGTACGTATGTTTGTCCTGAAAAAAAAAAAATAGAAGAAAGAAAATTCTGCGGCGCACTGGCGTTGCGCCCAGAGTTCCCCCCGCCTCACGCCCCTAGTCAGCTGGGATAGGCTCCAGCTCCCTGCAACCTGCTACAGCGGACAAAGTGTTAGAAAGTGAATGCATGAATGAAGAAAGAAAATTGTTAACCCATATCTGAGGTTTTATGTCCAAGAATGGGATGGAATGATATGAATGATGAAACTCTAATCAGCTCATGCCCAGAAAGAAATGAAAGTTTTGCTACATTGTAAGATTTAAGAATTCAGGAATTCCACAATGGAACAAACAATCCTAAAAAAGAACACCTTCTGTCATTAGCACAGAAACATAAACAACTATTTAATTCATATAACATTCTTGATAGACAGTCACAGTTGCTATTCTGCTCTTGCCAATTTCAGAAGGAGTTTAAACTTGAACAAACTTTTAACTAATAAAATGAAATCAGGCATTATAAACGCCTGAAATTGATGTCAGTCGATAGAAAAGGATTAGGCCAAGTGCTAAAAAAAAGGGTTATATGGGCTGCTGAGACAGGCTGTGGTGAGATGCTTGCCAAAGTTGCAACCCAAGGAGCTGTTTGTTGACACTCAGTGAGGAAAGCTGTCTTCTCTGCAGGTTTTAAGAAAAAGCTCTTGAGTGAGGAAGGCAACAGATGATGGCTAAGATTAGATATACTGAAAATCTCGACACAACACTTAAGGTGAGAACAACCAACAACCTGTTCTCAGTAAGATTTGGAAAATGCTAATACCAACTGGGGATGTTGACAGAAAACTGCAAAGAAATATCCAAAAACCAAGAAAGTCTTTGGGTAAGTGTATGATTTGGTGGTTTTGGTAGTTTAAATTTCAATCTAAAATAAACCCATGCTAACTACAAAATTTGTTCCTAAAATTAATTTTCATGAATGTTTTAACGGTTATGAAAACCTTATGAAATACATCTCATAGTAGGATATCTACAGTAAAAAGTTGGCTGGAGGATGAAAGAGGGATACGAGAGTTCAACACAAACCTATTTTCGGTAAACCTGTAAAATAAAAGTTTGATTTAAAATAATTTGAAGAGAACAGAAATGCACAAAAATTTGTTTTCAATGCCAGCATGCAATTATTTCAGTTTTGCCATCAAAAAATGCCATTTTCTATTCTTAGAATGAAGACTGTCTGTCCATCCATTTTTTTTTTGTGGCTTAGATCAGCGGTCCCCAACCTTTTTTGCGCAACAGACCAGTTTAATTTAAGATAATATTTTCACAGAACGGCCTTCATTTGCTCGATAATTGTTAATGATGCCAGGACAGCTGTAGTCTAATGATAAATCATCCGCAGTGGTTTTATGTAAAATGCAGACATCAACAGACAATAAACAATCTTTTTTTTTCATAAATTGATAATCAAAATCTCTGTAAATGAAATAATTGTAAGAAATAATTACCTGTATATTAAAAACTCGATTGAAGTAAATGCACTGATGAGGTTTATTTTGAAATATAGCAACTCACAATCAGTGCATTCAACGTAGGAGAAATACTGATCATTTCCAATAAAAGGGTGAACATCCATCCATCCATTTTCTTCCGCTTACCCGGGGTCGGGTCGCGGGGGCAGTAGCTTAAGCAGGGAAGCCCAGACTTCCCTCTCTCTAGCTGGTGAATAAGTCAATCAAATTATAATAATTACAATAATGAGAATTAGAGGTTGGGGACCACTGATCTAGGTGTAATGGGAGACAATGACACCTGAGGTGTGTTCTGGACATCCTGAAGTGTGTTCTGGATGAGAATTAGAGGTTGGGACCACTGATCTAGGGGTAACGGGAGATAATGACATCTGAAGTGTGTTCTGGACGTCCGGTCTACTCCGCAGTTTGGTTTTCTTTACAGTCACTGCAGAAAATCCCGCTTCACAAAGACAGGAGGCTGGAAATGGAAGCAGGGTTTTTGATACTTTTTGGGCGATCTCAGAATAATCTGCCTTTATTGTAATCCAGGACACTGGCACAGGTGTGGGCACTTAATTGTGTGGGGTGGTAACCTGCCACATGACCGAGACCTGTCAAGTGCGACAGACACACGCATTCATCTGTGCGTCATTCCACAAAGTCGTCACTTTTCAAAATAAAACATCTTTCAGACTCTGAAATAAATAAAATGGAAGTAATGTAAATTTTTTTTTTTTCTGTGCGGCCCAGTACCAAATGACCCATGGACTGGTACCGGTCCGCGGACCGGGGATTGGGAACCACTCTCCTAGATGACCACGATCATCTCATCTACAGTCGTTTATCCGCCCTACTGGTCACGGGTCTGCTGGAACCAATTTCATCATGGTGTCACAAATAAGCATGCACACTCACATTCACGTTGTAAACCAATTCACTTAACCTGCATGTTTTAGGAGGCGCAACGAAGACAGAGAACTGGGAGAGAACCCCTGCAGACGTAGGGAGAAAATATGAACCCCACTCAGAATGGAGGCAACAGCCTACTGTGCCACTCCAATGAAGACTAGACATAAAAAAATATACATAACACAATCATGAAGAGCATGAATCAGTCAACTGATGAATGCAACTAGGTGCTCATTCATTGTTGCTTCAGGGTTATAGAGGTATGGCATACAATGCATCCACTTATCCCAGACCTCTTATGGCTGTCAGTTTGTCCATCATGTATCCTTTTTATCAAATTATGGCATTCTTAAGAAAGTCCAAAAGACTTTCATTGGCTTTGAATAACAGAACCTCACGTCGCTACTCTCTGATATAGCTTTGCCTCAATCACCTACAAGAATTGGTAGCTCTAGGCAGGCACATACAACAGTCTTATCCACCTTTTCTGATTCCCACTATATTTACAAAAAAAAAAAAATCTAAATTCATCATCACCAGGATGAGCTTTTATGTGTGGTGTACAGCTTTCATGGAAATATTTACAGAGGCAATGTTTCACTTTTAATAATGTTGGGGTACCTTCAAAAAAATTTATCAAATATAAAGTTTAAAAATGATAATTTAGACAGATGTGCCATTGGTTACAAAAACGGAAAATAAAAATACTACATCCAAAAAACAAAACAAAAAAACAACAACCCACAAATACTCAAACAGATCTTTTTGTTTTTTCATTATTATTATTTATTGTGAATATATGAAACTTTATATATGAAAACCAATAGAAGACAAATATTGAAATTTTATTTATAATGGATTAAGACCATAATCAAAAAAGATACAATACTGTACATGTACATAAATGCTTAATTTTGGTTAATATGGTGCCGGAATTGCTCTGTATATGGTTCAAAGAATTCTGGTCTGTAATTGCACCAAGATGCTCTAGTTGAGCTAAGTTTCTGATATAGAAAATAGCCCCAGCCTGTTGCTACTATGTCCTCCAGTAGTTGCAATCATAGCTTCTTACTAATTTCTGGCAGAGCAACAGCCTCTGATCTTGTCTGGAATACTGCCACAACAATACAAGCAATGCATACTTTTATTTATTTCTCTTTTTAACATAACATTTTCAAGGGGTTAAATATTTAGCTCAGAGCAGTTGAGAAAGAGGCAAATTTGGTTAAGAGCTGAAACGGAGGTGGGGGAATTATCTCATTCTAGGGCAGGATGCCAGCTGGAATGTGCCTCACAATTGCATGCTTCCCAGCATTACAGATGAGCTGTGGTCTCTGGTTTGAGGGGGAATGAGCCTCGAACGGCTGGTTCATAAGGTGAGACATTTATAAGGATATAGATGACATATTATAACTGCAGGGTGGATAGTACACAGAGTTTACAATGTCACCTGATGCACTTACAAAGACCTTCCAGAAATGATCACATCAAACAATCTATCTAACATTTATGTGGAAACATTCGCCTGCATTTGTACTTTCACATAACACAATTAATATGTTACTATGAAGAACAGTGTACCTAATGGGAATGGGTGGGGTTCTAACAAAACATGTTAATTAAAGATAAGGGGTCATGAGAATTTGCCACATATTTAACTAAAGATCCATGTTTGTTTGATTTGGCAGAAGTTTGACATTGGATGCCCTTCCTGACACAACCCTCTGTATTTATCCTGGCTTGGGACCGGCACAGAAAGACAGTGACTTGGCGAGTACTTGGTGTGTCATCTGGAAGGAAAGTAGATAAGGAGACTTGGTGGTGGAATGGGGAGGTACAGGAGTGTATACAGAGAAAGAGGTTAGCTAAGAAGAAGTGGGACACTGACAGGACTGAGGACAATGGACAGGAGTAAATGGGAGATGCAGCGTAAGGTGAAAGTAGAGGTAGCAAAGGCCAAATAAGGGGCTTATGATGACTTGTATGCTAGGCTGGACAGTAAGGAAGGAGAGACTTTTCTATGCAGGTTGGCAAGACAGAGATGGGAAGGACATGCAGTAGGTTAGGGTAATTAAGGATAGGTATGGAAGTGTATTAACAGGTGCCAGTAGTGTGATGGGAAGATGGAAAGAGTACTTCGAAGAGTTGATGAATGAGGAAAATGAAAGAGAACAAAGACTAGAAGAGGTGGCTGTTGTGGACCAGGAAGTAGCAAAGATTAGTCAGGATGAAGTAAGGAGGGCATTGAAGAAGATGAAGAGTGGAAAGGCACTTGGCCCTGATGAAATACCTGTGGAGGTATGGAAGTGGCTAGGACAGGTGGTAGTAGAGTTTCTGACTGGGTTGTTCAACAGGATCTTAGATAGTGAGAAGATGCCTGAGGAGTGGAGGACAAGTGTGCTGGTGCCCATTTTTAAGAACAAGGGAGATGTGCACACAAGTTCTCCCTTTCTTCATACTGAATGGGGAAGACAAACACTCTGTGTGTATGTGTGTGTGTGTGTAATATAGATAGATAGATAGATAGATAGATAGATAGCAGTGACGGGAGAAGAGAAGGGAGGGAGAAGGGAGAAGAGATCAAGAAGGTGGAGGACTTCAAGTACTTAGGATTGACAGTCCAGAGCAATGGAAAGCGTGGAAAAGAGGTGAAGAAGCATGTACAGGCAGAATGGAACGGGTGAAGAAAAGTGTCAGGTGTTATGTCTGGTAGAAGAGTTTCAGCTAAAATGAAAGGAAAGGTGTACAAAACTGTGGTGAGACCTGCAATGTTGTTTGGTCTAGAGACAGTGTCACTGAGGAAAAAAAACAACAGGAGATAGAGTTGGAGGTAGCAGAGTGCTGAGGTTCTTTTTGGGAGTGACCAGGATGGATAGGATCAGGAATGAGTACATCAGAGGGACAGCACATGTTAGAGGTTTTGGAGATCAAGTCAGCGAGGCCAGACTGAGATGGTTTGGACATGTCAGAGGAGAGATAGTGAATATATTGGTAGAAGGATGCTGAGTTTTTAACTGCCAGGCAGGAGGCCTAGAGGAAGACCAAAGAGGAGGTTTATGAATGTAGTGAAAGGTGTGAGAGAAGGGGATGCAGAAGACAGGGTTAGATGGAGGCAACTGATTTGCTGTGCCAGCCCCTGAAGGGAGAAGCCGAAAGGAGAAGAAGAAGAAGATTTAATTAAAGTTCCATTTTAAGAATAGTATTTTGATTATATGAGTAAAAACTTCTTTTAGAATGTCTAAAACGGTTAATAAACTTTGCTCAATCAATATAAATGAATAAAAGTTAAATCAAAGCACATGGTCTTCTGTGTAATTGTTGGGCTTTTTGATAATAAATATTGATTAAACGTGTGGCATATGTGTATATTACAAATCTCATAAAGCAAGAGTGTGTGTAGTGGGTTAGAAAGAGAACATTGAACTGGTTTTATTTCTCTTTAAATCAGTAGACAATGTGAAAGTTTATGATTTATAAACAGAAATAGAACATTAAATTTGGTGGGGTTTGCAATTTTTTTTTTTTCATAATGCACCAATGTAGGAGTTTTTCTTCAGCTGATTCTATACTGCAAGCTGCAAAACCAAAAATGAACCACCAAAGACAGAGCTGTTACCCTTCTAATGCCAGAAGATTTACGTATGTTACATAAATAGCCTGCAATTCACCAAGAAAGAAGGAAACAGAAGTTTACAAATTCAAACAAAGCTCTCACTCACTCTCTAAAATCTGTTGTTATATATTTATATATATGTATATATAAACAATAAACAGATTTTTTTTAACAAATACATTTCAGTAATCAGTATTTTAGATTATTTTGGTTATTGGAATGCAGAAGGATAATGTTTAGAACAAATTTCTGTTCTCAGAGTGTTGGTTCTTCAAAGTAAAGTTAAAGTAAGTTAAATTAAAGTAAGTTAAAGTAAGTAAGTTAAAGTAAGTTAAAGTAAGTTATGGTTACATTAGCATGTATTGTTCTTTGTGATTACATGTGATTCAGTGACCTGCGGTCAGGGGAGGCTGCATCATGAAAGGAAAAAATGGAAAATCGAATAAATAAATTAAATGGTAATATTTATCCAGCGATGTGTATTATAAACTTATTTTCCGTTTAACGTCACCAACTTTATGTTATTTTTACTCAAAATTGCTGAATTTTCATGTTTACCCTGCGGTGAGGCACCAGCCAGCCGAGCCTCACCATGGATTGCGCAATAGCTCAGATAGCTGTGCTGGTAGCTATACAGTGAGACCGTAATGCTATCTCTCTCTATATGTCGCTATTAAAATGTTCAAACACGTTTGCTCTACAAACTAAATTCCCGTAATTTAGCTAATGTATACGTATAATGTACAATGTTTTTGTGTCAACAGCTGCATGTGTGTAACGTCTTTCTTGAGTTGAGCGGTCCTGAAACCGCTGTGAAAAGGCACTAGGTGAGGCACAAAAATACCCGGCCTCATGGATAGGGGGCGCTCGTGATCCTAAAGATCATCTTGGGACTCCTCAGCCAAAGAATAAGTGAATGCAGGCTACGATCTACATTAAGTCAAGTGCAGCAATTATTTTTTTTCCGCTCGCCTATTCAAATGGAGGATTAAATATTACAAACTGAAGGAAGATACGGACAATTTCTACAAACAAGTTATTGATGCGTTTGTTCAGAGGGAGCGGCGCATGGACTTGATTTACAAGTAAACCTGACATATTAACAGGTAGGTAACAACATTACGTTTTTTTAATCAAATATGCTTATTTGTGTGTTACAGTTTGTATGTGTAAATAATTCTGCAATGAGACTTTAACATAACCCACTTACTGTTGCTAATTAAATGGTGAATAAGCTACACTGTAGGTTCATATTTTTGTAAATCTGATCACGTGATCACGATGACGTCGGTGCCTCTCCAGCCATGAACCTCACCGCACGTCACTGGTGTGATTACATGTGAATGCTTTAGGTCAAGATGAAACTGTCACCAGAAGCGTCTGCCTCTTTAATGACTTCTGTTGCTGTTCTTTTGTCATGGCTTGTGGTTCCCTTTTTCTGTGTTTTTTATCGTCTGTATTTCCCAGTTAGTACCCTCTTGATTTCATCTCCTCTGTGTGTTTGATTGTTCCACCTGGGCTCAAGTGGCTGCTCTTCCCTGTGCCACCTTTTTGTCAATCTCGTCAGTCAGTGTTTTTAGTCCATGTGATTCTTCCTTTTCTCTAAACCCATCTACCTTAAAAACTACATTTTTGTGATTAAATGTTTTAATTGCTATCCCTTGTCAGATCTGCAACTGGGTCCTCTGTTCTGTAGAAACATAAAGTAAGAGCTCAAGTTATGATCCTGGTCCTGTTCCTTCTGGCAATATTTCACCATATCTGCTTCCTCCTTGTCCAGGCAAAATCTGTGTTTGTTTTGGCAATTACTATAACACCATTGACATGAGGCGCTGTGGCATTTGTTTTTGCCAGCAAAGAGGAAGTGTGGCATTTTATGTCCTATGGTACGTGGGCAGCAAAAATACCAGTTCTTAAGAATGACCTAATTTATGTAAATTGTGTTTCCAAAATTTGTGTGGTCTTGTTTTTTTTTTTTTTTTTTGTTTGTTTATTTTATTAATCAATATCTTGTAACATTTCTTTAACAAAAAAAAAAAAAAAATCAATTGCCACATGGCAGTGCATAGATGCCACCGAGGCAAATCAGTAATGGGTTTGAATTTTTTTTCTTAAGATTTTGAACAGGCCCAACAGGGATAGCTCACAGGAGCTGCTTGAGTTCTATGGCCACACTGATTCCTATTGCTGCAAGGCAATAGGAATTGGTAGCCATATATACTGATGATATATGAAGCAATACGCATTGTACGCTATATTCAGCAAAGTGAAATGAACAGACTGTACAGAACACCATAAAGAGAAGAGATAAGTAATAGTAGAGAATGTATTTTCACTTTGCACATGTAACGGTCTCTCAACCATTAGCAATACCGTTCATTTCGTGTAATGGTGCATCACAGAACCTCAGTTATGTCCCAATTGTGCAACACAATAACACATAACTCACCAGAGCCACCAATATCATTTTCTTGGACAAAAGTAAGGAGTGAGTCCCATAGAAATGGCAATCTTGCAGATAAAAGAAAATGAAACAGATAATCAAGGAATACACTACATTGGTTAGAACGAGTAGTGCCGCAAAGCAAGCAAACACTTATTATCAAGTAATATTGAAACCAATATTATTTTTAAATTTATGAGTAGTTTTCATTGTCAAGGGAAAGTTATGCAATGTAATCCTCTGTCTTTGACTTGAATGGTGGTTTTTCGATGAAGGTGCAATGAAAGTAAAGTCAGAATAGCATTAGTCCCATGCTTTTGTGTTTAGCTTGTACTCATGCTATCCTGTCCTTTATACCACTCACACACTCACACAGTCTTAATTTCCTGTTGACACTGTGAGGCTGACAACTAAAATATCAGCTGTTCTCAACTGTTGGTCACATCTATGTATTGAAAAGCACATCGACACACCTTCCTACATTATTAGCCTGTCATCTTGCTGCTGTCTTTTTAAAAAATGATTCTCTCTGATGTTCCAGTTCAGTCATGCTGCTTTTGAGTGTGCCCTTCCACCTTCCCATCACAGCCAAGACTGCATAGATTGACCAACTTCATCATTTCATCAGCTTCCTCAGTCTCACCAGAGTTATTTAACACCATCACCATCTCTGGAATCCATGGGGGGCAATTATCTTGCTGCTGCTCAGGGCAGAAATCCTTTGATCACAAAATCTTCCCCAAATCCCAATGTGTTCATCTTTCGGTACTTAAATGGGTTCCCCGGTTAGAATAAAACACGAAAATAAAATGAGAAGTTTCTGATTCTAAACTATCATCTGATGATCAGGTGAAAATACTATCATGCTCAAAGGCTATCCTCTTACAATTATCTTACCGAAAAGTACACAAAGTATTTTTCGGTAAGATATGACCCAGTTTAATACAATTTAAATCTTCTGTTGATCAACAAGTTTTTTTGTGAACTATTCTGCTTTAGCCCTATGATAATTAGCTAGCGCATTGATATTGTTGTGTAATATTGTATGTGTCACTATTTAATAGTGTAGTTATTACAATTATTCCAGACTCAAAAGCATTCTCTTTACCTTCTCTGTTCTCTGAGTGTAATTAAAGTGTTTTTGCAAAAATCTAAAAAATCTTTATTTTCTTTACCCTTTCATATGGACAACAGATAACCTTAGTATGCATTTTTTAATAATCAACATATGCAAAAAAGTTATCTAATGAGGTTATAACTTAGTTTTACTTTATAATTTAGTTTATTTGCTACTGCTAAGGGCAACAAGAGATTTTAAGTGAATATAATACAATTTTACCAACAAAAATTAAATGAATACATAAATATAAAATTTTAAAAATAACTAGTGACATGAAACATGCACCCAGAGTCCCAGAAACACTGTCAAGCACCAGAGGTGCTAAGAGGCGGGCAGTACCCAGTTCCTTTGGGATGTTTGGGAGACATCACTCTAAAATGCATGTGGCAGCACAGATAGATGTTGATTTATGGCTCCCTTGTTGTCCTCTGCAAACCTTTCTGTCTTCACAATTAGGCTGCATCTGCTACGTTTGCACCCAATATCAATTCCCACGCATGTAAGGAGTCACATTAGAACAGCATGAGGTACTGGGTCTTGACGTAAGTCAACACTGTTGTCTTTCTTTGACGTAAAAGAACCAGGTACCAAACTGCTGATTGTTCAATAAGAACAATGCACAACTCAACTATATACTGTTTCATGCTTACCATTTTTTTTTTTTTTTTTTTTTTTGCAGGAACTTTATTTAGGCACATAGTTCCTGCAATAAAATAATGTTGCTGTTGCTCGATACATTGCTAATCCTTTTTGAAGTTCAAGCCATGGCAGTTTCATGCAACGTCAATATGACAACCAGCTAGAATGGGGCAGAACTATGCTGTAATGAAAAATGACCTCCAGAATGTACCTGAAACGATATTAAGTTGTGTCAGGTGAAGCTGGTACCCCATACAATGTAAACAAAGCTTGTAAAAAGGTTGTAGGGCTCTTGATCTTTATTAATATGGATTGCCTGAGAGAGCAGACGTCTTGTAGACAGATCGCCCCAGCCATCGGTGGATCGAATCCCGCTCCCACCAGGATGCCACCAGGAGCGTGAGCTGACGGTGGGAGGTGTCAGCTCACCTCCCAAGCACTGCCGAGGCGCCCTTGAGCAAGGCGCCGTCCCCCCTACAAGCTGCTCATTTGGGGCGCGTTCCAGAAGTCGCTGCCCGTTACTCTGCCTCCCTGATGTGTGTTGTTTGATGTGTACTAACTGCATGCTTGCAGGCCCCCTTGTGTGCTATGTTTCAGGGGGCCTGTCTATACACTGTTAAAAAAAAAAAAAACTAACACAACAACATGTGCACCTGAGTGACTATGTAATTTCCCTGCGGGGATGAATAAAGTATACTTCTTTTTCTTCTATAACCATTGTGAATAATTATTTACAAAATCACTACATATTTAGGAAGTCAAAGTTTTATTTTTGATTCCATCAACAATGTGTAGATGTGTGACGTGTAACTTTTGATTGCTCACTGGAAACCATGAAGGTTGAATCCCCAACATGAAGAACTACTTAAACCAGTAGAACCTGGATTTGATGTTTTGGTCTAAAATATATACTGTATAGTGCACACTCGTTACTCGCACTCAATGCGTTCCAGGAAGCACACGCGAATAACAAATTCTGCAATTAGTGACAAACTATTTTTCTTACTATTTATGGTAATTTAAACATTTATGAACCCTCCCCATACTGATATTAAACCACCTTCTATCTATATTACCTTTTACCACACTCTTTTCGACTGTTTAAAGCACTTTTGTGTCTCACGGATGTCCGAGACTAATGGAACGTAGGGTACTTCCAGATGTCATCAGCCAATAGAAAGCACATACGGTATCACGTGACTGCCTATCAAAAATCCACGATGAGGTGAAGTTGCAAGTGTTGATGCACGAATGCGCAAGTGCGCATTGTAAATGCTATATGCATTTTTTATTTTTATCTGTTACCTTAATGTGGCTAATTGTGGCTAATCCTGGCCAACCCATCTCCTGATTGGTGTGCTGTCTTCCTAATAGGCCCAAGCCCTGCCTCGTCACCTGGAATGGACTGCTTAAAAGCTCTGCATAGCCATTCAGTCAGGGTGACTGACTGACTGTGGCAGCACGCCTGTGAGAGCTCATCGAACTGTGACCTTGTGATTCAGACTTTGTGATTTTTGATTAGTGTACACCCTCATTAAAGAGCTGGTTATATTTTTTTGTTCCATTTTTGTAAATTTTTGTTAGTGAAGTTTGGCATTTTGTATCTTCTAAAGAGTTCTAAGTTGAATGCATTTTTGTTATCGTTGAACAGCGCCCATTGGCCTTGGTTTGTTAATTAAAAGAACAACCTTTGTTAAACACTTGTACTTTGCGCGAGAATTCGAATAAATGTTTTATGTTCCCCCTTTTTAAATCTGTTATTATGTTATTTATCCAGTCCTCTAGCTGGGTCGTAACAATGCACAACATACTACATAGGGTCTAAATGTGATGATTCAGTGCACAAAATCAGATGTTTTACCTGCTGCTTGTGCATTTTCCATTTGGGATAAATTTTCATGTGAAAATGTTTTTTTCACTGATAGTAACTTTTCACTTCAGAGAAAATATAATTTATGCACATACTGAATTAATGAATTTTTGGGTGGAACCAAACTGAAGTCATTGATAGATTTCTGTATTTTCCCTATCTTATAATTATATAAATTTCATTTTCTACACTTCTTTCTTAGTTGCCTTATGAACAGAAACAGAGCCTCCGGCATTGTCAGTGGGTTATCTATAATCACTGGATTCAAAGAAATCTCAAATGGCTGTACTTTCTAAAGATTGCCAGTCAGACCCAGGGAAAATTACATCCCATAAACTACAGAATGAATTTAATAACCCAAAATTAAAAAGGTTCAATCTGGCAAGCCTATGAATGATGAATAAGTTAGAACTACCTTTGAACAAGAATAAGAGAATATGTCCACTTCAGCAATGAATTTGACTCTAGTGTTTTTATTATGTTGATTGTTTCACTGAAAGCATTGCACTAACATAAGATTTCAGCTTCTCTCTGCGTGCTGTGCTAATTAACAACTATGGCATGCATATGATTGTATGATTGCTGTCACTCTTTTGTGAAACACCTTGGCCTGTGTGCACCCTCCCAGCATGAGGACATGTGTCCTGCCTCTGTTATCTCTGTTGTTACTCGTGGCAGCAGGTGCTTTCGCTAACATTTGTGTGGCGAATCCTCAGCCTTTGTCTTCCAAAGCCTGGGGGAGTGTAGCAACCATGATTTGACTTCACCTGATCCTCTGAATGGCACAGGTATTTGTCTATTTCTCTTCCACTATGCTTGGTGTTATTGCTCCAGTGCAGGACACTGATTATGTAAACTTCAGGCTGGCATGATTTGCATGAAGGGAAGCATAAGATCTTATTCTGTATTTTCATATGAAAGAAACTTCCTGGAACAAAGTTCAACATCAGAGTGCTAGATTAATGGATTTTTTACTTTGATGTTATGCTCAATATTCCTTGGAGACAAGCTGGGTGGTGATTGAGGAAGGGTCTCTAGAGACATTAAGTATGTGATTTTGCTACCAGTAACCATAGCATTTGTTTAAAACGCACCTGACTTTATACTTTGAAATGTTTTTATTGTCTCCTTCTGAATACTTGTGCATCATGTACAGCTACAAATAAACATTATCTTATCACTATGAATAATTCAAATAGCAGTTTAAGTATTATATCAAATAGTCATTAGTCTATCATCTGTTTTACAGGATTTGAACACAATTAGAAGCAATGTAGATCAAAATCTACCACTTGAGATTATGGTGAAATTTATGGAGTGCTATAACCACTGTAGGATTAGTCTGGGCAATAGTCAGGTGTTTTAATGTTAGCACCTGTGACATACTATTAAAAACAAGGTAAATGAAAATAATGTTTTTGGGAATGTCCTGTAAACTTAAACATAAAAATCAATGCGTGGACTGCCATTTGCTGTAGAACATGCAGGCTTTCATAGGACCCCTCCATCCATCCATCCATCCATCCATCCATCCATCCATCCATCCATCCATCCATCCATCCATCCCATCCCAGTCGGTTAAGATGAAAAGTGGGGTACACCCCAGAGGGTTCATTCTAGGTTCTCTATTCTTTAATCCATTATCAACTATGGCTGCCTCTCAAGATACCATTTCTTTTGGCTATAACATCTACAGTATGTGACCAGTTGAAGACATGAGAACCCAAAAAATGCTATGTGAGAACTGAGTACAAACTCTTCAAAGTTGTGTACCACTAACTTAAATAACACTATAAAACCAAAGCAAAAGATTTACAGAAAAAGAACTAAAAACATTCAGTGAGTTGGTTTAGTTGCTCAGTGGTTCAACAGTCACCAGCCAAGTTTCTTGTATGATTACGTGCGACTTTTCATGAATGAGAGAATGCACCGTGCTGTGTATTGATACCTACCAGTAACTGACAGTTAAATTGCTCTACTGTAATACTGTTATATCAAGATTCTGATTCTTGTAATGGATACTGGAGAAACTTTTGAGTATAAAAAGTTGAAATTTCCCACATGCTCAATGTTCAATTCAACTTCTTTTCACCTTAACTCATTTCATTTCCCTTATTATACCCCATTTCTTTTCTCTGTCTTTTGCTGATCCAGCAGCTCAGCATCCCTCCTCTTGTCCGTTCACTGCCATCCCTCCATTCCCTGTCGCTCCATCCATGCCAGCATCTCTGACACCCTGCATTACTCTTGCTTTACTGTTGGACAGTTTCCCAGTACCGGACATCCTCCAAGGGGAGAGTCAGTGTGTCACAGCAGATTAATGCTTTGCTCACTGACTGATCAACTCCTGCTGGTCTGGAACCAGAGTCTACTGTGGCATGGCCCAGATAAGGAGGTGATGTTATCCTGACTCATTGTGGCTCAGGAGGTCTTGCCTGGAAACTGTAATCCATACATTTAATCTTCCAGACAGTGTCACAATGGAACAGTGGCAAGCAGTTGTGGAAAAAGGCTTTCATAAGCCTGCAATTAGAAGAGACCATAATTGAAGCCTAATTGGCTTCTTATGAACATAATATGGTGAGGTCACTGCTTGGATGATCTAAGTGTGACCGCGCTGTAAACATGGTGAGTTTTAGTAAAACTACACAGATAATTTCTTTTTAAATATTTGTGTGAATCAGTTTCAGTTAGTTAGAAATAAAAATAAAAATAAAATAGAATAAAAAAATAATAAGGGAGCCTGTCTCTTCAAACCCCATATACTGTAACTTCTAAAGGGAACTGACATTGAAAACATGACAAATCTCAGAGCTATGAAGTTGTAGCAATAATAAAATAATAAGGGGGTCATCCATAATCATTCTTCACCTCAAGATGATATCTTTTCAAATGCAATTACACATTAGCAGAGCTATTTCTCCCTTCATCTATCACACTTCATCAATGAAGGCCTGTCTGAATACTCTGTCCTCCTCATTAGGAACCTCTCCATCACTGTAATAACGGTCTATCAACACAGTCGCAAAGTTACAGAGGGGGTGTATAAAATATTAATTTATGTTGTTAACCCTGAGTCATGTTTAACTTTATGGAATTAGGTCATATTTAGTAAAATACCATTAGAAATCAAATATGAAGGAGACTCTAAAACTGTGAAACTATTCCAAGAGAATAAGAAAGGTAAGATGACCTTTTAATGGTGTGGACTGATTTAATGTCTGAAAATTTAGCTTAATTGAACACTTAACTGCTCAATTGAAAGTACGAAAATGACAACAAAGGGAATCGTTTAAGAATAGTCTTACACAGAGAAACAGTGCAATGTGGGGAAATGAGAAATGAGCATGGCCTGAGGCAGCACCTTGGATTTGTGTGTCTCACCATTACCATAAATGGATGCTGACTGCCTGCAGTCAGGACCAATACCCCATCTATAAGAGCTTATTTCTCTCAAATTTACTTTGCTGCTGGTGTGACGGACGGTCGCTAGTCTTAGCAGCCTAAATCAGTTCAGTTTCAGATACCTCTTCAGGCATGCCCACAGTTGCAAGAGGTGCATGCAATGAGTGTGACATCCCCACCCCCTCTTGTCCTCTCCCATTACCCTCACAGATGCCTTGACAAATGGCTGGCTTGAGGTTACAGACGTGGGTCTTCTGTTTTATATTCATGTCAAGACAGTGGAGTACTGGGAGTATTCGTTCAATACAACTGCCACGTGAGAAACATTTCCTTAGGCTGGTGCAATTTTAAAATCAAGAAGGAACTATTATCTCTTTCTCTCGGTGAAACACACATCCACACTCATATAGTAAATGTCTTCATCTGCCAAGAAAGCACTTAGGATAGACTGGCATGGTGAATTTTGATACTAATTGATTAGGATTTTGCATAAGTATTGCATTTTGTTCTTAAGCGCCACAACCAATGTCAAATAGACACTTGAGAATCAACGGAAATTACCATGTCTCCTCACGTAAACCTAGTTTTCATCACACTGATCTGTCTTCATGGGGCCATCCTGGAGTAGAGCAACTTAATCTATGCTCTTGATTTATTTTATTATGTACAGTAAAATGTGACACCATCTTGCTGCGCTGTTTCTTCGACTGAATAATTATCTCACTGATGAAGTACATATATTTCGGAGCAGAGAGGTCTGATGCTCAATAATGCAAATGAGTTTTTTAATCTCTCCGTCCGTGAAACTGGTAATTAAATCAATGATTTATAGTTGTATGAGAGGCAATAACACTTAGTGTTCAAAATATCACCTGATTAGTGTGATGTGATGTGTTCCCTCAATCTTTTAAAGAGGATTTAGGCTGCAGTCTGTAATTGGCATGAGCTCTACACAGTTGTGTAGAGCAAAAAGCTTTTGTTTGTTTTGCTTTTTTCATACTTTTAGACACATAGACTCTTAGTGCTCTTAGTGCTCTTTCTTGGACTTTCGAAATAGGAAGTTTGCTATTATTTGAGCTCACCTTGTACTAGATTATGAGGTCAAGGCCCTGCACCTGCTTTTCCAGGTGTGAAGGAAGACCCTGATGATGCACTCTTAATGACTAACAGAAGGAAGGGTCACGCCATGCAGCTGCATACTTCAAACCCATGTAAAGGATGGTCATTACCATCGATCTTCACAAATGTCAGGAATGAGGGACTGCGTTCATTGTTTAGTTGCTCGTGTTCGGAAATAAATGTTTCATACACAAAAAAATGTTGATCACTGAACATGACTAATGTCTTCTGTTTCCATATAGGATGAGTTTCAATGACACGTGGACAAATTATTGATGATTCTGTCTTGCCTGACTAGGTAAAACAACATTTTCACCAAACGATTTTATGAAGAAGAGCCCATAAAAACAATGTTGTATGCGGAACCACTATGATTTAGCACCAGCATTGGTGCAGGTGCAGCAGATAATATACTTTTTAATTGAGTGATAAATCCAAATTTTAGAGTGAGGGATGCTGAAGTTCTGACACACGCTAAACCAGACCTTACCATTGATGATTCTCATTTCATCACATACTCAGTACGTTCTTCATCATTCACTGTGTTGCCGTTAAGCACCCCACCATGACCTTCATATGGTAATATTACAGCAGCAGCAAATTCTAACAGTCTTCTTCCTCTCCTTTCGGCTTTTCCCTTCAGGGGTCGCCACAGCAAATCAATTGCCTCCATCTAACCCTGTCTTCTGCATCCTCTTCTCTCACCCCAACTACCTTCATGTCCTCTTTCACTACATCCATAAACCTCCTCTTTGGTCTTCCTCTAGGCCTCCTGCCTGGCAGTTCAAAACTCAGCATCCTTCTACCAATATATTCACTATCTCTCCTCTGGACATGTCCAAACCATTTCAATCTGTCCTCTCTGACTTTATCTCCAAAACCTCTAACATGTGCTGTCCCTCTGATGTACTCATTCCTGATCCTATTCTTCCTGGTCACTCCCAAAGAGAACCTCAGCATCTTCATCTCTGCTACCTCCAGCTCTGTCTCCTGTCTTTTCCTCAGTGACACTGTCTCTAGACCAAACAACATCGCAGGTGTCACCACATTTTTGTACACCTTTCTTTTCATTTTAGCTGAAACTCTTCTATTACTATCACATCTGACACTTTTCTTCACCTGTTCCATCCTGCCTGTACATGCTTCTTCACCTCTTTTCTACATTCTCCATTGCTCTGGAGTACTTAAAATTCTCCACCTTCTTTATGTCTTCTCCCTGTAACCTCACTCTTCTGCTTGGGTCCCTCTCATTCACACACATGTACTCCGTCTTACTGTGGATAAACTTCATTCCTTTCCTTTTCAGGACAAACCTCCACCTCTCTAACTTCTCCTCCACCTCTTCCCTGTTCTCACTGCAGATCACAATGTCATCTGCAAACATCATAGTCCATGGAGTTTCCTGTCTAACCTCATCTGTCAGCCTGTCCATCACCATAGTGAACAAGAAGGGGCTCAGAGCTGTTCCCTGATGCAGTCCCACCTCCACCTTGAGCTCCTCTGTCACACCTACAGCACACCTCACCACTGTCTTACAGTCCTCATACATGTCCTGCACCACTCCAACATACTTCTCTGCCACTCCAGACTTCCTCATACAATGCCATAGTTCCTCTCTGGACATTCTGTCATAAGCTTTCTACAGTTCTAATAAGCTTTCTCTAGATATTAATTCCAGCAAATTCCAGCAAATTCCAACAGTAACAAACAAAACAGGCTGACCAACAAACTCTCTAGAATTAAACAACATTGAAGTGACTTTATGGTGAAGAAAATTACTCAATGCTCACTAAATTTCACCTTAAAATAGCCTTTGACTGTTCAGAAACTAGCATTGCAACATCTGTCCCCAGAGATAAAATGTGCAGCAGAGTGGCTGCTTTTCAAAGCTGAGCACTCTCCTGTCCTTCATTTGTTAAAGACACAGAAGAATCTGGAATTTTTATATTCATTTATGAAAAGAACAAGGAAATAATGTTACCATTTTACCAGTAACATTGACAGTTGCATTTACTGAGCTAGGAAAAAAAAAAAACAGTGACCATAATAAAAACAGATAGCCCCAGATACAACCGCACTTACAGTACTCACTGACAAAGTGAAAACCAAAAACTAATTTAAATGCAGCTTTTTATAGTATTCCCACTGTGACCTACACAAAAATGCACAAAAATGCAATCCATTCCTGGAGGTACTTTGACCCATTCCGCTGTCACACGGACTAGTTCAGAAAATGATTCCTACCGATGGCAATAAAGATTTTCAATAACTCAATTTTCGATAATTGGCATTATTGAAAATACTTAATCTACGTTGTACATTTTGCACATGGTAAGACTTTACCATGTGCCTGACAATGCCACCATGTTTGGTCTACTTTTATACATTTCCTGTTTGTGTATATATTTCACTTTTGGTGTTTGACATTTTACTCTTGCATGGTAATTCCAAACTTGTCTGTGTATTATGTTGTAATGCATATACATCATATTGTTTCCTGCTGTTGTATCATGAGCACCCAAGATTTTAAGACAATCCAACCTGAGCACTGCTTAGTGTGACAACAAAAAACTATAATGCCTGACAGATGGATAATGAAAGGTTGGCCCCTAACAAAACTTAAAAGTGCACTGGCAAACTTCATCAACCACTCAATGCATCTACAGAACATTTATAAACAACTCATAAACAGCTATAAATATGTTTGAAATTAAACTCCATGATCATTGCACAACTCACCTTAAAGTTCACTCTTTCTCCCACTGTTGTGCAATGGTTTGAACAGCCTCAGTTCAAATAATGTATATGAATACAGTTCATGAGGTTCATAAGTATCTCTTTCCATGTATAAAGGAGATACTGACTCAATAAGAGAAAAAAGAATCAATTGGTTTGTTGACAATGTTTCACCTCTCATCCAAAAGGCTTTTTCCGTTTTAACCGACTGTTAGTCATCTTAGGAGTTCCAACTATTCATCAGGGAGTCTTTGGTTCACCCACCCTCACATGACCTGTTATGGTGAGCTACAACTAGGTGTGAATGGTTGTGATTTCAAGGGATGGAGGTCAATACTGCATTTGTAGGTGGCTGATAGATGGTGTCCTAATCCTCCTCCTCTGTTTACAGATTTTTTTTTTTCCAGTTTGAAAAAATTGACTTATTTAACTCATATCTCTGTTATCTTTCATTCCTGGCTAAAGCCTGGGCATTACTGTCCTCAAAGGAGTGACCTGTGTCCGTCAGGTGCAGGTGGACTACTAAGTCTAGTCCAGAGGAGTTTTCTTTCCTGTGCTGAGCCATACACTTGTGGAGCTTGTTGCTTCCACTGTACAAATCACTACATTTTTCATAGCACTGGACAACATACACTACTTTGCTGTTTGTGTCGTGATCATGTGAACATCATGAGATGTTGCAAGTCCAGATAGGAGACACCACATGGTTTAAATTGTAAACCATGTGGTGTCTCCTGTTCTAAACTTTAGAACAACAGAACCAAGATCCTGTGGGACTTCAAGTGCACAGGATCAATCACCTTTTGGCTAACTAACCAGATAATAGTGATTGAGAAGGAGAAGAAAAGGCCTGCAATGATTGATGTGTCAATCCCTGCCGACAGCAACATCAAGAAGAGGAAGGATGAGAGTAATGGCATGCACAGCTACCAGAAAGACTAACTGAAACAGATGTGCAGTTGAATAAAAAAGTGGTTGTAGTGGTAATAAGAAGATAAATAACAGCGACACCAAACTACAAGATAAAAATACTACAGGAGATTCCAGATAGAATGTGTCTGAGGTGTCAGTACAGAAGAGAGTAGACTAAATACTCATGGAACTCTCGACTTTCCAAGTTAGAGGAGGATGACAATAAAGGAGCATCAGGACAATAAAAATATAAACTTTACTGCATGATATTCATTCAGTTCAAGAGTTCAGATTTTGGGTAAATATATTCCATCACAAAATATCAACAAATTAAATCCTGCGTTATACACAAAGAATGAATTCAGTTTAATATGTTTAATTATAATTACATATCATGATTACTTCTTGGGATATATTCTCAATTACATCAATCTTCAAAACTTTCACGTAAAACCTGTTCAAATGCTACAACACTGGTACAATCTCTTTACTTAAAGGGTTATGTTAAACACATGTTTTCTGACACGTTTGACCAAGTGATTAAAAAATTCTACTTTCTTGTCTTTTAAAGCGCTCCTGTTATTTATTGAATGCAACAGCAACGATTCTGTACATTCTGATCAATAGCTTTGCCTCTGGACTAAGGGTGGAGAGGTTGGGAAATACTTCAATCACTCATTCCATCCATCCATCCATCCATTTTTTAGTAAAAGAACAGAAAACAAAACCCCAGCATTTCATGGTTTTTGATGTATCTGTTTTCTCTGACTTGTTATGAAACAAGAATTTTGGTTTATCAAGGTGTAGGTCAAAAGATGAGGCCACATTTGTTAACACAGCGTAGCACCACTAAAATTAAAACAAAAATCCAACCAACTACACACATCCTCTCTTCATTTGTCATTGTCACAGCAGGGCCAAAGTATGTTTCACCTTTCACCACCACGCACTCCGTATCACCGCTCATTTGTCTACTTCTGTAACCCTCACAATCCCCTCACACTGCTCATCTCCCTGTTTGCGGACTGACCTGTTTTCTCCAGCCTGAGCTCATCTCTAGTGACAACAGCTGATTGACATTAAAGGCACTACAGAAGATGAAGGTTAATTAAGACCAAGTGTTCCTTTCCCAGTCCTCAGCACCATCTGCTGTGCAACACCAGTCAAACAAATGCACACACATAACAATAGCATAACAATATGAGAGAAGTACTGCACTGAGGAAATGCATATTCCACTAATATCTGTAGGTGTTTTGCATGTAGGTTACAGTATAACCACAGCTCTCTGAATGAAATGACTGTCTCACCTATGTGACCTACAACTACAATAAAAACAATACTGTATTCGGATAGCCCTAAGTTGGGTTGAAATAATACTTGTACAGGAGCTTTGCTGGTCCAGTGATAAATAGGGTTGAGGAGGACAGTTGTGCAAGCCCATCAGACACAGGTCTGACAGATACAGTACAGCTGGCTGTAAAGCCAATTGTCCTAAACAATGTACACCCAAGGCAGCAGGCACAGCCAATTCTGCTAGGGAACTTGAGTGTTGTGTCGGACACGTTAGAATGTATGTTGGCCAAAACAAACATCTATCATGACTACCACGGATGACTGACAGTAAGCCAGACTGCTTAGTTGAGATGTTCATAACATTACTTCCCTATTAACAACAACTACAATGCAGCACTTGATTCAGACCAATTGGCACAAGTAAAAGCAGAATGGAACTGAACACTCAACAACTGAACACACACCAACAGGACAACCTGTAGTATAAGAGACCAAAGTCAACAACAGTGAGCAACTAACTGACAAAAAATCAAAATCTAAAAAATCAGAGGTCAAGTTGGTCACTGTGATGAGAAATGAGAAATTTGACATATCTTGGAAGCAATAGCCCTGCCCATCTGCAGTGGAAACAGACATAACGTGAGAAATGACATTTTCTCTCACAAAAAGGGAGAGAAAACACAAAATGGAAAGAAAGGAGGAAACTACTGATACACAACACCTATTTTCCATGTAGATGTAAAAAGGATCTACCGCAGCGCAACATCGATAGTGCATAAACTGTAACAGTAATACTCCCAGGATGCTTTGTGTGAGCTGTGTTTCTTTTGTCTGCGTCTTGTTTCGTCACCTTGTCTTGACTGTTCATCGTGGAAATTTCATAGAGACTGTGTGTGTACATCAGTACAGAACCTGTTGCATACAAAATTATCCACATTGGTTTTGTCAGCTGGGGATAATATATAGAATATGTTGCTGGGCAGTGTGGTAGTCATGGTCATGGTACCATAGCAAATACATCTATTTTTGAGAATCTTTCCTTAAAAAACATGTTACATCACTCGGGGTATGTGAATAATAACAAAACAAAGGAAACAAGTTACATCAGATTACTAGAGAGATAACCGCTGTTGTCAAAACATATCCCATGCGAGTCAGGCTAAACTATTCATGGATGAGGTAATAATGTTTTATTCAGGTTATATTCATCCAAGTTCACCTTTTTTTTTTTCTCTGACTGTACTGCAGAATATCAACAGGCAACCAAATGGAATGGACTATTATTTTTGCATAAAAATCCAGTCCTTTGGGCTTGAATGTTGCAGAAGTTAGAACTACACAGTCAATGTATGAATACATTTAAATGTTTAAAAAACAGATCCTGTGAATTTTAGCAATTTCAAATATCATATCGTTATAAATGGGGCGGCACGGTGGCGCAGTGGGTAGCGCTGTCGCCTCACAACACGGCGGGTCCGGGTTCGAGTCCCGCTCTGTGCGGAGTTCGCGTGCTCTCCCCGTGTCTGTGTGGGTTCTCTCCGGGTTCTCCGGCTTCCTCCCACCTCCTAAAGCATGCGCTTCAGGTTGATTGGCCGGTCTCAAATTGACCGTAGGAGTGAGTGAGTGTGTGAGTGATTGTTTGTCTCAATGTGGCTCCACGATGCACTGGCGTCGTGCCCGGAGTGTCCCCCGCCTCACGCCCTGAGACTGCCGGGATAGGCACCGGCTCCCCCACGACTTGCGTATGCGGATTAAGCGGGTTAAGAAAATGACTGACATCGTTATAAATGTTGTTGTGAGAACGTCATTACAGATGAATGACACTATCAATATTACACAGAATAAATTACTCACTGTGACTACAGTAGCAGCCTTTCTTTTTTGTTTTTTTAGAATGTGCATGATGATATTTAATTTAGGACCTGATAACATACATAAATTTACACCATGAAAACTGGCTATATGATTAATCACGTATCTGCACGCTACAGATAACCGTGAGGAAATACATGAGTGAAACAGAAATCTAATTATCAAAGCTACGCCTATGCTTTGTCTGTTTTTACCTAATTTGTCACAAAAAGAAATATTAGTATAATAAGGAGATATATTTGCTGATCTGTAACTGCTTGACTACAAGTCACACAATATTTGTAACAAATGAAGTAAAAAACATTTTAAAAAATGATAACAAACCTTAAAATGAAGACTGGATGGGGATTTTATTCATTCATTTTTGCTTTTATTTTCTCTCTCTTTATCTCTTATAGGATTCTCCGATTTAATCTTTGAACTTCTAAATTTCACATGCAGAGGCAGTCTTGACAGTAAGAGAACAGGCAAGTATTGTGCAAAGGCAAATTAAGGGGGTGAATGAATGGAGGATTACGCATGCAGAACATGGATGTCAAGGGTAGAAAAGGCAGATACAGCTAGAGGCAGCCTATCTGAATATGATTAGCTGTGGAACTGCTGGTTAACAAAACAATGATGTTCCAAATAATATAACGATAGAGTGCATGAGAAACAACTAAAGAAGACATGCTTTGTAAACTGCTGTCTTTTAGCTAATCTTTGTAGACTTGTTTATATTTGAAGTTATAGATATTTTATTTACTTTACTTCCTTGTTCTTGAAGTGAACAATGTGGTAATGTGAAGTGATGTCAAGTGATGGCAAAATGCAGCTTTCCCATTCACAAGGATTTTAAAATGCTTCACCTAATTGCAGCTGGTAATTATCCAATTGAAGAAGCTCACTCACATAGGACAATATCTTTTTTTTTTTTTTTTTTTTAGTTGCCTCAAATCCAGGTTTTAAATGAACAATAAAAATAAAAAAGGAATTCACATTTCAATATTCCTGAGCTTTCAAGTTTCAAAATGCACATATTCTAAAAATAGATGGAACAAAGGAAATCTGTACCACAGTACCATTATTTTCAACGCTTAAATGATGTGCTCTGTCAATTCAATCATTTGGCTTTTGGCTGTAACTAAGGGAAACAGTACAACTGAGAAATCCATGTTGAGCATGTTGAGCCAAGGAATGCCATAATGATCATCACTGAGAAGCATCATTGCATGCCTATTCTGCCATGCCTTCACATTGTTTCTTATCCTTTCTTTCTTATTGCCAGAGGATTACGTGATTCCTTAAACCCCATGCAAAGGCCTTTCTCCAAACAAGCCATTCACAAACAGAAAAAGCAATCAGGCAAATTCAGTTAGCATACAAAAAGAACTGAATGGATGACTAAAAACAGTGAAAAGACATTTGAATCCTCACTCACTGCTTGAAAGAGCAATCTGGGACCTGAATATGCATTTACCTAAATTTCCTTCTGTGTTTTATTAATATTTCATATTATGTTTGTGTTTTGCACATTAAGAGGAAAATCTGTATCTCTCACAATCTGTTTCTCTTGTCTAGATAAGTGCCATGATTCTCTTTATTTCATTCCCCAATATGTACACAAATATTGCAGTCATAATCTCTAATAATGTCATCAACCTTTCTAACAGTTCTTAAGATATTCACTTGATCATGTATTCCTTTTATACACATTATAACTATGCTTTAAAGTTACCAGTAATCCATTTTTAAGAAAGAAAACTAATAAAATGGAGTTAGGTCATTTAATTCCATTATGCTGTGTTCTCAATAAGCTCAATGCTATGCTATATGTGCCTTCTGTATAATCATTAAGGAAACACATTAAGGAAATCTGAAGCTAAGTGGAGGCACAAATACCATTGTGTCAGTCCGTTCTTGATATGCCAAGGACTCATTATTAACCAAAAGTCGGTAGCAGAGAAAGACAACATATCTGCAAAGATTTACTTGCTCAACCTAGAAATGTTAAATATCATCTTCTTCTTCTTCTTAAGAGCTCCTTCATCCATTATACTTATTTATTTATTCATTCATCTTCTAAATCCGCTACTTTCGCCGTTGCAACGTTTCTGGAGCCTATCCCAGTGGACTCGGGGTGTGAGGCAGGGTAAACTCCGTGTGCGATGCCAGTGAAACGCGGTTGTTTATTTTTTATTTATTTATTTATTCATTCATTAAATTATTTTTATTAATTCCTTGATTTTTTATAATTTTGAATTATTTTTTTAAAAATTATTTGTTTTAAGTTTTTTTTACGTTCCATCTAATTTAAAGATCAAAACTCTACAATATAGATATGTACCATGATGAAAATTCCCCAGCTAAGATATGACACATCAGTTCTACTATTACCGAATGCCAGTTGTTAATAAAGTGAAAAGGACATTTCATAGACACTCATTGTTCATTTATGGTTCCCCTAGAAAAGCTATTTGATTACTGCCACAGAGTTTATTTACAGAACAGGTGAATCAAATGGAAAAGTGGCTGGATTTTCTGTTTACATCCCATTGTCACATCAATTCCAGACTGAAAATATCAATGGTGTCCCATTTACTCAGCAGTTTTACTGCAAGCCTAGTATGCTTTTATTCTACCTTGATGGTGTGTGTGAATGCAGTGAAGGCACAACAAAGTGTCTGTCTATTTCATTTCTCTGATTCTAGAGGAGCTATTTAAGTCCCTTCTTTAAGTCATCTGTGCTCATTCATATCAAATGTCATCAGACATGATTTTGGAGAGTTTAAAGATGCATTCAAAACTTGTCTTTTGGCATCTATAGCAGATGAAGGCAATCATAAATCATAATCAGATTCAAAAAAACTGCCAGAACAACAACATAACAAGTGTTTTACATTGTGTTGTTTGGTTGAAAGAATGTTTGGGAGATTTTTACTAAGTGCCAAAAGAAGTGCATAACTTGTTTTTTTGATGGGAAAACATTTGTTCTAAGATTGTTGCATTGCAAAGACTGATAAAAAAATAAAAAAGTATTCTTTACCACTCTTACTTTGGAAAAGCAACAGATCATTGTTGAGGCCAGTCCATATAGCTTGGCACATTTCTGTAACGATGCAACTCCCAGTCGCACAGCATAACTTGAAATGTGCTGCCAAAGCTTTGTGGTGCATCCCTGAGGCAAGAAAGTGTATGGTAACAGCACGTCTTTGTCTCATCCCAAAATGACAAGCCACTTATCGAAGCAAATTTGAAAATGTTTTCCACTGCCAGTTTCTCTCATTGGTCGAACTGAATAAAACTAATCCACATGTTTCTATTTAATCAGTAATTTCACAAATCACCTCCAGGTTCACTCTCTGCAATGTTTTGGTTCATAGGCAGATATCACATAACATTTTCTATCATCTGCCATTGCACCAATTTGTTATTATTGATGAAACTCCTGCAGTTATGTCAATGTAAATGCAAGGGATATGTGAATGTATGTTAGCATTGAGGGGTGAACCCTATATGCGTGGATATAACCATTTACATATTTTGATGAAGCATAATCTCAACAGCACTTCAGCGTAGACCTTTGAGACCAAGGGGTGAAAATACAGGATGGGGCAGCAGTGGCATTTTGACATCACATGCGCCACCCAAACTGGAAGACTTAGAAAGCAATCAGTAGCAGTTAGGAGTTTATTCAAAGAAGGTAATCAATTGAAAATGTCCTCAAATTGGAGAAGCTGCACAATATTTGGGAGCTCTTTGTCATCAAATTAGGGAGATGAGATCACCCATCATGTTCCAGTGAAAGTTAATCTTTTTGTCTCCCTGTTAATCCTTAGTTTAAAAAAAAAAAAAGAAAGCCCCGTTTGACACAGGCTAGACATCACACAAGACCAAGGAATAACTTCCTGTGCTCACAGTAGCACACTACTTAAAGTCCCACACCAGATTGGAGTTGTTTTGCCGTTGTATTGTTCAATGGGAACACACAAAGGAGCTGCAGAGAAGGCACCTATATGAAAGAGACAAGTGTATTTGAGTGACTACCACCAACTTCATTACCTCTTTGTTCACATGATTTTATTACAGTAATAGTTATTCAGTGGCTGATATAACGTTATTTATTCCTGAAACTGACATATCTATAGCTGATGTGTAGCATGTTTTTCTCTATCGCTAGCAAACAGTCAACACAGAAAAAAATTAATGCAAAAGAAGGGTACATATTCTCTTGTGTTTATCTGTAGGTGAAGTTGACATAACTGATGAAAGAGCCTTCATAAACACACAAGGTTAGAGAGAGGTGTCATGTTGAAAATTCATGAGATACCCATTCTGCCATCACAAATGTTTTCCCTGTCCATCCATCCTGCGTGTACGTTTTTAGATTGTAGAATGACTTTTTATCTTGACTTTGCCATTAACACACATGGATATGCATGCACATAGCACATACCACATACTACATCCCCCAAGGGTTGGTGTATTGAGTTGATAGCTGCTAAGTACAATGGTCACATCCATTAACATTCTACCCAGTGTGTGCTATGTTGGATTTAGTTCATTTCCTGACCTTACATGGTTTGTTTTAAAAAAATAATTCTTAAACTTTTAAACACAAGTTAACTCTTGAACACATGCACCCCACCACACAGTGATTGATTTTCACCCTGAGCATTAAAAGTGTTAAAGAAAAAAATATTCTGAAGCAGAAAATTACTTCGTTTCATCATTGTCTTTGTTGCATTTGAAATGTTAAAACTTACAAACATCTTCAGTACCCGCTTCTTCCTCTGTCATAGGTTGCGGGGGGTTGCTGGAGCCTATCTCAGCTAAATACGGGCGACAGGCGGGGTATGCGCCAGATGCATCGCCAATCCATCACGACACCACATGAAGGACAAACAACAATTTACGCACACAATCACACCTACGGTCAATTTAGACTGATCAATTAGCGATGTAATGAACTGATAAATGTAGGGTTTCTATTTTGGCAGACTTAATTACATTTAACAATGTCAGGGAGGAAAAAAATTACTCCTTTATGATTGTAGAATTAACACTAGAGGTTGGTCATATCTAAAAGATATAGTACGGAAGACTGCACAAACTTTTCACCACTGCAGACATTAATGTAGCAACAGTAGTTGTCACTCATCTCTGCCAGACCATGTTCTGCTCCTGCTTGGTTGCAACAGATGCTGCTTCAGCTGACTCGTAGTGAGCAAGTTTGATAATAATGTGGGCACAGAACATGATTTACCATACACTGTTAGACCTTTGTAAAAGGATATTTAAAGAATTTTTTAGTTTTGGGTTTTTGTTTAGTTACAGTATTTTTAGATTTGTTATATTAACCTAACTTACCTTTTATCCGATTTTACTAATAAGTTAACAGAGAGATATTGAGACATTAACGGATATTAAATATTTAAATCATTTTTCCCCCTTTTGAAACTTTACTTTTGGAACCTTATTTCCGTGTCATCTAATATTTCAGCTGTAAATTACCCCAACATACTTATCATTAATACCAAACTAAAAGTTAGTTCTTAACCGTTATTGCATTGTAAAAATTTAGGTAATCACAAAGTTGTAATATTTTGTGACATGTTCACACTATATTATATTACTGCACATACCATACATAACACTGAATAATTTCAATTTTATTACAAAATATTTAAGATTATCATTGCTTAATTTGATTTGGGTGATTTTTGATCAACCACAAAATGTATAGTAAATCTATGAGGTTCTTCTTCTCCAACATAGAGCTGCAGATTGAGCATGACATTCATTTGTAGTACCAAGCAGGGGTCAAACAGCATAAAGAACTTGATTAATGATTTAAATGTTCTAATACAGAGTAGAGATTTAAAAAATAGGTGCCTGACTGCTGGTCTTTGCTTGATCATTCGAATTCAAATCATCAGAATGAATAAACATGTTTCTTTCAGTGAAACTCCAAACACCATTTTCAGAGATTGATTTTGACATTATTTCTGTCTCTGAAGGCAGGAGTGGGGTGAAATTGATTATTCAATTATGTTATCAATTTTTCTTGCAGAATTGGCAGTCTTGGTGGTCACTCTGACAACCTAAATCCAAGAAAATTCTAATATTGACTACCATATGTACAGTGTTTTAGAATATATAATTTATATTCAATTAGAAATTTAATTTTGATTAAAAAATAGCATATAGTTTTATTTGAACATTTTCTGTTAAAGAAAATGTCTTAAATTTTCGAAATGTTAATCTCCTTGACAAATACCATTGTGGTCTGCTGGGATTTTCATTAAAATGTGCACTAAAAAAGATATGTCAAATTGAAAAAAAAAATCATCATCTTTTTTTGTAAAGGGAAATAAAAATTATACTGGGTAATTTCCCATCATGGAAATTCTAACCAGGAGGTTAAGCACACATAAATATGCAAAGAACCTCATTAGGGCAAATGTGAATAAACAGAGACAGATGATGCATACAGTACACAGAGAGGAAAAGGACCACAGGCTTCTGTGTCAAGTAAATATATGCCTTGGCGTGGTATGTCTAGCAATGGAAGGAAATTTACCACATCACGTCTTCAATGCATTTTCAAGGGAAGTTTTAAAAGATAATCCCATATATTGGGGCGGCAGTGGCTCAGTGGTAGAGCGTGCGGTAGAGCGGGTCGTCCAATGATTTGAGATCGGCGGTTCGATTCCCGCTCTTGCCCAAAAAAAAAAAAAACACCCGGAGGTGAGCTGACAGTGGGAGGTGTCAGCTCACCTCTGTAGCACTGCCGAGGCGCCCTTGAGCAAGGCGCCGTCCCCCTTACAAGTTGCTCATTTGGGGCGCACCAAGCAGGAGCTGCCCGCCACCCTACCTCCCTTGCATGAGTACACGCCCCTTGTGTGTGTGTGTGTGTGTGTGTGTTCAGGGCCTGTACACACTAACTAACATGCATGTGATTTCATCTGGACTAACTAGAGTGTGCCATTAATTTCCCTTCAGGGATTACTTGAGTATATAAAATTAAAAATTAAAAAATTTAAAAAAAAAAAAAAAGTGACTTCTATCCATGCATTCACTTATTTTCAACAATGATTAATCACTATACAGTGTGCCCTCACGCATTCGCACATCAACGATTGCGACTCCCCCTCACTGCAGATTTTTGGTTAGCAGTCACGTGACACTGTATGCGCATTCTATTGGCTCATGGCATTCGGAAGTGCGCTTGTTTCATTAGTCTCGGATTTTCGTAAGACACAAAAGTGCTTTAAACAGTCTATCAGAGTGTGGGAAAAGGTAATACAGATAGAATGTGTTTTAATTTCAGTATGGGGAGGTTTAATAAATGTTTAAATTACCGTAAATAATAAGATAAATAGATTGTGATCTCGATCGCAGATTCCTCAATTGCATGTGGTTCCTGGAACACATTGACCGCAAAGACCAAGGGCGCACTGTATTTTTATTTTACAAAAAGTGCAAGTTGAATGTTTGACTCTCATTTTTTGCTATCATTTTTTAATTTCATTTTAAAGAGGGAATTAAAAACAGGAACTTATGATTTGGAAATTTTTTTTAAAATAATGAACTTACCCATACTTGAATAAGCAGATACAACTCAAAAATGCTTGAGGGCAGCATAGGGTAACCCAAAACCTTAATGTACCTTTCAATGAGTTTTCAAGCTGCCCATGTAATTAACAAAAACACTTCCCCTTGCTATCACAGTTAATGGTCCGTCATCCACTTAACCTGGTGAAAAAATCTCTGTGGTTTCGTTGATGTGACAACAAACTTTATCAGTGAGCAATGGATTTTATAACCAGTGGCAATGTGGTGCAGTGGGTAGCGCTATTGCGTCACAGGAAGAAGGTTCTGGGTTTGATTCCTTTCTGTGTGGAGTTTGTATGTCCTTCCCATGTCTGGCTGGGTGCTCTCTGGATTCTGCAGCTTCCTCCTACCTCTAAACACCTTCAGTTTAGGTGAATTCCAAATCATCTGAAAATGTGAGTGAAGATGGGTGTTGTTTGTTTGTGTGGGCCTGGCAACCCATCCGGGGCATACCCTGCCTCTTGCCTGTAGCAACTTGGGATAGACTCCAGCAACACCTGTGACCGGCAAGGCGGGTAAGCGGCTATAGATGAGATGAATACGGTCATCTTGTCAACAAAGAAATGAATGGATTTCATGATTTTTCTGAAGGACATGCAGATGTAAGTCTTATACAACCATATTTGTATGCTAAATTTACATGCCTAAAGTCTGGAACACATGTCCATTTTGAAGAGTGGCTTTTGCATATCCTTTTCCTTTTTACATTGACAACCATGTTAACAGTTTAGTGCAATAATATGGCCCATATACAGGTATGTCTTTTCTAAGGCTTCAGTACAGCTTCAACTGTGCCTCATTTGTTGTTGCTGCACAGGCAGCAACAACAGTTAGTGTGTCAGGTCTGCAGTAACGGTAGTTAGTGTCTCTTAGTCAATTTAAGTGGAACTCACTCAAAATAATAATTCTTAAACTACTTACCAAAAATAACTAATTTGCACTAAAATAACACATTCTCTTTCTATTTTGTATTGTTTATTGCTGGGACCAATCTCAAACCTAAAAGAACAGCCAGTAGAAATAACTTGATTAACCATGAGATGACTGGATTTTGTTGTAGTGTACACTGGGGACAGCCCAGATGACACTCAAAGAAAAACCTTTCTCGTTTTTCTTCATTCAGTCACTTACAATAGGACCTATATTTAAAAAAAAAAAAAGTTCTTTTTTAATATGCTGTTTTTTAAGTAGTTTTGAGAGTATAAGCCTTTCATATACAGTGTGATTAAATTGGTATTCTTAAAAGTAAACGGGACAAAAGGTACACAGCCATCCATCTCAGAGGATCCATAAATTGGCACTTCAGTCACATCTATTCAATGAATTAAAATCATTAGAGACTGCATTTGATTGTAGAAATATCAGATGTTCAGAACTCACTTGTAAGAACTGGGCTGTCTGTCAGTCTTTGTAAGAGCTTCTCCTAGGGGAACGGTCCCTCTGTTTGTGAGAAAAGAGGCATCTGGTAATATTCATCATATATGCAGTTTGCTCTGTCTATGCAACGAGCGTTCCACTTGTCACTGATGATACTTCAGGAGTCAGCTTACTGTATGTATGGCAGGTGTGTTTTAATACCCAACAGATCTTCTGTGGCTTACACCAAGATTTGAAGTTGTTTTGATTGAGTAAGCTTTAGGTAACTCAAGGAATAATATTTGGCTGATGCCCTTTGCCAACTTCTGAAGATTAGAAGTTGAGTGACTTGTCGAACATTAAAAACACCAACACTGTTTGTTGGCCTCCAGGGGACATCCCTTAGAGCTGCACTGTGGTAAATCTAATTTACATGGTTTGCTGGTGCCTTCGGGACCTTGTCTGTATTCAGTATCAGCTTCTCATTGCTATACTGTTTATTTTATGCTATGAGAATTATCTATGGTAATGCTCTGTTTAAAGACCCCAGTGATGCTTTAAAAGCAAAAATGTGTGGATGCTCATCTCTGTCCTTTTGCAAAATTGTGTCTGATCAAGGTGAGCTATTACAGGAAGACGCCCGTTTATAATAGTGCAACCAAATTCATGCTGATATAAAGGACTCATAAAAAGTAAAGGATATTTAGCTTTGGTTGAAATCAATGTAAAACACAAGAACTGTGATATTATATTATGAAACTAGCACATTTAAGTAAAGAAACACGCAGTGATGATGCTTTCTTCTCAAACAATTTATTGAAACAAAAACCAACAAAAATAGTGGGTATACCACAATATAACCATCGTGTACACAGTGACTCAGCTGATCCCATTGGTTTTTTATGGGGTTCAGGTCTGGAGAAAGTGCAAGCTATCCCATTCAAGGAATGCCAGTCTGCTGCAGCCGTTTCCTAATGATGTGATTTTGATGGCCTGTAGTACTGTTTTCCATGAAGATGAATTTAGGACTGTGTTGTTCATGCAGGGTCTGATGAATAGTGCTCTCCTTGATATCTCCAATATTGTCGTAGGCTATCATTTCTGCTCACCATGAATCTTCTTTCATTAGAGAACAGCACTGAGACCAACTGATCCCCGAGCCAACATAAATGCTCCCTGACCCATGCAAGATGATGACGCCTGTGCCTGGTGGTGTGGTTGGTTACCCTTGCAGGTTGTCGAGTATGCAGACCACACTGATGTAAATGGTTTTGAATGGTCTGACATGTTACTTGGGTGCCTCTCATCTGTGCCTGGAGTTGAGTGGTATTCATCATCCAGTTCCAAAGGGCACTGTTCACAGTGAAGTGATCATCAGTATGGGATGTGGCCAAAGGACATCCACTTCTATGCGTTTCTCTATATTTCAGTGTCTCTGTTTCCATGTTGCAACATGCTGATGAAACTCTCCATCTGAGAACATCCTGTTAAAAGCATCGCAATACCAAGTTACTGTTTAGTAAGTGTTATGTGTCATCTTGATCTCATGATGCCAAGATGTGAACAGCATGAAGAGGAGGACTGTTTAAATACCAATTCTGATTGAACCAGAAAATGTATTGGTCAATCCATTGATCAGGCATTCACCTGTTGTGAATTTTGCCATTAAATATGCAGCTTGTGCATAAAGTGGTGAAACACTGAAAGTTGGACATGTGCATCCAAAGATTTAGAGAAGTTCACTTGTAAAGGTTATAGTGTATTTTAGACCAAATATCCTTAACATTTTGTGATTAGTGCATTTTTTGTTTCTTTACTATCTAATTAAAGGTGGCAACATTATTGTTGTTTGACATTTAAGCACACTTCAGTATAAGAAAAGCTTATAGCTAACAATAAGTTTTGGACAGAGATTATGTGACTAGCTCACACATTCCATCAAAAAGTGTAGATTTGATTGGAATGTTGGTCATTCCAATCAATACCTACAGTATTATTCTCTACACTTAACATCTCATTAAGAGCATTGATAACTTCTAGAGTTCACAATTTGGTTTATGTATTTAATTTGAAAGAGAGTAAAACGTGCTCGGAATGCAATGCCAGTTTATTATGAGAGCATTTGCGCATTTATTTGCATCTGAGGCTATTTAAATGTGTTCTTTCAGTCTGTTAATGATGTAGGAACACACTTGTCTCAGCTCATGCGTAGTCTACTTCTGTAATAATTGCTTTCTCTGATATGGTTGTTTTATACTCCAGATGTTCAGATTATGGAGCTCAGAGGAGCATTTCATATCAAAATTCATCTCTATTTTTGATCCTCCCCTGGTTTAAACAGCATCTGCCACAACTCACATAACAATGAGGTGACAGGTGCCAGCTAACATTTTTGTTTAATACTTTGATAGCCAAAGCCATGTTGAGAATGTGTTTACGAGTAAAATGCCTTCAGTGGTTGTTGAGGAGAAGGGCCAAATTGGTGGTGGTTCAATGTCAGCTGTTATTGGAAGCTCTGTAGTGTAGGGGAAGGCTACATTGTGCTTTGTTGTGCTGTTTATGGCTTTAGTCTGTGTACATAGCAGTTGTGTTATCTACTGGAACTGCATTACTACACTCATATAAACTGCCTGCTTGTTTTATACTGGCCACAATAAAGTTTATATTCATTTTTGTGTCCTCTGGATTCATACTTGCATAGCATTTAAATGACATTATGATGCATTCATGTAGTTTTCTACAACCAACATCCTTTAAAGCTTTTGGGAGTACTTGTGATGAATGCAAAAATGAAGATTTGTGTAATCAGTATATTTTAAAGCACCCCAAAGAGACCCAACAAACCATCTGTGTTTAGATAGACTGTGACCTCTGTGCTTAGTGCTTATCCATCCATACTGCCCACCTGATTGTTAATCTCTGAGCAGAAGACAAGGAGGTTATCATCACATGCCATTTGAAGGCCCCACAGGCAAATCTCCATTACAGACTTTTTTACACTCGCTGCAGTCTTTCCTTTGCACCGTAAGACACAATGTCTGATTAATATATCTTGATTTTGAAGCACTGTGACAATCTTTATAGCTTCACATCCATGGTCTTCAGGGTATTTGCTATATCTCAGAGCAAGATAAGGGAGGATGTGGCATTTTCTACTGTTAAAAACAGTATGAAAGCAGGTGAGGCATCACAAATATTACTTTTTGTTTTGTCTTATTCTGGATAAATTTTATTTACCCAAGTTCTTTTACTTGACTCCAATAACTTAGACAGACTTAATTGTTGTATGTACTAGAAATGCTATCTGAGGCATAATCCCCACTACTGACAATGGTCAGTAGTGGGGTTGTAATGAGGGTAATTTGTCTCGATTGTGAGATCTTGTCAAAGGCAGCAGTATTTTAATGTTAATGATCACAAAACATCTGGGTCTGCGGATGTTGCTACCTCCTCCTCTGTTGGCAGAAAGAGTGTAAATGTGGCAATTTAAAGAGCTGCTCTCCTTTGACCTAAATTCTCCTTCAGTTGTGGTGTTAGTGGGCCACATTAGCATTTTTAGAATTTTCTTTGAAAATTCTGATGTAAGTAATTTAGAAAATTAGAAATGATGTATAATTCACAGAAAGGAAAACATATGTGTCCTACTAATAAATAATTAGCACAGAGAGAATATGAAATCTGCTTGCAACGGAGACTAAACAATAGTGCATCTGATGGCAGTCTGCTGTTGAAACCCCTGTTTGATTAAAATACCAAACCTGCTAGTTCTTCAATTCTTCATATCGCTCAAACATATTACCAAAAAGAAAAGAAAAACATTGTTTCTTAAATTTTGAAATGCTTTGGGCAAGAGCTGTCCATGTTTATCTTATGTGTGTTTCTGTGTAATTTCAAATTTAGACCTAGACAACATGGGATACTCAAAATCCCAATTTCTAAATGTCCATCCAGAGGAACATTTTAGAAACTTTTCAGAAATAATTTTCTTCCAATTTCTAGATTTGAATATAAACGGTATTAAAATATGCAAAAAGGGAACTCAAGTAGGAATTTAATTTCTTCATCTTATTTTTGAGATTATATTTATTTTGAGGTATTTTGAATTGTCATTGACTAAACACCTATTGCTTAATATAATTAAATCATAGTTACAAATGGACACACAATTTTAAGAATCATTGCAAGTTATCAAAGCAGAAATATAACCAGCCAAAAAATAATAACCGGTACTCTCCTTTGAGAGGCTGTGGCACCCTAACATCTTTATAGTTCAAAAACATGTTCATTGACTCATAGTGCAACCACTATGTAGACTGATCATTGTTAATGACTGTCACGATTGTTGAGCTCTGTACTTGTACCACAGGTTTCCCCCTTCCCCTGTGCTATCTTGTGTAGCAGGCTGCATAGGACAGTGCAGGCATGAGGTCATAAGAGCAAAGTGCCTTTTGGCACATTTTCTCTCAGATGGGACAGAGGAACCAGGGGCCACTGAGGCAGCGGAGTGGTCGAACTGGCCCTGCAGGAATTGCTTTGCATGAAGTTTTCCATGTTCTGCCAAGAAAAGAGAACACAATCATGGTTGGATCCTTCACCAGAACCAGGAATAATGGCTGTGGTTTGGCTCCAAGCACAGAGACCACTGGTCAGTGCTCTTCTCCCTACAGAGGGATCATTACTACCCTTTCCTTTCCCATCCGTCTTTGATAATTTTAATTAGAGCAATTTCAACCCATTCTCCAAGGCAGGCTCTGGGTTTGGCCTCTGAAAAGGCCTCCTAGCAATACCTCTGCAACATGAGGTTGTACCCAGAGTCTTCATGGGGTAAAGTCTCCATTAAGAATGGTATTCTTATATTTGAGTCCTGGTGTGTATTATACCATATCAACCCACTCAAATATAAGACACAGAAAATCTTGCTAGTTACAAGATCAGCAGGACAGAGGGCAGGCTTAACCCACCCTGAGGTGCAGTGGTTGTCATTAGCACAGCCCACGTGGATAAGTGCAGACTTTCACAGACACAAGCATAGTATCATGGCTCAACCAAGAGCATCTGTTCAACACACAGCACAGCTGGATTTTAATTGCTTCACTCTGTTTGTAGCACCTTTAGGAAGGACTTGGGACCAAAAGAAAACTCATCAGACAAGAAAAGTGATGTGAGCAGTCCCTTTAAGTATATGTTTGGGCTTCCAGTCTGCACTTGGAAGGCTGGATAAGGCAAACATAGCCCAGTAGCATTTTCTGGCAGGCAAAGCACTGCCAATGGGTTTTCAATCAGAAAGCAATGTAACCAGAAAAACTCGATTATTAAGAAGTGGTATTAAATTGGGGCATAGACCATAGCTGCTGGGAGTGAACTTTCCAGGAAGTCTGCTAAGTCCTTTCCTTTCCTGCAAACATTTTATATTAATTATGTAATTTTGTGATGATATCAAGAGGAATTGTTGAGCCGCATTTTGTAATAAACTGCTCCAACGCATTTTGTAATAAATGTTGCTGCATTATGTAATAACTTATTACATTTTGAGAATATTGTTACAAAATGCACTTGCAACTTTTTTATTCTCGAGAAAATGTAATAACATGGTGCATTATGTAATAACAATTCCAAAGCATAGTTTATTTGTTTGTTAGTTGTATGTTATTTTACTTTAAAGTATTTGTAAAAGCTCGGCCTAGTATTAGTATCACAGTACTTAGCAATTACTATCAGTACACTATTCAAAGGTTGCATTAACAGAGAATATTCTGTAAATTCCAGATTTTTTTATTGGATACCAAAACCACATCAAGAATAGTTATAAACATCCAACAGACCTTATTATGCTTCTGATATACAGAACAAAACTCTGGGTATCAAAATTTAATCCATTCGTAAACATTAACATATGCACATACAAAATAGAAAGGGTCATGGATAGGTAAAGAACAGCTTTATTTATAGAACCTCTCAACAACAATAAATGCAACCAACACATGCAGGCTTGCAGCCAATTTAAAATAATAATGAACCAATGAATATAAGTTCTACCTTAAACAACGTGTCTTCTGCTTGTTTAGAGAGCTGCTTTGACCTGCAAATTTCTCCACTAAGATTAATTTTAAACAAATATGAAATTGCTTCAAAAGGCTAAACAACAAAATTTCTAATTCCAAAGTATATCCATAATTTCAAATTGTCCATGTCTAATATGTCTAATTACCAGCCAAGCCATACACCACTTGGAATGTTTCCCAAACAACTCCTTGAGTTTTAATGCCATACCACCAAAGCGCCCTGCTGCTTTGTACAACCTTTTTACACTAACTGTGTGCTTTCCAACGACGTCCAACCCAAGGCTTCGGCTTAATGTTTCCCTTAGATAGATTGATGGATGGAATCGATCTGCAATGTCTTAAAATGTTGTGACACTCTGTTAAACATCCCAAGCACTGACATGTCATCCTCAAGGGTCATTTTGATAATAGACAGAAACATTTCAGTTGGTAGGACAGGCTGAACAGGGGGTATAGTCAGAACAGGGTCCTCAGGCTCATCAGGCTGGATAGGTGGGTCAGACTCATCTGGTGAGGCAGGCTGCAGTGGTGAAAGTTTGTTGTTGTCATATACAGTAACTGTCCAGCTTGAGCATCCAAAACATGCTCTATAAATGGTGTGACTGGTCCCTCCAAACTCAGATAATGTTCTCCATGCTCCTCTGCCCCAAGACCAAGTACTAGCACTGGATTGTTGTGACCGTATATGATTGACTCTGATACAATAGCTGAGGCATTGATTCCCAGAGAGGAAACTACAAGAAACTGGACCTGGAAGATTTCAGACGCTCTTTGCAATGTAATGTGGTCACCATAGGTTCCAGTTTGGGCCATTCTTTCCAAGCATCCATCCCAGTCATTGCCCTCGATAAAGTTGAACAAGAGTGTTCCGTTTCCATTGTATGGATAGTTCCTGAGGTCTTGGACAATTTCATCTCCTAAGCTTTCTGGTGATCTAAATATTCCAAGGGTGGATAGCTGGTCAGCCATGTCTGCAAACTGACAATTTCCATCTGGGTCAGGGTCATAGCAAATGCTTAACTCCATGGACATAAATTCCTCTAGTCTGTCTGTGAGTGTGTACTGAAACCAAAGTGGGTTTACGCCTCTCTCTGATGGTGCCGTCTTGGGTTTTTTAGAGTGTGTCTTTTTTCGCAGCAAGGTGGCACTCCGACACGAAGAAGCATTTTTGTGTTTGTTGAAGGGTCTTTGGGTCCCTAAAACTCACTTTGTATTTTGAGAGCTTTTGATTTTTTTTCACAATTTTACCATGCCTTACGTGATACTGTTTGGAGTCTCGATGGGCACCATCCCTCATTCTCACTAAAACAGCGTCTTTAACATTGTAGTGTTGTGATAGGTTTTGTTTGAATGCATGCTTGATAATTAGTTTAGCACAGTGCTCAGAGGCGTTCCCTGCCATTCTTCTCACCCTTTTTCGTTTAGTATCAAATTTTTCTCGATGTCTCAAGGATGGTAAAGTTGAATGTAGATTCTTCACAGACTCCTTCCAAACAGAAGATGGAGAACCGCATAAAGGATGCCTTATGCTGTTGCTTTTTCTTCCACAGTATACTTCAAATGGAGACCACCACCCTAAAACTTCTTCAACATCCTCATTTAGCACTCTTGAATATACAGGTAGGTGCTTGACCCAGTTAACTCCGTTCCCTTGAAATTTCACCAGATCATACATGATCTTCTTTCTTAGCCACCTATGTGTCCTCTCAACCTTTCCCTGGCTTTGTGGATGATATGCTGAGCTTTCAATTATTTTCACTTGCAGAGATCTCAGAATTTTCACTGCCCTTTTAAACTCAGTCCCTTTGGGTGGTCCATGTTCATGATAAATCTTGTTAAGGTGTTTGGCAATTTCAACACTACTTTTTCTTTTCAATGGTTTCAGCCACATGTAATGACTGAACATATCTATCACTGTGAGAATGTAAGGGTATAAAGCCTCACCATAACTAATTTTCATTTTTCCCATGTCCAATAGGTCAATTTGGCTTGAATGACCATCAAAGGGGGCTTATTCAGAAACTTTGCATTTTGAAATTGGTACCACTCAGAAAGGTGCAGGAAATCTCAAACAAAACTTTCACTTATGCCACTATGATGCATTTTCAGTCGTTTGCTCAACTTTCTTGCTCCAGAACCCTTTTTAATAAAACAATCAACATTAGACAGTAGCATGACTGGCGTGCCAGCTCACAGCAGTGTCTGCCCATCCTCATTGAGAGAATAGACCCCTTGATTTCTCCAGAGTCGCACCAAGGCATTTTGTTGAATTCTTGTGCGTTCAGAAATTGGAACATAAAACTCTCCTCTCAACTTGCAAGCTATGACATTGTACATTTCCTTGGTCATTGCTTGCTTTTCTCCATGGCCTACAATGAGCCCCAGCAGGGTGCAGGTAAGGGTTATAATTAGCAGACCTACAAGGGTGACAAAAGAGGGAAAATGTTTAACTCCCAAAACTAAACTGCATTTTGTGCCTTTTTTTTGCACTTTTACTTTATTTGTGGAATTTCATTTCACATACTAAAATGTTTAATCTTGAATTAATATTTAAGAAGATATTTTAATTATTACAAGTTTGATAACCCACCACCACCAGCGGCATCACAGTACCATAATTCAAATTGCTTTATGAATGTTGATCTTATGTTATAGCCCTAGATTTGTCTCAATAAAGGATGCTATCATTAAAGAGGACACTGCTTTTGTAGGACTACTGAAAAACAAGGTTTTAACAAATGTATTGTCTTCACACCTGTTATAACATTATTAGCCTTTTAAAAGCTATTTCGATGCTTACTATTTATGACTGTGTTAATTCATTGCATGGAATGTTAGGTATTCAGCTTCACTCATTCAGCCATTTATTTTTTGAGCAGTGTACTATTGTGTGTGTGTGTGGGTGTAGTTTTTTTGCACATGCACAGTTTTCCGTCAAATGTGTTATTAACTTAAAGTTAATAACACATTTGTTATTAACTTTCAATATGTACTTAGAGGCATAGATTTCAGTTTTACTTTACAAACCGTTTTTAATGCAGTCAGCATAACTTGGACAATGCAGGTTTAAATTCAATCATATAATTTCTTATCAAGGGCAAAACAGCTACATAACTTTAGATCAATTGCAAAATGTCTTTATACTTCCATATATTCAATTACACAAATAATATTTGGCACAGTTTTTTCATACCTGGCATCATGTTGAACTCTGTTGGCTGTCTAAATTAAGCATGCAAGCAGCACATGATCTTTGTAGAACTGATGGAGTAGCCAATCAGATTACAGCCCGCCCTCCCCTCCCTGGCTGAGTGACAGTCCTTGCAGAACTTTGAATTTGGCCACAAGTTATTGGCTTATATAATTCCAAACTTCAAATAGGCAACTAAAGTTATATTTGGAGTATTTTGTCATACACAGATTTATTGGGCTACATAGCTCTAAGGGAAATTGCATAAAAAACAACAACATATATATTCATTGTTTAACAAACAACAATAATAGGTATTATTACATAATGCACCATGTTATTACATTTCCTAGAAAATAAAAAAAGTTGCAAGTGCATTTTGTAATAATCTTCTCAAAATGTAATAAGTTATTACATAGTGCGGCAAAATTTATTACAAAATGCGTTGGGGCGGTTTATTACAAAATGCGGCAGTATTACAAAATCAAATGAAAAAGTTATTACATTTTGGACGTTTATTACAAAGTGCACCGTTATTACAAAATGTGGCTCAACAAGGATATTTCCATTTTCGTAACTCATTGTATAAATGTGTTGCCCCACATTTTCCTCGTGATGACATTTCCAGATTTTCCTTCATTTCTAATCTGCTAGACCACACTTTTCAAATGTAACAGCGAGGCATTTGAAAGCACAGCTAAAAATAAAAAAACATAACAAGGAGGCTATTCTAATTTTGTAAAAGACCTTTTCCTTCAAAGATTATTGCTTTGGTTATTTGCTATGAAACGTGTATATGTATATTCTAAGATAGACCTGACATTTTTAAATTGATTAAGTAAACATACAGTATGTCTAAAAAGGAGGAAGAAATGGACAACATTTTCAGAAACTGAAATGAAACGTAGCGACATTTGTTAACATAAATAATCTACTGGTCAAAACAGAATTTACAGTATATATATATATACTGTATATATACAGTATATATAGTGTGTGTGTATAAATGTATTTGTGACATATTTACTTTGCCATTCTAGCAACAGGGAAGAAAATAGAACTTCCTACATTTTTTCTCAAACAGGTGTCCCTGATTAAATTTTAACTGAATGTGTCTTTTCAATGTGCTTTTTGGCTATTTTTGCAGCTTTTTTTTGTCCAAAAGGGACAAAGATGCCACTATCCTAAAACCAGTTTCAATCTTATATGCAAAGATTCTAACCAGTGTTCCTAAAGAGATGTGATCTCAACTGAAATCACACCTGCTTACAGTGAGAGTGTTCTTTTCAATAAATAACAATCTGCCATCCAGAGTCACAGAATCACTGAAAAACATCCTTGCCCATTAGAGATAATGCAGATCAAAGGTAGAGTCATGAATCTAGAGATCACATTTACTCCATCTATCCCCTCACTTAAAAAGAAAAAAATATCTGGAAATTTAAGGAGCACAATCATGTCTTTAAGGAAGACAGCCTATTTGTATTCTGGCTCTTACTGCGTCTCGTCATGTGTAACTGAGAGCAAGTGAATGAAGAAGAGTACAAGCAAGGAGGGAGGAGGGCTAAAAGAGGGAGGGAGTGTATGAGAGAAAGGAAGGATGAATCTTATGCGTTGCAGCAGAGAAGTGTGACAGACCAGGCTTTTATTTGAGCTGAGACTGCTGCTGTAGCTGGGAGAACACAGTGGCAACCGGAGCAGCAGCAACGGCAGCAGCACATCAGTCAGTGCCTACACAAAAGCTGGAGACAAGGTGGACACGAAGAGGGGGAGCCACAGGGGATACACATCATGAGGAACATGTCTCTCCAATGCCATCACCAGTATGTTTTTTGGAATACTATGTTGAGTTTTCAAGGTTTACCTTGCAGCAGAGTTGGATTTTTTTCATCCTGATGGTTTCCAATTCACCTTCTACTCTTTTGTCTGTCTTGATTTGATGAGGCATTGAGTGGGAACCTGCACCAGTCTCCCACACAATCAAATATTAGTACCAGCAGAAGACTCAAGAACCATTGCAAGCATGCAAACATCAGGAGTGTTATTGTGCAATCTCTAGGGGGTTTATTCCAGCTTGATCTACTAGAAAGAAGTCGGCTATTGCTGTTAAGAAGCACATATCAAAAATTATGCCCTTGAAGGCCTCAGCTTGTCTTTTTTTTCTGGAAATTGAGCTTTTTGGTCGATGAATGGAAAAAAACAGTATCATGAAAACAGAGGAACAAAAGTGAAATTGCATTAGAAGAACAAGGAAAAATTCAAAATTTCCTTTTATTTTTAACTCCACTGTCGGTGAGTTCGTTCATTCCTCTGGAGGGATGCCCTGGACTGAGATGTGAAACACATTGGTAAGTAATAGAGCTACAACTTTTGCACACACATTTTCTGGAAATGCATCAACACCATTAGCATCCCAATAAGACAACTTAACCTGATTTTATAAAAAACGTTAAAGAACAAATTCCAACATTCAGCTGGCATATATCATGACATGCTCTTACTCTAAATTGTTGTTTGTATGTTTTTGTCAAGAACTTTTTTCCAACACTGCATTATCTTGATTCTGTAATTTATCGTCCTTGAAGCCTAATCTTCAGACATTGATATCTTGCAGTTCAATTAATAAGAAAATTATAGCTGATGTATGGCAAGAATTCTGCTCCAAAATAAACTTGTAAGGCTGTTGCTTAGCTACAGTTCTCCTCAGCAAGAGTCATTATGCTACCTGTCAAGAGTGTCACAATGAATATTGTTTGAACATCAGCATAATTTGTTACTTTGGGTTTAAGAGCTATAGTGTTGAATAGTTGATGTCAGATGCAGGAGATGATGCTGAAAAACAATTATCCTGTCTTGCAGCGTTCTCTTCTGTTTGTGACTGCACTGGACTGTTGAATGGTATTTGTTCACTGTCAGAGCCGTGCACAGTGGGGTTATCGTGACAGCTCAAATAACAGTTCAGTATAGAACGGATCAAAGTGTACAAAATGTGTGACATTATTCAGAAATTAAAAACTAATAATTATCACTAAATGCTAAACGAGGCATATTTGATGTTGGTGTCAAGAGGCAATAGTTAACATTCAACAGTTTGAATGAATGGACTTCTATGTGTGACATTAACTGCTCTGGTTCAAAATAAATTACTGCAAAAGCCATGTAATCCATAGCCAGGCATTTTGATGTCAATCACACTTTCTTTCCTTTTGTTCTAACCTTTAACTTAAGCTACCAGCACACATTAGCATGACTATCAAGTATAAACAGACATAATTTGCTGTTGGCCTGTTTACTGAAATATGGGTATACAGAGGTGGGCAGTTTATTTACCACAATCACACTCTTCTGTACTCACAGGCCTATCATAATAAGAGCTTTACAGACAAACTACTCCAGTATGCCTTTGTATGGAGCCAGAAACTCCAAGATGCTGGAAAAACACTGTACTACTGATAGACTATGTAGTGATGAGCCATGTGTACAACCCTTGAAGTCACTTGTGATTCTTGAAGCAGTGACGTGATGATGAAAGGCAGGTAATTGGTGATGATTGAGGCATTAGAAAAATAACTCACCCTTGCATAATGAAATTATATGCGTCATCAGAATCAGAGCAAACACACTTCAATTAGTACAATTGATGAAGTCCTTCCACCAAGATGGGATCACTTGAAAAAGTGAGCAGAATTTGATTCATTTACCAATCATTCATTACATAACAGCAGTGTCTTCCAGAGATGAATGTATGAATGATTAAAGCAGTGCAGATCATTATTGAATTTGTGACATTTGAGTTATTTTACACTATTGAGCTATCAGCCACTGTGCTTTCAACTGCCATATCCTCTCCACACAATGGGATATAATGGTAGTATGCATAATATTGGTTCTATTTTCTTGCTACAACACCACAACTGCACTAAAGCAGCAACCTTATGGAGAACTGACTGTGCCAGGACTGAACAAAAGACTGTCGGCCATTCTTTGAAGCATAAACCAGAACAAATCCCACACCAAAAACATTAGTCTCAGCGGTGAGCATATGTGCTATATACAGTATTATTGAACAAGGAAAACAATAGCAACAGCATCAGAAAACAAGAGTAGCATGGGCACGTCAGATTTTTTGCTGTAACAGATCAAATGCTGTTTTTACTTTCTTACCTTTGGACCAGCCTTCCTTTTTTCATTTCATGTGCTAATCCTCTGGAACAAGTTATCAACATGCTGTATCTGTTAATTGATATTTGTCATTGCCTTATTATCGGTATTGTCATTATCAACAATCACTGCCTGGATTTCCTGTCTTCTATACTTGTTCCCCACCTGTCGAGCAGAAGCACATAGACAGCGGCAAATCACAAGGTGCAAGTAAAACTCAGCACAAGTACTCTGTCTAAACACAATACAATTTGCTGCCACTTCAGAAGTTAGATTGTGCCTCCTTACTGTTCTCACTGGGGCCTACTCCAGTAAGTAACTGGTGATGTTAAATACACAGTAGTGGTCAGTCACAGCAAGGGTGACAAGAGAAGAAATGGTGTGGAAGCTGCATGCCTGTACGGTATATCACTGTCATCAATCACAGACAGAAAAGTGGCTTCCACAAGTTTTTTTCTTTGCCAAGTATCTAAAACATAATTTATTCTTAAAGAAAATGCCAATCTTCAATTTGAGTTTCCTTAAGTAGATTAGAGGTATGTACATTAAATCACAACTCCTCTTTAATCCTTATTCCCAAGTACAATGCACCCTTGTTACTCACGGTTAATGTGTTCCATCACCACTTCCTTACCTGGACTAGCCCCCAGAACAGTGAGGAGGCACAATCAAATGTGGTTTTCCCTTGGAAATGTTGAAAATATGAGAATTGAAGAGTATTTCTTAGATGCATTTGTTGTAACTAGATCAAGCAAGATAGATTTATTTTCTGACACAAGATTTAGCCTTGCTGAGTCCCGAAAGAGCTCATCCCAATATAAATCAGCTATAAGGACAATTTCAGAATCAGTTAATTTATGTAAAAGTATCTGATAAGGACTTGAAAGCCTCTTGACTGGACCTCTGCCTCAATACCACCTATTTCCAGTACAGAGGGAACTTCTTTAGGCAGAAACACAGATGTGCCATGGGCTCGCCGGTATCTCCTATTGTGGCCAATTTGTACAAGGAAGAGGTGGAACACAAGGCCCTTACCTCGTTCAATGGAACAACACCAAGCCACTGGTTCTGGTATGTGGACGACACATGGGTTAAGATGAAAATCCACGAGGTGCAACCTTTCACCGAACACATCAACTCGGTGTACAGCAACATCAAGTTCACCAGAGAGGATGTAAAGGACAACAGTTTGCCCTTTTTGGATTGCGAGGTTGACATAAAAGATGAGAGAAGTCTGTATGTTGGGGTATATAGGAAACCAACACACACAGACCAATACCTGCTTTTTGACTCTCACCACTCACTGGAGCACAAGCTGGGCGTCATCAGGACCCTGCAAGACAGGACTGATAAGCTACCAACCAGTGCCCAAGACCAGGTGAAAGAACACCAACACCTGAAAGGGGCACTGAAATGTGTAGATATCAAACACAAGGTTCCTGTGTATTTTAAGCCGGGCAACACCCTCCGACAAAGACTGGTCCACCCAAAAGACCCCACACCACACAGTCAGAAGAGCAATCTGGTGTATGCAGTTAAATGCAACGAGGAATGCTCAGATGTCTACATAGGGGAAACCAAACAATCACTACAAGCGCATGACTCAACACAGAAGAGCCAACACATCAGGATAGGACTCAGCAGTTTTCCTTCACCTCAAGGAAGAGGGACACTCACATCAGGAGACCGATGTTCAGATCTTGGACAGGGAAGATAAATGGTTTGAGAGAGGAGTGAAAGAGGCCATCCACGTCAAAGTGGAGAAGCCATCTCTGAACGGGGGGGTGGTCTGCAACATCAACTTTCTCCCATTTACAATCATGTCCTTTCAAAACTCCCAAAAAGATTGTCTCAGCAGATTGACCCAGGTGATGTGTCTCATGCTGATGACCCTCATTAGCATACAAAGGTGAAAATCACGTCTCAGCGACCCCCTTTGACAACCTCACCAACAATCATTGAGGAGCCAGACGGGTTTCAACGACGGTCGTTGGAATATGAATAGCACATTGACTTAAACAGCTTTTGGATAACCATGACCTGGATGACTGAGAACCTACACAGACTCTTTTGATCTAAATGTTGTCTGTAGCAGCAACTACAGTGACATGAGAGTTACTTGACACCCCCGCTTTAATAACCTGGATTTCAAACTCTTTGGCTTTGGTGACTGATAACAAGACAGAACAAGTGAACTTTGATTTGATTTATACAGCAGTAGCAGTGCAGAATCCCAATCCAGAGCAGACCATGTGGACAAGTATCAGAATCTTCATTTGAATGAAATCCTCAATGAAATCCTCATTTCAACACTCTGTCACTCACACACCAGGCCAAGAGTCCCAAGTCTAGAAAGAGGTCTGATTCTAGATTTGGATTGGAAAAATTATCACAGAAATAAGGCTGGTGGCTCAGCAAATACAGGTGAAATATAAAGGAGTGAGAATCCAGCACCAAGTGGAGGACATTAGAAGTTCCTCTCCTTCTGCTGATTACAGCAGACAACACTTGAAGGCATCGGTCTTGAGGTCCCAGGCCTCCACAGTCCACGCTTAGAGAACATTGTTAATCTAGAGACATCCAATCAAAATGATTCATCCAAAAATCTCAGATTGACTGTACAATGTTGTTCTTGAGTAGTGTCACATAATTGGCATAATGATATGAAATATTACCCATACAATCACAAAAACTCAGACATAACCACACAAACAGTGAATTGACTTGGCTGACATCTTGGATCATTTTTGTGTTGTGCATCTCAGTCCTCAGATGACCAACAGAGGAGAGGTTGATGTTGCTAATATACTGTATACATTTACTACTTTATGTGATTGCATTAACCATTGGTTAGCAGATTGGTCTTGAGTTAAATATGGCATGAGTTGTAACAGGTTTCTTTTTAATCATGGTTTGTATTGACTTTAGTGAAATTCTTCTAGTAAATATTTCCTTTGATGTCAACTCTTAGACATTTCTATTTGCATCTCAGTGACACTATGCACTTTTCATGAGTGTGAGTGCTTTTACAGTGCATTCACAATTGAAATCACAACCTGTCAATTAGCTGGAGAGAGAAAGAATGGAACAGAGGTTAGACCTATTCACTTCACATTTCTATGACTTTCTATTGATGTTGGCTTTACCAGCATGGCAGATGCTAGCAAGGGCTCAAACTGAAAGTTTTTCATGCGTGTCTTGGCAAAAAGTCACAAAAATGTGTAACCTTCATACAAGTATTTGTGTCGGACTTTTGACATTGACAGAAAAGTTAATGGTCAGTTATTGTTGTGAATTATCTGAGTGCAGTGTTTTAACTTAATATCAAGAAATTACGCATTAGTTGTTTATCTATGTGATGCAAAGAACTTTGTTCACATTTATCTGACAAAGCCAACTAGTATCAGTGAATTTAGCATCTTAGCAAAAACTCTTCAATGGCATGAAATTGTTTGATCTACGAGATTTCACTTATCCTTTTACAGTAAATTGTGCTTTGACCACCCAACTGTAACCATAGTATTTGCAGATCTGAATAAATCCTCACTTTTATGTTATTATACTGTTCATTTAGGGAGAAGTGTAAAATAAAAACCCAAATGTTAAAGCTTGAAATTAAATTATTTAATGAACCAAGGATTGTTTCAAAGCCCTACGCAGAGGGAAGTTTCACTAAATTAACTCAAGGGCTGATAAATGCTGCTCGATCAAATAAAGAAAATAACCAAAGAGGACTGGAGGTTGGCTTGAGAGGAGGAACCTAAGGAAAAGAGGAGGGAAACGAGGAGAGAAGGAAACCTAACTAATACATGAAAAGCTCATATTAAGATTAAGAAGCTTGTCATTATACATGGTACAACAAAATTGCAGGTGTAGGATCTTGATGCAAACAGAAATAATTCTCTACCATTGGCATCCTTTGGATTAGACATTTCTTAACATGGGCATGTCAACAGGGGTCAAGTCTGCTATAGTTGGCATTTAATCATCCTTATATTAAGACTGTAGAATGACAGATCTATTTAAATTAGTCTACCGCAAGTAGAAAGTGATAAACTGGAAACATTACCCTATCATAATTGTAGACATTATTTAATTCAGGTAACAACAGTTCATTTTCTATTATTGAAAAGATTTCTAAAACAAATTAAATAGACAATGGCTATAAAATGTGAAGTTGTTTGCACATGAAAAATATGATAAAAGAACAAGCAATTGAAAAATAAGTCAAGAAAGAAGAAGAAAGTGTCATTATTCTGTCTTTGCTACCTAAATTGTCAGCCTATTATGTTGTTCAACATCTCAGCTTTTCTCTTTTTCTTTTCCTGTGATATTCTGTCATCTAACATACAAACCTGTAAATTATGTTAGCCTTTTATGCCATCAGTAGGTGACACGAGAAAAGCTTTTTTTTATAAACCCTCAAGCAAGAAATAAGGAACGTGCATAGAAAAACTCAATGTTGGGATGTGGCTCCTCAGATGCCTCCATTCAGTGTTTTGATTGCATGCCTGGTGCACCTTTATTTTGCCCTGATGTTTTCATTTGAGGCATTATGCAACATATTCAACAGACGTATTGCCTGGGAAGGTAGCAACAGTGCTGAAACAATCATCCATATGTACAGAGTGGGCTTACATCGCAGAATGGTTTGGATATTCTATCATTTCAGGTGCAATCTGAACCAACCAAAGGGTTAAGAGAGGAGGGAGATTGTTTCAGTGCTGTTGCGCGATAACTGTTCTAAAGATGTATAAATACAATTATTTTTCCAGTTAGCAATAGTAATTGTGATATTAAAAATAAGTAAAACCACATTCCCTCGAGATGCACCAGTGATTCTCCCAGGGCATATCCCAGCTATGGCCCATGGCCAGCTGTGATAGATTCCAACAACACCTGTGATAGAAAAGTGGCTTAAGACAAGACCATTACGGCCATCTTGTCTTCAAGAAAATAGCCTGATTGATGTAATATCATATTCCTGTTCAGTTCGTAACAAGAGGAATGTCTAGTTATCCAAACAGCTCCAGATAATAATGATGATACATTTTGAGGATACATTTTGGCATAGTAAAGAGATTAATGAAATCAGCAGAATTAAATGCAGACCGAATGTCAATAAAGTCAAGTTGGTAGTGTATGTGGGTGTAGCTGTCTAATGTATCTTAATAACCCAATCACATCCTCTCAATAATCTTGCAAAGCAACTCCTAGGGAAAAATATATGCAAGACAAGTAGCAGGAAAGACCTCAGATGACATTGTATCAAACCATGTTTCTAAGTCATTATTTAATAGATTTTTTGTTGTAGTTCTCCTTGAGTTGTGGAGTTAATACAGAGATAAAAGATTGATGTTGCAACCAAAGGCCTTCTACTACTTCTTATTACTTCTAATTCACTTATAATTTTTATTTAATTTTTTTAAGCTTGTTAATGTGATTGACTTGTAATGTCATGTTGTTTGCCCAAAGCTATTTTTTGCTTACATTATTTATAATTTGTCAGATTTGACTCTTGCGTGGCACTCCATATAGTTAAAGTAAGCCTCAACTGCAACTTTACAGCTGTACCTGCTAGATGCTGCCCAGAGTGTATCTCGCATAGCTTAACTATTGCACAGGGCCAGCAGGCTTTTGGAAAATTGCATATGAAAAAAAAAATATTATTGATGAAATAAAGGAATCACAATACCTATAAGTTTGCTCTGGTTTTTGAAGGTGAGAGCAAAATAGGAATTATGACTTTCCTGTATGACATTAAATTACATCTAAATGGCTTCAACTCAAAACAGCAAGGAAAAACTCATGTGATTTGGGCAGCTACTGAGTCTTTCACAGAACACAAACACAGATAACATCACAAGAAAATTGGCAACACACACACTGACCATGTTTAGCTCTGCATAGGCCTACATCTGTAAGTCATAATTGTCCATTAATAAGCAATGAACTTTACATTCCAGTTTGAATATTTATGTCAAGCAGAAAGGCTGAAACAAGTTTTTCCACTGAACTTTATGCTATGTGTGGCGGGATATGGACCCAAATGCAGGACACCAAAAGCAAATCTTTTTTCCATGATTTAATAAGAAACTCAAAAATTCCCCAGACCAGCAAGAATCACAAAATCAGGACAACTTCCATGAACCATACTTGAGAAATGAACCCACAAAGGGCTCTGACAAAACCCCGGCTTAAAAAGCCTCATGACAATTAAACCCATTGCATTCAGGTGAGAAGCCCAGCAATGGGTGTGGTGATGAGTAACAGGTGTGGAGAGGACCAACAGGTGTGGAGTCGAGGCTCCACCCACAAGCTTGGCCTCTCTCCCTGCCACACACCAGCACAGCCACTCTGAACTGTGACACTTTAAATGATTCACCATACATATAAAGTTGTGATATTTGAAGTCTCTATGAGATGTTTGTGTTTTCATGTTTGATTTTTAAGCACAGTTACGCCTTTTTTTTTGTTTTGTTACAAAGCCAATTGGACAAAATACAAACCTGCCTTGGGTTGCTTCTCATCTCAACTACAATTATAATATCTGATATGTCTCTGTGATATTAAATATTTCCATCTGTATCACTTCACATGTTTGGTTTTATTAATGTGCATATATTTCCATAGTGTCTATCATTCACTGTACACAAAAATGCATAACGATTACTATTGTTTGCATTTTGTTAATAATATAGTGATTACCATGTTTATAAGAAATACTGTAGGATATGTTTTTATTTGTGTGGGTGAATGTTACAAACATTCACAGTTTGTCTTGCATCAGGGTCAAACTGCCAGTCAACAGCTAGCTGTAAGATAATGTAATGAGGCTTAGAAAGTCATTAATTTCTCAGCAGAGAACTGCTAACAGCGTGAAACATATGGGGGTGGGGGTGGGGGGCAGGGGAGAGAATCGCAAAACAGTGTTGTTGGCAATTCAGTGATTATTAAGAAACACCTGTTTGGCCGGTTGGCAAGGCAACTCAGGATCCTGCTGAAAAGCAATCGACTAATGAAGGTCTCTTCAGCTTAATTGTTTGGGCTATAAATAGTAATGGATAGAGAGATAGTGACACAATCCCATCCATTTTTTTATAATATACAATCATTGTGCCAGGTTTGTCATAGTGTCTTGAGTATGCTGTTGTGTAATTGTCCACATGAGCAAAAGACTGTGTAAACAGTAACTTCAAAGGATACAGGCATAGTTTGAAGGTTACTTTTTTACAAAGAGGGATATGAATGTTACCCAATGAACATTGTAACCCTAAGGTAAAGTAAGCGTAAGTGCCATTACAACAGATGCAATTCCATTCAATTCTAAATTCAAGCAGCTTTTAAACTGCAGTAAGGGTCTACTTAATTTTCTCTGTCATTAACAACTTAAACCATAGCCAAAATGCTTCCCTCTTGCATTGACACAGTCCTCCCCTCAGATATTACATTATAATTGCTCTTCCAGAACCTCATATTAGGGAAAATTCAATTTCAAACACACAATTAATTGCAACACTGACAACTATATCTTTATAATGATTCTTTCATGGAAGAACTCAATAAGCAGGAATGTCTAATAATCAGTAAGATAGCCTTTGAAGTATTGCCACTGCAGTATCAACCCTGCTGTTCAGAGATCACCTTTAGTGATGCTATTGAAATATGTGGACACTGATTTTTTGCTCAACAATTTGGAAAGAGTAGAAAGTGAAAACTTCCGCAAACTCAAATCAAACAGAAAATGAAATTAACCTCCGAAGGTACCCTGTAATGTAATAACTTAAGAGAGGAAAGAAAAATGAAGTGATGAAAATGATGAGAAAATCTTGGGTGAACTTTTCTAAAAAAACAACAACACTCCCCCTCCCAGAAATCATAAACATCTCAAGCAGAAATTTTTAAAAAAAATCTCACTATTTGTGGTTCCGTCCATCTGTCCGCCTGCCCGCCCATCCATCCATCCATCCATCCATCCATTCATCCATCCACTCATCCATCCATGCATCATCTATCCATCCCAGGTATTTACTGTAATTTTGCACCGTTCGTGTTTGCACTGTTATGGGTGTTAAATGATTAATACCCCCAATGCTCACATTTGCCCTGAGGTCGCAGTTAATGCTTCGTAACCTGACATCTTTTCCAAAGATAAATGTGGGGAGCCACTATTATGCAAACAAAGTAAATCAACCAGGAGAAGACTGACAACACCACACAGACTATTCTCCTCTCACTATTAAACCTACTAAAATACACACACAAACACAACCGTGAAGGTCATGACTAAACATTGGCTTGCCTTCAATAATGCTTTGTGTCTAAACTGACCCTGAACATTCTCTCACAGTCTTTTGTCTCTTTTTGTATTGTATTATGCAGGTGATTTGAATGTGCAGTGCTACATGAAAACAGTCTCTCCAGTCTATCTCTTTGTTTTTCTTTGTTCGATTTGGCTCCAAAAGCAAGTTTTATCCTGTGGCTAACGATTCATGTACGTAACTACCTATAGCATTCCCGCAGCTTCTACTTTAAGTGATTAATATTTGGCAGACACAATAATACTGGTGAGTGATTATTTTCTATGACTGCAATCATAAGCATGTAGATAAATCCCACCAAAAATCTGTTCTGCGTGATGTGATTTGATATTCCTCTGTTCACTGTATAAATATGAAATACAATTCTGAAATCATGTCTTCTGCGATATGATGAAGTGATCACAAATGTAATTATGAAACAGAAGGGCTGCTCTCCATTCTCAGTTTGCTTTTTCTCCCTCTCTTTGTATGTGTGTGTCTGTATGTGCGTGTGTGTGTGTGTGTGTGTGTGTGTGTGTGTGTGTGTGTGTGTTTGCCTTGGCTCCCCTATGTTGCAAAGTTGCTGAAGGCAGTGAGAGTCAGCCTCAGATATAAAAATGGCCTCTGCCTCCTCTCTAAGACCCCTGTCAAATGCAAGAGTTTACAAGCTACCACAAAGAAAAGAAAGAAATATTTTCAGCTTCTGTATGGGATCAAGTGATTACATGTGCCACAGGGTCACCTATTGAGGAGGATGTTATGCTATTAAAATGTTTTATCAATGTATTTATTAAAAGCAAACTCCAACCCACTGCATAAAGGTCCAGCAGTCTTCGGTACATCTACACGTTACTAATGAATAGTGATTTTTTACTGTTGCAGCAAAGGTATAAATCCATCATCACAAAACTTAATTCAGGTTGGAAAACACGCATGAATAACTAGACACACTACTTGGCCAGGGAGTTACTTATCACTACTGTGAGTTTGTGCTTTGTGCTCAAGTGACGGGGTAAGCATTTAAACCATCTGGCAACCAATAGTTTATTCATTCATTCATAGGACGTGAGGCGGGGCAATCTCTGGGCATGACATCAGTGCACGGCAGAGCTGCACAGAGACATACAAATACGCCCACACACACTCCTACGGGCAACTTGAACAGCCAATTAACCTGAAGCACATGTTTTTGGAGGTGGCAGGAAGCCGGAGAACCTGGAGAGAACCCACGCAGACACGGGGAGAACATGTAATCTCAGCACAGAGTGGGACTCGAACCCAAATTCGCCTTGTTGTGTGGCAACAGCACTACCCACTGCGCCACCATTCCGCACCAATTGTTTAATGAGAATTAAATTTGTTTGTTATTAATAGAGACTTTTATCCAGTTTACACACTGATTGAGAGGTAGCGTATTTCTTTCAAACTATTTCACTATCTTTGACAAACTCGATGCCCTTTCTCTGTCATTCATTTTTAACTGAGCTTTTGACGGCCTTAGTTGTGTATCTAGCCTTGCCAAAGGACTGAGTTAGGAAAGTGGGTTAAAACCAAACTTTTTTCCCCCTCCATATTCTCAAAAAAATTCATCTTATGTCTATTTTTTAATAAATCACTAAGCCAAGTGTGTTTATTTTCCAAAAAAAGAATAATACCGGCCACTTCAAGTAATGTTTTCTTACGGCTATACTGCATATAAAATTAATGTTTCAACTGTTTTTTTTTTTTCTTTAACAATCAAAATATTTGAACACAAAAATAACTTTTCTGAGAGACTGGCCAAAAAATACATAAGATACCATAGAAGAAATCACACATAGAGCAATTAACTTCAGCTAGGAGATGTTGGGTGCGACTAACATACTGCATCTGTAAATGTGTGATATTGGATATATTCTATGTAACATTCTGTTGCCTTATTCAAAAGGCAACAGAAGGAATCAAAGACTGTTTGGAGAACAGATGGAAACATTAAAGAAACAAGGTCCTTGCATCCTTGGAGGTTTTTGAGTAAACTGTGTTTCAGAGCAGGCGAGTACAATACGCATTCTTCTGCATACCTTCTGAATCCTCTGGTAATCCTCTTGTTTGTATGTATTATTCTCTTTGAATACGCATCTTGAGGGAGTTAAACTAAGATGCAGTGGGAGAAAGAACAGGCACAGCTTATAGATGCTAAAATTCTGTTAATGATGTTTTAATCAGTTCACATTTCCACTATTATTTACAGTATATACAGACACGTTAGGCGATCATTGTTCATCGTGCTAACCTTGTACAACGGTCAAGCAGAAATGTTTCTCTGAATATTCCTGTACATTAGGCCTAAACAGAGGTTCTTTTTTTTTTTTTTTTTTAATTTGGCACTCAAACTGTGCTTTAACATTTAATATATGAGTAAGAAACTTTCTGTAGGTGTTGTAATTGTGCCTGTTCTTCCTGTACCAGTGCAATTGTCTTTAGTACTCGAGACAGTGCAGAGTGATTGTGACATCCCAGGTGCCTGCAGGAAAGACCTCAGTGCCACGAGATGAGGGGTTGACAAGTGCTCTCTCCATTTGTGCTACCAAGCGTATTTTCATCTATTTAAAGCTGACAGCAGGTGTTGCAATGGTGACCCAGGTAAGGGAAGATGACAGACGTTCAGTGAAGTCTCATGAATAAACCATCAAATGATTAATCTGAAAAACGAAATACTGTAACAAATTTGTTTAAAATGGTTTACCATACAACCAAACTTTTTTTGCTGCGTTTTCCAAAGTAATTGGAAATCACAGCAAAAAAACTAAAATTTATAGTGATGTTGGAAAATGATTAGTCAACTAATGGAATTAAAAGTTAAGAATGAATCTGAAACAACTAGATGACTGACATATTTTAAGTATATTCTTATTAATAAATGTAATAATGTAGTATTAGTAATGTACTAATCGATAGTAGCTACTAATCTGATACTAGCAAATAGACGGAATATCACCAAAGATTCATTAGATAATAATTATTTCATGAATATCTAAGCCCCTGTATTATCTACAGAATAATTTGGAACCAGAGTTGATTTTAAATGATTAATATTGTGAGTATGAGCGAGTTAATATGTGTCTTTCTAATTTTTGTTTTAGTTCCAGTTAGTTTTCAGTGCCAATAAAGTTCAAGCAATCAAAACCATTGATAGACAAAAATACACAGTCATTTTTTATAAGTTGGTGACTCATCCATGGTGTAGCCTGCCTCTCTCCTGTACCCAAAAAAAGAATAGAATGAAGCAGCAGGTACATGGGAGATTTCAATTTCTGCAGTCTGAGCTTTATGAAGGTTGGATTTATATTACAGCCCTTGTCAAGAAGACATGTTAGTTAAGCAGAACATCTAAAATACCGCTACAACAATATGAAAACAAGTTGACAACAATCTATAGAGGTTCTGCTAAAGCCATATTGGAAATCAGAAACAGGAGTTGTTGAAAGTGGGTTAGCCAATTTGGTGCTAAAATTTGTAATATCCAAGAGGCTGCTCAGTTTGCATTTTTAAACCTCGTAATTTGTGTAATCTGGGGTGTAATTAGCATTTCCATATTAAATTAGATAGAAGGAGTCATTATAACTATCCAATTAATTTTGTGCTTTCGTGTTTCAACACAGTCACATGGACTGCATAGAAAACACTGTGACTTGAACAGAGGCAGTCATGATTACTGTTCAGTCAGTGAGTCATTGTTGTGTTGATGGTTGTTGGCAGTTAATGGCTTTGTCCTGATTGGCTGGAACAGTACTAAAGTCACAGTCAGCGTGTAAAAACATATATGCTACGGTCAAGAAACTAGACAAACAAATATACAACAGAAACCGGTGGTGTGCATAGATTTTCATGAATTCTATTTTTTTTTCCTTAAGGTCTAGCAAGAGTTTGATCAGGGATACTATCCTTTCCCCAACTAGGCCTATCTAAAGGTGTCATTCCATTTTGTCACTGACACCTTTAGAGAATGCTCAGTCATTTTTGCTATCATCATCTGGGGCTGTTATTCGAAAGATCATCTTATCATCTGGCGTTCATTGTTAACCTATCAAAACAATGACTATCTCTGTTCAGTAGTTCAATTATGCTGCTATCATACATGCCATATTTTTGTGTGTTCTGCTCTATATTTTCTTCCTTCCATTCCTGCTCAGTGAGAAAGCATCTTGCAACGATACAAAACTATGGGGCAGATGTCTTTTTATCTCAATCCCCTGTAGAGATTATGCAGTTCGATTGAACCAGTGTTTGTTAGTACAGGTCATTGACAATTATAATATAAAAAAAAAAACCGGAGGACTTGAAAATTTTTGTATTGTGTACTGTATTCTGTATTAGGCATATAACAAGACTGCAAAGACTGAAAGAAAGAGAGAGTTGTCAATCACAAAATTACATCCATTCATTCATTCATTCATTCATTTTCTCAACCCGCTTAATCCACTTACGCAGGTCGCGGGGGAGCCCGTGCCTATCCCGGCAGTTTCAGGGTGTGAGGCGGGGGACACTCCGAGCACGACGCCAGTGTACCGCGGCAAAATTACATTCAATATAATACAATTTACAACTAAAATACCTGGCAGTTTAATTTTCTTAACTGTGAGAAACAACAGAGTACAAAAAAATGTGTTTATAACTTGCACATTCTAAACACAACTGATCTTAAAATTTGGAGATATTGTGAAAAAAGTAGTGACGTTACATGACAGGAAGGACAAACTCATTGGAACATATCACAAAACGCACAACTTCTTCAATAACTGTTCCTTGATCAAGATCAGCCCTTGTGTCTTCTTTAAAATCACGCAGAACTGAACTTGCCTGTCAGTTTGTTCAGTCTCAACCAATCCATGCATACTATTTGTTGGGTTTATTATTGTTTTGCATTGGGTATGTAGCATGGAATTCACCATTAAATGTTGTTCAGCTGACACAAAACATTCACAGCCCTGAACCTAGTAAATCTTGGGTGACAACAAAGTAAGGCCCATAGTGCCAAATGAATGGGATGCATTTTGTATTCAGCTTTGGCTAGCAGAGATCTATGCTCATGAGACATGTGGCCTTTCCAAAAATGATTTTAAAGCAAATCAATAAGGCTTATGAAATAGGTCACAAAACAGGCTATATCTTGCATTCATACCTGCAACAACCTGACAGAATTTCTTGTTAAACTGTCATTTTTCCCTATACTGTAATATCAGTAGCACAATGGTTTTTTTTGTTTGTTTTTTTTTTGTTATTTTTTTATGTGCAACAACATATTCTAATGGCCCTCATTTTGTACAAGAAATGATTAAGGTGTGGCTGCAAAATGAACTTTCCATTATGCACAGTGATGGTTCATATTCACGATTAGGATTTATGATACACTTGTTAGCTGCACTACAGGTCAGCTGAGAGTGCACAAATATTTTTCCCACCTTAAGTTGTTAAATATGTGTCTCCATTCAAAATATCATAAAGGCTATTTTATGTATAGAATGTATGCCTTACTTATATAGTCAATAACTTATCTGTTTCTGCTTTTTTCTCAAACATAAATGTGACAAGTCAAATAAAATATTAATGAGACATTTTGTAAAAAGAATTAATAACCAAAGCTATAGTTGAAATTAATTCACATGCTAAAGTGAACAAATCCTGATGGTGGGATGATATTGAATAATGTACAACTTAAATCCTTGAATTACATAAATGAATATTATGAATATTTTTAACTGTTACTTCATGTGACTACACTTTTGATAAAATATGAAAATTTGTCTTTACTTATTTTTACAGTTCTCCTCATCCTCTCCAAAACAGTGCACATCTGTGCTTCTTTAATTTAATTTATGGTTCCTTTGGTACTAACAATAAATTACAGTTCTTCTTAAGGGACTTTTTGTGGGTTGGGAAAGAGAAAATATCCAAAACTGTCAGTGTGAGATCAGAATTTTTTTTTCCTTCTTTTTGATGTGGTTTCTTTTCTGGCAGTATATTATTATTAGACAGTTGACAGAAACATGAAACAAATGAAAGTAATCAAGGGGTGGCTTGAAGAGTTCTTGACCATAATCAAACAGGAGACATTACTATCAGACAGTGTGCATCACCTTGTCACAGGGCCATCACATATTATCCTGAAATTTTAAATGTTACCCCCAGGAACTGTTTTTTATGCTTAAAACTGTACCAGCCACTGTAACAACTACTCTCTTGTTAGTATAAGCCCAACATGCATACAATTGTGTCTTTATAGACTACTTATTTTGTATGCAATTGTTCTACCAATCACGACTCTTTCTCTAAAGAAGGCTTAAAACAATGCACTTTAAAAGACCTCACTGATCTACAGAAAGTCCTTTTTCTCTCCTTCCTTGCTCTGTGCTATGATCATCTGTAAGAAAAGAGAGTTATTTTTATGCCAGAAAAAGACAGACATGAGCAGGGGAGTAGTAGGTGACGTTTGGGGAATTCAGCACTAATATACGGCTGGTCAAAATGTCAGGAACAGGCAGCAAAACAATATCTCCACACACTGGTGCTGATCCCAGTGAGCAATGTAATAGCGCTGCGACATTTAAGAAACAATGCCAGAGAATCAAGCAATAAAGATGTATTGGATAGTTACTGTGGTCACACTTGTTTCTTTGCCATGCAAAATGCCAAAATATGATGGCACTTAAATTATTCCTGTTATGGGCGAGGAAGACATTTCTTCCTGGTTTATGGGATTTCCACTGGGACTCAGAGTTTTTGTTCTCTTGTCTGCTTGTAAAATTATGCAGAAAGCACAATCAATTGTAAAGAATGTTCATGTGACAGTGATAAATGGCTTGTTTAGGAGCATGAATAACTACTGATGCGTAGTGGAATGCCCTCATAAGGTACTTGATTGTGTGCCATGTAATTGCTTTGGTTAGAAACATAATTAAGGCTGAAATGAATTTTCTTAGAGGAAATACCTTGTACCTTGTATCTGTCCAGTAACCATAAACATTTGTGCTCATACAAAAGTCAGTTTGAACCGTTTCATAATAAAGTGCATGCATGTTGTTGTTGAAATATGAAATAAACAAGTAAACAACCATATAACCTGTTTTCACTATTATTGGCTTTGCTATTACAGCAGATGTGATCAATTGTAGAATACTTCCAAGGCTGCATGCTTACATGTGAAAGAGACAGATAGCACTGTTTGTGGAAAAATATATCTGTGTTTATCAGTCAGCACAGCTAATAAAAAGCTGTCTGTTGCATACTGTAATACATGATGCCTACCCTTGTCTTGATGTCTTCTAACTGCATGATTCCCTTTTGTCCTTTTTGACAAAGGTGTTTGACAGATACATAATAAAGATGCAAAATCATGGCATGCGAGGGAATAAAAAGGTGGACACCTCTTATAAGAAAACAAAGCTGTCTGTCGGGGCATGGCCTGTGCACCACATGTTGCCTTGATAGATGGGAACTATTAATCAAGGCAGGGCAGGTTCCTGAGATTGATGAACAAAAATTCAAATGCTCAAGCATCATTTGATAGATTAATACTGTGTGGACAATGTTAGGCGACTACCTTTCAGTTGTGATGAACAGGTGTGCCGTTGATAGTTTCAGAACCAGCATCAGCTTTCAATTATAGTTTCCTGTGTGGTTCTCCCATTCTTCATACTGAATGGGGAAGACAAACACTGTGTGTGTGTGTGTGTGTGTGTGTGTGTGTGTGTGTGTGTGTGTGTGTGTGTGTGTGTGTGTGTGTGTGTGTGTGTGTGTGTGTAAATATAGATAGATAGATAGATAGATAGATAGATAGATAGATAGATAGATAGATAGATAGATAGATAGATAGATAGATAGCAGTGACGTGCGGCGGCGAGGTTCAGGGCTGGTGAGGCACTGACTTCATCATAATCAGATGAAGATGTTTACAAAAATACTAAGCTACGGTGTAACTTATTCACCATTTAATAAGCAACAGTGAGTGGGTTATTTTCAAAGTCTCATAGCAGAATTATTTACACATACAGACTGTAACACAAATAATAGGTAGACAGACAGACAGACAGACAAGACAGACAGATAGATTGCAACAAAGCATCCATTCTAAATAGATTAAAAAATGAATAATGATTCCAGTGAACTATAAGTAATGCACTGTACACCTTTTTTTCACAGCCATTTCTTTGGCTCATTTGTATCTAACATAAAACAAAATTAGCAATGATGACCTTTTCATGCAAGAATTAACAGTTATATCAAGTCATCATTCAAACATGAGCTGTGGCAAAAAATTGTGCACAGCAACATAAATATCCCAGCAGAGAAAACTGTGTCAAATGTGTGATCTATAAATAGTGCATTACTCTAAGCCAAACTAAAGATCACAGATCTCCTCCAACCATGCATGCAAGATATTATTTAAATACATATTTTGTATCGGGATCTTTGAATCGTTCATCCCAAAACCATGACCACGGTAAAATAGTTTGAAAAGTTCTGATAAGCACATTAATCCACTGTCATAAAGATGTTAACAGAATGGCAAATAAAGCATCAGACACGTTCACAGATAAGACTGATACACTATGATGTACACTTTGTTGGAAATGTCTAATCAAATTGGCAGCTTAATGATATTAATATACCCCTCCTCTCTCCATTGCCACCAAGAACAGCATTACTACCACCACTATCACCCTTCACCCTACACAAGACTACATGTCTTCAAGTATGTTTTCAGGTTATATGAATTTATCCATCCATCCATCACTTGTGGGATTCCTCTTCTACTCTGAAAACAAATGTCACATTGGTCCCACTTCAGACAATATTATTTATTTTTTGAAAAAAGATGCTTAAAAATAATTCAATTGCATTGCCAGGGGCATCTCCCACCAAAATTAGGAATTTCTAATCCAGACTCAGCACGGATGTTCCCACATCTTCTATTGGTCTGGTGTTTTGACCTTGCTCCTTTGCTGCCATAATCAGAGCCCCTGTGCTTTCTTTAATGCTAGATTCTTTCCAGTCACTTTTACATTTTCTTGAGCTCAGCCTGTGATGCATCCCATGAGGGGGTTCGTTCGTACACAGTACATCCTCTTTTTCTAATCACTCACTTTCTTGTCTTGATATATTCATGGATACTACTTCTTTCATCTTGGCTAACAGATCTGAAATTGACTAATTTTCATCTTCCTCTTTCTGGTTGTGTGTAGAGTCTGAGGGATGAGAATGAGAATGATCGAGTATTTTTGCATCCATACAGAGTGTAGAACATTTTCCTCTACTTTTCTATCCCTGAGTGGCATTCAGACCACTGACAATAGCTCTGTGCCATTATCTCTGCATAAATGTCACGTATTATCCTGTTAAATATCATCATTTAGTTTATATTGTATATCGAATATGATTATATTATGTTATTGCATTCTTATTATTTATCTATCATTTTGGAAAAGCTTAAAAAGCTCAGTCATTCTTTAACGACAATGGGTGATGTTCAAAACTTGGTGAACCTTGATTCAATGATTCACAATAAAATAATAAAGTAAATAAATAAACAAATCCACTGAAATAAAGCTTTTTTGCAAGTTGCTGTATTCTCATTTTCTTTATTTTTGTATCACACCCAGTTTTTTGTGTATTCATTTGTTTGTTTTTTCCAATGAGGTGTTGTAAATCTGCTAAGTATTTGTATGTAGATGTACCAACATGCAACCATAAATGTATAGCAGATCTTACAATACTGAAAATCATCTTGCAACACAGGAAGACCCAAACAGAGACAAATATTATTTGAAACAGTCCAATGACAAGTCCAAAGAGCAGTTCAATGTTACTGTTATTACACTAACGTATGTTGAAACATTATGATTACTTTAAAACCAAGGCAGGAAGTGGATGTTCTTTCAGAATGAATGAGGGCAAAAGTAGTAGAATGCAAATCAATAATGAAACTGTTAAAAGTGTGAAACATAACCTGTAACATGCCTGTGATGAAAAGCATTATGCAATAAAATCTTTCCATCCATCCATCCTGAACCGCTTATCTGGGGCTGGGTCATGGTGGCAACAGTGTCAGGAGGGAGGCCCATACTTCCCTCTCCCCAGACACCTCCTCTAATGAAACATAATAATAATAATAATAATTATTATTACAATGTATTTCTTATTACTTGTAAAGGGGAACGGTGCCTTGTTCAAGGGCGCCTCGGCAGTGCTCGGGAGATGTGCTGACACCTCCCACTGTCAGCTCACACTCCGGATGGCTGAGTTGGGAGCGGGAATCGAAATGGCGATCTTGGATCACTAGACGACCCGCTCTACCGCTGAACCACTGCTGCCCCAATATAAATAATATAATATAATATCAGTCTGCTCTTTATTTTTTCAAGCAAGAGACAGAAACACCTGTGAATTTCCTAGTTTGGGATCATTAAAGTATATCTACCTTTCTACCTACAGTGGTTTGTATTACAACAAATCATCATTGACTTCCGCACTATTTTTAGAACCGCGTTATACTGTATAAGGCATAAGGTAGTCTGTAGGATCGGGCATTGTTTTGTGACATGGACATGTTTATTGATCTGTGCAGTGACCTAACAATACTTCCTTGTAATTATAGGACATAAGAAGAAATTGCTTCGCACATGCTGTATTTGTGCTTAATAACATGTTTGTAGGGAGAATAAAGTCCCACCTCCATTTACTTTCACCTTTTAGTGTGTGGAGTGCTACAACTTATAATTTTATCTGATAAGTTGCATAAGGCTGTGTGACAGTTTGGATCAAAATATTAATTTAGTCCTAAAAGGTTTGAAGGTGGCTCGGTGAGTAATTACTGAGTGTAAAGTCAATGGACATATTGGATTACCAAAATAACACAACACTACCAGACGCTGCCTGTAACACACATTAAGTGACCTTTATCATGCTTAGTGGAAAGACAAGACCAACCACTATGGCGTGTATCTAGTTTTCACATGAATAAATGCTCATCAAACTATATTTATTTTGTTAGTACCAACTTCATTTATATTCAGTGTGTCACCTTATTTGCTCTGCTGTTATCATGCAACCTCTGACAAATCAGCAAATTTGCTAGTCATACTGCTGCACTGAAATTTTGTTCCTGTCAAATGTGATATCAATATGTTAGTTACACACAACCTCTAAACAAAATCACCAAAAACTGTAATTCTACAATCTTCAGAAAACTGTCACTTAATAATGTAAAGTCAAAGACAACATCTTTATTGATTTCAGGATTCACATATGAAGCTCTTTCATGTAGTTAATTAAAAAAAAAATTTTCATTTATGCATTGCCACGTCCTTGAGTTCATATACAGAAGCAGAAAGGAGTCTTCTGACTTTGACAAACGAAATACATGAAAGAAGCCATGGAAAAAAGAAATCCAGCTTTATCATTTTTATTTAGTTCCTATGACAAGGAAGACCTTCAGCAATTCTAAACCCATCCACAGAGGCATCATACCAAGCTATCTTTCCCCCAGGGAAGACTTAAGCCATTAGAGGAGGAAAAGGGAGAGAGAAAGATAGAGAAATCAGATAGAGGAAGAGCTTATGAAGTGAATGCAGCCAGCACTTCTGATGAATATTTCCAAAGGGAAAGTGCAAGTAGAGGTACAAACATCTATCTCTCACACAAACAAGGTTGAGGGTACGTGCAAAGTATAATGTTGTATCCATCACAGCAGTTACATCTCTTCTGTTTTTATTCACAAGAACTGTAAATTTAAACATTGAAATATGGGGGTAAAGTATAACCACTAATGGTGCAGTTTATTCCTTATTGTATAGTTCTTACTACATGTGCCACCAATTTCTTGTTCCTATAATGACCTGGTCATCTATTCAAATGGTAGACAGCTGTCAAATAAAAAAAAGATTTAATCTATTTTAAGACATTGCTTTTTAATATTAATTTTATTAATTCAAAGTTGTGGCTAAAATGAAAAGAGAACTCTTTGTACTCTGCAAAGCTGTGTTTAGATTCCTTCCAATGCCATTTGTATATTATATAGTATAAAGTAACACAAATGGGCCACAGTATCTCAGTCCACTGGGACTTGGGTTGGGGATCGGAGTGCGGTCGGCTCAAGACTTGTATGGGTCAAAAAGGAGGCAGTTCACCTCCTTAGCCCTGCTGGTGTGCCCTTTAGCAATGCACTGTTTCCTTACAAGTTGCTCATTTGGTGCAACGTGAGAGCTGCCCACTGCATTACCTCCCATCATCTGCTTGCCTACAGGCCCCTTGTTTCTGTGTGCCTGCACTGATATACTGTATTTATGTGTGTGATATCAGAATGGAAAAAAAAATCTTTCCCTGCAGGGATCACTAAAGGATTGATTATCATCAACCAATACAAGTTGCCCATTTGGGTGTAACAGGAAGTAGGTGCCAAACGCTCTGCTTCTCATTATGTACAGTACTGCATGTCTACGGACCCCTTGTGTGTGTGTTCTGGGGCCATACACACACACACACACACATACACATACAAAAACACACATTGGGGATTGTTAAAGGATGATAATTATTACTTTTTTGATCCCAGAAATGATTGGGTATCCAGCAGCACAGTTGCGCAATACAATCAGGAGAAATATACATTGGCAGGAAGAAGAAATTGGGCACATTATGTGATTGGTTGTAAACCATGTGAATGCAGCAAAATAAAGCATGGTTAATGCCCGTGCCGAAATATTTATGGCCCTCTGGATGATTTTTAATTACTCTTCACACCGGCCCGGTGGCGCAGTGGGTAGCGCTGTCGCCTCACAACACGGCGGACCCGGGTTCGAGTCCCACTCTGTGCGGAGTTCGCATACTATCCCCGTGTCTGCGTGGGTTCCCTCCGGGTTCTCCGGCTTCCTCCCACCTCCAAAAGCATGCGCTTCAGGTTGATTGGCCAGTCCCAAATTGACCATAGGAGTGAGTGAGTGTGTGCGTGAGTGATTGTTTGTTTGTTTCTATGTGGCTCTGCGGTACACTGGCGTCGTGCCCGGAGTGTCCCCTGCCTCACGCCCTGAGACTGCCGGGATAGGCACCGGCTCCCCCGCGATCTGCGTTAGCGGATTAAGCAGGCTGAGAAAATGACTGACCGGCCCGCAGACCTGCTGGTATTTTGCACCAAAACTACATTCCCCAAAATGCAACAGTAGCGGAAGTCATGCAGAGCAACAGGCGGGTTTTGATTTCATTGTTTATCAGCAGCTGGAGCAGAAGTTGGATTTAGTTACTCCCCTCCTCAAAATGGCTAAAAGGAAGGTGGACGCTGAGATCAGGGGATATCAAGACAGCTTTAAGCCAGAGTACATGTTCAAAGAGGTAAAAGGTATACCTGTGTGTCTTCTACTAAGTTTGCACGTTTCAACTCTGACACAATGCTCCAGCTGCGCATCCAGCTTGGGCACTCTCTATCATTAGCCGCACATACGTGTGTGAAGAATATTTCTCTCTGATGAAGCTGAACTAAACAACACACAGGAGCTGTCTGACAGATAAACACCTTCACTCAATCCTCAGGATTTCCTCAGCTCAGAGCCTGACTCCGAACATTGATGAACTTGTATGAAATTTTAGACACCATCAAACATCAGGCCCAACCTTAGACAAGTGAGCATCAAAGAGCAGTAACGTGTTTTCAGTTTTAAATTCAGTTAGATTTTTACATTTGTTTCTACAAGATGTGATGTCTCCTTGAAGAAGACATTACCCACTGCGCCACCGTGCCGCCTAAATATGTAGATTAATGAAATTAATGTGGGTAGCACTGTTGCCTCACAACACGGTGGGTCTGGGTTCGAGTCCCGCTCTGTGCGGAGTTCGCATGCTCCCCATGTCTGCGTGGGTTCTCTCTGGGTTCTCCGGCTTCCTCCCACCTCCAAAAACATGCGCTTCAGGTTGATTGGCCGGTCCCAAATTGCCCGTAGGAGTGTGTGTGTGTGTGCATGGTTGTCCGTCTTTGTGTGTGGCTCCATGGTGCACTGGTGTCGTGCCCGGAGTGTCCCCCGACTCACGCCCTACTCCAGCTGAGTTAGGCTCCAGCTCCCCGTGACCCGCTACGGTGGATGAAGCGGCAGAAGATGAATAAATCTATATTTATGTCATTTGAATGGACTCAGGGAAAAGAGCCATGAGAAAGGATACAACTAATATGATTTTTTTTTATTTTATTGTACTATTTGAAAGCAGTCGTTGGTAGGATCATAGAGCAGCACAATATATATTTTTTTTTTTTTTGATTTTTTTGCACATGCACATCATTATTGTTCATGCAATAATGCATGCAAAATAATGTATTTTCAGTTTAAGATGCATGCAATTTCATTTAAGTATTTTTCTTGATATTAAGGAACATATTTTGTTTTCGGAAGACATTTACTTTTTTGCTGTTGGCCTGTTGAAAAGGTTTCCCCTTGAAGTTAACGGTAGAGCCATAAGAAAATATTGCTTTATTTATTTAATCATTAAATAATATACACTGTGTTAACTCTTGGTTCAGTAGGCTATGTTCATTTCAATATGTTTCAATAAACATTGAACCAGTCCTGCCCTCAGCTTGTCGCAAATTTGGTTTTTTGGCTCTCCGTGTATTTGATTTTGACACCCCTGCTCTATGCATTCGTTGTTTGTTATTGCTCCTCCAGGCTCAACAATCCTTTCCAGCTGTTAGATAGATGCCAGAGCTCATTGTGACCTGTCGAGACTATGTCCATTTTTTTAGAAATTTCTTCTTTTTTTTTTTTTTTTGGTCAAACTGTAGAGAGCAGATTAAGTTAAGGATGATATCAGACAAAAACTTTTGTCAAAACAAAACACGGTCAGCACACGTCTGGTAGTATATCCCATCATAGTACACTAAAATCCAAATCATTTAGTTGTCTGGGCTATTAACCACAGTGAAAGTACAAAAATAAAAGGAATGTTACTTAATGAAATAAATCTGGGCCAGTCAATAACAAGGCAAAACACTACAGCTGAAATTTAATCAGTAGGGTGTGAGGCATCCATCCATTTTCCCGTCTAAAGCATGATCACAGTGACAACAGGTTATGTGAGATATTCAACAAATCCAAGTCTTAAACCTAATTAATGGCATTCTCTCTTTGTGTGTCTGAAGTGATGCTGACATTGCCATTTGATAGATTACTGTGGATTATTGACTTGCATTCCTTGCTATTTTTCAAGAGCGATAGCTCAGTAATATTGGCCAACAATGGAAAATTTTATGAATATTCTGTTTATTCTGTTCAGCTTTCATTATGTATAAAATATGTCATGAATTGCAGGAGTGTGACTGTAAGTGGGCAATCAGTCCTTAGCTGACCGTGTGTTGTTCTCCAGTAGTTTTAAATTAGTCCGAATTTATTTTCTTCCTTTGACAAGTTTCTTCCCAAACCTAAGCAAACAATTTAGCAATGCAAAGAGAAGTAGTAAGGAGAGAGAATGGGGAGGGATGAGACCTCAGAGACTATAAACCACTTCCTTCCTCTATGGCAATCTATTTCTGTGTGCAAGTGAGAACTACTGGATTGCCACAGGGACAGAAGCACCAAAAGTGCTTCTCTTGAATGTACGTCTATTCCTTTATTGCTTTCTGTAATTGCTTCTCTGAGAGGTAACTGGTCTTTTCTTGTCCATTTTTTGTAATTCTTGAAGAAGTGTACACTCCAAATATGATTCATGAGTCATATATTTAAAAAGTAAATAAACAGACTGTGATGAATACATGCAGCATGACATAATAGTCTGACAGTCTGAAAGATAAAATATTTAAATGTAAAAACCTTCTAGATAGAGGAATCGTTTTATAGACATTGTGTTTTAACATTTGTGGTGGGCATATCACAGTAGTTCTCAGTGCTTGGAGCAAACAATGCCAGGTGGTATTTTTTCTTGACTTGTCAAGGACTTATTCCTTTGGGACATCTCAAAAATACAGGCCATGCAAGAACTGGGATGAGGACTGCCTTGTAGTTGATTGCAACATTTATTTTTTCTTTTCTTTTATATACTGTTATAATCCCCGAAGGGAAATTAAGAATGCACACTCTACTATATTAGTTAATCACAATCAAGTTAGTGTGTAGAGGCCCTTGTAATGCACACAACAACACACAAGGGGACCTGTAAGCATGCAATTGGAGGTAGAGTGGCGGGCAGCCCCTTTGTGAAATGCTCAAGGGCACCTCGGCAGTGTTCTGGAGGTGAGGTAACACCTCCCACTGTCAGCTCAAACTCCAGGTGTTTTTGGGCTGGAGCGGGAATCGAACCGTCGATCTTGGAACATTGGACAACCTGCTCTACTACCTGCTCTACCATTGAGCCACTGCCGCCCCTTGAGAGAGGCAGCACTGAGACTGTGACCATGAGACTGTGCATTATCATGCTGCAAAAGGACGAGATGGTGGTGGATGAATGACACAACATTTCATTGTATTATTGCTGTGCTTCCTGAACAGAAGGGGCCCATAGTAATTGTTCTTAGATTATGTCTGTTCAGAATGGTAACATCAGAACACCATTCACTCACATATACAAGAAATCTGACATCCAGAGAATAGATTGTGTACAATCTCAACATTGTGAAAGGAAAATGCATCCAAAGTGGAAGGTGCCATCAAAGTTTTTTTCTGCTGATGGTCTCAAGTTAGGCTGAGATGAAGCTGAGAATGATGAGAACAGCGACACGTTTCCATCTGACACTTCCTGACAGTTTTTGCAGAAATTCTTTGGTTGTGCAAACCATCACAATGAATATTGCATCAAATGTCAGGTATTTAATGCATATGGGGTGGCTGATTGTGAAAAGCAATAAGCAGTTACCATGCTTGTTTGCTCCATCATCAGTGAATATGTATGTGGGTGTGTGTGGTGATATGGCAGTGCAAAATGCTTCTGGTGTGAGTCTGAGAGGTTAAATCCCTTCTTAGGGCACTAATGTCAATGATGCATGTACCTTATGAAGAATGTAAGGGAACTGTAAGTGTGCAATGGCATATGTTAAAAAGCTAAGAACAAATAGCAGTAAGCCCTCCACAAATGGCTTCATCCATGTCTGCAGGTGTTTAATAAGAAGATTTTGTAGCACACATTGATATCCAGGGATTAGAGATTAATGTCACTATAGCCGATTTCCTTCAGTAGCATATGAGAAAGGAACCATACTATGACTATATAAAGTCAGAGTGGATATGCAGAAAAAATGAAGAGATAGAAAAAAATTCATAGTTAAATCCTGAATGTGTGTCAGTGTTAATATTGACATTTTGCAAAGACGTTACAGAGTTTTTGCCTTATAAATGTAAATGATTGAGTGTCCAAAAACCATTGAACAAAACCTACTTTTGCTTTCAAAAATTAATTAAAGTATTATATGAATGTATAGCTGTCTCACAACAGAAGCTCACATATTGCTGCAAATGGGAGGCAGTAAGTACAGAATTTGAGAAGCTGAAAGGTACTACCTTAGCACCATGTCTCACTTCAAATGAGCATCGGAACGCTGTTTATATGTTTATGGATGTTTCTACACTAATACGATACACAGGTTTATTTTTAGCAGAACAGAGTGGAAATTGCTGAACCCAAGTCTTGAGCAAGTGATCTATAGGCAATAAATTCATCACACCTCTGAGTTTGAATGATGGGAAACAGTAATGTAGATGAGTCCTCCTCCTATGTGTCTCTTGTTTATATAACTCACTTTTTCCCTTCAGGGGTCGCCACAATGAATCAGTTGCCTCTATGTCCTCTTTCACTACATCCATAAACCTCCTCTTTGGTCTTCCTCCAGGCCTCCTGCCTGGCAGTTCAAAACTAAGCATTCTTCTACCAATATATTCACTATCTCTCCTCTGTACATGTCCAAGCCATCTCAGTCTGGCGTCTCTGACTTTATTGTCAAAACCTCTAACATGTGCTGTCCCTTTGATATACTCATCCCTGATCCTATCCATCCTGGTCACATACTTCTCTGCCACTCCAGACTTCATCATACAATATCACAGTTCCTCTCTGGGCACCCTGTCATAAGCTTTCTCCAAATCTATAAAAACACAATGCAGCTCCATTTGGCCTTCTCTGTACTTCTCTACCAACATCCTCAAAGCAAATACTGCATCTGTAGTACTCTTTTTTGGCATTTTTTGGGTCATTTGATACCGGGCCGCACAGAAATAAAAAATAATTAGCATTACTTCCGTTTTTTTTTTTTTTTTTTTTTTTTTTTTTTTTTTTTTTTTTTTTAATTTTGGAGTCTGAAAGATGTTTTATTTTGAAAAATTACCCGATTCTCTGTTACATCTGTCTATGTCAGTGGTCCCCATCCACCCGATACCTGGTAGTGAAACATTAGGTACCATGCAGCACAAAATGTTTGACTTTCTTTTTTTATTGATTACCAGTCTAAAAATGTTGTATTTTGAAAAGTGACGTCAGTGCAGGATGACGCACAGATGATTTGGTGGATTAACGGACGAACACACAAACATACAAACACATAAACACTGACAATTACAATATATCAGATATACCAGGTGTAATAAAATAAGACAATCCTTTATTTGTTCCACAGTGGGGAAATGTTCAGCTAATGGCTTATGAATCATGCACTTACTGAGCCTATGTATTTCCAGTGGTTTCAGAAGCATACACATATTGTACATAATAGATAGAATTTGACAACTTAAAGAAGCTACTTCTCTTCAAAGTAAGACAGCAAAATGCAGGAGCAATTCTTGGAAAAACAATTCATGGATAAACGTATTTAACGTTCTTTGCACTGGTCACAATAAATTACATTGATGCACAAATGTTAGAATTCCTATTGGCATAAAATTTAACCTTTACTGCAATTGATGCATACATTTGAAAATTCCAAAGAGGAGTTTTTGTTTCACATATCTATTGTTCACTACTATTACAAGCTACATCAGGAAGGCTTAAGATATTCCCTCACAAGCTTCAGATATCCTCAGGCTGCTGCAACACCTGTCGCCCGGGTGAAGTATGTGCACATTCCTTTGAAAAGGAAGATGTCACCAGCATGTTGTAGCTATATATAACCATTGAAAGATGGTACTGTTTCAAAAGCCATGCAGAAATACTGGAACTGTCTATTACAGTGTTACAATCCAGTTTCTTTTGAGTAAAAGAAGCAACATAAATAACAAGTGTTCCGTCTTTAACAAAATTCTAATACAATTGAGAAAGCACACTTTCAAAGATCACTTGCTGATACAAATACACAAGAAAATATATATATTACAAGACAATACCTTTGGCAACTAATGCAATTTATTCAAACAAATGACTTCAAAGTACTTTTGTCTCAGTTTTTTCTTTAAATAAATCAAATTTAACAGTATAAATTGCTTACATGTCAATAATTGTTTTTTTTTTTTTGCCAAGCACAAAATGTAGACCATAAAACCTATTCAGGAAACAGTGGTAAAATTTCCATACAAAGCTGCTCTTAGCAATAAAACCCAACACATTAGTGGCAGCACCTCAGTCCCCTGGGTCTTGTACTGGGGACCAGAGGGTGGTTGGTTCAAGACCCATGTGGACCAAAAAGGTTTGGAGTGATAACTGGTAGTTGGAGACGTGCCAGCTCACCTCCTGAGCACTGTATCCTAAAAGTTACTCATTAGATTCAACAATACATGGCTGCCCACCACTTTACCTCTCACTATTTACTAGCATACTTACAGGCCTCTTTGCATGTGTGTTCATGGCCTGTACATGTATGTGTACAGGCCCTGAGTGGGAAAAAAAAATCCCCAAGAAGGATCAATAAAGTACCTTTCTTCCTTTTTTTTCTTTTTCTTGATTATCTTGTAATTTGTGAATAAGTGTGATTTTAAAAATCAAATCACACTTCTTCTACTAAAAGAAGTGTCTGCAATTTAATTTTGCAAATATTTTTTACTGTTCTTATGATCGAAGCAATTCTGCATTTTTTGCAATAATACCACCACAGGTACTGAAATATGAAAGTATTTGTGACATGACTGCATTTTTTCCTGTAGTGCATACACTAAATGATAAATGTCTTGAGAGTAAGCATAGATCTATAGATACAAAACTGTCCAGCAGTGAAACAGACTGGACCTTGAGACTCCGGTCTATTCCCCTTACGGACTTCAGCTACACCTCAGAGCTCCCCAATGCCAATATGTCAGTTTCCCTTAAATAAGAACTGAGCCAAAGATAAAAGAGGAGCATGGATATTAGCATGCACTTTCAGCCCAGAGGTCGAATGAACTGTGGGAACAGTGCTGGTTTGGCCTTACTCCTTTCCACCAGTACTTCCTCCCCTCATCAAGTAATATTTCTTTGCTCCAAAATGCCAAACTGTGAGAAGAGAAAAGCTTTAGCAATAATAAAATCAAAATATTCAAATCATTTCACCCTAACATTTCTCTTAGAGGACAACTCAGCAGATGTTTCAAAAAGTTTGTAACAATTCATGGGAAAGGGACATGCCAACGCTGATGTGGAGGCAGAGGCCCTAAGCACAATGTTTTTGAGCTGCCTGTATTTGGGTGGACCATGGCACAAATAAACAGTGGACATAGCAATCATGCATTTAACAGTTTTGGAAAAATCCTGGTAGAATTATAGCTCACCATAACTACCGTCACTCTGAAAAATAATGTCTTTATCAGACACTACCCAAGACAATGGGTTTTGCGTTTTACATCCAATATTGCGACAATGCATTGTTGAGGGAGTATTACTTAAGACTAAACCTGTGACTACGGAATTAATTTGAGTGGCACAACATTTAATCTCATGGCAGAACTTAAAATTTACAGCTTAAAACAATCTTCATGAAACTAAAGTTGAATTCTCTTTTTAAATGTTGAAGAAGTACACTTTATTGATACCCGTAGGGAAATTATTATGTTTTTACTGATGTTTAGTAATCATGCATATATGTTATTTTGTACAGGCCCCTGAAACAGCCAATCACACACAAGCGGCCTGTAGGTATGCAGTAAATACAGGGAGGCTGAGTGACGGGCAGCCCCATCTTTGGAGCGCCCCAAATGAGCAACTTGTGGATGGGGCGGTGCCTTGCTCAGGGGCACCTCGGCAGTGCTCGGGACGTGAGCTGGCACCTCCCACTGCCAGCTCACACTCTAAGAGTGAATGGTCGGGAGCGGGAATTGAACTGCTGATTTTGGATCATTGGACGACCTGCTCTACCGACTGAGCTACTGCCGCCCCGGCAGTAGCTGTTCAAATTAATTATTTGTCAATTAAGAAAAAATGTGTAGTACAGTGTATTGTATGCAAGTCTAGTGTGTTATGTTTGTAGTAACAGACACAAAATCACTGATTTTTGTGTCCAGTTTTCTTTTTGTACATTTGAATGATGCAGACTAGTCTTGGATGGCAACATGGTTTAGCTCTGAATATTTTCCTCAATGTATTATTTGTCAAGAGAAAGCAGTTCATACTAAATTAAATTGGATTAGAAAACTGTCCATTTGCAGACCACTCTGTTGATCCAGCATTTAAGGGAATAACAGCATGTGTGCCAACTTTAATTTAATTACATTTTTATTTAATTTAATTTAATTTTAATTTTTTAATTTAATTTTTAATTTAATTTTTACTATATTTTAATAATTACTTGGGTAATTATTAAAATATATTCACATTTTTAACATACAGATTTTCTCTTTGTTTGTGATTTACCACTAATGACTTAAATATATAGCTTGGACCATTACAATACCGCACAATTCCTCTGCGTCTGATTGTGTGCTGAATTTTTGAAAATGTGATAAACAACTCCACAATAATTCAGAGAAACAATCCACATGTTCTGTTTGTCAACAGGAATTATATCACCTACATCTTAGAATGAAGTACAAAGGACATTAAATTAAGAGTTGCACTAATACACTATTGCCTTTTTTCAATAATGCCTGCAAAGAGGAAAAAACAGAGAACCCTAATGCTAATGCAAGAGAAAGTACCAGACCATGGATTGTCCTTCAAAGTTTTTGTCACTCTGCTAGAATACTAAATTATTGTTCATTCTTTCCAGTCCATTACAAAGACACATGCTTTCTGCTTGACTCAGTACTTCTCATGTAGTGGACCAGCCCAGCAGTAAAATAGGATTTGTCAGAATATAATTTTGTTAGAAGTTGTTCTGTGGAGGTCTGAAGTCAACTGAAATTCACTGAGGATTCAGATACAAATTGTAGAACAACCAATTCCAGACACATCTGTGTAATGATTTTGTTTATACAGTGCCTCTCTGTACCTTGATGTATTTGTCACTTTCCCTCATCCATCTATCTGCAGTCATTGTAGGCTGTTGGCCTAGCTCTTGTTTAATTACACTAATGGAAACTGCCACAGATGTGACAAATCAGCAGTCTTAGATGAGCCATTGCTCACTGCTTGTGATTGCCTCAGTGTGTGTCATCTTCAGCTCTCTCCACTTGTCCTTTTCTTTATTCCTGTCAGTATGTGAAACCTCCTGTGATAACTATCCTATTATCACAATAATTATGGTTTAGCTATTACTCACCCAAACATTTTAAACAATGTACAATGCACATAATATTTCACAAGACCCTGTTTTTTTTTATTTATCATTATTGCCCTATAAAGATTAAATTGATTACGTTTTATATCCCTCCTGTCTCAAACTTTTTTGTGTAATCTTTAATTTTACTCAATATAGCATGAAGGCAGAGCTCCATTTTGGAGTGACAGTCTCATCTTTGCCTAATTCAATGCTGCAATGCTACAAGTTTGATGTCAACCTGAATCCTAAATCAACAGGATGAGATAAAGTGTCTATTTTTACCAAAAAAAGATGTACCTAGTCATTTTATATCCTGTATGCGCACTGAATATGCACATTCAGATCAATTAGTGACTGGTGGGATGTATTCATTCTTCTGTTTCAAAAGTGGGAAATTATGCAAAATGTTCATTAAATGTTCATTTTTAATCACAAGCATTAAAAGAACTGGCAAATAGACCCCACATGCTTTCAGAAAGCATGTGGGGTCTATTCTTTGTGAAATCTAACATGTCTTTTCAAAGGATTATACTCACTTTAATTTTTTTACCTACTATTTTACAGATTTGCAATATCTTTGCTGACACATCGACATTAAGTGGCTAATCACCATGACTATGTCTAGCAAATCATTTTATGCTTAGCATGTCACTCTTGGACTAAATAGCATTTTCAGGAAAACTCAGCATAGGCATTACTTGATCCAGACCTCAGGAGGTTCATCAGAGGCAGATTGCATACAATAACTCTGCAGAGCACAGCACAGGACTGAAAGCCCTGCAATGTGATGACTTCAATTTACATCAACATACATCAAGACTTTGGGTTTGTTTGCCACCCTGCTCTGTGACTTGCGATAAGCTCACATCGCTAAAAACAGCAGGATTAGATGTTTCTCTCCTCTATATGATTACAAGGCCTCTCACCTCTCTCTGTCTGTCATTGTTGACAAGTGTTTGTTCAGGAAACATTGTGAAACAAAGAACAGAAGTCAAAGTCGAGCCATTCTATGCTTAAAACACGCAGAGCAGCTTATAACATTAAATGTACCACCTGTCCTTGAGATGCACAGTATCATTCAAGGTCCATGCATTATTGAGTAGATAAGGTTTGGGAAAATTAAAATGAACATAAACATCTGCAAGCTGCAATGTTTCACCCTTGTCAATGAATGTCATTGATATTAATTATAAGTCTGAGATGACATTGTGAGATTTCTTTTGTCCTCCATTCAAAGGGGATTAACAGGAATTAGTGAACTAGTGAAAAACTGCCCAGATTCAAAACCCAGCATTAACAGATTTTCATGCATTTATTTTTAATTTAATACACTTTATATAAGATCTTTATATATACAGTGCGCCCTCACGCATCAAAGCTCGTGACTTCACCTCATTGTGGATTTTTTGGTTGGCAGTCACGTGATACCGTACACGCAAGCTATTGGCTGATGGCATCCGGAAGTGCGCTTGGTTCTGTGGGTCTTGGACTTACGTGAGACACAAAAGTGCTTTAAACAGTGGATAAGAGTGTGGGAAAAGGTAATACAGATAGAAGGTAGTTTATTATCAGTATGGGGAGGGTCATAAATGTTTACATTACCGTAAATAATAAGATAAATAGTTTGTCGGTGTATTGCGGAATTCATTAATCGCGTGTGGTTCCTGGAATGTATTAACCGCAGAGAGCGAGGACGCACTGTAGTTACAAATGAACTTACAAATGAATGTGTCTTTATATAGTTACATATGAATTTCATTTGTTCGTGTTCTTGAAGATGTGACAAGCTGTAATTGTCTTGTCTTCAGCCACTTATCCGAATCAACAGTGACAGGTTTACTGGAGCCTGTCCAAACTATCATCGGGCGCCAGCTCATTGCAGGGCCACACAAAGACAAACAATCACACACACATTTACACCATGAGTAAATTTAGAATGACCAAATCACCTGAAATGCTTATTTTTGGAGGTGGGAGGAAGCTGGAGAACTCAGAGAAAACCCACACAGACACAGGGAACACACAAACACTGCACAGAAAGGTCCCACACGGAATGGAACCCAGGACCTTCTTGCTATGAGGCAACAGCACTACCCACTGCATCACTGCGCTGTGCACAAATGGATTTGCATATGAAGATAAAAGCAAAAAAAAACAATGCAACAACCAGAAAACACTGAGATATAGTAAAATAGCTGCCAAGACAAAGATTAGAAAAACGAATCACATATTCAAAAAGTTTAAGGTGATATTTAAAAGATGGCTTTTCTGTCTGCCTTTGCTTGTCTGATCTCAATAAGCACACAATTATAACTGTTATAAGGACACAAGCTGAGATAACCAGCATACCAATCAAAGTGAACTACTAGGCATACAGGGAGCCAGGAATGATTGCAAAGCCATAAGCAAACAACAGACCCTTGCAGTCCAATTTCGCAGTAAATGTATAGAAATTCTCAGATTTATTAGGTGCATTTATTGTCTTAAAGAAGATAAGATGCAGATCAAATAAATAGTGGAAGCTTAGCAACCCAAGAGAGAGATAGCAAGTGTAAAGACAATAATAAAGACGTATTATTGTAGTCCATAAAAAGTCATATTCCTCTTCAGTACTTTAGGAATGACTGCTCTGCACTGAAGCTACTTAGTATGTAATATGTGCATTACAGTTATTCTAATGCTGCCTTCATCAGCTTTTGTTTATTATGATCACAAAGATGAAATGACAAACATTTTATTTCAGTCGGATCTTTAAAGGCAAACATAGAGGGGCAAAAATATGATAATATGAGTAACTATAGTGTCAAAAGAATGATGGCCAATGTTTAGGCTACCCTATTTGACAAGCAAAGTGGAAAGAGCTGGTCAAACATATGTTCACTTTTTTACAGTTTTAGTTGGCAAAACTAGTTTTTGGACATTTTGTTAATTCCACGGCAATACTGCAGTAGGATCACAGTTCAGATGGTAAAGAATTATCTGGGTAATAGAAAATGAAAGGACTGCGATCTAAATTTATATTTTAACGCAAAAAATATGTAACTAATGCCCTTTTTGTTGTTTTTGTATTACTATAATAATCGTTTCATGTCATGGAAAGTTTTTTATACCGGGATGCTCATAAAATCTTTCTTCTGGTCCTCCTGTTTGGTCCTTCCCTTTCGCTAAGCATGAAGCAGATAGGTTTCTTGTCACTGTCATTACTTTTTTTAACTTCATCAGGGCATTGACCTTCCATAACCAATAACTCAGAATATCATAATAACATTTCCATCCATTTTTACCCTCCTGATAATGTATAAATACGCATACTGTAAATTCAAACATCTCAAAAAGCCATGTGAACAATCGTAATGTAAATATTTGCTTTTTATCGGGTCGTTTTACAACGCTGGCCATTTGCTTCATTCTCTCTTTCATTTGCAGTACTTGCTTGAAAGACAATGAATCCCAAAAATAAATAAGCGTGTCCCGGCCTATTCCTCAGGTGCAATATTAGGCCCAATTCAACTATAGTGAACTTGTGTACTGGAACCAAATGTTGCTGTCCGTCCATGTCTGGAAGTGAAGCCAGTATAGAGTTGAATTCATTTTTGTAGGTACAGATAAAACCTAAGCCTGTCTTTTAAAGTATACCCCGAAATAAATGAAATCTATCATTCTCTCTGGAACTGTAGTTTATTGAATGTGAAGACATATATAATATATACTACCCATCTGTTTGTTGCATTTTCCTTTCTTTCACCCTGAGAACAGGGTTTTATGATGGATGATAGATGCAATGCTCCATTTTTCACCTGGTCCATACAGTATTTTCAAACAGTAATCTTGTGATATCTTGTACTGTGTTCTTGTGTTGACAAATCAATGAACTCCAGCCTTTAATTACATTCTAATCTATAAACAAACTACTTACTTGATTGCAGTATTGGATTATTGGCATTTTCCTGTGTGACCTAATTCATCACCGGGTGGCAAAAAATTTCCAAAGCTTGAGTAAACAATGACAAAACAGAGTTTTTATTTTTTTTCTTTTGAGGATATGACCTCTAAGTTTGATTAATGACTTCAGTCTGGCCGTCTGATTTTTTTTTATTACATTCCTGATTATATTGGTGCATCATTACTACATTACTGAAAATCCCCCCTTTGTTTTAAATGAGAAGATAGCATTTTCAGGGAGAGATATCACTAACAAAAAATACAATTTGTATTACAGTTTATATGTTTGAATCGTTTTGAGATACTGGGTTTTTGAGCACTCAGCATTTTTGGCTTCTCTTGAATATACTGTAATGTAATGAGTTAAATGGTTCTTTTACTATTATGCACAGTGATATAACATACTGTGATTAAAAAAAGTGTGCAAATTTAAAATCTTGAAGAACATTGTATGATTAGTTGAGAATAAAATTATATAACAGTCGTTGAAAGCCTAACTCACTGAGGGCTGAATTCAAAACTGCACCAAAAAGAAAAGTAAAAATTAAAATCCTGAGGTAATTCAACTTGAGTGACTTTCTTCACCACAACTAAGAAAGGGAGTCAGAGGTGTTTTTGGCCCCCAAGTGCCTGTTTGTACAACAATGTCTGGGCATGCTGCTGATGAGTCGGCAAATGGTTTCAGTGGGGATCGCATCCCAGGCCAGGATCAGGGTATCAATGAGCTCCCGGGGAGTCTGTTGTGGTACTCAGCAGTGTTGGATGTGCCAATACATAACGTCCCATAGGAGCTCAATTGGAATTAGGTAAGGAACATGCAAGAACCAGCTCTGGTCTGACAGGGTCTGAGGATTTAATTCCAGTATCTAACTGGAAGTCAGGGTATCACTGTCTCTGACAGGGATGTCTGTGCAGCCATCCAAACATATGCCTCCCCGGAACAGCAGACCTACTGCCAAACCAGTTATGCAGGATGATGTTACTGGCAGCATAATGTATTGTCTCAATGGATGCATGTGCCATCCTAGAGTTGGAGTACCTGTACAACCTGACTGGGCTGCAGGTACTGCCTCATGCTACCAATAACAAATGGGGGCTGATTTGCACCAAAGAAGGTGAATTTGATTCACAATTACTTTGTGATTCATAAATGGACGGATTGATCTCTGAAGTCTCATTTGTTATACTAAGATGATTAAGCGCCCTTTGCTTTCTAATATGACAACACAATTATGAGAAATTTGGGGAGAAAAAGTACAACACCACCTCAGCATTCATTGTTATTGGGAAAAGACCTTACTCACTTAAATAACCATGCTTTTCATTAAGTTAAAGCTGACATACCATAGATATAACAAAGGATTGAGAAAATTATCAAGGGATTCATCATCAGTTTTGAGTGTCCCCAGTGCTTCCAGCATAGTCCATTAGAATTACAATCCATGAGGCCTGTGCTGAATAAATATGTATTTATGTCAGCAGATATGGTTCATAAAAAGGCTAAAACAGCTATTAGGTGCTTTATCCCTATTGAAACAACATTGACTGTTTTTCTTATTTCAGTATTTAAAGAAACCCAGATGTAAAATCCTGCTTGCTTTTAATGTTGCAAATATGCATTTCTAGTATCAGTACAACCTGTAATTTATTCATGAATTTGTGTTGGATGTCAACATGGGGCAGCAATCTCTTTCCATCTGTAGAAGATGTCACTGTATTACCTTAACGTGATTGTTACACTTGAACCTGACATGGGCACACAGGGGTGACTTTGACAGAGCTATCTTGGAGGTTGGGGAGGAGTTAAAGCAGCAGAGAATGAGATGCCAGCTGTGGATTTACACACTTCCACTGGCTCACTGCACATCATTAAAGCCAGAGACCACTTGCAGTGGCTTCATCTCTGTCCCAGCCCACACAAGCAACATTGGGTCCCACATGCTGATTTATCTCAGCTGTCTTTCTGAACGGCTATTCCCACCAAGAGAGAGATGGGGGCTGACAAGATTTACGCATGTATATGAGATGAAATTCATTTTGGGAAGAGCACATGCAATTTCTCTGACAGAAAAGAGTCATTTTTGCTTCCTTCCTCATTCTCTCTACTGCTGTGCCTCCCACCATACACATTGCCACTATTCTCTGAGCCAGAATCCATGATAGATGTTCATATGTACAATGTCTAAAATTTCTTTGGTCACACCAGCATTAACTCCCTCTATTCTCTATATTTTCATAACAACGCATGGATTACATTGTATTGTTATGCTGATTAAGTGACTATTTCTAGCACAGGGACTTACAATTAAGTATGAGTGTCTCTGTTCTACAAAGAAGTGAGGGTTTTATGCTTGTAGTAATAGTAAAAGAAAAGCCAACTTACACAATTTGCACAATCTTGGTCTCTGTGAGGAGCAGCATACTGACATCGGTATCTAATTCTTGTGCATGCAGTAAAATCTTAAACTTTTTTCTTTTCTTTCTCTCTCTCTTTTAATGGCACCAGATACCTATAAACATCAAATCAACCTCTAATAATTGAGAACCTAAGATCTTCTGGGATCTGCCGATCCAGACAGAAGATGCAGCAAACACACAATGCATTGATGAAGAGGGAACACAAAACAGGGACAATGGGAGAGGCTGTCCTAGAAGACTACACATTAACAAAAAAAAGGATCCTGGCATTGACAATCTGGAGACACCGTGTTGATAGTTTGATTGGTGTAGTTTGTTCATGTCCAACTATGTAAGTGATTTAACTACTCTTGGACACTAACAAGCCTCATCATGATGTAGTTAAACACTATTTCTAAATGTTTTATTATATTTAGATTATTTTTACATCCCGCTTCAAAGCGATGATGTATTGTAATTGTCAGCATTTGTGTGTTCGTCCGTTAGTTCGTCCATCCGTTAGTCCACCAAATATCTTTGCAACTGTTGCAGATAGAAAGATGACACAAAAAGCACATTACTCGGGCGGCAAAGGGGGTGAAAATGAGATGATGACCTTGACCTTGAGAAATCCAGGTCACGGTAAACTTTTAACTTTTGTACACTCAGGAACTGGATAAGATAGAAAGATGAGGGAGAAAGCCAGTGTAAGAAAGTAGGTCAGAGCACTAGCTTTGACCTTTGACCTATGCAAGTAGGTCGGGGTAAAATTTTGATTTCAGGGGTGTTGCGGGTGTGATGTGTGATAGAAGAGTTTCAGCTAAAATGAAAGGAGAGGTGTACAAAACTGTGGTGAGACCAGCGATGTTGTTTGGTCTAGAGACAGTGTCACTGAGGAAAAGACAGGAGGCAGAGCTGGAGGTAGCAGAGATGAAGATACTGAGGTTCTCTTTGGGAGTGACCAGGAAGGATAGGATCAGGAATGAGTACATCAGAGGGACAGAACATGTTAGAGGTTTTGGAGATAAAGTCAGAGAGGCCAGACTGAGATGGTTTGGACACGTCCAGAGGAGAGATAGTGAATATATTGGCAGAAAGATGCTGAGTTTTGAACTGCCAGGCAGGAGGCCTAGAGGAAGACCAAAGAGGAGGTTTATGGATGTAGTGAAAGAGGACATGAAGGTAGTTGGTGTTAGAAAAGAGGATGCAAAGGACAGGGCTAGATGGAGGCAATTGATTCGCTGTGGCAACCCCTAAAGGACAAAGCCGAAAGGAAAAGAAGAAGAAGAGGGGTGTCGCGGGATGTTGCAGTCTCTGGTTGTTGTTTGCTTATCATGTTTTGTTTTATTATTAATACATAGCATTTTATTATAATATTAAATGAAGATTACTTATGACTAAAATGTGGATTTTAGCATGAATTTCACTTAGATTGAGTAAATAGATACAGTATACATAACTACACTGTGAACACTTTATCACTTTTGTTTCTGGAATTCATGTTATTGTCAATAAGATTAGCAGATATATCAGTGACCCAAAGTTCAGTTCTTACATGCAGTTACCGAAGAAGTTTCATGTGTTTACTGAGTCTAATAAAGCTCTCAATATGCACAAAGTTTTAGTAAAAGCTATTTCATTTTGTCATCCTGATGTGCTAGTAAATAAAATAAAAAAATCACTGTAATAATAAGAGAAAAGAGTGTAGTCTAAGCTCATAAAAAGCAGCTTGGATAGAATGAGGTGAAGCAATACTTTGAGTTAAATGATAATGGCAGTATCTCTGTAATTTAGCACATTATCTTAAATGTCTCATCGTGTGAACTGGAATAAATAACCCATTTCAGCATCCTTTTTTCTCTTTTACAGCTGATTTCAGGATCATTTATTTGGTGCACATATTTATTAATAGTCTGTTGGTAGATTTCATGTTTGGTTGGTTACTAGACCTATGTGATGGTCTGCTGTGCCATCTTGCGTGTAGGTGTTAGAGATTGACATGAAACACATGGATTTTCTAGTGGAGAAGCTACAGTCATTGCAACATCTTCATGAACTTTAAATAAATCTTAATTTACTGTTTATATAATATGCACACAGGTATATGAAGGGATGGTGTTTTAAATTTCAGTAATCCCTTTTCATTTTCTTCCTTAAACTTGTGTTGTAGTCAGGTCAAAAATGTCTCAACTGCAAGTTTAACAGCAACAAAATCTTCCCAAATGACCTTTTTTCAATGTAATATTTGATGTTTTTTTTTTTTTTTTCTTGGACCCTAGAACCAGGATACAACACTGGGCTTCAACACATTTTTGACCTGGTAGTCTACTAGTCTAGTCCACATGTGAGGAGCTTAAATACTCAGGGAAAATGTCTTATTAAATGTGAAAAGTGTCTTTCAATGGGAGACCACACTATTAAATTATAATGTTTGGGGAAATCACTGTAGGTGATGTTATTAATGTTGTCTTGATTCAGAAAGTAAATACAACTCAACTATGCATCATGCTTTGCAATTTCCCCAGATTGTGTGGTTTAACCAGTTGGATGCGCCTTTCATGTGCTTGTTACTTAAGATTGAACGTACTTAAAAGGGACACTTAATGTTTAATCATGTATACGTGGAAATTTCCCATCTGATACCTGTTCAGCAAGGCTAATCACAATACCAATGCTTCTACATTAATTACTGTCAGAGTCTTGATACAGCTGACAAATTGTTTTTTCCCCACACAGCGAGTGACACTCATGGTTGAATAATACTGTTCTCAGGGAAGAGGCTCATGCAGCGTCGTCTCTCTCTGTACCGTGTCACTTTTTCTCATCCCTCAATTTTTATCAACTCAAAGTAAAAATTGGGACTTAGTGGCTTTATGGTAAATTGAAATTCATTGAACCATTTACATGACATTTAGCAATGCTTGTTCCTAATGGAGGAATAATAAAACATGTATCAAATGGAGCGGTGTGCCCCTCACTTATGGTATTTTCATCATTTATATATATATATATATATATATATATATATATATATATATATATATATATATATATATATATATACACAGTATATATACTGTATATAAAGTATGGAAGTGGGATCTGGAGATGGAGATGGAAATGGAAATGGAGTGGCAGAGAAGTATGTGAGAGCGGTGCAGGACATGTATGAGGACTGCAAGACAGTGATGAGGTGTCCTGTAGGTGTGACAGAGGAGTTCAAGGTGGAGGTGGGACTGCATCAGGGATCAGCTCTGAGCCCCTTCATGTTCGCTATGGTGATGGACAGGCTGACAGACAAGGTTAGACAGGAATATCCATGGACTATGATGTTTGCAGATAACATTGTGATCTGCAGTGAGAGCAGGGAAGAGGTGGAGGAGAAGCTAGAGAGGTGGAGGTTTGTCCTGGAAAGGAGAGGGATGAAGGTTAGCCGCAGTAAGACAGAGTACATGTGTGTGAATGAGAGGGACCCAAGTGGAAGAGTGAGGTTACAGGGAGAAGAGATCAAGAAGGTGGAGGATTTTAAGTACTTAGGGTCAACAGTCCAGAGCAATGGAGAGTGGGGAAAAGAGGTGAAGAAACGTGTGCAGGCAGGATGGAATGGGTGGAGAAAAGTGTCAGGTGTGATGTGTGATAGAAGAGTTCCAGCTAAAATGAAAGGAAAGGTGTACAAAACTGTGGTGAGACTAGCGATGTTGTTTGGTCTAGAGACAGTGTCACTGAGGAAAAGACAGGAGACAGAGCTGGAGGTAGCAGAGATGAAGATACTGAGGTTCTCTTTGGGAGTGACCAGGAAGGATAGGATCAGGAATGAGTACATCAGAGGGACAGCACATGTTAGAGGTTTTGGAGATAAAGTCAGAGAGGCCAGACTGAGATGGTTTGGACAAGTCCAGAGGAGAGATAGTGAATATATTGGTAGAAGGATGCTGAGTTTTGAACTGCCAGGCAGGAGGCCTAGAGGAAGACCAAAGAGGAGGTTTATGGATGTAGTGAAAGAGGACATGAAGGTAGTTGGTGTGAGAGAAGAGGATGCAGAAGACAGGGTTAGATAGGGGCAACCGATTCGCTGTGGCGACCCCTGAAGGGAAAAGCCGAAAGGAAAAGAAGAAGACATTCTCATATACACAATCAGTCAAAGACACAAGAATGCTTAAGATATAAGAAAATGAAAGGACAAATGCACACATTTTTTATTAAATATTTGAATTATGCATCAGTACAAGACGATGACATAAAAAATATTTTTTTAAAAAGGCGGCTGAAAACAGGGAGATTAAACCTAATGTTTTAAGCAAGGCAGTTCAAAGACAATATGAAGGTCTCTCTGAGTTTCACACCTGCAGAGCAAGCGGGTTCCTCTTATCGGCCTGGAGTCATGCCATATTACCCACAGCCTTTGATATATGAGACAACATTGGATGATAAAGAACATTTGATGTTGAAATTGGTTGGTGCACACTGAGTGAGGTACAGGAAGATCCCTAAAATTTACATGCAGCATTTGGGGATTAGGTTTAAGCCTCCAACAGCCTTTGATAATTGTATGCTGGAGATGGTGAGGATAGTTATCTCTGGGAGAGGATAGCAAGTAAATTGCTTTATGAATTATTTGGTTTAGTATACTCAAACTGTACACTACATTAAGTCTCTAGAGGAGTGTTGGTGACAAATTTTCCTGCCTGCTGAATTCTATATTTAGGAGAATAAAAACAAAACCCAAAATATAAATACACATAAGTGCATGAATTACAGTCTCATACTTGTGTTAAAAACAAAACACTCAAGTATGGCCTACCTAAGTCTTCTCATAAGAACAAAAACAAATATCCACTTACATATGCTATCTATAGACCCTAATTCATAATTGGGTTCTTCAAACTGCTTACTTTTGGACACTATATTTTGGTCACTTTTGAGCATGAATTTGTAATTGTGAAAGAGGCTCAAACTGCATCAGCACAAACAGTATTTTCCAGCAGCTGTAGCTTTTTTTATTTTATAATATTTTTTGTTTTACTTGGGATTAAATTAGCTGGTGTCTCATCCAGGACGTACCCCAGCCTCTTTCCCATAGTTTGATGAGCCATGTTCCAGCAGACCGGTGACCTGCAGTGTGGATAAGTCACTGTGGAAGAGAAAATTATATCACTTTGTCTACAAGAAAAGGGATGGATAGATGAATTAGATTTGGTATTGTATAATAGAAAACTTGGACAAACCTAACCCTAACAAAAGATGCAGGAGAACGGCACAGTTTTCCAAAGCATCCTCTAGCTTTTATTATCTTGATTCAAGTTCTAGAGCTGAGTTACGAGCTTAGCTGTGTGCAAGCTATACATTGTTGTTTTGTTGCATCCAATCATCAAATAAGAAGTGAAATAAGGTTCTGTTGATTCTAATAGAGGAGGGTTCTCTGTTTCTCAGTTTTGTAACACATTAGACATCTGCCAAACCCTTGCCAATATGTCCCTGTCTCTGTGTTTAGTTTGACTGTGCACTTAACGACTCTGAACGCATAAATGTGTCATTTACACGAAAGGTTCTAACTATCTATTGATATGGTTTTGTGTGATGGATCTAACCACAAAATCACGCACAGATCAATTCCTGATTTTTTATTTTGTGTGTGTGTGTGTGTGTGTGTGTGTGTGTGTGTGTGTGTGTGTGTGTGTGTGTGTGTGTGTGTGTGTGTGTGTGTGTGCGAGAGAGCGAGAGAGGAAGAGAAAGAGGGACAAAGAGAGAGAGAGAAAGCTGCATTCACTGCAGCTGGCTCACTGATGCTTCTCTACCATGAGGCACTTGGGCAGACCCCTTCACCATTAATTACCATGGCCATTAATCAGACCAGTACAGATATCTGTGTAATCCCTCTACAATACAGTTTTCTGGAAGGGGGACACAATGTTAATTGAATTTGATTGGAGAGTGGTATGATGCAGCTCACAAAACATCTTAAGGTGATCATAAGAAGACAGATCAATCGGTCCTTTGTGGCACTGATCCATGAGTTTTAAAGGCTTTTTAAGTTAATTTCATAATATAGCCCATAACAGCAGTTTTGCCCATTATGGTGTATTTTTTTTTTTCATTTTATGGTACTGTAATGTTGTGCTTGTAGTTCATGCTATTTTGAGCAATTGTCTTGATATTATCTTGAACAAATATCTGGAAGGAAAATACCTTGAGGGAAATATGAACAATGAGGCAAGGGAGAAATGTATGCTTTCTATGGATGGATGGATGGATGGATGGATGGATGGACATGTTTGCTTTGTCTGTCTCATTCTCACAACACCAATCTTCCATTGGTTTTCCATTATTCCAGAGATCCAAACATTATTGCAGGATGTCAAGATATTCAGCAGGTTTCCAGCAAATCCAATGAAGAAGATGAATGTTAGCCAATGAGCATACAAACATGCTGGATTTAAACTAGGGCTGTCACTTTAACGCGTTAATTAGCTTAATTAATTACGCTGCAAATTAACACGCTATAAAAATTAATGCGATTTATCGCGAGTGGCAAGTCAATGCGCAAGCATTTTAAATTTGGCCCATTGAGGGACCCGTAGGCTGCAGTGACATCACTTCATACCTGCGCCACTAGTCAAAAGCAGGGTGACTGACAACAGAGATGGACGCGACACAGGAGATCGAGGCAAACCACTCAGACCTTTGGGCGGAAAGTTTATTGATAAAAAGAACAAAGACAGGACTATGAACAAAAACAAAGTGATTCTGCGCTGCCAATCTGCGCTGTAGACGCCTCCGTCAGTCTGCCTCAGGGCAGCTGTGGCTACAAACGTAGCTTACCATCACAAAGTATGAATGAGGAATGAATGAATAATAGATCTGATATAAAGTGTCTTTGAGTGTCCAGAAAAGCGCTATATAAATCTAATCCATTATTATTATTATTATTATTTCAAGATAATAATCCTTTATTGTCCCACAGTGGGGAAGTTTGTGGGATCATGGCAGCGGGGGGGGGTCATAAATACTTAAATAATATAAATACATATTAACACATGCAACATATGAAATATACATATTCACATATTGTAAACATATTAACATATATCACATTATGAAAAATTTACAGTTTATATTTACACTGCAAAACTATACACTACAAACTACAGAACTGCAGATTACATTGGTCATCCAGATTTTGAATGTTGTGTTCTTTGAGTTCTTTGAGTGGTCTGCTGGGAGGATTGCTGGTTATACTGTGGGCAGGAAGGACCTGTAATAGCATTCCTTCACGCATCTTGGGTGAAGCAACCTATCGCTGAAAGTGCTCTCCAGTGATCTTAGTGTGCACTGCAGAGGGTGAGAGTGGTTCTTCATCATTGATGACAGCTTGGCTGTCATCCTCCTCTCCACCACCACCTCCACAGAGTCCAGGGAGCATCCTAGGACAGAACCCGCCCTCCTAATCAGCCTGTCCAGTCTCTTCCTGTCGGCCGCAGTGATGCTGCTGCCCCGGTAGACCACCCCATGAAAAAAATGTGTACCTTTATTTGTACCTTTCGTAAAAGATCATTTTCATATCACCGAAGCAGCTCCAGCATAACGTATCGTTTAAATGAAAAACATGTCAAGGACACAGTTGAACGTTAGCTTACCCTTTTAAAGGAAAAGCCTGTTGGCATCTTGCTATTGATGTTGCCTTATTTAGAGACATGTTATACTATTCATTATGAATTGCTGTATTGAGTCAGCTTTAGTATTCATTTTGATTGAGAATCCGCCTTTATGCCTATTTGAGACTCAGCCTTATTTTATTTCTGAATTTTTTTTATTTTATTTAACTGTATTTGTATTGCATTTTTGAGAAATGCACCTGGCCTAATTGGTTTGCTGATGTACTTGGCCTTTTTTCTTTTGAATTTCATTTATAAAGCACACTTAACCAATAAAAATGTGGATTTCAAATCTTCTCTTCTTGGTGTATTCTATTGATTAGCCATGCACTACAATTTTGTAATGTCCTAGAATTCAAATTCTTTAGTTGGGGGCCTTTAGCAGGTATGAGATTAAAATGCGATTAATTAGACTAATTAATTACAAATCCTGGAATTAATTAGATACATTTTTTTAATTGCCTGACAGCAATTTAAATCTTTACTTAGCGTATGGCCCTTGATAATTTTACAAGCACAAAAAGTGGCTAAAATTACTTGAGAAATGTAGGTACTGAAACTGGTACCTATCATGGATGTTATGATTTCAATACATCTAAACTCCAATACCTGTGACCCCTAGAGTGGAAGAAGAGGGTATATATCATACCTAATTCTATATGATATTTACAGAAAAAGTACATCTCTAACACATTTGTATATGACACTAACACCACCTGGTAGTCAGATTGGATTATTTTACTTTAAATCAATCTTGTCATGCTTAAAATAAAATGGCTGTCAAAATATGTTCATAATAATTATTTGGCAAGTTGTGGTCAGCAAAAGTCTGTGGTCTGCTTCCACTCCTTGTACATCTGCCTCCAACCTCAAAAAGGTTAATACTTGTTTCTGAATCAGCACTGCTGGGCTTAAATTTTAGGATTTGCTTCTAAGTAGCATTTACTTATATTGCATTTTAAGTGGGTGACCATTAGGACTGCATGGAGTATAGGTGTATGTTTTACTATTAGCGCTGTGCTGAGTCATTGGTGAATGTCCTCTGGCTTTGGATAATTGCAAAATTATTGTAGATGTAAGAGATGTAAGACCACAACCCAGAGAAAGGGTTGTGATCAGGACTGGTCCAGATTTAGGAAATTAAGAGGTGGCAGAAGAAGAACAGAAAACACCAAAACTTGTTTAATTTAGAGTCCAACAATTACTTGTTTTTTTATTTGCTTACTTTGGAAATTAAAAAAAAGTTAATCCACAAACATTCATTTAATTTAAATGATAATGTTTCTACCTGACACCATTTTTTGTACAATCCTATTCTCAGCCTGAGCTTCAAGATTCAGAGATACAACTTTTCAATTTATGATCCTCTTGTTATCTTGTTATTCATTGAATACAACATCAACTAAGACTGGAGTTTGTTCTTTCCTGCGTGTTTGCAGATGGATACAACATCGACTGAGACTGAATCTTGCTCTTTCGCAGAGTAACGAAGTACCGTGTGCTCATGAGTTTTGCATTTTGTCTTATACTATTCACAAAAAATGTTCTTTGTTCGTGCATGGATCTGCAAAAATAATTGAAGATGGTATGATATGCATGCCACGAGCAGTAGTTAGTGGTCTTATTACTTTCAAATTCAACCCTTCAAAATGAGATCACGGTAGTAGTGCAGCATACCTATGCTGGACAAGTACCATTATACTCAAAAGTTAGAGGAATGTTTTAACATTTTTTTGAAAACAGTTGGTGTGTACATGCAACCCTGTCTTGAGACTAGGTGGTAAAATTTGAGAAGACACAGAATATTGCACTGATGCAGAATGTCAATGAAGCTGAATACATTGTTGTAGATTCTTTCCAATTATCGAGAGTACAACGCAAATGTGTTTACGAAATCACCCATTTTTAACCACAAACCTGAGCTCTGTATTGACTTGATAACAGACTAAACCAGAAATCCTTAACCACAAAGCCACTTCCACTCTAAGGGAATTCACAGGAAAGCCAGTCTGGCTTGAAATGCATCCATTGAGAGGTGCCTGGATTGCAGCCTAATCAATGCTTGATTTATCCCCGTTGACTATTTTCAATGCAAATTTGCAATTTTTACTATTCAGAATGTTTGAGCAACTGATACAGCCTATGTTTAAATTAAAAAAAAAAAAACATGCGCAGTACACACAATTATGTATGCTGTCCTCACAATGGTTTTCAGCTGTCAGTCTCTTAAGGAATTAGATTATTTGCTTTGGCAAGGGGAGGGTCATACAGAGTTTATATACTGTGGGCTTGTCCTTCATTCACAGCTCTTTCTTCACAGTGGTCCTCTTGTGCTGCAGTGATTTGTGCCCTGAGCTCCATAACCTAGTGATAGTGATACCTGAAGATAATTGTTAATATAAGAAATGTGCTGTTTCAACTTTCCCCTTGATCTCAGAGGTTATCTGACCCTTTTCTTAACTCAACAAACTATTCCTATCTTAACTGGTATGCCTGCTTGGTTTACAGACAGTGAGATTGCTTCCTCTGAAAAAAAAAAAAAAGAAGAGATTTCCCTGCAAGTGCAGTATATTTTCTGCGGTGGCATTTCACACCTAGGCCTTTAGTGATGTTCTCCTTAGTCAAACGTGAATAAATACATCCCATAATACTGTAAGCAGCTTCCACCACTGCCACCAGTGTAGCTTGCAGGACTGAGGTGTTTTATAACTTCTCTCAAATGGGACAAAAACTGGCATCAGCCCCACTCCTTTTATTCTCACTGGCACAGGAGAACCCCGCGGACACAACTATGTTACAGAACAAAACCGACTTAAAGACCCTCATTTATGACACCATAGCTAGAGAAACAAAATACAGACACACACTAACACACTACTAGATGTTGCATCACTTCTATCATGTATAAAACGGACTATTTTTGGCAGGGGCGCAAGTCTCTTTGTCTATTTCCACTACAATCACACAGCTGCACAAGTGCACCACAATATTTACACACGTTTCATTTTGAATATTTTTGTCATTTTATTTCATTATAATCGATTTGATATAAATGAAATTGAATTACAAGAACATTAAATATGAAAACTTAGACAAATTAAATACTTGTACTCATCGAAACAGCTGTTCAAAAGGCTTATTTAAACACAAAATCTATTCTCCTTTCTTTCCTCAAGAATACTTTGTTAACTAGTATAGGTTAGCTAAAACAGGTTAGCTCATTCAGGGATCAGACCCTCAACTCACTAGAGCTTTTCTTCAAATGTGTTTCTTCATGGCATCTGCATAGCGCCATAGCTTTCTCAGATTGAGTGTCCAATCACAGGACAGGTACATGTCAGGACGATGTGGGCTAGATAGCAGGTCCTAGAAGGCCAAATCGTGATCTGATTGGCTATCGCATCTGTCTATTAACTATATGTTCCCCTTCTTATTCTGACTGAGTAAAATCTCTCTAACCTGAAAATAGAACACTGACTCAGTGTTGGCCTATGTCATACTATATCCCAAAGTATAATTATATATTTATACATATATTTTAATTTATTTATTTAGGAAAAATACAATAAATATAATTACATTTTATCAAAGATACTACCATGATTTCTGGTTATGTTAGACCAACACAGAAGGCCTTGCTAGCCCTGACTGCCTGCCACTGATTTTCCACTGACTTGAAACCAACCTCATTAAAGTTTCAGGTAAAGAAGCACAGCCATGGCAGGGTCCAACTCCCACCTTAAAGCAGATCTGACCTATATGTCAGTAATGCAGTCACAGCAAATATTCCGCTCTTGTAGCTACTTGTCCGTGCAAGAAACACAAACTTGACCTGCTGTAAGCAATACAATTAAATTGGAAACAGAAACAGTGATTGAAGTAGACAGCAGTCTACTTGTTTTTACACAAGAGCCAAGGTACATGTCATGGCATTTACCTGACAGGTAGTGGAATGACAAAAGGGTACCATATGCAGACTGCAGCATCATTTCAGGCACCCCTCACTGCTAATTTAAAGGGGAAAATAGATTATTTCCAATTAGGCTTCCTTTACTCTTTATTGAGATTCAAATATCAAATTAACCTGAGTATTTGAACCTGTTTTAAACTGTGTTATAAAATGTTTTCTTTTTGATGGTATCATGGGCGGGACTGTGGCGCAGTGAGCAGGACAGTCACCCCAAATGATGATTCCAGGTTTGACTGGTGTTCTCATGAGTTTACTTTTTCCCCCCGTGTCATCACGGGTTTTCTATGGGTTCTCCGGCTTCCTCCCTACCTCAAAAACATGCACTTCAAATGAATTGATTGGTTCCAAATTGCCAAAGTGAATGTGTGCATTAGTGACTGTCTTTCATATGGCTCCACAGTGGCGTCATACCTCTTGCTCATAAGCCCGCTGGGACAGGTTTCAGCAACCCCCGTGTAACAGAAGAAGCAAATAAGAAGATGAATGAATGGTATTATTTATGATATACTATTTCATGTCATATCACTGAATACTGTTATATGTGTTATATGGAGCTTTTCCTCTTCATAATAATGCAATATAGTGATTGTTATAAATTTGGCTAGACTCAACCTTTATAATTGTATAAAGCTGAATTGCAGCTTATCGATTTTCTCTCATAACAAAAACCCAGTAAAGGGTGAAAGCAACATATCAGTGATTACTGATTAGGCCAACTCAGACCTGGAGCTCTCTGCCATTGAGAGGCTGTCAGTTTCCTTCTTTGCCCCATTCTTTCATTCTTGCCAGTCAGCCAGCAGACTGGACAGAAGGTCAGAGAGTTGATCAGTGCAAATCCTCTGAGGATTGTACCCAAACCCCCTCTAGTTTGTCTCTTGTTTTCGCTTTCAGATATGCAGATTCTGGACCTCCTAATGAGAAAATGTTACTCCCAGATACCATCTGTTCTGTTTGTACTCTCTATGAAAAAATTAGAAAAACGATTAAAAAAAAAGTCACATGACATCCCTCCATTGTGACTGATTAATGAAAGCCACAAGATAGTAGCCCTTTAGAGGAGTGTTACAAAGCCTGTGTGCAATACATTTCCAGAGTTAGACTAAAACCACAAACAGATATGGAATATAAACTTGAAAACAGAGCATAGTAGCTTCATTAAGTTACAGTATTACGATTTACAAACTACTTACTGTCAGGTTTTTTAATATTGTCCACATGCTTGAGAATCTCTCTTTAGAAATTCGTGAAAACACATTCTAGAGGTACTCACGGCATCACAATATTCTTCAGAAACTGAAGAAATACAGTGTGTCTTCAAATGGAAAGACTGTCCAACCCCCAAGCCCTTAACAGAAGGTACGTTCGGTAAGAGGTGTGAGACGTGCATTAAATCTATTGAATTATTTTGATTTTAAACATCTTCATTTCTTTAGACTCAAATCTGTATTTATGTATTGATCATTTCTTTAACAGAAATGTGAGCAAAACCCAAAAGATTTTTTCAATGTGGCTGGCTTCTATTTCAGCTGCATATCAGCAAGCATATTTTCTGCCTACTCTGTGCTCACCACTGTTACTCAAGTCAAATCTAATCTTGTCTGTGGGTATGAGTATCCCCACTTTCCCAAATAAGAAATGACAGCTGAGAATGCTGCACTGGAAGACCAATCATAGAACAGCTCCTCGATGTTTTACAGTAATTACTGGACAACGGTTGCTGGACCAAAACAGGCCAACAGTATTAGAAAGAGAAAGGTAACTTAATAACACCAAAGCAGCTGGCCAGTCATACCTCTTAGTGCATAGCAGCTGCTGTACCCCTGGGTGGAAACCTATTGAAAAAGAACAGGAATGAAAAGACTTGAACTTATATTATATTGAAGCAAAATTATTCACTTTTGATGTCAGTTTTCTAAGGCGCAACATACACTAGGCAATTGCATATCATTTAAAAGTGTATAACAGTGCCATACACTGTGAACAACATTTCAAAAATGTTGGAAAGCATTTTATTTGCCTACTTCGGTTTTCAGCAAGTCAAGATCTGATGCTGATCAAACACAACTGAAAAGCACCCTGTCATCTCACTATGCCACATTTAGGTGTACTGTACAGTAGTTTAATTCATCACATGCACGAGTCACATGAGCAAGGCCTCTATGTCAATTGATCAACTGTGTTAATTATAAAAGTAAATCAAAATGGCACTTGGAGTTGGTAGCAATTTTTTTACAGTTACTTCTCCTAGAATAATTCATTAAAATTTGGAATGACAGAGCCCACTGCAGACCTTTGAGTGATTTTGATCAGGGAGTGCTGCACAGAAAAACTATTTGCTGTCTCAGCATCAGTTTTAATATGAAATATGTTTCAATCCTCTGCGGGGCAATACGGCAATTTAACTTTATTTTTCTGTAATGACAAGGAAGCATTCCAAATCTTCATGAATGTTGTTTTACTTTTATATGATGGATTGCGAAGAAGACATTTTCACTCTTCATTTTGTCATGACAAGCTGTTATGCTCCGAGCCACATCTTGCACATCTTAATTCATGGAATGCTCAAACATAGGTTCACTCGTTGCTGTTGTATGTCTAAGACTCAGATGAACCATTATAATTTTGTCCTTGGCATGTCTGAATGCACAGTGCAGCAAATTACAATAAGTACATAAAAAAATAAATACATCGTCATAGCCGCTTCTTCTGCTTTCAAGGGTCAAGGGGATTGCTGGAGCCTGTTCCAGCAGACATACGGGGGAGAGGCGTACTACAATGTGGATGTGTTGCCAGTGCATTTTAACAACCATTCAAACACAGACTTGCACCTACAGGCAATTTACAACAAATCAATTCACTAAATTGGATAGTTTTGGAGGTGGGAGGAAGCCGGAAAACCTGGAGAGAACCCACACAGACATGGGAAGAACATACTGTAAAAGGACACTAACCCGTAACTGTCCAGCTGTGAAGCACTACACACTGCGCCACCGTGCTGCCCATAAATAAATAAATAAATAAATCTAGGGGTCCTTGGGTATGGAGAAAAACAAAACAATAAAGTATTTTTTTGTAGGATGGGTAGAGTAGGTTTTAATGAAAATTTGGTTTATGTTGCCTGTGTTTCATTGGGAAACATCATACATTAAATAAACACAAAAATCAACAAATAGACAGATGGAAAAATGTCTGAAAACATAATCAAACTGAAAATCTGACAACACATGTAAAAGAAAAAACTTACTTGATTGCAAGATTTGAAAAGAACCTTGAACTTATAAAGAAGCTTATTGAAAACATGAAATTGAAAATATCATCAAAGCAGCATATTTGCACAGATGTATCTGCTTTTGGAAAACAATAATTAGTAATTCTGGTGAAAGATTTTGAATATAACTGTACAGTAACATCTCTAATTCATTGTTCTTAGTTATGTGTCCTAATAAAATTTAACTTAATTAAAAGATCTCACTTCATAAAAGTTACATATTTCCATATTAAAAATAATGATATCTAGTCTTTGAAAGTGTTTCATCATTTGTTGAAGAAGACTGCTGACAGTGCTGAAATGTGTATGTGCCTTTTATCTGCAGAATATATTTTGAAACACAAATTTTCTGCAGCCTTTGAAAACTATAACAGAAAGCTCTATGATTGAGGTGCTGTGATCATGACAATAATACTCTTATTAAATAGGTATTTGCACTTTTGCACTAATCAGTTAATTCTCTGTCTGCTATGTAGTTAAAATTTTAAACAAGTTGATTTATTGCTTTTATATTGTATGTTTCAGCTGGGCTTTCAAGAACAATGACGAATTTTTTGGAATAAGAATCTTTCCTTCGATAATGCTTGTGAGACACAATGTTATAACCATACCAATTATATATATATATATATATATATATATATATATATATATATATATATATATATATATATATATATACTGTATATATGAATTAATTGTCATAATTATATTTTATTTAAGTATTCCATGGCTCAGAGTCAAATTGCTTTATTTGAAATTCAAAATACACTCATAATTACTTTTTAATATGTTAGCATTCTTTCTAGTGAAAACTCAATTACAAAAGTTTGAAAAATGAATAGAATGGTTCAAGTAAGCTTTTTATATTGTAAGGAGTCATTGTGTTTTTACTGTACACTATACACAATCATTAAAGAATGTAATTTGATGCTAATCATCTTCAAAGTAAATCTACAAGTACCTTCTTAACAGACAAATAATATAGAATTTCATATATTACAAAATGATTTGAAACAGGATTTTTTTCTGTATTAGAAGAAGGCTTTCTTCTAATACAGATACATTCTTTTGGATTAGCTGCATATATTACCTTCAGCACATTGACTCAATAAATGAAAAGTAATTAGAAGGAAGGCTTTCTCTAAGAGCTTCATTAGGGGGTTGAGTCTTTTAAATTTAAAAAGGCATGATGATTTCTGATCCAAACTTTGCAAAAGTGTTGCTATGGATGAAATAATGCAAATATTTCACTCATCTCTACAAATATAGAGTATCTGCTATTTCTTCCAATCCACACTAATGTACAGTACATAACACATATTTGAATTTGAACAACGTTTGGAATATATTTCAGGCCATATTATAATAATAGATAATACTAGCTGGAACCCGTGGAAATTTCACAGTGAAAAAATAATATCACTTTGTTTTCTTTTTTTTTCTTTGCTGTCACAAGAAAATAAACTGCTGTGTCCAATGAAGCCGTAACAGCTCTGTGTGTGTGGGATGGACGAACGCGAAGACGAAAGCCCCTATCTACCTGGCCATCTGGGTAGACGCCGGCTCCATGAGTTCGGTCCTGGTGAATAAAGCATCTGGGTTCCCCACACAACAACGTGAGATCCGTCACAATCAGAGAATATAAACCGCTATGTTTGATGAAGCCAAAACGGCTCCGTAGTGAAAGACATGGACAAATGTGAAGACCAGAGCTAACTCGGCTAGCGGCCAGAACGCCCGGGTAGACTCCAGAAGCGTGACAGCGTGAGGTTTTCAAGTGAGCTTATTCAAATATGAAAGTGGGGATAAATTATAATAATAAAATTGAACATATCTCAGAATGCTCTTTCACAGTCCAGTTTGCTGTTTATTGAAGATGGGTGGATGGATACATGAATGGATGGATGGATGGATGGACGGACACATGGCATATGATACCAAGATAATGGACTGTTTTGCTGTTGTTTGGCTGCTTTATCTGTATTTTGATCATAGAGCATTTTCTGTCAACAAAAAGCAAGTTGTATACCCTGTGTGAATGCGAATGGAGATAATAACGAAAGGTAGAATGATCCATGCATTTGCTAGAAAGCTGCTTGTCACTTTTGAAACATGAAGGTTATTTACTTGAAAGAGCAATATTGTAATGGAAGACGAAAGTGTTATAAATGCAAGCCCAGTTTCCTCCTTTTACATGCTCCAGGAAAGGGAGATTTATATCTTTCCTGTTGAGTGTGTAGAGGGGATAAATTTGTCTTTTCCTTGCTTCACACTGCTGTGTTAGACAATATTTACATGTATTCTTTTCCATATGTGCATATTTAAAAAAACAAAACAGTGTCTGTCCTTTTCAACATACAGTATGTTAACAACAATATATTTTTAAAGAGCCAATTATCAGTCGCTAGAAATTTTTGACATTTTTTTGTCAATAATAATAATTTTGTCTTTCTTAACATCCGTCCATTCATCACAGCCATCCATCACGGGTCCTCTGGAGCCAATCTCAGCTGAATACAGTCAGAAAGCTTGGACACCCTGGATGGGACACCACCTCATCAGGGGGCAACCCAAAAGACAAACAACCACTCACACTCACACCTATGGATAATTTACTGTAGACAAATGTGGGAGAAAGCCCGAACACCAAGAGAACACACATAAACATCATAACAACATGCAAACTCCACATAGAGTGGAATTTAACCAGCAACCTGCTTGCTGTGAAGCAACAGCGCTACCCACTATGCCACCATGCTACCCTCTTTCTTAGCAAATAATAATAAAAACATCATCACAACATCACTACTTTCTGTTGTTATACGCCATGTCCAACATAGCATTGTTTCAGGGCTGCAGAGCTACTTAGCCATTATTACTTTTACTCACATTGTAAAGTTTTCTCATCTGTACAAAAATGGTGCTTTCGGAAAAAAAAAAAAAAAAAAATTGACAAGTCAAACTGAAGATACAGATTAATCTTGGGACAATTGAAGGAGGACTGCGTCGCTCATTGTGCCTTTGCATAAATGAATCACTGTTAGCTGTTAGCTTAGCCTAGCATTTCTCGCAGACAGGGTAGACATTATGTCTTCACACCTAGGGAGAGCAAAGAGCTGCACAAAGTGTGAAGAACTTAATGAGAGGATTTAGCAGCTCAGAAAGAACGTTGATGCTGCATCAAATATGCAACAGTGAGCAATTTATTTACTCTGTATCAGCTATTATACACGGGTGAGAGCTGCCAAATACTAATACAAATACTGTTGCAGGTTATTTTACATGAGAACACATAAAAATGGAGCACTTCATGGTGGACTCATATGCAACAATGCATTTGCAGCAGAGGATGCCAAACTAGTTTGCTGTAATTGTGTTTCTTACTGGCACTAAATGGCCCTGGCTACAACATCAACTTTGGCTGGAGTCATTTAGTGTGCCCTGATCTGATGTGCTCACAGGAAAGACAGATCCCATAAGAAATCATTTAAGATAGCCTGAACCTTCAGTCCTCCATCTGAACTCTCACAAGAGGTATGAGTGTAACTCAGAGTGTGCGTAACAATGCCACCAATCTAGCAACTTGCTAATTATAGGATTACTAATGCAAATCAAAGCCTGCAAAATAGTGCCGAAGCACACTTAGAAAGAGCGCCAGGAAAATTAAAGAATTGGGCTTGCGCTAGCCGATCTCCACTACGCCATAGGCAAAGTAAATTCCAGAGTGGCTACAAGGTTTTTAGCCTGTGTGGCCACAGTGGCATTCTTATTTTTAGGGAAAAAAGGCTAAAACTTACAACTTTTTGGACTCGCGAACATCCCCAAGCGATAAAATGAGAAAACAATAGCCTATGGCTATTTCCGCATGCCGACGGAAATAGCCGAAGTGACATGATCGTTAAATATGCACTCGGGTCATGACCTCCTCAAGTCCAATGAAAAAAAAAGGATTCTATTTTCACAAGCTAAACCCGCGAATTGGTGTACGACAAAGCGAGGACGATCGATTGAAAGAAAATGAGAATAGTGTTTTATAGTAGATTTTGTGTTAAAATTCTAATTGAACAACAAATGGTGAATGCTGAGAGGGGGTAGGAATGGTGACAGACCGATCAGAAGGTAAATCCATGGAGGAAGATTCTACAGAGGAAGTTTATGATCTTCCCATAGATCTGTCAAAGTCGAAGTGACATTCAGACATTTAAGTTGTGCTGTGTCTTATATCTTGCCAAGAATCAAAGTTATTGAAATCCAAATGTCCAAGTCAAAGTTAAAATGTCTTCTAGTCCAAGTAAAACTTACAAGTAAACATTGAGTCATATTTTGTATGACTGTATCTTCAATTGTTGAATCTCACATTTATACCTGCATAAAGTAGGATAGAAATACAGATAGTTAAGCTTGAACTGCTGACTTTATTGTATTTTTGTAAGTAAACTGAACAGAAGATTTTGCCCTCAGAATGCACCAGAATGAAGGAAAACAACCCCATTTTTGTTGCTCGTCGGCGTGGGACGCTGCGCCGCTGTCTTGGGCACAGAATGCAGCTTTTTGTGGCTTACTCAATTCTTTTACACTGGGCCACAGTGGCTTAGTCATACTACCCCCTAGTGCAAGCCCAGAAGAACCATTACCTTCAAAACGGCATCAATATCAGTGTTATGTTGAAGAAGACACTCCTTGCTAACTCCTAATTTGACAGGTTAGATAGTTGTTGCAAAAATTGAGCTTGTGTTAAGGGTTGGAACTGAAAAAGAATATGTCTCAAAGAATACTAGAGCTGTTGCATCTAAATATGCCCAAATAATATGAAGATCATCCATGCTGGTTTGTATGACATTCTGAAAGAAAACTGACATTGACATCCTGGAAAAAAACACAACTGGAAAGATTTAACAATTATCTATCACAAAATGTCAGTTCCAATTTCAATGCAATTGAATTTATTTGAATCTTTAACCAGACTTCTTGGCAAAAGTAGATGGCTTGAAGTGGCATGCATCACCCAAAGAAAAAAGTTTGTTGACAATGTCAGTGTCTTTTGGAATTGCAATCGCAGCGTCAAGCCAGATGGTGTTCATCCTAATAGCAGTGGATACAAACGTTTTGTTTCCAACATGTGCCGTGCCCTTGGGATGCTACACTCAAACAAGCGTTTTTGAGTAAACAAGAAAGGACAGCACATAGAGCACACAGAGGCACACAGCCTATGTCTGTCCACCAACTCATTCTCCCCCTGACCCTCTGCTCCACATAAACCAAGGGCTTCAGAGGATGCTTCTGTGCCATCCAGAGAGCCAAACACCTAATACCCATTTTCTGGTTCCTTCATATCTTAACAGTAGAATGAGAAAATAAGCGAACAAGCAAAGCAAGAAATGTGTGAACCGACAGTCAACAAGTAATGAACAAATTAATGAACTAACAAACCAACAAACTATCAAACAACAAACAAATGATCAGATTAGTAATATAAGGTACAAGATCTACTCAAAACCACATCTAACTCACCTCCAGTTTTGGGTTGGCCACGACTTGTGTAGATAGTGCTGTTCACTAACTTATAATATACAGGCTCTGGCTGGCAAAGCACAGTTAATTGATGATTTCATAGAACAACTTGAATTTTACATTTTAAACTTGTAATTACTTTAACACAATTCTTAAAATTCAAATTCCCTAAAATCACATCAGTGAGGCCAGAAGACTTTTCAAAGAAGGTATGGCTGTTACTTTTTGCACCAGTACACTTAAATTGAAGCTTTCTTGTTTAATACTAATAACCATTTCATGGACCTCAAAATACAATGCCTTTTTAAATAATTTTGTTAATATATGCTGTAAAAAGTGATTTTGATTGTGACATCCCTTTGTACATTTAAGACATCACTATTATTTTAAAATGACAATACACATGAGATAGTAGAAAATGTTGTTATTTCAGGTCAGTACTGTGTATTCTTTAAAATTTCCATCCCTGCTGACACATTCAGTACTAATACAGTACATAATGGACAATCAGAAGTGAAAAAGCAAACAGCCACGATTTTTAAACCCACATCTGCTCTGCCTGCTATTCCTGTCAATGATCTTGTAAACACTTTCAATGTTAGAGTTATGAATGTTAATGATGACATTGCAAATTAACATAAAGTTGTCTCTAGTAAGAAATGCACACACTAGATAAATGTTAAATTATTTCAGGGAAGAATGCATTTCAAACACCTCCACTTACAGTTTACATTTATACCCTTGAACTTAAAGATGTACAGCGGTCCAATTACCTCTTAATTTTTTATAACTAGATAGTGATACTTTATCCAGTCTTCACAAAACCAAAACCAACCTCATGAATCCTTAATGAGTTGTTATCCACCAAGTCATGCAATAACTTCTTTTCACATGGAAATTTCTCACAGCCAGACAGTCTCTTCTATTTAACCCTGCCATGTGTATGTCGTGTGTATAAAAATTGTTATTAATTTTAATACACATTAGTAATTGTTATTAGTTATTATTAGTGATTAAAATAATCTATTGCACCTATGAAGGAGTTATGCACAGTGCCGATATGCAGCTGTATGTTGAGCCAAGCATGGCCTTGAACTGCTAGTCCAGGGGAACACTTATCATGCTGTTTTATTTTGCAGACTCCATTAAAATTGGGCATTCTAGCCCAAAAAAACATCTATAAAAGAAATTCATATTTGTCTGTCCAAACATCTTGGAAGACTTCATTTGATTGGTCAACAATTCATGTTTTCTTTTTTTTTAAATGCCACCTTTTGTGCAAATTTTGCATCACTGATTCGGCACATTGACCATTGTGTAAGGCATGCATAGCAGTAGATGAGAGCAGCCTGCTTTAGCAGCTTAGCAGTTGGAGCAAGTAGTGGTGGGATCCAAGTGATTCTAGTGTGCTGGGTGTGTCATTCTTTCTCAATATCCATTGTGAGCCAGTATGGATTTGGCCCATGGCCTGCTGAGAGTTGATTGTTATATCTGTGATTTAAACGCACCATAGGATAGATCACATTCTTACAACATTTGTTAGAAAGACCATGTAGATTTATAGTATAATATCTTAAGAGATATATTATGTAGTGAAACAAACTTATCTCCAGATGAATGTCAGAATATACATAATTATGCAGAGGACTACTGATAGTCACTGCCTACTTTATATCAACCATTTCAATCATAGCTGTTTAGCCATGATTTTTCATGGAAAAAATGTGGAATCACACACGACTTCATTACCTTTTTCATGAAAAGCAGCTATTAAAGATATAATGATTTGATGGCATTCATTTACATACAATGCTTTTTTTTTCATTCTCAGTTGGGCGAATGTTGTACGTATATGATTATTTGCAGAACTATGATAACCTGAATACCGAGGGTAGACATATGTACATTGATTGCATGGAGTCATCCCTAAATGCACAAGTGACAAAACATTTCCAGTTATAACTATTTCATAATGTGCTGTTTTGCCCATTGCTGTAAATCTTTTATTGGCAAGCTAACATTTTTGACATTTTGATTTTGTGCATGATGTTTGACAAGTTTTAAAAATGTTACAGAAGAAATAAATTTTTGCTATGTCCTCCACCAACAGTCTACTTTAATTTTTTTGAATTTCAAAGTATTTCAATGAGTGCCCCATAGAGGGTTAAACATGTTTATTTCCAATATTGTCAGCAAGTAACAGCCCCAGTTGAAGGAAGTGATAACACATTGACACACCACAAGAAACAGACATAAAGGGTTCACGCCTTCAAAACCACAAAATGAAATAACACCAGCCATCATGTTGATGCCATGTCAATACCTGAACAACAGGGCTTCTCTTTCTCAAAGATCGCATGCTGAGTCACATGGTGTCTTAGGATAGATAATGGACAATCTCATATCACTGATCTTCAAGACAGAAATTTGGTCTGTTGAAGGTGCTGGCCCTTCAGCCTTCATTTTAGTCCATTCATCCATCGATCCAATTTTATCCATTCATTAAAGCACCCAAGAAACATTTTTTTCCACCACTGAGTAATAAGAGTTTTGTTTTTTTTTTCTCAAAGAAATAGGCATCAGTCTCCAACACAACTCGTCTTGATGAAAGGACTTTCTAAGGCAATAATTTTCTTCACAGATGAAGTGAAAATTTACATCATTCTCATTTAAAATAGATATCCTTAGTATAGCAGATGGTATGTAAACGTGGTATTGTAGGGGACAGTTCTTTTTTTTTTTTGGAAAGGTGAGGGCATGGAGCAAAATAAAGGAGGCACTGGGTAGTGACTGGTGAAGGCCAGGGACACTGAGGATGTAAAAATTCAAAAATAGCTATTCATTCAGAAAGAACATATTGCCAACAACTCGATTACACCATAGTCACTAAAACTGAATAGTGAACAGTTGGAAATTTCCAGCCCATTTGAAAGGCCTTAATTTGGACCATACTAATATTGTATTGTATTGTAACATCATGTAGGTTCTATTGACTTCTGTTGCTTTACTATTGATTGTTTCCAGCCATGTCCTGCACATGCTTGGTGCTATATGGAACTATAATACAAGCGGGAACCCATGGAAACTCCACAATAAAACAATAATATCAGACTTCATACCAAACATATAAAAACAAATGTATTGGTATTATAAACCAAGCTCACCCATCACAAAGTTCTACCAGCAGGCAGCGCATCCTGGTCTGACCCAGAACTGGTGTCGGCGTCTTTGGTGAGTAACGTGAATGAATAAATAAATAAATATATAAATTTTATGACTCATAAAGAAGGAAACAGATGAACAAATACTCAACTGTCAAGCATGCTAATCAATGCGTCTTTGACGCGGAGCTGTTATATGTCAGAAAATAGCCAGTTTTAATTCTGTCCATTCTGTCTGTACATGTAGACTTGGGTCCCACACACTAACATCACAGCGGTTTTCGTCACAGGGAGACGCCCCCCAGATAGAAAAATTTTAGTGACAGCATCCACACTACAACGCAGACCCGGCGATTTCAAAAAACTTCATTTTCATCCCGGATAACTTTGTTGTGGACGGAAAGGCGTAACCGCAACAAAAAATCTCACTGGCTGATGCCTTATGTATATTGTTCATATGATTCCTTCTGGCAGATGCGCCGTGATTGGTTGGGAGGTAGTGGGTGGAGTTATAACATGACACCATGAGGTTTTCAAGTGAGCTTATTCAAATATTTTGGTCGAGAGATGGTGTTGAACATATTATTATGTATAGTAAAAACATGAGCCTGAACTGTGCGCATAAATTTTTAAAAACCTTTCAGTAGTCAGTAGTCCATAATCAAAGTCACAAAGAATATATATAGAATATATATAGAACACAAATCCTGTCTCTTCTGAACTTATAAGGTCAGACTGGCCTAGAATAGAGGGCTCTTCTTTGCCGTCATCTCTCAATAGGTTCTATCTTCGTCCTGTATTTTGAACTGAACTTAATAATTCTAAGGATTTTTTTTTTTTCTAAAAACAGAACTTTGTTTTGATGATGACTTCTCTGCTTGTTGCATTGATTCTAATACTACCTTCATTTGGTGATAATAAAAACAACAACAACACACAATTAGGTATTTGGTTTTTGTCATTCCTGCCTTACTTGCAGTCCTACAAATAAATCTTTAGGATAAATTGACTAATTCCAGTAGCAAAACCCTGTTTGATAAAAAAAGAATAATATGTCAGCCTTAATGACTGAAAAATCAGTTGTTTCATTCATATAAAGGACATGGCTTGGCTTGAAGATTCATTAAAAACGTCACAAAACCAAATTAGTGAAATGTGTTTTGTCATGAACAAAATTGGCGAAATTCATTTATTCATTTTCCTGTCCCACTTCATCTACTTGCGCGGGCCACTGGGAGCTGGAGCCTATCCTAGCTGTCTTATGGCGTGAGGCGGGGCAAACTCCAGGCGCGACGCCAGTGCAACCGCACACACACACACATACACACACACACACACACACACTACGGGCAATTTGGAATGGCCAATTAACCTGAAGTGCATGTTTTTGGAGGTGGGAGGAAGCCAGAAAACCCGGACAGAACCCATGCAGACATGGGGAGAACATGCAAACTCCGAACAGAGTGGGACGCGAACCCGGACCTGCCTTGCTGTGCAGCAACAGCGCTAACCACTACGCCACCGTGCCGCCCTGGTAAAATTCAATTTTATCAAATTGCACTAACATATTATTAGTTTTGGTATATCATTTTCGAAGATGGGTCATGAAATTTTTCCCCGGTATTCATGGAGTAAATTATTTGGGCTTTGTGTGTGTAAAGATATATTTTAAAACCGTGAGGTAATTTATTCATTTTTTATATAGCTATTATGGTTACAATGCCATATTTTGTTTCTTTAATAAATATAAGGTTGAAGCCTGGAATTTGGACTATGTGTGATTTGTAATGATGAAGATTATTGCCAATGACATTGTTTAACTCAATGAGAGGTCTTGTGCTTCATCAACAAATTGAGGCTTTCTTGCCATAACATATCTTGTTAGCTCTGGCAGAGAGTGGAAGGAAAAGATGTGTAAGATAAATGACTCATTGCTTAGAGTATGACCTTTGACATTACTCTAAGGAATGGAACTATAAACTTGGTTGCCTTCCATAATGAACAAATTGATATACACATAAAGCTAAACACGTCTCTGCCACATTTTCAAGTGCAATTACAGTGTTTGAAAGTAGGTTGATGTTTGCATAGTAATCAAACAAAGCATGCTAAAACTTACATCAGTGCAGCTGAGTATTATTCAGCTGAATGCATTAGTATTTCATATGTATACAATAAGAGATGCATTAGCATTCCACACTACACCACTACAGATTGTTGTTTTTCAGCTATTTTTATGTAGACCTTGGTTTTTCTTGAATTGGCACTTGTGGGTAAGAGCAGCTTAGAAAGTCGATGAAAGGCAATAAATGTTTATGAAACAATTTTAGAGGCAGGCTGAAAACAAGTATTTGTCAGTCAGCGTGAGGACAGTGTTCTCTCTGTCTACTTGTCTCTGTAATTATGCAAAATCTCTTTTGCTTTGGTGGACTCAAGTTGTGCTACCTACGCACTCAGCTCTGGCCTCTGCATGATTTTTGTGGTACATTTGCCGACATCATGAAGTGATTATTGGCTCTCCAACTTTGCTGGTTGAATGCATCTAATCTACAGCTAAACCGGATCTATGATATGTTTCTCTGTAGTTTTTTGGGAGAAAGTAGTTGAAGACAGACATTAATAAAGTAAGGAGCAGTGAAGCACATATACTGTATTCTTCTTCTTTTCCTTTTTGGCTTTTCCCTTCAGGGGTCGCCACAGCGAATCAACCGCCTCCATCTAACCCTGTCCTTTGCATCCTCTTCTCTCACACCAACTACCTTCATGTCCTCTTTCACTACATCCATAAACCTCCTCTTTGGTCTTCCTCTAGGCCTCCTGCCTGGCAGTTCAAAACTCAGCATCCTTCTACCAATATATTCACTATCTCTCCTCTGGACATGTCCAAACCATCTCAGTCTGGCCTCTCTGACTTTATCTCCAAAACCTCTAACATGTGCTGTCCCTCTGATGTACTCATTCCTGATCCTATCCTTCTTGGTCACTCCCAGAGAGAACCTCAGCATCTTCATCTCTGCTACCTCCAGCTCTGCCTCCTGTCTTTTCCTCAGTGACACTGTCTCTAGACCAAACAACATCGCTGGTCTCACCACAGTTTTGTACACCTTTCCTTTCATTTTAGCTGAAACTCTTCGATCACACATCACACCTGACACTTTTCTCCACCCATTCCATCCTGCCTGGACACGCTTCTTCACCTCTTTTCCCCACTCTCCATTGCTCTGGACTGTTGACCCCAAGTACTTAAAATCCTCCACCTTCTTGATCTCTTCTCCCTGTAACCTCACTCTTCCACTTGGGTCCCTCTCATTCACACACATGTACTCTGTCTTACTGCGGCTAACCTTCATCCCTCTCCTTTCCAGGGCAAACCTCCACCTCTCTAGCTTCTCCTCCACCTCGTCCCTACTCTCACTGCAGATCACAATGTCATCTGCAAACATCATAGTCCATGGAAATTCCTGTCTAACCTCGTCTGTCAGCCTGTCCATCACCATAGCGAACAAGAAGGGGCTCAGAGCTGATCCCTGATGCAGTCCCACCTCCACCTTGAACTCCTCTGTCACACCTACAGCACACCTCACCACTGTCTTACAGTCCTCATACATGTCCTGCACCGCTCTAACATACTTCTCTGCCACTCCAGACTTCCTCATACAATACCACAGTTCCTCTCTGGGCACCCTGTCATAAGCTTTCTCCAGATCTACAAAAACACAATGCAGCTCCCTCTGGCCTTCTCTGTACTTCTCTATCAACATCCTCAAAGCAAATACTGCATCTGTAGTACTCTTTTTTGGCATGAAACCATACTGCTGCTCACAAATGCTCACTTCTGCCCTTAGTCTTGCTTCCACTACTCTTTCCCATAACTTCATTGTATGGCTCATCAGCTTTATTCCTCTGTAGTTGCCACAACTCTGCACATCTCCCTTGTTCTTAAAAATGGGCACCAGCACACTTCTCCTCCACTCCTCAGGCATCTTCTCACTATCTAAGATCCCGTTGAACAACCCAGTCAGAAACTCTACTGCCACCTCTCCTAGACACTTCCAAACCTCTACAGGTATATCATCAGGACCGACTGCCTTTCCACTCTTCATCCTCTTCAGTGCTCTCCTCACTTCATCCTGGCTAATCTTTGCTACATCCTGGTCCACAACAGTCACCTCTTCTAGTCTTTGTTCTCTCTCATTTTCCACGTTCATCAACTCTTCAAAGTACTCTTTCCATCTTCCCATCACACTGCTGGCACCTGTCAATAGACTTCCATCCCTATCCTTAATCACCCTAACCTGCTGCACGTCCTTCCCATCTCTATCTCTCTGTCTTGCCTGCCTGTATAGATCAGTCTCTCCCTCCTTACTGTCCAACCTAGCATACAAGTCATCATAAGCTTCTTGTTTGGCCTTTGCTACCTCTACCTTCACCTTACGCTGCATCTCCCTGTACTCCTGTCTACTCTCCTCAGTCCTCTCAGTGTCCCACTTCTTCTTAGCTAACCTCTTTCTTTGTATACACTCCTGTACCTCCTCATTCCACCACCAAGTCTCCTTGTCTACTTTCCTTCCAGATGACACACCAAATACTCTCCTACCTGTCTCCCTGATCACATTAGCTGTAGTTGTCCAGTCATCTGGAAGCACCTCCTGACCACCCAGAGCCTGTCTTAACTCCTTCCTAAAGGTCATGCAACACTCTTCCTTTTTTAGCTTCCACCATTTCGTCTTCTGCTCTGTCTTTGTCCTCTTCATCTTCCTCACCACCAGAGTCATCCTACACACCACCATCCTATGCTGTTTGGCTACACTCTCGCCTACCACTACTTTGCAGTCACTGATCTCCTTCAGGTTACATCGTCTACACAAGATGTAGTCTACCTGTGTGCTCCTACCACCACTCTTATAGGTCACCCTATGTTCCTGCCTCTTCTGGAAGAAAGTATTCACTACAGCCATTTCCATCCTTTTTGCAAAGTCATATACTGTATGTTGGGATATTTTCAAAGGAATCTGAATGTTCAGGGAGAAGATGGAACATGAACAGGCTATATCAGAGGAAGTTCAGATTGTTTTCCAACAATGACTATCCTTTAGATCAGTCAAATTGCCAAGAGTAATATGAGAAGCGTGACTCATGTTAACAGCCCTTGGACAATTTGTACACGTCTGAAACCTTTCACCACCTTTGACTGCTTCTCCAACTGGGGCCAGTGCTCTATGTATTGGGAAGACTTTCTGTCTTGACATCAGTGACATCTAAATGTTCCGAAGGCCTGCTTTCTCTTCCAGTTGGCTATCCAACAACTAGTAGGGCATAGATGTTGATGGCTTGAATCGTATGTCTCACATTCAGCTGGCTTTTCAGCATCTGGCTTACTTTCTACAGGTATTTGGCTGTTGCTGGTCTCCTTGCCCCCTCATCATTGTTTCTATTTGCCTGTGGGGTGCACAAGTACTTGTGGCTGTCCTGTATGCTGACTATCCTGCCTTCTAGTAGCTTCACCCCTCAGTTCTGTTGATTCAATTCTGATATGCCCCCGCCTTACCACCATAAAGCCACATTTTTTGCCAGGCAAAATGACATCTCTCTGTCATTGCTCTAGAGGTCAGTGAGTAAGCTGATGTCTTGTACAGCTTGAATCAATCCATACGAGATGACTGATGTTTACCTCAATTCACAGCCAATATCTTTATCTGCTGTTCTTGATGATCTGACTGAGGCAGTTCGGGCGGATGCAGAACAACAGCAGTGACAGTGCACGCGTTTGGTATATTTTGCACTTGATGGTGACTTGGCGATGGCTTAGGAGTTGAATCCAGGTAATCCAGGTTTGTTTTCCACAGCCATATTGGAATCCTTCTTTAAGATCTCTGAACACTATTGGCCTTGTGCAGTGCAAGCACTGTAGTATACATGTGTGTGGCACTGAGTTGGACACTTTCTTGTGTTCAATCCAAGCAGTGCTCAAGGACTTTGGCACAGGTGTGACAGATAACATGTACAATGATAGCCAGATTCAACCTTTCAGAGGTTTAACATGCGCTTATTAAAATATGCCATAAGCCCCAGTTCTATTGTTTAATACCCATTTTACTCCACATGACACTGCTTGCCTTTTTTGTTTTGTTTTAGGAAGAATTATATTGTGTTACTTTTTTAGTGTCATCTCCCTTGCATTTCTATGTGAGCTTAATAAGTAATGAAAGGTCATGTGAAACATTAAAGACCACTAATTAGTCAATAACCATACTTAAACAGTCAAGCTACTTTTTTTTTTAATTGCAGCTGCTATACTAAGTGAAGCAGATTTTCTCCTTAGAGCTGATGAGAGGCTCAAGAAAAGTTGATATTACATGTCTCTTGTAAACTACACCACAGCAATTTTGTGATGTGTTGATCTACTCTGAGGACATACAATCAAATAACACCATACCAAGCAAATTTGAGTAAAATCAAATAGCGTCGGTACTACATAGTGGAAATGTGGCTATATTCAAATCATGTGCAAATTGTCATGAACACCATATGCAAAGATTGTTTTCTTTGTACTGTCATGATAAATAAAAACAATAAAAACTTTTTTGTTTTAAAATCATATATATAGATAATGTTAGTCTTTATTTTTTAATTGTAGATTTCTGTTGGAACTCATTTTCTACATGGAAAAGAAGTCCTGAAGATCCCCATCCCTTGGAATCTCTGTGCCCCATTGCGCAGGTCAGAAAACTAGGAAATAATTGGCAATTCATGCCTATTATTCATGTTATGACATTAAAGTAGCATTTCTGAAGGTGTATATTATGATGATGAAGATGATGATTATTATTATTACTAGAAGTAGTACAGTATTTTATTTCATTAGAGTTTTATTTGACACATATTATTATAGTTTTATTTGACACATATGAATAGTTCTTCAATAAAAATCCAAACATGTATTCATGTTAACAGTAAAAGAAATGTTCTATTATACTGTAGAAGAAGAGCAGTAAAACATTATTTTTGAATTGTTCATTTGCTACAACTACACATGGGTTTAGGAACATCTATGAGGTGAGTGGTTGGCATTAAATCAAACTAATTACATTACATTTGCATTTCTTTGATGTATTTTTATGGCTTGAAAACAAATTATTAACATATAACAGTTGTCCACAAGGAGCTTCCTCCAAAACATGATAGATCAAGATTGCACTGTACTCTGTTTTGACTTCTGAATATAAATTAACCTGCTCATTAATATTTTCTCTGTAATGTAAAAATCTGACTTTCTGACATCAAGGAGTGTACACTGAGACATATTTCTGTGTACAGTAGCGATTACTGAGGACAAGCTTTTATTGCAGGGGGCTGTATAGGAAATGGCCACAAGGCTTCTGTTGCAAAGTGATTCAGCTTGTGAATTGGCAAATATGACTTCATTGCTTCTCCTCATATATAAAAGCCTGGCTTGGGTGCAGCTGTGTCTGTAAGACAACAGCTAGTATTAAGCAAACCAACCCCTATTGTAGTTTGTGTGTGTGTGTGTGTGTGTGTGTGTGTGTGTGTGTGTGTGTGTGTGTGTGTGTGTGTGTGTGTGTGTGTGTGTGTGTGTGTGTTTGACGCCCCTACTGTCAGTTTTTGAAATGTTTGTCATTAATGTGTCACTACCAGCTTTAATATCTCCAGTCCAGGGACAATATGACAAATATGATGACATTGGACAATGATGAATGTACACTGTTTTATGACTGGGTTGTTGGATTGGATTATTGACAATAATATTACTAATGCAATGTTCAAATAATTAAATATTGTAAAATACATTTCAAATGAATACAGTTCAGTTTATACTTTTGAGTGGCAGAACTGACTGATACAGGAAGATATGCAGATAATTCATAATGCGGAACAAAATGCAGATACAGAGTCAGCCCATTATATGTTCACTAGAGGACAAATGCAGTATGTCAAACACAGACACTACACATATAAAAACAGATTACAATTTGTATAAAATGTCTATTTCTGTCATGATCTCTATCAAAGGTATGGATCTCACCACAGCCCAGAGTTATTTCACCATAGCCTCAGAAATATTTCCATCATAACCAGTTACTACACTATGTGGAGAAATCAGTGTCATCCAACTCATCTATGTGCTATATTTGCTGAAAACCTTTATTGTCCATGCTTTCTATAGTGTGTCAAAAGTTTATATTTTAGCTCTGTTTTAAGTGCATAAAGTGAGGTTGTCCTTGTTTTTAGGTTGTTTTTAAGACCTATGTTGTCACATGTTTTCATTTGATTTTGGAAATTCCTGTATCACTGAATATACTACAGGTTTATAAATCATTTATTAGAGTGACATGCAAACATTCTTATAGGTCACGTACCAGAGGTAGTGTTTTCCAGCTGCGCTTGTGTAAGATGTATGCTGTGTAAGATGGGGCACATATCATAGAGCTGTTCCACATTATGGCACGTCAACATGTTGCCTGATACATGAATTCAAGGACTCTTTCCTGGTTGGACATGGCAGAATTGTGGCATACATTTACAAAGTGAATTGAAAAATACATCCTCGAAGACAATGTCATTATTATGTAGCTGAAATATTTACCATTGCCTTGTATTGTACTACAGATAAGAAACTGCTATATCCTATGGTTTACCAGAAGCAATTATAGGACATGAAAAGAACATATTTTCAATATAATGAAATAAAATACTGTTGTACCATAGTGTAATTTTTACATGTCTACCTCTGCTGAATGAATTTTATCCTCAGGGTGTAAAGGCTAAGTCAAGCTTTAAGCCAGTGAGGTATTCCACTGCACTTATGTAAATGACATGCCGATGCGCTTCCTGGTAATCAAAGGTCCGACATTCCACTTTATGTTTGATTACTCTGTTTGATTCAGCAGTTAATGCTTCTGTCCAGAAACCTAACCTGACCAAATTAAAAAAAGAAAAAAAGTGGGTGGTAGTGGGTGGAGTTAAAACGTGACACCGTGAGGCTTTCAAGTGAGCTTATTCAAATATATAGGTGGGGAGATAACAGATAGTTGTGGCAGAGATTTTGTTATAGGAAAGCTATAGTCTACATTGCTGGCTCTAACTTTTAACCTGACCCAAATAGTCTGCAGTCTCACAAACATATCCATATACATAAATACATTGTGCATTTGTTCCCTGATCAGAAGTTTCCAGAAATGTGAATAAAAGGACAATACATTGCAGGTGACGCTTCAACAGGAAAACCACATGAAGTCCAAAATCATAGAAATTTTTCACTTAGTCTTAGTCTTATATTTGCTGAGTTATTTCGACCTGATGTGAAATCTTAATCTATGGAGGATTAATGTTACACTGCTCAGCATGGGGAACTACAGTAGTCGAACATGGCTGCACGTAGTTGTATCTGTGAATGTTTGTAAGTGTGATGTTTGTATCTTGAGGATTACCTACATGTGATTATATTTGCACATTTGCTATACTGCTGGTCTCCTGACATTGTGCTGACTTTTTTCATGATGTATTTTTATCCTTCAGTCAGTGAAGTCACCAGACTATCAACTGACAGAGGGAGACAAAGAGAAAACACAACAAAAAAGATGTATTGTGACACATAGTCCAAAGGGGTTTAGAAAACTTCAAGGGCTGGGCTATATATTTTCAGGATAGTAGACCTTTTTTGTGTCATGGTTAACTGTGCCAAAAAATATACTTCACCAATAGTTTCTCATGTATTGATCCTTTCTGTGTTACACAATTGTTCTGATCCCTTTGACTCAGAATATAGTTGACACATCACATAAGATACTAAAACAGATTTGACGCCAACAGTGAAATAAACATAGGAAATAAATGTTCCTATGTTTGATGTCTCAATATATAAACAATGTACAGTATATGTTTATGTACGTATATTTGTGTGTATATTTTATATATATATATATATATATATATATATATATATATATATATATATATATATATATATATATATATATATATATATATATATATGGGGCAGCAGTGGCTCAGTGGTAAAGCAGGTGGTAGAGCGGGTCGTCCTATGATTTCAAGATCGGCGGTTCGATTCCCGCTCCGGCCAAAAAAAAATACCCGGAGTTGAGCAGACAGTGGGAGGTGTCAGCTCACCTCCGGAGCACTGCTGAGGCCCAAGGTGCCATCTCCTTTACAAATTGCTCACCAAGAAGGAGCTGCCTGCCACTCTACCTCCCTTGCATGCCCACAGGCCCCTTTGTGTGTAGTTGTGTGTACTACAGGGGCCTGTACACAGTAATGTGCATACGTGTGATTGATAGACTAACAAAAAACTATAGTGTGCGTTCTTAATTTCCCTTTGGGGATTATAACAGTGTATTAAAATTAAGATTAAAAAAATCTAGATATATATATAGAGAGAGAGGGAGTGCTCCCATGTGCATACGCGCATCGACAGTTGCGACTCATTGCAGATTTTTTGGTAGGCAGCCATGTGATACCATGGCAGACGACATCCGGAAGTGCACTATGTTCTGTGAGTCTCGCACTTCCGTAAGACACTAAAGGGCTTTAAACAGTCGATAATAAGTAATACAGATAGAAGGCGGTTTAATATCAGTATGAGGAGTAGATTAGGAGTAGATTGTATATATATATATATATATATATATATATATATATATATATATATATATATATATATATATATATATATATAATGTGTGTGTGTGTGTATGTGCATTTAGGGTGCATTGTGTATAAACAGAAGAAAAAAAAAAAAATTACCTCTAAAGGTGCATTTCTTAAATTTACATAATGCACAGTGGCAATTATAACATTAATTGCTGTTCTATAAATGGAAAGAAATTATTCTGGATCAAACAGTTATTTCAAGTTGTGCCAGGCCAAAGCAGGCATGTTGGGGCAGAGAGGGTGGTCTGCAGCAGATATCAAAAAGACAGTCTCACATCACTGCACCAACACTGAGATCTGTTTCCTAACCATAAACAAGCTCTGCCTCACTGTTTCAAGGATATATCTTATAGAAAGCGTATCTTGTATAAAACAGACCTGCTAGAGATGATGACTTTAAATTTTTCCACTATTGTTTTATACAGCAAACTTAATTCATTGGTATGATACAGCAGGGATTATATCAGCACTATGTGTATATCAGCAGTTCAAATTCATTTATTTATTTTCTACACCCACTTCATCAGCTGTTGGAGGTCGCAGGGTGCTGAACCCTATCCCAGCCGACTGGGGACACTCTGGGCTCGACGCCAGTATACCGCGGGGCCACATACAGACAAACAACCATGAATGCACACAGTAACACCTATGGACAATTTGAAGCCAGCCCATTTGCCTGAAGTGCATATTTTTGGAGGTGGGAGGAAGCCGGAGAACCTGGAGCGAACCCATGCAGACACAGGGAGAACATGCAAAGTCTGCACAGAACAGGAACTCGAAATGGGAACCACTTTTTTTTAAATGTTGGATACCATTCAGGATATCAGACTCACTACAATCAATCATTAAGTTAAGCAGGTTCTTAAAATTCACCTACAATTGTCTAAACAAATAAATAAAATTCAACCTCAAAATTAGGAATTTTCCTAATTCCTAATTTTCACATGTCAATGGGCATGTGGCACACACACACATGCACACACACCCATACACACACCCACACACACACACACACGGGCATACACAATGAAATTACTTCTTTATTCATGTAAATACCACTGAGGAATCACTAAGGAAAAGACAGGCGACAGAGCTGAATCAGTTGCCTCCATCTAACCCTGTCTTCTGCATCCTCTCTTCTCACACCAACTACCTTCATGTCCTCTTTCACTACATCCATAAAGCTCCTCTTTGGTCTTCCTCTAGGCCTCCTGCCTGGCAGTTCAAAACTCACCATCCTCCTACCAATATATTCACTGTCTCTCCTCTGGACATGTCCAAACCATCTCAGTCTGGCCTCTCTGACTTTATCTCCAAAACCTCTAACATGTGCTGTCCCTCTGATGTACTCATTCCTGATCCTATCTATTTTGGTCACTCCCAAAGAGAACCTCAGCATCTTCATCTCTGCTACCTCCAGCTCTGTCTCCTCTCTTTTCCTCAGTTCCTCTGTAAATGACCAGAATAAATACCTTTAATATAAGTCATTGTGATGCTTTCCATATTCCATTCCATTACATCTGTGTGAGATGATACATTTGTGGTTTTATTTGACTGAAAGTGTTGTTGGCTGAAAAGCAATAACTTTTGTAGTTCAAATACATTTAATGCTTTATTTGCATAATTTTTCATCGCCTGTACAAAAAAGGCTGCAATTTAGACCTATGAAAAGCTGCAGGTCAACTAAAGTAGCTCCAAGTTTTTCTTTGCACTTCTGACTTTGTGTGGTATTATAACGCGTGATTTTTTTTTTTCTGGCAGAGAACCAATTTACCCAGCCCACTTTCTCCATCTTCCAAACAGAAAAAAAAAAAAAGTTTTTTTTTTATTCATACTGCAGGTTGCAGAGGGCATGCATTTTTTTTGTTTGTTTGTTTTGTGTGTGTTTTTAACAGCTTTTTAGCAAACAGTTCGAACAACAACAAAAAAAATCCTAAAAGCAATTTCTCCAATTCAGAGGAAAAACTAAACAAAATATAGATAAAGTGTGGACATGTATAGATATCTTTGGATATACTGAACTAAAGAATTGATATAATTTAAATTTAAATATATCCTAACACCCATCTACCTGAAGATGACAGAATAATGGTTTGATGACAGAATAATGGTTATGATAATTCAGTTTTTCATGGGTGTGGTTAAGACCAAAATACATTACACCTGGGGATAAGTCCACGTTCATAGTTTAAATAAGCAAAATCCTACAAAAGGAAACCAGAAAATCAGGTAAGCAATGAATCTTCTTCTTTTCCTTTCAGATTTTCCATACAGGGGTCGCCACAGCAAATCAATTACCTCAATCTAACTCTGTCTTCTGCATGCTCTTCTCTCACACCAACTACCTTCATGTCCTCTTTCATTACGTCCATAAATCTCCTCTTTGGTCTTCCTCTAGGCCTCCTGCCTGGCAGTTCAAAACTCAACATCCTTCTACCAATGTATTCACTATCTCTCCTCTGGATGTATCCAAGCCATCTCAGTCTGGCCTCTCTGACTTTATCTCCAAAACCTCTAACATGTGCTGTTCCTCTGATGTACTCATTCCTGATATTTTCCTTCTTGGTCACTCCCACAGAGAACCTCAGCATCTTCATCTCTGCTACCTCCAGCTCTGCTTCCTGTCTTTTTCTCAGTGACACTGTCTCTAGACCAAACAACATCGCTGGTCTCACCACAGTTTTGTACACTTTTCCTTTCATTTTAGCTGAAACCCTTCTATCACACATCACACCTGACACTTTTCTCCACCGGTTCCATCCTACTTGTACACGCTTCTTCACCTCTTTTCCAGACTCTCCATTGCCCTGGACTGTTTACCCTAAGTACTTGAAATCCTCCACCTTCTTGATCTCTTCTCCCTGTAATCTCACTCTTCCACTTGGGTCCCTCTCATTCACACACATGTATTCTGTCTTACTGCGGCCAACCTTCATTCCTCTCCTTTCCAAGAAAAACCTTCACCTCTCTAGCTTCTCCTCCACCTCTTCCCTGCTCTCACTGCAGATGACGATGTCATCTGCAAACATCATAGTCCATGGGGATTCCTGTCTAACCTCGTCTGTCAGCCTGTCCATCACCATAGCGAACAAGAAGGGGCTCAGAGCTGATCCCTGATTCAGTCCCACCTCCACCTTGAAGTCCTCTGTCACACCTACAGCACACCTCACCACTGTCTTGCAGTCCTCATACATGTCCTGCACCGCTGTAACATACTTTTCTGCCACTCCAGACTTCCTCATACAATAGCACAGTTCCTCTCTGGGCACCCTGTCATAAGCTTTCTCCAGATCTAAAAAAAACACAATGCAGCTCTGTCTGGCCTTCTCTGTACTTCTCAATCAACATCCTCAAAGCAAATACTACATCTGTAGTACTCTTTTTTGGCATGAAACCATACTGCTGCTCACAAATGCTCACTTCTGCCCTTAGTCTAGCTTCAACTACTCTTTCCCATAACTTCATTGTATGGCTCATCATCTTTATTCCTCTATAGTTACCACAACTCTGCACGTCTCCCTTGTTCTTAAAAATGAGCACCAGCACACTTCTCCATTCCTCAGGCATCTTCTCACTATCTAAGATCCTGTTGAACAACCCAGTCAGAAACTCTACTGCCACCTCTCCTAGACACTTCCAAACCTCTACAGGTATATCATCAGGACAGACTGCCTTTCCACTCTTCATCCTCTTCAATGCCCTCCTCACTTCATCCTGACTAATCTTTTCTACTTCCTGGTCCACAACAGTCAACTCTTCTAGTCTTTGTTCTCTCTCATTTTCAACATTCATCAACTCTTCAAAGTACTCTTTCCATCTTCCCATCACACTACTGGCACCTGTCAATAGACTTCCATCACTATCCTTAATCACCCTAACCTGCTGCGCGTCCTTCCCCTCTC